>CM063706.1:25765601-27117526 GCA_032441835.1 Slavum lentiscoides
CGTCGGACAAGTCTTTTACCGATGAAAAAAAATGAATTTATTATATCCGATAATAAATATTTCTACGGTGCAGCCGAAACGTACACCGGACAAATAGTTTACATAATATTATATGCCCGGAAAAAAAAAAACTAACGCGTGAAAAATAATATATTTAAATTTATATTTAGAGGATAATAAGATAATTAATATGATAATTCATTCATTTTTATATTTCTAACATACCTATGGATCTATGGATGCGATAGGATTATGAAAACAGATTTGAATTCGCCGCGAAATCCGCTTGACATCGATGTTTTTCACCTTTTAATATGCAAACGTATTTTACATTAAATTTTATGTTTCTTGAAAATTGGTTGTGTGACAATTTGTAAATTTAAAATTAATATTGGGCGGTATTAAGGGAGATGAAACCGCGAATATAGGAAAGTCGATTTATTGTAGACTATTCACGGTGATTTTAAATTCGTCCTAGGAATCCTTGACCCATCACTACGAGTATATACGCAGTAGTGTATTTACGGGGGAGATCGGGTTCGGTTAAATCTCTCTCCTCCCAAGACCAAAAGGTCGATTTAAAATATTATTGTGCATTGGTCAACTTATGTAAACACATTTAACGCCACTGTCGACACTTGACATGTAACGGACAACGAGCACGTTGCTCCAATTTCCTATTTAAAGAAAATGGTTACGATGAAGATTTTATCAGTTCCACAAAAGAGTATGGCGAAGATCTACAGGAGATCGGAGAGACTTATTTATGGAATTCTAATTTTATTTAAGATATTGATATAGTTCATATTTATTAAATAAAACATTAATTTAAAATAGGTTATTGTGTTTTACAGCGAAGACAATGGTTTAATTATGCACACAAATGGCGAAAAGTAAGCGACAAAACATAAGGAAGTTTTAAATAGACGTTTGGAATTTTTATTATAATTTTTTTTGTTTTTTACATTGTAATCAATATATCAAAATAACAAAGTTTTATTATTTGTTGAATAATTTATTACTATTTATCTATTTATTTACTTTATATATATATATCTGTTTTATTTAATTTATTAGAAAAAAATAGTATTTTAATTAAAAATATTATTTGAAATCGTATCAAGGGGACAACATTTCTAGGTTTTATGTTAATCCCTCTTCATAGGCGGATATTGGGGGGACTTGGGGGGCTAAAGCCACCCAGAACGTAATCAAACCACATCAGACGTCAAAATAAATTGTGTGTTTTAATATTTGATATTTATAGTTTTTATTTTATTTTGTTGAGATACGACAATGGTCAGGAATATTCAAGGACTATCGTTAATGGGGAAAACCATATTTTGCAGGTACATGTCGATAATCGCGAATGTTCTAGAACTTGTTTACCGTACCTATAAATAAGCAAGCTGCAGACCGCCGCAGCAGTAGTGTCGATTAGGTTATATAATATATATTGGATTATAGGTTTATACAATTAAAATTTAAAAAAAAATTAGTAGCTATTCAATATTTTATTTTTTTATGTTCCTATTGCTTATATATATATATTTGGTGCCTCAGCTAGAATAAACTAGGAGTAGCCACTAGTTAGTAGGTTGAAGCGTCTAAAGATGTCTGTTTACGCTAATGGATAAGACAAAAATGTTAAGCCCCTCTACGGATGTGACCAAATATCCGCCTATGTCTCCCTTTCCCCTTTAAAGAGAACTTGAAGGTACGCCATTGACTATATAGAACGAAAGGTACGTGAGAAATCGAATATTACTAAATTGGGTACTGTGTTGAGAAAAAACACGTAACACACGTAATTTAACTACTGTAATAAAAAAAAAAAACAGCTTGGACGTGTAATTTCGATATTTGATTCAATATTGATTATTTACTACTATCGACCGCTTCATTTAATTATAGTACAGGCACGTCCTACGTGCATACAGAGTTTAATAACATTTGAATGAAATGCATATTGATTTGGTACATACTATGTGTTTTATATTACGTGCCCGCATGTCATTGATTGGTATAATCCTATCAATTCTGAACAAAAACATTTTGGGTGCAGTAACAGCCGTTGGATGTTGGAACGAGTTGAAACTTAAAATTTGTAAGTCGAGAGTACGTATTAGTTTTTAACGATTAATCTTAACGTAGAAATTGACATCTTATGAAATGAAAATACGATATATGGCAAGCATCCCTTCCACGTATATATACTGAGAAATAATTAAAAATCGAAAAACCTGCAGCAATGATTTCGGAAAAGAATTAATCATTTATATTATTGTTGTTCGTATTTGTTACAGATTAATCAAAGTTATTTAAATTGAAATATAATATACTTTAAATATTTCATGACACATTTTTAGAATTAAATTGATGTAATTTATTTTATGGTATATAAACAATATTTTTTATCGTTAAAATCGATCGATTTAAAAAAATATTTTTTATATGAACAGAAATATTTGTTTAATTGTTATAAATAAACAATAAAAGATATTTATTTGAATTGAATATTATACATACATTAATGTATTGTGAATTTTTAGATCGAAAGTTTTGAAAAATCTGTATAAATCAACGTCGTAATAAAATATGAATTTGATTTCGATGAAAATCACGTTGGTGATGGTCTAGCAAAGTTTAGGGTGTAGCAAGACAGTGGCGCACAGTGAACTGCACATTGGTGGGTATAACAATATTTTGCATACCTAGACACCACCCAATAGACAACCAATAGACACTAATTGACAATCATGATAGGTAATTGAAATGGGTAAAAAAATTCTTTACGCCTTTACTACTGCTCACCGTTCGTCAACGTTGTGACATTTTGATAAACGTACATATACGTCTACGGTTTATTTGAAGGCGTGCAGCTTAGTTTTTACTAAATATCAAATCCAATCCACCTTGCATGCACTATAGTAAATATAATATTGAAAATATGTTATTTACATTTTTAGCTCCATAACTCCACCACCACCCCACCCACTCTTTTGATTGGCGGGGCCGACCGATCCCATTGACTCTTAACGTGTGCGCCACTGTAGCAGGAGATAAGCTGTCTTCGAAGAACATTTTTTTTTTTTTTTTTTAATCGTTTTTATTCAATTTTCTGTCGGTGTATTTACTAGAAATATTATTGCCATAATTGGCGATACAAGTAGATACTATTTCAATGTCAAAGACGAGGTGAATATTGAATTAAAAGGAGTGAAACGAGGATTTGATAATTATTTGAATAACGTAACGGTAGATAGGAAAACAGGAAAAATCATTGGCAAACTTCAAATTTATTTAACTCATCCAGAGCTTTATATTAAGTTTTAATTTTTAAACCATATGCTTACATAACTATATTGATATAGGTATAATGTATTCACGTCTGAATAGATGGTTGAGTTATTCTCTTATTACGCATGCGCTTTTCAACTTCTGAGTATGAATTGTCATTAGACACGCAATATAATATAATACAATATTTAGTGGATTTCAAGTGTCTCTTCGATCAGTCTATAGCTCTTATTGGTATGAACTATATTTCATGATTGTATTACCGGGAAGACACTGTGTATTAATAGTGATAGTTGTATCGCATATATATGTCAAAATTAATATAATTCATGTTTACACTTTCTTTCTAATTCGAAAACGGACCGTATTATTAAGAGGTAGCCCACCTGTATTGAAGTAATAGAATTATTGAGTAACACACATTTGCTCAGTTTAATAAAATAATCGATACGATTCTTTCCCAATGATAGTTTTAAACGATTTTTTGTTTTTGTTTTTTTTTTTTTTTACGAATTATTGATAAAAATGAAGTAAAACTGTTATTATTATATATTTCAATATTTAATTTAAAAACGTAATCCGGCTAAACGTTTTCCTCGATATTTAGTATTATTTATATTGTCATACCGCGGGTCAAATAATATTAGTGAAGGTAATATTTCTGTCCAAAGTTCATGTGTGTATATTATGCAATTGTTGTGCAAATGCGATGTACACTGTGCATTACATTACGATTAGTTTTATATCGGTTGATATTATAAATTTAATTTCGTTGATGTTTTAAAAGACTTATTCAATTTTAAATACACGTAGAAGTTACATTTGTAATGCAAAAAAAAAATCTAAATGACATTAACGAATTTTTTTTATAATAAGAATTTAAACAGTTTAATGTTTTGGGGGTATTTAATGACGTAAATTTTGCTTATTTTGTAATTACGTCAAAGAGTCACTAAGTTATTTAAAATATTTTTTATAGTAGAAGTAGTTATTCTTTTTGGCAGGGCCGTCTTTTGAGGAGGAGTGGAGGTATCTAACCACTCCACTTCGCTCATGACTTTTTAATATTTAGCAGGCGAATTCGACACTTCTTTAAAATTCAGTGTAAATTCCATTATTTCTCATGACTATTGGTATTATTTGTAAAAAACATTTATATCGATTGAAAAAAGTATTATGTTGTAACTATTATAATTTTATATGAAAACATAGCTTGTAAACCGTACGACTGTATTTGTATAGGATATGAACGGCTGCCGACGAAATACGTTCTATGAAATAATATTGACGAAATAATTATTATTTATTATTATTATTTTCTCCAAATACTGAACGCGAAGTTATTGATGCCTTCCAAGCATACAACGGGGAATATTAAAATATTAATTGGGATGTGTCAAGATAGTATATTTGACATTCTTATAAATAAATCTAAAGAAACGAAACACATTTTGCCACGGGCCTAAAAAATGTGTAAATCAGTATCGACTGTACCATTACTGTACAAAATCAAATGGGTGATCATTTAGCAAACTATGTACGTTTAATAAAAAGTAATTTATGATTATCTCTAGATGATGGTCCGTTGAATTCCCGTGTGATTTTAAGCGTAAAACAAGATATAGTTGACGAATTAGATGTAACAAATTAGCAACGTTATGGTCAACTTTGAAAAACTGTAAAATTTAATATTTAAAAACGTTTATACGTGGTGTATACTACATATGGTACAGTGTATTAATATTTATGATATGAATAAAAAAAATGAAAAGATGTATGTACTATTTAATAACCATTAGGTACTCGTTCGTATTCCGATATTATTATTATTATTATAGTGTAACGTTTCTTCCGTTTTTAAATTTTTACAGAATAAAAAATTGCATAGATAAATATATTGAGTAGAAAGATAAAATTTGCATTGAATTTTTTTTTTTTTTAAAGAAAGTGGAAGTGTTGGTGCGATATGAAACTGAATTATTAGGCGTATGTTTAAGTAGTTTCCACTTGTTTCGGACGGCCATGTTATTTGGTTATTATATTTATATATTAGGTAAAATAATAAAATACAATATTGTACTTGTTATTAATATTAATATTTACTGGTATTACATTGTGTACACATTTCACTCATAATTTCGTACACGTGTATAAAACAAGACGTTGAAGTGAAAATGACGATTTGTATACATTTTTTTTTTTCATCGCAGTCTTGTCGAGTTTATGAGCGTTTCAATTTATCTTTTCGAAAAAGGTAATTTATTTGTTTTCGATTTTGTTGTTGCCACGATACGAAAATAAATTACATTTTTATATTTTATTTTTGACTATTGAAGAAACAATATGATTTATGATTGTGTTTCACGTAACTAAATGTGACCGGTGGCGTAATGTTATGTAATTATAATGCGTCGTTAGCAGAAAAAAAAAACAGTATTATTTCTAATATTAGCTAGTTGAAAAATAATTACTATATTATTATATACGAGTAAGTGAACTTTAGTAATATATATATATATTACATATTCTATGAAAATAATTTATTGTGAAACGCGTGAGTCGAAAAAAACCTAACCGATCGATCGACGCGATTGGTAAAATACGATTAAAATGAACAAAATTGTATTTCGAGACGTTTTAGGAAACGGGGTAAATGAAAATGATAATAATCAGGGTTGTACTAGGCAAATTTTTTTTTAGGGTGTGTGAGGGGGTTGAGGCATTGAGTAATTTTGTCGTTGAATTATTTCTAAATACTAAATAAATATTAAACATCAAAATTAGCAAAAAAATCTCAAATTCTCAACTTATTAAAAATCTTTATAAATTTAAATAAATATAATATAAATTTCGGTGGTGTTTCCCTTACGTTGTACTGTCATAGTGGAAACGATAAAAATGATGTTGTAATAATTTTTGTAACAAAAATATTATTTTCTATGGAGCATATAGGAATAAATAAAAAAAATTTCCTGATATTTCGAGGGGGGGGTCTAGAGCTCCATCAGCTCCTCTCATAAATACAATAATAATAATAATAATAATAATAATAATAATAATAATAATAATAATAATAATAAAACTATATATTATATAATTGCGCGTATAGAAGACATTGGTTTTGCATCGTTGTTTTTAAACAAATCAGGTCGTCACGTTATTTTAGATGCAGTGGCGCCGATCTGTTTTTGAACCCCTGGGGTAAAACATTTTTATATGTACCCACTTACCCCTACCCCACAGTGGTAGCTTTGGAGGCCCCCCACCAAAATTCCTAGGCATATTATGATATTGGATTATAATTAGTCCAATAATATTATTTTATAATATTACATTTAATTATATTAAATGTAAATATTTTTTTCATACTGCCCTTCTTCATAGACACCCACTCACCCACCATTTAATTCCTCTGGGGTATTTACCCCACTTGACACTCGTGTTCAGCGCCACTGTTTAGATGTGCGTCGCGGTGTACTTGTTTTATACTTCGGTAAGGTAATGCTATGGTAAGGTATGGTGATGATAATATACGCCGTAGTATGAGTACGTAGGAGCGCGTACAACAGTGTACGCGCGTTCGAGATTATTAAAAAAAAAAAATAATAATAATAATAATAATAATAAAAATAATTTTAGTAATACGTATAATAAGTAATTTAATTTAATTATTTATTAATAATAATCAATAAAAACGATGTGTTTTGTAATAATTTTTACAGGTGTACATAAAAAATGATTTAATTTTTAGATTAAATAATAATAATTATGTGTTTTTCGTAATAAATTTTGTTAACGTAATAAAATAATTAAAGTAAAGGAAAAACGGTCCTTTAAATTTTTTTAGGACTCCCCCCCGAAAATGTTTGATAACCTCCCCCCCCTCATCAGCGGAACATTAGGTCTGAAATAAACACGGACGTCATCATTGAAGAAAGCGATTGAACACGAGCGTTAGAACTCATAAGAAACCCACTGCGTTTTTTTTAAAAAAAATTATTACTCCGCCCGTGAAAAAGAAAGAAAAAAAACCGGACGATTAATCACTTATAAAAAAAAAAGAAAAAAAGAAAAAAAGTCTCGCGGAATCGGCGATTATTACCGGTTTCTTCGCCTTCTACAAGAGTTCTTCAACTTTTTCCCAACACCGCCGGCCCGGGATATTTTTTAATATCTCTCAGGCTGCGTCTGCTGCACCGCGCGTGAACCCGCGTGTTAACGAATGTCGTCGACCTCTGGGACGGCCGGCCACCACTGCCGCCTGACCGCGCGCGCGCGGATTGCATAACACGCGTGTGCCGGTGTTCCCGTCGATTTCCTACTACTACTTCTTTATCCGCTCCGAAATCAACGAGCATCTCTACACGGGCCTAGAATTCATGCGTACGATATTTTATGCGTTATTTAAGGCGTTTGTCGGAGGAAGCGGTTTTTACACACGTTTCTTCGGTAATACGTGGTTTTTTTTCCCCATCCTACCCGTTCCACACGAACTCTGTACTACAACAGCCGACCTTGGCCGTGAGTTTTACACGCCGCGCATATAAATAGGCTCGAGGAGAAGAAAGTAAAAACAATAATCTTTCTCTCGCAGTCCAAAAACGTTTTCCAAAATATTACCGTAGCACGAGCGCGCGCGCACACCCGAGCGCACCATGGCATTCTCAGTGAGTAAACAATGTTTTGAATTTTTAGACTTTCAGCGGAACCGCGGACGGTGTTGGTTTTACGCGCGTGTTTTATTTTTTTAAATCTCCACTCATAAAATTATACCAGAAGGTTACGCGTAACACCGTTTACCGGTCGCTGCTTTAGACGGGTCGTTTTTCGATTTTCTCAACGTAGTTTTCCATTATTTTTTTAAGCGTCAGAAAAAAAAAAAACTACGGAAAAATCACGTCGAAACGGTAAAAACGCCATATCGATTGTTATATTTGTAAATTCGAAACCACAACGGTCGTAGAAACGTGGAATTTTCCGTCAGAATACACGGTAACATCGGACCGTATTAATTTTTCAACAAATTTCGTTTAATTTTTAACTATTTGTAGCAATTGTAGGTTTTCGGTTATTTGATTCGTCGTAAAA
This sequence comes from Slavum lentiscoides, assembly GCA_032441835.1. Taxonomy (NCBI): domain Eukaryota; kingdom Metazoa; phylum Arthropoda; class Insecta; order Hemiptera; family Aphididae; genus Slavum; species Slavum lentiscoides. The sequence continues at coordinate 25,773,990 of CM063706.1, forward strand.
GAGGTAAGTTTCGGTTTTAAGGGGCCTGCACCGGACCCGTATGCATAGGCGGAAACGGTGGGGGGCTAAGTCTCCACCAAATATCTTATAATTTGTATGTATTTTGGATGTTTGATTGATTATGACTGATGTTAAAAATGTTCGCCCCCCCCTCCCCAGAAAATTTAATAGATTTCCGTCTATGCCTGTATGGCTGTATTTCTAGCTGAAATACATACGTTACTGGAAAAACTCTCCCGCCTTGTAGAATGACCCGGTTTCGATATTTTTTTTTTTGTTGAAAAGAGGAAAACGTTTTGCGGGGTGCATTGGACTTTGATTCTCAATGTTTTATTTTGCACATGTCAACAGCATTCATAGACAGAAAATGAAAAGGTCGATTTTATATGCTTTACAGGAAAAACTCTCATGCCTCCCAGAATCGTTCGATTTCGACAGTTTTGCTGTTGTTCGATAAAGGAAGACTTTCTACAGGGCGCATTGGAATTCGATTTTAGATTACCATAATAGAAACTACAAAAAAAAAAAAGTTGTTCGTATTCAAACTCTTATTATAGGTTTTAGAAATACGATTTTGAGAATCGAAGTCCAGTGCGCCCTGTAGGAAGTCTTCCTTTATCCGACAACAGGAAAATTATCGAAATCGGACGACTCTGGGAGGCATGAGAGTTTTTCCTGTGAAGCATATAAAATCGATAACTTTTCATTTTCTCTCTGTCGGCGCTGTTGACATGCGCAAAACAACATTTTGAGAATCGAAGTCCAACGCGTCCTGTGAAATGCATTCCTCTTTCTAAAAAAAAAAAAAAAATATATCGAAATCGGATCACTCTACAAGGCGTGAGAATTTTTCCAGTAACGTACTAGTATGTATTTCAACGAGAAATACAGCCATACAGGTCCGGTGCAGGCCCCTTAAGACTTAACAATTTAAAACGACGTCAGACGTTTGTTACTTCAACTGTATTAAAAAAAAAATCTTGAAAATCGTTAAGTCGCAATATGTTTTTATGATCATTTCAACATTTTCGACAAAGCGTATTATAGTTGGTCGGAATAGTTTTATCGAACGAAACGATTTTTCACTGCTTTCAGATGTATACGGTAAGAACAAAACTCTAAAATCGTTATCCAAGTAATTCAAGCGACATCCACGACACCCAGCGGCTCGTTACCTTTTTTTTTTCTTCTCGTTATCCCTTCGTTTTTCGCTTATCCGGCGTTCGTGTTTGAACGACGCGTGTTTCCGAACTCGTTATACAGTCACGACGTTGTTGTCATTCTCCAGAAACGTTTCGGTGTCGTTATGAACGAATCAAGTTCATTCGTTCGGCTCGTACAATACCGAAATATAACCTTGTTGTTTTTTTGTGATATACCCACGGGTACGCTTTGGCCTCGATTCCTAAATAAATCGTTTTGATTTCACTATAATTAAAAAAAAAAAAAAGTTTGTTGTGAATGTCGCTCAATTGGATATTACTCGCAGTGGTCGAAGTGAGGTGGTGGGGGGGATGCCATCCCTCCACTTTCTTTAGTCGGCATATTACTTCCCCCCCTTTTATTTCGTTTAAAATTGTTCATCCCTCCTGGATTTAAAAAAAATTATTTGTTTATAATTGTAACGTTGTCTAATTTTTTTAAAAAAAATATCTTTTGAACCATTTTTTTTTTTTTGTTCTTTGTAAGAACTATTTCGTTTTCTCACTTAATCACAATGATAAAAACTATAGTTCATCGTCAAGGTCAATAGGGCCCGTGTTAGAGCCTTTGTGTAAAAAAAAAAATACTTTTTTCAACTTTGCCCCCAATCCCTTTCAAAACTCGAAATGACAACGCCGCTTCCGTCCCTCCACTTATTTCCATCCACTTCGACCACTTCGATTACTCGGATGAGCGTATATAATATTGTTATCGTTATAAATTCGAAAGCAATCGCATAAATCATTGCGTCCGATAAAACGAGCGCAAATATTTTGGCTTATATACAACAAAAACACTAACCCGTTCTTAAATACCTCAAAAAAAAAAAAACCCAATAATTGCTATGTAAATAGTCGAAAATTAGAAGAAAGTTTTTCGAACATTTTTTTTCTCTCCTTAATATGATGTAGAATTATATATCAAATGAATATTCCGAGTTTCTACATATAGTTTTGAAATTATCTGAGAAATAACGATATTAATGGATTTCGAAGGAATCGCTTTTTTTTTTTTTACCGCGTTTTCTCGTAATTTTCGCGTCATATTTTTAGGCGTTTGTGAGAATGTCGAAAAACGACCGTCGTCTAAAGAGCATTTCGAATTCGCACGTGATTTGCTATCGGAAACAAACGCTGTGACTGTAAAGATCGGAGCGTGTCTTTCTCGTAGAATTTTCGGGTACAGACGTAAAAAGGTAAAAAAAAAAAAAAGGAACACTTCATTGTAAAACCAATACGTTCCTAGCTGCGCTCCAGTATCTGAAACGTACCAATAATTTGTAATGTTCACGTGAAACGACACGATGTTAACGAAGACGTCGGCTGTTTTTTTTTTGTTTTTTGTGCGCTAAACGTGTAATTATTTTTCGACGTTCGCCCCAACGTACACGAAGAAAATAATGCGATATTATATTGTTAATTATGATGTTTACTTAAAAAAAAAAAAACGCTGGGCGTAACGCGTTACGAATAATAATAATTACACGGTGCAGTTTTCACGTATTCCCGTCGAACCGTAACGGTAAACGTTACAGGCAGTTACACGCACGGTTGAAATTTCGTTTCGCAGAAATTCACCTTGACGTGCTGTTTGGCGGTCGTGACGTGCTGTTTGTCGGTTTCGGCCGTTCCGTCCAAACAGAGAACACAAGCGCAGAATTCGTCTCCCGCGAAGAACGCCCACCACCACCATCACCAGCAGCCGCAGCAGCAGCAGCAGCAGCAGCAGCAGCAGCAGCAAGTAGCCAACGAAGCAAAGCCGGATTTCGTGCCGATATTCCTGTACTCCAGAGAGAATTCGCTGGACGGCGATTACAATTACAAGTGAGCGGTGTAACGACGCAATGCGTTCCCGTAATAAGAGAACGCGTTTTTTCCTCGACCGTTTTCAAAAAACTTTTTAAATCAACAATTGCCCTATGCGTGTTTATCAAATGTTCGGTTGAACTCGGTACAGATTTTACTGAATTAATTTTTTTTTTAATAATGCGACTACCGTTACAAATAAGCTTACGTAAAAAAGTAATTTATTTATATAAATTTTAAGTAATTTCGTGCATTAAAAATTGTTATGGGGGGGAGAACGCCCCTTCGCTTCCCCACACCCCTTGTGGACGCGTTTCGGACCCCGTGTTAAACAATTTTCGGTAAACCGGTTTTTTTTTTAAATAACGCGTTCGCGTTAAAATCACGATTGCCGCGCGAGGGACGGTAAAAAAAAAAAAAACACGTTTATATTAAGTAAATAACGGAAGGTTTGTAATAAATCAAAAATTAAAATACTCCAGACAGATGTATATCCGATATAGTTAAATACGATTTGTAATTTTTTTTTTCAAAATTTCATCCGTCTTCATTATCGTTTCGTTTTTTTTTTTTTGTTTAATCGATTTAAAATAATTTTGCGTTTAAATAACGAAGAAAATATTAATAAATTCGTCTTGATTGTATAAATAGAAAAAAAAAACTAATAACAAAACTAAAAATTAGATAAATCGTATACGGTTTAATATTATACCTTTGAAGTGCATACGTATTGAAATAGGAAAACAGGCATTTAAAAAGGTAATTTTTTTTTTATAAAAGTAAATATACGTTTTTAAAACTTATATAAATACAATTTAGAATATTTTTTTATTCGCGCCGGAGTTATGCGGTGGTACGTTTTGGAATTTTAGTTAAATACGATTTTTGTTTTCTAAATTTTATCCATCAACATTACGCAATAATACGTTTTTTTTTTTTAATCGATTTAAAATAATTTTCAGTATAGAATACGAGGAAAATAAATAAATTCGTCATAGTTATTAGAAAGAAAAAAAAAAAAGGTATCGATTAAGTGAATTACTTGGATAACGATTTTGGAGTGTATTGTTTTCACTATAAATTTGAAAACAACGATAAATTCGATAAAACGATTCTGAGCGGAGCTCCGGTTGGCAACATTTTGGGTAACCGTTTTTTATGAATTAAATACCTCAAAACCTATAATTGTTATAAATAATAATCTAAAATTAAAAGAAAGTTTTTGAAATTTTTTTTCCTTAATATAATATAAAGTTACATACATTATATAATGCATATTTCAACTTTCTATACCCATTAGTTTCATAATTACGAAGAAATAACGATAATCGATTTCGACGGAATCGCGTTTTTACCGTTTTTATATAATTTTTCGGATGAGCGTCTAGAGACAGCCCGCGAGCAAATTCCTTATCAACAATGACAAAATGTTATCAACACGAACATACAAACCACAGAACATTATTCAAATATATAAAAAAAAATAATAATAATAAAATAAAATATAAATATAAAATTGTAATAAAAATGTAGATAGTTTAAAATAAATAAAAAATATTGTTTTTGAAATAATAATAAATATATAAATGTAGGTAGCATAATATAAATAGCGTATTATATATCTTATTAGTTATTATATATCCTTTTTATTTCATATAGCATATAATAATAATTGGTGAAAAGTATTAGGGGTGATACATAATTAATATGAAAATAAAATTAAACTCGTTGACAAACTTAACAGCTATAATTTAATGTTACTTACATTTTTTAATACATACATCGTTACTTAAATTGGTAGTTGGCTGCTCACTACTTAAATCAGTGGATATTACTGCAATGCAAAATAATTTAAATGTAGTTTTAATAATTGTTATGTATTTAATTATAAAATAAATATGTGCTTAACCCTTTCGTTACTGACATCCTCGTTTGAGGATTTAACTAAAATAAAATAATAATCCCGGAAGGAAAGGGTTAACATTAATCATAAAATAAAATATTTTAAATATTATATTTTTTAATAAACACTTACTAATGTCACTTAATGTTTTTGTAGGAGGATTTGGTACAGACAGAAAATTGGGATTAACTGGATTTTGAGTGATTTTCGGCTGTTCATTTTTGGAAAATTGTTTTATGGATTTTCGCTGTCTTTCGTGATTCGCATCATTTTTTCAAGTTCAGTTTCATACTTTTCAAATTCATCAGAATCTGATTGCGATGATAACGTTTTGATACATTTCTAGCTGTTAATTCTTTATCTATTAGTAATTACAAGTTTTATAATATTTCCATCATAAAAATGGTTGCAAAATTAAATAATTATATTAATGGGATTGAAAGCAGGCATTTTTCTCTTTGTCTCTTACATTATGAAACATAGCAAAATAGAGGTTTCTTACTTCAATGTACCGATTGATCAAGTGGTGCGATAAAATTTTGAAAACATTTGAATTTGTCATTAATTTTACTATAGAGTGACTTTTTTCACTTTTTTCATTTTTTATCTTAATATTTTCAAAAATTGATTATTAGCATTTTTTAAATTTAAATTTAAATTTGTTCAATTAATTTTTAAGGATTTAGATGGGAAAAATGAAAAGAGTGAGAAGTCATTCTATAATAAAATTCACTGCGAATTCTAATGTTTTAGAATTCTCGCATTACTGGTTGGATCGGTACGTTAAAAGTATGAAAAGTCTATTTGCTATTTTCGTGTGTGTGAACAAAGAAAAATGCTTGCTTTCAGTCCCTTTAAGTAGGTAGGAATAAGTTCTGGATAGATGAACATACCAAAAGGTCCTGCAAGTACTTTGACATTAAACCAAATTCCATCCATATCATTTGGTTCATAACAGTTTGATATCATTTTTTTACAGACTTGTCATTAAAATAAATTTCAGATTGTGGGAACTCAAATTTAGTATATGGAAACCAACATTTTTACTCAATGCACTGTCTTCTACATTTGAACAAGTTGGTTTATTAGGCAACTGAGTTTACACCAAATAGTTGGAACATGTTGAATTGAGTTAGATTCACTGAACAATACAACATTCCAAGTACTAAAAACAAAAGAAAAAAACAGGTACTTAAGCAATCAAATTTTTTTTTATTAAATAAGATACAATATTTTTAATAAATAATATAAATGTAATTTTAAAATAGAGTAATATAAACAAATATGTTTTAACAGCATTTAATATTTTACATATTTTTACTTATTTTATAATATATATATTTTATATTATGTATACATCATATTAACTAATTGTTAAAACTAATCAATACAACAAACAATTATCTGCACTATTGAGTTTTAAAACTAAATTGTGGGTGCGCCAGCCATTAAATTGAGGGTCTTGAACACCGTGAATTAAAGGCTTACATTGATTTTACATCTAACATTTATTGGACCATCACACTTAATATCATCATTTGAATGTCCTGCAGTATAAAAAGCTTTAGATTCTTCATATCGTTTAATCAACTGCTGGGATTAAATCCAGATTTAATTTTTTTTTAACGGCTGCATAAAATTTTCAAAAGGAAATGATGAAAATATTCTAATGATCCATATTTTTTAGCATCATCTGATACATGAATTAAAGCATGTACATTATGAGATATATAGGCTTTTCCATAAATTAATTCGTAAGATTTAACAAAATTTTGGAATAAAGATTTTATAATTATAATACTCAGATGTTACATTTTTAGATAATATAATGCGAACAGCAACCGATAACATAACAAAATTATTATAAACATCTTTGTCCACATGATCTAAAAAACTACAAATCCAGTATACAATAAACATTGCCGTAATTCTGTCGCTTTCCATCGATTTATGTCATAAAACGGATGTTTCCTTGTATTTTCGACGGAATCGCGTTTTACCGTTTTATAATTTTTCGGATGAGCGTCTAGAGACAGCCCGCGAGCAAATTCCTTATCAACAATGACAAAATGTTATCAACACGAACATACAAACCACAGAACATTATTCAAATATATAAAAAAATAATAATAATAAAATAAAATATAAATATAAAATTGTAATAAAAATGTAGATAGTTTAAAATAAATAAAAATATTGTTTTTGAAATAATAATAAATATATAAATGTAGGTAGCATAATATAAATAGCGTATTATATATCTTATTAGTTATTATATATCCTTTTTATTTCATATAGCATATAATAATAATTGGTGAAAAGTATTAGGGGTGATGCATAATTAATATGAAAAATAAAAATTAAACTCGTTGACAAACTTAACAGTGTTAAAACTAATCAATACAACAATAATAATAATAATAATATAATAATAATAATAATAATAATAATAATAATAATAATAATAATAATAATAATAATAATAATAATAATAATAATAATAATAATAATAATAATAATAATAATAATAATAATAATAATAATAATAATAATAATAATAATAATAATAATAATAATAATAATAATAATAATAATAATAATAATAATAATAATAATAATAATAATAATAATAATAATAATAATAATAATAATAATAATAATAATAATAATAATAATAATAATAATAATAATAATAATAATAATAATAATAATAATAATAATAATAATAATAATAATAATAATAATAATAATAATAATAATAATAATAATAATGCATCCGTGCAGTCTGAAGGCGGACATTAAATTTACACAGCCAGTCGAAAAACGATTAATTAAAGAAAAAAATGTATAGAATGTAAAGATCGGAGCACTCCTTCTGGTAGAATTTTTGGTTACAGACACACAGCTTTGTAAAACCAATAGAATCAATAAAACCAATAAATAATAATAACAAAACTTAAAAATGCGTTGGATAAATCGTGGATAATACTCTATACGTATTGAACTGTACCTATATCGATATGGAAACACAGGTATTTAACGTTGTAAATTATTTTTTTTTTTTTAAAAATTAATATACGTTTTTAAAACCCATACAAACACTACTGAAGTATTTTTTTTATTCGCGCGGAATTTGCGGTTACGTTTTGGAATTTTCAAATATAATTTTTGTTGCTATGAAAATAGCTATTAATAGTTTAATTACATGAAAATAATGTCGTGGGAAGTCGGACGTAATGAAATAATATTGTGTCGTAAAAAATGCACGAACGACCGGTTTACGTTTAAAATATGTTATGGAATCGCACGTCTGCATAATGTCGATGAGTAATGTTATTTATTGTATTTTGTGTGGTTTTTATGATTATAATATTCAAGGTAAATCGTATCGGTTGTTATTTGCTAGTGGATTAGGTGCGATATTCGCGCGATATCCGGAACAACAACAAATCGTGATTTTATATAATATATATATATATAAAAAAAAAGGATTTTTTTTCCTCTCAACGATGCCCGTACAGTTTATTTCTGAACAACGAAAAAACTACGAAAACCCGAACTTTATTCGTGTTCAGAATTTCCGTTTAAAAAGTATTGTATACGACGTCGAGGTCTATTATAATATCACAACACAGAAAACTCCGTCGACTACGCGTAAAAACGTCGCTAAGTAACAAAAAAAAGAAAAAACTCAAATTAGAAAAGTTGTGATATCAAAAAAGGGGCTAAGTATTTTCATTCAAATTCATTAGAATGGAAATCGTTTGTATTTAATGAAATGCGATAATTATGAAATACAAATAATTCAACTCGTTTGGCGGCTACTAATAATTTCAACTACAACTGAAAATACAACGCCTCTAAGCCGACATGAATATTTGAACATCCCCATTTTATATTTTTATAGTAATCGCCGTAACACTGTTTAAGTACATACTTTGAGCAGCCGCCAAGCGAGTTAAATTATTCGTATTAAATTATCGCACTTGGCGTTAAATACAAACAATTTCTATTCCAATGAATTCAGTAGTAATTACTCGGCCCATTTTTGATACCACGACTTTTGTAATTTGAGTTTTTTTTTGTTATTTTTTTTTACTTAGCGACGTTTTTACACGTAATCGACGGAGTGTTTTTGTTGTGATATCACTATTTTTTTTTTTATTAAAGTTCTGGGTATAGTTAACCTGTTTTTTTTTTTTGAATAACTTTTATTTTCTTCCCATTTATTCGCATAATATAAAATATAAAACTGCGATTTATTCGACGATAAGGCGTTAACAGCCTCGTTTAAAAAACGACCGTCGTAAACGCTTGGTGGAAATACCAAGTAGATAAAATGAATGTTGGCAGAATCATGTACGCAACGAGTCGGCGTTACTCCTACTACCACGCACCGTTCAAATAGCTATTGCAACAGAAATCGTAGTCCGCGGTCGCTTGGAATGGGACGGATGGGCGGCCGGCACGTATAACGTATTACGCGTCGTCAAAAAATTAGTGTTTAGACGAAAAATTAAGCAATACTTTTTTGCATATTACTCAGGCTGTAAGCATCCGATCCACTTGCAATTTGTAAAAGTATCATCTACAAAGCGTACTGATCAACCTGCGTAAATCTCTAGTCAATCAGTTCGTTAGTTTGGGCTACAGAGAGGTCGGACCATTTTTTTTTTAAATTACACAGGTCAAATACGAATCGGACGATTCGTGTAATATACCTCGGTCGTCGACACGAGCTCTTTTTTTTTTTTTTTTTTTAACTTAGCTCTGCGCCGCGACCGCGGCGCTTGATTGTATTTTAATATTTGACCAATACCAGTGGCGTGTAGCTAGACGCAGTGCCGGATCTAGTATATTTTTTACCCGGGGCAAAGTACAAAATTAGCGCCATCTTATAATTAAAACTGTTATTATATCCACTTATTTTTTGTTAATTTAGCGTCCCCCGAACAAGACTTACGGGGCAAGTGCCCCGCCCCCCTTAGATCCGGCCCTGACTAGACGCCTAGACGTGAAAGGGTCACGGGGCAATAAATATACTAGGCCCCTTTTACTATACCTTTATTAAAATTCAAAATACACACACGTAATATAGTATTCTTTCAAATGTGAATACATATTCCCTATGAATCCATAAATTGAAACAGATAATAATTAATAAAAATTACAAAGTAAAAAGAAATCCAGTTTATTATTATAAAAAAACATAATTATTAATACGTATCTTAATAAAATGTATAATTTTTTATGTGCTTCAATATTTTTATCCGTGATTTTTTAAACTTTCTACACAATACACTACTCAATAAAAAGATTTGAAAACTATTAGACAAATAAATTCTCTGCGTACGCAATGAACGGTAACGTTACACTTGTTGCTACTGAAACGAAAATGTACGCGTTCGATAGTATGCCGGCGCCGACATGTCTAAAATAGGCCAATTTTGAAAATAATTTCTGACAGCGATTTTTCGCATTGAATGGATTGTATACGTTACAAATTGTGTGTAAAAAGTATTCCGGACTGCAGTTGAGTTAGAGTGGTAGAAATATAACGATTTTTTTTCTCCTGACAATAAACTAGAAGGAAAAACAAAAACTGATACCCGACGGACCTCTTCAGAGTTAAAAACGATAGAGAATTGGTTTGTATTTAGAGTTTTTGGTGGTACTGGCGAAATTTGAGACAGTGTCCCTCTTGAACAACTCAATACTTTTACTCGAAAAATTTACGCTTGTATACGATGTTATTGACTACATCGCGTTTTAATTTTTATTTGGTCCATTGGACCAATGCACATCGTAATGGCGCGGTAACGTTTCAAACGGATTACAAACGCGGGTTATTAGAACTGAAAATCATAACGGAAAACGAGTTAAGTACGATTTAAAACACGGTCCAGAAATAATGGCTCGACGCGAGAACGGACTGTAATTTTATTTCAACGCGGCGTGAATTTCATTGTTATTCGCTTCGTTAGACACAATTTATTCGAATAACAGTCGAAATCTGAAACAAATTTATTAGAAATTTATTCCGACGCCGCGTATTATTCATCACGTCTCTCCTTGTGATCTGGCGTAAAGTACACGGGAAAAATGCCCGAGAAAGGAAACGCGAAGATTTAGAAAAGCGGCTTTTTTTTTTTTATATACTCCAACTCACGTATAAAATTACTATATACGATTAACGGGTATCCTCCATACGCAGTCGCGTATTTTTTAGTAATGTAAAAAATAAAAAAAAAATTGTCGATAAATTAACGACAAATCGAACTATATTACTAGGTATATACAGTAGTCGCCGCTTATAGTGATCAAGTTCGTCCAAGAATATTTTGATCACTATAACCGGAAGTCACTATAGGCGACGACTTGAAAAGCCGGTCAAAAATAACGTAAAACATTTTTCAATCACATGATTTTAATTAGAACATTTTACATATTTTTGTACATATGTGTATCAAACTTAAATTCTTATTTTTTAACTTCTACTTAAATTTATTTAAAAAATCTGTGATATGGGCCTGTTTTTTTCGGTATTGAGACTATTACATATAATATGTGTACATTGTACCATATTTCTGATCACTCTAACCGAAAATCTGAACACAGTAAGCGGCGGGAAATGCACTAATAATAATTGATGTATGTTCCGTTCCTGGCATTTTTGATCACTATAAGCGGCTGATCATAAGCGCAAATAGGGGGGACTGGGGGGACTAAGCCCCTAAATGTTGTATAGCCCCCAAAACTAATGACATATATGCACTACATTATGGTATATGAAATATTTTTCATTTCTATTCTCTATATATTTTTTTTTGCTTATTTGAGAGTAATTTTGGCATCAACCGGGGCAAAATTTCTGAAAGTGAACACTTTTTTTTTGCTTATTAATTTTTACCCCCCGAAAATTTAGTACTAATTGCGCCTATGCGGCTGATTCTTATAACCAGTGAACACTATAAGCGGCGACTACTGTATTATGTTTCGACGTTTTGACTGGAAAACGGGTCTAAGGATTTCGATGAAATGCCACGACATTCGGAAAACTCGTTTAGACACGAATGATCGTCGAGAACGTTTGTTGTGGTTTTAATACGTTCAGGAAAAAAAATAAATAAAAAATAATACGATTTCGTCACGAAAGTTCAAAAGTATTACGCGTATAATCGAAGAGAATAAAAATAAATAATCGTTTATATAATATGCACCTATTTAGACGCGTTTCATTCGTTCGAACGTTTCATTAATATCGTGACGATTTTAGCACTTAAAATAATTAGTATCATTTTTTTTTTTTGGAACGAACACTTAAAACATAAAATATTTTATGCGCAACAAGTTTGTCCGCTCAGTGGTGCAATCTCTCACTCTTACCACCTACGAAAGTCGGTTTTTAAACAGCGGCGGCTGCGATTTCGGCAATAAGTAATCCGAGGAAGGCGTAGAATATCCGATTACCGATTTTCCACGTTCTCTTACCAAAACGCCAACTGTCCGGGTATACTGACTTTTATTATGATATGTAAAAACATTCTACGCATTACGTAGTAATATACAATCGTAATAGGCGAAGTAAATAATCTAGTGATAAATTGTTTTTTTAAGTTTCCCGACGTAATGTTATTTATACTGTACATTTCATACTGTAAATTAACTGTTACGTAAAATTAAAATATATTTATATTTTATAAATAAATAATAGATTTTTCATAGTCATTTTTTTGAATATTTTGAAAAAAAAAACACTTGAGTTTCGCGGAACCCTTGGGTGATCTCCGCGGAGCACGGTTTAAGAAACACTGCCCTATATCATATAGGTACGGTTTTCGTTATGATTACAATGAGAATACTGTGGTATCTTTTTTTTTTTTTGTTTTGTTTTGTCTCGCAGATACGAGACGGGCAACGGGATCTTCGTCGAAGAGCGCGGCGTCATGACGAACAAAGGGACCGAGGACGAGGCCAACGCCGTGGTGGGCTCGTACAAGTACGTGTCGCCGGAAGGCGTGCCGATAGAGGTGACGTACACCGCGGGCGTGGACGGGTTCAGGGCGTACGGCGCGCACTTGCCGGTCGGCCCTTCCGCGGCGCACCTGCCCAAGAGCCTGTCTTACAACAAGAACGCGGCGGCGGCGGCGGCGGCGGCGGCTCGACCGCAGCTCAGGTCGGCCGACGCGGATTCGCCGGCGCCCGCGTACTACGCGGCGTCACCGCCGTCCGTGCCGGACGTCGGCAGCGCGTCGTCTCAAAACCGGTTCGCGGCCACAACCGCGCCGGAAACGGGATCGTCCGAGCCGTCCGGTGGTCGAGCGACGGCCGCGAACGACGTGCCGCCGGAACAGCACACGCAGATATTGTTCGTGGACGGCGACGGCGCGGCCGGCGTCCGGGGACCGACCGAAAAGCCGCCGGCACCGTTCCGGGACGCGGCGGTCCGAGCGACGACTGTCGCGGAACCGACGGCGGCGGCGGCGGCGGCGCAGGGACGGCCGCAACAGGATCCGGCGCAAGTCGACCGTTACCGGCAACAGTTCTCGCCTCAGGACAACTCGGTAGTGCCCGTGCTGCAGACCGTGCCGCAAAACGCGCGCACGCAGCCCAGGGTCGTGCCGATATTGCAACGGGTCGTGCCGGTGCCCGGATACCAGTTGCAGCAACAACAACCGCTCCAACTCCAACCCCAACTCCAACAGCAGCAGCAGAGACAGGTCCCGCCGCCGGGTTTCAACCGACAACACTATCCTTTCAGTCGGTTCGGCGTCGAACCGCAGCAAATGTGGTACGTGCAGCCGCACAACCAACACGGCCGGTACTTTCAAACGCCTCACGCGCTGCGCACCCTGGAACCGCCCAAGTATTAGCTTCTTCGAGCGTAGCTCGTGATTTTTGTGTTTTGTTCTTCGAACACAAAAAAAAACTAACTGTCCGTACGAAATTATAAACGATTCGTTCCACGCGTTTACATAATTATTATTTATTACTCGTATAAAATTAAAATATAATATTAGATAATACGCACACGACTTAAGTGAACGCATTAGATTTTTCGAAAACCGCTATTATTTTATTAAGAAAAAAAAAAAAATGTTCACTGTCGACGTTTCAAATTGATTTTATACGGAAACAAAATATAAAACCGATTATTATCATTACACTGCTATTAATGTTGTTTTCCGTCTTTTATTTAAAAATTATAACGAAACGCGATGCGTGTACGCTGTGTACGCTGTGTGTGTGTGTGTGTGTAAATAACAGAGTGACAAATTCAAAATTCAAAAGCATCCTCCGTCCATACTCCGTCCGTTTTTACACGATTTTCATTGCGTTATCAAAGATCATAAAACAGGGGCAGATCGCCCCCTCCCCCCTCGGGACGTGTCTTCCTCGTTATGTTTAAATATAACATTTATGTCAAGATCCACATTCCAAATCAGAATTGCTATCTATCGTCTGCATAATATTTAAAAAAAAGTCTAATAAGTGTTTTTTTCTGAAATGTTGGAATGTCGTCGGCAGCAGCTGCTTGTGGTTTTGACAGTCATGTTCAGGGACGGAATTGGAATCAAATTCGGTCCGGGAAAATGCAATTCAGGTGGCCCATACCTCATATACATTTATATCTATTAATTTAACTCTTACTCTGATGTACAATAATAGGTATAGACTTAATACTTGATAGTGGAACATGCAGGAATGGCTTTGTAAGCACACATTTTCAGAATGCCGTATAAAATGACAATGACAATAAAGATTACAGCATATAAAATCGAGTTTTTCATTTTCTGTCTGGTCAATGCTGTTGACATGTGCAAAATAAAATTTTGAGAATCGAAGTCCAATGTGCCCTGCTAAATGTTTTCCTCTTTCCAACAAAAAAAAAAAATAAGGCGTGAGAGTTTTTCCAGTAACGTATGTATTTCAGCTAGAAATACAGCCATACAGGTCGGATGCAAGCCCCTTAAACCGTGGTACTGCTATAGAATAAAACAATACTGCAAACCGTAGATAATCCTAATCCACATCTTTATTATGCCGCAGCCACAACGTTCGATCACCATCGGCAATACCTACCTTGGGATAAAAACATTGATGATGAGTCGTTAGCGAAAAAAAAAAAAAAAAAACACAAAAATTATTTTGAATAATTTGTCTTTGGCTCTGACATTATTTAAAATAATAAACTACGAAAACGGACGAAAATGATATAAATTCATTTAATATAAATATTATATATATATGTGCGTGGGTGTTATATATATATATATTATAGCAGCCCGCCTGGAAACCTCCCGGCATCCCGTCTGCCCAATCCGTGACTGGTCAATGTTAAAGCCACCATCCGGCGCCCACCGCCATATACGTCACTTAATCAGTAATCACTACCGGTATCACAGGACGTCTGACTATCAGGCATAGGTAATATTATATATTATATTATATTTTTTCATTAATTTAATATACAATTGCGTTAATACTCCTAAAAATACAAAACTCCTAAAAAGCTCCTAGTAATATGAAACGTGTTTCTGTATCACTGTGCTGTGTTTTGAATGATTATTTAAAAAAAAAAATAACACACGCAAACTCCTACAGGTCCGCTAGCTCTATTTTCGTAAGCGTCCGAGCGCTCCTCGGACGCGTATTCGGATTTCCGGTTTGTACATCACCGTTCGTTCGTTTCTGGACAGTGCGAGCGGAAAGAATAATAATAAAAAAAAAAAATGTTAAGATTTTATTGCGTACACCGGGGGCAATACTTTGCCGAAGGCGTGCCCGACAATAACAACGATTTATTTTCTCATTGTGATCCGTAAACCGTTCGTTAATCGTTTATCATCACGCGTTCGCGTTGGGACGAACTCAGTACGTACGCGCGGATGTAAATATATCCACAAGGCCAGGGATGACGGACTGCGCTGCCTTGTCTGGTGCGTTACCGGGAGGAGGAGAAGGATCTTCGGAACGATTACGTTCGCGTGCCAAGTTTTCCGCACGATTTTTTTTTTCCCTCCGCCCGTCGCAGGACACGAAACGCGCAGTATTGTACGTACACGAGGAGTGTACTTCAACCGAAGCTTTGCGGCACTGGCTATACGCAACACTGTTGTAAACGTATTCACAAAACCCATGATGTACCTAATGTACGTCGAAGGTATCTGTTACGTAAAGTGTTCGACGGCGAGTAAGGCACGAGGCGCACGTCCCGAATAGAGTCGGAAAACCAGTTCTATGGACGCGTACGCGATTAGATAACATTACGATGATTTTGTGTTTTACATTCCGAGCGGAGCGAAGAATATAATGACGTTGGTTATGTGTTTTTTTTTTTTTATTTGTGTCTTTACCCGAAAATTATACCAGAAGGAGTGCTCCGTATGTATATATATATATATATATATATACAGTCATAGTTTGTTTCCGAAAGCAAATTGCATTTAGTTAAAACTCAAAAATTAAAAATTAAATTAAATTATAAAGTAAAAAAAAAGAATAGAGAATGGAGAAAGAGATAAGAGAGGAGAACAGAAAGAGTAGTAGAGCGGGGATCGTGTTGTTTTTATTGAGTTTATTGAATTTATTTATTTTTGAGTCATTACCTTACTCCTGTTTACGGAAGGAGCGTTCCGGGGTCGTGAGTAAGAGAACTGTTAGGAACTTCAATAAAATAGAAAAAGCGAGGAAATAAGCAATGAAAAAAATTCTTACCTTTGTCGTCGTGCTTGACACTTCAAGTGGACTCGACGCTGGTTCAGTTGAAATCGAAATAAAATAAATGTGATAAAAAAAAACTCAGAAAAATATTACGGAAAAAGTAAAAATGAATAAAATGGTTGGGACGCCGACTTCGTGCGAACCGAAGTCGTCGACAGTGAAAAGGCGCAGAATGGCTCGAACACAGAATTCAGCTCGTAGACAAGTGAAGTGCCCGTGTGTACCGGAGACCTGTGCTGGAGATGTCCTTCGCCTAAAGGGAGTGTGTGTGTCGTCGTGGGAGCGTAGCCACGCTCTGTCGTAAGACGAGCGTGAGCAAAGGCCTGAGACCCAAGAAATAAGGGTCGTCAAATTCGATTGGACAGAAATTATCGAACGAGCCGCCGTCCGGTCGGCGATGCACAAAAACGCGCCGACGACAATATTGTCATCGGCGGGTCCCGTTATGAAGTCGGCCCGGCGTTCTCTATGGACAACCACGACCATTATTCCAAGGTTTTTTCGTTAACTTTCTAAATTTCATGATTTATATCTGATGTCTTCCTATTTTTTGTCGGACGTGTTTTGATCCGGTCGGCGGCGGATTAAGGAACGCCGACCACAATCGATGTCGGCGAGCCTTTGGACCCGTCGGTCCGGTGTCGCCAATGAAAATTGTTAACGGATCGTGTCAGTTGTTTTATTTGAAAGTATCTGTTAGTTTTATAATCTTTTTATGGTCTGAATTGGTGTTTTTAGAATTCTTCTGAAAAAAGATGTGTTTTATTTGGTGATATTTGAAGGGACGCCGATTTCATTGGATTTTTTGGCATGTTTTTAATGTTACGGACTCGCCGCCGTCTCTGGGTCATGTGTATTATTCCAGGGGTGTTTGTCATCTGGCGTCTTAGTTCATAATATGAATGATGATTGTATTTATTTCTTGATTTATTCGGGTACGTGTTTTCTTGTTGATTTTATTATTTCTTTTTTATGGTCTATATGTGTATAGTGTATTGCAGGTATTGTGGCACGCACGAGCACTTCAATAATTTATTTCGTAAAAATATATAAAATATAGTGTACAAATTATGTGAAACGTAATTAAATAATTATTTAAATTAATGATATGAGTGCATATCATTACACATCTAGTTGGTAGTTGGTACTTAAGAGAGCGGTCGTTTTTCAATTTTCCCCCAAAAAAAGCCTAAAAAAAAACCCACCGAAAAATTACGTAAAAACGAAATAAGCAACTTGAAATACAAATTATTATCTTTGTATTACGTATCGGGAAAAAAATTTTTTTTTTAAATTTCTCTCTATATTTATAGCATTTATATATTTTGAGGTATTTAATACATAAAACAAGTGAATTTTTGGTTTAAAAGCTTACAGTTTAATACAGTGTCAGACGTGCGCGTTACTCCGATCAAATTTATAGAAAAAAAAAACTTGAAAATCGTTCGTCCTTAATAAACGTTTCAAATTTTTCGACAAAACGTATTTTATATTTTTGTGGCAATTTACGTTTGTTCAATACTAATGGTTCTAGAGTCTTGGCACTTTTACTGAACACGTAATTTTGTACTGTATTGACGAAAACAATTTTTGACAATTTTCCGCTATCTAGGTTTATTGTAAGGAATTTCATTGAAATTAGTTTACGTATTATTAGTGAATTACGTATTTTATACATACTATATTATTATTAATAATAATAAATAAATATTATACCGAAGGTCCGTTCAAAATCGTTTTATCGAATGCAATGAATTATAAAAATATTTGAAATGTCGACGTCCATAGTAATTTATGTGTCCGTACTTTTTCTGGCCAACGACTAACGATTTAACTCCAACGAGTGAAACTATAAACTTATCAAAGAAAACCCAAAATGATTTTAATCTAATTCTATTAATAAAGATAAACATTGCTGTCAAAATCGTTGTGCGCAAACGAGTCGTCAATTTTCAGGTAAACAATTTTGAATGTGCGCAAACGAGTTGCACCGACCCAGCAGTAACACTCAGACACGATTTAGTTATTTTATGGTTCTATACGCATATGTACGTACTGCAAATATAAGTGAAATTTTTTTTTAAGCGCTTTTACATGTTTTTAGCGTATAAAGTCACAAGCCCTGCGGCCATTATAAAGAAGGACGGTGGTTGAGTATCGATTATGTCTGTTGTAACACGAACGATAATGCAACGCACACGGGTGCAGTAATAATAATAATAATAATAATAAAAGGTAACGAGCCGCGGGGTGTTGTGGTTATCGCTTAAGTGAATTAATTGGATAAAGATTTTAGAGTTTTGTTTTTATTTTAAACTGGAAAGCAATGATAAGTCATTGCATTTGATAAAACGATTCTAAACGGAGCTTACTTTTTTCGTAAATATAGTCTAAAGTTACATATTTGGTGAAAATTTCGTGTTTCTATGAATATAAGTTCCAAAACTACGAAGAAATAAACAACAATCGATTAAGACGAAATCGCATTTTTAGCGTTTTTGAGTTATATTTTTAGGTGCTTTTGAGAAAATCGAAAAATGACCTCTCTAAAGTACCAACTAGATGCGAATTGCTGCCGGAAACAAACTGTGACCGAAGATATCGGAGCACTCCTTCTGGTCGAAAATCCGTACACAGGACAGAAAAAAAAAGATAAAAAAATAAACATCATTGTAAAAACAATAAATTCATACTTAGAATTTAATAATAATAATAATAATAATAATAATAATAATAATAATAATAATAATAATAATAATAATAATAATAATAATAATAATAATAATAATAATAATAATAATAATAATAATAATAATAATAATAATAATAATAATAATAATAATAATAATAATAATAATAATAATAATAATAATAATAATAATAATAATAATAATAATAATAATAATAATAATAATAATAATAATAATAATAATAATAATAATAATAATAATAATAATAATAATAATAATAATAATAATAATAATAATAATAATAATAATAATAATAATAATAATAATAATAATAATAATAATAATAATAATAATAATAATAATAATAATAATAATAATAATAATAATAATAATAATAATAATAATAATAGTAACATAGGCGTGCCCAGACCTCCATGGCTGGGGAGGCCAGTTATAAAATTTAAATTTTTTACTTACTACAGCGATCTATATTCTATATCCTATATTTGTGACTTTTTTTGTTTGTTTTATGGCAATTATATAGCATCTGTAATTTTTTCACCCCGCAAAATTAAAGACTATCTCGATCTTAAAATTGGTTTCCTATGCTATTACAATTAATAAATAAGACCAATCAACTAATGTGCTACTTAGTTATTTTTTATAAATATTTTTTTATTTATAGTTTCAACCACGATAGGTTATAAGCCAAGAGGCGAAGAATTAAGTCACTGGGGAGGCCGGTGCTCACCCTGCCTCCCCCGTAGACACGCCTATGAATAGTTAAAATAATAATAATAATAAATGATATAGTAATAGTATTAATGATAATAATAATACTGTCTTATACTCGTCCTGATTTTCGAGTGGCTATTCGCTAATTTTCCCGGGGCCCACAGACGGCGATCCGCTCGTGACAGCTGACGTCGCGCGTGTTTCACAAGACGCGAAGAGCACTGCAGCAAACCCGTTTTTCGCCGCGTTAATAAAACGAAAGAAATCGCTTCGTAATGGTGTTTCGTGCGAGTGTGTGTATAGGATTTCTATTATCGTCCCGGTTGCATCGAGTGGGCGGTTTGTCGATAAAATATACGTTTATAAAAATTTAGCTGACAGTCGGCTCTTCGCGTACAAGAAGGCTACTGTCTAATAAAAACACCGGTACATTACACGCTTAAACCTACACACACACACACACGCACACACACAAATTTCCGGCCTCGACCGCGGTCGTGTGTGTAATCGTTTCAGGCGGAGGACGAAAAAAAAAAATAAAACATCAATGTAAAGAACGAAAATATGATGGTCGGTCACATGCCGCAGGAAGATTTTTTTACTCAAACCCATCTGTCATCGCATCTGTATTATATGCATAATAATCAATATTTAAAAATATTTATATTTAAAATATAAAAAAAAAAAAAAAAATAATAATAATATCGCACGTGCGATATGCGTAAAGTATATTATTTTTCACTGGCGAGTATAGCACATTAGCACAACATACTGTTTTACGTTATGAGCTCTACAAAAAACAAAACGTAGAGTAGCTAGGGGTTGGAGATTATGGTAATTTAAAATTTTGTGCGCACTACGAATCACGTGCGTATCAAAAATTGTGATTGCAAATCGAAATCAAGAAATCGATGCCTTTCGTTAAAAAAAAAAAAAAAATAGCCACGTCACGGTCGTTTAAATAATATATATAAAATAGGTACTATCGTCTTCATAATGAGTCGGCGTTAATGCGTAAAATGAAATATCGTTGTGGTTATTAATTATTATAATCGTCTATATTATTATAAAAATTGTTGGAAACAAATTACTTTTGTCCCTGTAATAGATAATCTAGTTTTATACGTTTATAGGTAACATTAAATACAGAATTCATATATATATATATATATTCGTCATAATTGATGTTCTTTACCATATTTATGATTTGAAAACAAATTAATACACTATACCCGTAGTAGAGTAATACGATTCATTATTCGGACTGAAGTTAAGGTGAACTAGTCAATAAAAAAATATGCGAAAGATATTTACTGATAATCTAGAAGAAGAAAGTGATGAGTTATGATTCTTTGAAAATTACTTTTAGATATTAAACAGGTACCTATATTTTAATTGTGCATACCTATTACGTCTTTCAAGGCAGTAAATCATATTTTTCATTCGATCTCTACGAGACGTATCATATTACATTAGAAATAATCGACAATCCGTTTAGATTTAATATGAATTGAAAAAGTTAATTTTTTTCATACTGATGTTCTCATCGATGGAAAACAAAATTCTACACGAGGGTCGGACAAATTTGAACTTTTTAAAGTCAAAACTAAGGGATTTTTAATTTTTGAGGTTTGAGAGTGAGCATAAATGTAAGCTTATTATTGAACCAATTTTAAAATTTGTAGTTAAAATTTGAACTACATTTAACAAGAAATAATGTTAAAATTCAAATTATTAGATGAAAACCGTAGCAATTTATTTTCTTATATTTTCATAATTTTTGAATATATACATATATAATATATAATTTTCAAAATTTAAAAAAACTATTTTTCATATAAAAAAGTTATATTTTCTTGTAATGGTAATTAAATTTAAAAAAGAATGTATTTATTAATTTGTTTTTAATATAGAAAAAACAAAACAAGAAGTCATCATTTATTTTTATAATTAATAAAATAAGAAGTCACAATAATGGTTTTCGTTCAAAATTAGACGGTTAGCCGAAATACTATGAACATAAAACAATACATTTTCAACTGTTTTCATTTTTTAAATTCAGTTAATTTTTGTAGGTGAAATTATTATTTCAATTAGCTTTTGAATAAATTAAAATATTGTTTCGACGTGTACAAACATTAAATAAAAAAAATATTAAAAGCAAAATGAATTATTATTAATTAGAAAGGATGGCATTCATGCAATATGTGTTCTACCGCACGACAAACATCTACCACAATTGAATTGTGATCTACCATTTACTATATTTTACAGACTACATAAAACGGTTATTACATAATACAAATATAGATCGTTATTAAATTGCTTGTTTATAAATCACTAACATTTTTATAAAATAAAGCAGTATAATATTAATTTTGCTTAACACTTAAAAACTTAAAATAGCACAATTCTAACCGTAAAATTTAAGAATACCCTTTATGAAATCGATACAAATATCATCAGTTTTGTGTGTAGTTCCGTACCAGGCTTATTAATTTTTTGTAAGGTGACCGTTAGTCAAAAGAAATCTCACCGTTACGGTAAACCAACCGAGCGATTAAAATTATGACGTGTTACATATTACACGGTAGATCTCATATTACATTCTAAATTTTGATGTACGAGATCACATATTACATTCTAAATCGTGCGGTAGATCATATATTGTAGGAATAGCAAAATTATATCACTTTTAATATTTTACCCCTATTATCTCGGTCAGGTACCAGGTTTGTGTAAATATTATTTGTACGAGTGATAATCGAAATTTACAAACCTTAAGTTAAAAAAAAATCAAGATAAAGTGTATTGTTTATAATGGGTCGCTTCTTTATAACTCCTTGTCAACATTATTTTTAATTGTATATTGTATATTTTATTGCGTTTTATTTTGTACAAGTTGTAAATTTTAAAATGCAGTGTAACTTTGATCGAAAGAAAAAAAACAAGTACTATTATTAATAATAGAAAAAAAAATGTAATTGAAATCAATAAATGAGACGGATGAATATTTTTTTCATATAACGAATTGATTATTATTAAAAAAAAAAATAAAAATTATTTCACCAGTAAAAAATTGTAAACGTCAAATTTTTTTTACCACACAATTCAAATTCGAATTATCGTAAAAAATTATGTTTTATTAGCAGACATTTTTACTGTTTATACATTTTTTTTTGTCCGGGATGTCTTCTGACGACTCGACGAGACGTCCAACCAACACAAATAATTTTTCGATTATATTATTATTATTACGATGACAGGGAGATTAAAGGCCAAGGAGAAATACGCGTACTACGTATTCGTGATTCATTCAAATCAACCGTAGTGACCGTCGACTAATGTCATCGCAGTCGTTTTCGTTCGTCCGTAGTCATATTCATTGAAAATTAATACTATTTCCGACAGGTATTAAACATTTTTTTTACAAAGTATTATGAGTAATTAAAAATTATATTATCACATATTATACGATTGCGGTTACTAGTGTGTTTTACGACACGAGACAATAATTACATCGAACACAGGCGGATCTACGGGGTGTGCCGGGTGTGCCAAGGCACACCCTAAAGTAAAAGAAAAAAATATATTATACAATGGGTTATAGTATTGGTTAGTTAACAAGTGTTGGATACTTAAAATAGTTTGACATTAGTATATGGAAGAAAATTATGAGCTAAAAAAAACGCATAAAACGGGTGAATTTGTTTATAGCTTCCCCTCTATATTATAAAAAAATAACTACAAAAAAGGCCGGGTGTACACTCAAACGTAAAACTCTGGGTTCACCTATATGACTTCGAACTAACCAGCGAGTCCGGGTGCTTCAGAAAAAAAATTTCGAACGTTTCGGAGTTGTTTGATTATAATACGTATAATATGAATATACGTATTGTTAATGCGACCAGTGTGACGTGAACGCGAAAACTGACGTTCCGATATCGAGAATTGATTACAAATACACCTGGTTTTTCTCTGTTGATGTTGGCGTTTTTTAACGAATTATTTTACTACAGTTAATAAATGGATTACGAAATACGATTTTAAACAATAGTCAATTCAATGCCTATACGACACGTAGGTAAGCGTTGCGTCATCGCACACAGTTATATTAATTTGGCGTAAATGTCTCGTCCCGGTGCCGAATGAGTAGTGTAAAAAGTAGTGCATACACGCTCACACACTTTTATTATTATTATGTTGTGTACATCGAAGTCTGAATCGATGACGGGAAAGGATTATTATCGTTTCACTACGCAGACGTAATAATGTAACAACGCTGCAGTCGAGTGTTTCTGTCGCGTGTTTCGCGCATAAAATTACTGACCCACAGAACAGCTAGATTCCTAGTGAATTTATAACGATTTAAATGACTACACACAATTCGAACAAAATAGCGTTCGTTTCGATCGTGCACGTACGAATTATTCGAATTTTAACAAGCGAGAAACCGACAGAAATTACTGATTTCTCAACACCAACGCCGACACATCGTTTTCGATTAATATGTTAAGGGATTGGAGGACGACCAATTATTATATATAGTAGTTTTATATTCAGGCTTTATTTTTTTCTCGAATTCGAGCTGTACACGAAAATATATTAGTCAACCTTGCCGAATCTCGTATTCATGTAACTAATCCTTAAAAAAAAAAAAAAAATACTCGTTTATTAGAATATCCATTTCACTCAAAACACGTCGTTCGTTTCAAAACATAATTCGTAATACGTACCTATATGTATATTATATATATATATATATATTATAAAAACAACTTGAGTAATATATTTTTATTCGTTATTCGAAATACGTTATTATTATTAAAGTGTATTATAATATGTGTTCGATATGTACATATTACTTATATTTCTCGAGTAATTCGTTTGATAATTAATTTCGAACGGGTATCACAAATTTGAAATCATGTGCAGATAATCTTGACTTTTTATAATGCATAATGCAAAATCGTCGTTTCGTTTTTATTTTCCTCTTTTCAACACATTTGCGTGTGGAATACGAGAACGCACGAGGTTATACAACAAGTATTTGTACTGTGTCCATGGTGGGGGGGGGCAAAAGTAATTTTTTTTTTTTTGTATTGAAGACAAATTATATTTTCTTCTGTGGAAAATCAAAAATGTTAATTACCCGGAGTTCATCTTCCTGAGCAGGATGCTCATTCGGATGAATAAATAAAGAATATAATTAAAGACAATGTTTCAATACTTTTATGTAACAAACTTTTCGGTTTGATTTGTTCCGTGCTTGACACTGCGTACATAAATGCCGAAAAGGGATACATTTTATATTGCAAATAGAATTCGTGAAAAAAAAAATAGTGATATCCACCCGTGCTTATATACTTACTAAAAGTAAATACACTTTTGTACTTACTATTTTTATGACGAGCCACAGTGATTAGCGTGTGCAGATAGAACTTCTCATCGATAAAAGTTCAATGTTATGCGTCCTACCTTCAAATACTTTTATTTATAAACATATAAGGTACTCGCGTATAGTCTAACAACTAGGGTTTTCAACCTTTTTTTACGGCTGGCCGAATCTGAGACACGTTTCGACGTAGAAGGGTAGAAATTGTTTGAAGGGGCGGGGTAGAAGAGATTGCAGAAAGAGAGACGACGGAATCATCTTATATTACCATTCACCGAGAAAAAAAAACTGTGAAAAATGTACCACGCATTTCGCAATAATTTCGCAAAGGAAAAAAAATCGTTTTATTACGCGCGTACGAATGTTACTCAACGAAGAATTTGGAATCGCTTTTGTGACAAAATTTCTCAGCACTCTGCGCGAAACTCGGTTGGTCCGATCAGCAACGTCATTCGTAAATGTCCGTCACTGAAGTTGATTCCATACTCGGATTCCACGTATTGATTTTTGAAAAGTCGCGTAGGTACATTGTAAAAGTAAATGTTAAAATCGTCTCAAGCGCAAATTTTTTGAAATTTTGAAAACACTACTCCGGCAACAACGATTACAATTTTTCTACTCCAGCTTCCACGGTACCACTATTCGAGCTGGTTGTTCGATGCGAGGCTCGATAATATAACACTTATTATGGTAGAGCTCCGGGCGGTTAATGTTTTAATTTCTATGGCGAACGGATTTTCGAAAATTCTCACGTAATCTGGTGCGTATTTTAAAACGTATCTTGTTGCAGATGTGGATTGCCACTTCGACAGCAAAATCGATTGGGAATTCATCGTTTCAGAGTTGAAACTCGCCGATATTTCGATTCAAGATTAAAACATCAGTCGGCTCGGCGGGCCGTAGGTTGAAGACGCCTGCACGTCTAAACACACAAACAGAAATAATAGTGTGGCATTATTAATAAATATATTTTGGGTTTACACGAACGTATTTAATTCTAAGTGCTATTCGTATATAACTCTAACGGCATAGTAATTTAATAAACATTTGCGAGTAAATGCGCGCAATATTGTAAATCGCTCGTTGCACACGAAAATAGGCCGTACGGCTTTCACGAGAACGGGGCATTTGACGAGGACACGAACGCTCAAATCAGATAAAAATATTCTCAATTCGAGGTCTCATCACTGATATTTAGGTGGTACCTATATACAGTATACATGTATACATAATATTATAGCGGATTTAGTATATAAATTGTGTGTTGCAGACACGACCTATTGCACTTTTGACGAAATCGTAGAGTGGCGTCGTATTGTTCGATCGGAAATTTATATCGTAAGCTTATTGTTTTATGATCGCTACAATATTATTATTCAATAAAAACGAAATTTCAACGTATTTATTTTAGCAGTAGACGAATAATGTTTATTAGGTACATTACAAAACCATTTGCCGCGCGTGTGACGAAATTACTCGTCGCGTGTAAGTTCGGGGGGATATTTGCAAAAAAAAACCAAGCCAGAGTTCACCATCAACGGGTTCGCAACGCGTCTGAAATACGTCGGTCGAATTGATTTTTTTCTTCTGTTTAATCGCGGCTATTGTATGGTCGAGATGAGTTCTGTTGCCGGTCGAAATAATGCTTGCGGTTCGCGCTACACAGTGGCGTGCTCAGGGGGAGTTTAGGGTTATATCCTCCCCCATTGTCTTTTTTGCCGACTTACAGAAAACAACTTATTAGTTACAAGAGCTGCAGTTTTAGAGTCATTACTTAATACTTTTCATTAGTTATTAGCAAAAATTTATTACTTATGACAATAAACATTCACTATACATAACATATGTTATGTTAATTGAACAACTTGGTATTAGTGTGTTGTAATAATTTAAATTAATTTTAATTATAGAACAATTTACAAATGTACATAATTATAAGCTAGAAACGATTTTGGAGAGCTTGAAACATAACCATTTGAGTTTTTGGTATTACCATGACAATTCATTAAAATTTAAAATGTATTATTACTATTTACTTATAACATCCCCCCCATTGAAAATTCCTGGGCACGCCACAGGCGCTACACATTCTTTTTTTAGGACAAACTAAATCTACAAAACGCAGACCCGGGGTTAAACACTTTTTGAAAGTATATGGATTACGTACTTCGAAAAAAAAACTATTCAAAATATGTATTCGAATACTTCGTATTAATAGTATTCCCAAAGTATTTCGAATACTTCATAAAAAGTATTCCAAATACTTTTAGAATACTTTTTTTTTATTACTATCTTACATTAATACGAATATCAGTTATAGCGATTATATTGTTAATATTATTTAATCCGAATATAAACAGTCAACAATAATTAATCAATTTAATATGTATATTTTTAATTCTGTGTTTTTTTTTATTTTATAAATTAACGCGATTACTAATGAGTAAACTAATAATATTGATTAGTTATAAAATATAACACAATGTAATCAAACTTGATTAAAAAAATATACTCGTGTCGAACACCGAGAGTTTTGATAGAATAATAATAATCGGTGTTGTTTTCAATACCTACTGCTGCTAGAAGTGGCGGTTATATCAAAGTCTTGAAGGGGTGGGCGAACTCAAACTCAGTGGTGAGCTAACGACATCCCCCTCCCCCGAACACGGAGTTCAAACTCCGCCATTTTCCCATTATCGGTATTAGAAGTTTATGACTCAAATAAATTACGGGAATACGGATATTTTAGATATTTAAATATTGACAAAAAAAAGACTTTCCTATTAACGCTTTTTGAGTAGGACTGTATTTACGTATTACGCCGGAATATACCCAACGCTGCTTTAGATCAGAAAAAAAAAAAATTATTTTATACAAATGAATACGAATGTACTTGTCTGTAGCCAGTAGCCAGTAGGTAATGAAAACGAATATATATATATATATAAAGTGACGAATATTCCGAGGGGATTCGTCTATCGCCCTCCACCCAGATATCCGCCACTGGCTGCTATAATAGTTGCTGTTATTCACATGTTTTTTTTTCCCGAAATAATTACTTTTTACATTTTTTTAAACGATAAGTTATTATTTTTACTCGGGTATACAATTCAAAATACGACTGAGCTTTGAGAATTAATATTCGGAATATATTTCGTTCCGAATACCAACCAAGTCTGACAAAACGTGAAAAATGTCTCAACAACCTTCGGCGTATCTGTATACGCGCGTACCCACGTAGGTTTGAACGGAGAACGGTGTTATTACGCGCAGCGTCGTTATGTAACGGTCGGACGATCGATTGAAAATATCCGTCTAAATAGCGTTTATGTATTTTTCATTTTATTTTATAAATTTTTTCGCGTCACGACTTTTCACCGCGGCAAACGTCCTCGCGTCCAGTCGGGTTTCAGAGCACCAAAATAAAATACGTGTTTTTTTTTTTTGTATCTAGATTTACTGCCGATCGTCGTAGCCGCTATTTATCAACGCGATAATATCGTCGAGCGATTGATTTACACCGATTTTGATTGATCGATATTGATTTTCGAAGGTAATACGCGCGCGTGTGTGTCAATATTATTACTCCGTCGCGCTGCTCGTACCGATATACGACGGTTTTTTTTTTTTTAACAATAATCGCGTATTTGATAAAAAAAATTGTTTCTTATTTTAATTTTTTTTGTGGAGAATTCCCGTACGTTTTTCTCGTCCATATTATTATTATTATTATTATTATTATGGCACGAAAAACGTGCCGGATCATAAATTTACGATGACTTATTGTTATTACAAATCCGATAGAGTCTCGCACGTTTAAAATACATAGTTATATTTTTAACGTTTTCCGCGTGCAGAGTCAGGGGAAAAATACCTGAAAATAATAATAAATTACACGGCCTTAAAAACACGCCAACGATAATAATCGACGTAATTGCCGTGTCCACGTGGATTGTGCCGGAACAATGAGTAATCCCGGTAAACGTTGCAGATTAATGCAAAAATATGACGCGTTTAACTGTGGACACATATATATATATATATATATAAAAATATTCGAAACGGTATAACGTCTTCTCTTGATCGATACTACATCGAACGAGACGCGTTCGTCGTGTTCGCCAACGGTCCGGTATATTTAATTTTCATTACGGTCGACGCGAGGCTGGACAGTAAACATAGGTACCATGCAGGGCTCCTCTCATTTGAAAAAAAAAATAATGTTTAACGTTTTAACGTTTTTTTATCGTTATTTACCTTTAGTGTTTATCGTTATGGTATATTTTAGCGTTATGGATTATTTGCGTTTAACGTTAAAGAAAGTTTTATCGTTATATAATATTTACGTTTTACGTTTATCGGTATTTTAACGTTATTTGGTTTAATATCGATTTTTTTTCCAAACAAATAAATCCATTCATATTCCATAGACTGTAGCACGTTTTCAAATCTCATAAACGTAATGTACTTCATTAAACTTCACTGATTTGTGAGACCTAATTTTTATCCTTAATTTTTTGATTTTATACATTTTTTCAGTGAGAACCTTGGTGTTCATTTTTGACATTAAATTCCAGTGCAGAATATTTTTCTTAAAATGTTGATTATATTACCAATAGAAACTTTTCTGACTAGCTGACATCTTCTAAGACACGTATCTTTGAATAATTTTTACGCGTCCGTGTGAACCCAGCCTTATTATAGAACTATAATTAAACCTACACCATAATGAGCTTATATTTTCCGTAGTAAATTGGATACAAATATTAAAATAACGTTAATTCTATTTTTCGTTTTTCGATATTTTGATATATAACGTTAATACATTATTTCGTTTAATGATATATTTTAATTTGCGATAGTTTAAAATTAGTGTTTATTGTTTTCCGTTACGTTTTTTGATATTCTTTTCAATTGATATTTTGCAATTATAACGTTATAATCAAAACGTTATTATAACGTTTGCGAGCCCTAATATAGTGAAATTTTAAACAAATTTTAATTGATCAGTATTTTTTTTGGCTACTAAAAGTGTACAGCTCAGTGTTTAGTTTCGTTTTCGAACGCGCGAATTTCGATCGTAAAGAATTTTCATTTTTAAATTTTCGTAATCGTCAAGTTGTACCGACGCGGAATTCGCAATCGATGTACTATG
Organism: Slavum lentiscoides; assembly: GCA_032441835.1. Lineage (NCBI taxonomy): Eukaryota > Metazoa > Arthropoda > Insecta > Hemiptera > Aphididae > Slavum > Slavum lentiscoides. Next base: position 25,804,600 of record CM063706.1, read on the forward strand.
TGTTATAGACATCATCATCATCATCACTGTAGTATCACTTAACCTAACCATTAATTATCGTAATTTTTTTTACCGCGGAGTGGAGTTTTGTACGTCTGATCGCTGCGGTTTCTCAGTTTCACTCGACGCATCCAATTTTCATTTTTTGTTTTCACTCGGCGGATCGATTGTGTGAATTAATTTTCGAGATGTTCACGAACCGTTTCAGATCGCGAACAGAATTTCGAACAAAAACACACGTGTTTATCTTTCTTGAACGCGACAATTTTCGATAATTTCTCACGGTTATATCGATACGGAATCGATCTAAAACACAAAAATAAAAAATTCCATGATATCGATATACGTTATTCAACACTGATTATAAACACTAATTTTCTACCGCATATTACATGAATTGCGATCGATTTATCGAGTACACTTATTACGCAGTGGCTCGCGGGCCTCGGGCGGAATACGCGTGTAATTGCTGTGCACTTACTACTTATTATAACTATAGAGATCGGAATTATATGCGTTTAAAATCGTGAAAATAGAGATGTCTTAATGCTCTAAAATTCCTTCAAAATAATCTTTTATGTCAGTTATCAATTGTGTTTTTTGGAAACACACGATGTTTCATAAAAATGTATTGAATAATGAAAAAAAAAACGAAAGTAACAATTTATAAAAATTATGAGATACACAGTTAAATTAATCCTAATCTTGAAAAAAATATATTTAAAATAGCCGTACTGAATCTAATGTAATGTAATAATTCTCGGTGCGACGCATATTGTTTAGGTATATTTCACTTTATTAAGTGTGCTTGAAAAAAAAAAAAAAGAAATAATATATTATGCAATAAAAGTAATATTCAGTATTACGAGCTGAAAACAATAAAAACATGTTTAAAAAAAAAAAAAAAAAATGAATTTACTAAATAATATTGATATATTGCGTTCAAGTCGATAGACGGTGGTAAACTTCACCCGATCTAATCATGGCGTCCGGGTGGCGGGGGTTAAAAACTGACGGAGGTCACAATATTATTTTAGCATTTTTTTTTTTTTTTCATAAACCTTTACGTTTTTTTTTTTTCATAAACCTTTATATTTTTTTTTTTTTGAGAAATGTTCAAATTAAACGGTCAATATACGTATTCCTTAAATAGTAATATCGTTTTGCATAAAATATTCTCTAATCTCGAAATATGTTCTTTTATGCGCTAAAAATGTTCGTATATCAGTTCATAGGAACTGCATAAGCCGAAAAAGCTGCAATCCAATTGGATCTGCATAATCTCAGTAAAAATATTTAAAAATATAAAAATCCCCGTTCTCTACTCGCTACTTTTTATACGTACGCAATATTGATGTACATACAAAAAAAAATAAAAATAATAATTATAATAATATCGGCTACATATTAAAATATTATGCCTGTACACCCATATTATTTGTATAATATTACACGATACGAAATATGAAGTACTCGGACCGAACGATCGCCGCGTTACGCGCGTCGGCCTAATGAGAGATCGTAACAGAGACGCTCGCGTTACAAGAAGTCTTGTACAAGGAGTCTGTTAAAACAATTTGTTCTTTTCACCGTCCCGGGTCAGAATTCTTACGAGCCTAATTGAATGACTTCGGCACACACTTTTCGGCGGTCTACCAGAGCGTCATTACGATAATCGCCAGTAATTATTGCTAATACGACATGATTAACTATTGCACGTATGTCATTTGCTTCGTTGAAGTGAATACCGTGCACGAGTGTTCGCTACGATCACCGCAGTGGCCATAAAAAAATTATTATATTGTATTATATTATATTATAAATTATTGTATTTATCATGTTCGACCTGCGTACTGCCAGTCTGCCACTGGTGGTTCGGCCTAACGACCTTTTTTTTTTTTTTTTTTTTAATATCATCGACACGAACCGGAGGCTTCCTCCGGGCCGCCATCGTTTATTAAATAAACGTCGAACAACTTGATCGCAGGGTGCAGAGGAGACAATTCCTCCTCCTCCCCCCTTACAATTCCGGATACAATATGTATATATATAAAATAAAAACATTTATAACAATCACAATATATTATATAAACATATAACAATCACACGATGTGGTTGTTAACGCCTTCTTCCGAAGCCTCTTGTCATCTCCCTGCTATATCCCTTGTCTTCCAGCCGCCCTGGCTGCCAATTCGCGTTGCCTCTCGTCTTCTTCCTTGGCTTTTAGTATGGATGTGACCATAGTCGTAAAGGCCGTCCTAGCTTCAGAAGCGGCCTTGATGAGTCTTCCAGGGAGGTCGAGTGGTCCGCACAGCAAGTCTGCCACATCTTCTGGTTTCGGGTCCCTTCCTCCGATGTGCTGAGCAACTGGTAGCCTATGGAGGGTCCAGTGTGGGCAGTGGAATATCGAACGCTCTGCCGTATCCTCTGGATGACCACAGTACAGGCAGGAAGCGCTGTTTGCTCGGCCAAATCTGTGGAGATACTGTTGGAAACAGCCATGTCCCGTTAAAGCCTGGCATAGGTGGAAGTTCACTTCAACTTTATTTCTCAGCCATCTATCAACGTCGGCCTAACGACCTAACCGAACCTAACCTAACCGACCTAATGACTAGCCGATGGCACAACGCCGTGGTCTCAGCCACGATAGATATGACGTTCCGAGATGTACTCGTGAAACATCCCTCATGAAAACGGTACTCTCGCGTACGGACTCGATCCGATTTCCTATAGGGTTCTTACTGTCCGCGTTATGTACGCCGCGTTCACATGTTATTTAAATTTTTTCCGATATAAACGCGTTATTATTAATAAGTGCATTATCGTTTGTTATTTACCACGAAAATCCGACGTTTCCTTTTTGTTCGACAGTAATAAGAGAATAATCGTTTTAATGCGGTGACCCAAACGATTCGCTCTTGTCGGAACCAGGAACCGTAATTTATTTATTATATTCGTGCGCATATTTAATACGTACAATAATAATAATTTACTCTTCTTACAGACATACCGGGCCCGGCCCATCGACCCTTAACGTGTGCGCCACTGCCGGGCCGTGTCAAGCGTTTTCGGTTCAATAGTTTGTTGTAACGCGTGCAATAATAATAACAGTAATAATTTACAAAATAAATCAGTGAGTCGCGTGTGTTGACTTAAAGGAATTAACGAGGCAATAACATCTCCTGGTAAGGCACATTTATTCGTATACCTAATACCGAAATATACGCGTTGAAATGTCGAGTGAAATGCATATTATATAGATCATCGGGACGTGTTGCCTAACCGGTCGATTTACCAATGTCTAAGATCACACGCAGACGTTGACGCCCACGGGAAGTTTATCGGAAAGGGAAAGGGGCGTAACGTAATCGAACACTAAAAGGTATACATCGAAAAGAAAGTTCATTTTTGCAAATAACAAATTGCATCGTGATTTTAATGGACGATACGCAGTGGTCGAAGTGGATCAAAATAAGTGGAAGGGGGATGGAAGCAGTGTCGTCATTTCAAGCTTTGAAATGGGGGGGGGAGGGGGCAAATTCGTGAACGGTCCGTGTCGTTGATAAATAAGCAAAAAAAAAAGTCTTTTTTTTTTAAAAATAAAACGCTCTTAACACTGACCCTATTAACCTCGACGGTGATCTATATTTTTTGTGATGTGATTAAGTGACGTTTAGATCTACTGAATGTTAAAATTTTAGAAAATCAGTTCTTACAAAGAAAAAAAAATGATTCAAAGATATTTTTCTAAAAAAAAAATTAGGCAACATAACAATTACAAATTATAAAAAAAATTAATTTTTAAAAATCCAAGAAGATTGGCGTTTCCCTCCTATTCGTATCCCTTCTCCCATTTCGACCATCGACGATATGGATAGGAGAATACGATTAAAAATCCGATTACCGCGATACGCCAGTGAACCTCGCGCCTGAACGCAAACGATTGATTATTATTATTAGTTGACGAATTGTTATAGTTTTGGAACCTTTTAAATTGTGTCATTATGGAGGTCTTGGCATTACGAATAAGAACCATTTTTTTTCTCTTTTTTTTTTTTTTTTGTTGTAAATTTTAAATTTACAAATCTATACCAAAATCAAATTGTCAATGAAATGTTTATTCGAGCAATAATAAAAGTTACGATTTTCAAAATTGTTTTTCCAAAATCCACAGTGGTGCATGTAAACGCCTTGTATTGACCTCCCCCTTTCTCATCGGAACTCATGTAACTTCAGAGTTTTTTCAGTTATTTGTCGTCGGTATTTTTCGGATATTTTACGATTAAGGTTGCATTACATTTTCGTATATCAAATCCTAAAATTAACAATACTTTCACGGAATAATAAAAATCTGTAATTCCTATAAATTGCTCAAAATTGGAAAAATCATTCACCATTAATAATGAGTAAATAATGGTAAGAAGCGATAACTTATCACGTTACTATGGTAATAAAATAAGTATGCGGTGAGAATTCTAGTCTCAAAAAAAAAAAAATTAATGAATAAAAAGTTGTATATAAAGAAAAATAACTTGTATCCAATTGTGATCGTCGTTTTCCATCAAATTAATAAGTAGGTACACTTTGTTGAAAAATTAAAAATAATAATAAACAAACAAAAAAACTAAGGCTTTTCGAGGTGTTTTTGAATATAGTTGAAGCAACGTATTATGTTGTATAAAATTTACCAAAAATTCAGTTCAAATTTCAACATCAAATAATTGCGATAGATAATAGCCCAAAATCGAAAGAAATTTTTTGAACGTATTTACACAATGCAAAGTCACGTTCCACTGTACATTTCGATACTCTAAGATGATCATTATTTTCGAAATTACCGTCTTCAACAAAATTGTCCGGTAGTCTTTTGTGTCGCGTTAAAAACCTACTGATAAAATCCAAAAAACGATTTCCTTGGTGTACCACCCCAGCGATAATTTGTTACCGGAAAGTGGGCAACGGTCGGAGCACTTTTACTAGTCAGAAAAAATGAAACGAACCGGTAGCTTCGGGCTGAATTTAAAATTACAGAGAAAACGGGAGACGATACCGTCTGTGCGGAAAATGTCGTCCACTATATTATATTCGATTACCGTTTCGAAAAACACTACAAACGAGTCGCTCGTATAGTGCGTTATCGATCATTCGTCGGTTATCCAGCGACAATACAGTCGCGTACGTCATAAAAAACAGAAAAAAACAGAAAAAAATCAGTTAAAAAAAACGGCCGGGTAGGTGTCATCATCGTCGGTTATCGTCATCGGCAGCCTCATATAGCGATGAACTGGGTCATATACACATGCGTATGAATTTATTATTATTATTATTATTAAATTGTATATTATGTGTACGGCGAAACGCGCGAACCTTCGTCCGTGGATAAATACCCATTGATCAATCGCTCGGATGATCAAGGCGGAATATTATAAATTATATTTATACGGTGCAGTAATAGCTGGTGTATAATAACGCGCGCGTACAATCGTCTCGTCCTACTACTACTACTACTAAATCACCTGTCGCACGGGCCGTTCTAATTAGTCGTCGTGTCGGCGGCAAGTCATAAAATATATATATATATATATATATATATTTGTATTGAACATATTATTATATAATATAATAATAATAATAATAATAATAATAATAATCGTAATAAAAAAAAAAATAATAATAAAAATCAACGTCAACTTAGTACCGTCAAGTGCAGAAAATCCGTGGTGGCCACAGGGCATCATCGCCCGGGTAGGGGAATCGCCGCAGCCGCCGTCGCCGAACACCACCTTCGCGCGCGCTCAACTCACCAGCTCTTCTTATTCGGCAATCGCCCCGGCACATCATATCGCGTATATATAGACGTCCGGTACCGATCCACAGTCAGTTCAGTTATCGTCGTCGATCGATTTTCACACGAAGAATTCTCTGTCGTTTCGTTGATCGCCGAAGCCAACATGAAGATGGTGAGTTTTTTTTTTTGGTAAATTTTCGTTGTGACTTAACGGCCGGTCGTGCGCGGGTATCGCATTGTTTTGTTACAAACCGGCTGCGTCGCGCTTTCATTCGCGTAAACGTTTTTCAATAATCGTCCAATCGTTTGAAAACATATTTCGGCTTGCACTCGCGCAGGTGGTAAATCGCTTTTTCCACCATACCCAGTGGGTGGTACCGCGAGGTCCCGATACTTGCAGCCTCCGATAAATCACGATGAATTTCTGTTAATTTTCTCACTCTCTCCCGAACCGTATAAAATGAAAATTATGGTCTACGAAAAAAAATCTCGCGATTTTTTTTTCTCTCGACCGTTTTTCGACCCACGTAGTTCGAAAATCAGACCGAGTAAAAAAATAACCGTTTATTCGATTTGAATTGTTCAGAAGAGGTAGACTTTGGGGTCGATTAAAAAAAAATTCCGATGTTCGAGTTCCGTTCGGGCGTGGTTGGACCACGCACGATCGATAATATTCATCACAGTTCACGGTTTCGTTCAAAACGTCTAGCGAAGAGAATGCGATCATCGCTATTGCTACAATTATATCGACACTCTATCAGTAAATATCAAAAGAATTTTGATTGTTTCAATATATCGGTCTCGTCTTCTATATACGATCCATACACGATATAATATCGAATATCGATCAATATAATATTGATCGTGTGTGGACCGCTTAAGATTCAGTGTCGTTATTAAATTACGATTTAACGTTTGTACGAGATGAAAAATCGCGAACAATCTATTTTTTTTTTTTAATATATATATTTTTTATTTTCTGAAAGAACCCTTAACAGGCGGGGCTACAATTCACTAGGGGGCAAGCTTTACAGTTTTCGTTTTACTCGAGATCTCAATACGTTTGAATCGAGCGCAAACGAATCCTGCGAATATACGCAGAAAATCGTATTATTCATAGTTTCGTTGACTTACATCTTCGCTGGCTGTTACATTGTAATATTTTGTAACTCGCGTATTACCGATTCAATAGACGGAATGGATTTTAAATGTTTTTTTAATCCTGAAAATTCGTTCGTTTCGTCGAAAAACTATACAGACGTAGTTTGGCGTTTTACGTATTGATATTTTTGCGCGCCATCGAAGCGTACTTTTTATAGTTTAGAGATTTATTTATTATTATTATTATTTTTTTAATAACGTGTTCGATACAATATTATATTTTATTTCGACCGGTGAATGAAATTTTTATAGAAAGTAACCGTTTGATTTGTGTGCGGATAGACTAGAATTAAAATAACGTTTTATTGATTTACGAATAATCTGTCACTATTTGATTCACTTATATACTCGTATATATACGGAAAACAACGATGGCGACTTAAAATTTATTATAGACGTTAATGTTGTGTAACGAAAATTATTCCCACGTTAATTATTAACATACCCGTTTTTTCTATAACCGTATGGTTTTGCTTGAAAGGAGTACGTACTTTATGCTTATTAAAAACGGTGAATTTTCATACATACGTTTTTTTCTTACACAATCAAATGTCTGCTGTAGTACTGAAACAGTACGTATGACAAGTAATGGCATTTGACTTTGAAATTAATTCGTTACTCGAGTAAAATCGTATTATTATATCTACGCGATTGACCGTGCGACTAGACGACGAGACGTACATTTTCCACACGTTAATTATTAATATTAACGATTAGATAGATTCGTAAATAATTGTCTGCGGATAATGTGTCTAGACACATGCGAGCGATTCAGAAATAATTGATACGTGTTTTAGTCAGAAAACTGTTGTGTTACGAACACTTTATATAAGAAACTGTTTGAATATTAATGCGGTAAAAAAATTATTTTATTAATCATTTGATTATTAAAGTATTAGAAATAAAAAAATTATCGTTTTAATAGCGTCTTTTTGTTTATCATTACTTACAATGATAAATTTACGGAAATAGCGATTACGACTGGTTTTTATGTTCAATAATATTTTGTTGCTGATGACGTAAGCGTGACAATTAAATTTTTAACACCCGTAATTTTATTTCCAAAAAACTATTTTACAACGTATTTTTCATTAAAAGTTTGTACGAGAGAATACGATTTAAACATGTGTTGTAATTAGGGCTCGGAACTTGTAGGAGTTGCACGTCGTTCTATATATGCTCTCGGTGAGTCTAAAAATAGAAAATTTTAAATACATATTTTGCATATTTCGTCAATTTTTGGGGAAAAAGTGCATATTTGTTGATTTTCGTACGAATATTATGCATATTTAATACTTTCTAAAATTATTGATATTTTTCTTTTTTAACCTATATGTATTTCAAATAACATATTTAATATAAAACTCAATATTATACAACTTAGGTATTTATAAATTATAACAGATATTATATAACATGTATTTATTTCGTGTTTAACTTCACAAATATTGAAAATAAATTTTAAATTATTTTTTAGTTCGATAAAATGTTTAAATGCCAACCAGTTTCGAGCCATATTTTAAATATTATAAATTTATTTTTCTATATTATACATTTCTATTGTGCATATTAATAACTTTTTTGGAACTTAAAATAATTTTCTGCATATTTATTAATTTTTTTTTTTTTTTTGCATATTTACATTTTTTCATGCATATTTAACGATTTGTTTGTGCGTCTTTTGCTTTTTTTAACTCCTATAACTTCCGAGCCCTAGTTATAATAATTTAAATAACTGATAAACACCACAAAAATTCACAGATATATTTAAAAATTATTTTTCAGTTTTTATTTATTGCGTTTATCGCTTTTGCGGCGGCTCATCCACAAGGTTATGAATCTGAAATTTCTTCTGGTTATGGATCTCCGACTACTCCGTCTTCGCCTTCAACGCCTTATCAAGCTAATGTCGACGCCTATCAAAAAGCCGCTATCGATGAATTTTCAGCATACTCGTCTGGGGGTCAGACTGGATACCAATCCAACGGAGTCGCTCCACGCTTAGAATCGTCTGGACCGTACCAACAGTCTACCCCGGCTCCTGCATATAAGACCAATGCATTCTCCGGTTATCAATCAGGAGCAGCATCGGGTTCGCAGTTCGGCTATCAGTCTGGTGCCGCTGCTCATCACTCTACTCCGGTGAGTTTACAGTACCAGAAAGGTGCGCAATCCGGTTACCAATCTGGTGCTGCATCTTATCAGTCTGCTCCAGTTGCACCATCATATTCTCAAAGCGCTCAGTCTGCTTATCAGTCTTCTGCCGGTTCGTATCAATCCGCTCTAGCCCCGCAACTATACTCTCAATCTGGACAATCTAAATACCAATCTGGTGCTGCTGCTGCTCCTTCTTATCAACCTGGTTCTGCTGCTCTTTCTTACCAATCTAATGCTGCAGTTCCTTCATATCAACCTACTCCAGCTCCGCAAACGTATTCGCAATCTACTCCTTCACCGTACGGTTCCAAATCGTCTGCTGCACCATCGTATCAATCGACTGCATCGTCAGCACAATATCAATCACCAGCCTCTTCATCGTTGTACGGTCAACGCGCCCGCCCAAAGCCTTCTTCAGCATACCAAAAAACTGAATACGACGCTTCTAAAGGATCGAGTTCTTCTATTGCGCCTGCGAGTAATGGATACAACGCTTTTGCACCGGGCAATGTTGCTGGACCCGTAGAAGTTATCCCTATTCTGTCACAGTCTAACCAACCGAATCTTGGTGATGGTTCTTATTCTTACAGGTATTATTAAAGAAATGAAAGTTAATTAATTACACTAAATGACATGGATTTTTGTTTCTAGTTACGAGACTGGCAACGGTATTTCGGTATCAGAATACGGCCAACTTAAACCAGGTGGCCCAGAAGGAATTCAATCGGTTTACGGAAGTTTTAGCTATCCAGGAGAAGACGGCAAACTTATCACAGTGACTTATACTGCTGATGAAAATGGATTTGTTCCCAAAGGCTCTCATCTCCCTACCCCGCCACCAATTCCTGCTGAAATCCTTCAATCTTTAGAACAGAATGCTGCCGAAGAAGCCGCCCAACAACAATCTTATGGGCAGAGTGGTGCTTCAAGTTCATATGGACAAGAATCAGGAGCCTATGTACAAACATCTGCTTCGGGATCTTATGCACAGGCATCAGCTCCAGGATCTTACGGACAAAAATCTGCTCCCACGTCTTACGGACAGACATCTGCTTCCACATCTTACGGACAGACATCTGCTCCCACATCATACGGACAGACATCTGCTCCAACATCTTACGGACAGACATCGGCTCCTGGATCTTACGGACAAGCTTCTGCTTCTAATTCTTACGAACAATTGTCTACATTTGCACCGAAACAACCGAGCTACCAGAAACCTCAAGGATCTTCTGGATATGGCGCTGGAGCCAGTGAACAACCGTCGGCATCTTATGGTCAATCGTCTGGGGCACCGTCTTACGGACAAGCTCCCGTCGCCAGTCGATCGTATAAGCCACAACAGGGTTACCAAAGCCAGGCTGCGTCGGCTTATAAGAAATCTCCCAGTGCCTCGGGTTATTAGAGACAGCTATAATTACAACATTTCAAATTCGAATAATTTATAATATTTTCATAAACGTTTTACTATCGTAATAAAATATAAATTTATTTTTTGTATAAATAACGCCTTGTATGTATGACACACAATCTACACGTCCACCTTTCTTTCTGAACGCACGTGTGTGCGTGTCTTCAAGTCATCTAATCAGTATTGTTTGTTCATATTGATCTAGTTGCACCTTGACTTATGTAACCGTGTATAAATTATTTCGAGGGTCAACTCCTCCATGGTCGCGGGCACACCCGTTAAGATGAGAGAAAAAAATAAGTGTCATCCATGACAAGCCCAAAACATTGGATGAGAATCGTTACCATTTCAGTCACACGTTTATATCATCCGACATATTAAAATTATACTTTCATAACATAAATATGTAAATTACGATACTTATGTTTTCTTCGTTATTGACAGACGAAATGTAGTTTATGACGTATGCGTATTAATTCATTGACTCTAGTTACATTTTTAATGTCATAAAGTGACAACCACACATTTTTAGGTACAGTATTTATTTTGTTATTCACTGTACTCGTATAAAAACATATTATGATATATTTGATTGAAAAAACGAGATAAAAATATGTTTAATACGAAGGAGTAAGTGCTTATTATTAGTTTATTACCTAATGTAATAATAATGTGTAGCTATTGACAAAATATTAATAGAAAAACAAAATACATTATTAGTAATTGTTATTGGTTTTGTAATCATTTGATAAATATTTGAATGGGAAATAAGGAGCAACTGCTGGACAAAAATTAAATATATACTCATATTTTTTGTAAATACCTAATAAAATAATTTTAAAATCCCGGACAGTATTTATAAGTACCTACCAAGAAATAGACATAATGCTGTCATTTTTATTGACAAACAAAACACTTTTAAATATTGAACACTTTAATTTGTCATGTACTATTTTCGTTTATTATTGAATTTTATAATACCTTACCTAGTGTCTTTTAAGGTACTTATTTATAGGTAGTTATTCATAATGTACTTCTTATAGTCTTACGACTTATTGCCCATTACAAAAAAATGAAATATGTCAGTGATATTAAAATTTTGTAAGAACTAACAATGTGGATGTATAAATTATAATAATAAATTATTTGCAGAATTTGAATTTGATAATACAAAATAAATTAAAAATTTTAAAAAAAAAATAATAATAATAATAATAATAATAATAAAAAATATATTTTGACGTACAATTGACATAGGTAAGTAGAATAGTTATTTTATAATTATAGAAATGCAATATATTCGCGGTATTGCACACAAGTTAAGTGAGTTTTGTAACTATTAATACGAAATATAAGTGGACTTCTATGTATGTTGTTTTGTGTAACTATTAAAGATTTACTATTTAAAAAAATATTGCTATCGAGCATTTTTTATCAAGGTGAAAACAACATTAATATATGTAAATCACAATATTACATACTTTTACTACATATTATATATTTATATTTCTGATGTATGTACATGTAAAATAGATTTTTATGTTATAATACTGGTCAATTATTCGTTTAACGTCTATCTATATTTAATTACTTAATGTTGATCGAAACGTTGCGTATGATAAAAAATTCATCTAAGTTTTCTAAAATATAAAATATGAGAATTCGATTACATATTATCATTGTAATGTGTACGGTGACGGTTATTTATATTAAATGAATAATATTTGATATTCTGATGAAGTGTTATGTAGTAAAAAAAGTATATATATATAATATATACCTGTATAATCGATTGTTACATAATACAAAATAAAAAAAAACATCTACATATTTCATTGAATAATGGACGATTACAATGTACGGTTTAGTCTTTAGATATAAATAATATGTAAAATAATATAATTTTTTCTGTACAATTCTTAGGAAAATGTATTCAGAAACGATTTGATTTGTATTTAAGACTCATATCTACGCGCGTATGCGTATTTACTTAAATAGACTAAAGATGAAAATTAATTGAGTTGGATTAAAATTATGATAACATATGTGTAAAAAACTTTTTATTTGGAATTTCATCTGTTTCCTATTTATAAACGTGAAGAGTTCATTAATTTATTACTATCATTAAACAACAATTTTATTATTTAACTGATTTATTGCGTTTCAAATTCCAAGAATATGTTTTATATGTACGCGCTACAAATTTGAGAAAGTAAAATGGAAATGTTTAAAAATATGGTAATAAAACTATACCGGCACGGATGAGAAAACATTTTATTAACATCATGCGTTAGTATCATTATTGATCATTTTTGTACTAATTTTGTATTATTATTATTCATACTAGTTGGGTAAAAAAAAAATATCTTAAGATTAATTGCGTCTTAGTTAAAATTACGAATTACATTTAAAATGTTAAAATTGTAAATTTTTAAGTACAATCTTTAAGTTCTAAAAATGTTTTTTAATACAAAAATAAATACAGTTTTACGTTTTTTTTTTTTTTTTTGGATTCGTCAACTATTTGCCGAGAAATTACATTCGAATCAAGAGAATCCAGATATATTGAGCCCAATAATAAGATGTATTATCATAAAAATCCGGTCTGTATAGTGATTGCTTACATATAATTTAATTTACACAGGTACATAGAGAAATAAATTTACATAATATTTTTGGTCTGCTCGCAAAATGTAACTGGTTTTCAATAAAACCATTATATGTATTCAATTGTCTACTCGTAAAACGTTGTATATCTATTTGTACTCGTTTAGTTCCTTTTGCTATTTTTTTTATATTGTATCATTTGCAAGTCCCGTTTCTACAACAGTTTCCTTCGTCCTGAAATTCTCCACTTTTCCTTACGTTCCAGCAAAATCACGTACGATTTTATTTTTATTATAAATTACCTACATTTTTGTTTAATTTTCTTTTATTGTAATACAAATATTACTCGTTCAACGTTATTGCCGCGTTGTCAGCACTAATCTAACAAAGCCCGCGCACGAAGATAACAAAAAGTATTTTTTAAACAACACTTACAATCATAGAAACATTTAACGATTATTATTAGATTATATTTCCGTTGTAATATAAAATTATTAAATATCACGATTCATAATATTTTTTACTCTTTTTGATTGTGCTATATCCATAACTTGTTATCATCCACAGTTCGGATGTATACTGAATCCACTAGGCATCTCATAGCATAACGTTATAGGACAGAGGTTCCCAGATTTTTTTTGCGGCGGTACCCTCTTTAGGGCTAAATTCAGTCGCGGTGGCCTGCCGTGATATACCATCACGAGGAATACACATAAAAAATCCACAATAATCACCATTGATTATCAGTTTTTATAATTTTACTGAATACAATACAATATAAGCATCCTAAGCATACAGCCGACTTAAAATTAAAACATTTTTACTTGTATATTAAAAAAAAAAAAAAAAAAAATGAAAAATATTAAAAAAAGAGAAAAATTATTATAAACGTGAATAAAATAACGTTATTAATGAGATGTGTGTGACTGACTCGCATTAGCTGCAAGTGGTGGCAAAGGGTAATAGTAATGTTATATGAATCGACGTGGTTATTATGGGGTCCGAATCCGGAATATATACGAAATAATTTTTTTTTATAAGATTCAGTTTGAAATTAAAAAAAATTAAAAAAACTAAATTATAACTAAATTTTTTATGAGTCGCGGTGCACCCGGAAAGTGCTCGCGGTGGCCCCAGTGCACCGCGGTGCACAGTTTGGGAACCGCTGTTATAGGACATAGGTTTCTCAAAAAATAAGTCGATCGACGGATTCAATATGAGCATTGAACGTATTCGATATATAGTAGATTTTATTGTCGTCGTTCTTCTGTTTCACTCGTTCACTACAGAAAAATCTGCGGTGTAATGGCCGCAATATCGAACAATAAGATCTACGTTATTATGAACACGTGCCCGATAAAACATTTTAATTGCCGCGATGTCAAAAAGACTGGTACAGATACTTAAAACATATATATATATATATATACATATATTTTTCTTTTTTTTAAATACTCGTTAAACATTTTTAATACTCGTATTCGTATTGTGTTTAGAATCGGTTTTTCGTAATACGGAGACTAGTGCATTGCACCTAAACGATTTGCTCGAGCTCGATTCCAATCGTTTCGATAACTCATATACCTACGTACCAGTGCCGTAGATAGGATTTTTATATGGGGGGGTTCAGTGCTATCTTGATTCGTGCATTATAATCGTGTGTCGTAATGATTTATCAGCACGAAAATCTATAATAATCATGTTTATAACGGCATAGACCAAATTAAACATTTATACATAACGTTATTACACACATTGTTATTAGGCACTTATTTTTCATATATATATATATATAAAAAAAAAAAATCTACTTAACATCAAGACGTTGGTAAAATCTAAATACGAACGTACGTTTTACTGTAACATCTGCAGTGCTGTTGTGTGTAAAAAAAAAAAATTGAAATTTCTACTTTTCCCGACGTTCAAGGTGGGGGGTTTGAACCCCTAAACCCCCCGTGTCTACGGCCCTGCTATACGTACGTACGTACGGACAATATTATTGTACGTCGAACGTGGTGTTTAACAAAAGCAATTGTAATGAGTACCTACCCCCCCCCCCCAAGTACTTCTTCTGTGGGTAATAATTTACCGATTTTTGGGCGTGTATGTGTGGCTACGGTGTGCGTACGTAATATTATTATTATACGAATGTGCGCTGTGTTCTACGAAACGTGTTTAAAACAACCTCCGTACCGTGTGCCGTCCGCGCTAAAATAAATGTCGTCGGACCGCTTTCATCATAACCCACTGACATAACGACCTTTCCATCTCGCGACCGTACCGCCTCCATTATTATGGTAAATACTAAACTGGTATAATATTTATACACGTAATAATAATAGTATAATGATATTGTAATACCCCCCCCCCCATTATTATACCGCGCGCGGATTTACCGTTACGGTATATAAGACGTCGTACGGCTATTATCCTTACACATTACACGACTCGCTGTGCTCGCGGTACAACGTAATACACGCCGCTGCAGTTGTACAGACCATAACAGACACGCCGACGTCAAAATGCAGGTAAGGAGTTAGTTAGGTGGACAAAAAAAAAATTCCAATATTTTTTCCTTCGTTCTTTCTGCGAACGGTTTACTGGAAATCACACGTCCAGGTGTTCTCACGCGTTATCGTCGGCAGGTTACATTGGTCTTGTCTTCGCTACTGTTGGCCGCCGTCGCCGTCGTCAGCGCCTTCCCACAAAGCCCCGAATCCAGAGCCGCCATAGTGTCCCAGGAAAAAGAAGTCAACTACGACGGAACCTTCAAGAACAAGTACGAGACTATATACTTCTGAAATATTTCTCCGTGTGTACGAATTCGATTCGGATTTCCAAAAAAAAAAAAAAAACGATAGTGCGTTCGGAAAACGATCGATTCGATGACCTGCGCTTCGGTTAAGACAGAATACGACGCGTACACGATAATTTTAATTTCGTACGAGTATACGGCAAATTTGGAAATTAAAAAGAAAAAACAATTTCATAACACACGTTCATGACGCGTGTATAACGACGTGCAGTATACCGGTTACAGGTTTTTTTTTTATTAATACTCCCCGACGAAACTCTTGAAACTCTTTCGCGGGCACGTACACACGCTAAAAATTCGTTTAGACGATCGACGAATCGATAAATTATCGTATAAAACACTTTTGGTCGCGTTTCGCGCTCATTAACGTTTGTTCTCGGAGAAACACTTTTTTTTCTCTGCCTTTTGCGCAACACTCGTTCGATTTGCATACGATTTATATCGCATTTTATTTCCGTATAACTTACACGGTTACGGGGTACCTACACACAATCACGCGCTGTGTCGTTCCCTTAAAACTTATAATTACTGCAATTTCCAGTAACAATTCTCGGTAAATTTTTTCCAAAGATTACCACGCGTGCGCGTATCGTAAAAAGTATTCCAAAAAAAAGCAAATAAAAACCTGATTAGACGCGTTTCCATATTTAAAAAAAAAAAAAAAAAAAAATGAATTAAACATACTTTAGAAAACATTTTAGCGAAATTTTAAGTTGAAAACGTTATATTATGTTCTTGAAATTTCAGGTCATTATTAATGTAATATATAAATATGTCTACGTCGCATATCATCCAGATTTTGATAAAATTGAAATATTTCCATACGTATTTCAAATATCATCGGAATACATTTTTTTTTTCAAATTATTTCAATAAGTGCCACGTACTATATTATAATAATTTACACGAGATCGAATTTCGAAACGACCGTGCAAACCGTGTGTATTATTCAATAAATGGCGACAACTCGACTAAAAGAGTACTCTGTGTGTTGCAATTCGCAGGTTCGAGACCCAAAACGGCATCAGACAAGAAGAAGTCGGTTTCCTGAAGGCCGGTCCCGACGGCACTCCGATCTCGGTAGTCCAAGGCGCCGTGTCCTACACGGCCCCGGACGGTTCGGTCATCAGCACCGGTTACATTTCCGACGAGAGGGGTTACCAACCAGTCGGATCCCACTTGCCCACGCCACCACCAATCCCGGCTGAAATCCAAGAATCCCTCAGACTTTTGGCCACCCTCCCGAGCACGCCCGAACCGCAATACCAGTGAACGTAGACGTCGTCACCTGTAACACTCTCAGTCTCATTATTTTTCCTCTATATTATAAGTATAATACAGTTTTGTCCAACATTTCATCTTTGTCGAGCACCGTGTAATTTTCGCCATGTCACGGTTTACACACCGTTTGTTTGTATTATATTGTGTTGTCATCCGTTTGTTTTCGCGTATATAAACGTACGTAAATGTTTGAAAAAAAAAAGTTAAATGTGTTTTTATTTCGTTTTTTCCGATGGAAAATAAATAATTGACGAAGCGAAAATGAAAATACTATATCGAAGTCGCCGTCAATCCTATGGAAACTAGGGCATGCATATGGGTCCAACCTCTCTGCTCCGAAGACAACAATATTGTGTTGTACTCATTTCTATAAACTACAGACAGAAAAGATAGAAAAATACCATGGTAATATGTGTACAAATATGGTCTAAACTATTTTTTGCGCATCGTATGAATAATGTTTTTTTGAACAGTTCCAAGTAAGTAAATAGAATACAAAGCATTTTGATTTCTTCTACCTAATCTGTACCCAAATGATAAAAATGTATTTTTTTCACCGAATTGATTTTTGTATCATTCTATCTTTTTGTCATATCTAAAATATACGAGTTAAGTTCTGACTTTATCCGATAGAATTCTACGAGATTAAACAAATCACATATTTCTAAGGATCGTGTTGTCGGAGTCACAAACGATTTTGTACAGCGCTGCACAATCTTTTCTACTGACTTATAAAAGTTCGTTGAGCCATTGCATCATTCGATGATGTGAGCGGGAGATAATTACGAGTAAGTGTGTTGTGCAAGGCTTTCTCCTATGCAACGAGATATCACGAAATTCTCTATTTCGCTTTGTCTTTTACACAGTACATTTTAAAATGTACCGTAGTTTTCTGATGCTCAGTGGCGAACTGCGACAACAACAAAATTAAAAAATTTAACGCGAACTTAAAATTCAGTCATATTGTAAATTTATTTATATAATGAACTCGGGACGTCTTTATGGAAATTTTTTTTTTTTTAGTACTCGTTGGATCTCATTTTAATATGTTTACAGTAATTCACAGGCCCGTATTTATGGGAGGGCCATGGTGGGCAATTGTCCTCCTGGTGGAACTTTGGGGGCGGTAAATTTGTATGAACTTCTTTTTTGTGTCTAAATGTAGTTTAATAATTATGAATGAATACATTAATAATTAAGTAAACCGTTTTTTTTTCTTCATATAATCAATATCGTCGATTTTTTGGTGAAATTTAATGGAAGAAGGATATTTACTGTGGGAAATTAATTTTTATACGAACATGGGATTTCTTATGATAATAATTACGACATTACGCTAAATGTAACCCGCAGCTGGCGTAGTTACTAATGTTAATTGTACACAATACATACGTTTATCTCACTCAACTTCATAATATGTGTGATATGTGTTTATATAATATTATTAGGATATTTAATATTAGGCAACAATATTATTTAATGGTTTTATAGGGTGTATCATATTAGTTTATGTTAGTACACGCATACAATCTATATAAAATACAAGTAAGGTTTTTAATTTTTATTTGTACCCCCCTCCTACACCACATAAAAGGGGCGGAATTAAAAAAAATTGCCAAAATTCTAAATACGTTCCTGGTAATTCATGTATCAAATAATTGTAAATGATTGAAAACTATCCATTTTCTATTTTTGAATTTGTTTGAGAAAACCCAAAAATTGTTTAGTAAAATATTATTTTTCTTATAACTATTTCCAAAATGTTTCTTAAAAGTATATAATAATTATCTTTTTAATTCATTCAATTATGGTGTAAATCCTTTACACCAAAATACGCCATTTAATATATTAAAAAAAAATCAAACAAAACGATTTTTTTTATATACATATATATATATATATTTTATACTTACGCTAAACATATTTCATAATAATATGCACATTGGAAAATATCTAGAATTTTTCTAAAGTAAATAATAAATAAATAAATAATATAATAATATAATAAATATTTTCGTGTCACAAAGTATCAATGTTTATTAATTTTCGTCTGCATAAAAGCTATTATATTTCATTAGTATTCATATAAATTGCGATTTCCAAACGAAACTTGATACCAGATTCTGTTTAATAATAATTTCATGTCGATTCGCGTTGTCATTTACAAGTTTGGTTCTACCAAAGAATTGTAGTGTACATTGTAAAATAATCATAGATGGTTTCTTACGTGTAAATATTATAGGCAGGCGAATACGATGAAACGAATCGAAATATCTTCCAAAAAAATATCTATGCTTTTCATTTAATGTCTTTTCTGTTCAATATATTTGTTTATTATAATAAATTTGAATTAGGTGCGTTTAGAGTATTTTGATGTTTTTTACATTTTTATATTTTTGAAAATCTCCATTTTAATTTTAAATCCTAGTTGTTCGATGTGGTAATAAACTTCAACCGTTATTATTATGTGCCACGAAAATAAGCTTTTTCAAACATATAATCGTGGAAAATAAAGTCAAAAACAATATATATATAAAAAAAAAAAATGGTTTGTTTTACTTTGCAGGCGCAGTAAACTGCGGCGTGTCGGGAATCCGCGCACACTAATTTATGTTCAAAACCGAGTGAAAATACATTTGTGCACACGAGTATATCGCTGAATTCGCCTGTAACGAGGCAAACAAAGTGAAACGAGTGTGTCCAAAGCCAGTTTTTCTACATTATGCCCGTACTTTCCCTATTGTTCATACTGTTAAAAATTCCACTATGTTATTGCAGGTTCTCTTTTGGCACATTTCAAGTCACGATTTTTGTTTAGTCGTAATAAAATTACTTTAACAACGGAGATTCCCCAACAGTTTCCGATAAGATCGGATACATTTTTTAATACAACAAAACCGCCAAAAAAAAAAAAAGGTAAAGAGCCGCGGGGTGTTGTGAATGTTGTTTACGTGAATTACTTGGGGTAAGTTTTTTAGAGTGTATTGTTATCACTCTAAATTCGAAAGCAATGATAAACCATTGCATTCGATAAAACGATTCTGAGCGGAGCTTCGGTGTTATATTATTCATTATTAATACTATATAATAATAGAGTATGTATAGACTATAGAGCATATAATTAATAATAGTAATTTTTAATATAATAACTAGATGCGATTTGCTGCCGGGAACAAACTGTGACCGAAGAGATCGGAATACGCAGTGTCGTCTTTACCACCAATAACGCCCTACGGCAATAATATTTGAAAAATAAAAAAAAAAAAATTTACAACTAATGTAATATCTAATTACAATAATTTTATATATTTCAATAGTAAATACACTCATCCTCGAAATCATCATGTAGATACAAGGGAAATTAATATCTAAAATAAAACAACAATATTTTGCTTTTTGTCATTCATTTTTATGACGCCCCCCCTGCATTCATAATACTTTGGACGCCCTAGGGCACTTGTCCCATTTGCCCCCTCCCCTTGGGACGGCTATGGAATACGCCTACTGGTAGGATTTTTGGGCACGGTCATAAAAAAAATATATATATATAATTATTATTTTTCCGGTGGTTTTTGAGTTATGTTTTTAGGCGATTTTGAGAAAATCAAAAAATGATCTCTCTAAAGTACCAACTAGATGCAATTCGCTACCGGAATGTAACTGTAACCGTAAAGATCGGAGCACTCTTTTTGGAACATTTTTGGGTACAGACATAAAAAAAAAAAAAAAAAATCATTGTAAAAACAATAGATTCATCGTTCCGCTCAGAATCTAAAATAGTGAATATCAAATATGCCACCACATATATACCTATAGTGAGCCCGTAGCGCGCAATCGTTTAAGGATTGCCTATACGAAGCACCGTGTACGTACGGATCGGTCGGAAAATGTGGTGGCTTAAATTGTCGTCATTTTTATAGCGGATTTTAGAATATTGTTCATTGTCTGATTAAATGTTTTTTTTTAAACAAGCGATTAAATGAACAGAGAAATAACGTTTATTCGATAGAGACGTATTTTTATTCAACGTTAATTTATTTTACACACATTTTAAAGCTTCTGCAGAGTTAACGTCTGTTAACGTCTTGACTTAATCCTGTCTCGTATCAGAGCATATTTTAAGGAATTTTTACTGGGTGCCGCTATGACTAAGGGGACTAGGCCAAGTGCGCCTATCCCCAGGTACACTTTTAGTTTATGACTTAAAAATTGTTCACTCACCCGTGTTCATGTACAGTTCCCCTGGGATAATTTGCAATGTAGTACTATAATAATTATTTAAAATAGTGATGGGTTAGGTTATTATACAAAAAAAACGAATTTTAAAACAAAATCTCGAAATCATAATTTTTTTTACTTTTATTTTAATTCTATAAAAATAATTACAAGTCTGTATCGGTTGAAACCGTTTTTTTTTTGCTCTTATTTGCCACGCTTTATATAAGTTTTATATATGTATATATATAAAAAAAGATCTTTCGTATAAAATAATGTAATAATATACGTGGTGCGTCCACCAAACACTGGGCGGCACTAATTCTTCATTAGGCGGCACTAGTGCCACGTACTTTATATGTTAAAATATGCTCTGTCTCGTATGATTATTATAATAATATACTGTATGTCTATATAATATGATACGGTTTAATCGCGAAATGATAATACATTATTATCGCTCACTATTATTAAAATTATTTTATTTACTTACTCGATTATGTTAAAAGTATAGTCACCGACACTGCGCGTTGTCGTTCTGTATTCGCCATGCTGCCTCGCTTTATTTCGTTTCGAGAAAATCTCCGTAGTTTTTGTGAATTAATTCTTTTAATTCTCAATATACCTACAGTATCATCGTCACTTGTTGTTCAATAGTCGCTCTGAAAAAAATCGCCGTCTCGTTTTTAGCTTTTCACTTCGCTCTTTGTGGAACGTGGAGTTTATTGAAAATTAACTTTTATTTTCATTTTATGCAAAATCGCTTCATTTACATAATTTATTGTTTGTTCCCGCAGGACAGTGTTTTTTTTTTTTTGATTCGTCGCGCGAGAAAAACCGCAATTACAATACCTTTTTTGTCACCGGCGCATTTTGAACACTATTTTGGTTACGCACTTACGTCACTGGTTATTGAATAACTAGATAATTTTTGAATAATGTGCAAATGTATATCTTATATATTATATATTATTAAATATTAATACATCAAGTATAAAGATATACAAACTTTAACTTTATCTTATAAAATCAAATACTTGTCATATACTAAAACATTTGGGGGTCGATTTCGGAAGGTAAATTAGTTTTGGAGGGTCGAGGAGCCGGTGTGCAATGTACACCTTGCACACCAATAGTTGCGGCAATGGTTATGCCGGTAGACCAGTCGCTGCTTCGCCCGCAACTGGCAACAAAGTGAGGCACGTAACAGAAATAAGCCATTTCATTGACGTGTTGTTTGCGGTCTAATTATTATTAAAATATCGAATTGATGTTTTTCCTATGTAATTGT
The DNA here is from genome assembly GCA_032441835.1 of Slavum lentiscoides. Lineage (NCBI taxonomy): Eukaryota > Metazoa > Arthropoda > Insecta > Hemiptera > Aphididae > Slavum > Slavum lentiscoides. Next base: position 25,827,326 of record CM063706.1, read on the forward strand.
AATAATCAGAAATAAAATATTATACAATTTTTTTTTATATATATATTTTTTTAAATTAAAAATGTAAACCGATCATTTTTCAAATACACACATCTGTATGAGTTTCGGTACGTTCTCGTGCTATGGCATCAGTTTGTTAAAACTTGTGTTTCATATGATCAGGGCCGTATTTAGGGGGGGGGGAGGGCAACAGGGGACTGTTGCCTCGGGCTGCTGATAACGAGGGGGCGGCTAAATTTTTATTTTAAATTAAAAATAAAATTGTTTTTATATTGCATTAAATTTGTATTATATTATAATAGGGCGTTTTTTTTTGTTGCCCTAGGGCGAAAAATTCCTAAATACGGCCCTGCATATGATATGGTTATTATTTTGAACGAACATTTCGTTTTAGATCAAAACCATATTCGTGTTTTTTTTGAACCTCTTATAAGCTGTCAGATAACAAATCGAATTTTCACCCGCCAGTATTTTACACGTAGTAGATCCGAAGATGGTGAACTTTCGTAGCGTCAATCAATCTCCCTTTATGGTTGAATTTGACTTTACGAATAACTTAGGAAAATTACATTTTAAATTTAATCTGCAAATTGAAATTGAAAATATTAGGTACTATTATTTTTATAGTATTACCTACACGTACACATACAGCTATATGAGTATCGTACAGTAACTGTCAGAGGCGGATCCAAGGGGGGAGGCTAAGGGGCTTTAGTCCCTCACCTTAGGCTGCAGTCGTTGCTTAAAAGTTATACATATAACTACCTTAATAGGTATAATTTTAGGTAGCTATTGTGATTTCTGGATCCGCGCCTGGTCTGTATACACAATACACATGTGTTAATTTTAAATATTTACAAGACTAGCCTTATGGTAGAGTTAAGCACGGTCCGTTCTTTTATAGGCCGGACCGGACGAATACAGTTCAACTAAGACCAGAACCGGGAATGACCGACAAAATATTAAACGAAACCGGGCTATATTGGACAGGTTTAATATTTATTATTTAAATAAATGGCTGTTTCCTAAAATATTTTACGCTGCTATATGCTATGACGCATATACGTGTTATATCATAAATGCCATTAAATGTAGAATAGAAATGTTCTCGGATTAATTTTAAACGTCATTATATACAATTATACAAAGTCAGTGTCTTGAGAAATTTTGTTCCTAAAAATTAGATACGTTTGGTGTTCGGTCTGGAATTTAAAGCTTATTATTCAGAATCGCCAGAATACTTTTTTTCAGGAAACGACTTCGTACAAATCTCCGATTGCTTTTCGTAATCTACACGGCGGATTCGAAATATTAATTAACACGCGTACAATGCAGTCGGTGCTAAAATAAATGTCGTCGGACTGCTTTCATCATAAACCGCTCACACAACAACGACCTTTCCAGCTCGCGACTGTACCGCCTCCATTATTATGGTAAATACGAAACTGGTTTAATATTCATACACATAATAATAATTGTAGTAAAATAACATTGTAATACCCTACCATTATTATACCGCGTGCAGATTCATCGTTACATCGGTATATAAGACGTCGTTCGACGATTATCCTTACACATTACACGACTCACTGTGCTCGCGGTACAATATAATATACACTGCAGTTGTACAGACATAACAGACACGCCGTCGTCAAAATGCAGGTAAGGAGTTAGGTGGACAAAAAAAACGATTTTTTTCTTCGTTCTTTCTACGAACGATTTACTGGATATTACACGTCCAGGTGTTCTCACCAGGGGCGTAATTACGGGTGGGGGGTTATGGGGGACGGATCCCCTTCCACTGTCTTTCTTTTTTTACATAACATATCGTCTAATGTACAAAAAAATGTAATAATTAAAAATAATACTTTTTTTGCGTTAACGAAATTTGTTAGTATTTATAGCATTCCTCGGTTTATTGATTAGTAACTGGAATGATGCGGTTAGGTTAGGTCACCGAAGAAAGGTCTACTACTCGTATTCAGATTTTGAAGTAAAAACGGATGAAATACTCAATAAATTAGCTAAAAAAAAAAACGAAGAAAATTAGAAATCGTATTAAAAATATATGTCGTTTTTATTAAAGAAAATAATAAAAATACGAGTATCGCAATCATTTAAACTTCGATTGATTGACGTTGGAAGGGTCGTTAGTCGTTACAATTATTACGGATTATCTAATGCTAAATTGTCTATCCCCTACCATATAACATTCGTAATTACGCCACTGGTTCTCACGTGTTATCTTTCGCAGGTTATATCGGTCTTGTCTTCGCTATTGTTGGCCGCCGTCGCCGTCAGCGCGTTCCCACAAAGCCCCGAATCCAGAGCCGCCATCGTGTCCCAGGAAAAAGAAGTGAACTACGACGGAACCTTCAAGAACAAGTACGAGACTATATACTTCTGAAATATTTCTCCGTGTGTACACGGGTTTGATTCGGATTTCCAAAAAAAACGATAGTGTGTTCGGAAAACGATCGATTCGATGACCTGCACTCCGGTTAAGACAGAATACGACGCGCCCATAATAATTTTAATTTCTTATAAAAATACGGCAAATTTGGTAATTAAAAAAAAACTATCTTATAAAACGCGTTCGTGACGCGTATGTAACGACGTGCAGTATACCGGTTACAGATTTTTTTACCGGTAATACGACGAAACCGTTCTGCGGAGACACGTAGACACAATAACTATTCGTTTGGACGATCGATAAATCGATATATAATCGTATAAAAGACTTATGGTCGCGTTTCGCGCTCATTAAAATTCGTTTCGGAAGAAATAGTTTTTTTTTTTTTACTCTTTCTTTCTGTCTTTTGCGCAACACTCGTTCGATTTGCATACGATTTAATGTATCGCATTTTATTTCCATATAACTTACACGGTTTTGGGGCACACACAATCACACGATGTACGAGTGTCTTTCACTTAAGCCGTTTAATTATTGAAATTCCCAGCTACAATTTTTGGGTAAATTTCCTTTGAAGATTATGACGCGTGCACGTATCGTCAAAAGTACTCCAAAAAAAAAAAAAAGATCAAATAAAAACATAAATAGACGCGTTTCTGTATAAAAAAAATTTAAATACTTTAAAAAAAATTCTCGCACACTACGAGTACAATGGAGTTTTATGGACTTTCAAAAAAGTTAATTTTGAATACTGAATATGTTATATAATGTTCCTGAAATATCGGGAACACATATAAATATTATATTATAAATGTACTGTATAATTTTTCTACATCAGTAATTTTTCTCAGCTATAATAAGTGGCATGTCGTTTAAATAATATATTATAATATTTTGCACTTATTCGACTTATTTGGTTTGCTGGTTTTTTTAGTTTAATCTTATGGCCTGATGGCTTAAATATATTTTATTTGTCGGTTTAGTTATTAGTTTTTGGTTTTTTTCTCTTATTTATTCTTTATTACGAGTACTGCACTGTATCGTTGATGGTAGTATTATTTAGATTGTAGACTGAGATAATGTGATACCACAGAATTTTTTTTAAATAAAAAAAATTATTATTTTACACGAGATTGAATTTCGCAACGACCGTGCAAACCGTGTATATTATACAATAACTGACGACGTTGTGACTAAAAGAGTACTGTGTGTTGCAATTCGCAGGTTCGAGACCCAAAACGGCATCAGACAAGAAGAAGTCGGTTTCCTGAAGGCCGGTCCCGACGGCACTCCGATCTCGGTAGTCCAAGGCGCCGTGTCCTACACGGCCCCGGACGGTTCGGTCATCAGCACCGGTTACATTTCCGACGAGAGGGGTTACCAACCAGTCGGATCCCACTTGCCCACGCCACCACCAATCCCGGCTGAAATCCAAGAATCCCTCAGACTTTTGGCCACCCTCCCGAGCACGCCCGAACCGCAATACCAGTGAACGTAGACGTCGTCACCTGTAACACTCTCAGTCTCATTATTTTTCCTCTATATTATAAGTATAATACAGTTTTGTCCAACATTTCATCTTTGTCGAGCACCGTGTAATTTTCGCCATGTCACGGTTTGTACACCGTTTGTTTGTATTATATTGTGTTGTCATCCGTTTGTTTTCTCGTATATAAACGAATGTAATTTTTTGAAAAAAAATTGTGAAATGTGTTTTTATTTCGTTTTTTCCGATGGAAAATAAATAATTCACAAAGCGAAAATTAAAATACTATTGAAGACGCCGTGAATTCTAAATGGATACTATGGCATGCGTATGGGTTCAACCTATATCGTGTCACGTTTGTAGAAACTACAGATAAAAAAAACATAGAATCATACTATGTCATTAAGTGTAGAATGGATATTATTGCATTAATTTTGAACTTCACTGTATACATTTATTGAAAGTTAATGTCTTAATAAATTTTATTCCTGAAAATTAGAAACGTTTTTGTATTCGGTCTGGAATTTTAAGCTTATTATTTAGTTTCGCCAATGTTCTTTTCTCAGATAATAACTTCGTAATCTGCACGCCGTCTTTGATCTATTAAATAAACACGCGATTATTTAATTTATTTATATATTTTTAAAAAAAAAACCGTTATGAGACGTAATAATTGTAGTAAAATCTTTATTATATAATAATATATATATAATTATAGTAAAAATAATATTAAGTAGTATATTTTTGTGAACATATCACGGGGGGTTTTGATATGTTACATTATATTATAGACATAGACTTACATATTAGAGATACATTTTTTTTCAATACTTTGTTGCGCATATTTTTTGATACTTTTATTTTAGATCGTTTCAATAAAGCTTAATCAATATTTTAAACGTTTTCTTCTCACTGGGTGTGGTGGAATCTTTAAATGTGGTTTATCAAACTGATACACTGCGCAAAGGTCTTTGCACACACTTCACACGAATAGGGTTACACTCTGATGTGCGTATTCTTGTGGGTCATCAAGTTACCGACCTGAGCAAATGATTTCACGAAAACGTTGCACGAATAGGCGTTTTCTCCGCTGTGTATCCTTACGTGGCATTTTAAGTTGTTATATGTCGGCAGTGGTTTCATACAAACGTAACAGGATTATAATTCCTTTCATCGTCATTCCGTACTATGGTCTCTATTAACTAGTGATGGGCTACGATATCGATTAAGAATTTCCCGATATATCACGATATCGAAACAATTTTATTATTATATTATTTTTCAAGAATCACATTTTACTCGCAGGTTCTAAACTATAATAAATTGTATTGAAAGTGTACCCGTGCAATAAAAAAAGAAACTATTAAATAATAAGAGCAGTCGGCTGATAAAGTTTGGTGCAAGTGTTCCGGGGAAATGTCAATTATTATTATTATTTTTTCATTAGTATGAAATCTATTGGCGTTATAATGTTATCTTATCCTTAAAGGTGGACATTCTGAATTAGGTAGTTTCTTATTGTTCAATATGTTATGTTCAATATTATTATATTTTGCCGACTTATATTCCATAGTGTAATTTGTGTCGTCGCCCGCGTTAATAAGTAGGTGCGTCAGTGGCGTCATTTCAGTTTTCGAAAGGGGGAGGCAAAATATTTAACCGGCCCATTTAACTATTTTCCACTTACATTTAGCTCAATACGATTTCTGTTTTACATCATTTTGATATTTTCGTTATCATGGGCACGCGCGAATTGCCCGATATTTTTTTTTTTTTTTTTGGGGGGGGGGGGAGAAAATTCATTACTTTGTCAACTATAATAAATGTATTATAAATTACTATATAGTACTTATGAGATTCAAATTTTGAAGTTTCCCTTGTCGTGACATTAAACATGTTAGAAATTACGTTTTGTGACATGTTCTGAGCATCTTGTTCAGTTATTTTCCTCTCTTTCTCGCCGTCTTGGTCACACAACCTTTAGCTTTTTTCATTTTTATTTTTTACGCTTGCCACTCACAAATTATGTATACTATAAAGCATACGTTCGAAACGTTAAAAAACGGCTAAACAAATTCGTTTATGCCGTACGCGATACAGTCATACAGATTTACAGCTACGTCGTCAACCGTCAAACGTACATCATATATCCTTTATAATTTACGCACTGCTTTTAGGTAACGATAACCGTGTTTATCGAAAAAAATCCAAAACCGTGGTAAGCTGTAACCACGAATTAATCGCCTTTAATCGTGGTTATATGACCTGCATACTTTTAAATTTTATTGGTAATTTAATTTTAATCCACTGTTTGCCACGCGATTTGTTATTATTACTCATAACTCGATAGTCATTACTACAGATTTGGTTAGAATAACTATTGTTCAATATCATCTCGGCACAAATCATGTCGGCCCACAAATAACAAGGGGGGGGGCAAATGCCCACCCTGCTCCCCACCAAATGACGCCACTGAGGTGCGTATGTTAAATATGTACGATGTTGGTGTACCAATAATATCTAGGTATTAAAATATAGCATTAATAAATTAAATGAGTTAAATTCCTTAGTGTGATGTAAATTTGGTTAAATGAACACGAAAAAAAAATCGATTTTTTCGTTTTCGGAAGGGGTTAGTTCGATAATATCCGATACGATAGGTATCAATATCGCAGGGATTTCGATATCGTGATACGATATTGGTAAATTTTGAACGATATCGATATTTGAAATTATATTGTTGCCCATCATCACTACTATTAACACGGTAATATTTCTTTACGTCTTGCACGATTCTTTTGTAGGATAACAATTTTCAAACAGTTTCGCTTTATGTATAAAAAAATTTCGACAACTCCACTGTTATGAAACACAAAGATCGCAAAAACTCATAGTATCGAGGCCTTCGTATATGTCATTGTTGCTACACGTCATAACGTACCTAGATAATATTTTTTATCTTTTATCTATAATTAAGTATATTGTTGTATGTTTTTATTTGTAGTACCGTTATTTATGTTGTTTCTAGATACATTTTATTTTTACGTTCACTGGAATATTCGTTGATATTTCAATTGAAAAATTAATAACTTTATCATTTATTGGCGAATATAATAATAGTTTTTGTATAATACATGGATTATTTTTAATAACCGAGTAAATATCAATTTTGCATCGCAGATCTCCATAAAAATTAACCAGCACAATAAACGTAATTTTGTAATATTAAGAGGTGTTTTGTTTTTTTTAGGCTAATATAGACTGAAAGAAAAATATTACGGTAAAACATTCTGATAATTGATTTTTTCTAAATATTGTTTTAACAATTATTATTTTTATATTTTATTATATTATGTTAAAAACATATTTGTCCTACACTTAACTATAACACTTAATAATGATGACATATGAAATACAATTTTGTATAATTTCTTATTATTGAAAATTAATGTACTTGAAATAACTATTGCATTATTATAAAATATTTTGTAATTTTTTGAATAAATATTGATCCTTTTATTAAATTTTATTATTATTCATATATAATTACTATTTTACGTTTGAGTATAAGATATGAGTTGGGTATTAATTATTAGATAAAGGGGCTTTAGAAGAAATAGAGCATAATTATTTATAATATTAACGGATTGCTGAAATTAAAAAAAAAATTTTTTTTTTATCTAGATAAAAGACTTTTTATTTATCTAGATAAATTTTAGTACAGTTATCTTATATTTATTTCATTTATCTTTATTTATTTAAAACAAAAATACTTAACCATCAACACTGGGTGTTTAGGATCGCAATCGTCTTACGTTCGCCATCCGACATTCTCTTGCACTATTCCATGCTCGAGAAATCCGTTATCGGGGAAAAAAATTTTAATTTTTTCGATTCGTGTGGACGAAAGATACCAATCGGTGACCGAAGAAAGAGGAAAGAAATAACAGACCAGAAATGTAGCCACACGATTGTTAAAAAAAAAAAAAAACAAAACAGAAGGTAATGTGAAAATGACCGGCACTTATTTTCTTAATTTACGCGTATGAACGTTGAATACCTACCTGGAAATGTGACTGACTATTTTATTATGCATTCATATATGAGGTTAAATATTGCCCGAAAGTGGTGACGGAGCAACAATCGGGTGTTGGATTATGATAATTCACGTTATATTTATTTATCGTGTATGTACATTGTATGTGCATTTTATTATTATTGTAATAATTATTATTTTATTATTATAATTGAACGTTACGACTGTAGGTATGTGTCTTTATAGGCGATGTCCTGTTAATGGAAAGTAATCAAACGGAAACCGAGTTGGTTTTACGTATGATACCGCTGAATCCGCGGTCACTTGGATCGTAGCAAAATAATTATATGTGGCATAAAACTATAATATTAATTTTCTGGGTACCTTTCGCTTCTCTCATCAGAACTTTTATTTGAATTATTTATTTATAAATATTATATTATTATAGATTTTTTTTTTATTACTTTAATTAGGGCTGATTTTTTTTCGGTGCGACCCACTCGCGCCCATCACACCTTTTTTACAGCCCATTTGCGCCCGAAATCATAGCCCACATGCGCCCGAAACATTTTTAATAAAAACGCTTTAAAACCGTGCAAAGTTGCCGATCTGTATGATGCTAGAATACGGTGCAATACCGATGAGAAAAATGAAAGTATTTACTGCTTCATAATATTATCGAACATTTGTCCATTTTATCTTAATTGCATTTTGTGACAGTTCTCTATGTGTATGTGGGGCGTCACAGTTTTCGGCCAAAATGTACCCTTCCCTTTTCGGCCAGTGTCATTTTTCGGCCAATACTTACCGCTCCCTTTTCGGCCAATACAGTTTTGTTTAAAATTTACAATTATAACAGCTGAACTTAACAATTTTTATATTCAATTTATTTATTTATTTATTTTTAACTAAATAGGTATAATTAGTATATTATATTTTTTAAAGTATAAATAGTCAAAACTAACAATTGTCAAATGTTAATAAGTCAAACAAAAAATGTGGAAAGGCAACGACGAAATGATAATCTTACATTGGTGACTATAAAAATAATAAAATATGTCGTTATAAATTTGTCAAACAAATATCATATAATTATAAAAATAAAACTTTTAATTTAATTTAATTTTTACATTTTTTTACTTTTGATTTATTAACATTTGACAATTGTTAGTTTTGACTATTTATACTAATATACGTATAATATACTAATTATACCTATTTAGTTAAAAAAAAAAATTAAATTGAATATATAAATTGTTAAGTTCAGCTGTTATAATTGTAAATTTGAAAGAAAACTGTATTGGCCGAAAAGGGGTAGTGGCCGAAAAGGAAACTGCCCGTGTATGTGTTTTGCAATTTTATCGGCGGCGTTTGGTGTTTCCGCGATCGATTGCTCCGCGAAAATAACAACCGATCCGACCGCAGCGTGAGACATTACACATATTTTTTTTCCTTTTTCTTTCTAATCGTAAGCTAGCGTGCGAATACCAATCGCAGTATTATACTTAAGAAAATAAAATAAAATGGAATTTAAAATGAAAAATACAAGTAAAACCGTCAGTGTTTAATTTTTCGTAACTTTAAATTCCACTTCAGTGGAAATTTGGTTTCGGGAGATTTAAGTTGGCGTTGCGTTAAAAAAAAACTGTAGTTGTTTATTTCACGAGTACATTAAGTTATTATCATATTAACGTTTTTTTTTTAATATAAAGCAAAAAAAAAAAAATTATAAATGGACAAAATATGCGTGTACGAGTATATACATATAAAATATAGTATTAAGACAAATATTATTGAAGTATTGAAATCTACTCATCTACTTGAAACTATATGTCTACTTTCTTTCATAAGATCAATTTTTTTTGAATTTTACGTAAAACGTATATACCTTACATATATCGTGTAATACATCATTGTAAAAACAATTTTTTTTACGCTCAGAATTAAAAAAGGTAACGAGCAAAGGTAAACGAGCTGTTGTGGATATCGCTTAAGTGAATTACTTGGATAAACATTTTAGACTTTTGTTTTTATATTAAATTTGAAAACAATGATAAAACATAAGCATTCGATAAAACGATTCTGAGCGGAGCTTACTTTTCTCGTAAATATAGTCTAAATTTACATATTTGGTGAAAATTTCAAGTTTCTATGACTATTAGTTTCAAAATTACGAAGAAATAAACAACAATCGATTAAGACGAAATTGCATTTTTAGCGTTTTTGAGTTATATTTTTAGGCGGTTTTGAGAAAATCGAAGAATGATCTCTCTAAAGCACTCCTTCTGGTCGAAAATCTGTACACAGGATAGAAAAAAAAAAATAAACATCATTGTAAAAACAATAGATTCATCGCTCCGCTCAGAATCTAAAAAAAAAATATATATATATATATATGTATGAATCATGACGGCAACGTTGCATACGAAATGGGCGCATATAAGCTATAAATCGGCAGGTAGTATCTTATCTTTCGGGCGCATCCGTCCATATTCCTCGGGGCATAGGCGGCACTTGAGGGGGTCATGAGGGGGCAGTTGCCCCCTAATTTTTTTGGGGGGCAAAAGTATACATTTGCCCCTTTCAAAAAAAAAGTTAACGAAAAAACTTGTTATTTCAATCTTTTATTAATGAACGCCGAAAAGTTGAATTTAATTTAAAATAATTAATAATATTCCCTCTGTAATTTTAATTTCTGATGTAAAACAAGAAAATAGTTTTTGGAATTTTAAATTCAATTTGAAGCTGATTAAGAAGAATATTAGAATTATACTCATGTTTATTGAATAATCGAATATTGATAAAATGATAATAATTGTTATCAAAATTAATTCGTCTAGAAAACATGGTGAGTAATTACTTTACTAGCACTACCTATCTATAACGCCAGTCACTGATTAGAGGATATCAGTTAAGTAGTAAGTACAGATAAATAAACGCGGTGGTGGTCACAGGTGGTCACAGTGGTCAACAAAAGTTTTTATCTACATCAGAATTTTATCAACTAATTTAATTTTAAAATATGTAAAATATTCAAATATTCACACCCCAAAATACAATAGTTATTAGTTTGAAATATCTCCTAATATTTTAGGTTATATTTTAAAATTATTATACTTTACTTTCGTAAATTAAGTCAAAAACTTTTTTACTGAAGTCAAAATTGATAAAAATGCACTACAAAAAAAAAATTGAATCAAGGTTGAAATTTTATTTTGGGAGAATTGGGTTATGAAAGTCAATTAATTGTTTGCCTCCCCTGGAATCATTCCCAAGTGCCGCCTATGCCTCGGGGTACATTTGGGCTACTCTGGAGCGCAAATGGGCTGTACCCGTTTTTTTTATTGACAAATTTGATATTGTAGTAATATTATACTATCTAGTATTTACATTAAACACAAAATAATTGATAAATTTATTATAGGACGTTAAAATGGATCACTGGTACTTATATATAGACATTATTTAGAAAAAATTATTAGTCACTGGTTAGTCGGTAAGATGGCGCTCTGAGTATTCGTTTCAATTTTGATTTGAAAAAGTCAAGTATTTTTTGTTCATTTATGTCTTATTTTTACTTTTATTTTTATTATTTTCAATATATATATATATATATGGATTTGTTGTTTTAAAATTGTTATAATAATAAGTGTTCATAACACTGTATATTTGATAAATTATTAAATACGAAATGTCGAATGTAATACAAATGCGTTATTATCGAGTAAAATATGAATATGACTGGAAATTATTTAATGATGGATTGCAAGTGAAAGGAAGCTGTATCAAAGAAATACATAAGTTAAAAATATCAACTACATTTGATTGCCCATTTCAACTTAGTATAAAATATAACTTCAGCTTCATGCACCTGATTATAATAATATTTATAGAAAAAAAAAATAAAAAAGAATAGAGGACAATATCAAGTACAATATTGTGGCCATGTCAGGACGTATGAAGATGAATTTCCGACTGACAAACAGAAGCTTATAACTATGTTCAAGCAATATGAGCTTTATTTCTGCTGTATACCATGATTTTTAATAAATCACTCTCAAGTAATTCATAAAGTATTATAATAAATTGTAATTTGTATTAATTTTTTTCTTATAATTAATTTATGGCTCATGAGTTATCAGTGGCGTATATAGGGGAGGGTTTTGGGGGTTCAAACCCCCCGAAATGTATGGTTGGTACGATGATTATTAAAATAAAGTTAATTTATAGTATTGATTAAATACATTTTTTTATACAACCCCCCCGAAATTAATTTCTATATACACCACTGTGAGTTATGGTATTATTAAACTGTATTCAACTTGGACATTTTTTTCTGTTTTATATTTGAATAACATAGTCAGACTATTTTTTCTATTCTGTATTTTTAGAATATTTCCCATAAAAACTGACTTGAGCAACTACTTTTATTGCTTTATATTTTTCCTGTAAAAATCGACTAAACTTCAGTTACGACTTTTTCCATAAGGTCGCATCTCATCAAAATCAGTGAAAACCGATAACAAATTAAATACAAAAAAAAAAAATAGTATTTTAATATATTTTAGGATATAAGGATAGAAAGAAAATGTAACTAAAAAAAGTTAAATGGCAGAAATAGAAATTGAATTAAAAATATTAATTTTTAAATTTTTTCATTCAAAACGTTATTTTAACCTATAATATTTAATCAAGTTCTATTAAAATACTAAATAAATATACTTTGTAGTTTATACATTAAATAATACATTTTTGTTGGAAATAGTGTTATACGATTTTATTTATAGATTAGACATGAGTACATATCAAGTTTTTAACAATTTTTTACACGGACAACGATATTCACATGAACGCCAAACGAAAAAGAAAATATTGACGAGTTGAAAAATTTTATTACGAAATTGATTCCTTAACGCGTTTTCTATTTTTTATTTTATAAAAATGTATTTATACCCAAAAAGATGACCTACTACAAGTATTATAATGATGTAAGTATTTAAATTTTTAAACAAACATTTTATAATACTATGATGCATTTAAATTAACCATGACCAACTAATTTTGGTGTAAGGCTAAAAATAAATCACGGAGGAGAAACCAGTTCTCATTGTTAAAAATCCGTATAAATCAGTCGAAATATGTGGATTTAAGTAATAGGTATGCGCAGGAAAAAAAATATACGCCTACATTATTGTGTGTATATTTTATACGAAGGTACCACACGAAATTTAATCCTAGGACATATTTTTTAATAATATCCGATTAACAAAATTTTGAATACAAATTATTACCTATACGTTAATTATTCAGTCTACGTATCACCTTATATTTTGAAAGAATTTTTACAATAATACGTTTTTATTTTTTTTCACTCTTCTTTGTTTCATCTTCATTTTGGTTTAACTATCTATTATTATTGTAATATTATCATGGAGATTAATAGTTCTGAACATATCTATTACTTCGATATTTAAAAAAAAGGTAGTGCAAGCTCAAGTTTGTTATTTGTATTCGAAAAACGGTTATGAGCGATGCCGTTATAATACTAACCTAACCGTTATAATTAATGAGTATAAAATAAATATTGCAGGTAAAATTTTAAATTGTTTTGATATATTTTGCGCTCTTTAATTTAAAAAACGTTTCACGGCAAAAATGTATATCATCGCTATTTGTTGACAATGGCTTATCCAGAATTTTCAATCGGGTAGAAGGGCTACACGTTGTCTGAGGTACTATCACGTACCACCAATACATAAAGTACAACAAACATCAATAATTAATAATTAGCGTAAAATTGGTATAGGTTAAAGCTAATCAGCTTAGCCTGTTTTCAGCCGTTGTTGTCTTTAAATACATTTTTAATCGTTTTAAAGTAGAAAAAGTACGTTCCAATGTAGCTGTAATAACAGGAAGAGTATATCAGGTATTAGTAAAAGTAAATTTATAGTAGACTATGCTACCCGTACCATTACAAATGTATGTCGATAATTTGTTGCACCTTTTAGAGAGTTTTCTTTATGCTGAAGGAAACTACTGGGAAAATCGAAAAACCTTTCCGGATAGTAACACGATGGACGTTGAGATCATCGATACATCCCTTTTACACGAAAAAGTATTTACAGACAAAATAAGAAGAAGAAAAAATACATCTCTGTAAAACCAATACATTTTTCCCTTGGCGCAGCATCTTCTAAACTTAATATTTACAGGCAGAAAACTCATCGTTTTCACTGCGGAGTAAATTTGTAAAAAAATTAAAATTATTCTTTAATAGGCTTAAATTCACAATGTCAGTCGGTCGTTCACGCTATGATGTCGAAACGAAACGATAATACTTATACATTTATGGTATTTGTATATATATATATATATATATAATGTTATAACAGATAGTCATAGTATATCGAATTTTTAATGTTAAATTGGGGGATAAAGAGTTGACGTTAAAACAGCGATTACGTATGGTATTAGAGTAATAAATTTAAATAATACAAGTTGGTGATTCATGAATAATTTAAACATAATATACGATTCCACGAAAATGAGGTTTTTAAAAATTGTATGTGTGTGTGTGTGTGTGATTTAATATAATATAATTTATAACAATAGACACAACATAAAAATAATAATTTATTATAACATTCGATTTTTTTATTATTACCATTATTATTAATTAATATTTATTATGATATATTTTTAGTTTTTATCTATTTTGTTATTTAATCTAGAAGAAGAGTTCATTTCACAATAAATGTAAATACTGCATGATGTAGTTACATTATACATTATACTGCTCTATATTGCACTACACTCATTAGTCATTACTCTTACATATTAAACACTTTTTAATCGTTTCGATTTAGAGGTCATCGAAAGATTTTCTACTTGTACAATTATATTAATCTTTAGAGCTTGACGATCGTCTAAACCAGAGGCCTTCCCCAAAGCTTTTTGTTCTGTACACTACTTGCCGATTTTTTCTGTTATATGTAGACCTTCTAATATGGAATTTTTACAAATTCATGAACGTAAAACGTGTTTTTGACAGCTGATACAGGGCTACAAACTAGAATAGGGCTCATACCGTAGAATGAAAAATTTAAAATAAAAAAATATTAAGTTTGTTGTTATTTATAACTTAATAAAAATGACAAAAATTTAGGAGCTTTCTTGTCTACAATAAATACAGTAAAAAAAAACAAAAATGCTTTAATGGGATCTTGATGCTTTGACAGTAAATTTTCAATATTCGGCTTCAAATTAGGTTTTAAATCTCCCCGAAAGTGATTCTGTTTCTTTTTTTTTTTTTGTAAGAAGATTGTCATTCGTGTTTAAACGCCTCTCTACGAGGAATAACGTTGGAAAAGCTATCAAAAACTTTCTTGTGATTGTTCATAATGCCGGATAAGTAACGAGTATGTCTCACTGAAGCTAGAATTGCTCGAATAATTATAACACGTCATGTAGTTTAATTATTGAGTTCTCATGGATCCTTATTTTCATTTCATGCAACCCCAATTTTTTTTTCGTTGGCATTGATCTCTTTTTACTGAAAATATCAAGATGTGGTTTATGTTTATTTGTAGAGTAATTTACGTAGATGGTATTAAACATATTTTGAAAAATGCCAGTGCAACGAGACGAGAGTGACAAACTCTTAAAAATATTTCTAATATATTAATAAAGTACATTATTGATTTTCCGTTTATTAGGATTACAATGCGGCCAACAATTTTTAATTATTTTTAAATGTGAACAATTTCAGCGTGTGCAATATGCACAAAATGTATCTGAAGAAAATGAAGTGGTAACAATTACGAGGAATTAAAATTGCTGTGGGCAATGGAGAATTTTCTGCAACTGATCTGTCTAATGTTATTTTTGAAATATGCTATGATGATTTTCCGAAAGATATCGATCAATTAAAGACGCTAAACCTAACATATAAAATTCTGTCGGTTACCAGATGTGTGTGTGTATTGATTTCAATGGTTACTAAACTTGACTGTAAGGATTGTTGTAGGATTTTTCTTCAGTACGATTTAGTCACGTAAAAAGATTGAGAGCAATATACTCATATAGCCATATGAAGAAATATCCTTAAAACATTTTAAACACGAAGAACAAAAAAAAAAATTATTTGGAATTCAAATTATAATAATTCAGTAAGTACCTACTTAGGATTATTTGTGTCATAAGCATCTTAATCTGGACAACGCCGAGTACCGAATAACAGCTATTAATAAAAAGAATTTATAACCATAATAATGTAAATATAAGTTAAACAGGTGCACTGTTGATAAGCGAAGTCTGGATATTCAGCTAAAGGCACTTAATCGTGCAGTCTATAATCGAATACTGCTTATAAATGTCATGTATTTTTTATAGTTTTGAGACGAGTACGAGGTCATCGCAGTTAATATTTTAACGGAGACAATAACGCAATAACATACGAGTGTTTAAACGTTGGTATACAAAATTCTAATAAAATACAAAGCGATCGCATAACGATTTAAGTAAGGTTTGATTTAATACGTTCACTAATATTACCGTAATAGAAATAATAATTTGCTCTTATGCCGAACGTCAAATACCGATTTCTTTATATTGAATATAATTTATGTAAATATTTACCTATTATGAATAGAATCGTATAAACTAAACGTTTTGGGATGTAAAATAATGTATATGAATCGATAGCCACACCACGATGATCGCCAAGGTTGTATATAAATATTTAAAACAGAATTTTATGTTTCATATATCACCATCAATAATTGTACATATTACGTATTGAAATATTATGTCAGCACCTGGTTGAATTAATATAATTTTTCTTTCATATTTCATAGAATAAAAATTACACGAAAATTATGTTTGATCTTGTCTTAGAATAAGACCTTATCCAGTTATATATAGTATTTTATCGTAAGCAAAATACGAGCTGTACAGTTGTAATAATAATGTTGTACTTTATAAATAATAATAATAATATATAACAATAATAATAATAATAATAATAATAATAATAATAATAATAATAATAATAATAATAATAATAATAATAATAATAATAATAATAATAATAATAATAATAATAATAATAATAATAATAATAATAATAATAATAATAATAATAATAATAATAATAATAATAATAATAATAATATACGCGACAATATCATCAAGTACAAACAAAGTTAATAAATATATAGTACTTTATATTTATAAAATATGAAAATTTATGAAGATATATTATTATTATTTAATAAAATAATATCTAAAAGCAAAATATTACTTATATTATTATTTATTAAATATATATTAAAAAATGCGAATTGAACACTTCAAAATTAAATACTTTGATACATAATTCAAAGTTTATACTGGAAAAGTTATATGTGATAATAAACAATAGTTAAGATATATAAAGATATTTCATAAAAAATTAATAATCATAAAAATACTAAAATATTATTTATATGACTAATTTATGTAATTCTTGCTCCGACGCTCCGTATATAGAAGCTATAACGACGACATATCATGAAATAAATATAAGAACGGTTTTACTTTAATTCTAGTATTTTAATTTAAAATAACTGGATTTTCGAGTTTTAGTAAAATACAGACACTTTTATTTTTGGCTAACAATTTGTCGGCTATTAAAATTATGTAAATATTTCGCGTTAATAAATTCATTCCCTTTACTATCTTGAAAATTACCTTATTATTGAATGGTAGTATTTAAATAATTAAATAACGAATAAATCTAAAATTTGTAAAAATATTTGTTTATAATTCCACTGAACATATAGGTACTAAAATAATTAATATGTTAATTAAAATTATTATTGACTGCGGCGTAGCCACAAAATAGTGAAGGGGGTTCGGGGGTTATTAAATAAATGTGATATAATTTACTAGTACTTATATCAAACTCAAAACATGTTACTTTGACAAGAGGAAAATTAAAGAATATGCTCTTGATTTATAATAGACCAAACTAGAAATCAGTTCTATAAAAAGACGAGTTCAAAAAAATGAAAATTTAAAACGCATATTTTGCCAATTTTAAAAACGTTTTGTATGTGTCTTAATTTTTGTGTATTTTCGTGCATATACTCGTATTATATATACGAGTAAATTTTTTTTTGTGATAATGATATTTTTTTACAGCGTAATATTAAAAATAATAATATTATTAACAGAATATTTGAGAAAATATTGGTAATTCAATTCAACGACACATCAGGTAAAATGAAACACAAATTTATTTACTTCACAAAATGTTAAAATATTAAAAATATATTTATATTTTTTTATAAAAAAAAAATTTCTTCTGCTACAATTTACTGGTACTATTTTTTTAGTTCAGTTATGTCGACCGGATTACCACCGGATTTCATAAAATCTATCTGTGAGCCAAGACAATAAAATTGTACATTTTTGTGCATGAATCAAATTGTTCTATTTTGTCACGTACGTGTTATTATTATCACATTTCAAAAACTAAAATATTTGATTGTAAAATAAAATCAAAATTATTTTGAGACATGAAATCAAAACAGATATACAATAAATACAAAACAATAATCAACAAAATATTATTTATTTATTTATTCAGAACAGGCCGCAGCCCATAGTACAGATAGCATAATATACACAATACATACTAGGATAATATACAAATTTGAGTTAATACTAATTATATAAATATACAAATGAAGAAAACTATGTTAATTAAATAAAAATGATGGATCCTCGTTGGAAATACGCATCATCCTGTAAATCGGTCGGTTACGGGAGTTATTAGTGATGTAAACTGGTAAAAAGAAAGGATACATTGAACGCGAACAAACACAAGGATTTTTTAAATTAATTTGGCTAAGTATTACAGGACAGTCAATAAATCCTTTAAGAAGCTTGCGTAGAAACATTGGGTTACAAATAACGCGTCTATCAGCCAAAGACTGTAGATCTAATCTCTTACAGGCTCATAGTCGTTAGGACAATGATCAATTTTCAATACATAAGCAGCAAAGTACAAAAATTTGCCTTGGACCCTTTCAATTTGATATCTATTACTTGTAGTAAGTGGGTCCTAAATTACAACAGCATATTCCAAAGTAGACCTAACTAGCCCGCTAGTATAAGGCTTTTAAAGGAGCTATCAATTTAAAATCCTTACAAACTCGCTTCACAAAACCAAGCGTTTTAAGTGCTTTTAACACGATGATTCAATATGTGCGTTAAAGTTTAATTCACGATCAAATGTTAGCCCAAGGTCTTTGATAAGGTTCCTTCAGAGATAAGTGAAGTATGACATAATTTGTAATTGAACTTAAAAGGAACAAGTTTTCTATAAAATGACATTTAGTGACATTTATTGATATTAAATTCAAGACTAAGACAATTGGCCCACATGGCCAAAGGGTTTAAGTCATTTTGCAACAAACGATAATCATTCTTTGATCGAATTTCCATAAATAATTTTAGATCATCAGCAAACAAGAGAAAATGACAGTTATCAATAGCACTTTTTTACACTATTAATAAATAGTGCATAGAGTAATGGGGAGAGATGACCTCTCTGAGGAACTCTTGAATTAACTTATTATTACTATATAAAAAGAGCCAAGGTGTACGGGGGGGGGGGAGTTTGAACCCTTAAAACCTTCCCTGCCTACGCCATTAATTATTGATTGACAATAAATAGAAGGTAATGAATAATAAATATTGTCATTGATAAAATTCATAAAACTGTCGTCACTCATCAGTAGAATGTCCATTTTAATATATTTGCACGTAGTTAAGCGGAGTGGAAAGTTGTTTAAATACAGGTAATTGAATTTAGCATTTTGTATCTTTAAAATGAAAAGTAATTTTAATAATCGAAATAAATAATCAAATTATGAGATGTATGTAAATTTACATATCGAATTTTCAGTTACATTATAATATACGAGATTATTAACATTTTTCAACAATTTCACTGTCGTATACCACTTTTACTTGCCAATATTATTTTAATAAAAGTTTATGATAATTATAGATTTTTTTCTCATGTAGAAATAATTTAATTTTGTTTTAAATGATTTTAAATATCTATTTCTTAATTTTAATAATAATTTTGGAACAATTTAGTATAAATATTTATGATATTTTATGCGAACACTAAAATTCAATTAT
Organism: Slavum lentiscoides; assembly: GCA_032441835.1. NCBI lineage: Eukaryota > Metazoa > Arthropoda > Insecta > Hemiptera > Aphididae > Slavum > Slavum lentiscoides. The sequence continues at coordinate 25,847,456 of CM063706.1, forward strand.
TACGCATATTCAATATGAACATATATTAATCCACATTACGAATATTACTGTAGGATTTTGCCCTCCGTTGAAGTGCTCTTAAAAATAATATTTACATTATTCGGAATATTGTCTTAGCATTTTATCTTTATTAAGAATTAAGTATATAATTTTTTTTGATTTTGTATACGTTTATGAAGATTGCCATATAGAACTCGACCGGTTTATTTAATGTACAACATTTAAGTAATTTAATAAATTTAAATATATTTGAAAATTAAAATTGAAAGAGTATATTATTTACATAGTTAATCTAATATATTTACTTCAAATTTTAACACTGTATATTAAACAACATTTTAATATAATCCAACGATTATTATTATATTTAAAATATTTGTGTAAGTTTATTTGGTTTCCTTATCGTATAATATATTTTCGAAATATTATTTAACGTTATAATCGTGATTTACCTATGCTTATTATAATGAATATGATTATTTATAGTTTCAACGCATCGATTGAAAATATTTGCATAGGCTCGGTATATACTTCATTATTCACTTCACGTTTTGATTGCACAACACCCGATGAACCGTTTCAAAAGACTCAATAAATTCAGAATTGTTGCTTTTAAAACGTTCGTTATCGGCACAAAGAACGAAATGATAAACTTACGTGTTCTGTTCATTTGTACAGAAATTAATACCTAATATATCGTTATTATGCGTACATAAACATTTCACAATACACAGTTATTTCTCGTTATAATGAATTTAAGTACATTTATTGTCGCAAAAATTATTTTTACCTCCGCCATTTATTACAGGACCATAGACGAGGTCGATGGGGTACTTTCAGTATTTTAAGTATTTGGCGGATTTTTTTTTTTTTTTTTTTTGTATTGTTCGAGGACGATTTTATCACTGTATTCGTTAAACATTGATCAGTCAAGGTCGCAATCCAGAAACACGTAAATTTCTGTAAAAATCTGAAGCGTATACTCATTCCATACATTAAGAATATTATTGAATATAGAACTTAAAATACGAGGACGGGCTGCGAAAACAATCCTTAACATTTAAATTTATTGAACAGTTTAATGTCGCGACAGGATGTTTTATATTAAAATACATTGTGTACATTTATATATATATATATATATATAAATATATTTGAAAACTTCTTTCCATAGAAAACATATTACAATTTATTTAGTTTTAAATTAATAAATGTCGATTTCTATAGCTGTTATTATCTTATATCTACGTTTCCTGAACCTATACCGGTTGAAATCGTCCTCTTTTTAAGATCGATGTAAACGACTTTTCAAACCGCGCGCGACTTTGTAAATGTTTTAGAACATTTAAATTATTATTTGGTACGTGTAAAATTTTTATCACTGTCTTACTTGGGATAACTTAGAGGAAGGGGAACGGTGGATGTGTATCCAATTAAGACCGTTCAATATGACGAAATCTTTAGATTTTGTTCGATACGATTTTAATTTTGTAAAAACTTAAAAGATTTCCTGATATATCTTATAGAAAAAACGGTGGCGTTTTTCGAAATCAAAATTCACTACAGGTAAAAAAAAAAATTGTTGAAGCGAGGAAATTGTCATAAGTTTTATTATCTCGTACTATTGTTCGAACTTTGTGAATTAATAATCTCTCTCTGTTATTCATTAGACAATAATATATATTATGAATGCGTCTGTACATTTGTATAAAACTTTGTATGAACCAGTCTCGTTACGTTGTTTCTTTTACCACTTAGAGACACTTTAAAGAAAAACGATCTATTTCATGAATGAATACGCCATATTAGGTATTTCGAAACATTTAAATAGTGGAGAAATCATTGTTTGGACGACTTTTTGCAAAACGGAAAGAAAATCATTAAACATCAATGTCATCGAATGTTCTTTTATTGTTTGAACGTTTACGTATAATTCATTACGATCAAGTATAAACCATTTTACGCATTTCTGATACGTTTACAGCCTGAAAAAGCGTAAATCGAAAAAACCCTGTCGAACAAATAAATTCTTCGCAGTTTCAGTAAGAATCCGAAAAATAGAAAAATTATCGGTATTCAAGTCTTATGCGGTCTACCGCACACTTGTCGTCTACCACGTATATTTCCGCACGTCATATTATGCGGTCTACTGTCGCGCATCTATCTATATATTTTAGGTTATATTTTAGTTTAAAACTTCGAATTATTAAAAAAAATGCATGGTACATCTCCATCATTGTTGCCCTCGTATTTGGCGGAACAATGGTGGCGTCTAAAAAACAAGAATGACAACACATTTGATTGTTTTTTAAGAGATGTGAAATTATATTGTACCTAATTTAAATTGATTAATGCATATTTCTATACATTTTTACATTTTTTGTCAGTTAGTTTTTAATACATAATATACTAATTTAATTTACCTACATATTTTAATGCATATTTTTATATATTTTTTTGTATTATTAAATGTTATATTGAAATTCTACATTAATAAATATATATATATTGTAATTCTACATTTATGTATTCATTCATATTTTTAACTATGTGGTAGACCGCATATGACGTGTAGAAACGGGCGGTAGACCGCATACGACATGAATACCAAATTGTCGCCATAAGAGACGGTTTTCGATTTTTAATAATTATACTCAAATATGGGTTATTATGTTTCAAATTTTTTCAGTTAATTTTTTTTTTTGCGAGCAGCAAACAATAATAATTCTTCGTTTCATGAATTTTCGATAAGTTTCCGAAAGCGCGACTTCTTTTTTCCAAAGCGGTTGTCAGCTAATGTCGTTTTAAAATTAAAAATAATTATAACGAAAATAGGGTCCGACTGTACATACTCGAAAGAGAAAAACTGACGCATTAAGTCGACATTTAAAGCAATTAAAGCAGAAAAATCACGGCGTGTAAACCGATAAAGTCATAGTACACTACGATTTACTATATTTGATAGGTAGGTGTATTCTTCAACGTCTCTTTCGTTACGGTAAATAATATATTGCGTATGAAACAAGTCATTATTATGACGTCCATTTTCTGACAAATAATAATGAAAAATTATTTATTTATTTTTTTACTTTTCACGCACAAAATGCAATCACTGCACCGTGCGAGTTGTGTAAATGTCATCCGCGTTGATTTGTACGGTCGAAACTCGCGTAAAACAACAATCGATAATTATTAACATTTTAAAGGATAACGACAAATGACAAGATGAATACTTGCGCGTACTCGGTCTACGACATTCCAAGGACTCGACGACTTGTAACCACGTTGGAATCACTTAAATCAGAATGCTCATAAAATGGATGTATGTGTGTGTGTGTGTGTGTATGTGTTTTATTTTTTTAACTAGAAAAATTGGGAGTACGAGATTACGAGCTATTGCGAAGGAAATATTAATAAATATTAGGCGTTTTTGTTTTGTTTTTTTTTTTTTTGGATGAAGGGTAAAACTATAAATATTCGAATTTCCTACACTCATTCATACCGGTAAAAAGACAAATTACATTCGATTAACACTTTATGTAATTATTTTATGTCACATTTCCGTATAAACCGGTGAGCATTACTCGTCGTACAGTCCTAAAAAAAAAACCGATATAGTTATTTCGATGTTAATCACGTTATGGACAATGTTTAATTGAATTAATATTTTTATTATTAACAATTTAAAAAAAAAACATTTCATTCGAATTCTTAAGAATTTAACGTTTATTTCAGAATTTTTAAAAGGCTTTTGGATTTTGTACACATACCCGATAATGGACGAATTCCACAATATTCCAGATAAAATATTACTTACTTTTAATTACCTAAATTTTCTTTCAGCGATAAGTCCGCCAGAAATATAATTGAAAATTGATGAAAACAAATTATTGTTTATTCGTTATGTGGAATTAACGTTTTTCATTTATAGATTTATACAGCATTTTCACCAGGAGTGGATAGGGCCACAGCGGAATGTTCCATGTGAGTCCATCCGTTAGTTTGTTACGTGATCCACAGGGCTTTTTTATTGATTTATTTTTTACTTTAAACTTTATAACTTTTATAAATTTCGAATAAAACATTCGACGCGGCAGCCGCACATACTTACACATCAGTGGCGTAAAGAGAAATTTTTTATTGGGGGTGGGGGTCCAGCATTTTTATTTTATTTGTTCTATAAATGTTTCTATTGTTTATAAATGAAAATAAAAACACTGCAAATTAATAAAATTACGCGCATGATAACAATCGGATAACGTGATAACGAATATATAATAATCAACTTAATTCCCTACCTATCAAGCCAACACAACCGACTTGAAAACCGGCATCCGGAATAGGGTATTTAGATGGTAAAACGGGCTCGGAGGAACGCCATGGAAGAAATAATATGCGCGATTTTTTCCTCCCAAAAAATAGTTTTGCTCGACGGCCTTTGGACACACTTTTTTATTATATAATAGATTTTCATTTAAGTTTTTTTCTATTAAATTTGAATCTTTTGAAAATATTTTTAAATGTTGAAATTGCAATGGGGGGGGGACCTGAAATCCCTCCCCTTGAGTACGCACATATTTGCACATTCCAATGGAATGAACTAAAGAAGCGTACATAATTCAGATGATTATAATAATTATAATCATCTGAATTATCCAATTATTACCCAATTATTAAAAATCCAATTATTGGAGGGTCATTTATTTCTTTTACTATTTTATTTATATAAATAATATTTAATATTTACTTATTTTTAAAATTTTAGATTCTATTCAGCTTGTTTCTTAAGAGACGATACGTGTTTGTCTATGCTGGATTTACCTATATTTTATTTAATAAAACAGACAAAAATAAATTAATAATTATTTATATCGTATGTTGTTCATATTTTACTAAATGGAATGTTAATGATAAAATATTTTTATTCTTTTTTTTTACAATTAATACTTTATTAGTTTCCCAATATACAATAATAGATATTGTACTCTGTGCCAAATTTTTATTTTGGTATATTTTATTTGTAAAATAAGAGGACAATAAACGAAATATATTTATTTGTAATCTGTGTATAAATTATAAGTATATTTATACAAAATAACCAGGAAGAAAAATTTAATTATTTATAAATATTTTGGAATTTCCACATTTTAGATTCTGATCGGAGCGAGGAATGTATTGGTTTTACAATGATGTGTTTTTTTTATGCTGGTAACTACCCAAAAATTCTACCAGAAGGAGATGAGCTCCGATCTTTAAAGTCATATTATGTTTCCGGTAGAAAATTGCAATTAGTTATTACTTTGAAGAAGTGATTTTTCGATTTTCTCAATATTTTTTCAAGCGTCAGAAGAAACTACCGAAAAATTACCTACATAAAAACGGTAAAAATGCTATTCCGTCGAAATCGATCGTTTTCGTTATTTCTTCGTAATTTCGAAACTAATCGTTATAGGGATTTTGAATCAAATATGTAACTTTACATTATATTAAGAAAAACAAATTTTTAAAACTTTTCTTTTAATTTGGAATTATATATAGCAATTATAGTTTTGGAGGTATTTCATTTATAAAAACGGTTAGATTTTGTTATATACCCAAAATATTACACCGAAGTTCCGCTCAGAATCGTTTTATCGAATGCAACGATCTATCATTGCTTTCAAATGTATAATGATAACAGTACACTCTAAAATTTTTACCCAAGTAATTCACTTAAACGACATTCACAACACCCCGCGGCTTGCTATCTTTTTAGAATTCATACTTCTCAGGCATCGAACGTGTATAATTTTTTATAAATATGTACGTTACACACAATATTGTGTAGTGTGTTTTGGCTATACACACGAATGTTTTTTATTACTTAGGTGAATGAAGGTTGCAGCACTAGGATAAAATCTGTTGGAAGAGCTGAGATTAAAAATAGATAAAATAGCTCCAGCCTTCATGCACATGAATACTGCACGGAGTTGGTGGATAGAATTTTAGTTAACTACGTGTACTCTAAGAAGTTCTCTGTGGGCCACGCGCGATACGTATTATGTATCACTGTGATGTTACGCGCTTTATTTTTTAGAAAATATAATAATTATTGACACGCGAAATCGCACAGCAGCTCCCTAAACTCATGGCGTTGTACGCAAGCGTTTTTTGTGCATGAAAAATAATAAATTGTTCCGGTGAAATATAAGAATAAAACGAGTACGTTACTAATAACATTAATGTGACCCACCTTTATCAATAATATCGAAATATCACGTGACAACGGTTGAGGGATATGTATCGTATTAATACTTGAAACTTTATTTTACATTTTACCATAAACCGAGAATATGCTACGCGTTTTAATGGTTTACACATATTTATATTCTTATTAATGTTGTTATTTAAAGATTTAAATTTTACGATTTTCGTCTTCTTTTTCGCAATAAATTACATTTTGAATTTTGATTATTGTGAAACCTACAAAGTACATAACCGGTCTCCAAATGATCAACCCATTTCAATGGAGACATATTACGCACAGAATATTTTATATTCTCTACGTTTAAATTTCAATACTTGAAATATGACAAAACTTTAACGGTCATAATATTATATTAGTGTATTACAAACAAAAACAAAATAAAATTACACGTGGCTCTTTCAAATTTGACATTTCATCGATGCGACGCCTGGTTATTTGTTTTTTTTTTGAATTTTAATTGACGATTATCGATTCTATCCAAACGAGTAACAACCAACGAGTCAATGTGCCAATTCAATCACTATATTATAGGTACAGGTCTAGAAATATTTCAACAACTATTTGCGTGGGCGTACATTTAATTGATAAACATAAATTTTAATCGGTTTTCTCGTCTCAAGCGCGTAATATTTTACGTGTTAATAATTAGAAATACATACGTTTACAATTACGTAATTTTATAATATAAATATTGTATACAAAACGTGTTGGGCGATTTAATTTAACTGATTAGTAATATGTTTGTGAACGGGAGTTTGTATTTAACTGCGAATTGAAAGTTATGATTTATCGATGGTCCTTAAGGTTTTCAATTATTTTAACAACGTTTCTTCTTTCGTTCGACATACTGTCCAGGACGGTACGAATATTTTAAATCACGTCGAATCGTATTCGTTGTCCGAATTATATTTTCTTATATATTATGTAGGTATGCTCGTATTATGCAAAATATTTTTCATATATTATACATAGGCGTATGCACACGTTTAGCGTCAGATTTACGCGTATAATTCGAATTTCTTGTCGTTCTCAACCGCATCCTGTTGCTTTTGTATTTAAACAGGATTTCGCTATATCACATATGACCTTGGATAAGGGTATTTTTATCATTGTTCGAACTGGTTTTATCGTAGGTAGTGTTGAAAAAAAAAATAATAATACATTTGGTTTACACATGGCTCAACGAATATTTTGATCAATATTATTTCTGAAACGTTTTATAGTAAACGATGAAACGAAATGTAAAGCTATAAAATGAAATCAAAACGGGTTAGGTTTATCAAGAGCGTTTAACTTTGTTCTATGTCAGTTTTTATGATGGAATTTGTAAGGACGTTAGTGTAAAATATTTGTTTGACTCAATATAAAATTTTAATTCGACAAATCATATACGTTTTCATATAGTTTATTGAAAATCACGGAATTCACCGATTCCCCATAATCTCATCCGAATAATAACTGAAAAATCACGCGACGAAAAATTTTGGCGTTCTTAACTGTACGAATTGTATGAATTGATTATATGTACATTGTACTGGACAGAGGCGTACGCAGAATTTTCCAATGGGGGGGTTTGAAAATAAATAAATATTCAGTAGACATAAGATTTCGCTTAATTTACTATAATATATAATTACATAAATAATTGAAAAATTAATGAGCATTAAAATAGTTTTGTTGCGTAATAAATTGTTTTTTTTTTTGTTAATCGTTAAACGTCGCGTTCTTTTTTTCAACTTTGGAGTCAGAACAATTAACCGAAAACCGTTCATGTTATCAGTCGTAAATGTGACGTTACACTATTTGTGTCAATTCTGTGCTAAGCGATTGGAAAGGAAAAACTTGTACATCACTGCGCATTCCATCGGTTCCCCGACAGGCGACTATACAGTCTTATCAACATCATAAAATAAACAAAACTGTTTACACGACCATTATAATAAATAAATAATAAATTACCAATATTAGTAATATCGGTAATATGAAACATATGAAAAATAGAATTATAGATCAATGGAGGGGGGCTTCAGCCCCTTAGCCTCCCTTCCCCGGCGTACGCCACTGGTACTGGATTAAATAAAAATAAATACTTGTATTCACATAGATATTTATAATTTATTAATGTTTTATGCGTATTTAGTTCTCTTTTTTGTAAGTTATTTTTTCGTCAATTGACAAAATATTCTTAAATGTTTGATTTCACCTATCTACGTATGTGTTTTTCGGCGTATTATTTGGAAGACTGGATTTTAATAATAATTTATAGCATGTTAGTGCATTTAATTCAAGGATAAAATTGTTTTTCATAAGTAACGCCACGTATAATATAATTACTTAACCTTTTTTTGTTAAAGTTAAAACAGTTAAATTCAAGTAAATAATTGCATTCGTAATTCAAGTAATTTTAGAGCATAAAATCAAAAGCCTAATATGACAAATAAAAAAAAAATTAAATAATTATATATTTAAAAATATATAATAATTTAAAATATTTACTCATTTCGGATATTTTATGAATGTCCGTGATATTTTATTTTATTATATTTATCACATTTAAATTTTACATAAATTAGACGTTTGCAGGTATAAAATATTTAGAAATCTTAGATAAAAGTTTTAGAGTTCTGTTACGGTTATAAATTTGGAAGTAATGATTAATCATTGCATTTTAATAAAAAAACTGAGCAAAACCCCGATGTAATATTATTTATTTATTAAAATATATATTGTGTAGTTCGTGTATAGAGTGTATAATTTACGATTAAAATTATATTACATTTTCGTTTACTAAATCTATAAATGACCAGTTTTATGGAATAAAAGTGTACCAAAATCTATAACTTCTATACATGGCTCGAAATCGTCAAAACTATTGAAAAACTAATTATCACGTTAATATGGTAAAAATTGTGACTAAGGTTTCCAAAATTTGTTTAATATAGTTGAAGTAACGCAGGACCTATGTTGTATAAAATGTTCTGCCCTTGAAACCAAAAATTATATTTTTCATTTTATTAAAAATTGCTCTACATAACGTAAAATCTAAAGACATTTTTTTTTACACATATATAGTGTACGCATAAATAACTTAAAATTGGAAAAAAATTTTTAATTGAAAAAAATTAAAATTTCTTTACCTATGTATATAGTGTAATGTTACATATACGGTGTAAATATTAAGACTCCGGAGAAATATAACACAGCATTTTGACAAAATCACGTTTCTGCTCATTGTAATAAAACTTTTTGGTTGTTTTTTTGTGTCGTGTTTAAAAACTATTGAGAAAATAGAAAAAAAAAATTACCACCGAAAAATGGTCACGAATGTAATGTTCGGAGAACTTCTGTTATTCAAAAAACTTTATACAGAAAAAAAATAAACATCATTGTCACACCAATAGTATCCTGTCTTTGCTCAGAATTTTTAAAAAAGACTATAGAATTACAAATTGATTTATAACAGATAGAAATTTGGTCAAAAAAAAAAAAAAAAATGATATAATTGTCCACTTTTTTCAAAAATTATAGTTTTATTACGCATTCTTGGGATCTCGAGCCCATTGATTTAGTATTTTCTGCGAAGCCATCCGAGTGGCTATCTATCGTATAGTAAAGCACAATTATAGTATATTATTATTTGTAATAACTAATTTGCAACACTATACATACACAGAACACACCTACAACAAACTGAGAGAGTATTTTACATATTTTTACTAAATGATCAACATCAAAAAATGTTTTACCTACTTTTTTTAAAATATAAAAACTGTTAAAATACAAAATTCGACATTAAATTTAAAAAAAAAACCAATTAAGTGTAAAATAGCGATATACGATTGATTTACATATTTTTACGATTTCCAGTGAAAATGCTATCAAATATCTTCTAGTGTATACGTTCAATACCTGTAATTCTTATGCACACGAGACCAGTGGCGTCATTTGGTGGGGGGCAGGGTGGGAATTTACCCCCCCCCCCTTGTTAACAGTGGGTCGACATGATTCATGGTGATATACCTACCCATGATGTAAATATAAATTATTCTAACCAAATCTGCAGTACTCAATGAGTAATAACAAATCGCGTGGCAAAAAGTGGATTAAAATTAAATTAATAATAAAATAAAAAGTATGCAGGTTATAACCACGATTAGAGGTAATTGATTCGTGGTTACAACTTACCGCAGTTCTGGGGTTTTTCGATGAACATGGTTATGGTTAAAGGCAGTGCGTAATTTATTGACGTTACCCTAAATTCGAAGAATGTGATGTACGTTTGACAGTTGTCAGTTGACGAACCTATTAATCGCGTACGGCACAAACGAATTTGTTTAGCCGTTGTTTAACGCTTCAAACGTATGTTTTATGAATATATATAAATTTGTGAGTGGCAAGTGTAAAAATAAAATGAAAAAAGCTTAAAGGCCAAGACGGCGAAAGAGAGAAAAATATTGAACAAGCTGCTCAGAGCTGACAGCAAAACGTTATTTTTTAACGTGTTTAATATTATGACAAGAGAAACTTCAAAACTTGAATCACAGATATAATATTTGCGTACTGTATAGTTATTTATGATACATTTACTATAACTGTCAAGGTAATGAATTTTCTCCCACAAAAAAAGAAAATATATATATCGGGCGATTTGTGCCTATGATAACGAAAATATCAAAATTATGTGAAATAGAAATTGTATTGACTTAAATGTAAATGGAAAATAGTTAAATGGGGCTGGTCACATTTTTTGCCTCCCCCTTTTGAAAACTGAAATGACGCCACTGCACGAGACACCTTAGCACCAAAGTTAATGATACTTATTATAAAAAAAAAACATAAATTCAATACGAATTTATTATGTATTTGATCATTGATATATTAAGAAAAACATATTACATTTTTAATATAATAAGTTATAACATTATTATAGTTTATGTCCTTTGTGTAGGAACACATAAACGCTTCATGCGGCCAAATGAATTCATCCAATTTTGTATTGAAATAAATTTCAATACGTCTCGTGTAAGTGTCATGTTTACCTATTCGTTATCCGTACATCGTCCAAATATCGTAATAATTTATAATTCAATAACCTTTATGTCGATTTGTTTAACAAGGGAAATAATTCGAGTAAAAATATTTTTATAAACGTTTTCTTTTTTAACTGTGTTATTAGAAAGAACAGGACTCGGCTTTCATAGCGCTAAAAATTACTGAAATATGCGATAGAATGTGACAGAAAAGAATCATAAAAATAATAAAAATAGCAAAAAAAAAAAATTTGTTCAATTTATCAATTATAGTAAAGATCCGCCAACACTGCCAAGATGTCGCGATAATTTAATACTTAAAAATAGATTATAATATAAAACATCCAATGAAATGGCAGTGAGTTTAATGTTTCTTACCTTCTTAAGGTTACTAGATTTATGGAAAACATAAAATAATTTAAATTTAATGCGTATTAAATAAAAATAAAAACAATTATCACCAAACTGGAAAAATAATACTAAAAATCTATAACGCTTAAAATATGCAAAAATATGCAATATAGAATTTTATATTTGGTAATCCTTGATGCATTAAACAAATTTATAGCTTATACTCGGTTATTTCTCTTGGTATTCAATAATGATTAGCAGATGCTATGGAATCGGAACCCTGAATATTATATTTTTATATCGAAAATAATATAATATTAAATTCTGATAATTTTTTGGCAACCAATACAAAGTTTTTCCATTACGAAACCATTTTTTTCTTTATTGTATTTACTTATCGACATTTGTATTTATCATCATAATTTTCTTGAAATTTTCCTTAGTGAGTGTGTACAAGACACACGAATACACAAGAATACATACGAATAAATAGTTGTTTGTAATATAATAAAATAACCAACACGTGTGTAGTGTAATGAAAATTTTTTTGATCGGCTGATTAGAACAGTATGCTGGGCTGTATAAAGACATTTTCTGATCCTATAGGTACTAATATATGTGTATTTATATATTTTTTGAAAACATTTTTTATCGACGTTAAGTTTTAACGACGAATTTCATATAAATAATTTAGCCGGTTCCTTTAACAAATATTTTCTTCTGGCTTAAATTATAATTGAATAGTAATCTTGTAATAAATATTAGGAATTGCACTGATAATTTGTATTTACTAATAATTAGTAATTTTTATACCTATATACCCGTTAATAAAATATAAAATAAACATTTTATAAGGTACGTATTAGCACATAAATACACAATATTTAAAAGCCGAGGAATAGTTTTCTCACAAAACCGTTAAATAAAACATATGAAAAATAGAATTATAGATCAATGGAGGGGGGCTTCAGCCCCTTAGCCTCCCTTCCCCGGCGTACGCCACTGGTACTGGATTAAATAAAAATAAATACTTGTATTCACATAGATATTTATAATTTATTAATGTTTTATGCGTATTTAGTTCTCTTTTTTGTAAGTTATTTTTTCGTCAATTGACAAAATATTCTTAAATGTTTGATTTCACCTATCTACGTATGTGTTTTTCGGCGTATTATTTGGAAGACTGGATTTTAATAATAATTTATAGCATGTTAGTGCATTTAATTCAAGGATAAAAATTGTTTTTCATAAGTAACGCCACGTATAATATAATTACTTAACCTTTTTTTTGTTAAAGTTAAAACAGTTAAATTCAAGTAAATAATTGCATTCGTAATTCAAGTAATTTTAGAGCATAAAATCAAAAGCCTAATATGACAAAAAAAAAAAAAAATTAAATAATTATATATTTAAAAATATATAATAATTTAAAATATTTACTCATTTCGGATATTTTATGAATGTCCGTGATATTTTTATTTTATTATATTTATCACATTTAAATTTTACATAAATTAGACGTTTGCAGGTATAAAATATTTAGAAATCTTAGATAAAAGTTTTAGAGTTCTGTTACGGTTATAAATTTGGAAGTAATGATTAATCATTGCATTTTAATAAAAAACTGAGCAAAACCCCGATGTAATATTATTTATTTATTAAAATATATATTGTGTAGTTCGTGTATAGAGTGTATAATTTACGATTAAAATTATATTACATTTTCGTTTACTAAATCTATAAATGACCAGTTTTATGGAATAAAAGTGTACCAAAATCTATAACTTCTATACATGGCTCGAAATCGTCAAAACTATTGAAAAACTAATTATCACGTTAATATGGTAAAATTGTGACTAAGGTTTCCAAAATTTGTTTAATATAGTTGAAGTAACGCAGGACCTATGTTGTATAAAATGTTCTGCCCTTGAAACCAAAAATTATATTTTTCATTTTATTAAAATTGCTCTACATAACGTAAAATCTAAAGACATTTTTTTACACATATATAGTGTACGCATAAATAACTTAAAATTGGAAAAAATTTTAATTGAAAAAATTAAAATTTCTTTACCTATGTATATAGTGTAATGTTACATATACGGTGTAAATATTAAGACTCGGAGAAATATAACACAGCATTTTGACAAAATCACGTTTCTGCTCATTGTAATAAAACTTTTGGTTGTTTTTTGTGTCGTGTTTAAAACTATTGAGAAAATAGAAAAAAAAAATTACCACCGAAAAATGGTCACGAATGTAATGTTCGGAGAACTTCTGTTATTCAAAAAACTTTATACAGAAAAAAAATAAACATCATTGTCACACCAATAGTATCCTGTCTTTGCTCAGAATTTTTAAAAAAGACTATAGAATTACAAATTGATTTATAACAGATAGAAATTTGGTCAAAAAAAAAAAAAAATGATATAATTGTCCACTTTTTTCAAAAATTATAGTTTTATTACGCATTCTTGGGATCTCGAGCCCATTGATTTAGTATTTTCTGCGAAGCCATCCGAGTGGCTATCTGTCGTATAGTAAAGCACAATTATAGTATATTATTATTTGTAATAACTAATTTGCAACACTATACATACACAGAACACACCTACAACAAACTGAGAGAGTTTTTTTGAGTATTTTATTTTTACTAAATGATCAACATCAAAAATGTTTTACCTACTTTTTTTAAAATATAAAAAACTGTTAAAATACAAAATTCGACATTAAATTTAAAAAAAAAACCAATTAAGTGTAAAATAGCGATATACGATTGATTTACATATTTTTACGATTTCCAGTGAAAATGCTATCAAATATCTTCTAGTGTATACGTTCAATACCTGTAATTCTTATGCACACGAGACCAGTGGCGTCATTTGGTGGGGGGCAGGGTGGGCATTTACCCCCCTTGTTAACAGTGGGTCGACATGATTCATGGTGATATACCTACCCATGATGTAAATATAAATTATTCTAACCAAATCTGCAGTACTCAATGAGTAATAACAAATCGCGTGGCAAAAAGTGGATTAAAATTAAATTAATAATAAAATAAAAAAGTATGCAGGTTATAACCACGATTAGAGGTAATTGATTCGTGGTTACAACTTACCGCGGTTCTGGGGTTTTTTCGATGAACATGGTTATGGTTAAAGGCAGTGCGTAATTTATTGACGTTACCCCTAAATTCGAAGAATGTGATGTACGTTTGACAGTTGTCAGTTGACGAACCTATTAATCGCGTACGGCACAAACGAATTTGTTTAGCCGTTGTTTAACGCTTCAAACGTATGTTTTATGAATATATATAAATTTGTGAGTGGCAAGTGTAAAAAATAAAAATGAAAAAAGCTTAAAGGCCAAGACGGCGAGAAAGAGAGAAAAAATATTGAACAAGCTGCTCGTAGCTGACAGCAAAACGTTATTTTTTAACGTGTTTAATATTATGACAAGAGAAACTTCAAAACTTGAATCACAGATATAATATTTGCGTACTGTATAGTTATTTATGATACATTTACTATAACTGTCAAGGTAATGAATTTTCTCCCACAAAAAAAGAAAATATATATATCGGGCGATTTGTGCCTATGATAACGAAAATATCAAAATTATGTGAAATAGAAATTGTATTGACTTAAATGTAAATGGAAAATAGTTAAATGGGGCTGGTCACATTTTTGCCTCCCCTTTGAAAACTGAAATGACGCCACTGCACGAGACACCTTAGCACCAAAGTTAATGATACTTATTATAAAAAAACATAAATTCAATACGAATTTATTATGTATTTGATCATTGATATATTAAGAAAAACATATTACATTTTAATATAATAAGTTATAACATTATTATAGTTTATGTCCTTTGTGTAGGAACACATAAACGCTTCATGCGGCCAAATGAATTCATCAATTTTGTATTGAAATAAATTTCAATACGTCTCGTGTAAGTGTCATGTTTACCTATTCGTTATCCGTACATCGTCCAAATATCGTAATAATTTATAATTCAATAACCTTTATGTCGATTTGTTTAACAAGGGAAATAATTCGAGTAAAAATATTTTTATAAACGTTTTCTTTTTTAACTGTGTTATTAGAAAGAACAGGACTCGGCTTTCATAGCGCTAAAAATTACTGAAATATGCGATAGAATGTGACAGAAAAGAATCATAAAAATAATAAAAATAGCAAAAAAAAAAAATTTGTTCAATTAATCAATTATAGTAAAGATCCGCCAACACTGCCGAGATGTCGCGATAATTTAATACTTAAAAATAGGTTATAATATAAAACATCCAATGAAATGGCAGTGAGTTTAATGTTTCTTACCTTCTTAAGGTTACTAGATTTATGGAAAACATAAAATAATTTAAATTTAATGCGTATTAAATAAAAATAAAAACAATTATCACCAAAACTGGAAAAATAATACTAAAAATCTATAACGCTTAAAATATGCAAAAATATGCAATATAGAATTTTATATTTGGTAATCCTTGATGCATTAAACAAATTTATAGCTTATACTCGGTTATTTCTCTTGGTATTCAATAATGATTAGCAGATGCTATGGAATCGGAACCCTGAATATTATATTTTCATATCGAAAATAATATAATATTAAATTCTGATAATTTTTTGGCAACCAATACAAAGTTTTTTCCATTACGAAACCATTTTTTTTCTTTATTGTATTTACTTATCGACATTTGTATTTATCATCATAATTTTCTTGAAATTTTCCCTTAGTGAGTGTGTACAAGACACACGAATACACAAGAATACATACGAATAAATAGTTGTTTGTAATATAATAAAATAACCAACACGTGTGTAGTGTAATGAAAATTTTTTTGTTCGGCTGATTAGAACAGTATGCTGGGCTGTATAAAGACATTTTCTGATCCTATAGGTACTAATATATGTGTATTTATATATTTTTTGAAAACATTTTTTATCGACGTTAAGTTTTAACGACGAATTTCATATAAATAATTTAGCCGGTTCCTTTAACAAATATTTTCTTCTGGCTTAAATTATAATTGAATAGTAATCTTGTAATAAATATTAGGAATTGCACTGATAATTTGTATTTACTAATAATTAGTAATTTTATACCTATATACCCGTTAATAAAATATAAAATAAACATTTTATAAGGTACGTATTAGCACATAAATACACAATATTTAAAAGCCGAGGAATAGTTTTCTCACAAAACCGTTAAATATTATATTATGTAATACATACATTTTATAATTTATATAATAAAACACGTAGAAAATCCTTCATATCTCAATTATTAAACGCGTGAATTATTTTTTAGTTAATTAAGTGTTAAAAATTGTAAATATTGTAATATTTAAATATAATAATAGCGATTTAACGAATACTAAAATATTTTTAATTTTGTATTTTTTGTCGACAGTTTTTTTTTCTTTCGAATTTATCACTTATATTATTATTTTTTTTTATATATCTTAATAGTACTGATACTGTTGCTAATTTAGTGTATAAGAGACGATTATTTTGCTTGACCTATAGTAGACTCTTACTATATAGTTTATAGTAATTTTTAACGCTGAATATGATAGTTCACTTTCGTAAGGAGATCAGAAAATTTCTGAATAAATGCCGAATACACTTCGACGAGCTCAACGTGACCAGTCGATTGTGCAATGCACGAAAAAATGTTATGGTTTTATATAGACTCTTTTTTTTGCTCAAGTCCGCTTTTCGTAGACCCTAGGCCGTTGTGCTTATAGCGCCTAGTAAGTTAATACGGCCCATGTAATATCAGATCATTTAAACGCGCAATATTAAATATAAAACGTATGACAATCGAATAAAGTAGAAGAAACAAAAGAAAAAAAAACCGACGTACGTTAATTTACACTAGTACAAATAATCTAAATTGTGTATAATTCGGAGTAATAGACGAATTTAAAATAATTACACCAATCGCGTGTTAAGTTAAGTCCAACTTTCCGACAGTCAAAAGCGTTTAGGAAAATACGTGAATACTATTATAGTCATACGGAAATTGGCAATAAAAAAAAAAACTATTATTACAGCGGTACGTAAATAGCGAGCAATGTGCGCTGTGTGCTACGACGTTTCCACCATAGGCGTGCGCACAGGGTGTGCCGGGTGTGTCGTGGCACACCCCGTGGCCCGTGGCTTTTTGTACAACTTTCATTCATTCGGGGACTTTGTTTGAATTTTAAGCTATAAATAATAAAAATTAGAGAAAATAAATTAGGCTCTCTAGCAAAATTTTTTAATATTCTAATGTAGGTTACTGACCACTAGGTATATAGGTATATACTATATTGTAAAAATATATCTAAATGTTGTGAAGCACAACATTTAATCGATAACTTTTTATGAATTGATATTTTGCGTTAAATTTATCCTTTTTTTAGTTAGGTTAGATTTGCTTAGGCTCATATAAGGGAAAGCGGCCCAATTTTCTTCATGGCACACCCCATACAAAATTCCTGCGCACGCCTATGGTTTCCACCGTACGCGTAACGATTGTCAATAATAAAATAATTGAACATTTTTCGCATTACAACGTGCATCCCATAGTACAATACATTAATAATAACGCGATTGTCGACACATAGAATTCGTTTTAAAAAATTTGATTTAGAATCCGTCTGCAGTCGCCCCGTACAGAATTATTGGACAATCACTTTTTTTTTTCTTTTCTCGTACGACGACAACATTAACACTGCACACTAGTCGTGGGTAATTCGTAATAAACGTTTATTATATTGTAGAGAACGGTCGAATTTGGCGGCGCGAAAAATCGCGCTGCGAACAACAAAAAAAAAAATCTATTAAACGTGCGGAAAAAAAAAAACCTGGCCAACTATGCGTTTGTAATACGCGTATCTTAGGCACCTTAAAATATACAAGAATACGCGTTAATTTTTCGGAACTGAAAAAAATTTCAAAACTATAGTTCCAGCGGGTGCCCGTTAATTTGTCGAAATTCATTTCGGGTTTTTAAAGGCGCTGGAAATTTCAACGTACCACTGCAGTAAAAGCCCGATTTCCTTCGAGTAATTTGAAAACGTTTTCAATCGGAATCGAACGCGGATTTGTTTGAACGGCGGTTAATAAATGTTTGTTCTCCAGCAATATAAATACGAGAAGAAAAACAAAATCATATTAAAACTCGGTGAATTCACGTGAAATCACGCGTCCCAATACGGTACAAACATTTTAAATATTAAAAAAAATAAGATTTCCTATTCGAACCGTAACCGTAAACACAAAACAAATTTTTACCCAGCTCGTTTCCTTCTACGAAGTACCGTTAAACGCACACGGGCCCGGGACTAAACGATATTATTATCGTTTTTGCTGCGTCCGTTTGTTGCGTTCGTTCGTCCGTCGAAATAATAAAACGCAGCGTATTGATTTTTTTTTTTTTTTACTCGCCGCTGCACAGTATACGACTATACGCACCGACGCCGGTGTACCGTCGGAAATGGCAATCGAATGTCGAAGTCTCGACGCTGCGCTAACGAAAAAGAAGAAGAAAAATAATAATACCAGTTCCACTCTGCTGTCTGGAGCTGCAGAGTTCCATATTACAAAAAAAAAAAAACCTCAAACCGGTCTTCTTCATCCAGTAATCTACATATATATACTTATACTTTGTGTGTAAAACGTGTACAAAAAAAAAAAAAAAAGATGAAATAATTTATTCCACGAGAAAATGTGTAGATACATTATTATAATATACATATTATATTTTTTAAATGTCAAGTTCAAGGTATTATGCGTGAACCCGTGCCAAAACATTCGTATATATACCTCGTCGGGATTCTCTTTCTGCATCAGTTGTGTCATCCGTCCACATCCCGAGACATACGACGATTTTCTGATCGCGGTAAACGTCCGAAAAATCATCATGCAAGTTCTGGTACGTAAGGCTTACACTATTATATTTATCACGAGATTAAACGGTTTTAGACGGTATAATAGTAATTATTATTATTATTATTGTTTTGTTCGCGGTACAAGAAACAAAATCGAATCGTATATTTCTTTTTGTCGATTTTCAACATACATTTAAATACTTACACAACATAATATAATCTTTATTATTTTTAATACATTTGTGTATTTTAAAAATGCTTTAGATGCAAAAAAAAATGACATTTATACATTTCAATTAATAATAGTTATAAAAATCGTTAAAAGTTTATTACGAACGATTGCGGTAATTTATTTAAAATTTTTAACCACTAACGAATAAATCTATACGAAATTTCAACATTCACAATTCGTAAAACACGATTTTGTCATCCCGCGTGTACGTGTATTATTATGATTTCAATATTCAATTATGAAGCTAAGTAAACGATAAAAACGTTTAACATCTACGAAGTACTAATCGAAATTCATTTAATATACCTATTAAATAATATAGAGTAAAACAATATCGTTTGTAATTTTAGTAGTTTACAAATATTGTAAACAATCGTGAAATGGTAGAAAAATAATTAATTCATAAACCTACATTTTAATTAAGTAATTTTCGTCGGATAAACGTTTAGTAAGTATTTATTGAATGAAAAATACGCGTTTAAAAATGAGTTCATTGAATACAATTCACCCGTATCCGATAAACAATGTTCGTACGCAGTTTTTAATTTTTTATCAGAACCCCGTGTGAATTCACTCTTAGAAAAAATGATTTTCTAAATTTTTATTCTCACACATTTTGTATTTTACTCTTACATTAGGTACTAATTAATTTTCATATTATTACGACGATTTCTAAAATCAAAAAATAAAAATACGACCTCGATAAAAACGTTGAATTTTTCCGGGGAATATTTTACATTTGGTGTTGATTGGTCCCGCCATATATGCATCTATATTAGGGATATTAAAAAAATCTATATAGTATTCTATAGACGTATTGCTTTTGTGTGAATGAAATACTTTAAAATTGACAAAACAAATTTTTCAATAATCGTATTTTTATATTTTCAATACACATCAATGCATAGGCCCTATTTTCCATCGTAAGTTCCATCGAACCCTATTTTCATCAGAAAGTCGAAGTTGAGGTAGATAAAAAAAATTTAGAGTACATTGATGAGAATGTGGAAGTGTGTGGAGTAGATACAAAATATATGATGTGGATAGGGAGATATGGAGAGCAAAAATAAGAATTGATAACCCTACATGTGTTGGATAAAAGGCAAAAGAAAAAAGGAGAAGGCATAAGGTATATGGCTGAACACTTTTTATGAAAACAGTGAAACTCGATTAGCGTGTAATTATCATAAACACCCGTCTTGCGCACTATTTAAACGATTTTCTACAATATTGTATACAACAGGTAGTGTTCGTAGCAGCCATCGCGGTGGTTTCCGCAGCCACGGAAAAGGAATCAAAGGCTTTCACTTACAACAGCGGATTCTTCCCGTCCAACCAGGCAGGGTACTACCCGGGACAACAAAATATTTACTATCCGGGATATCAAGGCGGTTACCCAGGTTACAACGCCGGATACCGCGGTGCATACTACCCGGGACAACAAGGGTATTACCCAGGATACCAGGGTTACACGGGCTTCCAAGGTTACCAAGGATACACTGGATACCCGGGATACCAAGGTATTCGCCGGTCTCGTGACGACCGGCTTAAATGCCCGTTCATTCGTATTTTGTTTGAATGAGAAGTAATACAACGGAGTAATATTTTGTTTCGCGTGCAGGATACAACCGCGGTTATTACCAGCCTGCTCCCGTCTACCCCACCGCAGCCGCTCCCATCATCCCGGCCGTCACCCCAGCATCGTATGTGCCAGTGGTCCCCAAGATCAACCCGGTACCGGCATACAAGCCCGTAGACAACAAGTTGCCAGCTATCGTTAGGCAATCGCAAGAAGTCAACTTCGACGGAAACTTCAAATACGGGTTAGTATAATATATACAATAGGCGTCGTTAAAACTTTGCCTTCGAATTCATAAAAAAAAAAAAAATATTATTCTTTAATTTCTTCAAACGATCAGATTATAACGGGGGTTTCGTCTAGATATTGGACTTATACACGTATCCAAAAATAATATTATTATTATCATGCTGAAAAGTATTCTTTTAATTTTTTTATGCGTCCCACGAGCTACGTTATCATTGCGTTTACGTAACAATATTACCTTTTTTTTTGTATTATAAAATATTTGGTGCTTCCAAATTGTTCCGAATTCAGATCGAAGAGGATCGCTGCTACTTAGGAAGAGATTCTTATTGCTAATGTAAAAAATGCAGTCGGATACGTTATAGCGTTATAGGGTGGAGTCGTAGGGGACGAGGAATAGAAGAAACACCCTTCCTTATTTGACTGCACGCGTAATAATCGTGACGTTTGGGCGTTTGGATTTTCAGATACGAAACGGAAAACGGCATCGTTGCCCAAGCTTCCGGATACGTGAAGAACGCCGGCACGGAGAACGCGGCCCAGGTGATCGAAGGATCCTACGCGTACATCGGTGACGACGGCGCCCCTGTCGAAGTCAAGTACTACGCCGACGAGACCGGATACCACGCGGTCGGTAACGTCGTGCCAACCACTCCTCCAGAAATCGCCAGGTCTTTGGAACTGATCGCTTCTCAGCCGCAGAAACCGGAAGACTCCAAGAAGAAGTAGATCCCGTTTCCCGTCCACAAAACCCTTCCCCGTCTCGTTTCCCGAATTTCCGCTCGTACGTATACCACAATAACTACTATTATCGTCGTGTAAGAACGCATACACAAAACACGTCAAATTGTGCGAAAAAGGACAAAAAAAATATATATACATAAATACCTGTATTTATGTGTACGACGATTCGCCCGGTTCGAGATCCGACGTATACGAACGTTCAGTTACGTTCCATGTAATAATAAATAACAGTGTTAATATAAAAATAAAAATTTGAATTTAAAATGTACGCGATGTTTGTTTTTTTTTTCAATTCATTCACACTCCGACCATCGGCTTCCGAACGTAATTAAATAATAATAATTATTGTCTCGCTTCGGAACAGAGGCGTATTTAGAAATTTTCAAATGGGGAGAGATGAGATAGTTTTTTCGATATTTGAATCATGGGGGGCTTTATTTTCTCCTTCGGTCACGATGTGTTTTCGTTCACAGACTGGTGTACTCTTATTCCGAACAGAGTACAGAACCGAGTCCTTTATTTACCTTTCTCGCCGTCCACTGGCCTACCAGAATATTATGATTTATGATTCAAAATATATTTGTTATATTAAGTACCACACATACAATTCCGGGTGACTGGAGATAAAGCGTACAAACTCAGGGTGTGTATTTTACACCTGAAATACCATAAAGGAGTTCCTCTTGAACACGTTTCGATTCTCGATTATAAGGTAGAGATTACAGTTTTTGTGGATTTTTTTCGGAAAAGACTTGATTTTTCTCCTTTAACCTGTCATATCTCATGAAATATTGGTTCTAAAGCAAATCTTAAAACCACGAAGTTCTCTGCCTAGTTCAATGTCAGATTTAATTTTACAAATGGCGGAAACAGCCGTTAACATTTTTTTTTGGGTCAAGGGGTGCTTTAAACACGGTCGACCCCTCCCATAAATACGCCACTACTTAGGAAATTTGGATTTTCAACCTTAAAACAGGGACACTCGAATGAGACGTGATTCGAATCGATCTCGCCTTCCGCACCGTACCACAAGCAATAACGCAAACGTACTCGGGGCATTTCCCAAAAAGTGTGTAGGCATTGTATTTTCACTGTATTTTTAGAAAAAAATTATGTCGTTATTGGTATGTACTCGGTAAGTCCCAATGGCGCCTTGATGAAGACTAACTCTTAAGTTTTAATCTTTATTCGTTTTTTTTAAAACGTTTTTTTACACAATCAATTCGAGATTGAATTTCTTGATGTTATTTCGATGATATTGCAATTATTTCTAAGATGTACTCATTACGGAATACGACGCGTGTTGTACTCTTAAAATTTTGATTTGCCACTAGTTCGCGGTTTACGTTTAAAAAGTGACGTGTACATTTGCACATAAGATACCCGATCTGATCATATTACTAGTCGAATACTATACACATTGTATGAAATTATTTTTATTGAACTGTTTTACATTTTGTTACCGACACGTTTTTTTTTCGACAAAAACGGATATAAATTTATTTAATACTATAAGGGGAAATTTATAACTATAATTAATAAAATAAAATAAGTAACACATTTTTGTTCAAAACTGTGTACGGATAATTCAGCAAGTACATAATTTTAATCAAGACTCAACACTCATAGTGCTTAATAAGTGAAATATTTGTTACGATACGTCTCAATCCGAGAGCACACGTATTTTAAGGGGATTGAAAGCGGGTATTTTCTCTCTTTGTCTTACACACATGAAACATAGCAAAATAGACGTTTCGTACTTCCAACGTACCGATCGATCTATTGGTGCGATAAGAAATTTGAAAACAGATTTGAATTCCTCGTAAATTTTACTACAAAACGACTTTCCCACTTTTTTTCATTTTATTTTTCATAAACCTTTAAAAAAATTAACCGAACAAATTTAAAAAAAAAAATTGTTAATAATTCATTTTTGAAGGTTTTAAAAAAAAGAAATAAAAAAAGTGGGAAAATCGTTTTGTAGTAAAATTCAAGAGGAATTTAAATCTGTTTTCAAATTTCTTATCGCACCAATAGATCGATCGGTACGTTGGAAGTACGAAACGTCTATTTTGCTATGTTTCATGTGTGTAAGGCAAAGAGAGAAAATACCCGCTTTCAATCCCCTTAATGCATGTAATAATATTACGCTCCAAAATAATAAAACGACGATAAATAAACAAACTTTTTCATTGAGACTGTTTAGTTGTGCCGACTTTGTGGACGGAATATTCAAGTAAATATGTGGATTCTTACAATTGTTTACAAGTTAGTTTTGTTTATGACGTGGCCTTAATAAAATACATTTTTCCGAGGTTAAAAACGAAAAAACTCTTATCCCCGGCTCAAATCGCAGGACGAAAACCTACAATTTTACACTGCAATATTATAGCCTCGCATGAGACGCTGAGTACAAACAAAAAAACTGATAAAAAATTATTCAATTGTTACATATTTAGGAATTCAATCACAATGAAATAAGTGATAAAATTAGTATTTTATAAATCTACAGTTAATATTAAGAAAAGAAAACTGAAAGTTTGTATTAAAAATAAAAATAACCGGACAAGCGGTATGTTAGCTGGGGTGATATTCAACACATACATACATAATAATTTGGTCTTAAGAAGTAAATCCTAAACATTTTTCTAGTAAAATAATAAATTATAAATTTAACGGTTCTAAAAAGAAGAAAAAAAAATTTTGTCTTCTTAATTTCGAAAAAATTTGCAACTATAATTTATTTATTTCATAAATTCATAATAATTCATTGAACTTGTGCTTTATTAAAAAAAAAAAAAACCAATTGAAAATATAAGCAAATATTAATTTAAGTATAAACTATATATATATATATATTACTTATTTAAATATAACTATTGTTTTAAGATACTAGAGTTGATCATATTATAATTTATAGATTTTCTCGAAACAAAAACTAATGAATTTTTTTATTATATTATACTCGCATGTCTTACATGTAAATATGCAATTACCTATATGAATATATTTAAAATACATTTTTTCTTATTCAATTAGTATTTCAACTCGAAAATCTAAAACGTATTTCAAAATTCCTTCTTGGTTATGAGAAGGTGTATAGTATATTTATTTTATTCTTTAATAAAGATAAAATGGTAATTCACTGAATACGAATATAGTTTTCTCCCATTTTATTATATATTATGTTTTATAGGCACCGCAGTCCTATGAATGAAATACATATTTGCATTATTAATTGGCATTGTTTGTTTGTTTTAATTTGGTGGGTAGTTCAATAGTTGTCACTAAAATGTATAATATTTATATAAAATTATATATATTAAATACAAAATTTTAAAATTGTTCTACGTTTTCAGAACGTTTATTCAACTTTCTTAAATGATAAGTACTTATTCGAAACGACGTTTTCTTAACAACAGGGCTCGCAAACGTTATAGTAACGTTTTGATTATAACGTTATGATTGCAAAATATCAATTGAAACGAATATCAAAAAACGTAACGGAAAACAATAAACACTAATTTTAAACTATCACAAATTAAAACATATCATTAAACGAAATAATGTATTAACGTTATATATCAAAATATCAAAAAACAAAAAATAGAATTACCGTTATTTTAATATTTTTTTCCAATTTACTATTGAAAATATAAGCCTATGGTGTAGGTTTATTATAGTTCTACAATAAGGCTGGGTTCACATGGACGCGTACACGCGTGTCAGCTAGACACGTGTATTGAGATATTATACGGTTTCCGATATGTATTTCGCGGAAATTCTCTTTCTGCCGCGTGATATCGCGAATTGAAATACTGTTTATTGTTATTGGACCTTTCAGATTATTTTTGTTTACTTGATAGTAAAAATTATTCAAAGATACGTGTCTGAGAAGATGTCAGCTAGTCAGAAAAGTTTCTACTGCTAATATAAATCAACATTTTAAGAAAAATATTCTGCATTTGAATATAAAGTCAAAAATAAACCAAGGTTCTCACTGAAAAAGTGTATAAAATCAAAAAATTAAGAATAATAAATTAGGACTTTTATAATCAATGACGTTTAATGAAGTACATTACGTTTAAGAGATTTGAAAACGTGCTATAGTCTATGGAATATGAACGGATTTATTTAATTGGAAAAAAATCGATATTAAACCAAATAACGTTAAAATACCGATAAACGTAAAACGTAAATATTATATAACGATAAAACGTTCTTTAACGTTAAACACAAATAATCCATAACGCTAAAATATACCATAACTATAAACGCAAAAGATAAATAACGATAAAAAACGTTAAAACGTTAAACATTATTATTTTTTCAAATGAGAGCCCTGCTTAACAAGTGTAACATTATTCATGACCGTATGATTCTCCTTCTCCCACGTATCCAATTTAATTCGATACTTTATTGACGTCGTCATTTCCCATGTATATTTATTAATAATAATAATTTTCTTTATCACGGAAATATATTCAAATTACAATTTTTTTTTTCTTTTATATGTACTTTATACAGTTTAACATTTAAAAAAGAAAAAAATTTCTTAGGTGCATATGTTTAAGTTAAATAGAGAAGAAAAATAATATATATATATAAACTAATAGGCAGATGCAAATTAATTACTGATCAACCATATGTTTAAAAGAAGAAAAATGATTATATGAATTGAATTAATCTTAAAACACGAATAATAAAAGCTGTAGTTAGAGATTTATTTAAAAAAAAATCAATATTGTGTATACAAAATTATTAGCGGACAATGGACATTAATATATTCGATAACGAATTTAGTAGGTATGTAATTTATAGAAGCTTTTTTTTTTATGTAAAATACGTTTTTAATGCGACAATTTGTCGAAACGATTTTAAAATCAAAACGTTTTAAAGTATTTCGTACTATTTTATATAACAATTTCGATTTTAGTTGCATAATACGCTGTTCCAGCGTTTGCACGTTGAAACGTATTCGATTGTATCACGGAGCTCCAATATGAACATAACATTGAAAACATAAAACGAACCAATAAAGTTACGTTGGATTTCGTTTAGACTTTGTGGTATGTTTGTTTTATTCAATATGAATGTATATAACATATAATATACATATATATATATATATATATATATATATAAATGTTTTCAAGCACGATGCATTCTGTGTGTTTCGCGCAGGAAGCCATATAATACTTTAGACCACACAAGACACATATCTACTCGTATGTAGGCACGTCGGACACATGGTAAAACGATACCACAGGAGTAGCGAAAACCCGCCGTATATTATAATATTAAGTATAGGATATACGGATAAAAGTCCGTAAAGTAGGATCGCTTCGACTCGACAGAGTATCGCGTGTCTGAGCATTATGTATGCAGTCTCCTTTTTAATAAACTACTTTACTATATCAGATAAAAATCTCCGCCGGGGTACCAGTTTTTTTCTCTCGAGGTTATACCGACAGTATATATTGTGAACGGAATAACTCGTCTCGTCGTCCACGGTAAACCGTGTAAACGGAAACTGTTTTGAAATTCTAAAGAAGAAGAACTCATCGTACGGCTGATATAGACACCACTTTGATACTACGACGTTCAAAAGCAAGAAACAGGCCACAATAATTTCCCGATCTTCCGCCCATGTAATAACGTTTTAAAATGATAGCAATACCGCTGCGTGTTGTGGGTGTCGCTTGAGTGAATTACTTGGATAAGGATTTTAGAGTTTTGTAACGAATAATAATTTGAAAGCGTTTATGAATCATTGCATCGGGCAAAACGATTCTGAGCGGTGCTTCGCCGTGTCATATTATTTTTCAATAATAATATATATTCATATAGTGAATACATAATATTCACTTATCATTTCAATATAATTTCTTACAATAAACCTACAGCTAAAAATTTTCAAAAATTGTTTTCGTTAATAATTACGTACTTAGTAAAAAATATATGATAACATAATTTCTTACAATAAACCTATGTAGCTAAAAAAATGTCAAGACTCTAGAACCGTTAGTTTTGAACAAACGTAAATTTCGAAAAAAAAACCATATAAACGAGTCTGCTAGTACTCGAGACGTTGATGTGTAAACGTCGCGTGAGCTGGAAAAAATGGAACGGAATTGTGATTGGGATTTGTAAACATTGGTATCTTTATTCAATGTAATTTCGATAATAAATATTATTACTAGTTGTTATGACAACAGCTTACACATTTCCTTCCCATTTCCCGAGATTTACCCTCATACCGTCGTAATAGATGTTTACACATCAAAAATACATTTTGTCGGAAAATTTGAAATGTTAATTCAGGAAAATCGTTACAAAACGATTTTCAAGATTTTTTAATATTATAGTTGAAATAACGCGTACGTCTGATATTTTATTAAAATTTTAAGCGTTAAAACCAAAAATTACCTTTTTTATGAATTAAAAATCTCAATATCTATAATTCCAATAAATAGCCCAAAATGAAATGAAAGTTTTTGAAAATTTCTTTTTCTCTCTTATAAATACACTCCAAAGAGAATGTAACTACATTTCATAACATAATTCTCTTGTTGTACGCATGAACAATTTGACGAAATTTTAATATTCAAAACCAGAACTATAGAAGAACACATTACAAATTTTTAATTAAGGAGTAATATACAATATTATATTATATAATACATTAAATACATTATTATTTAATAGTATAGAAGAACGTATACATATTCCGATCGACAAATTTTAATTACTGCAAATTATGTATACATGCTTATGAAATCATGGCTACCGCATGGTGATATAAGATAAAACTGGTTATTTAAGTATTGGTACCTATTATTTTAAAATTTTAGATTCTGCAGTGAAAAGCAACAGATAATGATAAAATAATTAATAATAATAATAATAATAATAATAATAATAATAATAATAATAATAATAATAATAATAATAATATTTTCATATATTGGCAAACAAACAATAAACGTCTGAAGATAAATTTTAATCTAATCCCATGTTTAAAATAATAAATTAATGTATACATATTTTATACCTTGTATAACTAAATTATTTAGTTTTCGTTTAAAAATAGGTAATTTCTTGTTATACAAATTAATCTTATAAATATAAAAAATATTTTCTACTGTACTGCGTATTATGGAAATATAATAATTCGAATTAATTAAAGAATAAGGATTGAAAATTGAATTATGGAAAACGTTTGACATTTCTCGAATTGTAACTTTTATTTTTATTGCAATGTAATTAAATTTTTTTAGTATTTTGGATATTAAATTTCTAAACTTTAATAAGATATTGTAATTATCATAATTTATTTAGTAAATTGAGAAAATGTTTTTATTTAGAATTATGTTTTATAAACAAATAAAATTTGGAAAAGTTTTCTAACATAAATGTGCAAAATTGGCATAGAAAACGATGATTTATTATTACTGTCAAATTTAATTTATAGTACTTGCTTTGGTTGTGGTGAGAGAAGCGAGGAGATTGTCGTCATTCATTTTCTCTTATTTTCGAAATTTTTTTCTTCTGATACTTCATACATGAATTATGTAAGAATATATTACGTTATTACCTACATTTAAAATTTAAAAAGAATAATTATTATTTTACAACTCTTACTCATTAATATTTGTAGATTTTGTTCTTTATCGTCAGATATTGTATAAATTTTTTCGAATGTTACAAAATGTTAATTTTTTTTATAACTTAAAAGAATAATTTCTTTAAAACCCTTATATTTAAATCTGTGATTTTAATGATCAGTAATAAAATTTTAATGAGGATATTTAAGTATAACATTTTTTTGTATACTAAATCTTTGCTACTTGTGAATTTGTTATGGTTCATTTGAAAAATATTGAAAATAGGTTGTATGAATATTTGTTGGAAAACTGATCATACGTTATAAAAATTTGTATAAATTTACTGAAAAAAAAATTATATAGGAAACATATTTTTGAAAATATTTACAACAAATCATGCATTAATTGGTGATCATGTTTTATAATATTCAACAGTATATAATTAATATGTTTTAGCTATTAATTGGAAACATCGAAAACGTAAAGTAAAAAAACACACAATATTGAAAGAACATCGACGTGATCTTCGGAATCTGTACGTATTTGCATTAAAATCTATATAATTTTATATTTTGTTGCGAAATGAAAACGAGTCTATCATAATTATTGATTGAATATGGTGTTTTTATTCTTCCATTTAAAAAAAATGCCTCCATATTTTCTCTGCATATACATATAATAACATAAAAACCAGTTAGTTGGTGTTTTTAAAATTATATAATTGAATTCTTCTTATATAACGTATCTTGTAATATATCACTAATTATTATATATTTTATATTGTGGATATAACGATTATTATTAGTGATTTAAAACAACGGATTATTATAAATCGAACTACACATTGGATATTTATGTCTTCGTGGAACGTTATGTAAGTTAAAATTAAATCGAAAAATTATGTTAAACGTATAAAATGAAATAAATCTTAATGATAAAAGTATTATGACGTAGATACTGAATAATTATATTTGTGTCGGTACTGTTCAACTGACAATAACGTTTAAAATATTTACATGTACATTAAATCAACAGCCCGACACAGAATACCAGCAACACAAAGTACATAAATAATATATTATAACTACACGGCTTCCACTTCATGATCGAGAGAAGTGGCGTGAAACTGTGATGGCGGCAAAAACTCTTGTAGAGTAGATAAAGCCAGAAGAAGAAGAAGAAGAAGAACACGGCTTCCACTATTTCATTAAATCAATAATAATATTATTATTTTTTTATTAAAACGAACAATGAAGATTCGATTTCTTAATATGTTAGATTGTGTGATGTGAAAAATATACAGTTTATACAATAATGTGTTTTTAATATATATATTTTTTTTGTCTCTGCAGTTTACTTTTTCGTGTAGAAAGTGTTCTCCGTTCGTCTTCACGGGCGTTGGTTTTCAGTAACGATTCTCACTTGGATAATACTTTATTTGAATCTTTTCTTCATTTTCCTAATAGTTTTCTTAAAGAAAGAGAAAAAATTACGAAAACGTTCATAAAATTGACAACATGTTCGTTTTTTATGTGTATGATTTTTGTATTTAAAAGGTATGGGAATTCGTTACAAGTTTAGACATATAATATTTTAACAGTGTTTCATAAATCGTTTGTTATAACTTTTTTTTTAAGTGCTTGAAAATTGAATTTTGAAAAACAACCATAAAAATAGTAATAAACAGAGTTTCGCTCAAAAAATATATATATATTGTTATCGTACATTATAAAATTCAAATAATAATACAACTCTTAGATTATTCAATTCACGCTATCTGACATGTTGTATCCGCAACTCGCTAACTTTTTTTAAATTATAAACATTTCATTAAAAATGTATATAATACATTTTTTTATTAATTTAAAATTCTAATAATTTGAATATTAATAAAGAATAATTACCAAGTACTAATTTTATGAAACAACAAAAATAGAATTTAAAAAAAATACTTTAAAGTAATGGTAAATACAAAATGAACGGAAAGAGATTAAAAAAGTAAAAAAAAAGGGTAGAAATAATTTTATTATTAATTATAATACAATAGTTAGGTAGATACAAAAAAAAAAAAAAATTTGGAACTCCTCTTTTAACCAGTTAAACGGGAAAGAGCTGGCCGTTAGGATATTAAAAAACAGATTATAATATTTTGACAGTGACAAAAAAAGGGACGAACAACTTTAAAAATGATAAACGTATCAAAATTTGCAAGAGAAATTTCAATTATAAAATCTTTGATTGTGTAAGGAAGCGCAGTCGTTTGATATCTGATGCAAGTCAAAGATTTTGTTTGAATAACCAAGATATGAAGTCCGTAAGAATGAAAAGGATGTACCTGTTATAGTAAAAATAATGGCCAGGACTTTACAATGCCTTGATGGTATGTGTAAAGATAACAGGATTAATTGCGTTTCGAAGTCTTAAATGAATAAATCAAAAAATATATATTTCATTAGATCGGCGATTGATTAATATTGTAATATATTTAGAAATTGAAAAAAAAGAAATGTCACAATAGATTTAGGAGATTAATTTTGGCAATGTTTCATGAACGTTGATATATGACTAAAAAAAAAAATAAATAAAAGAATATTTTATAGAATTTTTTAAAAATTTTATTTTGTTTTTAACGTCCGTGGTATTTTCAGATTATTTTCAAACACAACTTTTGTATTAAACAGCGATTAATATCGCATATAAAAATGGAGCCAAAAACGTATAACAATTCATCAATTGAGAACGGCTGGGCCGATTTGGCTCAAATTTTTTTGTAATTGTTCGTAATTGCCAGGAGAAGGTTTTTACGAAAAAAAATTTTGGAAAAATCTTTTTTTTAAAATTTTTGATGATTGAATTTTTGGCAAAACGACGTTTGCCGGGTCAGCTAGTATCGTATATAAAATTATGTAATGTACGCTGGAATGATATTCCGTATTGTGATAATGAAACTGAAAAGTGTTGCTGCGTGTATGCTTTAAAATGGACTGTACGCGATCGTCAATAATCACCGGTAAATTATTTTAAACGCATAGTGTTATTTTATGTGCGTAATAATAATATACGCACAATCGACAACTGTTATATAACACACAAGAATATTCGGGTCAGCGGGCCACCGCCGTTTATTGTATAAGATTTTTTTAACGCTTCGTCATAGCGTTGTGCCGAGAAAATAGATAGGGAACACTATTATATATGGTAAGTTTTGAACGGATTTTTTGTTTTTTCAAACGGCGATTTTAAATTTTCGTAATTTTATTAGGTAATAGGTGTTTTTGTGTTTACATAAAAGTATACCGAGTACAGTGTTAATCGTATACATTTGTTGGACACCTCGGAGTAATTAAATTGATTACCCTGTGTGGAAATTACGTGGTATTCGTTGGTTTCGTCACCTGTGCATTTGCGGTAAAGACTTGAAAACATATTAATACGTATCTCGGAGTTCATTACAGACTATTTGGACCATAAAGAGTGAAACGAATTTTTAAAAAAAAAAATGTTTACTTTTTCAATATTATGTACGCACAGTGGCGTACATCATAATTATCATTCATGGTTCATAATAATTTGTTTTAGGTAGTCAACACGGTAAATGAAACCATGAACTCCCACCCCCCATTTCAAAATCCTGGGCACGCCACTGTGTACGCATTTTGTCTATATTATTTTCATATAAAATTCGTACAATGAATAATTTTTTTTTTTTAATTATATCGATATTTATTTTCGGAGTGATTGAATTCGAGCGCCGTAAAAGTTTTTCGAAAACGGATAAAACAAAATGTACGTGTATTGTAGTTTTAATCGAGAAAAAGTGTAATATTATCGACAGTGTAATTTGACTGGTAAAAAAAAAAATTTTCTCAACTTAATTATTTCGTGAACAATCAGTAAAATTCTTACGAACTCGAGTTTTTGACAGTTTAATTGTCCTATATTTTGTCCGGCTTAATTTAGACGAATATTTTTTTTTTATCTGTTAAACGTAAATGTTTGTAAAATACAGTCGAATACTCGTACGGATTAACACGACCGTGTAATCATTCGTGGACAGTGGCGGATCTAAGATTTTTTTTTGGGGAGGGGGGCAAAAATGTATAATTTTATAAGTACAATATTTAGGATTTGATGTAAGGCCTTCAAGTAATAATAGTATAAGTTATTGAACAATGAACATAAACTATAAATTACAGATAAGATTACAGTCAACATTATCGCAACGACCACTATAACGACGACTTACAATCATTAACTACGAATATAACAACCAAGGGCCCGGCCCCCCTTGAATCCGCCACTGTAATCGTGGGTAATGAAATATTAAAAAAAACCTACTTAACCGAATGAGTATTTTATATTAATAGGCGAAAACGGATTAATCAGATTTTCTTTACACCGATATCGCATTTCTCGAAATAAAAAGTAAAATTAAAAACGATGTAATTTCAATATATATATATATATTTTTTTAAATTTTAAATAATTGAATAATTTATATAATAACCGTTAAAAGCGCAGGATTATATTGTTATTATTGTTTAAATTTTTTTCCATTGACTTTCCCTAAATCTTTTCGTTAATACGAGCGGTCGAGACGTTAAAAATGAACGTTATTATAGCCGAACACGTTTATTCCTACCGAAGAAGTCCTCGGCGCACAAAAAAAAAATTCTGATTACATATTGCGAGTAGAATACCACTGGCCACGCACTGCAGACGTCCAGTCAAAAACATTTGGATAATTCAATGGTACGTTTTTTTTTTTTTTTTTTTTTTATTGAACCACGTAAATGTAAAAAAAAAAAGTGGTATTTATCAATAATAATAATAATAATAATAATAATAATAGGGAACACGACGAAACTACATAAACACGATTATAATACGACGACGATTGACCAATAACGAAATGTTGGATGATCTCCGGTGACCAAACCGGACTTGGCCAATACTCGTCCGACGACATGTGTATTACACGCGGTTGCATAACGTTTGGATTTTCAAACTCAAACGGTCTATAACAATATTATTCGTGTAATATACAATATGTGCATTATATTATTATACTGCTGGTGGGTAGCGTGTTATTTTATTTCCACTTTTTTTTCTTCTTAAAAATTGTCATTTTTTTTTTTCCCCAGACGTGCTCATCTTATATGGAATTTATACACGAGGGAGACAACGCTGAAAACACCGCGCGTTATTCGGATCGACTTTTTACGCGTACCGACATGTAGGCACGTGAATGGTAATTTATCGGTCGTCCTCGGGCGACCGAGTCTAAAAAGTCTCTTCGAACAGCAGACATAGGAATACGCGTCGTGTACGCCCCGCGTTGTTCGAGCGCTTTGCAGTGCACGACGAGAAATTTGTCTTTATCGCCGACACGCTGTAAATATGCGAGCTGCAACAGTGTACTTCTCTCTCTCTCTCTCTCTCCTCTGCAAGAAGATATCAAATAACTGTTAATTTTAGACGGTTTTTTTCCACTCCAAAAAATTGTTATACATCTGCGTTACTGTGTTAAAACGTTTTGAATTTAATCGCCATCATAAGGAAATTAATTTGAACGAATAATTTGTATTCTATAATGTATATGTACGCAGAATGTCTCACACGGAGATATCCGGCAAACGCAATAACTTTCGTTTTATTCGATATTCCATCGAGTTTTATTATTATTATTATTATTATTATTATTATTATTATTATTATTAATTACCAGGGCCTTATACGCTACAGATTATTGCATAAAGATAACAAGTAATTTTTTTCGGAAAAACTGCTGCGATATCGAGTATCTATCATAACTGCAGTACTGATTTGCGAGGAAAATATTTGAATTTTAATAAATTTAAATAATTGATAAAAAAAAATAACGCCGGAATATAGGTAATCAAAAACTGTTAAACACCAAAATTATTTTTAAATGTATATTGTGTAATTGACTATTTTGATTTTTTTTTTTTTGAATACTATAAAATTTTAATTTTTTTAAAATTTAATTACTTTATATTTAAAACAAAATTTAAAATATTTTGATTTTAGTGCAAAAGTATAATAATTATTCAAAAAAAAAAAAAAACTTTTAAATATTGAATCGAACAAAAGTTATAGTATTTGTCAGATCATTGTGAGACACTCTGTATACATATTTTCAGTCGAAAATGAATACAGATTTTAGAAAACAAATCTCTTTATTCGGTCACGTCTACAGCTTTTGAAATTTGTTTAAATTAAATAATTATTCTTAAAAATTAATGTTGTTCCAGTAGCGACGTTTATTGCCAAACATAAAAACTTAGGGTTTTTATAAACTTTAAATAGTTGTAACTACACGTAATTCAAAAAAAAGAAAATGATTAATAAAATTGCTTTCTTGAATTTGGCCAATGAGAGTGTTTTTTTTTTTTAATTTTATGTTGTGAATAATAATAAAATAATAATAATAATAATAATAATAATAATAATAATAATAATAATAATAATAATAATAATAATAATAATAATAATAATAATAATAATAATAATAATAATAATAATAATAATAATAATAATAATAATTGAATATAGCGTAGGGTTCTTGTAATTATTGTTTTAAAAAATTGAAAAAAACTTTAAAATAGAACAAAATTTAATCCATTAATTGTCTAATATTCGTGATACACCCTGTATAGTCGGTCAAAAATATAATGTACGAATGCCATTAACTGCGCTGTCCGCGATGACCAGTAATAATAATTACTTAATACTAACGTCGTGACCGTCAGCACTGAAGACTTCGGGAGGGGAATATTATAAATCATATATATATATATATAATTGTGTATTTAATTATGGTAGTCTTAGTGCACTCACGCTACTACGCGAATGTACAAAAAAAAAATATGGATATGAATTATTATATTTTATGACAGTCGCTTTTTCTATACGTTTACGCTGCACTGCCGTGTCTATGTATATGCAGATAGGTCGTATATAATTATTATTGCGTGTACACGGGTACAGTATAAATGAGCCTTACAAAATGATAAAGTAGATTTGATAGAAACGAGAGTTTTACATTTTAAGAACAGTTTGTGATTTTGAAAACGATAACTTTCGTTTGGAGATCAACACCTTGAACGTCGATATTATCGATATTAAACGGGTTGGAGTGTACCTATATTTATATTGAAAATATTGGGACCGTCGTTTGAATTCGTGAAAACGAAATTATTAAACTCGAATCGAAGCGTTGTATAATAGCTTCGATAAATTTGACTTTTGAAAATTGACGTTTCGCCGATTTTAAAGAGAGTTTTATAAACCGGGAAAATGTGTGTTTGTGTTATTTTTATTTAAAAATATCTAACATTCGTGTAACTACACATCGGAAATATATCGATTTTTAATCTGGTAGTTTTATGTCGAATTCAACATCAGAAAACGAAGTCAATTCGGAAAACCACTTTCGATTTTAAGTGTTTAAATATAAAAATTTAATAATTATTATCAAACCAAAAATGCCTGAATTCAGAACGAGAAGTTTGGTACTTCTGAATATGTCCTCATTATATTTTGTGCGCGGAGAAGACGGCCGAAAAATCGACGAACCTTATTAACTGAAATTATTGAAATCTTTGAAAGGTTTCCGACTGAAAGCCACAATAGCTAACAAATATTAAAATTTCATCCGATTAAATAATTGATTATCTGACATTCACATACGCAATTATATTTACACTTTTACACCCACTATACGCGATACGGCATATACCATAATATTATTAATTATTGTCAATACAAACATATTATTATCCGCATGAATGCATATGCTTATATTCCACTCCATATAAAATATAATTCAAAGTCTAACACGTTAAATTTAGAATTTTACAAATATCTACGAATCTTTTCAAAAGTAAGTTAAAAATACTGAATATAAACGAAAAACCATAAGTACTGCATTGACAGAAATTGTGGCCGACTATATAAGTTTTCGAAAAATATTTTCGTATATTAAAATCGTAATTTTTCTCGGGGTTATGTGACAATTCGATACGATTTTAAAATAATACTTAAACTAAGAGAAAGAAAAAGAGCGCTCAATGGTGTACACTTAAATAGTACTTTTTTCGAATACTTTACAAAACCGTTTAAGTACAGTAGATTATTATAGTGGTAGGTTATTACGCAATAAACGACTGATTGCTTTGACGTCTGTGCCTAACCTAACCTAACCTAACCGGTTGATAATTATATAAATTATCGTAATTTTTACTCGTCCCATCGATAGGTACATTAAAATATCGTCAAAACGAAGTAAATTCCTGCCGCCGACGAGCAGTTCGTACGTACTGAATATTATTCTGAACACGATAAAATATATATTAGTTATAAAAAATTTTATCTTTCTTTTAACTGATCATCGTGGGCGGTGAATATTGAGAGAACGAGGTGCGGACGACCTAAATTCATATTACAGTATTATTATATTATAGTATAATCGCTCATCGGCACGGCCTTGGCGTATCGTCTTCACTATATTACATAAAACCAGAACGAAAAATATAATCGTACCGTACCTAAATAATAATAATAATAATAATGTGATGATAATGATGATGAGTAGGGCTAGGATTTACTTGCATATGCATTGGCATATTTTTTTTTTTTGCAACTTTTGATTACTGCTTTTGTTTGAAATGTCCACGAATTTTATTATGTCATGATGGAGCAAATGGGGGTTATTTTATTTTGCATATTTTGAATAAAATGCATATTATTGCATATTTCAACAATAAACGCCTAAAATGCATGTTTTATGATATATTTTAGCCGTGATGGCTGGTAAAAGAAGAAAATAGAATATTATCAAAAAAAAAAAACTCAAGTATACTTATTTAGGTACATTAGCTACGTATATGACCATTTACATCTTATCTTAATTGCCATAAACTCGTATAACTGCAACAGATTATTTTCTACAATTACAGCATTTGAGTCGTCGCAGTCTTTGTTTGATGACAACATCATTGTTTCATGTAATACTTTCGAATAAAATTAATAGTTTATAATAGTATTTTTAATATTTTAGAATTTAAAAATTTTGTTTTTGTATATTCTGCCATATTTTTCACATTTTTTGTTGCATATTTTTAGTAAATCGGTTGCATATTTTACCATTTTTTATTGCATATAAATCCTAGCCCTAATGATGAGTATCGATATTAATTATTAATATAAACGTTTCAACTTTAATTGTTTAATATATTTATCTTTCGCTTGTTAAGTAGTTCATTTGAATATAATTTTAGCAACTTATTTATCTATCACATAGTACCATAACAACTGTTGTGGTTAGGATATGTCGCGTTACAATAATATATAATACGTAATATTATAATGTACGTATATAATTATACGTATATAATGTTATTTAATCAAGGATGTCAATAGTCAATGCACCTTAAATTGTAGTATTAGGAAGCGTACATATTTTATTGAACATCAATTACGACTTTACGTGTGGAATGAAGTTTCTTTTTTCTCAATATCTTTAATGGTAAACAATTTATAAATTTTTGTTTTTTTTTTTTATATTTAATCTAACGAAGTAAAAATAACAAGATGTGTCATATGACAACGTAATGGAAAAAACATTTTTGTTTTATCAACAAATTCGCTCTGCTATCTCACAAAAAAATGTTCTGATCAATTTTACGTGAAAATTTGGTTAATCATCTCGAGAACGAATCGACAAGGATTTCGCTGAGGTTGTACAAGTCCATGTATAGATGAGTTTTAAATTTTAATGGCTGGTGTATGGGAGTTGTGAGCGTCTATACGTGAAAATTCTATTCAAATCGTTTTAGACAAATAAATATTTTTAAAAAATCTACTAATTTTTATTTACTGATTTATACAAAACTTTAAAACTTTAATTTATATACATTTCAATAATATAGGTTAGGTTATTTTAATATTTCCAATTGACTAGGCAATTTATTTATATTATTTATTTCGTGTTTCAAATAAAAGAATTGATCTGTTTTGAAGCTGTCACATAAAACTAAGTGTTATGATTATATTTTTATCAAAATGATAGTTATGTTACTTATCACTTATAAGCACCTCCTAATTTTATTCCGCGAAGCTCGAGATACGCTTGACATTTCCACCAATATTATTTGGTATGTTTTATTGTATAAAATGGAAAATGCGTTTATGGATACTACACTGAAATTTATTGATAACCGGTATTCGAGATTGGCTTTAAAAATAGTAAAAGAGCGCGTTTGAAAAAATAAACAGTCGGTCGACATAGCGTGTAAATAAAAGCTTTGTTCGCAGTTTTCCAATGGCTAAAATGTGTTCCTGGTCTATAATTATTTTCTGTGAGTAGATACAGTATTAATTATGCAGACGTTATTACTTTAAGCGATAATAATAGTAATAATAATATATACACAACGACAATTCTATTCAATAATCGACCGCCGTGGTAGGGTGTGCATTATTTTTCTGGTACGCGAATTCACAAAATTGTACACGGCTATCAAAAATCAAGAACGAGCAAATGCGTACGCCGAAATCATGGAAACGTATCCCGAATGCGACGAAATCGACAAGAATTTCATCATTATCGAGCAACTTAAAATTATCGACCGGATGAGAACCACCAATTTTTATAACAAACAAATGGCACAGCATTACAGAAAACTTTACTTGTGGCGAGAAAATTGCACGTGTAAACGGAAATCCATTTAAATCGTATGTGTAATATACGTTTGATTGCGTTATATACATTTTGCAATAATTCTCATACATTCTACGTAAGTAATTATATTTTCTGCTTTTCGACGCCCTTATAAGGTTGATACCTACTATATATAAACAACAGATTTGGACGTATTTTTTTAGTACAGTTTGCTGGAAAATTGTTGACTTTTAAATCGAAGAAAAATGTTCATTTTTCCGGTACAGGTTAAAAATGTTTCTTTCGAGCATAATAATTATTTACGTTTTCAATATTCTTCGAACTTAACACGTTGCATGGTAAAAATTGTATAATATATTTTATAATACGAATTCGATTGGACGCATTTAATATAATACCTTTGAACGTACGCTAAATAACAACTGTGTCGACATTTAAACTATTTTTTCGTAAAAGATGCAATAAGACCGCGCAAAACGACTTTTAACACGCGCGATACTTATAAACCTAATAAAAAAAAATAATCGTGTTAGTCGTTATAATAAATTAAATAACATGTTACGGTCACACTCGACCGAGTGGTCTACCTAAAGAGCAAAGAATATCTCTACGAAAACATACGAAGGACATCAGGATTTAACATAATATTTTTAGATTAGGACAATAATCTAATTTGCATTTGAAAATAAATAGTCAATATTATTTGTATATATTATGGACGTAAAAAATTCAAATTATTTCTTCATTTAGTAGCAAAAAAAAAAAGAAGAAGAAGACCGCTTAAAGTGTTAAGATTTCACAACAGTAAACGTAATATATTACAAACTACCTACCGAGTTGTATAAATAAATGTTCTGGTCTTTAAGAAATACGTACAATCTATATGATCCTTGACCCGATATTATAAAATCGATTTTAATGAAGGTTAAAAGCTCAAAATGTTTTTAATCGCCGTGCATATATTCTGTTACAGACAATTGTCTTTTTTAAACAATAACATAATATTATTAATTTAAACGTCATGCCCAATCACTGCGTATTACAAACGACCGATTAAATACATATTGTATTCACGTTATTATGTAATTATTATGTTGATGAATTCAAATTTGAAGTCGATCGAAAGTGTATCTTAGTGACGGAACACATTTAGCTGAAGATGTTTACTGCGTTTATACATATATATATATATTCAGTAAGTGGTAGGACTCGTTTTGGCATCTTGTTGAAATTTTCGAATGATTATAATTATTATTAATAGGAACGTCAAATCAACTCGACACCTAAATAAATATTTACAATAATTTTAAAAAAAACCTCAATATTTAATCACGTTATTCTATATACTAAACATAAAATATTCTACTCGTAATTGCCGAGTCATAGTTCAAAACGCACTATTGCCGAAATATTAAGAAAATAATACATCCATATATAGTACGGTAAAAATTATGACGTTCTATTCTTCGCATAAACTTTAGTTAAAAATACTATTTAATCAGGTCATAATGTACCATTGTCATATTTTTATTTTCCTTCGTCGGTTATTTCACCGACTACTTTGTCGTATTCAATTAAAAAAAAACATTTTATTGGTTGTAGAGATATTTCGGATATTTTTCAATAATTGGATATTTCGGTTTGAGAATCGTCCCAAGATTTTACATTTATACAATATTTTATGCAAATTTTGTTGAGTTTCCAATGAATCTTATTTACACGATATTTTAACGACGTTCACAATAGATAAATGATTTTTATGTCATTTTTCATTTCAATTTCTCGTAGAACGCGGATAACTTGAAAAATATTTGGATGTGGATTAGAAATTAATGGCATTAAATGAGAGAAGAAAAATCGGAAATGTTGGTCGGACAAATATGAAAATATTTTTCTTTTTTGATTTATGGTTTTTGAAAAATATTTTCTCAATAGTTTTTAAACGCGGCATTGGAGTCTATTAAAATAACGATCTTAGTGTCTTGAAATTTACACCGAACATATATCTTCGCACTAAATATATATGTAAAAAAAGAAAAATCAAAAATATGTCTTCCAATTTTGTGCTATTATTACAGCAATTATTAGATGTCGAGTATTTTTGTAATAAAAGGGGTAATTTTTGGTTATAACTTATAAAAGCTGATATTATTTTATACAACGTAGGTCCTACGTTATGTGAACTATACATTCAACAAATCTCGAAAATCTTAAGTCACAATTATATTTTTTATTACCACGTTACATTTTGCGACAAAGTGTATTACAACGAAGCTCCGCTCAGAATAGTTTTTTTGAATACGACGATTTATCATTGTTTTCAAATTTATAGTAATAAAAAGACTCTAATGCTTTATGTAAGTAGTTCACTTAAGCGATATCCACAACATTCACGGTTCGCTACGCGACATTTTTAGGAAAAAAAAATTTTTTTCTCTTGGTAATACTTTGGCTTATACATTTGTGTTTTTTTTTTTTTAACTTTCGGCGAAGAGTAATTTTTTTCTGAAAATTGGTACGTATGAATATCGAATATTGAACGAATAATTTGTTATTTACGTTTTTGTATTTAAAGATTAGAAAAACCTATTACGCAGTAGATCGAAAAATTATTCCCCTATCCATACTTCAAAACACACGAATATGATCAAATAACATCTAAATCTGAAACGTCTTACGTATAACTGCACATTATAATAATTTCCTAAATGTCTCAGTTCTCATAAAAATTAATTATAAAAATCTAGAAGTTTGGATTAACTTCGACGACTTAAAGGTCGTTGGTGTAACCGAGAAACCGAGACCTCAATTACTAATTACCCAATAACGATTTTCAGTGCTTGAATTTGGGGGGGGGGACACACACGGAAAGACCTCTTCATTTTAAATAATATTTTAGTGTTCTCCTTCTGATTTTTCAATAATAAAACGCAAAAAACGGAACGGAATGTTTCAGGACTCTTTTTACGATTTGATTGAATTAACGAAAATAATAAAAACGACTTTAAATGTTGTTATCCACCCCAAAATAATAAATATTTGATGTTGATATTAAAAATTCGATAGATTTATTTAATCAAAAATATAGTGACTGCTGAGTAGGGGAGGGGGAGCGAAGTTCTTACG
The DNA here is from genome assembly GCA_032441835.1 of Slavum lentiscoides. Taxonomy (NCBI): domain Eukaryota; kingdom Metazoa; phylum Arthropoda; class Insecta; order Hemiptera; family Aphididae; genus Slavum; species Slavum lentiscoides. Next base: position 25,891,229 of record CM063706.1, read on the forward strand.
AATTTTCACGACATTACAGTTTTCAGGGACGCGCAGTTTTTTTTTTTACATTTTTCCATTTCCGTTATAATTTTTTTCCAGTTCAAGCACTACCGATATTATAATATAGTACATACTACTTTTCGATCTTTAAAACGGCTCGAACGATTTTGATAAAAACGCACGAATCTAATGTTTTCGGATACGACGAGAACGTGATTTAAAACCGAGCGTTGAAATCTGAGAACGCGATTAAAAACTGAGCGTTGAAATGTGAGAAAAAATTATAATGGTTCCCAAAATGTTCAGAAGTGCCAGTGCCGCAAAAACCGGGTGTGTTGCGTGCGTCAAACACACGGGCCTATAATGGGGCCCAGTGACAAAAACTGAAAAATATGTATAAAAAAAGAAAATAAAACAATTTTGTTATTATAATAATTATTATTAATGAAGATTGAACAATTTGATCGATTTTGTTTTGTACACATTATCGTACGTCAACGTTTTTTTTTTTTTTTTTTGCAACCTGTATAATCGAAATTAAAAATTGTTTATTGCAATTGATTAACGCCACCAAAAGCAAAACCGTGTCATGCGAAGGAACGCGCATTTTAATCGGTCTAGTGCAGGGTCGGACTGGCCCATGGTATTGACGTGCGATCGCACGGTAGGCCCTGGCGAAGTGGGCCATCTAAATATTAATTTAATCGATTAAATATAATATTATTATATTAAAAGTAATTTAAAATCGATTATGGGCCCAAGATCTTCTTGAAGCGTTCATACTACTGAACTGCGAAGCTCATATTGTTTTATGAATGGGACTACGACTCTATTATTGATAATTATTGATAAATTCTTCTAACGAATTAAAACGTATATTGTTGTAAATTGCAATTTATTTGATCTGAATGTATTCAAATATATTGTTCATGTTAAAATTAATATCTTTTTATGTATTATACATAACTTGATTTGACTATAATATAATAAAATTTAATTTTTATTATATGTATATTGGTTTTACAAAGCTGTTTTCTTTTTTCATGTCTTTACCGAAAAATCCATCTACCAGAAGGAGGGCTCCGATCTTTACGGTCACAGTTTCTTACGGGTAGCGAATTGCATCTAGATGGTACTTTAAAGAGGTCGTTTTTCGATTTTCTCAAAAGCGCCTAAAAATATAACTCAGAAACTACCGAAAAAAAAACTTTAAATTCCAAAGTATGTTTCAAAACTTAGAAAAATTAATTTTACGATTAGTTAATTTTTAGCATTTATTTTAAAACTTTTAGTTACAGTATTCATTAAATAAAAATAATTTTGTAATATTAAGTAAATACTATTTGAACAAATAATATTAAAAAAATGTCTATTTTCCTGAGGGGGGAATTAATTTTATTTACACACGGGCCTAAATTAGTGTAGTTGCGGCACTGGTAAGTGCGATCATTTTTTACAAATACATCTTCACCAAGATATGTACACAATACGGTGTCATCCTATACTAAATACTTGTTAAAAAAACTTTCTAATACTACACAGCCCATCCCTGCTGTGTGACGTCTTTTCACCAGTCTTTCACGTTTCATTTTTATCACGTCATGACACGGTTACATGGGTAGTTAGTTCAGTTTTGTTTTTTTTTTTTGCTGCAAATTGTAAAGTAACCGATAGAATTTGGAAAAAAAAAAAGTTATTCGTAACCGTCTTGCCGGACGTCCGGCGTAACGTCAATTTCTCGGCACGACGATGAAATGTGCAATATATGGTGTGTACCCATAAGCATTTTTATATTCGAACACATTCGGTGTGTGTATTATTATTATTAGGTATAATACACACTAGCGAAACCCGATGCTGCCGATTTAATATTCAAATATTACTATACGCGATCTCCAGATACACAGTTGGGCGATAAACGGCGAAGCAAACGAAATTTACTGTCCGGCCGTCGGTTACCGCTTTTATTGCGGATTTACCGACAAAATCATTATTCCTATGACGCACGTAGGTTCTAAAGACGTTTTGTTGATCTCGCACGGATATATCTATATAATGTATATTTCAGTGTTTTAATGTATACATAAATAAAATCGATAGGTCTTGTCGGTCCGGTGTCGTGAACGTATCTGTTCGCGCGTAAGATGATTTTTTTTTTTACTTAAAATATGCGCGTTTCGGAGAGCAAAACGAGGGGGAAAAAAAAAAGAAGAAACGATTAACGAACTCGCGAGAATTATTATTGAATAGTAGCCAATTTCGGTGGAAAGTGGCGGTATACGACAGATATTCTAGACGATATACGTTTATAATTTTTTTTTTCACGTTATTTTGGTTTTCGATTTCAGAACCGTCGAAGGTTAACGCAATCGATCCGCGCATACGATGGCCCAGAGGACCGAGCGTATTTGTCCTGCAAAACGACCGGCACGTGCCGTAAGCCGCGTGTGTCGCTTGTGCCATATTATAATGTATTTTAATTAAATCGTATAGTTTTGGAAGTCGATATGAAATCTAAAGCAACAACCGCGTGTAATTCGGTTACTAAAATTTTTAAATATTTTAAAAATTTCTATTTTCTATTGTTTGTTTGTACTTACGCAATCGATTTTCTATACGTTATATAAATCATTCCATTTGAAAATATTTATTCGACCCACAGAACTGTCGTTGCGGATTATATTATTATCATATGATTATTCTATTAATATTCGGTTCAAAAGTACACGCCTAGAGACGAGATATCATTATTATGCCCATGGTACAGAGACAGGTATATTTTTAGATGTTTTTTAAGAATAGAAATCGACGTCGATTTCATAACTATTTCACCGTTGGTGAACGATAACTGATATTATACACGAATATACCAGTTGAAAATACTATGTTTATGTATACACACACACACACATATATATATATATAGTGCTTGAATTGGAAAAAAATTAGAAGGGGGATGCAAAAGTACAAAAATAATGTGCGTTCCAGCAGATTGTAATGTCTTATAAATTCGTGGGGGGCTTCGCCCCCCCACACCCCCCACTATATTTTTCATTATACAATAATAAATAAACATCATTTTTTTAACTGTAAATATTCGCACCACATATAGTAAAGGAGCATTTATTATTATTTTTTTGTTTTTATTAATTTACGATTACTTTTATTTACTTGTTTAATTAAGTAAATACTATGATGATTATTATTATTGGTATTGATATTTAAATTTGTTGTTGTGTCATTGCCAAAATTATAATATTTCGTCATTGTTTTTACAAAAACTATTATTTGTGTTTTGCGCAAGAAAACTTTATCGTCCGAGTATCCCTTGTATTTTGTGGATGAAACTCAATGAAAACCTCGCTGAGTTTCATCCATTCGAGGATCAGGTTTTTTTACTTTCTTTTTGGTGTATTTATCTTTTTATAATAATTAATAATTATATTATCCAGTAACTTTGTATGGAATTTATGTAAACATTATATTTAATATTCCTTTTATTTTTAAGATCAATTATTGTTTGTTATATTGAATTTTATTAATAATTTGTTAAATACAGTTTGCTTATTTCTTTTACTGAACTTTGAAGTGTTATATTTTTTTTTTGTTAACTTTAGTTTCGCACTGGTTAATTTTTCATAAATCGTTTGTATTTTGTTTTGATGTGAAAACTGTGTGTTGAACAGTAATGTTCTTATGAAAATAAAACAAAACATATTTCATAAAAATAACAACATATATAATAAAGTAGATTACATTTTGTGTTCATAATAACAAAATAATACCGAGAAAATTGGCAATCGATGATTGTCATTTCAAGAAATATATATATTTTCAAGATATATAATTAATGTATTGCACGACGAAACGCGCGTAGTCCGAAAAAATATTCGTTTATTTTAGATTCTGATCGGAGAGGTGAGTGTATTGGTTTTGCAATGATGTGTTTTTTTTATGTCTGTACCCAAAAATTCTACCAGTAGGAGTGTTCCGTGATCTTTACAGTCACAGTTTGTTTCCGGTGGTAAATTGCGTGTGATTGGTACTTTATAGAGAGGTCATTTTTCGATTTTCTTAAAAGCGCCTGAAAATATAACTAAAAAACTACTGAAAAATTACATAAAAAAGGTAAAAACGCTATTTCGCCGAAATCGGCTATCGTTTTTTTTTCGTGATTTTGATACTAACGAGGACAGAAATTTGAAATATTCATCAATATTATATATAACTGTTTATTATATTAAGGAAAAAAAAATTTCAAAAACTTTCTTCCAATTTTGGACTATTTATGGCAATTATAGATTTTGAGGTATTTAATTCATAAAAACAGTTAGTTTTTGTTACATACCTATAAGATATTACACCGCGAAGCTCCGCTCAGAATCGTTTCATCGAATGCAATGATTTATCATTGCTTTCAAATTTATTGAGTGATAACAATACACTCTAAAACCTTTAACCAAGTAATTCACTTAAGCGAAATTCACAACACCCCGCGGCTCGTTACCTTTATTTTTTTCAATTGTCGTGTACAATTTTTAATTATTAATATATAAATATTTTAATATGTTTTTTTTTTTTTTTTTTTATAATATGAAAATTCTATCTACAAAGTAGTATACTAGCAAAACAATATTTATAATGAAAAAGTTTCAGAATTGCGAATTGAATCATTGCGGTGCGTGAAAATGATTCCCTCTTGGTGCGCGCACAGACTATGAAAATCAAAAATTAGAAGTATAAGAAACAATATTTAATTATTATTATTATTATTTTTTTTAATACTCATGACTATGTTTTGATTAACGATCCATATTGAAAATGAAATTGTGAAAACCATACGAGAACGCGTCTTCAAAGAGCTATTTTCATTCCAAAAAGCAAAGAAAGCGACAAACAAAATTATAATAGAAAAACACCGCGGTATTATTAATACGAAATAAATATGAAAATTAAAAAAAAAAAACCATTTTTTAAGTATTTTTTTACGGCCAACGAAGTGCACGGGGGCAGTTAGTTATCCATGTAATATACGAGTAAATAATCGTGTTATTCGTTTTAAACACTCGAAACGGTTTAGATCAATATTTTTCAAACTTTTTTTTACTCATAGCCCCTTTTTTGATGTTCAAAAATCTCACACCTAATTAATTTTTCTTTATTCCATGTGACAACGGTTTTTTGGTCACAGTGGTTCCCAAATATTTGTTCCGAAAAAAGTAGGCACACAGATTTTAAGAACACGCAATGACAAATTAATTTATTCAGTATGTACTTATTAATTAAGTATATAAAGAAAATAGATATTATTATAATGCGACGGATGCGCCTGATGTATTGCTAATAATTTGTAAACGTTTGGTTCGATTTTTGTGAAAAGCATTTTTAAGTCCCCCACGATTGGTTAGTTGTAACCGTTGTCTTGTGAGTAAATCGGTTACTTCTTTAAATCCACGTTCAACCTGCAAGTATAACGATTGAAATGCGATCAACAAATTTTGTACAAAACCCACAATCCGGGTATCTGCATTTGCAGCCAGAACTTCAGTAAACTAATAATAAGGCTTCGTTTCTTATTGAAGTCGATTCATTAAGTTGAATTATTCTAAAAATACAATAGCTACAACGTACAATAATTCGTACGACATTACACGATACTGCGACTGCTGAAGATAAATCCGGATTGAAAAAATTCATATTGAAATGGCCGCGATTCATTTCTATAAAACAATGCCCTTTAATCGAGCTTGTATCTTCCATTGCACCCCTGGGTAGTTCCATCGCTCACTATAGGAAACACTGGTTTAGATCGTCGTTGCGGCGTTCACCTTGTATATACCTTGCAGTATACTCGTATGCCACGATTTATGATAACGCATGATATACGTGAGACGTAAAAACTCACCGGTGTAAACGGAGGGTCGAACGAACAGTGAATATTAATAATATGTTCTTGATGGCGTAACAACGGGGAATTATTCGTTTATATATACCATATAAGTATTTATGTTTATTATTTCGTATTTTTATTAATTTTTACGAGGTTTTTTTTTTGCACACATAATAACTGTATAAAATCTACAAACTTCATCGCAACGGATAGAAGGGGTTACGATTTACACCACTCACTCTCACATAATTCAAGATTAAGATGTGATCGAGTCTTTAGGATTCACAAAGTTTTAGATGAGCTTACCAGAAGGTAACGTGTGTAATAAAGCACGTCCTTGATATCCCGCCAAATGTAGAGAAGGACCTTCTTTCTGAAGCGATTGGGTTTTGCGAACGATATTGATGATTCTCCGCGATATACCCATGACTTTTTGTGATTTGGTTTGTCGTAAATTATCTCTTTTGAATCGCTCGTAACGATTTTCTGCAAGAAAGATTTTCTTACTAAGAGAAAAACACGCTGTCACTCGTTGATTTTTGTTGGTTTCAGTGAGTTTATGAAGAACCCATTCTTCTTCTTTCTGGATCATGCACATCTCATATATAGACGTTTGGAATCGTTTGCTAAGCAACTCCCGACAAAACTTTTCTATGTTTTAGGTTAAATTGAGTTTTTTTTAAAAAAAAAAAAAGTTTTTTGTACATTAGTAAACATTCTAAACTAAACGTCATAAATTAAATTTAAAAAAAAAGAGCCACAAAATTCGTTTATTATAATTCTCGGCATAAATAACATCCAGTGAAGAAAACACAAAATAATTGTGTTAATATCTTCTTCCTAACTTTTTATCCAGCCCAAAGCTTGATTTCGCAATTTCCGATGATTTCGCTATTCAACTCTATTGCTAGCTAGCCTCTCCAATTCTTTGTCATTCGTTATAGTCCCGCATCGCATATTTCCTTTACGATATAAGCTGTTCTTGCAGGTTGTCCTTGTTCTCTTTTGCCATTTATCTTCCCTTCTATTATATGTAGCAGTATATTCTTCGTGTCTCAAACACGTCCAGTCATTTTCCATCTTCTATTATTAATTATATTAAGTATCTGTATTATTTGTTTTTTTTTCTGTTCAGCTTACTCACAGCATTCTCCTCCAACGCCATAGTATTCATATTTTAAACAATAAAATCCATTGTTTCGGGACAGAATTTCTATTTTACGTGCTTATACGCATATCCACCACCAGTCAAACTTACAAGAGTAAATATTAAAATAAAAATATCTACTCCTTGAATGTATCTTATGTTTTCATAAACTGGTAGATTATTCATTATGGTCAACAAAGCGTATAAACTGACTGTGACGCCAGATGTCCACAGTCTCGACTGAAAATAAATAATAATTATAATTCAGTGCCTGACATAAAATCGCGTTTAGTTAAAATTAAGTATTGAAATAGTATTCGAGTAGACCTCCATTAGAATATCGACAAAATATTATAGTTAATTTCAATAGCGATACGCGTGAGCTTAAATGGCCACAATTTTAGGTAATATAAAAGGTATAATACAAACTATCGATGAAAATATTGTGAACTCACATTTCTCGGGCATATTTCGGGCATCAAAATCCATGGTATCGGACCGTATCCAATCGAGTAAAAAATAACGTAAATAACGAATAGGCTAAATAACCACGATTCATCGTTATCTAACGTTTCTTTATAATACGCGACATTCATCACGGATAATATGACGGCCATTCCAAATCCCGAAACAATCAACAGATTTCTTTTCCCCGAAACACCAACGATTAACAAACATGCAACACATATCACGATCTGTAAAAATTCAAACAAAAGTTATTCGACATTGTAAATTTCTGTTGAACAAATTACGATATATTTATACACTAATTTGAACAATTTTTTCGGAAATAATTTTGGATATTTTTCGATATATGACGCAATGTATTAAAATGTATTGTATTATAGAAATCCAAACCGTTTTTTATATTATATAATTATCGATTTTTATGAAAACATTACTTATACCGAGTAAAGCGCAACTAAAAATTATTGCATCGACTCTTTTCTGTCCAAGTATTTAAAGAGTTAAAAAAATTAATTTTTTATTAAGTAATTTTTTTTTTTTTTGCAATTATTTATTTAATGCGTATATCTTATTTTCGTAATTCACCGAATCCCGCCTATGCAATTCATCTACACACCGCTCGATTATAATATGCGCACTCCACTGAAGCGTACAAAATAATAAACAACGTAAGTAGTGATATCTACTGTATATACTTGAAGGGAGGTAGTAGCGATCACATCCGGTATCTTTTCACTTATGATTGGTATTATCTGGTACATATATTGCACTTGATTCAATACCCAGGACATGCCACAAAATTGCTGGATACAGATAAGAGAGACATTGACCAAGAGTGGTCGCCAATATATCTGCTCACTACAAATCGAATTCAAATCTATCCCGTTCACGTCGTCGTCGGTTTTTAAACTCTAAGTGAAAATAAAATAAAACACAAAATTAGCATATAATCGTACATAATATTTGCAGTCTACGGCTGATATGAATATCTATCCGTAGGTGTGTATCAATGCGTAATATTCCTACCGTGTAAACTTGATTGCATATGCTAGAACGCGAATAATCGTGTATCTTCATCTTGAAGTCTAGCGCGTTAGTATGCTTTTTAAATTTCAATCGGTAATAAGGAGGGTCGTCGACAGCTAACAGTGCTATCAAGTTCACAACCGCCATACCTATGATTCCCATATTCACGTACGGATAATCGTAAAACTGATTTGCGACGTGCGATAATAGTTGACCGATTAATAGTTGTAGGTAATGAAAACCGGTTAACACGTCTAAAATCATGATGAAATAGATTTACGATTGGCATTTAGTTACATAAAAACAAACAAAAATAAATAACGATAAAAACAGAAGTCAGATATCACTGTATTACATCTGTGCTTGTAGCATTGTTGTGTAAAAAAAATTGGATGCATTACTATATTATTATAAATATGAATAACTCACTATTTAGGTGGGAAATAGGTAGGTATATGGAAATATTGAATTATTAACAAAAGTGTAATTATATAAACATTATGAATTTTCTCTTCTCGTTATTTGCATTTAATCGAACTATTCAAAATAAATATTTGAAATATCACACCGATATCCCCAGAATTCTATTAAAGATTTAATTATTAAATTTGCAAACATTTAATAACGTTTTAAAATATCGCGAAAATTAATATAGTAAAAATTGCATATAGTGTTATTCATTCGTCGTGTTCCCCTCAAAACGATTTTGCATCAATTAAACAAAAATATTTACTTCTGAATTTTGGCTCGGCCATTTCTGCTGCGTAATTAGGTACAATCACAAACACGATCCCTGCACCAATGCCGTGTAGGCTCCGTCCAATATAGAGCGCTAAACACGACCCGATATTGCCTACAATAGACCCAGAAATTGTGATGAGCATTCCGATCATCAGCGATGATTTGAGACCGATAAGGGAGGCAACGAATGCCGCGGGCCCAGCGCTGATGATCATTCCGAAATACAAGCAACTCATAACCAGCTGCGATCGATATTTTTCTGTGTAATCGGCATTCGTGTCGTTTGTTTCCGCGTCCGTTGTAAAACACGACCATTCCAAGCACATACCAATTGTTATGGAACACGTAGTCACTAATATAAAATGAGAAAAAAGCTTTTATTAGATTTAGAATCACCTTTACGCACGTTAATTATATAGGTACATTTATTATTAAATATATTCGTATAAGAACGGATTAATTAGTCTGAAATTTAAATACAATCACGATACTCATTTGCGTTTATTGTATATAACTATACAAATTATCACGATAAATATTATATTATAACGTTAAAGATTTTTTTTTATATTATACATAATATGTATTAGAATGATTATGTTTAATTGTCTAAAATTATTTCGCGATTATCATCGTTTATCGTATAGAAATCATATGGAAAACTATAAAATAATTTTATGATTTAACAGTCGTAAAAACGGAAAAATAATATTTTATTATTACGTTAACGCTTTATAGAGAATTCAGATGCATGCGTATAAGTAGATTATTTTGTAACTCGTATGACAATACAAAATCTTACCGAGCATTGTGTAAATTATCTGCCATTTTCTGTCCTCTACAAACATGATGCCACTTTTCGTTGACGCACATTGAGACATGTTTAATTTTTCTGTTTAACAGCTATAATGTGTTATTCAGAAATGTTACAATGGAAATGAACGTTCAGAGTGAACCAATTATTGTGCGATTAATTAATCATAAATATAAACAATCTATTGATCGTTAGGTTGTAAACATAAACATTATTTTTAGCCAGTTATAGTTTTCTATTATTTTAATAAAGAATATATTCTTTGGAAAATAAATTTATTTTCAAAAATTTTATTCTCTTTGGAACAAACCAAATAGATAAAATTTAAAATTCAAATAGTAGCTTAAAAAAAACGTATTTATTAGATTCTAAGCGGAGCTAGGAATGTATTGGTTTTATAATGACGTGTTTTTTTTTATGTGTGCATTCAAAAATGTTATCAGAAAGAGTGCTTCGATCTATACAGTCACAGTTTGTTTCCGGTAGCGATTCGCATCTAGTTAGCTCTTTAGAGAGGTCATTTTTCGATTTTCTCAAAAGCGCCTACTACTTACTTTACATCAAATCGGCGGCCAAACGCCCTAGGTCTTCCTTGCTCAATCGGCGAGAAGAGTCCTTCTCGAGGCTATCTTAATCGTAACGATAGACACAAAAAGTATGGAAATCAGATAAACACTAAAAACACGTTATTATACGTTTATTACCGAAAATGTAGAAAATAATTTTCAAACCGTTTTCGATCTTATTGACCCCCGTGTACACTGTCTTTTAACACGAGTACATATCCCTTGGTAAATATTACACATAGCTATTTATTTTTGAAATAAAAATAAATACACTCATTTATTCGCTATGAGTATTCCAGGAATTATACTGACCCGACCTAATTTACCGACCATTTAAATTTAAAGTATGGGTAACTGCCCCCTTGCCCCAATGGATTTTCGGCACTGTGTACGGGTTATAGAGCTGGTATTTAACCTTTTATAAACGCGGGATTTTACTGCAAACGTCGAGATCAAGACAAATCGTTTTCTCGCATCACCCGAGACATTTTCTCGCATCGAAATCCCAAGTCCGTTTTCAAATATAAAATGTCCAAACAAACATAATATACACATTAATTTCTCGCTTTATACATTATAGTATAGGGTTTTTCAGCACGACCGTCCGTTTACGCGTACTCTTGTGATAGTCCCCGTATCGCCCGAGATGATTTTTGATCGATCGACATGGGTGCGTGTAGGATATTGATTTCGAAAATGCGATATGATAATAATATGACGCGTAAATATAGCGGTCTCGGTAGGATTAAGAGTTTTCCTCGCGTCCGTTATCATCATCCTTTGGTTTCGGTTCGTGTGTTTCCACAGTCACACGCATTTTCAGTACCAAAATCGTTTTTTTCTTCTGGAAAACGGCGCTGTACGACCGTTAAACAATGTCATATAGAATTTATTATCGAAAATTCGAGCGGTAAAATCTCTTCGCCTGTGTTTATACGTAGTTTTGGTGCATATTCGTCATTTGAAATTTTTATAGTCAAGAGTTAAAACTTAAATAAAGTTTTTTAATTTTAAGTTTAAGTTAAAAAAAAAATTATATGATTACAACTTTTAATTTAACTCGTATTATTTTCGCGTACACCGAACGTGATGTAAAAATAAGTTATATGATTACAACTTTTAATTTAACTCGTATTATTTTCGCGTACACCGAACGTGATGTAAAAATAAGTTATGTTTCTCGTCCATATCCTCGTTGGTATTTAATACGCGTATGAAATATATTTGTGCTACAGAACTATTAAGATTTGCATTTGGTGGAGACCGTTATATATGCGTGCGTATATATAGTACATTTGCTGTAAGCCTGAATAAAAGAAGAAAGAGATCATTTCAAACACAATAATCAACGCATTTTTTTAGCGTTAAATTTAATTTTCTTTCCAAAATCCAATAAATTTCTACGTGAAGTCGTCGTTGCATTATTTTACGTTTATTTAAATTCACGCCTATACTATACTATTTGACGAGTGAAAATAAAACGCGCCCTACAAAACCGTATACTGTGTTCGTTCGGATTCGAAATTGTCCGGTAAACATTTTCGATTTATAAATATTTGTCCGTAGAAAAGCCGTCCGTTTCTGGGACGATCAAGACATGGATTTCGCGTACTCCTAATTCTCGCGCCGTGCATATATATAGTGCAATATTCCAATGTTAATTTTTTTAAAGAGAACATAATTAAAACGAACGCACAGTAATAAATATACACTTGTATTAATAATAGGTCGGTTGATGATAATTACTATATATGCAGTCGACGACCGTGAGAACGATTATCAAGCGGTGAAAATAATACAATAATATTCGCTCACAGCTCATATGGAATTCGACGAATTATCGACTTAACATTTAAGTGTTAAAACCGTTCTGCACTAGGCCGCGGGCGATTCACAGTGAATTTTTTTTTTTCATTTCCCCGCCACCTTCTCCGTCGACAAATAATAAAAATAGTAAAAAAAAAGAACACGAACAAATTGTTAATTTTCGAAAAGTCAGCGAGCTGTGGATGTCCGCGGTTTAACAGTGGGACACACTTCGACAGAGATTTTATGAGTAATTTACACACGTCGATTTTTGGAAACAAGTGAATATTTTCTGAGCTGTACCTAATCGTTTGAATTAAAGACACGGCGAAGTGGAATACTGAAAATAAAAAACCATTCTCGTTTATTTCGTTTATTTTAGACAAAATTATTGGCCGCCGCGAGTCAAAAGTCTAAACTTTTTTTTTTGGGAGAACAGGGAAACAATTTCGAAAATGGTCTATAACGATTAAAATTTGTTCGGGATATTGGCAGAAATCGGTGGATTATGATAAAAAAATAAGATACCTCGTTTATGTAGTAAATTTTCAATACCGTATTTGGCGGCCGAGAAAATCTCGAAGGATTTCTGTTAAAAGTATAAGAAAGATTGGTTAGCTCCATTAGGTACTAATAAAAATCATTAATCATTACGCGTTTGAAGATAACGTTGTACATAAAATAAATATACGATTTTACAAAACACATCGCATGTGTCCTCTCAATATTCCGTAACACGAATAAATGGTTGTGTAAAACATAATTTATTACTTGCTCGGTTCATCATGACAAAATCTTTGTAAAACAACTTGTAGTTATTTCAATTTATTTGTTATTTTTTGTAAGTAAATTTACGTTCTCAATTGTCGATACTTTGGAAAAGACCGATTTTTATTGTAGCACAAGGTTCGTTTCGATTTCAAAGGACTTTTGTAACTGTTTATAACGAAAATATCGAAATACAGTAAAAAAAAATCGAATTCTGAAAAACATTTTGTTCGTGCGCGTGTTAGGTTACGTTTATAATTCATCATTGATTCCTAAAGGTAATGTCTTGCAATTGAGATAGCCACGTGCATCAGTCAGATGCAATCCGTTTCATATTTGTTCACAGGAGTGGACGTCCATTCTTTGGTAGACGTCCGCTTTGAAGTGACGCATTTTCTTGGCCGGCCTCGAGCTCTCTTTCCTGAAATTTCACCTTCAAAAACGTTCTTCGTGAAACGATTACGCCTCATTACACGTCCTATATATTAACAGTAGATCTTCGCATTTTCATTATCGTATTGCCCTGCAATAGATATAATCTTCTTTCATTCACATCGCGCACAGTACTCGTCCATTTACATCCTTTTCCACACCTGTAACATCTCTGCTGCTACTTTCAATTTTTCATATACTGCAGTCCCTGCAAATTCCATGCCTCTGTACATCCGTATATTACGTCAGCACGCTCCACACAAACGTCTTCGCAAACTTCTTCCTTGTGTCTAAGTTGACGTGTTCGTTTGTCATCGCCCATCGGTTTGATATTCTTTCGAAATGCTCGCTTTGCCACCATTCGTTTTAAATCCTTCCTTGTCCTGTTGTCGTGCGTAATCGTATTTCCGCGAGGTAACAAAATTTTTCCACTTGTCGAAAGACTGCATTTTCCTAGTTTACATTTAAAAAAATTAACCTACTAAGCTAAAAGGGGCTTACAATTAACCATTTTTTTTCTTTTTTCATTTTTTTTTCGAGTTAAAAAAAATAAAATCATTGACTTTCCCAGCATCGTCTCTCTCTCTCTCTCTCTATATATATATATATATATATATATATATATACCAGCTATACATAATCGAAACGGTCCATATAAGCAGAGCGTGAGTAGTTTTTGGATAGTAAAATTATAATTGTAACGAAATCTATTATATTATTACTATTAAACCGTTGCGGAAATTTTATTTTTTGACGCTGCCTTGATCGATAGACGCGTGGGTAACTATTTGTTCGCGGCTTTTAAGCGCATTGTTCGGCACTACTCCGCTGCTTGATGTTGCGTATTATAATAAATATTCTCTTATGTTCATTGTCGGTTATCTTTTCTACAAAACGTCTCTTCGGTCTGACAGTTCCAAACGAGGTTAGATTTGGACAATTATTATTATTGTACGCGTCGAACAAGAATATACGCGTGTTTATAACAATCAATATACATATATATATATATATATATATATGTATGAAACACATGAAACCAAAAATAGTTTGCGACTCGAGTGCGTTACACTTAGACGGAGATTTCATAGTTTTATTGTTATTTTGAATTTGAAAACTATGAAAACTTTGATTGAAAAACATTTCTGAGCTACGCTGGTAGTTTATCATAATTACCTAGTTAATGATATTGTGTATATATATATATCTAAAAATGTCCGTATACAAAACTATATCGTTTTTTTTTCTTCCAATTTCCGTGTAATTTTCCCTTACGTTTAAGAAAATCACTGAAAAAAATCGAAAATCGTGTAAAAAAGTATAAAAATAAAAATAAATTACTGTCCATTACTTATAGATACAATATATATATATATATATACAAAACTTTGCTCAGCAAGTAAAATACATCTGGATAAAAAAGAAGGGTATATTTTTCGTTGCACAATCAGTGCATTTAAAAATGTCCAGGTTTTTAATAGGCCTACGTGTATATTGTCCGTAAAAAAACAATCAGAACTATAATTTATTCCTGCAAATTTGTAGATTTGACCTTATTTGACTAATTTTAATATTACTGGTGGTGAAAAGGACATTCATAGGAAAATGCCTATTTCATACTATTCTCTCGATAAATCCGTAATTATCACAAATTCTTTTGAGACATTCAAACTTTCTGTTCTTTCTAATTTTAAAAATATCTGTAAATGTGGAAATCTCTTCTGTGGTGGGACTTTGTTACAATTTGGATCGAACCTTTTAACATTATAAAAGGGACTAGGTATAACCAAATTATTCACTCTTCCGAAATGAAAACGTGATTGAATTTTGTTTCTCGTATAAATTATAATTATTAATTAAGAATGGATTTTATTTATTTGTGGGTATGTTTTTTTTCCTGTAACTATTTGCCATAGATACCGGCGCGTGGTGGCGAAACCACTATTTTCGGGTTTTAACTATTTGATGAAGAAGAGACGCTAATTAGCTCAAACTCGGAATATCATAAGTAATACATCTCCGAAAAATTCATTAAATTCGGTTCGATATTTTTCGTGTGTATCGAGAAAAAAAATTTAGCAATGTCTGTATGTATGTCTGTACTAGCTGAATTACCCGGCGTTGCCCGGGAAAATAATTGTGTGTTCAACTCCTTTTGGGTGTAACTCGCTGTGGAAGCAATGCCTTTTTAAGAATAATCACCCGAAATAACGGTTAAAATATTTTAATAATTTGTATTGTATTGTAAAATAATTTAAAAAATAGTCTCTAGACCTAGCGATTTGGGATGTGTGTTGAACGATATATCAAACTTTTAACCCCTTTTTCGCCCCTTTAGAGATAGAATTTTGAAAAATCCTTTCTTAGTGCTCGCCTACGATGTAGAAGGAACTTGTGTGTAAAATTTCAAGTGTCTAGACCCCGTGGTTTAGGCTGTGCGTTGATGAATCAGTCAGTCAGGACAAGTTATTTTATAATGAATATTTTTTATATATATATACTCGTATATATATATAGACGATATAAGAGTGTTACAGTGGCAACAGCTTAAATAAATGTTAAAATGATAAAACGAATTAAGTAGGTGCACAAACGAAAATCTACGGGGGGTTTCAACTCACGAAAACCCCCTGTGGCTTCGTCAGTGTTCACCACGGGCTACCAGCTATGTCTCACGAGATTACAGCTGGTGAACTTCTTTCTAACAAGAATATGACATTATACCTACATCGGATCTCGAAAATCGCTCATTATTCTTCGGTATAATGCCTTTAGAAAAAATAAATAAAAATGGTAACGCATTGTAGTTGCTGTAAGTGTCGAGTGAGATAGGTATTTGAACAGAAAATATAGAGTAGAATTATTAATTCGATTTTGAATGTAATGATAGTGAAAATAATTCTGTGTGACGCTATTAATATATTATATTCAATGCATATGGTAACATAAATATTGTTAAAATAATATACACGTATTTCTTTTAAGCTTTAAAAAAATATAAAAATTACCTGAAAAAATGTTAGCTGTTTTTTTTCTCTTTTTGTAATTCTGGGTTGTTTCTTTTTATGATTGAGCAAACTACTGGCAGAATTTAAAAAAAAAGCGTATCAAAAAAAGTACCAATTACATAATTTTCTAATTCTCATAGGCGAAACGAAATTATTTATTTATTTTTTTTTTAAAGAACCTCATTGTAAAACCGTATTATTCTTCGTCTAATTCAGAATCTAAAACTACAGAAATAATAAAAGTCAATTTTGCTTTTTCTCTGCTTCCACTACTAAATAATTAGTTTGGAAACCTTCTTCCCTGTAGGCATATCCAAACCTGTCCGATTCGAATGCTCCGCAGAAGATTTGCGAATATACTTTGTACGCATATATGTAAACTCAGACTACCCAGAGTATACATTAAGTCAGGGCCAAGGTCCACGAATTTTATGGACTATAATAAACGTCGCCTTAATTGGTAAAAATAGAAAACGTCATATCTAACGTAAAATATTCAAGAAATATTTAAATATTTTTATAAGAAAAATACCTAAAAATAAATTACACGCATAACTATACGTATAATGTCCTATGTAAATTTTTGTAATGAACACTATTATAATTTATAAGTAATCCGTAAGCTTGCCGCTTATTGAATGTCGTCTATATTTACATTATTATATAGTAAAAAATATAATAATCAACAAAAATGATTTGTTTTCAATTGCGATAAAAATCTATACTGTGGCGTCCACGTACGTTACCAAGTAATGTCAATATTGACTTATTTTCCTAATCCGAGATTCTAAATGCTTGTTCTTGAGTGTAATAGATTAGCAAGATCACAATGATCCGATATGTGCTCTTAGGGTTACTACTAATAATAGCCGGGACGAAAATAAATTTGTAATTTATATTCGTACGTTTGAGCAGATGTTCGATTAATACCATACTCAACTAGTTTTTCATGTTTTAACGAATAAAATGTTAACGACAATATACGTATACTATAAATTGAATTTTTTTTTCTGAATTTATAATTTATTGGGTTCGTAATATTTGTATATATCTATACCAATGTAATAAAGCTAAAGAGTTTGTTTCAACGCGATTATCTCTAGAACTACCAGTTGGATTTGAAAAATTCTTTTCGAATTTGATAGCCCAATACTTAAGAAAGGTTATATGCTATATAACATCACGTTATGATGCTTAGGAGTCGAGCAAAAAGAAAAAAGATTCAAGAAGAACGCTAAACGAAAATGAATTAATAGCCCGGGCAGTGGTGTCATGAGCCTATTTTTTTGGGGCGATTGCCCCTTGAAATTTTTAGGTGGGTGGGTGGTTTGGTTGTGGTCACCATTTATAATTTTCTAAACATTATAGCTATTGTGGTATCTAAGAAATAAGAAAAGGAATTAAGAAATACATTGATAATATCCTTCATACAATGGTTTAATAATATTGGATTCCTGAATTAAATATAGAAGCTCTTCGTGCCGAATATACAGCATTTCGTGCGGCATACATCTCTTTAATATTTAGTGTAAATCTTGGAGTTACTTTGCATGATGCCCAAAAATCTGATAATGAAGAATTAAATAGTGATGATGAAGATTTTAAACACGAGCATAAAATAATAATTCAACGGGTAAAGAAAATACAGCATCCATATTACAATAATTATTATCAAAACTTAATATAATAGCAGTTTTTCCAAACCTATATTTGGCTTATAAATATTATATACTATCCCCGTCAATTCGTAATAAAACAATTTATAACTTTATTATTCTCTACGACGGTTTTTAATTTTTAGCCGTATTGCGTTTTTATAATAATTGCGGTAGTAACATGTGGGATACCTAATTAGAAAATTTACCACATTGTTTCATAAATATCTATGTTAAAAAAAATACAATAATTTTTTTCAAAAAGGCGCCTTATGGTGATTTCGCCCAGGGCGCTAGTATGAGTAGGCGCTAGTATGGTCCGACAAATCTAAAACTAAGGAACCGGAGAGCACTGGACACCAGTGGCGTACGCAGAATTTTCCAATGGGGGAAGGAGGGGCTTGAAAATAAATAAATATTCAGCAGACATGAGATTTTGCTTAATTTACTATAATATATAATTAAATTGAAAATATGATGAACATTAAAATAGTTTTGTTGCGTAATAAATTTTTTTTTTTTTTTGTTAATCGTTAAACGTCGTGTTATTTTTTTCAACTTTGGAGTCAGAACAATCAACCAAAAACCGTTCACTATTTGTGTACTATTCTGTGCTAAACGATTGGAAAGGAAAAACTTGTACATCACTGCGCATTCCATCGGTTCCCCGACAGGCGACTACAGTCTTATATCAACATCATAAAATAAACAAAACCGTTTACGACCACTATAATCGTTAGTAATATTGGTAATATAAAGCGTAAAAAAAATAGAATTATAGGTCAATGGGAGGGGGGGTCTTCAGCCCCTTAGCTCCCCCCCCCTGCGTACGCCACTGACTGACACTGGAACGGACACGGAACGGACGTGTGTAAAAATAGACCTTTATCCTGCGCGACGGTGGTTTACCGTGCAGACGGAGCGGGCGAGCCGCGGTTGGCGGGCGGTGGACACGCTCTCCGGGCAACGACAAACCCGGTCGTATTAGGATGACGCAGGATAAAACCTAACCCCGACGGTACCAGGACCGCAGCCGCAGTGCCGCTGGCGTTCCGATTCCAGTGTTCTCCAGTTGCAGCCCGTCCTCAGCGACCCGGATCATCGACTCGCGGTTTTAACAGGTCCGATGCGCGTTCGCTTCCGCCGTCGGCCCGGCACCGTTTGTGTTCGCGGCGTCGAAAACGGAAAACCGTTTCCGCCGCGCGACGATTTCACGCGAGACCGCGAGCGTACGTACCAGGGCCCCATGCGAACGTCGCCGTCGTCCCACGCAAATGTACCAGACAACACTCTCTGTGCGCTACAACAGTGTTACGGTTTCGGTGAGACAAATACAATATCACCTACATAATATACACCGTTATATTTTTTTTTTGTTAAACATTTTTTTTCATTCCTATTGTGAACGCGTAACGTTACAAACATAAAATATACATTTTAATACTAAATATATTTAGTAAATAAAATCACGGAAAAATTACAGGAAAAATAACCGGGAAATAATATTAAAATCGCATATTAAATACCGTTCAATAATTTCTAATCTGAACTAATAAATATTAACGAACCGAAACGATTTCGAAATAATAATGATTTTAACGAAATGTTATTATCTCGGCTTAAACGTGATTGTTATAAATTCCATATTGGTAAATGGAAGTTTTGAACAAGATACACCTACAATAATACGAACATAACCTGTGAAATAAATTTGTAAAAAACTTCGAATTCGAATGCGGATTTGGCGAAACGCGTATTTTGAAAATATTCGTATTTTTACTTTTTATATAGATATAATAATTTAGAAATTTCAAATATAATATTGATATGGGTAAATTCAATTTTTTGGAAGAATTACATAAAATATAAATAAAGAAATTAAATTAAATAACAAAGTACTATACTTATAATAATAATAATTTAAAAGGTTCTCAAGGTCACGTATATATATATATATATATATATATATATATAACGTGTTTCATTACTTTTATGTATTTCTTATGTTTCAATTCCATTTATTATTATTATTATTATTATTATTATTATTATTATTATTATTATTATTATTATTATTATTATTATTATTATTATTATTATTATTATTATTATTATTATTATTATTATTATTATTATTATTATTGATTTATTAACTTGATTAGATAATAATATATATAGATTATAGGTATATATATTCTTGTAACAAGTATTACTTTAATCTGACTTGTGCCTTTTAATCTAAAAAACTATACTATAAAATGGTGCATGTGTACTAACCTTAGACATTTTACAGGATCTATTTTGACATTTACGTAATACGTCTATGATAAGGTGTTATGTTATAAATGTTTGCTGAGAATGCATCTAGCCATAAATTAGAATTACTTGCAAGGTATATTAAAATAATGATTGCTTCCTTTTGTTTTCTTCCTTTTATTTACTGACTTCATGCATACATAATTCTTGTGTTAGAATGTTATTATTATTATATTCAAATATTCAATAATAGTAATAATAGTAAAAATTATATATATATATAATATATATAGTATATAGTGTATATATATACTATATATATATAATGTATAATATATATATATATATATATATATATATACAGTGGTATATTTTCAACTTTTTTCTGGGGGGGGGGGAGGCGTCCAATTTTTTTTTGAAAATTCCAACAGGATATAATTATATCTTATTATATTGATATAAGGTATTTAATAAAAAATACCTTTGGATAATTTTTTTTTTGGTTCTGGGGGGGTCCAGTACCCCTGGACCCCCCGTAAATACGCCACTCTATATATACGTATATATATATATATATGTTGTGTATATAAAATATATAGTATTTTATTATATTATCCAACTACTATTTTATTGTGTTAGCAACTTGTAAATTGCCTTCAGAATGTATGTATGCAACACATTATACGTACAGCTCCGTGTAAATTGGGTCCCGTATAACGTACATTTACGGCTATACATTTATAATTGAGTTATTTGTTAAAATATTACGTTATACAATAATATAATATTTATTCATATATTTCGATAAATCTCTTTAAATATTTTACTTTTTACACGTACAGAAATGTTTTACTAAAAATTACGGGTGTAAACCAATAAAAATAAAAATGAATTATATACATACTTTAGTCATATGCAAACAATGATTAATGATTAATCGTCGTTGCAATTTCAATTGCGTTTGTTTGTTAAAAATAAATTGGCTATATTAATTGATATTCCAAATAAATTTTAAAAATATAGTGAAAAAATACTAAAAAAAGTATGGAAATTTTTTAAAAATATTTTCCATTATTATAGGAAATTGAACGTCACTCAAGCGACTTATATTTTTTGCGAAGTAATACATCACCCCCTGTTACTTACATTTTGAAAATATAGTCTTTTATAAACGAAATATTTCTTATTCTTTATACGTTCTTAAAGTAAATATTGGATTTGTTTTGCGTGATAAGCATAAATTCTTAAAAGATTTTTAGAATAAATATGTGAATATTAGATATAATAAGCCTATACCCATTCGTAAAATCACATTTTATTACGAGTATATTACAACGATTTGAAAATTAGTATTTCAGTATACTGCAGCGTGTATCTACACTCCAATACACTACAGAGGCCAAACCTTTTATTCACAATTTGAGAAATTTTACTGGACATAAATCTTTGACATTTAGATTTCTGTAATAATATTAATTAGTGTTTATTATTTTCAAAACGGATTAATCACAAATGTGAACCGGTTTTTGCTCTTGCAGATGGGCATGAGTACCTAAAATATATACGTATAAATAGGACTTGTACAGAAAAAATTCTTGTGATTTCATTGTTCTTTATCATTTTTATTTTTCCCAAACCTAATACCTATATGTATTTTCAGAACGTACAATGTTTCGATAGTTATGGTTACGATATATTTTGTAAAATAATATTTAATATTTTTTTTATAAAATAATATGTGGTTTATATATATATATTTTTTTTTACTGAAATATGTGCACACATTTCAACATAAATTATCAACATAATAATTTGTTCGGAAAGATAACTTTAAAAATATATAATGAAAAAAACTTGTTTACTAAATAATTTACTTGATTATAACAGTGTGTCCCTCGGGCATATAAACGACTGCAGTAACTTTTGTTCCATTCAATATGTCGAAGAATTTTTTTGTTTCAAAGCATATAAAGTATAAAGATTTCAAATCATATAAATATAAATAAATTATTTCTTTTTTGGATCAAAATATGAGTTTAAAAAAGTTTCAGTGGTTAAACACTCACCTCCTCCTCCGCCGGGTGCCACTGTGTGTATATGCATACATTTTCTCTATTTTATAATGCATTTCAATCTATAAAAAATGGGCGGCCTTATTGATTTTCAATTCTTAAGGACTTTTAGTTTTTGGCTAAATCGTATAACTTATATGTTTATTGTAAACATGATGTTATATTTAAATTGTTTCAAATGTAAACATTGGACTTATATATATATATATATATATATATTTATATATCCTAGCTGTAAGTATTTTTCCTGGGCGTTATTTTATTGTTTACAGTGAACTTTGGTGTGATTAGACCAAATACCTACGTGAAGTAAAATTCATAAGTTCTTTTAGATTTTAATTTTTCATAAATATTTTCGTGTTGAAACAATAATATACTATTTTCTTATTTTTTTGTGAAATATATTTCAATTTATTTTTAACGTACGCCTTATCTACACAATTAATTTGTATTAACTGAATAATTTTAATACGTGTACTATTATGATGGCAATAAAAATATTGCTAGTTTTTTGCTTAGTGCATATACACATTAGGTTCTTACTTCTCTTTAGAGCTAAATCTGCAGGAGGAAGTAACGTAAAATAATCTGCGAGTAAAACAGGAAATTGTGATATCAAGGCCTACACATTTCAATGTCTGTTTCCGTGCCGTCTTGAATGACATGGTGAACCAAAATTTTATAGTTGTAATTCAAAGGGATATTCGTTGATCATCATCGGTATTTTGGGAATTAAAACAACTTGATCTTGCAGGGCTGAACCGGAAAATGTTTTCGCTTCGATCATGCGTAGTTATAGCATTCTTAATCTCGTGTAGTAACATAATTTTGGTGCATTTAATGTTTAATCAGCATATCTATTTTCACTTGGAGTTTATGCGGATGAAGTCTTGTTCGACTTAATGAACTTAAAAATGAATTGAGAATGACTTTATCTTGATCAATAAGACTATGAATAGAAAGATCATTTTGTTAGAAATACTGATAAAACATGATCGTTTTCGTGTTCATGAAACAATTTATCTGTTCCCTATGAAATTTAGGCGGATTGGGGATAAAGCTTAAAACCTGCTCGACGGTGCACTCTATAATATTTAAAAAGAAACTCTATGACGATTGGATAGGTATAGTTCTAAAGCGAAACCATAACAAAGAAACTCATTTTAATTATATATATATATATATATATATATATATATAGACATACACTCAAATAAATCGTGTCAGAAATAACTCTTCGAGACTAATATGAATTTACATTTGTTACAGATTATCTTATATATATATATATATATATATATATATATATAAAGATGAATTAATAATACCTATATGAAATTCAATATTAATTATGAAACTAAATTACGCAAATAAATTGTATAAGTTTAGATATCACTTTACTTTATTACATATATTTTCATACGTATGAACTAATTGTTGGGAACAACACTTATCATATTCTTGATGTGCAAATTTATTTTATTCATCACACGGGCAATAATAAACTGTAAATATATAATATAGTCGATGTCATGCCACGCTGGAAGCTAAGATAAAATGGAATTTGAAAAATTCTAATAAAAAAAATGTAATTGATATTGCATAATTTTACTTTCGTGTACAATATAATATTATAACGTGATATATATATATATATATATATATATATGTTTTAATAGCTGGTATAAAAACAGTGAAAAATATAAAGCCGCGAGTGCGCATTATGTAAAATATAATAATCTAGCCGTTTTCGTCCGGTTTTTAATCTAATATACCGGGTCAATTACCCGTTTTTCGCTTACAGTATTTTAAAATAAACACGGATATTATGAATAATTGTTCATAAATAATATAAACACTTCTATTAATTCGTTGCTGGGGTAGAGAAGGGTTTTTATGAAATTATTAATCCAATATAAAAAATGTACCGCCGCAGGTTAAATAACCGGTACTCGAATGAAATTATTCTGATTTTACGTTTTGAATTGTTCCAAAGTGGTTTTTGATGGCCAAAAATAAAGTGATTTTTGAATAAGTGTTCCACCACGTTTATTTCGTTTGAATTCGTTAGTGTTAATAATTTTGTACAGTTCGCAATTAAAAAAGAATTTACCACGAAAATATATCATATACGATTAAACACGGAAGACTACTTTAATACATTTACATCAGTCATTTTTATACACGGCGTGTGCTTATTCACGAAATTCCAGTGTTGAAAAATAATTGGATCAAACTCAATATATTGTCGTTGGTTTTGGATTAGAAGACAGTGTGTTTGCGGTACAAAAAAAAATATACATTTTAGTTTCTGTTTCAATAAAAAAAAATAATAAAATAAATAAACGATGTGTATTCGTGTTTCTTCGTAGGAGCGTGTCAATCAACCGAATTAAATGTTCATAACACGCGTTTATTTTCATGTAAAAATGACTTTTTTTTTTTTTTTTTAAATATTCCATAGCGACGAGCTATATATAATATCAAGTACGATTATTTACGGTTACGAGCCGTATGAACCGTTTGTGTCATTTACAATTTAAAAATTAAAACGTATACTTTTTTTGAATAGATTTTATTTTAAATTAATCGTTAAATTATACAAATTGTAAATATTGTCTACGTTTTAAATAAATAAATATCTATTATATAGTAAAAGTTAATTGTTTCAGTTTGATGAAAGATAAACCGCGTTAAATTTTAAAATTATTTACAATATTATATAATTCATTACAAATCTTTGTAAACCCACATATCCCATATTATATTCTTAACAATATTGTTTACGCATTGTTTTCAATTCCTTAGAGCGTAAACGGATTGGCTCATCTGTTTGATGTAATATTTTTCTCATTTATATATAAATATATTATAATAGTGTTTTTTTTTCTTGAATTTCTTTAAAAACTTCAATAACCAAAAATTAAAATAAATCGATTAAAATAATATAGGATAATAATAGTATAATAACGAGTCTGCTAGTATACTCGAGACATTTATTTGTAAACGTCGCGTGAACGGTAAAAATGGAACGGAATTGTGATTGGTATTTGCGAATATTTGTATCTTTATTCAAAGTAATTTCTATAGTAAATATTATTATTAGTTGTCCGTGACAATAGCTTGCGAATTTCCGTCCCATTTCCCGAGATTTACTCTCATACCGCCGTAATAGATGTTTACGCATCGAAATCCACGTGCTTTATTGGTTTATCGGTCTGCAGTCGTGTCACCCCGTACTACCCCAGTTCTACAGTAAAAACTTGCGACGCGCAATAGATCAGCCCAGTGGCGGCTACAGTAAATTTACCATGTGTATCCAAATTACTAAAGTCTGTGGACACCCACCCACCAACCTTTCCTTACACACATACATGTTATCAATGTTTATATTTCCAAAAATTAAGTGCCCAATTCTAAAAATAATAAATTTACTGTTATCAACATTTTGGCATAACTTTTACGACAAAGATAACAATTATTGGCAGTTGGACACACAGCCGTTTTCTTGTATATTATCAACAGTCAACACCATAATCGCATTATTATAGCAAGATTTTAAAAGTAATTATTTTTTACACCCGAGTGTATTTGTAATCCGAGTGACCGTGTGTTATACTGTCATAATATTATTACGAGCTGGGGACGCGGGGTTCGTTAAAAGCATATTAGAATCATTCTAATAGAATGTATCGTCATGACGATTCCCCCAGCGTTAGTGCACGCTGCACGTCTCATGCCTGCATTACTGCTACTGTAACCAGCGTAGAGATTTGTCGACTGAATTCAGTTAATTAGTGCAATACAGCAAGTACTCTATGTATGTCTATATTATAATACCTATAATATGTCAAGCAGTCACCCACCCCAAAATCATGTGTATCCATTAGATACACTTGAGGATCAGCCGATATTTTTACCCGTGAGATTGATGATGCTGCGGCAACGACAGACTCCGAGACATGACGCCGCATTAACGAGTGGTGTTATAAAAATATATTTATAGTAGGTGTGTTCACACGGTGCACTACTCGGTACCTACTACGATTGTATCAATCGCGGCGTGTGAACAAAAATATTATTATTATTATGTATTATCTCGTTATTTATAATGTCTAATCGTTAACGCGCGTTAGGTTATATAATGATATAACGTACACCGATACCTATACTTATATACAGTACAGTATTAAGATTTAAAATATTTTTTTACCACGCAAGCCCCGAAACGGCTTCTCGTTAATATTTTCAAACGATATATTGTATATGTATATACACTTACGAAACGCGTTATATAATACGTTCAAGTGATTGGTGTAGATTTTTTTTTTTTTTTTTTATGAAACAATTTTTATATTTGCGTTATAATTACATAGCCTACGCGTGTACGCGCACTCGATAATACAGTCGTTTATAACGACTATATACAGGTTTCGGGCCGGACTCGTCGCATTCGCGACGCTTATCGAACAATATTATATGGATAAAATGTATTTCGTGCGTGTTGACTGAAATTTTACAATATTTAATTAATTTTGCATACTAACGCGTTTACCGGTGTTGCGTATATACAGTTTCTATAACGGCAATATACTTCCGAGACGAACGGGTCATTCGTTTTTTCCTAAACATTTAAATCCTTCCGGTATATATATATATATATATATATTTGTTGCCCGTTAATCGCGATAATATACACGATTTTTTTTTTTTTGGAAAAGAAAAAAAAAAGGGGAAATTATTAGCTCGTAGTAAATTACGAATAGCTCGTTTTTATTACACTCGAAACGCATTGTGACGCCGACTTTTCTTCCAGTTATTCGCGCATCACTCGCGCCCAGTCGATAGACTAATAATATTCGGTCTTTATCTGTACTGAACTGGGGTCGTCTGTGCACAAGTATTACGATAAACCAGCTGCGCGTTCACCGCGTGCACATACACACTGCAGTATGGTGTAATCGCGTACGTTGTAATTGCAAATGTAATTAGTTTTAAGAGTGTGAATAATTGTTTCTACCAGGATTGTAAAAACACGTTGCGCGTAACACATTTCGTTTTTTTTTGTTTTTTTACAAGCGTTTGCATTACGCGATCGTATTACGCACCATCTACGATAACTATGGATTTTACGCGATTCGGCGGTTTATTTTTAAAGAAAAAATTGAAAAATTGAGATTTACATTGAACCCATCCCGCTCGTATCCGTATTTGTTTATATGGAATCGAACCAATCGAATCGTATATTCAGTGGCGGTTTTATCGAAGTGTTGAGGAGGAGGGGGCGAACTCTAAACTTAATGGTGTGCTAACGACCTTCCCCCTGATCATGGAGTTCAACTTCCGTCACCTCACCATTATCGTTATTATTATATGTTTATGGCTCACATGAATTATGGACAATAAGGACATTTTAATGGAAAAAAAATATCCACGTCCTCTTCCGTAACACTTCTTGAACAGTGCTGTATTCAAATCCTCCCCTTTTTCAAACGTTTAGGATAGGTATTTCAACATTTAAAATGTGTATCAAAATATAATTCAAAATAATAACAAATTTCAATCAACTTCGTTGTTTATTTAAAAATTAACACAAGCAGTTTTTAAAAATCAATAATACGTATGAAATAAAATAACCTGACTCCAAGGGGGCGGGGCGATCCACTTATCGCCCCCTCCCCAGATATTCGCCAGATATTGTTTGTAAACGTTATACTTTTGAAAATCAGTATAATAATATTTTATTGTAAACGTGCTGTACGGAATACGCGAGCAACATTCAGAAATATGATTAGAACACGCGGTGTCGGCGTAAGTAGGGCAGGACGCTCATCAAATGAGACTTTTCGTATTACCCCGAAACTGAGCACCACGTTTTCGTATAAAAACGTAAAATGTTCATGTCCTACTCGTGTAAACAAGCGTGTAGAAAATTTAAAATTAAAAAATGTAGCGAGCCTTGGGGTGTTGTGGATATCGCTTGAGTTAATTACGTGGATAAAGATTTTAGAATTTTGTTTTTATTATTAATTTGAAAGCAAGGATGAATCGTTGCGTTCGATAAAACGGTTCTGAGCGGAGCTTCGGCGAAATAAATAAACGACAATCGACTAAGGCGAAATTGCATTTTTGATAGTTTTTCTTGACTTTTGAAAAAAGTATTGAGGAAATCGAAAAATGACGTGTTTAAAGTACAAACCAGATGCAATTTGCGATCAGAAAAGGTGCTACACGGAAAGATCGGAGCACTCCTTCTGGTAGAATTTTTGGGTACAGATATAAAAAAAAAACACATCACTGTAAAACCAATACATTCCACGCCACCGTTCAGAATCTAAAATACAGCGCCGCGGCTTGCAACGAACTATAACATTGACGTGGGACGAGTGTCCGAAAACAGTTCTTCCGCATTATATAATTTATAATATTCGTATTATTTCCGTAATGAAATTCACGAATTTATTGGTTTTATTATGTGCGTTATTTTCGTTTTGTATGATAACTAGTACTTTTGAACGAGTAAAAGTCATTTTCACTTTGTCTTTCTTAAAGAATAAGTGGAATGCGTTAACGTTTCTTAATATCAGTAACATTAAAAATATTGCTTATTAAATAAAATAGAAACAACAGTATACGACGTCGTAACGCGATGATTAGAAAACGGATTTTTACGTTTTTACATATTTTTACTGGGAGTATGCAGTTCCAATTGGATGGGCTTTCTCGTCGACGATTGTTTTTTCTGTGAACTAATATTCAACAAATTTTAGTGCGTAAACGAACGTATTTCATGCGGTTAGAGAGTATTTTGTGCAAAATGATTCCTGTGTTTTAATCACGTATTGACGTTTAATTTGAATATTTCACAAAAAAACGTAATGTTTTTTAAAAAAAATTGTGACCTCCGTCAGTTTCTACCTCCCGGACACCATGATGATTAGATCGGGTGAAGTTTACCGTTCAACTTATACAACGCCTTATACATCAATATTATTTAGTAAATTATTATTTATTTATCTATTTTTTTTTTTAACATATTATTTTCAGCTCATAATACTGAATATTATTTCGATTGCGTAACATATATATATATATATATATATGATTTTTTTTTTCGAATACACTTAATTGAGTGAAATTATACCTAGTTAATATACGTCAACAAGTATAGAATTTATATATGTATATATAAAATACTACTAGCTGACCCGGCAAACGTTGTTCTGCCATATAAATTATCAAATGAATCGAACGTAAGTATAAATCGAAAGTGAAATATTAAATTTGAAACTGAAAGCGTGCTGTTGTGTGTCGCAGTTCTGTTCTAGGAGTGTTTTTGGCTTTTTTTTTTTACAAATTATTTTTTAATAACAATTTAAATGGTCACCATGGTAACTGTTTAACGCCTAGTATCCTAAAATTTCCCGTATTAGCTACCATTCTCGGGAGGGGTAGGAGAGTGAAAAATATTTTACGACCTATTCTCATACCTATCAAATATACAAAAAAAAAAAATTGCATTAAAATCGGTCGAGTCGTTTCGGAGGAGTGCGACCACAAACACCGTGACACGAGATTTTATATATATATATATATATATATGTATATAAAAATACAAATACACATATGTATGCATATGCTAATATACAATCATGCCAAAGAGTATTACGTAAAATAAAGAAAAATTATAATAGTTGTTGTATAAAACAGCGGTTCCCAAACTGTGGCGCGCCTCCCTTGGGAGGCGCAAGGCACTTGACGGGGGAGGCGCGAGGTAAATGTTGATGATATTGTACACATTTATTTCCATCTATTCAAACACATTAGGCATATGGTTTACAATCGTTATTATCGCCTGTTTTTATTGTACAATAAAATATTTCATTGTTTCCGTGTTTCGTGGCGTACATTAACATTATGTTGGTGTGTTCGACCTATATTATCAACTGCGGTATTTATTTTTCGAATATTTGTAAGAATACTTAATAATTATTTGAAATACATTATTCCTCTTATTTAATTATTAAATTTAATTAATATTTATTCATTTTTTTTTAATACACATCAATATATATTAACTATAGAAACGCATGTAGCAGTAACAACGTGGATTCTTAATTTTGCGTAATTAATGCGCGGAAAACAAGCACGTTATTTGCATTAAGATTAATAATTTTGTGACACTTTAAATATTAAATAATAGTCGTTAAGGGGGTTTTTTTTTGTCATAAAAATGAAAATGTTTGAATATTTAAATAATACGAAGTTTTATTTCATTTGTTCGCGGGAGGCGAGATTAATTTGTTCTATTTTTAAGGATGCGTGAACCAAAAAAGTTTGCGAACCGCTGTAAATAAACCGCCAGCAAATAAACATAGTTTATACTATATAAAGTACGTTTATTTACTGACGGTTTCGACAAAAAATCATCATCAGGTAATTAAACGAAAAACAAAAAATACAACGACTCAACATCAACATCTTTTTTGTCCTTTTATTATGACTTTTTTTTTTTTCCCCGTTTTATTATCGAGTATAGATTAATATTATAGCTGTTCGAGTAATTTCTTTCCGGATCAGGATTAATTCGATCATCTTATACTTTTTTTTTTTTTATAAACTGTTACTTTTGTTTTTTTCAGCATTAAATACATTTTTTTATGAAACATCATATATTTCAAAAAAAAAAAAAATTATTCATGAGTATAAAAGTTTGTTTTGAAGAAATTATAGAGCATAAAAACATTTTGTTTTTAGGATTTTAAACGCATATGAATCCCGGTCTCACTATAATGATGACACACACACACACACACACACACACACACACGATGTTCTTCGTGAAGCCGACCAAGCTCTGTTTATGGTATCCTGGTGACCGGTACAGTAGTCTGCAAGTATAATAATCGTGTGTGTACAGAAAACGCACGTACGTGACGGGTGCACACGCATGACGGGCACACACACACACACGCACGCACAACGCACGCACACACACAGCGCGTTATCGGGTTGTCGTCAGACGTTTGAAACGGCTCGGTACAGTGTGTAGTCATGAAGCCCTAGTACACCAGGCAACGTGCAATTGTTATACAAGTGCGTGTTGGTCAATGTGTGCGTGTATATAGGTAGAGTGATGGCGCACACATTTCGATTGTCGCGATCGTCACGCGTGTCGTGTAAACAAATGTGTACAAAATACAAATTATTGTAAAACGTTTCGAAATCAACACAATCGTACATTTGAATATTTTGCAAAATGACCATGTTGTGGTGTAAAGTGTATTCAGGCGCGGATATAGGAGGGGGGGGGGCGTGCCCCCCATAAAAAAAAAATTTCATGTTAGTGCCGTGCGTCGTTCTGGTATTTTCGTTACGTTCGGTTATCGTTATTATTTTTATATTCAGGACCTTTTTGTATTGATATTTAACGTAAAATAAATTATACAATTTACAGCTGTATTTTCTATTGGTTTATTTGTATTTTTTCAAGTTATTTGTAGAAATTCAAATAAATTTCAAAAATCCAAAACGCGTAAGTACTGAAGGCGAAACATTGTTGGTTTTAAGTCATTACCTGCAGGGCTGTGAATTTCATGTATTTGCATGTTTTTTTTTTGCTACATCGTATAAGATAATGGATTCGGCCAAAATTTGTTGTGACTCATTTATAGTTCAAATATCAAATCTTATTTTGCATATTTCATGGGTTAGGGCATATAAATGCATGTTTTAATGATTTTTTTGTATAAATACATTTTTTTTTCGTAATATTTACATTTTTTTGGTCAATGTTATTGCTTTTTTCTCTTCTATTTTTTGCTTTTATTTCTTTTTTTATTTATTTAAATAAAACATTTTTTTTATCCAGCATATGGAGGTAAATTTTTTTTTTCAAATTGCATGTTTTGAAATTTTATAGTGCATATTTTAAAGCATATTTCACTCGTTTTTAGTGCATAAATGCATGCATATTTAAAACTTTTTTAGTGTATGCAATTCACAACCCTGGTCATTACTAATTAGTAAACGCTATTCAGTTTAAAAGTACGTATTAGACTTTGGATACCAGCTTATACTATATCAGTGGCGTAGCCAGAAATTTGATTTGGGGAGGGGGGCTGAGGCTAAGGCTAATAATTAATCAATATATATTGACGGTACCTACTAAAAACCTGATTATTTATTCATTTGGGGGCGCTGCAGCCCCATCAGCTCCCCCCTGACTACGCCAATGTACTATATACTATATGACTATATATATATATATATATATATATATATATAGTACAAATTAGAAAATAAAGTATTATTCATTACGCCAGTAGCATATTGCGGTTTCGAGTTAATTTCCCCTCCACAGGACCGAAAATGTGATTTAAACATATTATTGGGTATTAGTCAGTTTACACGTTTAAAGCAATACTAGCTACATAATATTAACTAAAGCTATACACTCGGCAAGTAGTCGACAACAAACACGTTACTATAATTCTCTATCTAAAAAAAAAAAAAAATAATTTGTTATGATTAAGATTTTATCAATCTCAGAAAAGAGCATAATGTAAAGACGTGTAGGAAATTGTAAAGATTGTAATTGAGGAATTCTACATCACTGCAGGTATTTAATATACAGTTAATATATTTACTGAACATAAAAATATGGTTATTATTTTTAACGGGCAAGGCTTAAATGGCTTAGCTATGTTCACGTTGGCGCGGAAAGAACGCAATAAAAACCGAAGAAGTTCTTACTGCATAACTCTCCAATAAAAATACTATGTGGTTTCGAATTTTTTTTGTAATTATTTTTTTTCTAAATTCTAATAAATACATAAAAATAACCGAGTCATATTACACGACGAGAAATTTATTACTATTTGATTTATATATGTATATAGTATATAGTATATACTATATACTGTATAAACCGGTATATGTTCTATTTGATTTATTACTAAAAAAAAAAAAAAAAATTCTATTCAAAATATTATGATTCACTGTAGGAACAAAGTTCCTATGTTTCATTTTAAACCTCCCTCCTCCAGAGAGGAATTGAAAGTACACCTTCCAATTATCTTTACCCGAGTTTTAAAAGTTCAAATTGAAATGCTATACAATTAAGACGTTAGATAGTTTTGAGTGAAAACATTTTATCTGGAACCACACTACCGATATATCACCGTAATGATGATGATCATCACGCATTCCAATTTGTATTTAATCGTGATCGTAACTGTGCTGATATAATCTGGATAATGAACCATCGCTATTATACTGCGATACGTATTATACCGTTTGAAAAATTACTATTTACGTGGAACTGGCTATAAAATTGTTATTGTCACGTCGTAAAATACTAAAATTTAAATAATTAATTTAATTATAAACAAAAATTATTTTTCTTAAGTGAAAATAATTTTAAATATTACATAGAGTAATGTTAGATAGGCAATATTTAACGCTATCGAGAGATGAAACGCATAGACCAGAGTGTATGTTAGGTAGAGTTCGTCCATAAATGCGACGGCGTTATCGCAGCCCTCTTGAACTATAATAGTGAATTTTATTCAAGTCGGTAAATTAAGGATTAAGGAACATTTAAAAAGTGATAGAATTTTCATTAGGAACATTTATCTAAAATATATACTTTAAATTTTAAACAGAGTATAATTTTTTAATGATACACTGTGGCTTTGCTGATAAAACAGATATAAGTACAAAAAGTATAAATTAACAACACAAATATATATTATAATTATTGTATTAAGTAAAAAAATGTAATATTAGTAAATTTTATTTTATTTTATATTTAATATAACTTGTATTACGTTATTATAGTAAGAAATATAATTATGTATTATTACTTATATACGAGACTACGCGAGAGATAAAATAAAATAAAGAATATTAAAAAAAAACTTTAAATATATGACGTATTAAAATTCGCGTTTATTTTATGATTTTAAAGAAATCATAATCATTAAAAATTTTAATATTTACGAATGAACCCAATATTAATACGTCTAAAATGTTAATTTTATTATTGAAATTTCCAAACATTTCCGTTAGGACTTAAGCTAGTCATGCTTTGACAAGCAACTAGGAATATGCCATAAACATCAAAATTTGTAGTCGTTGTGTAATAATATTCGTGTATTGTTTCCGCAGGTATGGCAAAAAACGATAGGCAATATATTTAAATTTTCAGAAGTTATTATTAGAAAAATTTGTAATAATATTTCTCCTGACAAATTACTCTTGTGAGTGGCTTTTATTCAAAAGCTGTAAATTCTAAACTCGGGAGCACTATAACCAGAGCCCAACTTGGGGGGGCTAGGGGGGCTGCAGCCCCGGGCCCCTGTTGATAATTAATTATTAAAGTGGCACTGTGAAATGTTAAGCGGGCTACACACGCGATTTGGTCGGCCCGACAGTCGGGTTGGCTGTATTATCAGGTCGTGTGTATAGATGTGTCGTATATATAGACTTACGGTACAATTTATTTATAATCTTAAAAAATTAATTGAATATAAAAAATCAATATAGGAAAAAAAAAACTGAATTTACAATTTAAGTTAAGGGCCCGATCAAAAAATTAGACCCTGGCCCCAAAATTCCTAAGTTGGGCTCTGACTATAACGCATAAACGTTTGGATTCTACTGTGGTTACTTTTATCGAATAATTTATTATCCTCGAAAATTGACATTGATGCAGTTGGGTCTGGGTCGATCGACCAACACCTAATTGACAGACATGGGTGATTTATATATAAATAATAGACGTTTCGTTTAATAATATATTCGTTAAATAATAAAAATAATATATAAATGAAATACAGAGACCGTGACCTAAACTTCAAAGACATTCGCACGATGACTAAAATCTAAATCTATTTTTTTTTTTTTTTTATAAATTATGGAATATTTATAATACTATAAGTTCAATTAAATGTACGATCTCTTACTAAAAGAAACGTCATTGGAGATTAACGAATTCCAAATTTCTAAGGTCAATATATAAAATTATTTACTTTTCAAGAAGTGCTGCAGAAAGAGTAAATTAAGGTGGAAACGAATGTTGAAGCTGTTAGAGGAACTCCAAAGGATAGAACAAAATTAATTCGAGACAACAGTGTGAAAGCTAGGTTTAAAACGCATTTTAAAAATGGTAAAAGTAGAATTGTTAATATAATTTGTGAATTATTTTTATCTTTTATATTTTTTTTATTTTTACTATTAAAATTATTTAACAAACTCCTCATAATAGAAAATATTAAACAGGATAATAAATAGGAATATATGGGAAATGGGGATAAATAGGAAACATTAACAATTACGCGTATATAAATTACACATGTTGTCCGTGTCCCGACGTAGTTGTAGAGCAATTTAAAACGTTCTGTTGGTGAGAAGACGACTTGAATTTTAGTCTTTACAAATAGTGTTATAATTTATAAAATAGAATATAGTGTGTTTTATTTTAATGTTTATTATTAATATTTTTTTTTTTTTTAGAGAAAGCAGGATAATTACGGGGTCCCAATTTTTTGTATTGCATAACCTTTCGATGAAGTCGACGCACGCCTGTAGTCTGACCATAGACTTTCAGAATTATTATTTGGTCTTTGGCTAGAATAATAAAGGAAGAATACGGAGCTAAAATGAAATTGTAGAATACTAATAGTAAGAACGTCAGTCATTTTTATTTTTATCGTGCAATTATGCAAACGTTTGACTAACCTTAACATTTTAGTGCATTGGTGTCCTAACTCCTATTCTTTTATTATTATTATTTACAGCTAAAGTACTTTTTAGCTGTTTATGGTTTTCAAGTCGGCTTGTTTGCACGCAGATGTATTATAGTTACACCGTATAATATAATATTTTGATGTCCTTGAATCTGCCGTATAGATTTATAATCATTTATTGTTTGCATACGGTAAACAACAGTCTGGATAATATTTCAGTATTTTTATGTTCACGAATTAAGTATACACGCTTCTGAAATGTACATTTTTCTATGCCTACGCAACACCGTATTCAATAATTAGTTTAGTATATTGTAAATAATACTTATTTTAATTGTTACATCAGTGTAGTACAACGTATTATTTAAATAAATACAATCTCTAAATTGAAAATATAAAACGACAATGATTACTAAATATATTATAATATATAACAAATATTTTATTGATTATTAATATTATTATTATTAATTTGTATTATAATCGATTAATAATGATTTCTACTAAACTAACTATAGCTCAGAAAAAAATATATATAATGTAACTAAACTATATATCGTATTGTCTACATGTCGTGTTTAAATGTAACGTGTGCAGTATAACTATTTCCAATATTACATTCTGAGCGAAGCGATGAAGGTATTGGTTTTACAATGATGTTTATTTATTTTTACTTTTTTCTGTAGTATACAAATGGTCGACTAGAAAGAATGCTCGGATAATCTCGTCATGCGTTACGCTCCGGCATCAAATTGTAACTAGGTAGTACTTTGTTTGAAACGTTTTTCGATTTTCTTAGTAGTTTCATTAAGTATAATTTTTAAAAAAAACCCCCAAAATTTAGAAGAAAATCTATTTTCTCAATACATAGTTTTTAAACGCGGCACAAAGAATTACCGAAAAATTGGGTTAAAAAGACAAAAAAATGCGATTTTGTCAAAATTCTTTATTGTACTCGTATATTAATAATAAATAATACTACACCGAAGTTACGCTCAGAATCGTTTTATTAGATGCGATGATTTACCTTTGCTTTCAAATTTATAGTAATAACAAAACTCTATAACTTTGTCGAAGTCATTTCTATTCAAGCGATACCTACAACTACCGGGGCTCACTACCCTTTTTATCATTGAATAATATTTTAGTTTTTAAAGGATACGGCAACAACGAAATAGAACGTGAATCAAAAAAATTATTATTACGAACAGAAACAGCAGAATGTGTAACATTTAGAATAGTATCTATTGCACAATATGCTTTTTTCTGAGGATTATATAATTACGCGTTGTGTACGTTTTTAATATAACAAGGAGCATCGAACCCTTACATTTTATATATCCGTTCTTTTTCTTTGTCGATTAACCATAAGATGCATATAAGTCATCTTCCGCGTTCTCACCGTTGGTTCACCGTTACTTATTGATATCTTTGGATCTGCATGCCTCGCCAGCCCATCATCGAAAATAACTCCTTTTTAATGAACGTGGTTTTGTGATGTTTTTCGCACTTTTTACCATCGAATTTCCCTTTGATAATAATTTTTTATCACAGTCCCACTGCTGCAGTGCTAAATCGTTATGTTAATCGTTTATCATATACAAAAGTACTAGTAAAATGTGTTTAGAGACGTTAAATAGTATACGTTTCGAAATATAATAGGAAAACTTCACGTTACGGTCACGATAAACGGTAACCATTACTTATATACAGATAAGTGTTAAATAATATTCAACATCGATTACAGTGTGTAGGTACACGCGTCACGCGTGTATTCTGAGTGCCGGAATAATAATATTATAACGAGTGTTTTGTGTGTGTATATATTTTATATATTACGTACATGATCATGAGGTCAAAACGATATCCGTAATAGTGTGAGTTATTCATGTATAATAGACGTCGGGACGCCATGGGATACAACGCGCGATTATACTATTATAACGGCAGTCGTTTACGTGCTTTGGAGACTTCTGTCGAACTTATATAATATGTAAATCGTTTGTAGTACGTTTAGAGAATAATACATACGAAGAACATGATGTGCCTCGTAGAAGGTAGTATATACTCGTAATACCTGTATACGGTACATGTTCAATTAAAATTGATGTATTACCGACACGACGATGTCGTGTTTATCTTCGGTACAGAATGGTCAAAACGTAAAATGATCTAATAGCCTTTGAAAAAGTCAAGGAATTTCAATGTTTAGTCGTGATTGGTCACGTGAGATAGGTGCGGGGATAGCAAAGGCGGGAAGAGCGTACTTTGCACTATCAAAGTTCATTGAATCCAACATGTTCTCCGAGAAAACAAAATCAAGAATATACACAGCAATAATTAGACCTACTCTCACGTACTGATGTGAGGTATGGAAAACGACAAGCGTGACAGACATTAGGCTAAGGACCTTTGAGAAGGAAATGTGGAGAATGATATGTGGACCAATTTTGGTGGTTCAAAAAAGAACTGCGGGAAGAAACGAGTTTAGTACCAGTTATTAGTTATATAAAAGATCGAAAAAAAAAAATTAAATGCAAGATTTATCACTGCTACCCCATGGTGTTCGTGTTCTAAAAATCAACGAAATGTATGCACGTGTGATTGAACGTTTACATATTTGTTTATACTTGTATATTACAGAGTAATTTGTGTTAGGTGGTCGGTTATATTACAGAACGAATATTAATAATAATATTTGGATTTTATACCTTGTAACTTTGTCCTGTTATTGAATCTGATTTTTTTTTTACCGGGGCATTACCCCGGTAGAGAAGGTGCTAACAAGCCGCCTCTGAGATATAATTATACCGGCCGAATTGGGAAAGTCTTGTTTGTGTTTTGTACTGATTACTTCACTATGTGGATTGTGGCCTTTGGGTCCAGTCAAATAATATTATTTTATAATATTACATTTAATTATACTAAACGTAAATATTTTTTTCATACTGCCCGTCTTCATAGACAGCCCACCCACCCACCATTTATTTCCTCTGGGGTATGTACCCCACTTGACACTCGTGTTCGGCGCCACTGCATCATTGTAAAACCACTAGATCCGTCGCTCCGCTCAGAATCTAAAAATATTATCTACACGAATCGCGACACTGCAGATAACATGTCGACTGGTGACTCGATGAAACGGAAAATAATAAAACTGCAAAGTCAATCGATGAGGCGAAGAAAAAACGTTTCGCGCGTCAATTAAAAACCGTATTACGCAATCGCGTATCAGGCGTTCGGTTATGAGTCTTCCTCTCAATATTCTCGTACGACCGACTGTACAGACAATATTATGTGTGTTGTATACACGTCGAATAATATTTTATCCGCCAAGTATTCCGCACGATTACGCACACTATTCAGACACGATTCCGTTCTCTAATCGTCGGTTATTAAGTACAAAAAAAAAATAATAAAATAAATAAACATAAACACAAAACCGTTCTCGAAATAATTGTGTTTACGTTTTCGAATACACCGGAGTATATAAAATATTATAAAATATCGTGTCGACTCTTACAGATGATGATTATATACACACGGGATCGATGCGAGTGTATACTCGTCCGCGATAATCGTGTGCAACACAATTCAATATAATACATATTAAGACGCGTTGGTATTGAGCAATAAACGTACGCGGACAGACGACGTTCGAGATTATTATTTTTACTGCTATATACGTATTTTTTTTCTCTTTCTCTGTACGTGTTCCTTCCAAGACACGAGTCTTGGCCGAACGCGGGTGAAAGTGTAATACGAACGCGTATACACGAAAAATGTGGTATAAACCTTAAATAATATATACGTATTTATGTATATATTCTCGTGCCTCCGGTGTGTGTTTGTGTGTACGTTATGATAATGATCGAGAGGTCAAGGCTATATATTATATTATATTATATATAGGAGAACCGCTCCGCCCGGTGCACAATGATCTTTCGATATACTTAATAATAATAATATTATTATTAAATTAATAATTACACAAAGTGTACGGCTGAAGACCGCGCACTTATATAGTACGGTCTTACGTGCGCACACTGACCTGATGACGTGACCTGTAAGTATAGTCTTTGGGCGGATTCGAACACTCTTTAAATATATATATATATATATATTTATATATTATGTGGCGCCTCAGAAAATTTAAAAAAATTATTCGTGTAAATAAAATATAGCGGTAAGCGTATATTATATTGCTATATATGGCTGGTAGTGATGGAGAGTGACGAACGAGAGGAAGGACGAGTTCGTGTCAAACGAGTAGGTAGGTACCTACGTTTTAACGCGAAGACCTGGCGCGATACAAAGCGACCAATGTGTTTTCTGTTCGCTGTAGTGCCTAGTGGTTCTCGACCGGAGTGACGTGTCGCCTTGGAACTCCTGGAGGGAAAAGAAAAAAAAATAGTAGAGAAATTTTTAATTTATCGGAATGAAATCTGGCTCACTCATCGACGACAATAGTGAACGAATGGTCCGTTGAAACAGACATTTTCCCAGACTCGAACCGGGTACACCGGATTCGGGAGTCTTTTATTTCCACGACGAAAATACAGACGACTCTGACGGTCAACAGGAACCTGTGGAAATTATGAACGATCGAATACTCCAGCTCAGTGGCGTAGCCAGGATTTTTATTTGGGTGAGGGGGGGGGGAGCTGAGGCAAATAATTTTTTATATTAGAGGCTTGAATAAAATCCTCTAGAAAAACACCTGTTATATGTGTAAGCATTATTAAAATTCGGGGATGCTGCAGCCCCATCAGCTTCCCCTGGCTACGCTACTGCTACAGCTTAAGTACAGAGAAGTCTCGGTCAATAGCTTTTGCTTAACTCTCTCCAATGAATATACGATCTATCGACGAAAACTTTTAAAGTGCTCATTAAATTGTCAACGTTCTGGCTATGCGAGCACGAATTTATAGCGCACTCCCCAATATCAAGGTAAGAAAAAAAGAAAAAACGTCAAAGACTCTTTGAAATAGCGGTGGAATACGATATGAGACTCAATATTCTTTATAATATTTCCCTCGATCTTTGTAAATACTACCAGTGTGAAATCTCGCACTAAATTTTCGGCTATTTTACTATATACGAGTATAATTGTTTTTTCTCAAAATTCGGTTTTTTCATTAGTAAAAAAATTTCAATATTTTTTTATACTTATACAAAATGTTTTTTGTGTACTTTTTTTTTATTAATAAAATAAAAGTCGTTTAAGTTTTTTTTTCTCAAATCTATTTGTTTTCAAAAAT
Organism: Slavum lentiscoides; assembly: GCA_032441835.1. Taxonomy (NCBI): domain Eukaryota; kingdom Metazoa; phylum Arthropoda; class Insecta; order Hemiptera; family Aphididae; genus Slavum; species Slavum lentiscoides. The sequence goes on from CM063706.1 coordinate 25,932,872, forward strand.
AAATTGTAAAATATACAAATTAAATTCATTACGAGATTACTGCATATTTCGTTGTTGGGGTTATTGGATTATCGTGGATAAAGGTGACGCGAATGAAAGACGGTCGAGAACCACTGCATCACACCGCGGTAAACCGCATGACGTTGTGTTTGGTTAATTTTATCTTGTCCGGGTCGATATCGATCGCTATTAGTAAAGCGAACATATTTCGACAACTGTACGAATAAGTACACCGATTATACAAAATTATATAAAATATCATGAATGTATCATTTTAATAGCAGATTTTCAAACCATCGCAAGCTGTATTAGTGTATCACGTTCCCAACTGCATTATAAAACGACATTAAATGCATAGACATCAGCGATAAGTTTGCTAATGAACTCTAAACAAACGGAATTAAAAGCTTTCACGTACCTAGCCGGCTACAAAAAAGTATATCACTGTAATACCTTGAGTCAACACGATTCCATCATACATTTCGAGAAAAAAATCTGTATCATTTCTTTCAGTATGTAAAAACCTGTTCCGTCCAATTACTCGTCCATCATATACGCTTGGTCTTATTTTTTAATTTTGTCTAAAAAAATCGTATAACGGATAGAAAATAATTACAATTGCTATAGATTTAATTATTTATAAATAAAAGACGAGATATTTTTGTCTTGCAATTTTAAACGTTTCTTTTCTTTTTCAAAATAATCGGTTTAGAAATGTTTTTCCGAGTCCATATACTTTTTAAATTCCGGCAATTTTCACGACCATTATATTAGTGAATACTTCACCCGAACGAGAGTTGAGTATATAAATTTATAATATTTATGTACACATATTTTAAAGTATATATAGTATATTATTATTATTATTATTATTATTAAATATTTAGTAAAAACCATCATTATAAATTAATTTTCAAAATTTAAAATTAATTTTCCTAATCGACATTAAATAACTTATTGTTCAATATTAAAACCTCAATAATAAATTACTATCGCACCACCTTATTAATGACTTGAGAGCTACACACACGATTTTCTCTGCTGTATTGACCTGTGTTACTGACATTCAGGCGAACGCACGTGCAAAATTCTCGGAGGTACTTAACTTGGCGAATACACCGTCAAAATGTTCAACGTAACAATACTCGAATTAAATTTTTATTCAAAAAATTTGCACGAGTCGCACTTATTTCATGAAATAAATTAAACGTTTTTTTTTTTTAATTTGACTCTTTCTATAGTTGGTTTGATCGTAGTTTTTCGTATTTCTAAATAGTTAAATGCAATACGATTTACAAGATATAAAGTTGGCGTGCGGTTAACGCGTATATACACCACGTGAGTATGCAGTGTTGGATATGACGAACGTTGATAATGATTTTGACCCGAAACGTATTTATTCTCATACATGTAGTTAATGATTACTCGAACGTGCTAATATTGTACAAACAAAATATAATCGAAACAGCTTTATTAGAATTATATAATTATAAAAATAAAAAAATTATGTAATTTACTTACACATTAATACTTGCACAATAATGATTTGAAATTTCGGTTGTTTGAAATAATCAAGTGTAGTAAATGTTATAATATGAATTTTAAATAAAATGAAAGTTAAATATCTTTCGAAACCGTTGACGCGTAGTCAGGAAAAGAACTTGTGATTCACAAAAAATATTTAAAAAGAACATAGGAATCATAAAATTACCAAAAATGAAATAATACATAAGTACGTTAGAAAAAATAAGGTGTGTATACGGCGCAAACATGTAAAAATGAATAAACTGTACGATTACGGATAATTTATGGCTTTTAGTTTTGGAGAACGGCAAAAGGAACGAATTGTAAGCGTGACATCCAAGGCTTGTTTAGTTCGCTCCTTCACAAATAACCACACATGTTATTCACTATTTAATCTCCTTGAATATATTATTATTTTAGATTCGAAATGAAGTGACGAATGTATTGGTTCTATAATGATGTGTTTTCGTTTTTAAATTTTGTTTGTGACCACGTATTTGTGTAGAAGGAGTGCTCGGATGATCTCGACATAATATGCGTAACGGTCCGGTAGCAAATTTTTACCTATTGGTAGGTACCTACACATTTTTTTAATATCCGAGTAGTTTTCTCAAGCCTAATTAAAAACAATCAGAAAAATGAAAAAAACAAGTACTTAACATATTCGACATATTTTTGTTTCAGACGTAGGCGATTGTTGTATTTTCTAAGGGCTCAAAATGTAATACAAGCTTAGAGATAAACAATATTCGTATAATATATTTGATCATATTTATTAATTATAATAAACTGCTATCGTCACTAAAAATCCTTTTTATTATTATTACTCACACCATTCTAGATTAACTATACAGACATTTTCACTTCCCACGTGTCATAATATTTTCGTTTTTTAATATTTCATGGTAGCAATATATTTTTTTACCTTCAAAGCGCAATTAAACAAATTAATTTTTTTTTAAAGCATAAGATATTATATTTATGATGAATTTTTTTTTTTAAATTTGCATTATCAATCGAAAAAGTATTTCAATCTTTTTTCAACTCTTTATCTGTATGTTAGGTTCTAATTCAAGTCATGAAACGTGTATTTTTTTATAACAATTTTAACGTAATATGTAAAATATGTTTTAGGGCTGGGGAGTCATATTAAAATTAGCGTTATCAACTTCATAAGACCATTTTCACGACAATTTCGAAAGACCATTGGTTATATTTCCTATATTCTTTTGTATAAAAAATAAAAATAAAAATTTCAAAAACATATCTACAAATATGTATTAATGTTTTTCCGTGCAAGGGAAAAATTTAATATTTTTTAAAAATTATTCTAGACAATAAGTTTGTGTCAGCTTTTATATTTACTCAATATTCATATTTATATATAATATTTATCAGTCCATACACTGGATGTCAATCGATGTTTTTGAATTTTTTCGGTTTCCTGATATGAATGAACTAAACGTTGAATGCACTTAATTATACGTCGTACAATGTTTCTATTTTTTCTAGAAGTATTATAATAATTGAATATTATATATATATATATATATAATATACTGTATATACCTATATACCTATATAATATATATAATAAATATTATATCGTAAATAATTGCTTTTCCGAGACGGTTTCTCTCAATGTGCGTGCGTGTGCGTGTGTATACTCGTTGAAATCCGAGTAAGAAATGGTAATTCAACAAAGGCACAATACGTCGTGTGAAATTACAAGTGTGCACTGTGCATAGTAAAATATGTGAGTGATAAATTTTCGACAAAATTCATTTTCAAACATCACGTTGTTATGTTCAATTTTTTAATAATTTAAACGGCGCGCGCAACGTGACTTTTCGAGTCTTCTCGAGTTTATCCTATTCTATGTAATAACTAATAAGTCGGATAAGCGTATTTGCAGTGTTAATTTATGAAGTTTTACGTCGAATATACGAGTGTGTACGATAATAAGAGCAGTTTAGAAAATTCAATTTTCGTACACTTGCCTTTAAAAGGATCGTACACGAATTGGTAAGTGCCTATAATAATGTGTACCTTATGACCTTATGAAAACCAAAGCGTGCATTATGAATTACAAATGTGCGTACAAAACTTGTATAATAGGTTTTTGAGTTGTAATTGTAGAAATAATAAAATTTAAATATAAATGCGTTATTAGCTTTTATATATTCATTAAATTATTATTAACGTCGATCACGATTGTAAGACGTAAATTATTATAATATAAAAAGGTACGATTCGTAAATTCGTGAAATATTACACGTATAGGTTCGTATTTTATTTGTTGATGTACAAAATCTCAACATGTTTTTCACCCTGCAGTGATGCAATCAATATAAAAATATAGTTTAGGTAGGTAGGTAAATAATAATATAACAATTGTCCTTGGTATTTCGATGAGCTGCGTATAAGATATAAAAATACGTTTACAACCGATACCGGAGGCTATGTGATACGTTACGAAGAAGGTATTCTATTTATAAATGTTTAATATATTCATATTTATAATATAAGTAATAGCGTCGATGATTTAAATTGCAGGCTATTATGTTACGTAGGTGCGCTTATGATTAATATTTTTATACGACAAATTAAATTCATTTTTATACGAAATGGAATTGTGCAAAAAAACGTCGTCACGTATAATGATTTACGAAGATTTATACTGGTGTTTTGTCGGTATTACAAATAGTTATATAGGGACTCGTAATATTTCGCATACAACCATGGGTACTCGATTTCTATAGTCGTTGGCAGTTATATAGTTGGCATTTCATTTTCTAACTCAATTTGTTTTTTTTTTTTGCATTTTATTTTAAACACACTGAACTGAAACGATGGTATTGGTATTCCGAAAACCGACATTTTTTGACCGTAAATTCTGCGCGATTTTCCACACATATTCAATTTTTTTTTTATTCGAATCCCTTCAAGATTAAACCCGAGGAATTATAAGCAGTGGAACTATACAAAAAAAACTAACAGTAGTATAAAAAGGAGAATTCTGGATCACAGCTCCTACTGTGCATTTTCCGTAGGAACTCTACTATGAACCGTAGGAGTTATACTGCAACACGGCCGCCGTAATTCGGCTATACTCATAAAAAAAAAATTATCACCTAAATTTATATATTATTATAATTTAATGTTATCGCCATAGACGCGTATTTAAGATAGGCAGACAATATGAAGTTTACTCTTAAAAAACATCGATCGTTAAAGCGTTTTTTTATTTATTCTATTTTATTATTTAAATATGTTACGCGTTTGATATTAAAATATAATTTTTGTTAATTTACTATTTTATTCTTCTTCGTCGTTTTGATGCAGAGTCGATGTTGTTTTTGCCATCATGGCCGTAAAACGTTCACAGAGAAAACAGAACTTTTCTGCCGGAATACGGAGCGGATCACATCATGGACTTTTCGAAAACGCCTTCGTCCGAAGTACGAGGATCTCTCCCTGGACTTATATGATCGACTGACTCTTGGACTGTGGAAGTTCACAAAAGTCCTTTTCCGTGGTAATTCCCTCCCCCCGAAGACCTCTCTCGAGTATTCACACACGACACTTCCATGCAAATGCTTTTTTAATATATCTGAATAGTCCGAAATTCGGGGAAAATAGTCATCTATGTTAAGAACTGCCAAAATGATCGGCTGTTCTGAATGAGTAGATTACTTTTAATAGTTTTTTATGCTGCGTGGTGTGAAGAAATGACATTTAGGTGGAACGGTTTGAGACCGAGTTACATACGAATTATCCTTCGAGGTACTTCAAAATACGAAAAACGCGTTACCATTTACTTTTATTTCTAAAAATCTACGCTAAACGAAGGAAGTTTTAGGAGGATTGCTAGGTACATGATTTTACAAGTCGCAACGAAGTTGCACATAATACTATTTGTACGTTGCACCCGTGGTTTATTATATAGAAAAAAAGCAACAATATATTTTTTGATTATCATTATTACATTCCTAGTTAAGCGAAGAAAGTATTTGTTATATGTGTTTTATTTTTTTGTATTTGAACGTTTTTGTGTAGGAGTACTCGGGCAAGAGTACTGACATGTCCAGTGGAGTATTTAGGCCGGGGCCCCCATTATATGTCCAAGTTGAGGGACCACAAGAGGATCTTAATTATTACATTAAAAAAAACTCTGAACAATTTATTTTTTTTTTTATATAATATTTATATTGAAACTAATTTAATTTAAAATACAAAAAAAAAACCGGTGGCGTTTATCATTTTACAAACGTCGCTAGTTTTTCAAACGGGCAGTTAGTTTTTAAATTTTTTATTTTGCTTTTAGAATAAATATTTAATAATTAATATTCTTATTATAATTTAATTTCTGTGATATAGTGGGCCTTCGTCTCTTATAGGCCTTAGAGCCACCGATTTTCACGCTACGTCGCTGGACATGTCTAGTTCGTAGCTTGACATTTTTTTCTCTTTATCCCAGTAATTTCTTTGAGTGAAAGTGAAAAAAAAACATTTAAAAATAACCCGCCGGTCAAATTATATCGACATACTCGTTTTGGCCGTGGAAAATTTATGTATTTTTTTAAATGCTAATTTAAATAATTTATAGTTTAAATAATTTTTAAACGATAGTTCATAATATTTCATTAGTATTTGTCATATTTATTGAAAAAAATATTAGTAAACATTTTAAAACGATAATCGTTAAATATTTAAATATAATTATTTATTAGGTGAATTTTCACGCGTAGAAATAAAAGGTACTTACTAAATACCATTTCTTATTTACTTTAAACTTTTGTTTTTTTTTGTTTAGCACTTTTAAGCATTTATAAAGTTTATTCAAACGATTCTATACACGTCATGTTGAAATAGTCATCGGATCTGACATGTCACGATAAATGTGTTGCAGAAAACTATACTAAAATACTATTACCGTTTTATACCCTAACATGATAAAATAATTTGAATTTTTATATTTGTATAAATGTCGCTTTTTGAACGATTTTTTTTTTGTTGCTTTAACAAAAGTACAAAACTTATTTAAATACTTTTTGATTTTAATCCGTATATCGTACACAATTTCTCGGGGCTTCAAAACTATTTAAAAATTTATTTAAAAAAAAAATTTTTTTTATTTTTTTTTGTATTCGACTCAAACAAAAATTTGCTTTCGCGAAAATTGTCTAAATTTTTATTAATTATTTAGTATAACGTTACTTAGACCGTTTCCCTCAAAACGGGAATCGCACAGTGACCTTTTAACGTAACCATAAACTAATCCCATTGGAGTCCCATCAACGAGCAGTTTTCTTCAATCGCGTCTTCTTGTTCACATCGCACATACAACATATATATTATATATGCTTATTGTACAATGTTTTTTTTTTATATTTTGTACAGATTGTATATTTTTCTTATTATAATAAACTGTTTTTATCGAGTTTATAAAGGAAAATAAGAGATTTGTTTATTATTACGCTCATGTCAATATATAAAAAATTGTTTAAAATCAACTTATAATATATTCATATGAAGCTCTAAGATATTTTTCAGTTGCAGAGTTGTTTGGTTACGATAAGTATTAAATTTTTTTACACCGTGTAAGATAATTAATAAATAAAATAAATTGTAGTTCGGTAAAAATTCTTAAATTGAAAATGTATTACTTTTAGATGAGATGAATTATTATGTCTGTGCTACCAATGTATAACATTGTGTGGTGTATTTTTAATTTTTTTCAACTGGCTGAGAGGTTTCAAAAAAATATATTTTTTTTATAATTTCAATGAAATAAAATGATATTAGATATACGAGGATATCGTATAATGTTTAAAAAAAAAACATAACCGGATTTTAACAAATAGGTAAAATTTATTAAACAAATGTTTATGCATATATATATAAATAATAAATTAGATCTTGATGCTGTGTTACAGGTGGAAAATGAGAATTGAGAATTTTTATTTTAAAAGTAAAACGCTATTTCTTCTAGCGAGGAAACTACTCAATCGTTGTTTTTTTTTTTAATTGAACACAATTCATATAAAATTTCATATTAGTATATTATTTATTGGACTGTAGTCGCAACATTCAATAAATGTTCGTCGTTCAGTGATGAAATATAAAATATTATTATTATTATTATTATTATTATTATTATTATTATATTACATCACTATATAGATTTGTCGGTAAGTCGGAAATACAACACGACAAATTACTGTGTCGAGTGCGTGATTAAGATAAATAGAGCAGAAAATCGACGCTTTTAAACCCTTTTACTATTTTATAGATTATGAAAAAAAAACTTGAACGTAGTTCTAAAGTAATCTTATGGTGTTCCAAATATATTTTTCAAAATATTTTCATAAAATTTAAGTAGTGATATCAATTTTTTTTATATATACTTAAAATTTATTATTTCCGTTTTCATATTTTTGTACTAATCTCCATTTACTCAAACTCTAAAGAAATCAATATAAAATTTAAAACCAAGACGATGTAATGAGGTTCCCTAAAAGTATCTAACTGATATATAAAATCTAAATTATTTTAAATTAAAACGCATTATTTTTATTAAACATTTGAATTTTAATATTTTTTTTTTTTAGGTATTGTAAAATATATTTCTATGGCAACTATGGAATTGATTCCAGCGTAGGAAAATACGTCACAATTTGGTTTTTACAAACAAAAAAAACGTATACGTCCTGTAAACATTTTTTCAAATATAGATTTAAATTATATAATTTAATTGAAAATAAAAATGACAATTACTGGACAAATTTTAAAATACATTTTTGGATTGTCTTTGAAGTGTCTCCAGCCGACATAATATTGTATATGTATAAGGACGCTACAGTTCTAAATAGAAACGACCAATAATAAAAAAATCTTGACGCATTTTCTAAAAATTATCCGGAAAGTGACTGCGTGGCATTCTTACGAAAATATGGTCATAACTGAACCTCAAAAAGAACGATTGAATTTCGGATGTATTTTACACAATAATTTTTAGTGCGTTAAAAGAATACACAATGTGCAGATGCGTATTTAAATATTTTCAAAGGGGGGTTGAGAGAGTTATTGAATATATGAATTGAGGAAATCCGAGAGGCTTTACACCTCTCCTCATATGTTTGTTTTATAATAAAATTAAAAAAATTATTTTGTTAAAAAATATAGTAAAATATGTTTTTATCATAATTTTATATGTTGGTGTTATAATTGTTTCACATGACATAGGCACTTTTAAAGTATCTATTACGAAAAAAATAAAAAAAAATGTAATTTATGTTCATTATATTACAAAATCTAGTTTTCAACGGCTTAAAGACAATTCGTTATTTCATCGATGTCAATAAGTATGTTCTGATGATTAGAAGACAGTGCCCATTCATTTAGCCTTTTCTGTAATAAAATTAAATTAAAGGTGGGAGAGTAGAAAGGTTGCTGTGCGGACATGACGTGTTTCTTTCGCCGACTGATGTACACAATTTTTAGAAGAGCTTCGATTATTACGTTTACACCCATTTCTTGCTACATAATTTTGCTGGGGTGGTACTTAAGGCGGTTGATTTTCTCAATAGTTAAAAAAATGAATAAATAAAAAAAACCAAAATTTTTTTTAAAAAAAGCGATTTTGTCATAATTTATTATTATATATTTCTGGCATTTCGAAAGTAATAGTCTTGAAATTTATATCGAATATGTAACTTTGCACTATATATTATATACGTGAAAATGTTCGAATAATTCCTTATTTTGATTTTGTGCTATTTATATCAATTATTAGATGTTGATCTAGCTATATTAAATAAAAAATTTTTGAAATTCCTTAATCACAATTTTTTGTATTACCGTTTTAAATTTTTCGACTAAGTGTGTACTTATTAATATTATTTTAATGGAAAAGGCGATCAAATTGACGTACAAAATCAATTTGGTTTTTTTTTGTGCACAACTTTTTACTTATTAATTTATTTTCTTTCTGTTTAGATCATTTAGGGGTTTTTTTTAAGAGTCTTTAATTTCCGCCAATTTTGAAGACAAATTAAATAATAATTTTTTTAAATTATTATTTAATTTAGCGAAATGTGTTCTTAAAATTCGAATAAAAAATATGCACTAACGCGTGAAAAAGAGCTAAATATTCAAAATATGGAATTGAAAATTTTTTTCTAATAAGCTCCTAGTATTATGAAACAAATTTCTATATCACTGAGGTACGTTTTGAATGATTATTAAAAAATCATGCAAACTCCTATAATCCTGGTCTAACAACGAAACTCTAATATTATCTTCGTGTACGTAATTCAACACCCACGGCTCGCTACCCTCTTTTTTTTAGTTCGGTTTAAAACCCGACCAGTGACACAGAATACATGTTCAAGGTGGTACATTAGCACCTCCTAAAATTGCTGGGTGGGTCAATATATTTTGAGATTGTTGTTTCTGACTTTGGATTTAAGTTGGTATAGGTATATCATTTGTACATAAATATTTGTTTCGGTAGTATATTATAAATTATTAAAAACCAACGGTTTAAGCCTTAAGCGTAAACTATTTTAAGCAGCACAGACTTCGAGCAATAGCTACAAGGCAGTTGATCAATTCGTTACGCGGATCTCATATTAATACTCCATACACGTAAATGCATAAACAAATATAATTGTATACAGTTAACGCTTAAAAGTGTTCATTATTATTGGTATGATTTAATAACGTTTTTTTGATATTTCATTTAAATCAGATTTAGATCCGTATAGCCGGAATAATTTATTATTTAATATGAGTAATTTATTACAAATATTTCAATTAATTTATTATTATATAATGCGGCTAATGATCTGGGCTAAATTTCTTGAAACATTTACTCTTTAATAATTTCTAATTTTAACACACTAAAAAGTATATATTTGGTGTTCTAGGCTGATCATTTTATAATATTTAAAACAAAGTTTTAAATATAGTATTTATTGTAATTCATTTAAAAGATGCGTATTGCTTTGAAAGATAAAAAATAATAATAATAAACTCGGGTTAATTTTTTTTTTGTTTACTTAACAGATCAGATACATTTTTTAAAAATTACATTTAACTGTTAATTTCATTTTAATATTATCTGAAGTTAAAAAAAAATCATTAACTTGCCCAGCCTTGAATAAATGTCTGATGTATGTATAAAACAATATTTTATGCATTTTTTTTTTTGGCGCGATGTACAAAGGAAAATCGATCACAAAAAATTTGGCACAGCTTCAGTTCCGATCATAGCCGTCCCAAGGTGGGAGGGGGGTAAATGGGGCAAGTGCCCTAGGGCGTCCAAAGTATTACGATGAATGCAGGGGGCATCAAAAAAATGAATGACAAAAAGAAAAAAAATGTATTGTTTTATTTTAGATATTAATTTCCCTTGTACCTGTATATGATGATTTCGAGGATGTGTGTATTTACTATTAAAATATATAAAATTATATAATTAGATATTACGTTAGTTGTAAATCTTTTTTTTTTGGGGGATGGGGGCGTCAAATATTATTGCCCTAGGGCAGGGGCGCATTAAGAATCAATATTTAGGGATGGGAGGGGGGGCAAATATAATTTGCCGCCCCTAAATTTACAGTACAGATTAAAATTCCAACAGATTAAAACATATAATTCCAAATGTCCGTGATCAGTGTGCCGCCCTCTAAAAATTGCCGCCCGGGGCAAACGCACCCTTTGCCCCCCACTTAATGCGCCCCTGCCCTAGGGCGTTATTGGTGGTGAGGACGGCACTGGTTCCGATCCACAGGGATATAATGCTGTTACGGACTCGTTTAAGAGACCGCAATACTTAAGTAAAGAATAACTGTGTACGGTGACTTATTCTACAATTTATTGATGTAAATGAGAAACTATATAATATTATTTAATAAATGCTCTGTAAAATTATACTACAACTATACTGTTTTGAACAACGCTGCACACAACACTGCTCGATCGTCATCGAGTACGTGTTGGTGTGCCCGCCGTCCGGTCGAATTGCTATATCAGCAATTCCTTGGGACCGACGAGGCTTACAATATAATATTCTGTTACATACAAATACTTATAATCAAAATTAAAACTAGGGGTTCTTAACAATGCGTACAATATTTAACGTGCCGGTTTATTATATAATAGACGCGCGTTACTTTGATGAAATAATCGTATACGCACGTTCGCAGCGCGTATAATAATAATATTACTGCAGTCGGATCGTGCCCTTGGGCCGAATTCGCTCGGCACAGACACATTTATGGGATTTAAGCGTAAAATTGTCTGTACGATCGTGAAAAATCTATCGATCCACATTGTTATTATTACAGACGAGACTTGTACGTATGGAACGCACTCACATACCGAGTACCGACACCCGATAATTACGCGGCGTAACCGTTACAAGGTCGTCGTGCGGATATGCGAAACGGCGCGTTCGGAATAATATAATATATTTTATAATATTATACAGATGATAATCGGCTTTGCATATTTGTGGGAGAAGAACACGTGCGAGCGGCACGAGTAGTGATAATAATAATCGAGAAGATTAAAACAATTTTATTTTTTCTTGTTATTATTATTATTATTATTGTTCGCGTATTGTATAATAATAATAATAAAAAAAAAATGGTATTACACGTTTTTCCATCGCAGCACGAGCGCGATCAAATCCTCCCGCACGTATAATCGTTACCGTATTGTGGCCCGCGTTCGCGGATTAAAAGTCACGCGAGCTGATTGCACAACACGAAGACTACGACGACGACGGTGAGTATAGAGGTATGTATATTATCGTTCGTATTTTTTTTCCTTCTCCTCCTTCTTCTTCTTCCCAATAACAACAATAAAATAGTAAAATCCGATAAATAAAAAAAAAAGATTAAAAATAATAATATTACGTGAAAGAAGAATAGCAATAAAAGGCAGTGAGCCGCGGGTTGTTGTGGACATGGCTTAAGTGAATTACTTGGACAATGATTTCAGAGTGAATTGTTACCATTATAAATTCGAAAGCGATGATAAATCATTGCATTCGATAAAACGATTCTGAGCTTCGGTATTATTTATTATTAATACTACATAATAATAGGGTGTGTATGGAACACATAATTAATAATAGTAATTTAATATAATTTCTTGCGATAAACTTTTTTTTTCGGTAGTTTTTGAGTCATATTTTTAGGCGCTTTTGAAAAAACCGAAAAATGACCTCTCTAAAGTGCCAACTAGATGCAATGTGCTGCCGGAAACAAACTGTGACCGCAAAGACCGGAGCACTCCTTCTGGTAGATTTTTTGGGTACAGACATAAAAAAAACTGCTTTGTAAAATCAATAGATTCCTTGCTATGCTCAAAATCTAAAAAAATGCAGTGAGCCGCATGGTGGTATGGACATGGCTCAAGTGAATTACTTGGATAATAATTTTGAAATTTTGTTACGGCCATACGTATTTGAAAGCAATTATAGCTGACTGAATGCGATAAAACGATTCTGAGCGGAGCTTCGCGGTGTAATATTATCTATTATTATTAATAATATATAGTGTGTATAGAATACATAATTTACGATTAACCTTACAGTAAGTCATTTTAACATAATTTCTTACAATAGATCAAGGTAGTAAAAAAATTTCAAGGCACTAGAACCGTTAGTTCTGAACAAACGTAATTTTTCCACAAAAAATACACATTGTCGAAAGAGTTGAAATGTTTATTATTGAAAATTGTTCCAGAAGATTTTCAAGATTTTTTTCATACATTTGAAATAAAGTGCGTCTGACATTGTATTAAAATTTCAAGACTTGTGACAAAAAATTACCTCTTTTATGAGTTTAATACAGCAAAATCTATAATAGCTATAAATAGCCCAAAATTAGAAGACATTTTTTGGAAATGAATTTAAAGTACCAGCTATATGCAATTTGCTACTGGAAATCGGGTATGACTGTAAAAATCGGAGCACTCCTCCTGGTAGAGAATTCTTGGGTATACAGACATAAAAAAAACCACATCATTGTAAAACGAATACATTTTTTGCTTCGCTCAGAATCAAAAAGTAAAAACTACAAGTATAATAATCGTAAAAAATGCATTCCTACGTACAGGTCATTAGAATATGTTTGTATAGTTTATACATCATATAGTTTGCGGTGAACAAAATATCAACTATCCGGAAGAAAGGATGCTCAATATTTTTCGACTCTTAGTTGCATTGTGTTTGAGTACACATGAGCCAATTGGCACCCTTCGGTGTGGAAGTTCGAAAAAACCTACCGTTTTTTGCGCCATTTCAAGAAAGAAAGAATACGGAACATCTTTAATAGGAACATAGAAACGGTCATATTTGCAAATGATAAAAAGCTATTCGCACAACTACAATCCTAATGAGATTATTTTTATCCTCCAACAATACGGAGTACCACCACACTGGTTCATAGAAGTCGGCAGACTTTTTCAACTATGAGCTACCATCCTTGATCACTCCGTACACCGGAACTTACAGTTTACGATTTTCCTTCAGCGGAGGTGTACATAAAAAACACAGGTTCTGTACTTTTTCCTTTTGAAAAGAACAGAAAAGTCGCATTAAAAACGCCATCAACTCGATTGCGGTCCACATGCTTCAACAGGTTTATGAGAAATTTGACTATTGCTTAGATATGCGCCGTGCAAGTAATAGGAATCACGTTGAACGTTTGTAAGCGTTGTAACAAAAACTTAATGTAACTGATACCTTAGAAAACTTATCCTAACTTTTAATTACTTAAATTTTACAATAAACATGGTTTTTTTTAATCGTATGAATCATTTTGGAATATTCTCTATATAGAAAAGAATAAAATTACATACAATAAGTTACGAATATTACAATAAAAAGACGCAGAGTTAAAGATAAAAAATAATAATACCTAATAATAATAATAATAATAATAATAAGGATAATAGACAGTCAGCGAGCTTACGAGAACACGAATTTGCAGTAGATGTATTATATATAAATAATAAATATATAAGTACGTATAGAGGATTCCGTGGAATAAATTCTTTTGCAAACGGCTGCTAGTGAAAGGTTTAGCGTGCACGTATAACGTCAAAGAGCGTTTACATATATTTTATATAATAATATATAACCCAACGTATAACCTATTGAACGATTATATCTGTATTATAGTATCATGGTCATTATATATTAATTTATCGGCGCGTGATATCCGTTATTATTAGTCGTTAAATTTAATAAATACCTAATTTATATCTTTTAATTAATTGAAATCAATGGTTTGAATATTCGGGTATAACTTACAATAATTATTTATGAGTATAATATGTGTATATTGTAATAGTCATATAAAAAATTGTAAAATAATAATATTGGCCTATTGGCGGTTAAAATGGATACTATGAAGATTCATGTAATAGATACGTTATTTATCAAATAATAATTTAAAATTTATATCCGAACGTAGTAACATTATATATTATATTGCAAAATATTAAACAAATTAAAAATATATACGGTATACAATATATAACAGCGCATTGAACAAACACAGAAGCCGCATAGCCCTTCTGGGATGCATCGGCGAAACCCACGAGCTGAATGTCTTTGGCATAACGAACGTCGATATGTCGCGGTATTGAAATGTTAGAAAGTAACGAAAGCTCGGTTATAAACTGCTGCCACTTTAACGCCAACGCTGTCGATAACGGAGAATCCCACCCTAACTTGTCGAGCCATAACTCTTGCATAAGTCCTTTTGCCCAGAACACCACTGGACCCAGAACACCAACAGGATCATAGAGTCTGGCGATTGTAGACAAGACAGAGCGTTTTGTAGGAATAACTTCTTCCATGTTCACGTGATATCCGAATTTGTCCAGTGCCGGTTCCCAATGTAGTCCTAAAACTTTAACTGCCTGTTCGTCCTTAGGTTTGAACAATGGACTGAGTGCACGATCCTCCACCGGTATTTTCTCTAGCACTTCGACACAATTGCTTGACCACTTCTTTAGTGTGAACGATCCTCGACGTAGTAACGAAATGAGTTCCTGCTGTAACACCAATACTTCCTCGACACCATCAGCACCTGCTACAATATCGTCTACATACGTGTTTGTAACTAATAGACCTTGTGCCCGAGGATATAATGGACCGTCCTCTTCATCCAGTTGTCTTAAGCATCTGATGGCCAAATATGGAGCCGCATTGACTCCGTAGGTTACTGTGCACAACTGATATTCGCGTACCTCTTCGTTAGAAATCTACGCCATAAAATATGCTGGTATCTGCAATCATCTTCACATATCTTGATTTGCCTATACATTTTCTCAATGTCGGCGACGAAAACGTATCTTTGGAAGCGATTCCGCAACAACACATCACTAATTTCTGTCTGCAATTTCGGACCGGTAACTAAGCAGTCGTTTAAAGATGATCCTGAAGTAGACTTCGCTGACGCGTCGAAGACTACGCGTATTTTACTGTCCTTGATCACTGCGTGGTGCGGAATGAAATATTTTCCTTGACATGGAGCTGGTCTCATGTGGCCCAGAGCAAGATAATCATCCATAAATTTACGATAGGATGTGTAAAGTTGTTGATCTTTAACTAACACGCTCGAGATTATATAGGCGACTTAAAGCCATCAAACGTGATGAGCCAAGACCGTACGCTTCTGTCTCCAGTCGCTGTGACTCTTGCTGTATAACGGCACGAAACGGAAGGGCAACGCAAAACCTTCCTTGTGAATCTCAGGAAACAGTCTTTGAACTGATTGTCCTCAGTAGTTGGTATCTCACTAGCCGGCGGTTCCTCAAGCGTCCAGAATTGTTGTAAAGTCCGTCTATTGATGGAGCTGTTCTCACTGTCAGTGAAACTAAAGGTGATGCTGATGACTCTTGTAAGGCGCCAACAACAATCCAACCTAGATGTGTATTCATGGCAGACAGCAAACCGGACTATGAATAATATCTGCTTTTGGCTGTAATAAGAGTGGATACAAATCGTTTCCGATTAACATGTCGATTGGACCTGGGGTATCAAAGTCTGCTAGTATTACGAATGAAGTTTCGAATTTAACTCTTTATAAGTACACGATAGATTTAAAATATAGATGATGAAATCAATACTGCGATGTAATAAAATAATAATAACATGGAATGAATTACAATAAAAAAAAATATATATTGCAAAATCATAATTATATAGTATTGTGTAAATGTATAGGAAATAAGTTATAATTGTGGTGTTTTTTAAATTTTGATTTATTGTTCAAACGTAATAATGTTTTTAAATGTGAGCACTGAGCATGTTCAGTTTTGTTTCTTTTTTTTCACCATTATTGACTACGTATTTAATATTATTTCTGGGGTCAAAATACGCTCGTGGCCGTCCCAATTTTATGATTAGTTAGGTTAGAGTATTGAATTAATATTAGAAATGTCGAAAGACAGAAATATAACCAACACGTATATTGATAAGGACTTTGAAATCGTTTTAAAAATTAAATAGGAGATTCTCAAATAAGTTTGATGTCTGAAGACATGTTAACGTAATCCATAACTAATACATATGAACGATGTTGTAGTTTGAATTTTCTGTGCTTTATATTTCTTAATTGGTGAGATAATTTTTTTCGCAGAGATTACAACCAGCTGGAGTACCCAAAAGACGCGTTAAAATAATTCCAATATTTGAGATCGAATTCTGACTCCGAGTTTCATACTATTTTTGAAAATGCAAAGACAATCAGCAAGTCATACTCTAGATGCTAATGTCTCTACAGGAAACCAAACGAATTAAATGCAATTTAAATTAAAAGTTTTACGTATAATGTGTATAGTAAATAGCCTTCACCTTGTCCATCATGTCAAATTCTAGTATATCCTCCGGCGGCCACATTAAGACAATGACAAATACCGTACTCAGGTTATAAATATACTGTTACTCCGCTGCACGCGTCATAGTGAAAGCGGTCGTGTAGCATTTATCTATCCAAAACAAAGATGGGCCGCCAATCTCAAGTCTCTACGTCATCGATAAATAACGTTTGTTGGATATCTGTTATAAGCAATATGTACGTAAATTAATCGGTGGTCAAACTTACTCCGACTACGTTTAAACGATGAGTAGGCCAAGTCGGAGTAAGTTTTAAATATGTTAAAACTTACTTATCAAGTGTAGTCTGTATTATTTGAAAAAAATTTTTAAGTTTTACCTATCGGTTAATAATGGATTTATGAAAATCGTTTTATATGACCAAAATCGTCAAGTTAAGTTTGACGCTCTTCACAGTAACGTGACTTACGACAAATGACGTGAAAAGTGATTTGATTGTAACACGTTATTTGATAAATTGTGCATTAAAATAAAGTGAAAAATCACGGGGGTCCGAACACTATTCTGAGATGTCGGATCATGTTGATTTACTGTTGAATCACTTCAGTATTTTGTTTTCATGTAATAAAAATAGCGTGCGAATTTCAATAAAAATAATTACAAGAAACTTAAAGACTTTTATAGGTGTACAAAGCCGGGGTAATAAATTATACAAATATTATTTATACAAAAAAAATTCTATAGAGTAAATAAAAACATTCAAATTAATTTTATCCGAGGAGCAAAAGTATACTCTGTCCCCCCCCCTTCTCCGACGCCACTGATCATCCGCATTGATCGTACGAATTTGATCAAATTTCGTTCCAAAATTTCATCCCACCAATAACAAAAAAAAAAAGGGCCAACGGTGAGCTAGGGGATTCGACACCCATATTCGACCCCACACCTCCCATTGTTACGCCACTGCTTTTTGTATGGTGATAAGCATAGGCGCAATTTGGGGGCTTGGGTGTGCTTAGCACCCCCAGTCTTGAAATTAGCACCCCCAATTTTTTTTCGTATTTATTTAAGTTTTAGTAGTTATTATGTACACAATACGTACATAACAACAGTTTTGTTCTATGATATTATTTAAATGAATAATCGTGTGATGACTTAAAATATGTTATCTTACAGACTGGTCAAAAAAATTAAAGAAAACAATTTAAATTCAGATGATTTTATAAATGTATAATATAATAATATGCTATTGATAAAATATATCAATTTGATCAATTCATATGTTACGTTTATCAATGAATGTGTAATTACTGTTATTAAATAATAATATACTATACAAAGCATCATAGCCATTACTTAAATATGTAATTGTTTAATGGACATTGAATGGTTGCAGATATCGATAACTCTATAAAATAACATGAAAAATCGAAAGGCTTCAGCACCCCCAGTTTTTTCAGTGAAATTGCGCCCCTGGTGATAAGTCAAGTCACTTTCGGGTCATTGGAAACGCTGCGAGAGAAGGAGATGGAGTCGAATCGATCCGAAGCAATACGCGTATAGGTACATAATAATATATAGCAGCGGTTCCCAAAACTTTTTAGACTCGCGGCGCCCTTTTGAAACTGAGGTTTTCTCATGGCGCCTTAGATAAAATTGATGACATTTAAAAAAAATTGTTTAGATAAAAATAAATAGAACTACAAAAAACTGTAGATAATATGTAGAATGTAAATATTTATATTATTATAATTATATGAGTACATATTTCATAAATTCTTATAATTGTTAAGATTTATAAATATTATATTTTACACTAAAAATTTTTTATAAAATTCAGCGCCACCGACTGTTATCTGGTCTAAAAGTAAATTTAGTATTTCAATAAAAGACAAATATTCCCTTTTTTAAGCGATAAAGCTTCGCGTATTTTAATTTCGTTTTCAACTTTCTATATTTGTGCGAAGCTGGGTTTTTGACGGTCATTGTGATAAAAAGCAAATATCAGCAAGCAATAACAAAAATCAGCGTGGGAAAAGGAAATGAGAGTGGCCGCATCTAATTTGATTCAAAGATTTGAAAATGTATTAAAAAAATATTATTAAATATAAAATATTTATTATTATTAAAATTTAAAGGTGTAATTATTATAAAACAAATATTTTATTATTTTAAGGGGCCCCTTTAAAGACATCGCGGCGCACGCTTTGGGAACCGCTGATATAATATAGTGTCCTGGTGTCGAACGCCGTTTAAAACGCTGGACCGCGACCAGGTTGCGGTTGCGGTACGTATGGTATTGCGTATATGGTTCGATATGGTTTCCTGGTGGCCAATAGACAAACCGTACGGATCGAGTGCGCACCGGCGGCGACCGGCGAGCGGCGCGGCGTCGAGTCTATTCCGTTTCTTCGTTCCGCGCTTGGGTGACGCGCGCGCGCGTGCCATCGCCGTTCCACGTTTCCGTCGTCGGCGCAAAACCGGACCGTACGCGTAACAGGGTCCCATCGGACGCGCGTCGCAACAGCCGCGTTCCCATTCCGAAGTGGTCTACCGCGGGCGGCGTACGGCATACGGTGCACTGCGGAATGTCGTTTTTTTCCACATCTTTTTCTGCGCATCCTTACAAAAATGACGCAATGTCGGAAGACGCGAAAATAACAACGTTTTTACTGTACAATTAATGTCGTCCACGACCCTCGTTAAGGGGATTGGAAGCGGGTATTTTCTCTCTTTGTCTTACACACATGAATCATAGCAAAATAGACGTTTCGTACTTCCAACGTACCGATCGATCTATTGGTGCGATAAGAAATTTGAAAACAGATTTGAATTCCTCTTGAATTTTACTACAAAACGACTTTCCCACTTTTTTTTATTTATTTTTTTTAAGACCTTTAAAAATGAATTATTAACAATTTTTTTTAAAATTTTTTCGGTTAATTTTTTTAAGGGTTTATGGGAAAAAAATGAAAAAAGTGGGAAAGTCGTTTTGTAGTAAAATTCACGAGGAATTCAAATCTGTTTTCAAATTTCTTATCGCACCAATAGATCGATCGGTACGTCGGAAGTACGAAACGTCTATTTTGCTATGTTTCATGTGTGTAAGACAAAGAGAGAAAATACCCGCTTTCAATCCCCTTAAGTCGAATGGGGCGGGGGGAGAGGGGAAACACGTACTCTGAACCGATTCAATAACAGGATCGCAGCCAGTGGCGTCATTTCAGTTTTCGAAAGGGGGAGGCAAAAGATTAAACCGGCTCCATTTAACTATTTCCCATATATTTACATTTAGCTCAATACAATTTCTATTTTACACAATTTTGATATTTTCGTTATCATATTCATGAATATACATATACCCCGATATACATATGTATATATTTTTTGTGAGAGAAAATTTGTTACTTTGTCGGCTATAATAAATGTATTATAAATAACTATATAGTGCGTAAATATTACCTGTGATTCAAGTTCTTGTCATAATATTAAACGCGTTAGAAATGACGTTTTGTGATCAGCTCTGAGCGGCTTGTTCAATATTTTTTCTCCCTTTCTCGCGCCGTCTTGGCCACACCGCCTTTAGCTTTTTTCATTTTTATTTTTTACGCTTACCACTCACAAATTTATATATATATATACATATATTCATAAAACATACGTTTGAAGCGTTGAACAACGGCTAAACAAATTCGTTTGTACCGTACGCGATATAGGTTCGTCAACTGACGACTGTCAAACGTACATCATATTCTTCGAATTTAGGGGTGACGTCAATAACTTACGCACTGCCTTCAACAATAACCACGTTTATCGAAAAAACCCCAGAACCGCGGTAAGTTGTAACCACTATTTAATCACCTTTAATCGCGGTTATAACCTGCATACATTTTTATTTTATTATTATTATTATCGTATGGTACAATATGCAAGCAGTACAAACTAGATACAGATAAATATATATATATATACAATTACAAATAATTAATTAATTCACAAACAATAAACTATATTAAACATTAAAAATTAATGCTATGGGTAACTTTTCCATGTGGTCATTTAGTTAAGTAGTCTAGAGTTGGATGTCAAGTGTCCTGATCCATTTAAGAGAGATGCAAAGTAAATTACGTCGCCTAAACAACGGCCTACCACAAGGTTCAGTTCTTGCCCCGAGTTTATTCAACCTCTACACATTTGATCTGCCTCCTACAACTTCCCGTAAGTTCATCTATGCTGATGATATCACACTGGCTACTCAACATAATAAGTTTGAAGTTACCGAGGAAATATTAACAAATGATCTAAAACTAATATCAGATTACCTACATAAATGGCGACTTATACCTAACACAGATAAAACTGTAGTGACCACATTCCACTTAAACAACCGACTGTCAAAATACAAGCCTCAAATTAAATTTGGAGGTAAAATTCTTTATTTTATTATTAATTTAATTGTAATCCACTGTTTGCCACGCGATTTGTTATTACTCATTACTATAGATTTGGTTTATTTTATTTACATCATAGGTATCGGCATGAATCATGCCGGCCTACTGTTAACAAGGGGGGCGAATGCTCACCCTGCCCCCTACCAAATGACGCCACTGATCGCAGCGTATTATGATTTGTTAGCCACATTTATATGAGATAAATCCAATCCTGTACTAAAAAAAAAAAATTCGAAGCAAAACCATTTGAAAAAAAGAAAGAAAAACGGTAAACATCTAGTTCCTTCGCCGGTAAATTCGAATTCAGTAAACTGAGTCCCAGATTAAAATTAAACACTCCAACTTAATCGCCTTGCTCCGTCGCAACAACTGTAGTAGCCACGTGGAGGCTGGCCGTTAAAAAGTCTCTCAAAATTGTTTATATATATTATATGCTGTAATCATATATATTATCAATGTCCATATAAAAAAAAAATTGTTCAATGAATTAATCTGTCCGGGCAGGAAAACATAATTTTTTTCTCGAAATCGCTTTTGACTATATTCGCTTTATTTGTTTTCTCGTCCATCCGCGTTCTTATTCGTGGCTTAAATAATTACTCGAAAATACGGTCGAACAAGAGATTATGGCTGATAAAAAAAATTTTTTTAATCGATTTTCAAAATATTGTATTTATTTATAATGTAAATAAAGGTTTCCCGTCTAGTATTAGGTATATTATACGGGTAAAAGTAATGGAATTATTGGAAAGGAAAAAAATGTTTTATTTTAAATTTTAAATGCAATATATTAATGTTTATATTTATAGTTGTAAGTGCATATACCATGATCATTATTTATTACCTTGCAGCGTGAGTCATGGAATGAATCTCCTCCAGGGCGGATTTTTTTTTTTATTGCTCACTACTTTACCAGTTATATATGTACTTTTTAAATATTCTGAATACTTTTTAAATACTTTTTTGAAAGTATTCAGAATACAGTGTTTTAAATAATTTTTAAAAGTATTCTGAATACAGTATTCCTATAATACTTTTTAAAGATCAAACATGTTTTAAATAGTTTTAATAAATGTTTTAAATAAATTGTTACCTAAATGTCAGAAGTAATTATTTCGGCAAAATATATAAGCACCATGTAGGTATATAAAACGACATCAATTATTTTACCAATAATCAGACCTACGTTTGATGTTTGAAACCAGCCTTATTTAAATAGTCAAGTATATTTGATTACGCTACTTATGTTATATTTTATAACTAATTGGTAAAAATAATTTACTTATTACTTATTAGTTACTGTTTTAATTTAGAAACACAGAATTAAAACAAAAAAAAAAAAAATTATTAATCACTCTAAATTCATTATTGACGACTTATTGTATTCGATTAAATAATAATGTAATTACTATACTTGGTATTCATGTTACTGAAAACTAGTAAAAAAAAAGTATTCTTAAAGTATTTGGAATACTTTTTATAAAATATTCAAAATACTTACGGAACACTGTTAATATGAATTATTCGGATACATATTCTGAATTTTTTTTTTTTTTTTTTTGGAAGTATTCGGCATATGTATTCCAAATACTTTTAAAAAGTATTTTACCCAAGTCTGCACTTATCCAAACCAATAAAATTATGTACATTGTTATGTAACTTGTAATTTTATTTATTATAATTATAATGAGGTAAAGGATTGAACGTATAACTATGAATATTACGTGACTTTATCAAATATGTTTTAACCACTAAAAGTACGAAAGTTGGTATAATCTTATGAGCATTCATTTCGAACTACGTAATTAAAAAATTATAATTTATTGGCTATATGCACGAAACACATTTTTCGACACATCAGTGCAAAGATTTTACACTAATAATATAAGTATTATGAAATGGCAACATTGTTTCAAAGTGAACGATTAAGTTATTATCTATTATTGTGGATACGTTAGAGTTTTTTTGTATTTTTTGTTATAACCCCAGTTCTCAAAAACTTATTTTTTTTAAACGTTTATAGATTTTACTAAGTAATTTTTATCAATAGATTATTGTAAATATTATAAAACAATTAATATATTAATATATTATAAATTTATACTTATCTAACTATACGTATACAGTGGAAAATCTACTTAACGAACTTGGCGGTTCTTTTGAAAAAATTCGATAAAATAGAAATTCCGTTATAAAGAAATGATTTTTTCACTTGAAATCTCGTATTTATTACATCAAATGAATGTATGTATATTGTATATGTATATGAATACCGCTCAGAATCTAAAATACTTATAGTATTAAACTTTTATTCATTTAAATTAAAACTTTTCGGTATGTCGATACTGTTTTGGGTGTAATCGCGACCAAAGACTAATAACTGACTTTAACGGATCAACAGTCCGGCTCATTTTTCGATACAAAAATGCATATTTCATAAAATGTATTTGAATCTATCAATCGATAGCAATAGAAGCTAATAGAATTTACCGAGGCAGCGCATCGCGGTCGTTTCCGTATTTGGATCGCCGAAATCTGAATTGGAGTAGTTTTGATACCGTGTTATAAGGTCGAAAAATGGATTCGTTAAAAAGTTACGTTTTTAAAACAAAATTTCACGGTTTTCTAAAAAATCCGTTATGTAGGGAGTTTAGTAAAATTGAGGTTTCACTGTACATTATATACACTTACATATTATTCTCATTGTGCAATCGGTATGCGTGATGAATAAATTAAAATATTATAATAACTGTATATTGCGCGTTGACGGGTAATATTTTAAAAGCTTAATATTATGTGCACACATTTCGATTTCGCGAATCGATTAAATTAATTCTGCAGATTACTTACAAAATTGTCGAGAAACGGGTCTACAAGTTGCAGTATTATTTCCATTTAAGTAACAATAAATAACATACTCTTGCTGTATTACTTTTTAATAGCTACGGCTATTATAATACATACCGACGGTGAACTTTTAATAAAACGTCTACGCAACATGTCGCTTTCCACAAAGGACGTTCACATTGACCTCTTCTTGTGGGATAAAAAGTGATTATAAGAGCGGAGGAACATCTCCTCTCACGGACGCCATATAGTAGTATAAGATATAATTTACATAAAATTGCATGTTCAATAATAATAATAAAATAATCGTGAAACGTGTAACAACGGTGTTTGTTCGGCATACGTAAATTCTAGAGTTTAGTTAGCCGTGCGACGTCGTACTATATTATTATTTATTATTATATTATATCTCATTATTATTTTCTAAATCGCATACTATTCCCTACATAATTTCTTGGATAACATTTACGTTGTAATTCGTCTTTAACATTTGTATACGCACAGTGGCGCCCACGTAGATTATCGAGTAGTGCAAATGCAATAGTAGTGGTCGAATGCGGTGGGTGGGTCATCTTAGGAACCTTGTGTATTTAAATAGGAAATGGAATTGAATTCGACAATGACAAATATGTGATTGGAAAACTTCATCACAATATCGTATGAAAATGATATATAAATTAATTATAATGATGTAATTAACAATTATAGTAAAACAAGTCATCATATAATATGGTTAATGCATTAAATTAAAAACCTTTATAAATATTAATAATTTGTGTTTTGTTGTATATTATTTATGAATTCAAAAATTTGAAAATGAATTTTTACTGGGTGTTAAAAAGTTTAAATGGGTAAACGACAACATGGTATTGGTTATAACCAGGGCTCGGAAGTTCTAGCAAATGCATATTTTTATTGGTTCGTCCTAGAACATCCAAAGTAAGATACAAATATGTTTCACACTTCTCTGATGTCATACACGAAATTTTATTTTGCTATTTTTTGCATATTTACGGTTTTTACTGCTATTTTGCTAATTTTAGGTTTTTAGTGCTATTTTCGGGTATATTTTCACATAAATACATATTATAGGAGGTATTTTGCTAATTTGTTATAACTTATATTCGTGAAAATCTAGGGTGGTCGTTTTTTCTTCACAAATTAGACCCTTTTTAACTTATAATGACAGTGGTGTACTCTAACGGTGCGGGGAGGGTCCACCAAACTCTATTCCCAGGACCAAAAAAAAAAATGTACGACGTACCAAACTTACTAATACGCTCAAATATAAATATATATAAAATAAAATTAGTTCCACTTTTAAAAAGTTTATCCGCCCCATCCCCCTGCCAAAAAAATAATAATAATAAAATTGAAACTATGCCACTGGTAATGAGGTGAGTGGGTGTTAAAAACTATAACTGCACTGACTTTTGAAAAACCTGTGGGCGTGACACGTGGCACTCGTGACACGTTTAACGATACAAATTTAGACGAAAGTCAAATTAATTTTTATCGAATTATTCCTGTTATTCACTACTGTTATGGGGTATAAAAAATTTAAATGCACAAAACTAACGAACATTAATTAAACGTGATATTTATGTGAAATGACCAACGCGAATCCAAGTGAATAAAGTACGATTGACACGTGTTTATGACACTATGAAGTTTAAATATGGAAAACGCTGCTCGCCGGTCAAATGCACGATGTGAATTATCTCTTCAACGTGTACGCTTTATTAATGTTAAACACTTTTGAAATGCAGACATCAGGCCGACTTCGGTTAAAAATCTCGCTCATTTTCGGTCGTATTGTCAGGGGTTTCAAAAACGTCATGATTCAAAAATCGTGAGAGAGAAAAAATCTAATGTTAAATAAAGTGCGATGTGTGAGTTAACGTAAAAAAAAACAGTAAACTTTGCATACATAGATGTGGTGGACGAGCAAATGAATTTCAACAATTTTTTTATCGCCAAATATCGTTGGTCAGTTCGATTCTAATGACACGTTACTGGCAGAGTAGAATATAATACAAAACTATACACGTATCCCAGTGTCAGATGAAACGTTTTATGCAGTTGTTCGTTTAATTTTACGGATTAGATAAAATCGGCAATATTTCGATGCCGGTATTTTTTTCAATGTCGATAAAATCTTCTTATAACGCCGTAACTGGCGTATCGAGCTAAATTGATTATTTATTTATTTACAGACGTATTGATATTTTATATCGAATATGTACACTGAATTTGTCTGTCATAAAAATGAATTGTCTACATTTATTGACATATTATATACTCGTGTATAACAGATAACAGCATAATACAGAAGTAACCGCACGATCTTTCCATATTATTAATTAATATTCGATACTATACGATAAGATGAGAATTACGATACTGTTTTTCATCCGAAGCATTATTACGTGCTGGAGAACCTATTATTATGGAATTGACTATGCAGAGGATTAAGGCCATTTAGGGGTATAATACACAGTGTTGGGAAAGATCCTTTTAAAAAGGAATTGGTTCACGTTCGCGTTCCTTTTGTTAAAAAGGAACTAAATCCTTTCTCGTTCCAGGCTCGAAAAAAGGAATAAGTTCCTTTCGCCGTGCTTAAAAAAGGAACATTTTCGTTACTCAAAAAATTTAAAATTTTTAAAATGTTCACAGATAAAACAAAATAATAGAAATCAGATATACTTTTAAGTAGGTACCTACACACATTATTTTGTGTCATTTCTATCATTTTCAAAAATTTTAAATACTAAATATGTTTTATCTGCGGTATCCACATCCGGCCGTGGATTGACGGTAACAATAATTCGCGTCGACAATATGGTAATGTTATTACCTACGAACAATAATGATAATTTATATAAAAATAAAATAAAATTTTCTTCACGCGAACTATGTAATTATCTAGAATTTACAATCGTTTAATATTAATGACTTCTTTATTGTGGATTTTATTTTTTCGACAAAAAATCGCTCGGAAACTGACATAAAAAAACTGATATCAAAAAACTTTTTTTATAAATTTCATTTTAATTTATTCAATTAAATTCTAAAACTTTTTAAAATTATATTTAAGAAAAAAAAAGGAACGAAAAAACGTTCGTGTCCCTCCTAAAAAGGAACGAAACGTATTCCAAAACGTTCCTTTACACACACACAAAGAAAAGGAACTTCGTTCCTGAGACGTTCCTGAAAATTGAAAAATGAACGAAATCAAAGGATCCTTTGAACGCGTTCCTTCCAAACACTGATTAACACACGAGATCTGTTGTATATGATATATACACAGTGTCATCATGATGACTTGTATGTAAAGGTAAGCGCGGTGAAAAGAGAACCGGCCGGTCGTTACTTGTTGTTGTTGACTGCGAAAGAGAGCGAGCGGAGTCGACCGGATTGAAGACTAAATTCGATGTCCGAGTACCAGGGAAACATGGGCGGCGTTTCATGTGCGATTCGATGTGCGCAGAGTCGGAACAAATGTCGCTTTGGACAATTTCACGCGATACTCGAGGTTTACCGATCCGGGTCCCATGCGCGGCCCCGAGGATCGTGTGCCGCGGGATCTCCTCGACGCGCGTAACAAGTGGAAATTTCCACATAATATACCCGTGGCGTAACAGGGGCGCAGTAGCCGAGGGGCCTACGGCCGGAATTTCTGTTCTTCGCGAGCAGCTGGTGCGCGCGCGCACGCGCGGTGCCGTTGTCGTTTTCGACAGCTTACATTATTGCGCGTCGTATATGAGATGATGGAAGAAAAAAAAATAAAGAGAGAGAAAAAAAAATTTTTAAAACGATTTTTTCCTTCTTCGCGATAAAAATTGTTTAATAAAAAGAAAACAGAGGCAGCGATCCGCGTGGTGTTGTGAATGTCGCTCAAGCGAATTACTTGGACAAAGATTTTTTTGGAGTGTATACTGTTATCACCACGGCTCGGGACTTGTGCATTTTTTTTTTGCATCTGTTCGGGAAATAGGTAGGAGAAATCGGATTCAATACATATTTGTTTCGTGATATATTATAAGGATTTCCAATTAAAAAATTTTTATTGCATATTTTAGGTTTTTTTTTTGTTTACGTGCATATTGTAAAGACTTATTCGTTTTTATTGCATATTTTCGAATTTTTCTAATTAATTAATAAGAAAAATGAAATGTTCGAAAACAAATTAAGTAAAATTTTTAATTTTTACGCGTTATGAAAATGTTATTTAGGAAAAAAAAAATTTAAGTACCTACCTACCTTGTTTATTCTAAATCTATTATTTGATTCTTTAAAAAAAAATGTACTTTCTGTTTCTTTACTATTATACCTATATTAGCTATTTTCAATTTCAAATTTAACTAAAAAAATTGATATTGCTGCATATTCTACTGCATATATTATCGATAGTGCATATTTATACTATGTAAAGTGCATATTTAAATATATATTTTGAGGTTTTTTTTAGCGCATTGAGTACCAAGCCCTGGTTATCGCTATATAAATTTGAAAGCAGGGACTGGAACCTTAACAAAATATTTATCCTGGTTCCGGTTTGCGTTCTTGGAGAATAAAAATTGCGGTTTCGGTTTCGATTCCGATTTTTTTTAAAGTTTCAAATGGATTCTATAGTACAGGGGCCCGATTCTCGAATTTTCGTGATAATTTATCAAATACGATAATTATCAATTTATATATCACGCACGATAATGTTTTATCAAATGTACCAATTCTCGAATGTAAAACGATATTAAAATGTCGTATGTGATAATTTATCGATATTTGATAATTTATCAAATGTTTACCGGTCTTATCAACGTATTATCAGTATATTTTATCGTAAAATTTAAATGTAACTATTATTTTTAAGATATATACATAAAATATTACAGTTCCTATTAATATAAAATTATTCTTTATTAATATTCATAAAATGGAGATGAAAGCTAAAAGGCTACATGTCTATTTCACAAAAACAACAATTATTTTAAATTATTTTAACACTAATTACAACCAGATATAGATGAGGGAACTGATGGAAATTTATCCACTGTCTCTACGCCCTTCGGTCTTCGGACAGGATAGTGCATTAATTAAATTTGGGTATACCGGTAAATATCGGTATTTCGGTATACCGGTACTTTTTGGTATTTCGGTATACCGGTTCGTATCGGTATTTTACGGTATACCGTTTCAAACCGGTATTGAAATCAATTCCGTACTTTCGGTATTCATTTTCAATACCGTCAGCCCTACAATAGTAATGACATGATAATAGCACAGATTTAAATTAACTATCGTTGAATCTATGATAAAATATTGTGTGATAAAATACCTTGGGATAATTTATCGTTTGCATTATCAAAATAAATTATCAAAAAATGTTTCCAGAATACGAAAAAACGATATTTTCGATATTCGTGTGATAATTCATAAATATCACACGTGATAAATTATCACAATCGTTCAAGAATACGGCCCCAGGTATTTACCGGTACTTAAAAATATCGGTTAATGCCGATATTTACCTGTTCTTAAAAGTATGTACATTTACAGGTAATAATAATTTTTATTTACTCATCAATAATTTTAACATCCTTATAATGCTGTTTTATATCTTAACATTGAACACTATTTCAAAAAGACCATTATGCTAAATTCCCGGTTTTTAAACGTATTTAAAACAATAACCTGTAATTTTATAAACAATACTATCTCGTTAGTAACAAAATCAACAATGTTCCTTGACAACTTTCTAATAAAAAAAAACGAAACTAAACGAATAACAATATGTCACTCTAGTAACCAAATCAACATTCTTAACTATGTGTACTGTAGTAAATTACTATTAGTAATTCAACTATAGAAATACAATTATTACTATAGTAACTTAAATATGGAACGCTTTATCCCGTGTCTGATCATTTCCAAATAACAATGAATTTTTTAATATCAAGGTTGACCTCGAATTTTTATCAACATTTAAAAAAAATTGAATTCAATATTTTTTCGTCCGAAAATTTGTATAAAAAAAAATATAGACGAAGATGCACGCAAAACTTAAAAAAAAAAAATTACCGGGAAAAAAAAGGTAATAAAGAAAAAAGCGCAGCTATACGTTGTGATTGGGAAAAAAAATTTTGACAAAACCTCACTTATTGTAACAGTTTTTACGTTAATATTTTTCGGTGATTTTTTTGGACGGCTTTATGTTGTTAACGGAAAATAATAGTTTATTGATCAGAACAATAAAAATAACTAACGAATTTTAAAAACTTTTAATAAATAAAATATATATATATATATATATATATATATACGTATAATAGAAATATTGAATGACCTTTTATTTAAAATTGTAGGAAATGAAAATTAAATATGAATAATTTTCATACGTGTATTCTATGTGCAGTATAAAAATAATAGAAATAATTCATGATTCATTTATGACCGCCATTTAATACTATTGTAAAAAGTTAATTTGAAATCATCACTTTTTTTTTAAAAAAAGTACCTTATTGAATTAAAAATTAATTTATTAAAAAAAATGTTAAGAGTCTAATTAACTTAACTTTTCAAACGTAATATATTGACTCGTTAACGACTTGCAAGCGTATGGTAATTGTACTTTATTATCCAAATGAGTATAAAAAAAAAAACTACTTTGAGAGTATACGACTTTTGTAATCGTCACGATCATTGGCGTGTACAGTGGCGGAGTGGACGGTCTGAAAAACGGCAGTTCATCCAGATGGTCTGGTTCATATTATGGCCTGGTGGCCCTGCGTTTAACATTTTTTTTCGAACCGGCTCGTTTTAATAATTTATACCGATAGAAGTATAATTTAACAATTATTTTGTTTTAAGAACTAATGAAAAAAAATGATCATTTTTTGGAATGGAATTGTTATTAAAAGAAAAAAAAGACAGAGAACGTTTTTTTAATTTTTTTTTAAGTGTGTGGCGGGTGACATGGATAAACAACAGTCGCCCGGCTTGGATTTAGTTTCCACTCCGTCCCCGAGCGTGTATTGTTATATCATGACGTATAATTTTAACAGGTCAAAAATTGATTTTTTTTCCAGCGCTAAGTACCTACTTATAATAATTTGGTAGAATACGGTAGTCGCTGTGACGCATAGATATATCGTTCATATTCGAATGAGCATTATAGCTACTAGGTATTTTATGAGCCGTACAATAATAATAATAATAATAATAATAATAATAATAATAATAATAATAATAATAATAATAATAATAATAATAATTGATTTCATTAACTGCGAATAAATGGCGACGGCGCGGCTTATATCGTTCCATTCGTTAAAAACGTATTACGGTGTAATTTTTCATTTTACCTAACAATTTATTCGGCGCATAAGGAAGTGACGGTACAAACAGCGTCATTTCGGCGTGCCGATAAAATAATACTGCGGCGACCGGCAATTCTGTTAATTGATTTTAGAGTATATTATGATTCTATACGCGCAATATTCGTTAAATTGACGGTTTACTCACTGCGGTTTGTCGTTGAAAAAAAAAATTGTATTTTTATGTAACTTTAATTTGGAATTTTATATAAATAATTGTATTTCTATATATGAAAAATATTGACTTACACCCTCAAACGACTACGCACGGTGCTTTCGAACGTTACACATGTAACAGTACGTAATCTATACGTATAACGTATTGTCATCGTGGGTGTAATCACCGGACATATAGAGATCTCGTGGTAATAATACATTATATTGTTTATAGAAAGGTCGAAATTCGAAAAATGTTTCGATAGTGAAAGTCGCTTGTAATAAATATTATGTCGACGTTATATCGGCTGTTTCGAATTTCCGATAGGTTAAAGTACGAGTATATACCCCGAAGGCCTGTGGCAGCGCGTCGAACAGATCAACAGCAAATAATCAATATTATATTAGCGACAGAGAGAATGGGAAGAATGCACCGAGTGTTTTTTAGATTCTGAGCGGAGCGATGAATCCATTGTTTTTACAATATGATGTGTTTTTTTTTTTTATGTCTGTACCCAAAAATTCTATCAGAAGGAATGCTCCGATCTCTTCGGTCACAGTTTGTTTCCGGCAGCAAATCGCATTTAGTTGGTACTTTAGAGAGGTCATTTTTCAATTTTCTCAAAAGCACCTAAAATTATAATACAAAAACTACCGAAAAAATTTTTTTTTTATGCTTGTACCAAAAAATTCTACCAAAAGGAGTGCTCCGATCTTTACGGTCACGGTTACATTCCGGTATAGCAAATTGCGCATCTAGTTGGTGCTTAAGATAGATCATTTTTTGATTTCCTCAAAATCGCCTAAAAATCAGGGCTCTCATTTGAAAAAATAATAATGTTTAACGTTTTAACGTTTTTTATCGTTATTTATCTTTTGCGTTTATCGTTATGGTATATTTTAACGTTATGGATTATTTGTGTTTAACGTTAAAGAAAGTTTTATCGTTATATAATATTTACGTTTTACGTTTATCGATATTTTAACGTTATTTGGTTTAATATCGATTTTTTTTTAAAATTAATAAATCCATTCATATTTCATAGACTATAGCACGTTTTCAAATCTCATAAACGTAATGTACTTCATTAAACTTCATTGATTATAAAATTCCTAACTTTTATCCTGAATTTTATGATTTTATACACTTTTTCAGTGAGAACCTTGGTTTATTTTTGACTTTATATTCCAATGCAGAATATTTTTCTTAAAATGTTGATTATATTACCAATAGAAACTTTTCTGACTAGCTGACATCTTCTCAGACAAGTATATTTGAATAATTTTTACTATCAAGTAAACAAAAATAATCTGAAAGGTCCAGTAACAATAAATAGTATTTCAATTCGCGATATCACACCGCAGAAAGAGAATTTCCGCGAAAGACATATCGGAAACCGTATAATATCTCAATACACGTGTCTAGCTGACACGCGTGTACGCGTCCATATGAACCCAGCCTTATTATAGAACTATAATAAACCTACACCATAGGCTTAAATTTTCCATAGTAAATTGGAAAAAAAAATTAAAATAACGGTAATTCTATATTTTGTTTTTTGATATTTTGATATATAACGTTAATACATTATTTCGTTTAATGATATGTTTTAATTTGTGATAGTTTAAAATTAGTGTTTATTGTTTTCCGTTACGTTTTTTGATATTCGTTTCAATTGATATTTTGCAATTATAACGTTATAATCAAAACGTTATTATAACGTTTGCGAGCCCTGCTAAAAATATAACTCAAAAACCACCGAAAAAATAATAATTATATGTAATATATTTTTTTTTTATGACCATTTCCCAAAAATTCTACCAGTAAGAGTATTCCGATCTCTTCGGTCACAGTTTGTTCCCGACAGCAAATCGCATTCTAGTTGGTACTTTAGAGAGGTTATTTTTCGATTTTCCCAAAAGCCTCTAAAACTTTAACTCAAAAGCCACCGAAAAATTCATTTTTTATAAGTTTATTAGATTTAAGAAATCATATAAAAAATTACTGTTATTAATTATATGCTCTATACATACTCTATTATTATAAAGTATTGATAATAAATAATATAACACCGAAGCTCCGCTCAGAATCGTTTTATCGAACGCAATGATTTATCATTGCTTTCAAATTTAGAGTTATAACAATACTCGTACATTCTAAAATCTTGCCCCAAGTAATTCACTTAAACGACGTTCACAACACCCCGCGGCTCGTTATTATTATTATTTTTTTAAATTTCTGACGATTTTCCACTCGTTCAAAATATTAGGGTATTGCTGCAATTATTGACAACGAATATTGCGCCGAATCCAATGCATACGGTTGATTCACATCGTGGTTTTTTTTTTTAGTATTGTAATATTTAGGTATCTGTTCCTATGTATGCGCTTTTCCATCGAAATTTTAAAAATTATTTAGATATACACATATATAAATTAAATTATTTACGCAATATATAAATATTATATATTATGTTAATAACTCTAATTATAATTAAGTATATATATATAATTTTTTAATTGTGTATATAAAATATCTTTATGCATCTGTGGTACGAACCCCGGAGAAAAGGTTACACGATGAAAATTTTCAATTAGATTAAAGCCATTTTCTGTCCATTAACAAAATTAAATAATGTATACAACAACGTTTTGTCATCGTTAAAAAATCTTTTGTTATTTTATTCATTCACTCGCAGTATTTCGACAGTTTTTTTTAAAATCTTTTTTTTTTTTGGTAATTTATTCTAATAATTGAAGGTACAATAATCTGATGCGACGACTAGATACGTCCAAATTTCCGAAAAATCATGTTCATATATTATCTATGTAAATGTTGAAAAAAAACAACGATTGGCGCAATAACAAAATATGTCTTATGAAATTGTATTAAATATATATATATATATATAAAAAAAACATTTTTTAAATTTCTGTTCGGTGCAATAATATTTTGTAAAAATCTCTTTTTTCTGGTGCAAGAAACAAATACGTCCGGTCGTACATTGTTTTGGCACCGAACGAACCTATGGTAGTTATTATTGTTTTTTTCGGCACAATTATGACATTTAATGGATTTGATAATATTATTGGTACGTCTTGTTTTATTCAATAGCTTTTTTTATATTATCATTTTTAATGAAATAAGTATTTTCTTATTATTATTATGATAATGTAATTCAAAATATCATTATAAATTTCAAGTAGACCTTTAATTTTTTTTCTTAAAAAATTGATTTGTTTTTATTTTAATCATTCAAAAGATTGTTATTATCATTACTGTCAAGTGGATATATTATTTTTACTATATTATATTATTATATTTTAATAATAATAATAATAATAATAATAATAATAATAATAATAATAATAATAATAATAATAATAATAATAATATTTATATTTTGTGATACAAAATAAATAAATTAAAACCTATTCATCAATAATTATTATGATTACACATTTATACAAAATACGCCTCATAAAAACCAACCATTTAGCAGTAATTAATAATTACTGTAATTACTGTATTTTCTTAATATTATATTAAATGTATTATATATTATTCAATAAAATAATACTTCAACATTTTAAAATACATACATATATATATATATATATATATATATTCAACGAAAGAAAATTTTTTTTTTGTGTCCCTTGAAAAATTTGTAAATTTCGATATATTATCTTGTTATTGTAATCGAGTCTTTAGTTATACCGAGTTTATTGACTGTTTAACGAATTGAATTTGGTGCTTGCGTATTGACGAATGTGACTTTAAAAAACAATTTTTAAAACTCCACCCTTTACTATGTATACGTAGTATCAGTTCTACCTTCTACCCGTTACATAAAATAAATATAGACCACACAGAATTTTAATTAATATAGATATCGTAACATCTGATACGTTGTTTCAGTTCGAGCTGTTAGTACTTAGAACTAAATATTCATATAAAAGCGTAGGCGATAAAATTACAAATTTACAATTTTTTCTTGGCTTTTCGCGCTGCAAACTCTTCGATAATGTCAATGTTCAATGTGCAGTCAATACTCGGTGCCTCGTGTTAAACTGTTTTCAGCGGACACTAAATCGAACCATGTCATCTTTTCGTTAGGTAAGGATATTCTAGAATCTTAAGTTGTTTCTTATTCTCTTTAAAACTGAAATAATATCTCTCAATTAGCATTGGAACATATATGGTATAGAAACAAAAAGTTTCGAAGTTCTTTCAGCGTTCGGGGAAAAATAATTTTGATCCCGTAAATGTTTCAAATAAACTGTTCATTGATAATTTTTCTTGTTATGAAAAATGTTCGACTATCGTTTTAAATCGAAAAATCTCATTTCCGAGGTCAAGGTCTAAGTCTTCAATATAAACAGCCACTATAATTATTACGTCGTTTTGGCGAAAAACTCATAAGTAGATACCTACTTAAAAACAAAAGCCTTTTCAGAAATTGCATTTATGGCGTCTTATACTTTGTGCTTATTCATCTATGTGCATTTATGACTTATAGGTACTATATAGTTTATATTATGTGTTTTTATATATATTTACAAAACACATAAGTACGTGAATTGAATGTTTCGCATAATAAATAACGTATTTGATTTTTTTTTAAATATCTTCGCAATAACAATATTGTAAAATTATTGTCTAAGTGTTTAACGCGATTCAGCGCCTATATGATTGCGTAGCGGAGTATTGAAAATATTTTGATTGGAGAATATTATTTTCGATTGAGGAACTGATATTATATAAGAATTATTATAATAGCTAGAAAGTTGCAGCAGGTAACGTTCTCGATGATGACATACGTTTATGTATTTTGTCTATTAATTTCATATTTTTACTTTACATTCTGTATTTTTTTATGCAACATATATATTTATATCGTAACGACTACAGGAAGTATGTGTATTATTTTCTACGGCATATTTTGTTATTAACAACGATGAAATCGCTCTAATAATATATAATATTTCATTAGTGATTAATCGTAGATAAATTGATTTGAAATATTGTAAGACATTTTTAATATAATTTTAACGTTTTACTCTTATCTATTTTGCTTTTTTTTTTGCACAAAAACCCTTTATTATGGTTTGTTTGTTAAATACAATGGAAAATCTGTATACGTTTATTGCAAAATAGTATGTATGTAAACCTTATCGTCGAAGATTTATTGTAGCTAATAATGAAATAAAAATTTGTAATTATAAATCTGAATAATTATGTACGTTTATTGCAAAATTTCTGTTAACCGTCTATTCGGTTAACCGTCACAATTCGGTCCGGACAGTGACGGTTAATCGAGTTTCAACTATAAGTACATTTTACCTATACGTAAAGCCTAGTCTGTTATCTATTGTTAGTGTATAATTTATAATTTTGCACACTGGTTTTCGGTTAGTGTTTCGTAACACAGGTGTATTATACGCATAATGCCAATAAATTATGTGTTCAAGAAGTATAAAGTAGGTAGGTAGGTAACTATTATCGACGGAAATTAAATCGAATAACATTCTAAATCGTGACTTATACGTTTCGTACGCGAGTAACAAAGAAGTCGCGCTTATACTCGATATATGTGTGTGTGTGTTTTACGAACGCGACCAGGTTTTTATAATAAAACGATTATTATTAAGAAATAATTGATTTGACTACTCGTCGGTCACAAACGGTTATTATATTAATTGATTATGAGAAATTCATTTGAAACGATAAAGACTAAAAAAAAGCGTATAAGGGACACGAAAATGTAGAGCTAAACATAACTAGTTATTACGCATACACGCCATATGACCTGCGTTGAAAATGTTCGAATAGGGGAAAATGAGAAATTTGTCTGGATTTCGAAGTTTTGCAGAAATCTCGTTGCAAATAAAGATTTACATGAAAATGACTCTGTTTTGTCTTAAAATTTTCAGATGACTTTTGAATTTCAAACGCACAACTTTAAAGCGGCGACGGAAGAAAAATTACACTAATTAGACGATGTATGAATTGGCAATTACTTATAATTATTTTCCGAAGAATTAATTAAGCGTGTCCTTAAAAATTAATCATTTCATACGATCATTTTACATTAATATGGTCTCTCGGTCGTATAATACCGTATTTGTTAGCGCCGTATGTGTTTGATCTTCCATTAAGGCGCGAGTTAAAGCTCGCGCGTCAACTATAGAAAGCCTACAATAATGGAAACTACAATAAAAAATTGAACATTTTAAGAAATCCAAATTGTCACACAAAACATATTAAACGAAAATGTTGTTCGTGGGATAAATTATTTTATTTTTTTATTATTAATATAAATACTTTTTACGTCATTGTAAAAAACAAAATTCCACGAATCAATAATTTTTTTTTGTCATCGTATGGCTCGAGTATGAAAATGGTTTTTTTTTTAAATTGTTACTGTAACTGCACGTTTTGGAAACGATTTTTTTTTCTTCAGTGAAAATAATACGTATGTATAGGTATATACGCGAAGATTCGCGTTCTTTTAACAATCGCATCGACCCACTATTATATATAGATCAAATTTCATAAGTCTGACCGCACAGCTTCTCCTAGCACCATCATTGACGATTATCTGTATTGGATTTATGCCCCAGTTACATAAAACGTATCTCCACCGTAATCTCATTTATTAGTTCGTTAAAACAAAAGTGTTGTGTCATAAACGTTCGGTACACTTTTAACGGCCATTTAAATATCGACTTCATGTCGTTTTCGTTTAACGATTCATTAAAAGTATTAATTATATAATCGGTAATTTAGGTACGTTTTGGCTTTCTCGATCGCGGAAACGAATAAACGACTGCTGTCCAACTAATTCATTGGAAACGTACGGAAATCTTGTTAGAATATATTCCAGACTTATAAATATACAATATGTTTTTGACCTGTTAATAGTAAACTGTCATTGTGGTTATTACGTGTGTTAAGAGTAAGAGAATTGTTTTTTTTTCAACAGAACAAACTCGAATATTTCCGTAAGAAAAGCAATTGCGTAACATTCAAAAATACTTTAAAATACCAAGTAGGTACATTATAAATTGAGATTGAAATTTATCACATTGATTTGATTTCTTTTAATACATTTGGATTTTTAAAAAAAGTAGCTAAAATGTTGAATACATAGATACTTCGAATCTTTTTTTAATATACAGCGTCTTCTTCTATACCTAACAATTACATTTGATGTAATTAATTTCCACATTTATGTATATATATTTATTATTTAAAATACGTGTTTATTTTATCTACGTCACACTGGATAATAACATTTTTTTTTCTGATGTTCTCGACTTTGATTATATTTTTTATTATTTGTTAGTAATAAGTTTTATATGACGAAAATGTTCTTTCTACGTTTACCGATGGGGTCATATATTTGTGTCAAATAATTAATAATCCAAGTCTTCTGGTAAATTCATTCACATCAAGTAATTCACCGTTCAGAATGCTTTTAATTTTCTTTAGCATATCAAGACCAACATTTTTCTGCAATACATTTTCCAACTTTATACAAATATCTCACCAGTGTGACCCAGTATGACGTCTCGTTCCAACAATTAAATTGTCAAACAACACCGATTGAATCAGCTAAAAAAAAAAACACCTTCAGTTTGTAACTTCGTATAATTGACGTAGGAATAAGATTACTAAAATCCGATTTTATGTAGACTAAATCGTTTTTGACGTGACGTTTAGCCAAGTATTTTTTTTTTTGCATTTTTTTAATACTCAAAGCATCCGCTGAATCCAGTTTATTTATAATATTAAAAATAAGTGCAAAGTGTTCACTGTAATAAATGGCTGCTTTTATCCAGGTGCTCCATCGCGCTTTTACCGGCTCTGGAGGCAAAGGTAAATTCGGCGCTTTCGTTTTTTTTAAAAAAAAGAAGGCGAGATGGATGAGCAGTTCTAAATATTTTTTCAATATTTGAAATAATCTGATCAACAGAAATCATATCGGCTTCGAATTCCTTCAGCCTGCACCCTATGTCATAGGCGGCACTTGGGGGGGGGGTCATGAGGGGCAGTTGCCCCCCCCCAAATTTTTCGGGGGAGCAAAAGTATACATTTGCCCCCCTCAAAAAAAAAGTTAACGAAAAACCTGTTATTTCAATCTTTTATTAATGAATGCCGAAAAGTTGAATTTAATTTAAAATAATTAATGATATTCCCTCTGTAATTTTAATTTCTGATGTAAAACAAGAACATAGTTTTTGGAATTCCAAATTCAATTTGAAGCCGATTAAGAAGAATATTAGAATTATACTCATGTTAATTGAATAATCAAATATTGATAAAATGATAATAATTGTTATCAAAATTAATTCATCTAGAAAACATGGTTAGTAATTACTTTACTAGCACTATCTACAACGCCAGTCACTGATTAGAGGATATCAGTTAAGTAGTAAGTACAGATAAATAAACGCAGTGGTGGTCACTGGTCACAGTGGCCAACAAAAGTTTTTATCTACATCAGAATTTTATCGACTACCTAATTCAATTTCAAAATATGTAAAATATTCAAATATTCATACCCCAAAATACAATAGTTATTAGTTTGAAATATCTCCTAATATTTTAGGTTATATTTTTAAATTATTATACTTTGTTTTAGTAAATTAAGTCAAAAAACTTTTTTACTGAAGTCAAAATTGGTAAAAATGCACTCCAAAAAAAAAATTAAATCAAGGTTGAAATTTTATTTTGGGAGAATTGGGTTATGGAAGTCAATTAATTATTTGCCCCCCTCCCTGGAATCATCCCCAAGTGCCGCCTATGCCTTATGTAGACCGTGAGCAGCACAAGTAACGCGTGTGTCATTTTTGAATATAAAGCATTTAATATGTTTATCCATATTTTATCATGTAACGTGCCGCGTACGAAAAAATAAAACGTTATTATGACTCATGATAAACCCATAACCAATTATCATGTTACCATATAATATATTATTAAATAATAAGCGTATTATAATACTAATAATAATAATAATAATAATAATAATAATAATAATAATAATAATAATAATAATAATAATAATAATAATAATAATAATAATAATAATAATAATAATAATAATAATAATAATAATAATAATAATAATAATAATAATAATAATAATAATAATAATAATAATAATAATAATAATAATAATAATAATAATAATAATAATAATAATAATAATAATAATAATAATAATAATAATAATAATAATAATAATAATAATAATAATAATAATAATAATAATAATAATAATAATAATAATAATAATAATAATAATAAATAATAATAATACGCTTATTATGTTAGAGAGATTTAGAATCGCAATTACAACGACATACAATACATTATTATAACGCGCGAGTTATACACACGCGACAACGACCGGTCCGCGGTAGGAGAATATCCGCCCGTCACCGCTGTGGTGGCGAAGGGCGAATTCTGCGACTATGTGGCGTTCGAATTATGTGTATAGCGGTTACGAGACGGGTACACAGTGGTACTGCACGAGCGCGGTCGACGCGACGACGACGACGGTGGGATTAGCGCTTTGCCGCGTGTATTGCGTTACAGCGACCGGTACCGGCGACGACGACGACGCAACGCAAGCGTTTGCGTCGGTGAACGGTGGACCGGACGTGCCGATCGGATGAGTGTGTTTTTCACTACCGAAAGGCTTCGAACGCACGGTCGGTCGAAGGAGGCGCGCGTCAATCACGTTGCCGTGCGGCTACCGATTTGACCCGTTTTTCATTTTTCTTCTTTCTTTTTCTAAATCCGCTTTTCATAATTATTATTATTATTATTATTATTATTATTATTATTATTATTATTATTATTATTATTATTATTATTATTATTATTATTATTATTATTATTATTATTATTATTGTGTATTATTATTATTATTATTATTATTATTATTATTATTATTATTATTATTATTATTATTATTATTATTATTATTATTATTATTATTATTATTATTATTATTATTATTATTATTATTATTATTATTATTATTATTATTATTATTATTATTATTATTATTATTATTATTATTATTATTATTATTATTATTATTATTATTATTATTATTATTATTATTATTATTATTATTATTATTATTATTATTATTATTATTATTATTATTATTATTATTATTATGAATAGAAAATTCTTTATCATTGCTTTAAAATATTTTGCCTCGCCACTGAAACCCGCCCGTTCACCACTTTCATAATGATAACACACCTAATATTTACTAATGGTGATGAAGGGTACGACTTAAGGGTTGTACTAAGTATACTTATTTTGCCTTAAAATAGTATCAACCAGTAATTTATACTTTAGGGTAAAACATCAATTCTAAAGACGTTGCTCGAGCAACACTTTAGCCATAGGACATAATATATCCTATACATGATTTTTACCATACATTTCGATAACCGACTTTTAACAAAAGAATAAAAATAGTGAACCGAATTAAAGATATAGTTTTTTTTCTTTTAAATAGTTTCAAAAAGTTTACGTACTGTGTTGTAGCCTGTATCTTTCTCAGGACTCGGATAGAACACAAAAATAAAGATACCACGTACAGTTTGAAGTTATTGTAAGCTCATGTGTGGCATGTAGGATTTAAATTTTAAAAAACATCTACATTAAAAAAAAAAAACTACGTAATCTCGTAACTTTTTACTACACAATAAAGGTAATGCGCAAAACAAATCATGAACACACACACACACACACGCACATTAAAAAATATCATATATTATATTAACCGCGTATTTTAATATTAATGGAGATGATAATAATATACTATTTTAAATAATGTATATTGTGCGTAGGTAAAAATGT
This sequence comes from Slavum lentiscoides, assembly GCA_032441835.1. NCBI lineage: Eukaryota > Metazoa > Arthropoda > Insecta > Hemiptera > Aphididae > Slavum > Slavum lentiscoides. The sequence continues at coordinate 25,975,991 of CM063706.1, forward strand.
ACACGGTAAATACGATTTGAAACAAAAACAACAACAATAATCGTGTTAATAGATTGTGAAAAGATAATGTCATATGCCGCACACGAAGATATTTGTAGTGCGTCTCTTTTTTCATTGATAATGGTTTTTTTTTTTCTAGGATCCTATTTAGGATGACTGAAAAACGAGTTTGAACGAGTTATGTAACGTCGTACATTATAATGATCCTTCCTATAAATTTTATTTTCATCTCGTCTTACAAACGCGATACCTATATAACGGTTCGAAAATATTGATATATCGTTGTTATTTATTCGTAATAGGTATGCATTACACGACTTGTAATGCAAATATGCGTCGAATAAACAATTTTCCCTACTCCGTGTGTGCAACAACTCGTTTAGAATTATTAAATAAATATATATATATATATATATTTCATTTGTCGCCATTTTGTCCGCGCAAAACGCTATATCATATACATATATATATATATATATATATATATATATATATATATATATATGCACACACACATATAATAAGTCATTACAATATTCAAGGATGGGTTAATTTATACACTTTAGTTACATGGAAATTAGCATATTCACCGACCTATGATGGGGTTTTATAACGCTTCAACTATTAAAATATTGATTAAGAACATAGAAAATATGACATAACTTTGTTTTGCCAAATGTATTAATCGTTAAATACACATTGCTGCAATCAAAGTCGTCTATACGACTATACACCGTGTAAGCGCACGTGTTCGTTAAATGACCCCAGCAATAATATATTGTAACTCCTACGCGTTATATCGTCATGTTAATAAATAATATTGTTCGCCAATCGTCAATAACGTATACGTAAAAACAAATATCTGAGAGACATACCAAACGGACTGAGTACTGCTTTGCGGCTTCAAAAGTGGATACATCGTCTAAAACGATAAAACATTACGTTTTATTATTAAATCGCCTTTCGTAAAGAAAATAAATAATAATTGTTCAGGATTCGTTTTATTTTATTATATTATAAACTATTATGGTTATATAGTAATGCACAGTGGCGTCCAAAGAGGGGTTAAGGTCGTTCAGTTGAAACAGATAAATTAGGGGGTAGTACCTTTGTGTGTGTCTTAAATTATGATTTTTATACGTCATATAATTTGAATATTATCAAATTATAATAGATAGTGATTAATTTATTAAAAATAAGCAAGGATTGAATGCCGGTTCACGGTTGGATGTTGAAAAATGTGTGGGTGGTTTTTTTTTAAACTATTTGAACCACATATTTCAGAAGAGATGGGCACCACTGGTAATGCATATTCGTATGATACGAGTATTAAAGACAACGATTGAGTTACACTATAAAATTGTTACGGAGTGTAAAAAAAAAAAAAATTATCACTGAAATTAGCAATATTTCATCATTAAGTATTAAATTAATAAATTTCAAACTAGATATTTAACGAAATGATTAACATCATGTATAATATATTTTGAAGGATAATTTTTATTTATAATTTTTGTATAATAGTATGCCATGACGTGTTGAAGCCTTGAACCAAGTAGAGGTATACACATAAACACGAAAAACAATCGTTGTGAGGTTTATGAGCAGCATTCGATTTACGGTGGCCTACCTGTATACGGTATGCAACAAATGTCAAAATGTGATATCTATTCAGAGATAGGAAGAATTAGAACTCTTATTAAGGCCTTACCCCTGTGCACGTACTTTTGCACACGGTGAAAGTGTCGTTTTGTGCAGATCCGCCGATTTCGATTTTATTATTTTAATAATTCGGGTTAGGTTACGTCTGATTGGATCGTGTAATCCAATTTCAACACTTTTTTATTTATGTATAAATTTTTTATATGAATGTTGTTTTCATTTCTTTGATAAGCGAGTATTTATGGCCTCGATGGTGAAAAGTAAGACTCGTGTATAAAAAAATAAAAGTTATATACGTACATATTGCCAGTATACGAGTATAAAAAATTATAGTTCTCAAATAGGTTAAATAATATTTAAAAATGCATTTAAATAACAATTTTTATATCTTATACACGTGATGAGAGCAACGTAAGTATAGTACTATATATAAAACAATTATTTCAAAGCTTTACGCTTTTTTTTTTACGGTCTTATGTCATTTTTGTTTTTTCAGTTCATTTTAATTAAAAGTTTGTTTTGTGCAAATACTGTTTTTACTCCGATTTTAATTCCGATTACTGGTTTACGCGTTTTCGTGAATTCATATCAAAACAAATCGTTGTCAAAACTCACGTGTGTGTGAGTATGATTAAGAGCAGTCAAAATTGACTTAAAACATTTATCCCTAAATGACGGATAATATTGCGGTCAAATAATAACTGTTATGGATATCGTGTCGAATAAACTTTACCAAAGTCGACTATATTTTGTATAAGTCACTCACACGTCTTTGTGGATCCCCGTTGGAGAGACTACACGACACGTCAAAATCATTCCGAAAGTATGAAAATATAGTTTGTCGAAATACTGGGAGTTATCGTATTAATGAGTTTAAAATGTACGAAGAAATGGCATTACGAAAATACAGGGTTATATAAGAAATAATCACGCGTGCAATCGATTGTAGGTATAGGATTGTTAAATTTGTCGTAACCGTACGGCACTATTATATTTTTAATCGTTCGTCATAAGGTTTTATAACAGACATTTTTTCCCAAACACAGTAAATTGTATTATTTCAATCAGGCTTCAATTTTCTGGCACGTAATTTGCTCACGCACTCGACGTGAAAGTGTAATGAAATGCGCCTGTTACAATTCGTCAGATGTCAGTTGTAAAGCAAATGAGACAAGTGGACAAGAACACTAACGAGTGGCTTGATTAGATGTAGAAAAAGTGTTGGGTGTGACGATTTCCGAATGTGGTTTATCGTATTCTTTGGGAGCAACAACTGTTTTGGTATATTGGTCGAATTCATTTGCGGCCAATATAACGTTCGAAAAAGGCGTGTATCATTAAATATGACGAGAGTAATTCTCTAATTCTCTATTCTCTAATCTAAAACGATTAGAAATAAGTAATTTAAGATAATAAATCTATATGTAGTATATTTCTTGCATTAGTACGGAGATGCCTAAAGATTCCGGACAGTCCAGCAAAAAATGCGGACAAGTGACTCGTTTTGCTGAAAAAAATTAAAATTTTTGTAGACAATGCTTAAAATTGTAGAAAATTAAGGGTAAGTCATCAATAAATGTTTCTAATACCAAATATATATATATTTTTTAATAAAATTATAAAATGGCTGTTTTCGATTAAAAAAAAAAAATTTATTTAAATTTTTATTTTGAAAAATAAAGTAATATATATATAGATAATTGTAGCGTAGCGTTCTGATAATAATAATTACTAGAGCAAGGACTTTTAAGCACTAAAAAATCATCAAATATACACTTACGCATCAAAAAATTACACGTCCGTATATATATATATATATATATATATATACACACATATATTACTTTATTTAACTAAAAATTTTATTTTAATTATTTTATATTGTCTATGTACCTATATGCATTAAAAAAACAATAATACAGCCAATACGGATCTCATTCTTCATTCAAAATTATTATACTGTACCTAATTAAACCAAACAGATAATATTTAAAAATAATTGTAAAATAATTCTCAAATATTTATCTTATCTAAATTTCAGAATTGCACTGAATTATCAACATTTCTTTGATATTTTTTTAAATAGTAGATAACGTCTTTAGTCTATTCGTAATACAATAATACAAAAATAAACGTAAATAAATAATTTGATTTTACTACATTGTAATCTAATCTACCATTGGGATAAAAGTTATTGTCTCTAGCGTTTTTATGAGAAATCCACAGTTTAATATGATGATATTTGACCAAGATTCATGAAGAATATTCACCGAAGTGCTTGGTTTTCGATAGACCATTAAAATATGCATTAAAAACATAAAATACGCTCTTATAATCAAAAATATTATGTCCTTAAAACCCACTAAAAGTTTTGAGTATTTGAATTAGCGAACGTCGTGAAATGGATAGTGTACATATATACTGAGCTTACGATAACCAGAAAAAAAATGCAAATGCTTGAAAGTCCCCGCCGTAATTATTACCAAAAAGAAATGTTTGAAAATACTGATTTTAAAACGGAATTCACGGCGTTTTTGACGAATATCCGTTAGATCAACAATTATTGATCTAATACAATTGTTATATTATATACCTACTTGTCGGTCCACAAGAAAATTATGTACGCGATATGTATTAGATGTTCAAAAAAAAAAAAACGTAACGAGCCGCGTTGTGTTGCGAATGACGCTCAAGTGAATTACTTAGATAAAATGTATTATAGAGTTAATGAGGTTATCACTATAAATTTGAAAGCAATGTTTGCGTTCGATAAAACGACATTGAGCGGAGCTTCGGTGTAGTATTGTGACCGTAAAGATCGGAGCACTCCGTCTGGTAGAATTTTCGGATACAGGCCTTCTGGTAAATTTGTCGAAAACCACCTGTCTATAAGTACCGACTAGCAGACAAACAAACCGTGACCGTAAAAAAAAACGTCGTACAGACATGTAAAACCAACAGATTTCTCGCTACGCCCGAAATCTAAAAAAAAAAAAAAAAATGGTAGCGAGCCGCGGGGTGTTGTGCAGCATATCGCTTAAGTGAATTACTATACTGGACAAAAACGTTTTGGAGTTTTGTTTTTATTATAAATTTGAAAGCAATCGTTGCGCGTTCGATAAAACGGTTCTGAGCGGAGCTCCGGCGTAATAAATAAACGACCAGTGTCGGCCTGGCACAACAAAGGCCCCTGGATCTTTTTATTCTGGGGCCCCCTGCCCTTGATTTAATATGAAGTTAAAAAATACATATCAATAAAAACAATTCATTATATAGGTTGTCCCAGGTCCAAGGGCGGAGTGACTCTAAAATTCTTACCGGGCAAATAAGATTTTTCCGGGCCACTTATAAAAAAAAAAAAAATTTAATTTTATTTTTTTTTTTTAGACTAGCACCTTCTTTTTCATATAGCGTTAATACAGGTTAATAAAAGAATCTATGGTGAAGTTAGAATCTGGTGGTCGGATTTAATTTTTGAGTTATATAGTAATTTGAAATTTGACAATTTTACCGTGTTTCTTTAGTGTAGGTTTATTTTTTCCACTGTTCAGCTCATACTATAATAGTCCAACGGATAAATACCACGATTTGACGTGTACGGTTCATGGTACGAACCTCTGTTTTCAAATTTTTGCATTATTTTTATACGTTATAATAATACAAGGCAACGATTTCAAAACTGGTGGAGACATAGCGTTCAAAAATATTGGTATAAAAAAAAAAAAAAAAAGATGGGGCCCCGGCCTAGCCGACCCTGTAAAACGACAATCGATTATTATTAAGACGAAATTGCGTTTTTTAGCGTTTTTACGTAATTTCCGTAGTTTTTCCGTGACTTGTTTGAAAAAAACAAGTGTCGAGAAAATCGAAAAAACGACCTACAAACTAGACGCGATTCGCAATCAGAAAAGGCGATGCAACACGAAAAGAGCACTCCTTCTGGGTACAATTTTCGGGTACAAAAAAAACCACTACGTCATTGTAAAACCGCTCGGAATCTAAAAAAAAAAAAAAAATTCCGCCGTTTTCCAGTGGTAAAAAAATTTTATATTTTCAACGAAACTATCCGTCGCACGTCATAATATTACAAACGCGTCACGGGCGTTATTGTCGGGGGCCTGTGTAATCGTCGCGGTGCTGCTGCCGCAGCAGCACACCGCGGAGAAGCACACGATATTATTATACGTGTGAGCGGACGATTGCGCTAAAACGGGGCGTTTTCGTTTGATTGATAAAAAAAAAAAAAAAAGTCTCTGCGACGGGAGAGTTAAAGGTCAGCGGCAGCAGCAGCGGCAGCAGAGGACTTTGTTATTGCACACCGCCGTCGCGCGTCAGAGAACCCTCGGGGCGTACGCCGTCGCCGCAACACCGGCAGCCGCTGTTTGTGTGGGGGAGGACGGTTAACGCGCGCTCGTGTTCGCCGCGTATAAATACAACGGCGACGTTCGGCACGGACGAAAAACGCGGTTGACGCACCAGGACGGCGAAAGTAATAATACACCGGCGTACAACAGACAACACGTTATATTGTTATCATTTTTCCGATTTACCAAGTCTTCGTCGTCCACACACCGCCCCGTTGTTCACACTTCGGCTACCGTAACGCACGCTTTTTAACGGTCGTTCCAGAGCCGCCGCCGCAGCCCCGAAAACGCAATGAAACTGGTACGTACTCTGCAGTGTTATACGTGTTTCGTCCTCATCGAACGCTGTTGTCGACGCGTTTAAAATATTGTTTTTAATATCGCAACGTAATAAAAAAAAAATACCAATAAATACAGTCGGGTGGAATTTCGAAGCCGTTTTCCCGGGATTCGCAACGAGGGCGATGAAATTATTATTTTTTCTATATAATATACACACAGCGCGCGTGTTCGGGGAGAAGAGCAAAGAAAAAGGAGATTTAGATTACGAGCGGAACGATTGGTCTTACAAAACTGCGCGGTTTTTCTTTTCATCGATCGGTGCTTTTATTACAGTCACCGTTTGTTTCCGGGTAGAAAATTTTGCGTCCAGCCGGCACGCTAGAGAGGCGGTTTTTCGATTTTCTCAAAAGCGCCTGAAAATAGAACCGAAAAAATTACACGGAAATTTTTTTGTGATTTTTTTTTTTTAAACCGACGGGTACGGGAAAATATTCTTTAAAACACGTAACCGTTTAAATTATACCGGGGAAAAATCGTGTTAGGAAAATTTTCACTCGATTGCGGGCCGTTTATAGCAATTATTAAGTGTTTCGAGGTGTTTATAATTCGTAAAAAGGAGTTTGTTTTCGTTACGACAGGGTACCTATCCGAAATATTACGCCGCGAATTTCCGCTCGGAACCGTTTTACCGAACGCAATGGTTTATGATCATTGCTTTCGAATTTACATAGCGTGATAACGATATGCGCTTTGAAATCTTTTAGCCGAGTAATTCGCTTGATCGACGTTAACTTTTTTAATTTTGTTCCGCCGCGACCGTGTTCTCCGGCAAAACGACCGGAGTCAAAGTGTTCACCCGTGATTTTATACTGCAGGACGACTAGCATTTTAGAAGCGAGAAACCGAGTGGGCATTTCATACGGGGGGTAATTATAGGTTTTTTTTTGTAAACGGACGCGGATGTATATAAAACATTACAATAATATTATTAATCGAGACTCGTCGGAAATTGTTATGAAATTTTCGTCGAGAATTCGTTATTAGAGGCCCGCGAGTGAAACGAAATAATTATTGTTGGTTTTACAAAACGACGCGTTTACGTCCTTTATTCGACACGTTTTTCGATTTTTCTAATATTATCCTTAAGCGTAACGAAAAACGACAGAAACATTAAAACCCTTCCGGTAAAATTGTCGACACGGACAATTTTTGTAATTTCGCGATCACAAATTGGAGTACTTTACGGCGTATGACATTTATATCGAATTCGTCGATTTTAACAATCGTGTTTAGCGTCACTCAAAACGGGGTTTTCGAATGATTTATCTTTTTTTTTCAAATTCAAAAATAAAACATTTATCTAAATAGCACTTGTCGGTGAGCAATTTTTTTTTTTTTTTTTTTTACGTAAAACAGGTGCTCCGTTGACCATTACCGGATATTTTCGTAAAATTGCAATTAAACTATTACCGTTTTTGATATGCGTTAATTTATTTAATTTAAAGTCTGTAGACTGAAATAGTTTTGACATTATAATATTTTTTTAAAGTTTTTAAAAACGCGTTTGTCGTAAATATCTTTTTAAATTTGTCGAATTTTTGAATTTCGAAATAATACAAAAAAATAACAATAAACGGAGTTTCACTCGGAATCTTTTTCGAACGCAACGACCGAAAGTTGCTTTGAAATGTAAAATAACAATACATGACTCAAAAAGTCCTCGCATTCGCCGTCTATAACCGTCTTGCTTACACGATATCGTATTTTCACGTACCTATATAAAATTAAGGAAGTATATTTTCACGAAACATAATGTATAAGTATTTACTTAATACGCTCACGTTGTCCAACGTGATCCTATTGCCTATAGGATTTTTAAGCTTTAATTCACGTTTTTATAATATATTATTCGAAAATAATAAACCGGGGTTTTTTTTCGTATGTTTTATGAGGTAATATTTTTTATACATACAAATCATTTTCATAATTGAAACGTATAGCCTTCATGTATTATAACCACGACGAAGTTCTCTGTGAAATTTGGTTTCGCCGTGTTAAACCTTACGGATATCTGTATAAACAAAATAAATTTTTATCTGTTTCCATTTATACGCATTTAGTGTATAATTTTGGAAAACGCAAATTTTTAAAAATATCATTGAACGTAAAACCTTTACAATAATTAATAATAATCGACGTAACCCGAATGCAATGTTATTATTGTATATTACTGTAAATTAATACGTTTCTTTCGGTGCTCGATAGACGTGTAAAATGTAATATTATTAATCAGTTTTCGCTTCATGTCATATTACCACTTTTTTCACGAATTGTTTGGTCTAAAGTAATATTCAATTTATAGATTTCGGAAATAAAATGTACGTATTATCATTCGAAAACTCACTCGTTATTGCCGTCGGTAATAACAGTTGCACATCCATATCGTTGTACTTTCATTTTTAGTTTCCATTTTATCCAGCTAAATACAGATATTTAGCAATACGAAAGTGAACACGATGACTTAATTGACAACGTAAAGCTTTCAGAACGATTTCTCTTTTTTTTTTCGTACGCACAGTGTCGATTTTGCATGCAAAAACAACAATAGTTTATATTCGATTTAATTAACGATTTAATACTCTGCACAAATCACGTTTTTGCCGCGTTAAAACAATATTACAGTAACGACAGAGTAATCGACAATTTAAAAAAACTCATTTGCGTACATATGTGACCTGTTTTTTTTTATAAAAGTTACGTTAGGTTCAATACGAATTGGCAGAAAGTATAAATGAACGTATGCGATAAATACAACGACGACACTCGTCTTATTCGTGACTATTATTTGCAGACGATCGCAGTAGTAAGCTTCATGTTGGTCGGCCTAGTCAGCTGTCAACAGCCCACAACTCCCATCCCGATCGTCCGATATGAAAACGACGGAGTCAATTTCGACGGATCGTACAAATGGAGGTATGTGTATAATATTAAAGCGTTTATTATGGAAATGTACGGCGCGCTATTTTCCGGGAAAAATCATCTGAAGCGTACTTTTACGAATTCTCGAATCCTATACACATAAGGTCACAGCGAGTCGGACGCGTTTACACTTTCGCAAACATCAGAAATACGATCAGAGTATCGAAATCTCGTCGAAGATTATTTTCCTCGAAAACATTTCATTCACTCCCTCGTATTAAATAAATACGTAAACAACGCGTAAAATCGACCTGTTTAAAAGTTCACGTCGTTATTCGTACGGGTATAATGTTATATTATTATTATCGTTGTCCGTTCTATTCGTTTTTATGTAACTCGTCGTGATTGCAACGGTTTCCTCATCGCACTCCGCGCGTGATCAAACGCGACGTGTAAACACAATCGTTATTATTTTGGCGTATGATCGGAGAGAGACGATCTTCGAAATAAATAAATAAATAAAATAAAATAATAATCACGAAATCCACTGCGAGTGAACGTGTTTCCTATGAAAACGATAAAATTTCGTTGGCGACAAACGCGTTGAACCGTGTCGAAAAACAACGATTGCTGAATAACGGAATTCATTTGAAACGCCAACGAAACTGGTTGCGCGTCTATAAAATCCGTACCGCTTATTCCCCGGTCTCCCCTTGACCCGACCACGTCGACGACTCCTTGGCCTCTGACCCAGTGCCCGGACGCGGATCGCATAATATTTTTTTACGATCCGAGCGGTAAGATGACCGGCGTAACAGCTGCCGGCATTTCGATATGACACAATCTTACGACGACGGCGGCATTCGCTAGTAATAATTACACGTGATATTATGATTAATTATTGTTGTCGACAAGACGTCACGACCGCGTGCCCGTGTTGGTAAAAAAATATTTTGATAATTTACGAAACACCATGTCGTGTCCTGCGGGTAAGGAATAGCAGCGATCATTCTACCGGGTCTCGTGGTTAAAAGGGATATCACCGCACGAAACGACTCAAGAGGACGCGGTTGTCCAAAGAACCCAACGAGTCGAACCCGAAACATTAACAAGCTATATGGTTTTGTACGCTTCGCCTCCTTTCGATGCCAATTAAGCATGAACGCTTAAAAATTAGCGCTTTGGCATGATGCTTATTCTCCCAAAAGACTTTCAAAGTCTAGAAAAACCACACGGGGTCGTCGGTCTCATGGGCGGGGCTAAATAAAATTAGCCCATATAAAATTATTATTTTTTACTTCTTCGAATCGTACATATAGCTTATAAATTTAATTAACATTATGTATACAAAAAGAAAATTATATTTTGGGGTCACTATACTTACTGCAGTATATTTGTACGTAAATTTGTTGAAAATTTCAGTTCTCATCAATACACAAGCTAATCTAACAATAACGCGAAATTAAATTTTTAACTCGAAACACATCGGTATGTGCAAATAATATTCGAGTCAAATTCAACACAATTTATTTGCTAGGCACGCACAATAAAATGAATCTTAAGATAATTGATTTAAAGATAACCGATAAGATATATCGTCACGTGTAATAAATTACTTCTTTAGTCTATGTTATTAACATACTTTTAGAGGCACGGTCTTGTGAGTAGTGATAGATAGACACTTAAGTTTATCGTATAAAACGATTTATAAATAATTTAAAAAAATTTAACTGTATAAATTACTTTAACGTATAATGATCACAATTTTATTCATAAGTCTTGTTGAAAATCTGTGTCGCCCAGTAATTAAATATACCATTGTCTAGCTAATAATATTGTTTTTCTTTCATAATAGTCAATTATGTTTGTTTCAATGTTTGGCGTGTTTGAATGGTTGAACGCGCGGTCTCTTACGAATTAAATATTTTACAATATATAAACAAATTAAAATATCATTAAATTATATTTTTAAGTGTATCGCTCATCGGTATTATTGAAAATTGTAATTTTAAAACAAAAAACACGTATTTCAAAAAATGTCCTTAGAACGTAGACACACACACACACACACACACATATATATATATACACTTGTGAGCAAAAAACTCGACTCAGAGTCAATTAAAATAAATGATCATTATTTTGTGCTATCTTGTGTTTATCGATTACAATTTATCATATTTCATGTTTTCTTTGAGTTAAAACGTAGAATTTATAGATTTAAAAATAAAATTGGTATACAAGTTTTAGTTTTTGTGCTTGAGACATTTAACTGCGGGTTTGCGGTCTGAGTCGATTCTTTTGCTCATGAATTTATAATGTATACATTTTTTATTGTACTTAAATTTTATAACGTTAAATAACAAAAATTCTACTTTGATTCGATTTCGTTCTATTGTTTGTCTGTCAAATAGACGAAAACTGTATGAACAACACTTCAATAAACAAGTCCATGTTCTGTTGAATCGTTTTATATAATAATCCTGTGGAATTTCTGACCATTTACGCTAAACAAACAAGATTGATCTTTTTTTTTATGTCCTTAAAAAATAAATTTAGTGCGGGAATCCGGGTCCATTATACGACGACAGTAACGTCAGAATAGTATATTTTGTATGTTATGTTGTGCGCGAGAATCGTGAATTCAAACAACGAATATCGTCGTAATTTATTATATGCAATCCGTTTGAATACTTTTAGACAGTTTTATGTGTACAATATCTTTCTTCACACAAATTAAGAAAGTCAATAACACGCCGTTGGTTTTAACAATATATTATTAATGGATTTCAACGGCTTTATTATTTATGGACATTATAATATATTAATCTTGTTTTTATGATATCCCGTTGTTACGGTGTAATTTTTCCTCTTTCGTGTTCTTTCTAAGATTCGCAATGATTGTATTTTACTATTTTATTTTATGCCCCGTCACGCGTTTTTCGCTGAAATATTTTAGCCAAACGATTATGTTTTCCCGTGTGCATGGCCACGGACTGCGGCATGAGACTTCATCGATCGTCGAAAAACAAACAAATGAAAAAACGAAGAGTAATTTTTCGATTATATAATATAGCTTCAATAAAGAGGATCATGAAATACCCGACATGTAATTGACGGCGCTGCGCCAAGTCTATATACGGACAATCGCGTACTGAGTCACCGCTGAATCTAGGACATTATCCCCCAGGACATTACCAAACATAATTTTAGACGGACGTCTATCTCCCTAACACTATGAAATATGATATTTAATCATTAAAATAATAATAACAATAATAATAATAATAATAATAATAATAATAATAATAATAATAATAATAATAATAATACCCAGTTTAAAATTTTAATTTTATTTAATATTAAATAACTTAGTTTTAAATAATATTCTTTCGTTGTTTTCTTTTTTTGTTTGCTACAAATAGTAAATATATATTTTAATAAAAACGTATAATTTTGATAATTATATATTGTTAAATGTAAGCGTTCATAATATAAAATGGAGAAAAAAGTATAAGCAATATCGATTGCAGTGAAAAGTTGTCTATATGTATGTAAGGTTTTCGTAATATTCATAGAAAAAGAGAAGGCGATGAATGTGTGGAATACTTAAAATGTTACCACAATCACAAATATTTAAATTTTTTATCACATTCTCGCGTTCAAATTATTCATTTTTTTTTCGGTCGAAGCTCTGGTTTCATGAAAAGCACAGTAACACGATAAAAACAAATGCAATTTAAATTGAAAAAAAAAATTTTAAATGTTTGGAAATCACCGTTACCCTCGGTCTTTGTACACTTTCGGAATTCTAAGAGTCTATATGCTATCGAACCATATCGAACCCAACATCGTATCGTGTCTATCCGTTCGTCGTGCGCGTCCTTCGCTACACACATGCACGTGTCCTCGAACGAATAAACTTATCTATAAATATACAATATAACGATGTCCCCTTGATCCTTACAACCCCGGATAAAGGTCTTCCTCGATTGCTAAGTATTTATAGATATACAAATCAATTGTATCTCAACTGATCGGATAACACGCAAACTTTATTACACAAAAAAAAATAATTACGTACTTAATTATAATATATTAATAGCGTTCGTGAATTAAAACTAAACTTCTGTTAATACACGTCGTTAGTTACATACAGAGTTGTGTCGTACATGATTTATGTTAATTCGATTATGTGATTATGTTATATTTTTACTTGGGTAAATCAAAGTTGGGTGTATTTCCGTTTTCAATAAATTGTTAAGTATGAATTTTTACTAAATTCTAAATACTTCTTATTGTGATAATAATAGTGAAAGCGAATAAAACGCCGGCGTCTCGAATAGGCAATTTAAGTCCACTCGTGTAGGTACCCAAATAACGTTTTCTTTATTATTTTAACGCTCGGTTTTTTAGTATTCAATAATGATTTTCAATAATTTTCGTGTTTGCAACATTCAATTGCACATATTTTTTTAGGTACAACACAATAATCAAGAACTTTTTCATAACAGTTTTTTTTTTTAAACTGATATCAGAAAATTCGTTAAAAATCACTTGATTTACACTTTTAACTGAAACACTATAAAATACTTTCATTCAATTCATTTGATTATTTTTCACTTTTAAGTTACACGTTTTTAATTTCAATGTCTTGACTTTTAAATATTGTAAAAGTCATTTATAACTGATACTAATTTTGATGGGAATTAGGGTATAAGCAATAATGAATACCACCGAGACTTGGCAAAAATTGTCAATTTTTTTCGTGTGGTTTCCTAAGAAATAAATGTGAAAAATTTCTTACAATGTAATGTGTTTGTTCAGTTATAATATTGTATTGATATTGGACCACGTAAAAATAATCGAAAAATGTTTATTTCCTTAATGTCGTAATTTTTATAAAACGTTAACTACACATTTATTCAATTGTATGCTATTTTTCTACATTAATTATCTTAACAACAATTGTTGTTGTATAAAAGTATTCATTTCTTTTTTGTGTCTTTATGAGTTTTAACTAGTCTAAAAATATTGCAATATTTTAAACACATATTAAATATACCAAATGTAATACACGCATAAAACTATACATACACTGGAAAATAAGAACAGCTGATTACTCTCAAATAATAATAATAATGAATTATAATAATAATAATAATAATAATAATAATAATAATAATAATAATAATAATAATAATAATAATAATAATAATAATAATAATAATAATAATAATAATAATAATAATAATAATGACGATAGTGATTTAATAAGACGGCGTCGACTCGACGTTTTCGTGCACAATCATGGACCATAATAATCTTACTTAACTGTGATGCACGTTATACAATATTATATAATATATTATACCGGGAGATTGAATAATACATGTGTACGGTATATAGTTTGACCACAGCAACAGTAACGTTAATAATAATAGTTAGAGTTCAGTAGTGGTATACTTTCAATTTCTCCCCGTTGCCGGGGAAAGGGGTTTAAATAAAACATAGAATCTTCGTATCCTTTTTAAACGATTTTTTTTTTAAATATTTGTAATTAAACATTTTTTTTAAATAAATTAAATTAAACAGATATCTATATGTATATAATGTATATAGAATATATAATCAAATATAGTAATAAACAACTCATGAATTAACAGAACTCGATTATTATTTTTATACTTATTATTAGAATGTAACCCGAACGAGGCGTTGAAGGAGGCCTCTGTATAAATACGCCACTGTAATAAAGTTATGAAGAAATAAATGAAATTATTATTACTTTTTTTATTATTGCGGGCTTCGAACGATTTACGAGGACGAGAAAGTCTTCGGGTTCAGGCCCGCGGCGAACCGTTTGACCCGACCGCGACGGTCAGTCTATAGCGGGACGACCCGCCGTCGATAATCGGTCATAATAATTATTATAATTATCATTATTATTATTATTATTATTATTATTATTTTAATATTATTTTATTAATGCCTCCGGGCGGGTCGCAGTCGGATTCGCGCGGCCAAATGGTCCCGCGGATCGTGTGTCGGACACGCCTTAGTTCGAGCTCGCGAGCGTCGTCACGAAATCGTGTGGATCTTAACCGCATAAACTATAATATAGGGTGTTCCGACTTCGGCGTTACAGCTAATTTTCTAGAAAAACGTTATTAGACACGGAGAGAAATAGTGTACCGTATTGTTCTTACATAATACTAATTACGTAGTCCAATTCAAATAGATTATATATATATATATATATATAATATTTCGTATTTTTAAATTTTAATACTATTCAAACTTTATTCTAATATTTAAAGAATAATTCGTAAAATATTGTTTTTGCGGCTATCAAAATCCATTTTCAAATATTCGATACATAAATCGAAAATGATTTAAACTTTTTCATTTTTCGAAAATGGAAAAAAAAATGATATTTTTCCTGTTTAAATTTCTAAACTGATATAAAAACTCGACCACGAAATCAAATAATAATAGTAATAATGATAATAATAATAATAATAATAATAATAATAATAATAATAATAATAATAATAATAATAATAACAATAATAACAACATACATTTTAGATAGAGCAAAATACAAAACGTTTTAAATGAAACGTTTTTCTTTATTTTTTGCTTTTACCTAAATACTTAAAATTAACTCGAATTTAAGATATTTAATTAAAATAAATTAAAAATTAATTTTTTTAATTTAATTAATTAATTAAAGATAAATTGTACTTAAATGCCACAGTGTTCTGTTCTAAACACCCTGTACACGTTTTAATGAGCTGACGTTAAACACGCTGATGATTATTTCACAATATCGGCCTGGATATATATATGGTTTGTTTGATTTGTCTTTAAGTGATTGTAATGTAGTATTAAGTACCATTCGTACATTCTATAAATTAAACTTGAAGCTAAACTATGTGTACCTTTCCAAATATAATACAATATACATATTTACTTAAAATGTAAACTTTTTTTTTATTCGTCATATTACATTGTACATATAAGATTGCCTTCTTGGCGATGTATAAATAAATACATAAATACTTATCCGCAAGTATTAAAACTGCTTAATTCATTCGTCAAAAACACACGAATCGGTTAAAACAAAAATCCATTTCAAATCGGGTAGAAAAGATGTTCGCTTTCATTTGAAAAATTTCTCACGTGTTTTCGGGTGTACGGTTTTTCTCGCGCTTATAATTGTTTTCTATTTTGCCTGTTATTATAAATAATCTGTTATTTTCATTACCTATTCAAATCAATGGTATTCTCAGCAAGATCTGTAATCGATATCGTCTCGATATTTTAACTTTCAACACAAGTGACGCGTCCTCAAAACACGCATTCTGTATTTCTGTATATTATATGTGCCTGCTGCAAGTAATAAGGAGGGAAAATAATCGTGATTTTTGTTTTGTAAATCGTCATTTCAATACTACTAAACCGGCACGAAGTGGGAATCGCCCAAAACGGTGTGAGATTAACGAAGTGTCGATATCGTGTCGAGTACGACCGCGAGGTGTATCGCAATACACAACGTCGAATCCAATCGACGACATTGTCGAGAGGTGCGAGTGAATGAGCGATTGTAAGTACATGTGTATAGAAAGAAAAAACGTGTTTTGTCTAATCGCGGGTTTTATCAAAGAATCCGTCTTGACACGGCCGTGATATTTACACGGCGGCCCGTTTGGAACGAGATCGGGGACTCGTTGGTGTGTCGATTCCAGAAAATCAGATTTTTCGTAATACCAACAGTTTAAGTCCAATGAGATAGACATTCGTATAAAATAAATTCGATAAAATATGCTTCGCGTTGATAAAAACATTTTCGATCCATACAAATCTCTCGAGAAAAATTGAAGAAAGATTATATAATGTCGATATGAAGACAAATCCTCACGTACGGTTGTGAAACGTAGTCGTGAACTCAAAAGACAGAAACGAAGCTAAAGGCTACCCAAAACAAAATATGGAGGTGAATCTGTTGTCTTATTTTTGGTGAAACAACAGAAAGGTGTCGAAAAAGATATATCAAGAAATCGAATGGCATGTTAACTGTGGCATTGATAACCAGTATTATTAAGAGACAAAGGCATTAATGACTATGGCATTTAAAGCGGAGAAGACAGGACAATACTATCATAGAAGCGCTAGAATGGAACCTTTTGGAAAGAATTCTCGTGGTCGATCTGAAAAAAGAAGAAAAATCGATGTAGTTGAAGAGGATCTGAAGAACGTTTGGCGTGACAAAATGGGCATTATGTTTCAAGATAAAGATCGATGGTGTGGAATTATGTTGGTAGCAAAAACTCTTAGTGACTTGTAAAAGTCCTAGAAAGAAGAAGGACAAGAATAGTTTGAGGAATATACATACGGGTTTACGATATTCTATCGAATCTTTTGGTTTAAGTTTTCGATGCGTTTCAACGACTGCTCACATTTTTAAAAAAAAGTACATAATATTGTAATTGTATCGACCTAACGCAATGGCGTAATCAAAACTGTTTTATTATTCAAATGTACGCGCTTTATGTTGTTAATGGTGCGAACGATTTTCATGCGATTTCGAGTGCATCGAAATCGTAATTGTTATTTTTTTATTTTTTTTCCCACCCAATACGAAAGATAAACCACGAACTGAACTCGAAGCGTGTCACGTGAATTTATCGTAAAACATCACACGCTGTTCGTCGTGTGTTGTGTTACACTGTTACGAATTCCTTTGACCTCGAAAAAAAAAACTCGGTCGGCTATTTTTCTCCTTCTTTTTTACGATTATAAACGTAAAACACAAAAAAAAAAAAATTATTTAAAAATGACAGTGTCTCGTCAATATATCACTTTACCTATTATTATTATTATTATTTTTTTTTAATGCTATACAGACCTTTAAGGTCTTTTCCATGCTTCCACCAAGTTTCTCCATCCATTCCGGTCCATTGCGTCATCCAATCGTTTTGAGTTGTCGGTATCTAAAATATCCTTCTTTACCCTGTCTAACCATCTTTGGCGAGGTCTTCCTTTTTGGCCGCGTTTTTGTTGGATTTTTGATTGAGACATTTCTTATAATATTTTCGTCAGCTCACCAAACGTAGCTAGCCCACTCCAAGCGTTTTGCCTTCAGGAATATTCTTATATTCGGCTTGTTAAATAACGTTTCCAGATCTTCATTTTTTCTTCTTTCATATTCACCATTTTGAAGTCGAACAAGTCCGTGGATTTTCCTTAGGATTTTCCTTTCGAAGGTAAGTAGTTTTTCTTCGTCTCCCTGTGTCGTTGACCATGTCTCACATTATTATTTATAAAATTGATATTTTTTAAAGTATTTCATGTGTCAGTTCTAACGAAAAATTAAATTAGATAAATATAAATTATAATATAGTATTATGTCATATGAAAATAATATAAATATTTTAAAATTTTAAAAAAAGGAAAAAACAAGACTTTTATTTGAACCTTAAAAATTCCTCTCTAAAACTCATAATATTGAGCATCTGTAATACGTATCTACATTACTGAAGTTTTAAAATGTCAGGGAAACTGTCTCGTAGTGTTTTACGATTTTTTTTTACGTATATTAGTAAATTTTTTATATATATATATATTAACAGTGTGTTCAGTAATAATTTTAAAATTTCCATATTTATTCTCGAGTTTCCTTAATTTTTCATATTTCTATATACAAATAAAATTACCGCTCAATAACACCGTGCGCTGAAAATAAATTAATAAAACTGCGTGGATGTATTAATATATAAATCGATTGGGTTTATTGACCATAAATATTTATAATATACCACATGAATTATATAATATAAATAATAAATTTGGCCTGCACAAAAAAAAAAAAATATGTCTCGACCCGAAACGCCGTTCCCTGAAAGTCCGTCCCTGAACATACACGTATAACAGATATATATATATTTTTTTTTTGAGCACTGACGCTTTCTTCGATTCGACCACCCACTTTGGTTGTGTCCATTGTTATAATATCGTTAAGATATGATGTAACGAAACACGCCGGTAAACGGTAACGAATATTATTATTATTACAATAATACGAGTATACAGAACGTAATTTATATAATATACATAGTACATACCTCCGGAAACTATAAATAAATATATATATAATATATATTCCACTCTGTGGATTATAATATGAATGTATTAAAAGCGTTTTGGTTGCATCAATGTGCGTTGAACCGTGCGGTTCGGCTCGAGGTCGTACGAGATTTCTGAATGGAGTTACGTACTGATACGTAACATCAAAAAAACACCGCGATGCGTACAAAATGTAATGTGTGTTATGAAGTGCGTACAATTCCATAAAAACGATTTAAACTTTTCTTAAAACGGACCGAAAGCGATTATACGCTTTTTTTTTTTTTTTTGGAGTCGATCGTATATGTGTGTAACGGCAAATCTAACACGCTACTAATGGGCGCGCGTTGATTTCGAAATTTCAACGTTATATTATTATTATTGTACACACGGAAATCGCGCGTAACACACTCAATACGTGTTGTTATAATAATATTTATAAATCACTCGTTCTCGTCTCGTGCCCGTGTAACAGTTGTAGAATAATTCGGGCAGCAATATAATGGCGCATGGAATAAGATGAATTATGCGGTTAATTATTTCTAATTCACTGTTCCATTTCTGGCCGACTTGTAATGTTTTTGTCGTTTTTTTTTTTGGTTACCGTAACCAAAAGCGGCGAAAAAATTATTTCTTCATTCGATCGAGTTCTGATTTCAATACCTACGAGCCAATGTTTTATTTTTACACCGTGTGTAAATATACCTGTATAGCATAAACAACACGTTATTTGTCCCCCAAAAAATCGTTTTTTTTTGTTTTTTGGTTATTGTGCAAGTACGGGGTGATCCAATTAAAACGCAACCCCTCAAAAAAAAAAACAATTGCATTTTTTTATTAAAAAACATTTGAAAATGACATAAAATGAGGAAAACTTCTGATATTATAGAGAACATGTTTGCCCCGTGCCCCCAAATTTTCAGCAAGTACTCGAAATAAGCGTCGTGATTGTCCATGCACACTTTTGCTCGCTTCACAGTGTTCCGCGCGACTCGGCAACACACCCGGTGTGATCTCTACGATGATTCGCTTGGTGTTCACCTTCAGGTTATTTATAGTGGCTGATTGGTTCACGTACGCCCGATCCTTAATGTAATCCTATAAGAAAAAATCAAAGGGTCTTAAGTCCGAGAAGCGTGGAGGCCATAAACCATCAGAGATCAAACGAATATAAGCTATTTTATAAAATAAAAACTCGTTCTTCCCGATTAAACGGCATATCGCTTTTCGTTAACAACAAAACTACAGGAACGTTTTGTAACACGTGCAAGTGACGAACTGTTGGCTTTGTTGTCTTGCCAGATATCTTTCTCATCAAGTGCATTATTATTGTAACTATAGTTTGTCGCCTTTTTATCTGCTAGGAGGTAATCATGTCTGGGTTGCTTTTTAATTGGATCGCCCGTTATATAGGAAACAAATTATAATAACAGAAAAAAATTTGAATATTATAATACATTATGAAAATAATGTTAAAGTTCGTATTAAAACTTGGATTTTTTGTAAATATATATTTATTAGTATTAAAAGGACAAAAAATTATAATAGAAATTCTAAACGTCTATTTTTATTGGTGAGTTCAGTGAGAACTTATATATGATTTTTTTTTTTTTTTGAGGGGAGGATTTCTACCAAATGCGAGCATAGCTAAACCATTACGTCTTCCCTGTTAAAATTATCAAAAAATTTTGTATTCAAGTTTTCTTTAATATTAAAAAAGGAATAATTAATATTAACTATATACCAATATCTGTAAATTCTAAAATAAAATTATTTTTTTTTTTTTAGTATATTAGGAGTAGTATTTCGCACTCATATTTATTATTAATCGCTAGATGGCGCCCGAAGATAAATAATTTCAATAATATTTACCAACGGACGGGATAAAGGACGGTCTAAGATTACATTATATACATATAGGCATACACACTTGTTTACAACCTGTAGAGAAACTATGACAAGGTGAGGATGGCGTAGTTATGTGTACCGGTACGTTATTTATTATTATTGTAGTCCTCGCGTGCGAATCGGCGGCGGGCGCTTTGACGCGTGATGGTCATCTGACGACGAGGCGGCGCGGGACGAATAAAAAAAATATATTACATACAATAATAACCTAACGGGTCAGAGATGACAATCGCACCTATGGATCTTTGATTTGAAAACTACCTTATTAATCATCAATTATTGTTATTGATCGTCGTGATTTAGACGATCATCATTCACTATACGTGAACTGTGCCGATTAATTACGCGACGGGATACAACACAACACCGCATATATTATGCGGTACATATACAATATACATATATTTCGTACATAACATTATAATATTCTGTAAACTGTTACTATTAGGTAACAAAAATCGTAAAATTTATTTTACGTTTCATTGGTCGTCGTCTATTTTCGCACGTGTATTATTTTACAGTATAACAATTGAGACTAGATCGAGTTAAAAAGACAATTATTATTCCATTGAATTTGGCTGTATTCATATTTTTTGAATATTGTATAGAAATACACATTTACACGGACAAGGATTTTTTTATTTATTTATATATATATATTTTTTTTTTTTTGAAAATTGTATGCCTATAATGAAAAGCGATTTTCGCTTTTTAACAAATTGTCAGACCATTTGTTATTTCAGTAATTTCAATTTTTACCCGTGCATTTAATTTAAATCCACGATATTTCACCGAACCCCAAATTTTCAGAATCAGATTGCCGAAATCCCGTATTTTTCTCGACGACACAACAGTTCAAATATGTAATAATCGTGTAATCCCTCCGCGTGGTTTTCTTTCTTGTATTATTATTGCACGTCGAATAATCCGTAGCCAATGCAATACTTGAATATATTATAATGTATGATCTATATATAGTTCTCAATACTTTTTAACATCGTTTTATCTTCGAGTTTTTTTTCACCGAGCAATCTATGCATAACTGATTGATATTTTATTTACAAACGACAATTGGATACCCGTCTATTGTTATGACTGTTTAAACAAGCCATATATAAATATTATCATGCGACACGTTAACTGAAAATGTCATCACTGATAAAAAAAAAAACCGTCATGTCGTTATAATATTATGGGTTTTTGCCAATGACCATTCACATATTCACAGCTAAACGCGATAGATTAAACGTTATTTCGGATTTTCTCTCCTCTACACTACGAATGCCCATTTACATAATAAATGCCTCACGAGAGGCGGGATAAGTGGGAGAGTTGGGAGAACGCGTTTCGGTAGGAAAATCGCCGATTTAATCGAAAAACTTGAAAACCCGTATAACAGTATTATATAATAGTACATTTAATTGTTTTGCGATCGTTTGAGAGGATCCTGATGCAATATTTTATAGACGTTCGGTGTAAATGTTAAAAATTTGTGGGTTATATTTTAAACGTGTGTTGTATAATAACCTGGTTGGAAACGAACGTGGAATGTCTGGTTGAGTGCCGTACACACACTACAATAACGATAATTGTATTCAGAATCTTGTCATTAAGATTCTCCTGTTGGTTTCTCGGTCATGTTTAGAGAATTGGACGCGGCCATTTACGTGTACAGCGAATTTGATGTTTTGTTCGCCTTACACGGTCACACACGCACTCACATGTCAGCAGTCTTGGCTAAAATTCGTGTACGAAATGAAATCTCTCTTCCTACGTACCGCGATTAATCGAGTGACGTTTTCTTAAAAACGGATTTAAAGTCGTCGTCAATTTTATTTATGATCGATTATTCCATTTTTTTTTTTATCATAAATTCTTCGAAACAGGTATAGTGACAATTTTTCAATTTTAAAATCTTTCGATAATTTTTCCAGAGATTTCTGGGGGGGGGGATATTTAAAAGTGGAAAAGTAGATTTCAAAAAACGTATCGATCACGATAAATTCTCAAAACTGTTTTCAGATTTCTTGCTCCACAATTAGAAAACCTTTAGAGTATATTGTTAATATTTCGTTTATGTTAGGCGAATCCACCCCAATAATACAATAATTTATCACCTATCTATCCATCACTGATCCCATCCCGTGTTACTCCCGTACCAATTCTCATTTTTCCGTATAATTTTGTGCTCTGTGTGCAATTACTTAAGAAATGCGAACCACTTACAATAATAGACGAGTGTCGTTCAAACCGCACGTTTTTCGAAAATATTTTCCGCCAAACGGTTAAGAGTCAACTGTTTCAAACCGCACACGTTTGACTGACAGATTTCAGTTCAAATACCAATCAAGACTAATTAATATTTTAGATAATATGAAATAAAGCTACGATTGAATTAAATTTGTTTCAGTGCCGCTAAAATTCTGTAGGTATACTAGTATAAATACGTTCTGTTTATTTATTTTGCTCGAGTTATTATAAACTAATTTCAGTAAATATATTAAGGAGAAAATCATATTAAATCGCACGATTAAACATTAAACCTACAATTTTTCTAATATAATTAATTATATTGATTTCGTAATTATTAAAAACCGGTTATATAAACGTAAAATGGATTGATCGTTTTCTAGTTTACGTTTCGTAATTTTTTTTAATCTTTATATTGCACGATCCGTGTAATCAGGGGCAAACGCATGAAAAAATTTCGGAGTTGTTGAAAAAATGTAAAATTATTAGGTACTATATATATGTCGCAGCCTAACTTTAAAATTTTTTCAGACATTTCGAAGGGGGTTTGAACCCCCAAAACCCCTACCTGCGTTCGCCTCTGCATGTTGTATTAAGCGATTTCGAAAAAAACCGAGTTCGACTTATAAGTATAACTTATCAATAACTCATTCGGTGTCGGCATTGTCGATTAAAAAATGATTGAATTCTAACTACAGATAAGGTATATATAACAAGACGTTAAAAGAAAAAAAGATTTTCGATTTAAAGATAAAAGATTATTTGCTAAAAATCATCTAGATACAGATAAAGATGACATATACTTAAATCATCTTAGATAGGATAATAGATGAGTGAAATTTATCTAGATAAAAATTATAAATTATTTGAATAATCGTGTTATTAGTTATTGCAAGTGGTATATAATAAACATGTATACATTATTACACACACATATATTTATATACATAATACATGTATATGTATGTGTCCTGCAATTCTCCCTGAAAACATTCCCAGGTCATTTTTTCTTATTTATCGCAAAAATACTAAAAAAATAAGTAAATTGATTAAATTTTTTTATCTAGATAATTACAAGAAAGATAATGATTTTTTTTATCTAAAATAACCTTCAGATAATTAAAAAAAATTTCATCTAGATGAGATAAAAGATAAAAAAATATTATCTAGATAAGTCTCAACACTGATTATAATCGTGCGTGATGTATACACGATATACATTCTGTCGGTCGTGTATGTATTATTGTGTCCGTAATTTTGCCGATAATAATATTTGTAAAATTGATTTTATAAATTAAAAACGAAATTCGCCGTATTATTATGGTAAAATTCAAATCGCGTTTCCAATAGTTTTCACAAAACGATAAAAAAATTTTTAAATGTATTGAAATTCGGACAGGACAACGTCTGTCGGGACAGCTATAGTATATTGTTGCAAAAAATTTATTATTTTCAATGTGTTTACAGTTACGAAACCGGTAACGGGATCCAAGCCGAGGAAAGCGGTTACGTGCAACCGGCCCAGGACCCGAACCAGTCGGCGCTGAACGTGCAAGGCGGTTACTCGTACACCGCACCGGACGGCACGCCGATCAGCGTCAAGTACGTGGCCGGTCCGCAGGGATTCGTGCCGGTCGGCGACCATCTGCCCACGCCGCCGCCACTCCCGCCGGCGATCGCCAAGCTGCTCGAGTTCCTCGCCACCCAACCGTCCACGCCGGAGCCGGCTTACAACAAGAGGAAGTGAACGGCCGGAGCAGCAGCGGCTCGTCCCTTCGCACAGGCGCGCGCGCCAGCGTCCGTCCTCCACGACTTACGACCCTTTAATCTGTACCATACGTATACATACACTTAAAAAAAAAAAAAAAACTATATATATATTTTTTCTTATTAATTTCTTTTTTATATACTTTTATTTCGTTAAACCGTGTCCAGTTTTTTTTATTTATAAATTATTTAAATATCGTATACGTGTGGTGTATACACACTTCTATATAATATATAAATAATTATTATATTCTTAACGAGTATAGGCCGTGAAAATCGTTTCTTTTTTTTTTGCGTCTTCCTACGCAAGACACGGCTTTTCGATATATTGTACATATATATATATATATATATATATTATACGTTTTATTAAAATTGTCGATAATCGTGAATATATATATATATATATATATACATATTTTGTGACGATTAATAAATATTTTTTAGTCTACAAGCGCGTAACAGTTATTGTACACGTGCGTTTATTTTTAAGAGTATAAAATTTTTTTCTTCCACAAGTCCGTTATCCCTGCAGACTCGCGCTTAATATGCGCGCACGTATTACGTTGTTACGTGGTCGTAAAACGTTGTGTTTCTCCGGTACACTGCGATCCGGTGACACGTTGAAATCCAAACTGGGATATGAAAGAGGAGGTTTAAGACTGGTCAATTTCACTGACTAAAAGAATATTGAACAACAACGCGACACTGCACGGAACTATGAAAAGGATGAGACGAAAACGGACGGAGATAGAAGTTCACGCAGTATCAATGGCTTAGATACGATTTTTTTCTGTGGGTGGGGGGTGTTCAAAGGGACTTTTGAAATAAAAATATTTTATTCAGTATTTATCAAGTAATTTTTAATTAAAGGGTACCGCGGTGATTACAAAACAACAAAGTCAACTCGCCGATTGTTTATTGTACAGTACATTTCAAACTCCTTCCGCATTAATCGTTATTATATATGTTAAAGATGTAATACTCAATTCAATTACAGAAACTATCTGATTTTCTCGTACAGATTTTTGTCGCGTTTCCTACAATCAAGTAAAATAAAAAAAAAACCAATATTTCTTATAAATTATTTATATCTTGTATACTGATTCAGTATACTTCGCATACTCGTAATTATAGTAATATTGTTATAATATGCGCTGGAATTCGCTATTACTTTCACAATTAACGAAATACAATTTCAACATTTTAAATAGCAAGAACAAATTTTTTTGGTGGTTTAGGCGAAATGGAAACATCTTGCACTATCGCCGTATCTACGCCACTGCACCGTATACCGTATATTATTTCGAATTATGGTAAAATAATGGAACCACTTAATTGTAATGGGACAACGCATGAAAATCCATAAAACACGCGTATTATTATAACGGTTATCAAAAGTATCAATAATGTAATGGAAGAAAAATCATGTCATTACAGTGCAGGCGTACTTTAAATTTCTCTGGGCTGTGGGAAGAGTTTTAATATAAAATACAGAAAATTCGTTCCCTAACGGCTTTTATATACGATTTAGAATTAAAATTTTTTTTATAATAAATTAAATATTATTAAAACAGATACATATATAAAAAAAGAACATTATGAAAGTCTACGTAACAAATAAAAAAAATAAAAAAATACATACGGTTTAAACATATAGTTATATTTACTAAATTTCACATTAGGAAAAAGATTAAATTATAAAAATGTAAACAGTATGGAAGTTCTGCTAAATGCCTTACAACACTGACTGGGCGTTTCCCGAGGACGTGGCACTATCGGGTCAACACAACCAAGAATTCGCTACATCAGTCGAGATTACTGTGTAAGCTGATCGATAGCGTGAGAACTTCTTCAGGTTTTATTGCGTTTTTTTCGTCGATTTTGAGCACAAATAAACCATTAAGTCGTCTTTCGTGTTAAAAAATTATGACTGAATTTAAATAAACGTTTTACTGAATAAAAACGAATAAATATTAACTATTTAAATACCTCTGGTGTAGAATTCCTCGAGTAAGTTTTTCCAATGTTCTACAGGTTTTTAGTACAACTCTTTATTGTCGATTACGTGTCGAGTGTCGACAGTAGGAGTGAACACGTTAATAAATTGATTAATGCACAATAATATTTTTACACTGATCTTTTGGTTCTAAGTGGTTTAATAGATAATATAGATAATATTTCTATGTTTTAATTAACGATGGCAATATATTATATATTATGGTCGACGAAATATATATATTGTGCCAGATCGGTAGTTTATAAGTGTAGTATAATATTATAATATAATTTTATAATGGTATATGTATGTATGAATATATATATCGTAAATAAAATATGTATAATTGATCTTGACTATCCGTTATTCTCGAAGTCATCTTTTTAAAATTTCAAATGAAATCAAAGTAAGTATACTTAAAATTATATATTATTTAATATTAACTAATAATATAATATTTAATAAATTAAAAAATATTTATTTATTATATATTTAATTAAAATACTTATAATTAAGCGTGAAAATAAATCACGATAAAATGTTGCGTCATAGCAATTATCCTTTTCGAAATCTTATTTATTGTTAAACGCTTTTAGAACAACGAAAAAAGGAAAAAAATATATACATATCATTATATTTAGCTTAATAGAGCTTTATATAATAAAATATAAACTATTGCATATTTTCACATTTCATACTATACAAAGTAATGCACACGAATTCAAGCCGAGCTTCATTATCATATGGTTACTCGTATATTGATGAGACAAAAATGTTTTAAGTATCCATAAAATATAGTAAAAATATAATGAAGCCGTTTACAATCTATTTCGTATAAAATTTTATTACACATCACTAAAAATATCGCATATATATAATAATCATCAACTGACGGTGCAATCAACGATGAAAATAATGTGGCGTGAAAGTAAACGAAGAATTGCCAATATATTGTAATATTAAAAATTTACGATATACCTATTCATTAAACAACTGTTAAGAAAGACTGTTTTGTATTACTTTGTAATATTTTGTTCAGTAAACGAATACCTACTCAATTTCAGGAGCAGCTTATACTCGAACACGTTCTCAATTAATTTAGTTTTAGTATTTGAAAACATACATTTTTAACATTTATTTACATTGGCATAAGAGGCATTTTATACGTTTTAAAATTTGTGCACAGAATAAATTGATGAATTCTAAATTAAATAGTCTATAGTTAATATATATTTTTTAAAAGACTTGAATTTACACATATAATCGAAATACCTCCAATTTCTACGCTGCTTCAAATTACATTTTTTTTAAAATAATATCAAGAATATGACTAATAATGTGTATACATATCGTATAGTACAATTTATACGAAATGTTTTATACTCGTTAATTTAACCAATAAATCATTTTTCAAATTGTTATGAAAGCGTGTAAGCCACATCCTAATGGTTCCATGCTCTGTACTCAATTTTAGCAAACTTTAAAGTTTTTTTGATCACTGATACTAACGTATATACTACACACACATATAATATACAAATATATAAGCTTGCATACAATTGCGCATATAACTTTTATTTTTGTGTCATCATATTACATCTGTGGTATATTTGTAGGATTGTGACAATCGAGTAATATTGTCTCTCTTTTTAATGACACGACAAAAAATTCATTAATGATCTTATTATAATTTACAATTAATTCTCGCATTATATAATTACAAAAATAATTATGCCAATATTTATCATATTTGCCTATCGAGATTTTATCGGTAGCTCGTCGGCATAATCCGGTCCTGCCGTTGGTGGTAGTGTACAAAATAAAAGAGGTCTCGTACACAAAAAAAAAAGGAGGAAACAAATTTATAATATCTTATAAAAATGATATGGTTGATGCATTCGGGTGTTATCGTAAATTATAACGCCTATTATATACCGCTGTATGTAATATTATGACCTATTCTGCGGTATTACTATTTAAAGTTGGAAAAATTATCACGGTAGAACAAAAAAAAATTACCCAACAGCACGTGTAATAAATAAATTAGACAAACAAATTTTGAAGTAAAAAAAAATAAAAATCAAATTATTATTTATAAGTCCAGTTATAAGACATCGTTACGTAATGGATATATCACAAACAATGATACGTGTTAAAGTCATTGCTCGGAAAACTGGAAGATGTCTGTTATGAAATTCGTTTTATTTATGCAATAAACTAATTACGCTTTTAATACAATGAAAATGTATGTATTAGGTACGTCGATGCGCACAGGTTCGAATAACAGAAATTTTCATTTTATCACACGATTGTTTCGCGATCGAGTGGGTTTAATCGATGGAAGAAATGTAAAAAATATTTAAATTAAATTTAAAAACAAAGCGCACGAATGGTATGGAATTCTCTGTGAAATAATACGACGTGTTGCCGAAACGAAAATTGTGCACCTAACCTCACCGATCGAGGGGGTTATCCTTGACGCACATCAAAAAGCTTCGTCCTTCTGTGATCCTGCAATAAACGTGCGCCCGCGAATTTAATCATAGCATTATCCTCGAAAATCGTGTAAAATATAATCCGTTTTAATAATATTTATCGTCTTTTACAAGGGAAACATTTTGAAGTCAAGACCAAATTACAATACATATTTTATGCGCATACAATCTATCGCGGTGTTTAGCACGCAGTATGTGCGCGTACAATCAAAAACACTTTAAATAATAATAACGCGTCGTTATATATTTTATGTTATTTGTAAAAAAATTATACCGTCACATTTATGTCAATCAACCAATGGCGTATTTAGGGTTTCTTTGAGGGGAGAGATGACCATTGGCGTAACTAGGGGGACTAGGGGGGCTTAGTGGCCCCCCACAAATATTCCTAGTTAGTGGGTAATTGAAAGTTGATGACCTTTTTTTTTTTTTGCTTATTTGGGTAATTTTGGCATCAATCGGCAAAATTTCTGAAAGTGAAGACTTTTTTTTGCTTATTAATTTTTAGCCCCCCCTAAAATGTAGTGCTATACACATATAATTATGTTAAAAAAAAAAAGGCCAAGGGGGGAGATATGTCACTCTAATCTCCCTCCACTGCAATCAACTGTAAAAAGTATCTCGTATTTACGAACGGGCTATAGTAGATACTTATTGCGAACACTCGATGAACGAAAATACATCATATTCGTGCAAATAATTCATTTGTTATTAACCTACCGCCCCGGGGATTTAAAATCATCATTTTGTTTTCCTTTTACCAAAACCACACACGAGCATATAATATATTTTTTTTATACCGTACAGTTTTCAAGAACTGTTACTTTTATTTCGACGCCTCGGGCAACGAAATTTAATCACCGACGTACCAAGATTTTTTTTTCTTGTTTTCGTTACCCCGATTAACCTCAGTCTTATTACAATAATATATAGCCGTGTACTATCCTACCGTCGTAGGTTGTTGCGGGCTTATTGCAGTTACCGGGATTGACCTAGCTGAAGTTACGTACACAGCGCATTGATTTCGATAACGATTCTGCATGTTAAAATCGAGTAAAAATACCTGCGTATGTTACGAATAAAAATAGTGACGATAATCGTTAAACGTGTATCAATCGCTACATTTGACCGGGGACATGTAGTTCTAAAAAAGCGACTAGATATACGAGCATAAATGCACTTAAAAATACGAAAATATGCGTTGTAAAATCAATTTTTACAAAATGTTAATGTCATTTAAGTACAATTTAAAAAAAAAAAAAATTGCTTCGAAGAAAACGATTAAAATTAAAAATAAAAGTAAATGACACTGAATAATTGTAATTGTATTTAACAATACGTGACGTAGTAGAATATGCTCGTCGAGTAGATACATCTGCTCCTGATAGTAAAAAATAAAAATAAATTGTATTCTAGTGAAAAAAAAAAATAATTGAAATCATGCTTCATCACCGCGCACGACAAGAATCGGCCGGCCGCCACAATGTGTTCCCGCTGTGTCGAACAACAACATACTTGCCCAGCAATATCTGTTAATCTGTCGGTAAACAATTACTGCGCCTGTCAAAACACAATAAACATTTATGGAATTACGCATATTATTTAACAATTTTTTTAAATTACTAATTATATTTACCTACGATTAATAAAATATGTAAATAGGATTAAAAAAAAGTTGTATACATTTAAATTTAGAATAAAATTATATACCTACCTTCGTTTTAACATATGAAACGTATTTGTTTCTTACTCTGCTTCCATTTTACAATTGTGTAAAACAAATATGAATATACTACAAGTCATCTGTCCTAATTATTATTTATTATTATTATTATTATTATTATTATTATTATTATTATTATTATTATTATCGCGGTATGTATAGCAGAAAATTCATAAAATTATTACGTGACCTCCTATTCGGAGAATATTTTCTATAATATATAGAATAAAATATATAATAAAATTCGTAGTAAAAATGAAAAACATTTTAGAAAATGTTTTTGACGAATTATTAAAAAATGTATGTACGAATCTCATAATCAGAAGTCGCAATTATTTTTATTAAAATAAATAACAGCGTTTATGGAAATTTGTTTTTAGGAAAATACTTAACCCATTTTTATCTCATTTTTTTTCCCGAAGGATCTGATATCAATAAATCGTAATAATGTTATTTTCATAATTGGAATTTCGCAAAAAAAAATTTGTAACAAAACAACGGATGTGATGTGTAACCATTCTGCGTGAATACATCGCTGTAGTGCAATAATACTTGTACGGCGGACGATGTTTTTCAATAATTGTTTACCAAGGAATCGTCAAACGCTGTAAAGATTTCCGTAGCGAGTTCACCCGGATTCTTCTAAATTGACCATTGTCAACTTATAACGATGGCACAAGATCGTTTAGATTCACTTGTGTTCGTTCTCGTTGAAAATAAATTAGCCCGGAAAAATTGACATTGATGAGATTATAGAAAATAATTCAAGACCTCGTGCTGGATGCGACTTGAAATGTATACGTTTCTTAGAAGACACAATTCTTCGAATCGCATAACTTGCCGATGATGTCTGCGCACGTCTACGAACTCTATTGAACCAAATAACCCGCAGACTAATAAAACGTGTGTATAAACGAAACGAATCATCGGTGTGTCATTACACTATACGTTCAATACAAACAAACATTTAGAAGATGTGGAAAAAAAAACGAATTTACAAATATTGCATGATTTTATTTTAATAAGAAAAACGTTCGTTTTTCCATGTTACACGTACCAGATGACGGTCTTCGGCGAAACAGAACGAGTTTTATACATTAATTTTCATAATATATGTGTACACTCAAAAATAAAACGCGGCATTTTCGTTTTAGTGCTGTCTGCACGCGTTTCATAATGCACACGCGGAGACAGGGGACTTGCAGTCTATAATTAGCCAAACTTCGTTATTATTCCGTATGAGTAAAAATAAATTATTATTATGTACGGCGCGTTTTATACACATTATTATTACATAATATAATATAGCACGCGATCGGCGATCCGGCGACGGAAATAATGGTGACATTGAATTACGCGCGTCTTATTATACACTTACACATTATAATATTATAGTGATATTCACGTGAACAGTAAAATTTACTATGCCGATATAATATGAGCGAACAAGACTCGTTTTAGACTTCGATTGGTATTTAAATTACCGAAATGCGCCGCGACCTTAAACAAAAAAATAAAACTCCAAAACAGTTTTCAGATTTATACGTAGTAATTATCATATAAAAACAGTAAAATAGTGCAAAGCGTCCGCTATATCCGTTTTACGACCACGAAAACTACTCTCGCCCGTCTCGTTTTTAATGCGCGGTTTGTTGACAAACATTTTAAGTTTCAGTAAAATATTTATCGCGGTCTGCGAACACGTAAGTAATGTTATAACCGCAGTATAATATAATAATATACGTGAAATGTTTATTACAGTAATATTCGTGTAAAATAGATCGTTGGGAACGTTCGAAATGAAGAAGGAAAAAAAATCCGAGTTCCTCGAGTTAAGAGACAAAAAAAAAATCTAAATGGAAAACATAAACACGCGATGTTAATGAAAACCCGATTGATTTACGTTTTGTCTTTCAGGATTTCTCGAATCCAATAAATTGTCCGCACGCAACCCGTCGTGTTCGGGTTAGATGCGATATTATAGGAAAAAACGCGTATAATATTTGTATTTGATATCATTTTTTTTTTCAACTATTCGAGAAATCGTTTTTTTCTCAATCTTTCCAGTGTCGTCCGTTCGACGTCTTTACGAGATGTTTTCGTTTTATGATTATTTCGTCGAATAATAGGTACACAGCATCACCAAGTCTCGTTATACACGAAAAAATAATGCACGACTACGAATTTTCTACGATTTGTTTGCGTCGTTTTTGTTACCATATTTATACGAGTCGAATATTTTTAAATACAATTTTTATTTTGTCAGTAGGTGCCTATAGGTGTACACTTATATAATATTTAATCGGAATAATATATACGCTTTCGTAACGCCATCGGTTGGGTCCATGCACATAATGAATAAATGTATATAAATATAGCATAACGACTATATATACACTAATGATAATAATAGTCACAAATCAAACACCACGCCGCTGTAGCGGTTTCACTAAATTGTCTGAACCATATTATTCGGAGCGCTTCGTGTCATAACGCATAATATGCGTAGGTGAAACATATGGAATTCTCACCACAAACGTCGTTTATTGCTCATAACGTTGTAATGTACTTATACCTAGGTATATAATATAGCAATGAATAATTATACCGTCGACCGTGATTATTGTTCGATCCGTGCGGATCGTTCGGCGTGTATTCAAAGCTGGACAATATAACGAGTTAATAGTTGAAATTATGTCGAGTATTTGTTTTAAAATTAACTCTTAACGTAATGGGTTTTGACTTCACGTAAACATAACTTCGAATTAATTGTATCCAAAAGTATCTGAATTGAGTTAAATTCTCGACAATACGCGTATGTACATCATAAAGCTCTAGTACCTATTTATCGTTCCTGTATTGTTTTGTAACATTAACGCATATTAATGTTGTTAAGAAGACGAGTTTTTTAAGACCACAAACAAATGTATGTGTAAGTGTATGTGTGTGTACGCGCGTGCACAATATATTTTGATGCTGTGCTGTTGTTCCTCGGTGCAGTCACAGAAGTGAAAACATACAGTGGCGCCCACGTATTTTATCGTTTAATGCAACATCATGTCCTCTTATAACAGTAGGTGGGTACTCAATATAACATATTGAAAATATTTTATTATCCGAGGGCTGAAACTCTGTACCTTTTTTTTTTTTCTAATGTAATAGACCAGCGAGAGACCGATGTGTATTCGCACACTAGATCAATCACAATATTTTATTTAATGAAAAACGATACAATAATAAATTGGTACTTAATTTATATCGTGTTTGAACAGAACACCGGGGACGCTGCTATCAACTGTAGTTCCACCATATAAGATGTTGATATAAAATCGCATTTAAATTCAATTTATTTACAGTTTATAATTCATTGGGTTCACAATATATAATATACATATATATTTTTAATATTTTTTAATATATATATATATATATATATATATATTTCATAGATAATATGTACGATGTGTATCAAAAAATTATATTTTAAATTATCTCTAGGTCTATTTTATTTTTAAAATATTATTAATTTTATTTTGTTTAATGTCAATTAAATAAAAACAACGTGAATCGTTATTATGCGTAAATTATGATTATATTTATACAAGTTTATCAAAAAAAAGGCATAATGCATTTTTGGATTTTATCACATTTTTAAGAATACTCTATATTATGTACACGTATTATTGGCTAGATATGGCCAAATGATTTATTTTTAAATATTTTATGTTTCTTCGGTAAATGTATATGTGTCTGCAGACATATACGTATTTAGGAAAAAAATTGAGGATTAGTTGAGATAAAATAAAAGAACAGCCTCCGTCTTCATATTAATACATCACGGGATGAGTTGGTACAGTTTTAGTAATCCAAGTTAATTAAAAATTCTCTATGCGTCACTGAGAACAAACATATAGTGAAACGCAATGCGATCTGTTGACAGACGAAGTTATATCACAATGGATGAGGCATATCGGCTTTATGCAAATCAAACCTATTTTACTTCGTCACCAGACGTCCAGACCAATTGTTAAAAAATTAATAAGGTTCCAATTTTAATATTTATATTTTTTCATTATTGCAGTATAACTTATACAGTGTTATACTTTGCTATAATTCATTCATTTAACATTCATATGCACATTACACATTCAAAGTGTATACAATATAGTACGTATATAACTAATAATTACTTACAGAAATTATTTCATTCTATTTTTATTTATTGTTGGAGTTATATAAATGTTTGAGTTATAAAAAAAAGAAAGCGGGACATTTTACTTACACTTATATACAACAGGAAAATCAAAATTGAAATATTAATTATTTACAATTACAGTTTAGGAATTGAATTAAAAACGAAGGGAACAAATCTCTAAAAAATAAGGTAATATTTAACTTCAAGTGTGTGGGTAGGTGCGAACTTGCACTCCTCCATAAAAATACTAATATTAATATAAATGACAATACAACAATGTAATATAATAATATAATTCAGTGGTCATTGACGGATAAAAATCGGACTTATGAAAAGGTAAGTGATAATACGACAACGACGTAACTATTGCATGAATTACAAACGCATCGATATCTGAAATTTTAGTTCAGGTAATATTTTCAATTAATATATTATGCTCTAACGTTAGAAGAAGAAAAAATTAATCAAAAGAAGTATTTTTATGTATTTAACATTAAAATCTAGTTTAAAATGAAAAAAGTTTTTATAAAATTGGTGGGTTTACTTTATTTGCGCAAATTCAGTAGAACAAAATGCCTATATTGTATTTCAGACGAGTGTTTTACCGAGTGTTACTTAACGAGTGTAAACCCGTCGCGTCACACACATTTGTTTCAATTTCACTTTCCTTAATGAATAAGAAGATATGTATGAGTCCGAAATATGTATACGGATTAAAATTGTGCTTATAATTTGAGTGCATGTAAATAAAATATATTTGGGCCGCCAACAGATGTTTATACCGATTTTCTTTTTTTTAATGGAAAAGCTAGAAAGTATAGTCGTAAAAAAACACTTTTTATTTAATTATATCTTACATAATTAAATCAATTATTGATAGCTAACTAACTACCTATTATGTATAACTTGTATATAATTTTCAAGATAGATCACATAAATTGTATTATTATTATTATTATTATTAAAATATTGATACTATATGATCCATAATAAATAAATGAATTCTGTCTTAAATGAAATTTTTAACATTTTAATTATTAATATATAATTATTACATATTAAATTTTAACAATTTTTTTTTTATACAAAATATCTTTATGTAAATGTATTTTATATACGTATTATATTCCTTACTACGATTATAATGATTAATGACGATGACAATATCATCGTTATATTATATGTACCAAATTATCTTTGAAGTTGGCAGCGTGGAAGGATGCGAATACATACAAAATGTATTGAAATGGACGATTATATATACGTACGTAATAGTATAATGTATACAGAGTGTCCTATTTCACTGCAAATGCAATAAATTTACTTCTATTCAATATTTTAACGTTTTTTTTTTTTAAATTGTTAAACTTCTGCGTTAAAACAAACATATTAAAAAAAATTTGACAAATTTGTGTGCATAAAACTTTTGATTAGGTAAAATCTTTGATTTTTAAACAGTGTTTAAAGTAAAAATTGAAATGTTTTTCAAATAAATTAATTTTATTCAATACCGAACATTATCATTATATGTATATATAACAGCTCTCATAAAAAACAGTAACATTTTCATTAACTTTTTAAAAATCGTAGAAAATCAAAGACTATTATCCTAAATAAAAATTTCTCAAATTTGTATTTTTTTTTAAAATAAATTCATAACACGGTTATTTTAGATTTATTATTTTTTAGTTGGTCAGATTTCCGTGGGATATCTTGTATAGAAATATACGAACGGTGTAACGATTGGTGGTGATGACAATTAACGATTTTGACGACACCTCCCCGACACCGGTAAAACATTATATCGTTACTATTTTCGTTTTTTTTTTTTTGTTTTCGGTTTGAATAAATAATACTTGTAAATTATGCGTTTTTCTAAAACCAGTTTTAAGAATATTGTTATTTCGCTGTTCGACTACTTTTGTCTGGAATTGAGATCCAATATCATCAATATAAATAGAGAGAAAGTGTTTTGGATCAACTTGATTATTTTCTCGTGTATATAAAAGTCAGTAAATTTTATAGAAAATTGGTTTTGTAGTTTTTCAATTATAATAATTAAAAAACCATTTTTAATAGTTTCATCACTTTAAATACATTGCGAAATATTTGTAGGGCCGCAGTAAAAATTTACACGAGCCGAGTATTACCGATTCCTGTCCTAGATGATACGGAAAGAACAGTTCCGTGTTTTGCAAAAAAGCCGGCCAACAAAATAGAATTGAAAATTGACGCGAAATTTATTTTATATAAATATGCGCTGTGTTGTGCAATATCTTGATAAATTTAGAAACAAAATATTTAGAACAAATCTAGACAAAATTTAGATAAACGAGAAAACTCAAAATGTCGAATAATTCTCTAAGATTTATACTTATATTTAAACAAAAACGTATAGTTTATGGATGCCATTAATTTTTATATTTTACTTTTTTAAATTAGTCACATTTATAACTACGTTTGACACATAGTAATACACGAATATTATTCGAATAAGTGCAGTAATTAACAATAAGACAACGTCCGTCGACCGATAATTTTTGAAAAATTTAATTCAATATTATTATTAAACTTTCCAAATTTGATAATAATCAGGATTCGGAATAATCAAAACTTTATTGGTACAAATAAAAATCCCGTTTTTAAAATTTTAAAATATATATTATTTATTTAAAGATATAGAATACGGTATTTTGCGCTGATTTTTCATATATATATATATATATATAGTTATTTTTTATTACGACAAGTTAAACAAATTTAACATTGAAATTAGTTGCGTTAATTTTTGTGAATAATTTACTTTTCAGGTATAGGTATACAAAAAAACAAAAACAAAAAGCTTTTAACTTGAATTAAATATATTTATATTGACTTAAACGAGTCGAAAAAATTAGTCTACTTGCCACCATATTATTATCATATTACTTACCTATCGTACACATATGTAACAATATATTTTATAGAGATTGTATATATTCTAATATTGATTATTATCGAATAATATACCAGCATAGTTTGTTTACTTCTTTTATAATGAATACATTTTCTAAACAAAAATTCACGTGCTCGTCGATTCCATTTAAATATATATTTTGTTATTTACTTTTTAATTATACCGAATCGTCTGCGACTGGAGGACCTTCCTATATATTCGTGTACCGTCACAAACGAGGCACGCGATTACGCAACGTCATCATTGTTAAAAACGAGTATATTACATATTATATTGTACAATAATATATTTCCCCTCGCCATCATTTCGGCGACGGCTTATACTATATATATGTACATTTATATACTAACACTGCCGTTATACTTTTCGGTTTTATTTCCTAAAATACTCAATAATTGTAATAATAATTTATATTAATATTTAATATATTTTATAATTTAATATTTTAATTATTATTATTATAATTAATAATAAATGTTATTATCATAATATTATAAGCATGCGCGTGGCATTATCGGACGACTTTCGGAACGAATAACAATGGCGCGTGCATTTGCCGCGATGAAACCGTATCTGTATCATTATTCTTATTTATGCACGTGATGTTACATAAACCGCTTTTTCTATTATTATAATAATTACGATTATAATATGTGTATCGTGAATATTATTATTATACATTATATACTCGTTAAAAGTCAGGTCGGATCTTCTCCTCTTCGCCGGGCTTGCTTATCGGATGTGGGGTTCCGCGGACAATAATAACATAATATAATAATATAACAATAATAATAATAATAATAATAATAATAATAATAATAATAATAATAATAATAATAATAATAATAATAATAATATACCGTACGCCTGCACAGAGTCGTTTGATTCAGCTCCCACAGCGGCGCGATCGGTATGCCGCATCACACTCCTTTCCAATTTATACAGTGTGATATATATATTTTTTTTTAGTCATAAGTAGGGCCTGAAATCGTAGGCGCTATAAACGTATGATGTATGCAATCATTTAGGCACACTTACTATCATTAAAACATGCAAATAATGTTAAAGATCAAAACAGAAGTATTCACGTTAATGTTTTAAAAACAATTTTAAAAATGTATTAAATTATTGAAATAATTTTATAACTCGTTGTATATTGCACATTTTATTTTGAATAGTCACTTGTCTAAGTGAAAAGTCATGAACCAAAACCCATTTTAAAAAATCAATAAGCTTTTATAATAATATTAATGTAATATTTGGTGTATTACAATTGACCGCTAAAGACTTTGGATGAATTTTCAAATAAAACTGCCCATCTGTTTTCAGCAGATATACTCGTATTCTTTAATCGAGAAAGACTTAGTTTTGCATCTTTCGATGACACATTATACAGAGACATACTTAAAATATATTAACTCACTGCTTGAAAGGTCTTGTAACTTACTGTCCAATTGCAGTCTATTCTTCAGTCATTATTTTAAATATATTTAATAATTTCCCAAGTCCGTCATTTTTTACAATGAATTACATCTTTTGCACAAGATACGTCTTTAAATCTACTTTTAATGTATTTAATAATTTTAATTGAATGAGCTAACAGAAGTCCTATTGCGTTTCTAAGCTCGTTATAGCTTCTATTAAAATTCCATAATCATCGATATATACATTTAGGTACATTATATTTAAAAATTTTTGCACATTTTGTCTCGTATTTTTTTATAATTTTTTCCCCCAGTTCCTATTTTTTTAAACTATTAACAACTTTTGATTCTTAAATGGCAACTCTTAAATTTCAATTAGGAAAAAATCTCGAGGAATATATTTTTATGGGAATTTAGGAGTGTCGATTTTTCCAAATCCGATAAGCATTTCCAGATTAAATAGCATTAACGACACGGTGAATTGGAGAGATATTGCAGTATATTGAACATGTATTTTTCGAAGACTTTATTATAAAATATGTTTAAATCCGGTAGTTAAATGTCCCTTTTGATCGTGGTAACTGTATATTTAAAAAAATCTATCAAATAAAATATATATATATATATATATTATTACTATAAATAAACGTGTATTATCGTTTCTCGCACTGAACTACGTGTAAAAATCGGTTCTTACGAGTGAATTTTTTTATAGTAAACATATTCATAAACGAGATACCGAAATTACAATCTGATAAGCAATTTTCATTTATTTATTTCGTCGTGGTAAAAAAATATTAATTTGCAACATAAAAACCAAAACTTTACGTCTGTTTTACAGTGTAAAGAGTGTGGATATAATTTTGAAAAATATTTTTTTAAAAATGATTAAAAACAAAAAAGCAAAAAATGTTCGAAAACGTGGCAGATAATTAAAATAAAAATAAAAAATTCACCCTGTATATGTATTCGCGACGATGATTTATGACACATTGGCGATTTGAACGGCGAATAAAATATATTTAGAGGAGAAAGGCTCGAGCGTGGGACGAGGAAGCGTTATTATACTACGTGTACACTGTATTATATATAAACGTATAAAAAATATGTTATTATGGCTACGACGACTGCGCGTTCGCCGACGAATCGGCGGGGCTTATGGGTGGAAATATTAATAATGCGTGTAATAATATAATAATATTGTCGTTCAAAACGACATGAGACCAGACTCAGATTAGACTATACATCAGACGAGATTCTAAAAAATGTCGAGTCCTTTATAACAGTGATCGCCAACCTTCCGGACCACACGCGGACCAAAAAATTCACAATTTAAAGTTCTGCGGTCAACTTATACAAAATTACAAAATGATTAAAGAACTTCCATTTTATTAATATTGAAATACGAAATACACATAGGTATAGTAAAAATATAAACGCTTATTTAATCGTTTTCTTTTATTATTTATATAATTTTAGATCCTGAGCGTTGTGAAGAATGTTTTGGTTTTACAATGATGTGGTTTTTTTTATATCTGTACCAAAAATTCTAACAGAAGAAGGGCTCCGACTTTTACAATTCTACCTAGTTCCCGGTAGCATATTGTATATATAAAGTTGGTACTTTAGAGAGGTCATGTTACGATTTTCTCAAAAGCGCTTGACAAAAAAAAATCAAAAAATTACCTAAAAACGGTAAAAAGGCGATTTCGACGAAATCGATTATCGTCATGGCTTTGTAATTTTGAAACTAATGGTCATATAAAAACTTGGAATATACACTAAATATGTAATCATTTATTATACCTATAAGGGAAAATATTTTTCAAAGAATTACTTTCAATTGTGAGCTATTTATAGTAATTATAGATTTTGAGATATTTTATTCATAAAATAGGTAATTTTTGGTTTTAAATCTTAAAAATGTAATACTTACATCACTTCAACTATGTTCAAACAAATATTGAAAAACAATTTTCTTTAACATTTTAAGTTTTTCGACAAATTACTGTTTATTTTTTGTGGAAAATTACGCTATTTCATTTATTAATAATAAATAATTTTACATCCCGAAGCTCCGCTCAAAATCGTTTTATCGAATGCGATGATTTATCATTGCTCTCAAATTCATAGCAATAACAAAACTTTATCCAAGTAATCCACTTAACCGACGTTCACAACACTCCGCGGCTCGCTACCTTTTTAAACATTACGATTATACGACGCGTTCCCAGTTAATCAAATAAAATTGCAAATAAGGTTCAAATTTTTCTACAGAGCAGAAAAATTCTCTCGCGGACCACCTGCAATGGTCTGTGGACCATCGGCTGGCGAACGCTGCTTTAGAAAAAATGTTAAGTACCACCAGAATCGGAAGTGCTAATGTTTTAAACGAAATAAAACTACGAACAATTTTCTTTTTTCGACTCGGTGACAAATAAATTCGTTAGTCGTGTACAATACTTAAAAATATAAGACGTCCAATGTGACTGAATGTTTATAACACTATTTTCACATCGTCCGATATATTAATTTCAAATGTTTTCCACGGCAAGTCGAATTCGTTAAACGGCATATGTAAATAGTATACATAAATCACTTTCCACGTACGGTTTCAGAAACACTGGACTAGACACAGTGGCGTATTTAGTGGAGGTGCAAGGGATGCATCGCATCGGGGGCTCTTAATTATTGTGTGATTCATCTATCGAAATTTATATTTAAAAATTATTCGATGTTTTACAACTTTGAAGTGGAATCCAGATGAAACTAACGGCTTATTACTTATAAAAATAATAAAATATGTTTTCGAAAAAAAACGTTACAACGATTTAGAGTATTATAGAAGAAAACTTCAGAGTGAACGTTTGTTTACCGATAATTGATACACAACAGTATCACAGCTCATTTCACGACTTAATGGTACTCGTGATGTCACTGATGATTTTGTGTTGTTAACACAGACTACCGTGTTAAAACCCAACGATGATGCGACAAAATAAAATCGTCGTATGATGTTTTTATTCGTGTATGAAAAAAAAATATGTTAGTTCGGATTATCCGTGTCAATTTATTACGTTGAAAACTAGTACTTGGCAAGACGTATCGTGATAAGAAACAGTTTTCTTTGCCCAGTAGTTTCCGGATATTTTAAACGCTTATTAGGGCCATACCTATAATCGTTGCATATTTTTCTGTGCTCTCGATAATATGAATATGAATAAAATATTATGAACGACTTGGAAAATGCTAAATGAAAACGGAAGAATTTTTATAAAATAATTTAAATGTTAAAATGAAATGCTGCTCCAGAGTGATCATGACACAATTAATCGGTTAAACTAATACGACTTGGTTAAACATTTTGTATCGTACCATTATTGACCTTTTTTTTAAATATCTATAAAAATACAATTGTAATAAAATAAATATTTCATTAAACTATTATAAACACACGTTAAAATTTTATTTTTAACGCTTTATTGTTTTATAAGAGGTCATTTTTTGATATTCTCAAAAGCGCGTCTGAAAACATAACTCAAAAACTACCGAAAATTTACATAAAAACGGTAAAAACGCATTTTCGTCGGAAATCGAATATCGTTACTTCTTCGTAATTTTGAAACTAATGGCTATAGAAATTTGAAATATTCATGAAAATATATAACTGTTTATTGTATAAAGGAAAAAAAAATGTTCAAAAACTTTCTTTTAATTTTCAACTATTTATAGCAATTATGTGTTTTGAGGTATTTAATTCATAAAAAGAGTTAGATTTTGTTATATACCTACCCAAGATATCACACCGCGAAGCTCCGCTCAGAATCATTTTATCGAATGCAATGATTTATCATTGCTTTAAAATTTATAGTGATAACAATACACTCTAAAATCATTATCTAAGTAATTCACTTTAATCGACATTCACAACAGCCCGCGGCTCGTTACTTTTTATTATTATTATTATTATTTTGCAGGGTCATAATTAGGGCAGATATTTATATGCCTTAAAAACCTATCAAATATATATGCAGTTATGCGCTAAAAATTACCAAAATATGCTCTAAAAGAAACAATTTTAAAAAAACCTAATAAAATTCGAAAAATTGTATTTTATTACTATTTTTAGTTATTACAGTTAATCTCAACAAAAATATTTTAAATTTTTTGTAATATTATAATTTAAAATTTTCAATATGTTAAATTTAAATATTTATTTTAATTTGATTTATTGAATGGCATTGTTTCACGATCCACGAAATAAACTGTAAAGTGTATAGATTACATTATTTGTCATATCTCGTATTATTAATAAATTGAAAAACCATAAAAACCAAATTAATA
This sequence comes from Slavum lentiscoides, assembly GCA_032441835.1. Classification (NCBI taxonomy): domain Eukaryota; kingdom Metazoa; phylum Arthropoda; class Insecta; order Hemiptera; family Aphididae; genus Slavum; species Slavum lentiscoides. Next base: position 26,020,407 of record CM063706.1, read on the forward strand.
ATATTTGATCTAAAACATTGGTAATAAAGTTATCAATTCGCCTGTTGATATTTATAAAATTATAAATTTTAAACAATTGTTTTGTAATTATCGATTTTTTTTTTTTTAGTTGAAAACGATTTTAAAATGTACAAAATCCGAAAATACGCCCTAAAAATTCAAAAATGGCAAAATATGCAAAATAAAAGTTTGTTTATAGAATCGTTAGGTCATGAAACACATTTTGGTTAAACTAGCTATTTTTTTGACCAACCAATAACAATATGCAAAAGCATATAAATATCGGCCCTAGTCGTAACATACGCCGCAGGGTCCCTGTTTTTCGAGTATTCGTGTATTGGCGCGTGTGACATTAATTATGAGTTGATGATTTGTTTTTGTTATTACTGTTATGTTGTATTCACGTAACAAACGTGAGAAATGCGTCTATTAAAAAATACTTGCATTACTATTACTGTATCCGTCTTAAAATCATTTTAACGACCCATAATATATCATAATATACAATATATCATGTACTTATATGTTCTATTATTATTATTATTATTATTATTATTATATATATGTATGTATAAAAACGGCGAGCAGCCATAAAGATCAACTCAAGCACGCGAAAATATTACGTTCAGATTATTATTCACCGTGCGGCATGTCGATAAACTTGACTCTAATATTCCAATTGTAAATAATCGCCCGGCACTAACGAATACGCTTTCACTCTCTCGACAACACACCCGCGCGCGAATAAAACCGCTAATATTGAACACGCGTCCTGAAATCGGTTAACTCTTGTGGGCACACACTGAAAATGGACCGGCACGGGACATGATATTTACGAGTAAGTTTGAAATAATAAGTGAAAAATTCGCCAATTTGAGACGTCAAATCGACACGTTGATTTCAAACGGAAAACCAATATTTCATCGCGTTGTTAAACGTTAATTTTTTTTGTTTTTAACGGAGCGTTTATTTTATTTTCGTGAAAAAACAACGTTTAGTCTTAATCAATTTTTCGAAAACGATAATTTCGAAAATACTTGAACAATTTTCAAAAACGCCCGTACTCTATATTTAAAATACACCAAAGTCTTTAATGAGAATAATAATTTTTTTTATTATTTATACAGATGAGAAGTTGAGATAACGTTCAATTAATTACGAATTCGATCAATTATTAATTATACATAAAATGTACGTATACGCGAATTAATATACCATCAAGCCAAAGAGAATATTATAAAAATTATGAAATACATAGGAGTTATTTTATTAAATTTGTTTATTTACTACGGGTGTCGACATAGTCATCGTCTGCAGGTATTAAACGGAAAATAAAAATGAGTGAAATTACATAGAGAATATTGCGTACGTAGTGAATTAAATTGTTTAAAAAATCAACTATATAACATGGTTATTTAATATATATATATTATATTGATATAAAATATTATTTGTTAAACCTGTTTGTATATTTAAAAATTTAAAAATATATTATGTTTAATTTCTTTATGGGTGTGTGTGTGTGTGTGTGTGTGTGTGTGTGTGTATAAAAGAACTGAATTTATATAAATATTATGTTGTATAATTAAAATTCCTTAATCATTATCTATATTAAAAGTAATAGTTTGATTTTTTTTTTTCTAAAACATGTTGGCTTCTTTAAGTTTTAAATCATAAACGTGTTCTTTATGTCTCGTTGTAAAATTCCTATTCGTTTTACTCAGTGGCGTCATTTCAGTTTTCGAAAAGGGGGAGGCAAAAGACTTAACCGGACCATTTAACTATTACCCATTTACATACAGCTCAATACAATTTCTATTTTACATAAGTTTGATATTATAGGCACGAATCGCCCAATATATTTTTTTTTTTGTGGGAGGAAATTCATTACTTTGTCAGCTATAATAAATGTATCAGAAATAACTGCAGTATAGTACGTAAATATTACCTGTGATCCAAGTTTTGAAGTTTCTCTCGTGATAATATTAAACATGTTAGAAATGGCGTTTTGTGACCGGCTCTGAGCAGCTTGTTCTATATTTTTTCTCTCTTTCTCGCCGTCTTGGTAACACCACATTTAGTTTTTTTTCATTTTTATTTTTTACACTTGTCACTCACAAAATACATACATATATATATATATATATATATATATATATATATACATAAAACATTGAAACGTTAAACAACGGCTAAACAAATTCGTTTATGGCCGTACGCGATATGGGTTCGTCAAACGTACATCGTATTCTTCGTATTAGGGTAACGTCAATAATAATTTACGCACTGTTTTCAACGATAACCACGTTTATCGAAAAAAAACCAGAACCGCGGTAAGTTGTAACCACGAATTAATCACCTTTAATCGTGGTTATATAATCTGCACACTTTTTTATTTTATTATTAATTTAATTTTTTATCCACTGTTTGCCACGCTATTTGTTATTACTCATTACTATATAGATTTGGTTAGAATAATTTATGTGTACATCATAGGTAATCAGCATGAATCATGTCGGCCCACTGTTAACAAGGGAGGAGGGGAAAACGTCCACCTTGCCCCCCACTAAATGACGCCACTGGTTTTACCAATACAACATTTAAGTTCGTAAAATTCCAGGATAATCAAATTTATTTTATTTTATTTTTTATTACTTATTGTATTTTAAAATGTATTTTTTCAATTAAATTATTACTAGTATTGAATGCTATTATAATGTTATTTAATATTTTTCGGCTAATATATTTTGATATTTCATACAACAACTAATTAAATCAATTGTATTTTATTTGTTTGGATTTTTCAATATTTTTTTGGTTTACAGTTTTTATTTCGTTCACACGTTTCCCTTTTTTAGTCTTTTCTTTGTAAAATATTTCGATTTTGTTTTTACTAGTTTATTTAACATTCGATCGTTTCGAACCGCTAGGATCGTATGATAATTGTTTAAATATAAACACCGAGAAATCGATATTTCAAACTGTTGAATTATATAGTGTTGGATAGCGTGATTACGTTCCACCGCGTTCTCTGTAATGGCTAACGGTCAACTGTATTCGCTTTAGTTGAAAAATAATCGATCAGCACATCACAATACGCACCAAAAAACGCCTTCTCGTCAAGTATAATTGAAGTACCTGTACACTTTTTTTTCGCCACTTTTCAAATGGCGTAACAATACTCTTAGGTTAGCGACATCAAAACATAATATACCGATATATTACATGATACACCTCTATATTGTATGCACTATACGAACACTCGTATACGTGCGCTGTTTCATCGAGATGAAGCAGTTATTCTTGTATTTTTAACCGCGGACATCACTATATGCTGCGCGGTTACGGTCATGTTGCAGTTTGGTTTCAATACGATTTCGTGCGATTACTTTCACCGAAATAACCGATTATTGTATTATTATTATTATTATTATTATTATTATTTTCAGAAAATTGTCACTGGCAACAGTATTTTATTTGCGCGTATTCTGCGTTGATCTGGAAATAAACAAAACGAATCGTAGATTACTACATAGATTTCCGGGATCACCGGGTCCACGCGATTATTACATATTATTTTTTGCAATACTTACGCAGTCTCTAGTGATAAACGATCGTCACAGTAGTCAGTATAGTATTATTATTATTCTCCATTTATAAACTTGTAACTTACTGACGATTAACTCTTTTGCTGTAAATAATTCATAATATAGGTACCGACATATTTGGCTTTTTATTCAGAGGTACGTAATGTACCGACAGATAGCTTCTTACTCGTAGATATATACCGACAAATATAGACACAACCATAGTGTTATATATCGCACATTCCTGTGTACGGTCATACGAGGCGATCGTTAAAATTTTTTTTACTGAAAATATTGTATTGTATAGCTCAATGCTAATGTACGATCAAAATGTTTCTATATAAAGTCATGAGAAGCTATTCCCAGACTTAACACGCGATCTCTTTAAAATTTATCGTAACAATTATATACGCTATTCTGACCAAAGCTGGACGAGTAAATCCGTTTTTTAAACACGTATGGTTATTATGGAAAACATTTAAAATTGTAAAAATATATTTTTAACGAGAAAAAAAATTAACAAAAATATTAAAATTTTTCTGTTCAGTGACAAAAATTTGTTTATTCACTAAATTTTTTAAAAAAAATTTACGATTCGTTTTTATGTAACCTTTAAAACCATGTATATTAAATATACTTTAATTAAATTATAAATATTATTTGCACTGAAAAGTGAAAGCAGTATTGCTATTTGAACAAAATTTAATCCAATTTAAATACCGTTGTTTGTGGAGATAACACGTACATTTTAAAAAAGTAATCGTTTATTAAGTTTAATTTAATAAAAGCCGCAAGTAAGGAGAGGTTTTGGCGGTTTAAACCCCTTTATTGATAAACGCCCAATGGAAAAAAAATTACACTTTTTACTAGAAGAAATTTACCAATTTTTATAACGCAAATATCAGACATTTTTTTTAACGGACTTTTTTCTTCTAATTATACAAATTATTTTATCAAATATCAAAAATGTATTTGCAAATTTATATTATTATTAAACACACGATTAATTTTTTTCCTTGCTTATCCAAATGTCAGCTCGGAAATAAATAATTATTCACGTTGATGTTAACGTCACATACGTACGTGTATATACTATACAGTGTATACGTACCTTCTACAAGTATACTTGACATTTGCACACGACCATATGGTTCAAGGAACACTGGGGGTCAAGAGCATCTTACTAGATTAACCCTTCTGAATATTTATTGGGAATAAATTTAAAATTATATAAATTTACATCAAGTTTTAGAATCGCTGTTTTATATGTTGCTTAATGCTTTTAAAACTCTTGTTCCAAAAGACACTTCCTTACAGTGGACAATTGAACTATTGAATCCTTCCCATTCATAATCTATGACATAAAATACGCCTATGTATTTAATTAAAAAAAAATTGTAACTCAATTAAATTTTAACTTTTAACTCGTTAACAAGCCTCGATAATCACTAGAGTGTACCTACCTACTTATTGGCGATAGATGTATTACATTATTAATAGATGTATACATTAATATGATTATTAAATGTATCACAGGTTCTTCGAACTATACAAATCCATGTATTAAAACCATATATAATCTATTTTGTGGTAAAATAGGCTGGACAGTATACATTACATAATATTATAAGTATTATGTCTTTATAGAATAAAATGAATATCTGAATATCTTGATGTTTCTATCGTTTAAATAATATTTTGATCAACATTTAACCACTGAACTCAATGAAAACAAATGACAAATCATTCATAGTTTTTGTTGAAAATAATTTTGAGATATTATATTGAATTTTTTTCAGCTTCTTGTGTGTTTTTGTCTGTAAAACTGTAAATTCTGTGCATTTTCTCTGTTAATTCCGGAAGTAAAATCGTAAACGAATTTTTAGAGCAAAATAAAAAAAGACTAAATTAAGGACTGTCACCTTAATATAGACTATCCGTGGTAACTGAAAGTTGAGGTTAATTATTTAAACATTTCAATTCATTGCCGTGCATGAAATCGGCGAATTCATTGTTGATTTTTAAATTCACTATAAAATGATCATGATTTTCAGTATGATCACTAGGGTTGAAAAGTTATACGATTAACATCGTTTTTCCTGTGTCTTCTATTTATAACTATGTCGTAATCTATTTGTTTTTTTATAACTTAATGCATTTTTATTTGATTTCTTTGTGTCATCTATTTTTGCATGTTTTGGTTATAAAAATTAAAAATTGAATTTCTCAATATTTGAATTTAGCCGACCATTGTGTGTGCAAAATACTCAGACGTTCGTGACCACCAAATATGAAAGAGATAACTAAGATATAACTCTACGGTTTTACTGTGATATTTCGATTATAATGTAACTATTACAATTATTATACGAGTACTCAAATGTGTTTTAATTAAAAAAAAAAATTAAATGATCTAAATTAGGTGCATATAATTCATATGAAACGGTTTTAACCATTATAAATGACATTTATAATAATTCTATTCTACTTTTATATTTTATTTTTTACATACCTGCAGCTAATGATAAAATATAATTATAAATGATTCTTGGAATTCTGTTAAATATATTAATAGTAAAATATAAGCACCATATTTTTTTTCTCAAATTATTTCAGTTGAGGTCGAAAATAATGATAATAAACAAGTTTTTACTGTATTCATAATGTTTCTTAAAATAGCAGCCAATAAATCAATAACTTTCAAAATCTATATAAGTCTTAATAATGAAATGCATTATAGGGTATATATTCGAACAATACAAAGTACACATACGCACATACACACATGATATTAAATTTTAAAGTCGCCCGTTATTAGTTGTCTCGAAATTATATAATTATTCTTATAGTAATTTTTAAATAAATATTTAAAACATTTCAGCTGATATTATGCGCTATACAAGAATATTCAAACAACATTCATATGCGCATATGTAAATTCACCGCGAATTCAGTGAAATGTTAATAATTTTGAATATCAATAAATATATAATATATTATGAAAATAACAATTCTGAACATATTACTCTTCGTACGCGTGTAGTAGGTCATTGAAACAAAACTGTGGAAAACGACGTGGGATCCCGAACACTATTTTACAGTAAATACATCGGTTGACATTTCGTGTCATATTTTGCAATATTTTCTTGAACTACGCGGCGATTTTCGTAAGCCGTGTCAGAAGTATATAAAATAACGTTTAATTAATCTTCATATAACTTTTTTTTAACCCGTGTAATATATAGAAGTATATTATTAAACCACACGGTATTTAAAAAAAAAAAATAAAAATCAATGAGATTCAACTAAAATATTTATATAATAAAAATATATCCACTGGCCATATAGGCACTGATTGAATTTTTATTTTATTTTCTTAACATTACTGATTTTAAGTTTAACGACGAATTGCATATAAATTTACCTTTAAACAGTATATTTAAGCCGGATTAAAGTTAAGCTACAATTCCTAAACACGTTTGACAAATAATTCGTAAATAGTAACGTTTTAAAAATTATATATCGTATTAATATTAATTATCGTATTATTATTATTGTTATTATTATTATTATTTACTCATAATTAGTAACTAGTATGTATACACAGTTAAAATATCGTAATTAATTGTTTTGTTTTATATATCCTTTAAATTTATAGACACGTATTGCAAGTGACGTATTATTAATATAATATACTTACAAAATAATACATACATTCTAATAACTTGTAATTAAATTTATTTAATAAAAAAATTTAAAACACTTAAGTGAATCCTTTATTTTAACCATTAAATTAATTTTTTTTTTTTTGTTAAACAAATGTTAAAAATTGTACATTTAAAATTGCAACATAATTGAATTTTAAATAATAATAGTGCGTTAATTAATATCTAGCTTTGTATATTTTCGCTGGTGAATTTTTTTCTCATTTCTCTTAAAATTCCTGATCCTATATTGATAATAATATAATACACCTAGTATATTACACTACTAATGATACTTATTTTGCTTGAACTATAGTAGACTTTTGCCAATTTCTAATTCTTTTTAACACTGAAAACGATCGATCACCTTTGCAAGAAACTCCAAATATAACTAAATAAATTCTAAGCGCACTTCAACGAACAACGACTGGACTTGATCAATCGAGTGTGCATACACAGAAAAAATGTTATGGCATTGCCCGTTTTTTGTCATTTTCCGTTTAATACACTTTTACGTACAGTTACATACTGCCAGAATACAATCTCATGGGGTGTGTCGCCCCCACAACCCTCTCAGTACACTTAACTCACTAATTTTCCCCTAATATATTTGAATTTAAATAATATTTCTAGAAAAGTGTTTATTATTTACTTGGAAATTAATTTAGATAACTATGAATTATGTTAATCTTTTTTGAATAAAAATGATCATTGATCATACATAATATGTTTTTTAACCTTGTATTTAAATTTATCTATAAATTATTCTTTTTACATAGTTTGTTAAATAACATTCCTTTTGAGCTCTGTTTCTTATTCTGAGCCGGTTTAATCTTAATAAATTTCATTTTTAAAACTGATACGATATCTATATTACCAAGAATCACAACTGAAATCAGTCATCAAAGTTTATCAAATATTATTTGTGTTATTAGATTTTTAAAAAAACCCCAAATTTTATTGTATAATTCGTTATTAATTAAAATAATATAAAAACCATCTCATATTAGGCATCGTATAATTTCATACTACATACAAAAATAAGCCCTAAATTATGGTATTATATGAATAGACTTTTTTTTTTGCTTAGTCCCACTTTTCGTAGGTTCTCTTTTTCTTGTATAGCTACAATTCCTACAGTGCCTTATGGTTATTAATACTGTGATAATGATACTAAAACATTAACATAATTGTAAAATTACTTATATACTCAATAGTTTTTATGATTCGATTCAGTCATGATATTACTGTATTTGTTTGAATATTATTGGGCTGCCTTCTTCAGTAACTCGAAAAATTCAAATAAAATTTTTATGCAATACATTGTTATATAATCCTCGTATTATTTACAGTATATGACTAATACACATATAGTATTGTATTAAATTTGATGACTATCAAGTTATTCCTTTTTTTGTAGTATAAAAAAAATGATATTTAATAAAATATAAATGTTTTGTGAAATTGATAGGTATTTGATATCATGTCGCGATTTATATGTCCGTGAAATCAGAATACATAATTTAAAGACGGTTATTTATTTATTTTTCTGTTTTTGTGGGTATATAACCGTAGGTCCTAGGAAACTACAATTTTTGGCTCGCGCGTTTTTTTTATGATTTCGACTAAAGTGTATTGAATTATACGCGTAGATCATTTCATGAATAGTTAAATTTTTGGCACAAAAAGTTGTATCGTAAGAGACCAATGGTGACGAAAGTAATAAAACCGGTATGCATTTTTTTCTTCAATTTTACTCTTTATATTTCTAAAAATGGGGATTTTCGTATGGCGTATATTATTAAAAATTTACGTTACAATACTGAATTCTAACTCTAACACCTGTTAACGCGTTTCGATATTATGTCGGTATAGTTATATGACCAATATATTATAATTGTGCACCTAGCTATATACACCATTTGTACCATCTTATGAAACATACTCTTAGTGGTGTACGAATTTTAAGTATCGCGGAATGACAAATCATAAAACCGGCTATATTTTTACACAATATTTTGAACAGTCAGAAGGAGCGAACATCGAAATTATTCACGTTATTGTTGTGCTGCGAAAAAAAAATGTCTACAGTAATTCATTGAAATAAATTATTCGATAAATACTTAAATTCCGAATATGTTAAAAAATATTAAATAATTCCTAAAAAAAAAAAAAAAAAACAAACTATAACTATTGGCTATAACTACACGTATTAATAAGCATTCCCTTGTTCGGGTTATTACGTAATATAATTTATATTGATCTAAGAAAAGAATTAGCACAAGAAGATAAAAAAAATTTACATATTTATTTAAATTAGGTACCATTTAATATATATAAAATATAAAAATTATAATGTTTACAATATATATATATTTATTTATTTATTTATTAATGTTTGATTTTATAATGATCATTGGCTTTATTTAATACAGGTATATATTTATTATTGCATAAAACTGTTTTAGTAAATTTGTAGTATTTTCTTATTTTTGTTTTATTTCCCTATTATACGATTAATGTTATATAGCGATACGTATATTATATACTATTCAATAATCAATTAAGTAGTATTACTCGTAAAAAATAAAAAACAATTTTTAGAGAATTTATTTGAAAACTGATCAGTTCCATTTAAATTATTTCCAAAAAAATTAATCGCTATCTATGACAAATCAACAAATAATGTATGAACAATTTGTGTTTTTAGTGCGTTGTAATTTTTGTATAAAAATGAAAGACAAAACTTTCAATAAATTAAACTTGTCCCTTTTCTGTAGTTATCAATGAACGTTAGCAGTAATAAACAAATTCAGAATTAAAAATTATTTCCAGGTATACCCAAGTATTTTAACAAATATGTATTAGGTCATTAAGTAAATCTACGCACAATATTCGACGTCATAAACATTTTTGTCAAATTAGTTAATAACATAATATTAAGTAGCATATTCACCGTAGACAACAAATCAACAAAAACATTATTAATATATAGATTATAAAGCATTGTTTAACACATTTTTAATAATTAAAAAATATTAGTAATTAAAACAAAAAACAGCAATAATTATTACTTAAGTAATTAGACAAAATTAAAAATCGTGTAAATTTGTTTACGTTTAAATACTACAGGAAGCAGTGGTTGACTTGGGGAACGCGGGGGGACTGAGTACCCCTTCTATTTTTTCAGATATTTGAGCATACCCCTACTATTTTTTTATAGAGGAACACGGGGGACGGTCAGTGCTTGATTTGGGGGGACTGAGTGCATCAATTAATTTTTTGGATATTCTAGCGTACCTCGTGAGGATGTTAAAATGCTAGGGACGCTACTCTTTAAAAAGTAACTAGAGTATCTCTACTACTTTTTTCCCAAGTCAAGTACTGCAAAAAAGTAATGATTATCGTTAAATTAATAGGTAGGGCACAATATCAAAAATATTTGTGTTAATATATAAATAATTATCTTGCTATTATTATATGTAGTAGTCACATAGCTAATTGATAATAATTGTGCATGTCGTCGTATCGATGGTATTACAAAAGTAAAATAGTATTTTTAAATCTGGAACGCGTTGCACTAGATAGCTATTTTAACTTGAATACATTTATATAATGGTAAAATGATTTTATATAATATGATTTTTATTTTTATTTTTGTTTGTCAAATTGATCGAGATAAAACTATTTAATTTTTAGTATCTCGGTAAATATTGATGGAATCAAAGTACTCGTCTAAAGCAAAAGTTTACAAAAATATTGTAAAACGTGTAAAAAAAAAAGTGATCTGAGAGAAAAAAATTGGCATTTTATTAATTTTTAACAAGATCCACGAAATATAATTATACTCGTAATTTCAGAGTACAGAAATCGATCGAGTCGTCTCGGCTACAGTCGGAAACCCATTTTTCTAATAGAAAAAACACGCATTTAAAAGGATTAAGAAATGCAAGATGGTAACCATCTTTGTGAAAGTTTCTGTTTAAATAAATTTTTATGTAAAGACCGTTGGTTTTTTTTATCATTTTCTCTTGAAATACAGCTGAGAGATATGAAGCGTTATCTCTATTAGTACGATCTGTACTGTATTTCTAATCTACAAAAAACTGTATTAACTTGTTTTTTTTTCAGCATTTTTTTTACTGCCGAAATATTATTTATCTTTGAGTGGGTAATGGAAAATTTAAATAGCATGTATAGTGAAATCCTCTCTATTGACAAAATCTCAAATAAAAATATATTGTAACGCGTATTAAACCAAACAACAATCGTATTTTTAGTCAAATATTGATCTGTATTCGAAGATATATATATATATATATTATGTATATTATTATTATTATATAATTATTTATGTAAGTATATTTGGTATTTTGTATTATAATACATATAAGCCATTGTCGACGAATGTACATATTATTGTGTATAAGACGTTAAATTGATGACCGTATTGTATTTTGAACGAGATGGGATTTCTGCATTAACTAAAGAAAGCATTAAATTCAACAAAAAATAAATTGAAAAGTAGAAAAAAATATTTATGTACAACAACAAAATTATTAGATAATACAAATACGGTGGAGATCGAACAATATAGTAACAATGAAACGTAACAGTATTTTTATTAATTTCTATGAAAATTGTATACGAACCGTAATGTTATACATATGAAAAATATACTATATAAAATATATACTCTTTGCACAGGGTGTTTACTTTCGCCGAGTTAAAATTAATAGCATTGTGAATTTATTTAGAATAGAAATTATTACTGTTAAGGGGCCTGGGCATGACCTGCATTTAAGCTCGAATACATACCTTACTGGAAAAACTCTAAAGCCTTGTGTAGTGTGATCAGATTTCGATGTATTTTTTTTTTTTTGTATGTTACAAAGAGGAAAACATTTTGCAAAGCGCATTGGGCTTTGATTCTCAAAATTGTATTTCTAAAAACTATAATAACAATAATTTGAATATGAACAATTTTCACAATATTTTTAACAACTATTTTTTTTTTAGTTTCAATAAGGTTGTCTAAAATCAAAATCCAATACGCCCTGTAGGAAGCCTTCCATTTTCCAACAACAACAAAATTATCGAAATCGGAAAATTCTATGACGCGTGAGAGTTTCTCCTGTAAAGCATTTAAAATCGAGTATAAAAATTTACAAGTTGTCTATCTTTAAATAGACACGAGCAGGGGCTGTTGAACGTCGTCAGTCTCCAAACGTGTTATTTATAGGATATACAAATAGACCGGCAAAAAATATTTACGCAATATTTTCAATAACACTAAACACAGATATTTAAGAAATATTTAAATTTTAATTTTATAACTTCCCGGATGCAGCTAACAATAAAGATTAACTCCGTTGACAAAAAAAAAAATTATCATCACGTACCAAAAATGGTGTATCTTGGGCAGCCACAGAGATAATGATCTCCCCATTGTCCCTTTATTTTCTTAAGATTTATTTTCTAGGCAACGCGAGAACATCCACATGATATTCATATATTTAATATGGATAATAATAACTTTATTAACCTTATTAAACATTTTAAACGTAGACAGAACACAGACATACGTTATTCAGATAACGTTTATTTGCAATCGATTTTATCTATTAAAATCACAATCATCTATTTTATGATACTACGGTACGTAGATATAGTCAAAGTGGATCTGTAAGGTGTTATCACTTCTCTTATCAGTTGATCGTAAAATATACACCACTTTAGAATGCCACCAGGATATACACATAAGATTGTCTTTTGTGGTGAAGTACGATGAACAGTATATACAACCTTCATAGTTTAAAAAAATAAGGGAACTGGGCATGTTGTGGATGTTGTTTTATGAATTCGAGTTGATCGGATTTTGTTCGGGTTGAATTATTGTTTTATAATTTAAAAGCAATAATAAATCATTACATTCGAAAAAGTTTCAGAAATTACATTTTCGGATTTTAAGTACAAAAGTGTACATGTCAAAAATGGACGTTGAAACAATTTTTCCAATTTCATAGTAATTTTATGATAATATTCTGTAATACTTCCCTCATGCTTGAAAAAAATTATAAAGAAAATTGAAAAACGTGTCAAATTAAATAACAACATTAAAAAGAATCTGTTACAGAAAATAGTATTGCGTGTAAAGATAAGATAACTCGTTCTATATTTTTAAAAAAAAAATTATTCACAAGCAAAATAAAAATAATGTAAAAAATGCTAACAATCCACGGATGCTGTGGATACCGGCTTAAATGAGTATCTATTATTTTTAATATGAAAACAATAATAAATCATTGTAAATAAAAAACGAATCTAAGCTACGCCAGTAGATTATTATAACAATTAACAAATATGATAAATATTGTTGAAATAGTATATTTAAGCTTGTATTACAAGCCTGATCAACTCTCTGAAAGAATTTAATTTACCACAAAAAGTAATAAGTTTAATTGAAATGAGTATTACAGAAACCTTCGTTAAGATCAAGGTAGGAGCTGCAGAAACAGAACCAATACTGGTAAAATCTGGATTACGACAGGGAGACTCCTTATCACCAATTCTGTTTAACCTAATTCTAGAGAAAGTAGTACGAGAGATGAACATACAACCACAAGAAGGTTTTAAACTACAGGAATCGGATGTAGCTCTGTTGGCTTATGCGGACGATGTGGTATTAATGAGCAATTCACATAATAATCTAAAGTCACTGTTCACCCGGTTAGAAAAAATGGCTAAGAAAGTAGGATTACAGGTAAATGAAAATAAAACTGAATACATGGTCATGGGGAGAAGAGATAGTGCTGCCACATTTCCGAACATGAAAGTGGGTAGATATGAGTTCAAGAAAGCCAAACAAGTCAAGTACCTAGATACAATTGTAACAGAGAAAAACGAGATTAACAAAGAAATCGCAGCAAGAATTGTATCAGGAAATAAGTGCTTTTATGGACTTTCAAAAATACTAGGATCACGATCCTTGTCATTAGAAATGAAAAAACAGTTATATATAACCTTAATACGTTCAGTTATCATTTATGGGGCGGAGACCTGGACATTAAGAAAGAATGAGGAAAGAAAACTACTGGTCTTTGAAAGGAAAATCCTTAGGAAAATTTTGGACCAGTGAAAGATAGTGAAACGGAGAGTGGAGAATAAGAAAAACAATGAACTGGAAAGTCTATTCAGAAAAGAAAGCATAGTGAACACAATTAGAAACCGAAGACTTCAGTGGGCTGGACACGCTATGCGAAACCAGAACAACATAATAAGAATGACCATGGACGAGAACCCACTTGGTAAAAGACCACTGGGAGACCTCGGTTGAGGTGGGAAGATATGGTAAAAAAGACGTGGAGGCACTGAATGGAGGACCTGATTGGAAAGTAAGAGCGCTGGATAGGGATGGCTGGAGAATTACATGTTGAGCTTAATAAAGAAGAAAAGCTTGTATTACAACAGTTGTCTAAAACGAATATTTGGACAATTTTACCAGGTTTTTTTACAGTTTTAGATTGTTTTAAGTGTAGTTTTGAACTATGATTGGGCCCACTGGTAAATATTTTCAATGGTCTGCCGTTCTTATTTCATTGTATTATTGTTAAAGAAATAATTGTTTATACTAACTGCACCGAGGAATTTGTGTGTGCATAATTCTTAACAACATGTAATATTTTTTGTAAATTGGTTGTAGACACATAGGATTAGAGAAAAAAAAATGACCTCTTAAAGAGATTTATTTACTTAAAGTAATTTTAAAAATCAACCTGTTTAATATGTAAAACTTACATATTAATATAATTTGTAATATGCTTGTAAAATTAAAACATTTTAAAAAAATTTTATCTTTTAATTCCTAAATCAAAGACCCAAATTTATCAATTTATTACGTTTTTACTAACGAAGTGAATTAAATCTTTTCCACATACAAACAAACGAGAGGTTAAAAATTTATTTAATTAAAATTATTAAAATATATTTCATTCTTAGATAAAATGAATTAATTAAGACAGATTTTGAAGCTATTATACAATACATATCATCACTATTTTCCAAATTTATTTTGAACATTAGGTTCATCTTCCTCTTCTTCTGCGGCTAAAAATGATTCTAATTCATTATTTTCATTGTTTTTATTGTAAATAAATTTTGATTTTAATTTGCTATTTGATGATGGTTTCTTAATTCGTTAGGTTCCCAGCAAATGCCTGTACTCGCGAGTAGGCCAGACCGACACTGATCGTATTGAATTACGTTTCAGAAAAATAATAGAGAAATGTAAAAACGTGAAAAAAAATCCAATAATGATTTATTACCACAGCTCGGGACTTTATGCATTTGTATATTTGTTCGGGAAATATATACGTAGAAGAAATCGGATTCGATACACATTTGTTTTGTGTTATAAGGATTTCAAATTAAAAATTTTATTTCATATTTTTGCGTATTTTAGGTTTTTATTTACATTATATTTTATTGCATTTATTTATATTGAAAAGATATTTTATTCGTTTTTATTGTATATTTTCTAATTTTTCTAATTAATTAATGATTATAATAATAATAATAATAAATAAAAAAAGTTTTAAAAACATTTATAAATTAAGTAAAATTTTTATTTTTAATTTGCGTTATAAAAATAATATTTGGAACAAAATATATATATATAATATGTACCTTACTTGTTTATTCTAAATTTATTTTAAGTTATTACTATAAATGATATTATTAGACGATAAATAATAATATCAACAAAAACTAGTAATTCATATCCTTCACATATTATTTACAATCTGTTAATAATTAATTGCCATTCATAAAAATCTGCATATTACGCAAAGAGCATAATATTTCTAACCAGTTTTTTCAAAGACACATTTATTCAATATTAATTTATGTTTATGTTCAACGAGGAAAATTCGTTAATGCTCAAAACAAATTTAATAAACAGGTCAACTGTTATTGTGTTTAACTATAGGAAATATGTGAATATGAATTATTTTATAGTCTTCACTCAGATCAATTAATTTTAATACGAGGTTAGTAAAAGGTTATATCAGTATGTTACATTAATTTTCAATAAAAATAATAACAATAATTATGAAAGAAACAGGAAAAAATTTGTCCTACAATCGGCATACATAATGTACAATTTATACCTATGAAATATATATCTATTAAAAATATTCTTTAAAATATTATTCAAACATTAGATATTTCTCAAGATCAGTAAAAACTATGTGATTGCTTATAAAATACAGTTACTCGAAAGTTTACAATAAATTAAAAACGTAACTATTTTTCAGAATTTTGGGACTTTACTGAAATGTTTAAAACTCTTTTTAGTTATTTTAAGGATAGAAAAGCAACGTATTTTATAAATATACGACTATTGGTCTGTAAATAGTTTACGTCTTAAGAATTAAACGAATAATTTTGTGTACGTACTGTACATAAAATATATGTAGATCATAAATATTCTTCTTCACTTTCACTATACACTCCAAAGTACATGGGGTCGGTCACCCTAGTCCTACACCTTCATAAAGCAAGATCTTTTACCGCTTATATACATTCGCTAGCTATAGGTATCTTTTATATTTTCATCTATCCATTTATTTTTCCTCTTCCTCTTTTCCTTTTACAATCGTTTCCACAAGACCTCTCACAGTCTCTGGAACACCTATTTGCATATAATTTCCGAATTATCTCGACCTATTCTCCCCCGCTTTTTTCATAATAAATGCCACGCCTTCACTATCCATTACGTATTAATTTCTTATTCTGTCCTTCTCAATAAATCGATACATCGACTTTGCATTTTCATTCTCTTATCCCTTTTTTTATCGATTGCTTATTATATTTATATCATGAATACATTTATTTATTTAATATTCACAAATTTAGTTTTTCCTAACGCTCGCAGTTATTATTAACGAGATTTATTTTCGAATGCTATTGGATAATACAAAAAAAAAAAATCCTATATTCAAATTTCGCAGGTAAATGATAATGAAATAATTTTTGGTTAGTTTTCCTTATACGGTTCAAAAAAGTCATGGAAAAGTCGAAAAAAGATTTTGAGTTATATACCGAACAGGCACAATTTTTTACTGGAATATGTAATTAAGCACTCTTGTCCACAGAGAGAAAAAAGCACAAAATTGTAAAACACTATTGTTTTTGCTTCTTTCAGAAACGAATACATATCACACTCACGACATAATATGTTGGAATATCGTCGCATAATATACCTACATTAATTTTAATTTTTTAAATGCAGTTATCTAATGAAACGAACGAATATGTTAATACGTCCAACCGATAACACAACAACGGAACAAATTTAAAGAACGAATTTTATATAATTTATAAATTACTATAAATAACGACAAAAAAAAAAAATTGTTTAAAAAGTATATACAAAGAAAGGTCATTTTCATATGCACATCAGTCGACTATAGATAACTCGAAATTCTCGAAATCTCGAATGAACAAAATTCCTCTTCCAAACTGCCGTAAACACTTACTGTCGTAAATTACTAGAATCCTAACTGATTTGCAAAACTCAACTTTATTTACAATAGAATTCATTTTTAGTTATGAACGATTCATTTAAACCGCACTGCAGGGTTGTTTAAAGATACAATAATTGATAAACAAAAAAAAAAAAATTAAATTAACCTTACACAAATCCTTCAAACAAAATAACACGAAGTTCTGTATAATATAAAAGTAAATTCGTATGGTTTTTTTAAATGTTTTATTCCATTAACGTGAAATATTTAAAAATAATTTTTTTTTTAAGATTTTCGATATTTTTATATCAACTCAGATTTTTTTTCGAACCCCGTGAACTTCGAGTTATGCCGAGAGTCAACTGTGTTATGACGGGAGTCCGTAAACGTGAATGACTATTTATACACGCGTTTTCGAAATCCGACGCGTAGTAAAAAGGTATACAAAAAAAAACGTTACCGGTATTTTGTGATTTCCCTCCCACTACCGAGTGAACAGATGAAAGGTGAATAAAAAAACGTCGCGCTCGTGGATGCTTCGCGTGAATACGAGACCAGAAATTAATGTTATTACATAAATATGCAAATCCGGTGATCATATACATATATATATATATATATATATATATATATATATATATAGAGATAGAGATAGACGCGTGGAAAAACGAATAACACACGTTTAGCAGTACGCAAATCACTCGTAAGATTCGTATATAATTTACGTAAGGCCACACGAAACTTTGGCGACGCGTTTCGTCAAGGATGAGTTTATAATATTCGAATCTGAAATCCGGCCAAAGCTATTTCAACACAGAAGTATATTATAAATATACGTGTATAAGGTCAGTTGGGGTAATTGCCGAGTGAAATTGAAAAGTTCATCTTTGACAACTTATCTCTCGTTCTGTATATGATAAAAAAATATTAAAATGATTTTAATTTATTAATATCATTGTAAGAATTATATATTTGTGGTCAAAATTTAATTTTCAACAGTTTTAAATTTTCTTTTAAAAAATTCCTGAGTGTTGCACTTACCCCATTGTCTGGGGTAAGTGCGTTTTCGCCTCTGAAAAATAGTAAAGACGCTTGTATTTTATTACGGGAAAAGTGCGTAAAAGAACATAAAATATCCTGTACAGTTCAGTGTTTGCGGTACGAAAAAATTCGGAACGGTTAAAAAATGACAGAATTTTTTTTTTTTTACATAATTATTTATATATTAAGTTATTCAAGTTCTATGATATTTTTTAAGTACTTATATTATTATATAAGTACTTATAATATTAATCAACACAACAATAAAACAATACAATAAGTTAAGTACTTACTCAACTGCGTTTAAATCAAATTGTTTAGTAAAAAAATATATAAGTATACTATTCAGAATAAGAAGATAATATCTCCGCATTGACCAGTTTTCATTGTCGACGATCAGACTAATAAATTAACTGTTATGTAGACGAGCCGCACACACCTGAACCTTTTTTTTTTTTTTTATCCGTTATTTTAATAAAAAGTGAATGTTTTTATGAAGAATAGGTTTTTGATTACACTCACAGACGAGAAATTATTCTCGGAAGTTTGTAAGTACAGAAAAAAATTGTGCACCCTGTATATTATATACCTATATTTTCTTTGTGGAGTGGTGGTTAGATTAAAATCAACCAACCATACCCTGACCATTATTACCCAAAGAACAGCCAAAATATGAATTACTTTTTTATTATTAAGATTTAAATAATACAGTGGGTAAGTTCGTCATGTCATGTCGCGCTTTCTCGGTGACGATTGTCGCACTTTCCGTTTCCGGACTTTATCTCGGACTATCTCTTCGAAATTTTTCATTATCCTTCACCTAACAACACTGACTTGTGTTATGTAAGTTGGTTCGATTATGTGTTATGGTTATGCTCCATTTTCGCTCCCCTCTTTGAACATCGCGTGTAAGGCTGAAATTAGTGCTCGACCAACGATCAGCAAGGTAGGTACGTAAGGTACGCGTTGACAATGACAGTGCGCGCTGATCATCGGTCGTGATCGAGCGTTTAGTGGTTAGCTGACGACAAACTCGGTCGGTCGTGTGCAGTGTAAACGAGTAAACGTGTAAGCAAGTGTACAAGGAGGGAAGATGAATTCTTACGTTCATTTTATTTCATTGAAATACACGAAATAGTATTAAAATAAGGATTGCATACCCGCGTATGATCGGTCGCTCGATCAGTGTCAAACTAAACACCCTCATATACCGATATGGCGCGTCAGCCGACCGTAATAAAACGGGAAAAGAAAGTAGTGACCAGATAGTGCTACGACACAACATAGAGGGCGTGTCAGAAAAGCGCTTATAAATAGCGGTGCGAAACCACAGGACCGCTCAGTGTAGTCACGGCGTTCTGCGTCTGACTGCGATAGGTACGTGTGTGTTGTGAAAAAAAAACCGCTATTTATATGCGCCTTTCTGCCACGCCCTCTATGTTGTGTCGTAGCGTTATCTGGTGACTACTTTCTTTTCTTGTTTGCTTGTTATTTCGTTTACGTTCCATGCACGTTGGTCTTCCTTTTTCTACATCTGCATTTCGTCTCGGTAGATTAATAGACCTTTCTTTTTGGTACTTGTCGATGTGGATATTTCATTGGCAGAGGGAGTTGGCTCCATTTTCGTCCCCCCTTGAACATTATGTATGACCGCCACTGGGTTCTTGTGTGTTTGCTTCTGAACCGTTCGCAGTGATGCGATTAAATAATAAACATTAGGTATGTTTTACATGAATTTAAGTTAGACATTGCTATTATAGTAATATATGGTAGAAATAAAACAAACTGGATGTGTTATTAAACAGTTTTTTCTAATTACAAATTTTTCAAACTCATTTGAATTACCATGTGCGCCAAAAGCGTACACGAACAACGAAAGAAATTTGTAACAAAATTTTTCAACATTGGCTTGGCCCACCATGCCACAAAAGTCTGCGCACGCCTATGTATATAACTGATCAAGTGCGTCCGTCTTAGTCTCCTAAACTAATAGACCCATTCTCGTACAATCAAACCAAATACTATTTATTTTCGGATTAATTTCTCTAAATACAAGACCGATTTCTTCTAGAACAATTGATTTTGATTCGGAACATGCGTTTTATACAATCTACCGTTGATTTATCCTTGTCATACTCATATTTATATTCGATAAAAAGTTATCAACACGGTTTTTACGTATTTTAATACATCTTAAATGTATTTTGACTGAACTTATTTTCAACAGATATATTTTACACGCATAGTTTATTATTCAATATATTTCCGGTATTTGTTAGACTTGGTAATTGTATATAGTTTTCAAAATGAGTGACACGGACATATCATATACAAAAATTGTAGAACTAAATTATATAAAAAAAAATATTTCAGATAAATAGATTACGTTATAGTATGTTGAGAATCATAATTTTTATCATCAAACCGTTGACTGCATAGCAAGAATAGATCAAAATAAATCTACTAATACAGGTGCCCAAACACAGGCAACTGAGCGCGGATAAAACAATAATTTAGTATGAGACTGCATTAAGTAATCTAACCTGTTGCAACTACGTTTCTGGATGTTTTTTACGAGATATTATAAAAATATAGGAAAAAAATTATTGTCCAATAACGTACTTTGGTGAAATAATGAAGACAACTTAAATAAAAAAATCTGTATATGTATATATATAAACAATAAATAAACATACATATAAATAAATGTATACTTAAATATACTATACTGCCAATGAGTATTACGTAATGTATACTATACTATATTACGAGATTTTTTATTATTCACGAGTATTAATTTTAATTTTAATTTTGTTACATATCCTTTTTATTTTTTTATTAATTAATTTTTATTTATTTATTTATTTTTTTATTTTGTCTATATTTTATTATTAAATAAAAACAAGAATACGATCTTTTTTATTGATAACGTGTAATGCTAAGGGTGGTCAATTTTAAGGCGTATTTTTAAATTGTAATAAGCTTTTGAAACGTCTCCTTCTCCAATAAAAATAAAAAGTAAAAATTCTTATATACCAATGATGTTATTTATCGGTTTCGTACTCTAATATGTATAAAATTGACTATTATTGTTTTTTTTTTTTTTTTAATATAAATAACTGCAATAATTGTGCGCAACTATCGGATATCGATAAAATATATTTCTTTCACTTAATGAGTGTTTTAGATTTGCAAAGTTAAAGAAAGTAGGTTTTTACATGGTAATACCCATAACTGCACCGAATCTTGTATATTTTCCTTCACAATTTTCATCTTCTATTAATTAATTTATAATAAAATAATAATCCTAATCGACGGCACAAGGACCTTTCCACCATAAATGTTTACAATATCCTTATTAATATCTTACATATTATTGTTTATAATATGTGTGAATTCTACACATAACGACATGTTTAAAACTGCGGATATATCAGCTATAGTTTTATAATGTATAAAAAACACTTTTGTCGCATTTTCTCTCTTAAAAATTTGAAAGAATTTCAAGGATTTCAAAGATAAAAAAAAATCAACAATATATCCGCATCAGTTGCCTAATTATATTCTTCATTTCTTAAAACGATTATTCATTTATATATTTTTTTTCACTAAAAATAAATAATTTGCAATAACTGATGAAAGCAACAGTTTTTGATACGGATTTACTGCAAATATTTTTTATTAATTAAACTTAAACCTGTTATGATTTTTCCCAATATGTAATAAAATAACCATGTTTTTTAACCGATTTTACGTAAAACTGTAATAATAATTAACGATACATTAGTTTTCAGTTTTCAATACATACTGATACGCAAATGATCTTAATTTATTTATTAAATGAATTGTATTATTTTATATTCACACACACATATAACTAAAAATTAACTCAAGAAGTATGAAACTAGAGTAAAATTGATCGTTTTATATCAAATAGAAAGGATTGGATTGTCAGTTAAATAAATGCCCGCGGATAGATGTACGTAAATTCGCAAGGCGAAATTCTTACATGATTCACTGATATTGAAAAACGTTTAACGATTAAGTATGGAGACGATACAATTTGGAGGACCAAGGTAATCAAATTATTCATGGCAATCAACTTTTCTACACAATATCATCTTGATTTGTCATTAAAATTACAAAGATTCGATTTTAGTTTATTCCACGCTACATACCTATCTATTTTCATCTCTAGTCTTTAATAACATGTTTCATTTTTACCATTGATAATTTTATTTAGTAAATGTGAAAAATGATTTCGTATATTGTACTTACGTAGTTTCGTCACAAGTAAAATTACATTGTGGTGAAAGTTTTCAATTAACTACTATAAATTTTACAAAATCCTTTTTTTATATTATAAACAACATATTATTTGTGTAGTATAACGAATTCGCACAGTTTATGGTCTTTTTTCAAAAAATTCAAATACATAATTTACAAAACTATATACGTAGGTATTATAAGCAATCACGATATTCATCGCCTCCGGTGTAATTATATAGCGTGGTATGTACATTTATAGTTACGTAGTAATTGCATATTATGTAAATTAAAATAACCAATATATTATTATACCAATAGCATAATATGCACATTGCACATAATAAATTGATTTTAATAATTAGTTATTAATTATATTCATCGATGTTATTTGGTTAGTGTCATGTCAATTTAAAAAATAAAAATAAACGAAAATATTATTTATTTATTTATTTATTTATTAATTACTGTAATATTTATTAGCTAATGAAAAACGCATATTATTTTCACTTCACAAAATTAACACTATCATTTTAATATACTATACTAATATATATATATATATATATATATATATATATATATAAACTTAGTAGATTTTATTATTTTTTTTAATTTTCAAAAATATTGATGAATTCGTAGATTTTGTGTTTTACTAAAATTTTGTAATTTTTAATTTATGAAAAAGTTTAAATATTTAAATTTAAATATATTTGCATACTCAACAACAAACGAATACTTCGATAAAAAGAATTTCGTGACAACGATTTAATTGAAATATAATAATAAAAATTTCTATGAAATGTTTTTACAGTATCACTGTGCCCAAACATTAGGTACACTGATGAATAAATCTATTATATTTTATTACTTTTATTTATATATATATATATATAAATATACTGTATATTTATATACTAATATAACAAACCTGAAGAATTTGTTTGTTTGAAAACGTTAATCTCTGGAACTGCCAGTCGGATTTAAAAAAAATATTTTTACATTTGATGGCCCAATTCTTAAGCAAGGTAATAGATTATGTAAAATCACGCTATGACCCTTAGAAGTCAAGCAAAAAAAAAAAAAAAAATTCAGAAAGAACGCTAAGTGAAAACGAAGTAATAGCCCGCTGACGTGGTGGGTCGGGGGCTGACAACGTCCACATTGTCAATTAATGATGAAATAAGTTTGAAATAGTTAATGACAATTTATTCGTCAGTCATTTATCGGCGTGTTACATAGCTGAGCTAAAAAGGTGGGAATTTAAAAAAGAAAATGGAGATGTTTACGTTAAAAATTGATGGGAAGTATTGGACAGGTAATTGTGATAAATAAATTAACCCAAATATTTATTTTCTTTTAAAAATGATTTGTATTTTATGTTTATATAATAACAATAAAAATTATATTTTTTTCATATAAATTTTATAAAATAAACGAATAAAAACTTTAATGTAAATCAAACGCAATATGTGTGATGAAATGTGTAAAATATAATTATTGTGTTGAAAATAAAATAAAAATTCAAAGTTAAACTTAAATCTTTTCTTTTTTCAAAGTTTTGAACACTCCTTAGGAATGGTTACCGACTATATTTTTAAATATCTTAATATCAGAAAAAAGGAGTCGCTGGATAAAATCGTCGTTAAACAGAGTACACTAAAGAAGTTTATGTTATCTCAAATGCTAAATAGTAATCCACCGATACGCCTGAAATCAAGGAAGCCGCTTTGGGTCACTGGTCAACACGTTATTCAAACAAACTTAAAAGTGGCCGAAGAATGGTGTACATTATGGAACATCCTTACACTCAATAATGGCACCTTGCCCATAATGATCCCATTCAACCTTTGAAAGTGTATAAGCTACTTCGTCAAGAATGACCTTACATAACAGACCATGGAAAATAATGTGGTTGATAATTAAATAATTAATAATTCTAAATGTGATTATGACAATGAAAACCAAACAGCGGAACGTATACTGTTAGATTGTTTAAGGAGAAAATTCCAAAAATACTGAGAGAAATTGTATGGAATTGACCAGGAAGCTCTAAAATGGATACGTTAGCCACAAGTATTGAGAAAAAAATTTAATATGTCTGATATGTATGTATATAATATGATGATCGTTGTATTTAAGCTTAGCTTAATATATTTTATTGTACTTCGTGTTATTCCTATTGACATTTCTGTTAAAATTAACTATAAAATATATGTAATTATGTTACGTGTTCTAGTATGTCGTACGATAAATAAATAAGTTATCATAGAAAAACTTTTCATCGGCAAAATATGCAAGTCAAAGTTTTATCTTCGCGTGACATTCCAAATATCTCTAACAAAACTTCAAGTGATAACGGTATCGTGATATCATTATAAAATAATTCACATTTTTTTCCTTCCTCACCAATTTGAAGTAAATAAATCGGGTAAAGTGAACCCAGTGGATCTTTCCCATAATTCAAATATTTAAAAAGAATATGCATGTACAATATGTCCTCGTACGTATTGCACTAAAAAGTGTAAATTTAATAAATTATGATGTAAAATAAAAATAAGTAGGCAATATAATATTAAAAACGAAATATTACATCAGTGTACTAACGAGATACTTTTATTTGTATTTACTCGTATATTTTGACATTTAAGTAAGATGTTCTTGCTGTATATCAGAACCGTATAAATTATTTCTAATCTTCTAAGAAGCAAAAATGATTGTTTTCCACTACAGTTCGTAACTGTTCAATACAAATGGAGTCTTAACGCTTTTATATATTATGGTATATGGTACAACGACAAACTTATATTTTAATCAAGTCGTGTCTACACTATATACCTTATAACATTTGTTTAACGTATAAATTATTCATCACGTGTGTATTATACGACTTTAAACACATAAACTTAATATTGATATCTTCAATTTAATCATGTACGCGGTTAATATATTTGTAATGTACTAATACGTACCTATATGGCTATATGTAATAAAAAGAATAATTCTTACTAAGTCATTCTGCAATGTTACCGTCTACTGACATTATTATGTTATTAGTAAAATTTTAATTTAATTTAAATTTCAACGAATAGTTAATACAATTTTAAAAAAAAAAAAAAATATGCCTAACTATATACGGTAGAATGTAGAGAATCACGAAGCTATTATAACACAACACATCGTTGTAGATTACAAAATCCGTAATAATATAATGAAAGGAAAAACGAAAGTAATCGACACGAGATACGGATTGAAGAACAGATTAATTTAAAACTGTTACACGTTTATTTTATGCATGTATTGTACTTGAATAAGAAAAACTGAAAAACTCTAACCTTCGCAATACGTTATCGTCCACATAAGTGTGTGCCATTGTTTGTTTCAATGTCGTACATTTCGAAAATATATCATTGCAAATCATTTATCATTTACGTATATTTTTAATTTTTCCAACACTTTTTATAATAATATACGTATTAATTTGTAGGCACATATTTAAGGAGCGTTAGAATATTTTGGATAACAATAATATGCGCATATTTACGAACGTACTATTCGAATTCTACGCAAAATAAAATAAAAATGATGGCCAAAAAAAAAAAAAAAGGTGTGCACTGATATTCCTACCAAGTGTTGCGAAAATAATACATAACCAATGCAAAAAAAAAAAAAAACTACATGATGCAATAGCAACATTACCTTGTGGTTTCGGTTGCTCTTTCCGTGAGTATTACAGTTTTAAGATGTCCGTTTTGTGTATGAAATAAATCGAAATTCGTCAAACCCATCACATTATTTTAAATAACATGTACGCGTATTATGTATTATGTTTGAGTAAAACTAGAAAATTAATAAAAAAATAATATGCTACTAAAGGTTTTTTTAAACGTTCATAAAATTTAAATGTATTAAACCTTGAGTGCAATACTTATATAATTTAAACTTGTAGTACCTGCATTATACGTTATAGTAAAAATATAATTGTACGTATTTCATCTTATGAATTACAATACAAAAAGGGGTGCATCCGAATTGCGTGCCGATGTTGGTCGACAACCGAATTGCTTGCGCGTATTTTTCGTAAATTTTCTTAAATTTATTTGTACGTTTGAAGCGTAAACCTGTATTATAATTTTGTCGTATAAATAATTATGATAACGGTGTACTTGTTCGAGAGCATTCTTGACAAAGTTTTAATAAGAATTATCAATAGAGAACGGATTTATATGCTTTATACAATATTAAATTTTAGACAGTTATATCCTCAACAAGAAAATGACTGTTCGATTTCAGTCGAAATACGTTCATATACATTGAAAATTTATTATCTCCGACCGATAACCACCGATCGTATTAAAGTAGATAAAGACTGTTTTAAAATTTCGAAACTCATGATTTTAATATAGTTTTTATTCAAAAACGTAATTTGACAAATTTTTATAGCTGGAAATAAGAATATAAATAGTAAACAAAAATATGCGCTAATAAATTTAAAATATAGATCAAATATGCAAAAAAAGATTTTAAAAAGTTAAAAATATGCAAGAAAAGCAAGGGGCACCTGCAAATGATAACGTGTAGATTTTCTTCCTTTTCAACTTAAATTGTGGCGTAGTACATGTACAGTAGTATATTTTTGGTGTTCAGGTTAAAAATATGTGATTATACGAGTCCTTTTTGAGTTTTGGTTTAAGAAAGTAATGTAAAATTGACGATTTAGAACTGTAAATTTATTAAATCAACACAATTAATTATTATTGCAATAGACTACTATATCAGACTTATTTCGAAAAATGTAATACTAGTTTTTTATTGTACTTATGGGTTCTTGAAGCCTGTGATACAGCAGGTGCCCCATGCTTTTCTTTTCAGTAAAAACCAAACCAATATTTTATGAAAAAATTTCGTTGTAATATCTTTTAAGTTGAAAAATGGGATTTCTTTTTGTTAAGACAAGCATGTTTTAAAAAAAAATTTTATTACTTTTTATTTTCTACTTTTTAGTAATAAAATACGTAAAAAAAAAATAGAGGTAGAAAATGTTTATTAAAGTAAATTTATTTTCGTATTGTCGATACCCGTAGATAATCGCTATACGAGCGCCTACTTTGTATGATGACATTAAAAACTAATCAAATTGATATGTATACACTATATCCACTTTGCGTACCGTGCGCCGCAGACCTGGATGTCCGGGTCCGAAACTGACAGTAGATTACTCTATTGTCACCCAAGTTGGACCTCTGTGCAAAATTTTAGATTTCCAGGACGTCAGGAAGGTCGTCAAACCATGCGTGGCATATTTGGGCACACGAAAAACGATAAAACATTGTGAGTTAATGAAAAGCATGTAAAAATGAAAAATAAAATTATAAAATAATAGATTTAAGGGGATTGAAAGCGGGTATTTTCTCTCTTTGTCTTACACACATGAAACATAGCAAAATAGACGTTCCTTACTTCCAACGTACCGATCGATTTATTGGTGCGATAAGAAATTTGAAAACAGATTTGAATTCCTCGTGAATTTTACTACAAAACGACTTTCCCACTTTTTTAATTTTTTTTTTTTTAAGACCTTCAAAAATGAATTATTAACAATTTTTTTTTTTAATTTGTTCGGTTAATTTTTTTAAGGGTTTATGAAAAAAAAAATGAAGAAAGTGGGAAAGTCGTTTTGTAGTAAAATTCACGAGGAATTCAAATCTGTTTTCAAATTTCTTATCGCACTAATAGATCGATCGGTACGTTGGAAGTACGAAACGTCTATTTTCCTATGTTTCATGTGTGTAAGACAAAGAGAGAAAATACCCGCTTTCAATCCCCTTAAAGAAAAACCGCGCAGGAAATTCGGAAACACCGACTAAAAGACGTACTGTTAACAGAGCAATCGATGTGTCGTGCATTTAAGAAACAAAACAAACGACTGACTATAATCAAGTATATTATGTGAACAACCATTCGATTAAGCATGCTCATTTTTAGATAATCCAATGTATCGATAAAACTTCATAAAGTCAACTACAATTAAACAAAGCCGTGTCTAAGATTAAAAATCATCGGGCAAAAAATAGAGTTTTGACTTTTTGTCGGTGAAGTTTGATCGTAAATTCGTAGTATGAGATATTAAAAAATGTAGTTTGCCTTAACAGCTAAGTAAATAATATTTTATATAAATACAAATACGACTATAAAACGACCTATCCAACTCATTTGTTGTATTTGTTACGTTATCATATACGCGTATATAAATATATAATTATAATCCTATTCTCGTAAAAGCAAACGAATTGCTAAGCAATTCATTAAATTCTGGCTGACAAATCGGTAATTTGTTTTCCCAGCATACGTACAATATTACATTAATTGTGCATTCCAATTTGTACGTCACATGTAAATAAATAAAAAACAATTATTGTTCATTAATATAAAACATGTGTGTACATAATATCTGTCACAATAAAAATAAGATATTTATGTAAGAATCAATGTGAAACTATCGTACTTACGAATGGTATTTGCATTAATAAACGTGGTTTGTTGGCGATCATCTTTAATATACTCGTAGCATTGAACAAACCGACTTAATATCGCGAAACAATTTATACACAAAGGTCACAGATAATAAATCACATTAGGCTAACACATAAATAAATTGGTATCCAAAAAGTATTGATTCATTAAACTTCCTTTAAAGTATTCAATGTTATTGTATACCACGCTGGAAAAAAAAATTACATTTCGTAATCAAATATATTCCCAGTGCCTGGATACGGAATAAAATAACCATGCCGGAGTTATATAGGCGTACGTGCATTACAAAAAGTGACTGTTCGTCTGTTGTTCGGACTATTTCCTAAATATATAATATCACTATGTATATATATATATATATATATATATACAATAAATATATAATTGAAGTTTCGACGACCGATTCGATTGAATTGTTGCAGCCGAAATTCAAATAATTTCTTTTTCAACTCTTTTAAATCTTCAAGAATGTCACGAAGTTCGTGCAGACACATCCGTTGGTCGGTTGCCGCCGCAGTAATCGAGTCGGCCGTGCGAATTTAATACCAGTTCACGTTACGAACGAATACAGGTGGGCGGACACGTGTTGCGAAAAAAAAAATGGGAAAAAAAACGAGAAATAAAAAGCGAAAGTGTAATATTCCATTTCTGTCCGTAGACCATCTTGCAAACGTGTCGAGACGATGACGTTATTATAAAATAATAATGATAATAATAATAATAATTATTATTATTATTATTATTATTATTTTTTTTTTATTATTATTATTATTATTGAAAATATTTTATAAAATTGAAGTGTTTGATATATAATATATTATTATGATTATGTATTATTGTGTTTTATATATAAGTGAATTAAAATCAAAAGTAAATTATATTATAGCATTATATGATTATTGTTATCATCGATGATATTGTATTATCGAACGTGTACTATTTAAATGGCATTTTGACGAGCATAGCCTGTCCGCTGCTTCACGCTTGCACTCACAGTTTTTGAACACAAATACACCGTTCGTAGCCTTGACAATTCAAATTAAAATATTTGCGGGCAGCCTCTGATATTGAAATAATTATCGTTTGAGGTACATCGTCAATATTTATAAAGGAATTTTTATATAAATTACAAATTGGTTACGACAATGCAAATTTGAAAGTCGGCCTCTCGTTGTCTCGATTTCGTACATTCGTTACATTTACTGAAATGACACAAGAAATAAGTTATTATAATTTGGGTTAATATGACATAAAATAATTTTAGGAATAATATTTCAATAGTATAACAAAAAACACTACGTGCTCTATCAACAGTTTTAATCGTTACTGACTCACCAAATTTACCACAACGAAAACGATTTTCAGAAACTCGTTTCATTTTTGCGGCCTGCGTTTTTATTTTTTCATGAAATCATTGTATAGCTAAAATCAGAGATAAAATAGTTATACAAATTAATTCAAATTATTATTCTATACCTTCAACTTATTTTAGATTTTATCGTTTTTCGTAGCAGTGAAAATTACGTCTCTGATTTTCCAAAAATACAAGTGCGCTTTAAGCCGTTTACCACTCACGTTTTCACGCCTTCAAAAAGTCCAAATCGAAATTTCACCTTACACGTATCTAATAGATTTCAACAAAATTATTTCTATAAAATTTCATACATCTAGACCTAACCGTTTTCAAAAAACTTAAAATTGTAATACACTTTTCAAAAAAAAAAACCATTACTTTGTGTTTGCCTACGTCATAAAGACCCTATATGCAAAATGTCAAGTTTTTAGGACCAGCGAATTGTGCCATACGTTGATAAATCTTTTATTAATATCAGGATATTCTTTTGTGTGTGTGTGTGTGTGTGTGTATGTGTGGGTGTGTATATGTGTGTACACGTGTATTAACAAAAATACTGTTTGTATTTAACGTCATTTTCTAAGTTCTTTAAATAATGTGTAACATTACTCATCCAACATTAAAATATGGTATAGATTGACTATAATTGTCATTAAAAATGAAAAGGGCTTGGTGCCTCATGCCCTAAAAAACCTTAAAATAAGTATGCATTTATGCTCTAAAAAATCACTAAATATACCGTTAAAATATGTATAATCACTAAAATACGCACTCAAAATATACATTAAAAACCAAAACACATAAATTTCGTTATCTACTAGAAACCTATAGGTATCTAAATTAACGAATTATAAATAATAATGAAAAAATTATTAATTTATATTGTTAAAAATGTATATTAATAAAACTGAAACATACCTACTACAATAAAGCTATAAGCATACCGTGACCCGTATTATACGCATACAGTATATATTATGTAATCCACGTGAAGATAAAATTGTCTCAGTGGTTTATAATTTCAAATATAAATTGTCGAGCAGACAAGGAAAATACACGGCCCACTTACTTCATCGATATATTCTTTCAGGTATATGTATATACTTTTTTTACCAATTTTAAAGATAAATTTAATACTGTTTTTAAAATTAGTATTTAATTGAGTGAAATATGCACTTGATATTCAAATATAACAAAATATAAGAGCTAAATATGCAAAATATGCAAGAACATTTTTTTTTTTTTATTATGAAACGAATTTCTATTTCACTAAGCTATGTTTTGAATGATTATTAAAAAAACATGCATAATCCTATAAGTCCCTAGCTCTAATCTTTAACGTAAATGTAAAAGTTCTATCGAATAATAATTATTAATGGGTAGGAAATATTTTTACTATGAATTATCTTCCCAATTTCAATAAAAAATTATATTTTTAAATTATATTGTATATCTTGGCCATAATAATAATAATAATTACATAAAAAAAATAATATAGACGCGATATATCATTTGACTCCATAAGGGAATCTGACTAGACATAAATATATAAGCAGTTAAAACATTTCCTAATGGCCTCAAACTATATTATATTACGAGATCAGGTAATAGATGTATATTAATCATACCCGTCAAGTACCCGTGCGACCCTGCATTCAATCTAAAATCTAAATGGATCTGAATTCAATCTAAAGAATAGTTAAATAATATTGTTTCCAGGTATGACGAATTTGTGGACAAAGTTATTTCATACTTTACGGCCACTGGCCATAATTTACGAATAATATAATTTATTTTATTTTACAGTTATATTTATTTACTATATATACAGGGATAATCATATTTACAATATGGTAAATCAAATTTTTTGATAAAAATGCAAAAGTTTCATACCTGTATTCAGAAAAATGGTACTGGGAAAATAAATTGTTTAAGAAAACTGACTCCCAACAATTGTGATAAATGTAATAATGTAATATATATATGATAAAGTCACAATAATAATAATAATTATTATTATTATTATTATTATTATTATTATTATTATTATAGTTACGCGTGCAATTTAAAATTATTTACATCACACGACTGGCTAATAACTTACGTGTGATTACTGATTAATCGAACGTGATTATGTACAACAAATTCTGTAGTATTTAGCACGAGGCACCTTGATGATCTGACTTCGGGACGATGTTGTGCATGACCGAGTCGGGAGCAAGACGATAATTATATTATTATGTATTGTACTGAATTTTCTGTTGCAACATAAAAAATTGGCCGCGGTAAAACTACATAGTATTATATACTGTCTGTATTATATTATACTGTCTATATTATATACGTATCTGACGTACGTATTATTTTATATTTATTTTATTTAGTAGATTATTTATTGACGTGCAAGAAGGTATACAGCAGCAGCGTAGGCACTCTCGAACTGTCACAAAATCCATGTAATTCGTAGGTAGCATTTGCGGTAGTGGATTGTCGGGCCACAAACTGAACCGATGAAAGGTAACTCCTCGTGATATCGTGTCCACACATCTATGGCAGTTTGCGGAAGCGTGTCATCCCAACCAATTCCAGTTGACCACAAATACTTCATTAACCGTTTTAAATTGGTTACTACCGGTGTTAAAAGACCTATAGGATCGTAGATGCGAGCAATTTCAGAAGAATTGCTCGTTTGCTGTCTTATCGAGTTAGGTTGGTACTGGTAAGCTAACGTGTCATTATTAGGTTCCACTTCAATCCAAGGACTTTAGTGTACTCTGCTGTTGACTCATCGAAGGTTACTGCTTCTGTTTGTCGGTGTTCAGGTGGTATAGCCTCTAACAGCGCGACTGAATTACTGGACCATTTTCGAGCTCAAAGCAGCCTCGCTTAAATACGTTGATTAGGTCATCTTGAAGTCGTAGAGCTGAATCTTCACATTGTGTTCCCGTAACTACATCATCCACGTAAATATCTTTACGTATTACACGCTGAACTTCTGGGTGATCCGTAGCTTCATCAAACCCAATTGTTGGAGGTTCTAATAGCCAAAATGGCGAGGAACGTTGTCCAAACGTCACGGTCGTCATTTCAAATGTTTGTACTGGATCTGTCAACTGAAAACGGTATAGAAGTCTCTGATATGCATGATGTTCTGAAGTAATATCTATTTGACGAAACATTTGTTTAATATCCGCAGTGAAACTACAGAATGTAATCGAAACCGAATTATAATACCAGCTAAATCCTGCTGAAGTTTGGGACCAGAAAATAAACAATCATTCAGAGATTTCCCGTTGAAAGTAGTAGCAGAAGCATCGTAGACTACCCGAACCTTTGTAGTCGAACTTTCTGGTTTGAGTACTACATGATGTGGAGTATAATAAGAAGGGTGTGACATGTTCTCGGTAGAACCGACACACTTCATGTGACCAGCATCTGGTAGTCCCTCATAGCTGTGTTGTATTGCTGACGAAGTTCCTCTGACCTCTCCAATCGAGCTTCGAGTTTGTGTAACCGTTGCATAGCCATCACTCAGGACTCTCCCAGTTGTGGTGGATTCTGTATAAATGGAAGGTGCACCACGTATCGTCCACTAATCTATTCTAAAACTGACACATAGTATTATAACTGTCTGTATTATATTATACTGTCTATATTATATACGTATCTGACGTACGTATTATTTTATATTTATTTTATTTAGTAGATTATTTATTGAACTATCTATTCTAAAACTGACAAATTTTATTAACCCAAGTTTAAAGTATTTATTATATTAATAACAATAATAATAATAATAATAATTATGCGTGTAATTTAAATATTATATAAATAATGCTTAGATAAAATTGAAATTTAAAAATATATAGAAGTACCTCTCTGAGAACAATAACATGTAAATTAACATTTATTCTTTAATAATGTACTACCTACTATATAAGGAATACCAAAAACCTATAAAACAATTTTATAAATAATAATACTTTAGTTTGGTAAAAGAAAAATGCTTGCAAAGAATAATTATTATGTAATGAGAGGAAAAACATAGTTTTTGAGCATTTTACCACTTTCAAATGTTCAGTAAACTTATTGATACGTGCTTATACGCTAATCAAAGTACAAGTAATATGTTCAATATTATCTATATAAAAATTTCTTATTTTATTTCATATAAAAAATATGTTAATACATGAAAAAAAAGCTGAAAAGGAGACTTCTCATGATAATTATTAACAGCCGATTATATTAAAGCTCCTTGGTTTAGGCTGAACCCAGGATGATCACAGCTTACAATCGGGCTATGCTAGTAAAGCTTCAGCGACAGGCAGTTTTAGAAATAACAAGTTGTTATCAAACTTTCTTTGATACGGATATTCTGATGCTAGGAAGTATTCCTCCGGCGGATCTTCTGGACATCTAAAGAACGTTGTGCGATTAGAAATAAACGCCATCAAGGTAGAGTAATGGAAGGCAACACTGAACAAGTGAACGAAATAGTGGATTTCTGATTCGATGAAAGCGTGTTGGACACAACACTTGACACCGAATCTCGCCCGATGGCTCCAGCGACGAAACAGATTCGAGGTATCATATCCCAAGCATAGATCGAACATGAATATTTCAACCTGTATGTATTCAATTTTAAGAGAGTTCGCGATCGGACACATAAAAGTAATTTATTGTAAATAACATCTAATTAATTGCATAATTTATACAATGACTATTCATTAATCGCGTACATGTTAGCCTGGAAACCTAACATGCTCACAATGAAAGTTGTTTCCCATACTTAGACATTTTTTCTCTTTAGACTCATGATTACTATTTTCGATTACTTCATATTCATTGTAGATTCTGAGCGGAGCGAGGAATGTATTGGTTTTACAATGATGTGTTTTTTATTTTAATTTTTTTTCTATATTTGTACCCAAAAATTCTAACAGAAGGAGTGCTCTGATCTTTACATTCACATTTTGTTTCCGATAGCAAATTGCATCTAGTTGGTACTTTAAAGAGGTCATTTTCTGATTTTCTCAGAAGCGCATCTGAAAACGTGACTCAAAAGCTGCACGTTCGTGAAGTTAGCGGCGCAACGTTAACAGTTTTCAATAAAACCAACAAATTTGTTGGTCATTTGTTGGTCATTGTTGGAAAGGTCCCGACATTTGTTGGACATTTTTTTAAAAATTATAGACTTTTTTCATTTTGCGCTGCCAACTTCACGCCAGCGGTACAACTTGAGAAAAACCTCAAAAAAACCACCCAACATTGTTGTACTCGATTTGTTGGTCATTGCTGGAAAGGTCTCGACATTTGTAAACTATTAACTTTGCGCCGCTAACTTCACGAAAGTAAAAACTACCGAAAAATTACATAAAAACGGCAAAAAAGGCGATTTCGTCAAAATCGATTATCGTTATTTCTTCGTAATTTTGAAACTAATAGGTATAGAGATTTGAAATATTCATCAAATATGTAACTGTTTATTATATTAAAGAAAAAAACATTCTTTTAATTTTGGACTATTAACAGCAATTATAGGTTTTGAAGTATTTAATTCATAAAAAGGGTTGGTTTTTGTTATATACACAAAATATTACATCGAAGCTCCGCTCAGAATCGTTTTATCATTGCTTTCAAATTTATAGTGATAAAAATTCACTCTGAAATCTTTATCCAAGTAATTCACTTAAGCGACATTCAAAACACACCGCGACTCGCTACCTTTTTATATTTTATAGTCTAAATATTTTCGAAAAAATTTATGTTAAAGGAAAACTAATTTTATTTAATTTCAAAACTTATATAGGTATATATATATATATATATAAATAATGTAAACCTATTATATTATAATATTCTTCCGCCATCTGTGTAGAATATAATTTATATAATACATAATTATATAAAAATATCCTAATGACATAATATTCGACAATAATAACAGTACGCTCGTCTTACTTACTTATCTAAATGGAATTACCCAATACGCTCTTAACGATAATTTATTATGATATTTAAGTTATTTGACCAATTAAAAGAAGAAGAAAAAAACGTAAAATTAGCCGTGTCGGACCGGTCGGAGATTGCAGCCTAGTGCTCTTTATGGCGTCAGACTCAAAACCAAACAACGAGTCACGGTAATACTCGTAATACCCTATTATATTATAGTTGTAACCCTGAATTTTGTGAAAAGCTATTTCCGACAAAACGACATGTGAAAGGGTAATAAATAAATAAACGCGTTATGTTTTACGTTTACGGCATAAAAAAGGAAATCATTCAATTTTATATGCACAAAAAACCCATTCGGTAAAGGTAGATGAACGACGGAAATAATCTTCTTTTTATGTAATCGGATTGCAGTAATTTACGTGAAAACCATAAACACTTAAATTATGCAAGTACATTTACATGTATTATAAGTCATGATAATCATTTCATAGAAAATATAAGATGTATTGCTCTAGTTTTGAATTGTATTGAGATGAAAAAAAAAATGTAAATTTTCCTGAGGGTTATAATATATAATATAATCATCATGAACACTATGATTACTTTTCTATCTAGACACTTTTAGATTCTTGAACCAATTAAAGCAATGTTGTATTAAATTTTATACGTATAATCGAAAAAAAATATGTAGGTATTCAATAGTTACACGTGTAATTCTTCCAAATGCTTTTTTAATAATATTTCGAAATAATTTTACCATAAGCAGTACTCTATATATTATTTTTTTCAGTACTGTGCAACTTATTATTTTATTAATACGTACCTGCAAACCAATATAATAAAATATTAATATGATTATACACTATTAGTTATTACGAGTACATGACCTCAACGAACATTATTCGTCGTAACTCATATTTGATTTGTGTAATAAAATTATTTTACCATTAAATTTTCCTTATTAAGTCATAAAACGTATTATAATATATCATTATAAATTTTATACAAATGTTCTGGTTTATGTACAAACAAATATTTGACTTGTTAAATACATGAATATTATCAAATAATTCGATGTAAAAATCGCCGGGGAAAAAGGTACAACACGTGAAAATATTGATGTACGTAGAAATTATTACAATCCTCGATTGAGTCATAAAATATTATATGAACTAGTATATATATATATATATATATATATTATAAAACGTGTTATCGAAATACAACAACATAAAAACCAAATTTTTCAAATATGTAATTATATTTTATAACACGTATAACTATCACTTGTTAACGTTACTATGTAAGCATCACTTAAAATAAATCTTAAATATTCTTGTGTATAATAATAATAAGAAGAATATTATGTAAACTCCGATTATCTTAAGACCTAATTATTATATATTGTATTGTGAAAACTTTCATGTCGTCTTACACGTTTTTTTATTAACAACCATTTATTATTTTAATTACATTACGGCAATCTACTTGTACCTGCGTTATAATTTTAATTTATTTCACCGATGAATATTTGTGTGTGTGTGTAACTGTTTCAAAATTTAACCAAAATTCTTCTAGATAATTTCATTTGAACCCTTGAACATAAAGAGAAATTGACTGAAGACACTGGCATTTTAATTACGTAAGTACCTGCAAATGAGTGCACATAATTAATCTGAATATATTTTTTATATTTAATCATTCATTTCCAAAAAATTATACAACACAAACATTTTATAAAACAAATATTTTTCTAAAAAGTTTGTTTTTAATATAAATCGTACATTTTTTTATTTTTGCACATTTTTTGCCACAGAGGAGGTCATACCACCTACGCATATAATATATAGCTCATTGATTATATAGTAAATAATATAAATGCGTAATAATAAAAATTTGTTGCACTTAAAGTGATGCATTAAAGATTATTTTCCAGTGAAAACTATATTTTAAAAGCAAACGAATTTTGAACCCTCAACTCGAGAGAAATCGTATAAACATCGAAGATTTAACAATACGGTTCGACAATAAATATAACGATAAATAGTTCTGCGCGTATTACTTTCTTAAGCTACTTGAAACGTTAAGATATGTCGACAAACTCAAAGGCCTCAGAACAGTGTCTGCGATCGTTTACCAGTCAATACATTGTTAAAAGTTTTACGGATGGATTCATTATTGTATACGAACCAATATATGACTTCCTCGTTTCTGCTCTAAATCAAGATGGTACTATTTTCACACTATTTATACAACGTGTATCGATATGTGTGTACCTTAAGGGACTGATATAATATTATAATCAAGTAAATGTTCGTCATAGTATTACGCGTGAATTATGGATAAGACGTAGGTAAGTAGCGGTTATTCGTAAAATGTGTATTTTATTGTATTTATTATTTATTATATAGGATTATACTAAAATGTCCGTTTTATCCCACAGACGTTTAGCAATATTGCAGTATAGGTGGACATAATATATACCTACTCATCAACACTGTTAGTGTGTTAATAGGTCATGTCCATAATCCGTAATAATATCTCAATAAAACAAAATAAAGCAATAAAAATAGAATAATTATTCGAGCCAGGCGAATGATATTATTATTGAACGTACGTCCAACCGAGATACATAAACTACAATATTATTCATATTGTGGATATAATGTGAAAAAAAAAGTGCGTATATAAATTGTGGATTTAGAAGATGAAAAAAAAAAATCCTTTCAAAAATAACTTCAAAACTGTTACTGCAACATTCGTAATGTCGGCGGGCTGCTTCTGCATATTAAGGAATGACGTTCACATCGTTCTCAGTGACCTGCCCCGCGGCACTCGACCTGCTATTTACCATTAATAATAATACGCTACATTCGATTTGTTGCCGATCGATTTCTTTTGCCGTTTTCCGACAAGTTTTTAGGTCAGGATTTTAAAATAAAAGAATTCGGAAATTGAGCAATATTTACACTGTTGAAAAATTGCACCTTTCGATATTTTTTTTTTTTTAATAAAATTCAATGTATTAAAATAAAATCAACGTAATAGTGGATTTGTGTAAATTATTACAATTATATTTTCATTGCCCGTTTTAGTAATCGCACCTCACAAATATGCACGAATACTAAAAAAAAAAATTGATAACTATTAAAAAAAAAATTTAATAACAATCGAACTTTTGTATATATATATATAAACGTGTGTCGATCACATAATAAACGTTTAAACGAACATTCTCTTTATTATTTTAATGTCGGCAGTAGGCACGGTACACGCATTAATGTTTTTTTTTTTCTATACCATAGTTTGATAAACCCGTAAATATCGTGAATTATGACATACCGTCTTTAAACCAGAAAAATGAGTCGTTCGAGACGTTTTACTAGCTTCTTTTATTGATTACATTTATTCAGACGTTTACGCGATATGGTCACACGAGTGATAGAGATGCTCACAAAGATACGAGAACACACTCGGGGTCAGTATATATATATATATATATATGCACGCAAAAACCTGTATTATAGAATTATGGAAAAAAAATATATTATAATCATTACGCAATCACTGCAGTATGTAGGAGATGGTCCGGTTCAATTATCGCATATACAATGACAAAATATATCAATGAAAACTCGTTATTGGTAACACGCAATGTCGTCCATGTACTATACAGTATATATATATATATATATATATATATATATATATATATATATATATATATATATAAAACCACTACAGACACAAACATATAAGTAACTGGAATGATACTGTGCGTCAGTGCAGCTATTAATAAATTTAGATTTTCATAAAAATAATTCAAGTTCAAATCGTTATTCGTGTGAGTTACGCAATTATAATTTGAACGTAACGATAATCCGTTCTCGTTTATACTATGCACATTATATTTAAATATAATTATTTAAATATAATATTATTTCTTCACGAGTTCAATATAATATATGCGTGTTACGTCGCAGGTCGTAGATGAAAAAAAAAAACAATTTAATAAACGTTCAGCAACCATCTTTTCCTACTGTTTGAATTTGTTACAAAAATAAATTTTTAATTGGTTTCATGCGAATACGAGTGAAAGTTTTATTGTACAACACGGTACTTTTCTGAAAGCAAATTCTATCTAGTCGGTAACTTTAAAGAAGACATTTTTCGAATTTTTCCGTAGTATTTAAACGCGGCCCAAAAAATTACCAAAGAATTATGTTTAAAACGGCAAAAACCCGATTTTGCGAAAATTATTTATTGTATTTTTTCAGAATTTAATAAACAATAGTCCTAGAGTCTTGAAATTTACACCGAACATTGCACTAAATACACGTAAACATTTTTTCAAAACCATCTACCAATTTTCAGCTATTTTATAGCAAATATTAGATTTTGAGCTATTTATGTCATAAAATGGGTAATTGTTGGTTTTAAGGGCTAAAAATTTCATACAACATAGGACCTACGTTACTTCAACTATTTTTTAAAAAAAGAATCTTGAAAATCCCTAGTCAATTTTTTTTTATTATTATTATTATTATTTTTAATTTTTTGACAAAGCTTATATTATTATTTCGATAGAAAACGATGATTAAATTGACGCATACAATCGATATAGTTTCTTTTTCCGTGTACAATTTGTTGACTAAAAAATATACTCCGATCATTACATCGTTCACGTTAACCGATAGAAAATTTTACTGGGGCGGTATTTTTGGGAGGGTTATTTTTCGATTTTCATAAAAGCTTATTAATGCGGTCCAAAAAAACACAAACATTTATAGTTAAAAAAAGCAAGAACGCGATTTTTATTAAAATTCCTTACTTTTTATTAATAATAAATTATATTATACTTAAGTTCCGCTCAGAATCGTTTTAATAAATGCAATGATTTTTTTATTAGTTTCAAATGTATAGTCATAACAAAACTCTACAACTTTATCTAAGTAAATTAGTTAAGTAACATCCAAAACACTCTCGGCTCGCTACCCTTTTATTTGATTTTTTTTTTTTTTGTTCTTCAACAACATCCACGAGTCCTAATGATAAAAAAAAGTTAAAAACCAAGTGATACACCGAATTCCGTATGTACAAAGAAAAAGGAGATTAATTTTATTTTGTTATTTGAATAAAACACACAGTGCTACAATATAAAGCGTATAGGAATGCATAATATGCTTACATGGTGACTGTCAGTTAGTTTTAGTAAAAAATATTTATTTTTCTTAAAGTTCATGGCTTTGTTCAAGAACGTTTATTGTACGCGCCTGTACTTGTGAAACGTAATCATTTATTGTAATCACTCATTAAAATCGATATTGCTTTAAAAAAAAAAATTAGTCATAACGATAAATATGAATTTGAGTTCAAGACAACTACACGCGACGAGAATCGTATTGTTAATAATTTCTGTATATGATTTCGGTAGTCTAATGCCGGTTTTGTGCACAATATAGAGAGAGGGGAAACGGCATGCATCAGCAATAGTGTATCACGAAATTATGTAACGAAAACACAGACAGAAAAAATTTAAAAAATACTATATCTGTAGAGATGAGGAAAAGTAAACCTATTTTGTTAAATAACATAAAAATGTAATTTGTTTTAGTTCACGATTAAAACCAAATTTTTGTAAAACTATTTTTTTTTTTTAATTGAAAATTTCCTAAATAAGTTATAAATACGTTTTGAACGTCAAAAACATAAACTATATATTCCAGACCAAGAAATAATTACAAGTATTTTAAAACAAGAGTGTGAACACACTCATTTTATGGGCAATAAAATAACATTTTTTTAACTGCCTTTTATAAGACGCCGGACAGTCGATGGAGAAAAAAACCTGCGGAATTTTTGAAACATTATAGTTTTTATCAAAACCTATTTTGAATATTTTGTTATAAGTAATTCGGAAAAATCCCACGGACTTAATCTTACCGATTATAAATTTCAATATTAAAACATGTATTAAAGAATAAAATAATTTCTAAAAAACTTTACCTTTCCAAAAAAAATTAATATACTCACTTAAGTTTTTTTTCTACATTTTAAAACGTCAAAACAAAAATGTTTTTCTCATTAACACTTAAAATTTTTATCACAAAATCTCAAATAAAATACAATTTGATAAAATAGATTAAAATCACGAAATTTATAACGTATAATAATACAAACATTTTTGAAAAAATTACCTATTTTTTATAGACGTTTTAATAACAAGAATATACTTATATACTTTTATATTATATTTTACTTATTCCTATACTTTTATTTATAACTGCATTTTAAGAAATCTACGTTGAAACATGAATTTAGTCTAATTATTTTAAATGCAACTACATATTATTATTATTATACACATTTATTTAGATTTAATTCCATTAATTTAACTGATTACAATGAGTTCTTGTTAATTTAAAATTTCAATACCATATAATATTTATTTATTAAAAGCCATTTTATGATTATATAAACATTTAAAATTACTACACTTAAACTCAACTCTACTCTAAATAATTTCCCGAATTCAATGATTTATACAATTTTCGTTTTGAATTGTATCTAATTTTAAATAATGATAAGACACTTGTACTGAGAGCGAGCGAAACGAGGCGAG
This sequence comes from Slavum lentiscoides, assembly GCA_032441835.1. Lineage (NCBI taxonomy): Eukaryota > Metazoa > Arthropoda > Insecta > Hemiptera > Aphididae > Slavum > Slavum lentiscoides. The sequence continues at coordinate 26,063,996 of CM063706.1, forward strand.
ACAATTAGTCTTTGTATCCTGCCCGTGCTAGTAATTTATATTACTTAAGTCAGAATAATATAATCATTACACGCAATGCATGTTTTATACTATCCAAAATATAATATTAGAAAATAATATGAAAATCCCCTCTACGTGTATGTAGTTTACTGAAATGTAGAGTAACAAAATATCCATTATAACGTGTTATAATATATAACAAAATATTCTTCTTAATAAATTATAAATGGTTAATATAATTAATAATTGTATATACGAATCACTTAAGGCATATAAATCAGATCACTCAATACATTATTATCAAATTTTAAATTATTTTATTATTATTATTATTATTATTATTTTATTTTTTTTTGTAATTGTTAATTTTATTAAAGTAAGTGTTATACATTTACTATAATGCTATTAGAACTCAATTTATAAATTACACATTGCATCTAAATATTAAAATAAGTATTCTTCATTAGCCATTTAAAATGAACAAAATAAATTTTGATAAGCAATGATTGAATTTAAAAAAAAAGGATTGCCACTAAGAAAAATATAATTTAAAAACAATAAGTACATATTTAAACTTTTGACTAAAATATAAAACATAACACGTATAATCTGAATAAACATATGCAATTAAATTCTGATTAAAGCGAAGAATATATTGCTTTTACGTTGTTTTTTCAGTATTTTTTTTTTTATTTTTTGTCTAGAAGGAGTGGTCGAAAGACCTTGACATGCGTTAATTTCCTGTAGTAAATTGTGTATAATTGGTACTTTATTTGAGAAGTTTATCAACTTTCTCAGCAGTTTTCTTAAGTCCAAAGAAAATCTTTTTAACGATCTTCTTGGTAAAATTATTGTCATAATAGGTGATCACTTTTTCCAATCTATTTTTGCCAAAAAACTTTTTTCCCAATTCCAATTTTGTTCATAATTATTTTTTCCAAAATATCACCTAAATGTACATTACTTAGGGTAGGTTAAAGAAGAATAACAAATGTTTGATTTTTTTTTCTTATTATACATACCTATAAAAAAAACCAAAAATATTATAAATGACAATTTAAAAATAAAATAAAATATTATTATTATTAAAATATAAATATATGTGTATATGAAAAAAAAAGTTTATTATAAAAAAAAAAATTATAAATGTAAGTTATGACCAATGGCCGTATGGTAAGAAATCATGTCATTGTTATGAACAAATTCTCTGTACCTGGAAACAATACTGTACAACTTGTCTTCAATTCTTAGTATCATAGAAATTAGATTGGGAGTATAATTTTTTAGGAATAAATGAAATTAGGAAAATTAAAGAACGATAATTTATTTTGGGAAAAATTAAATTAAAAACAATGAACTGGGAAGAATGGATTAGGAAAAATGTCCTACAATCCTTGTCATATGCGTATACAGTTGTTGTACTTTTTAAAAGCACAAAATGTAATACACCTCTATATACGTAAAATATTTTTAAAATATTTATTATATTTAATAATTATAATAACCTAATATCGTCGTTTAGAATCATTTTTCGAATACAACGATGATTATCATTGTCTTTAAATTCGAAATAATAATTTCTCTTAAATGAATCGTCATTATTCAAAACTTCTCCAATAAAGAATTATAAATTAGAAGATACTTTGTAATAATATATATTTCTGGCTTTGATATTATTTTATTAATTTTCATTTGTTTCTTCTTCTTATTATTATTATTATTATTATTATTATTATTATTATTATTATTATTATTATTATTATTATTATTATTATTATTATTATTATTATTATTATTATTATTATTATTATTTTTATTATTATTATTATTATTATTATTATTATTATTATTATTATTATTATTATTATTATTTAGTTATATTATATATAAGTGTGTTTTCTTTTATAGTATTATTTAATTATTTAATTAATTTTCGGGTACTTTAAGTTATTTCCAAATAAAAAATAAAAAAATAATACTAATAGAAGCGCGTTGAAACACGCAATTTGTTTTTTAATCACAAGTTTATATCTGTGGAATGCATATGTCTCGTACACGTGCACATGGTGTTCATCAAACGAATTAAAATACAATTACCTATATTCGCCTGCTATATGCATGTAGCGCGTCTTCGCGGCTAATTACCGTCTATGTAAAAATCTTATAGGTAAGTATGGACTATAGAGTTGGTTACGTTTTACGGTCCGGTAAACGCGTCTGTATATAAAATGCTCATAAATACGCGCGTGTATATAATAAAAATATATTATATAATGTAATATAGTGTACGTATCTCGTGTAAAAATAATATAATATAATCAGTGGCGTATTTACGAGAGTTTCCGGGTTAACTCCCTCCCAGGACAAAAAAAAAGTCAATTTAAAATATTGTGAATTGGTCAATTTATCTTAACACGTTTAACGCTATTGTAGACACTGGACATGTAATCGACGACAAAATACATTACTCTAATTCTCTATTTAACAAAAAGTTATGATGAAAATTTTATCAATCTCAAAAAAGATTACAGTGAAGACCTGCAGGAAAGACTAACTTGAAAATTTCTATATCAGAAGTAGTGATAATTGATTTTTAATTGTAATATTTAACAGGGAATCTTTAATAGTTCAGTTGTAATGCTCACAACTGGCAAAAAGAAGGGAATAAAACCTGAACTTATTCTCACTGAACTCACCAATAAAAAATAGACGTTTGAAATTTTTATTAGAACTACCTGTTTTCTGAATTCTAATAAATATATCAACATATATTACGTTTTATAACTTGATGATTAATGTATTAATATATTTGATTTATATTTACTTTATATGGATATGTGTCATATTTAATTTATTTAAAAATATATATTAATTCCAAATATTAAAAAAAATCTTTTAGAGAGATTACGAAGATTCTATGTTTTATTTAACCTTCTCCTCCTTCAACAGAGACAAATTGAAAGTATGCCTCTGAATCTTATAATACATACATAAAATCGCAAAGAAATGCCCGTCGTGAGTATAGATAGCAATACAGTGCAGTAATACGCGCATGTACACGAAAGAAAAACGATTTAACCACCCTAATATGGTTGCGCTTTTTAACGCTTTATATAAAATGATAAAATAAAACAGGTCACAACGGACCGGATATATATAAATCATCAATTTTGTATTATTATGATTTATGAGATATACTCTGGACTTGTCTCGATTTCCAAACTGGCTGAATCATTGTCGCATCATCGCGTGCAATTACTGCGGTCAAGAACGCGTGCGCTTATATTAAGCGAATATGTATTTTGTATAACCGATATGATTATTATTATTTATTAGATGAAGAATAACTCGATGTTCCGTGTTTTCTTTAATATTTTATAGTATGGAAAAATGGACGTTAAAAACTGGCACATTCAAACGGATGGAAGTTTTTGAGATGTGGGTGTAACACAGAATCCTTCGCATATCGTGGATAGATAAAAAAATCTAAAATAACACAGTTTTATGAAAATGCTAAAAAAAAAAACACGAGAGGTCATTTTCACAATCAAGCAGAGGAAACTTCAACATTTGAGTCACGTTACGCGAGAAATTATAAGTATTCTCTCTCTTCTGTTAATAGCTCAGAGACTGGTTGGCATAATTTCTCCATTCTTTCCGTTTCTCTGCTTTCCTTTTTAAATCGTAATACCCGTATGTTTCGCATTCCATATCCCTAATTACTTGACCCATGAATTCGTGTGGTGGCCTTCCTCGGCTGTTCTTCCCTTCTATGGATCCTTCTATATTATTTCTAGTAGATTGTTATGTCATAATATATGACCAAGCTTAGCTCTCCTAGTCTTCAGAGCTTTTAGGAAGCTTCTTTCTTCTACTACTCTTCGAAATACTTCTGCATTTGTTATATGATCTACCCAACTTATTTTAAGAAGTTTTCTGTAGCACCACGCTAGTACAAGTATTACCTGTTGAAATTAGTCATTGATGGAAACTGGAAAGATTCAAGAAAAAATAAGTGTTGGTATAAGTAGGAGCTTTACAGTTTCAGAATCTGCATGACGGGAATGATACTATACATCAGGTAGATAGTTTGAAGCATGTACGTCAAAAGATACTTTACTCAATATGATCAACAACCTCCCATGAGAGACGATATTATGAAGAAGATGAAGAAGGTGTATATTATTGTGAAGTCTACGGGACTAGATATAACGTTGTGAACGCATGACAAACCGGCGAAAAGAAATGGATAACAAACAAAACAAAAAACAAATATTGTTAAACTGTGAACGAGAGTGTACTCGCGTATACCCTTAACAGAATATCCTCTTTTTCCTTGACCGATCTTTATTAATAGAATTGTCGGAGAAATCTATAATAATAAATAAGACAATATCGAAAATTAAACAGACTGCGTAAAGACCATTGAATTTCACCACGTTTTATTTTAAGTAAAACGTTATATTTCACAATGGAGAGAACGTTCAGCTGCAGCCTCAAAAACATTCGGTTGCGCAGAATCGCGGAATATCCTAAACCAGACTTGCGTACCTGAAACACGAAGAACAAAAAACGCATCATTTTCAAAAATCTAGACATTTTTCGTCTATAAATATTTTTATTTTCTATTAATATCACGTCGTATCAGATATTTTTTTTATTAAAATAAAAATGTAATAACGATTTTATCGCGTTCAACAGACGCGCGTACAATACGCATATACGCCGAGAACATAGGGGGAGCAACTGATAAAATGCATTGTACGCACCCTCTACCGTATCTATAGAAATAAGTGTAAAAATGTACACAAGTATTGAAAATATTAGTTTTCCTCGCTTAAATTGTAGGAGATAATAAAACATATTTTAATATTGTCAAGTGATATGAGAAACACGAAAATAAAATTCGTTTCCAGAATTGTCTTAATAAGATATACTACATATTATAAACTCTCAAGCTTTTATAAAAATAATAACTAGTAGTCTACTCATAGACACAAGCAATTCGCGAAGATAGAATATATAAATAAATTATGGTTTACTTCTGGGATAAATGTTATTTTCTCCCCCCACAGAAGTTCGTCGCGATACAATGACGTGATTAATAAACGTAAAAATCGTACAGGTAGAAACGGTGAAGAAGACAAATTACGAAAACAATTTTTCGTCAGATTCGTTGTAAAACGAACGTTTATAATTTTCTAAAAAATAATATAATTGCAGTTGTATTTGTTATCGTTAACCCGGCTGTTTTCTTAAAAAGTAGCATAGACATATTTAGTAAAAATCTTTTATGATAATTTAAAGTTCATTTATTATTGTCATTTTTACAGTTTTTAGATCATTAAAGCATTTTTTTTTTTTTTTTTGTAATTTTTTGGTACTTTTTTAAATCATAGGCATCAACATCTGTAGTAATATTAGTCTTATGACTTGGAAAAGTTAAAATCATTCATATCCGTGGACGTGCTTCTAAAGGCGCCAAGTTCGCCTCATCCCTACGAAATGTTCAAAACTTGACGCCAACCATTATTATTAATAGGACACAATACGATTGGGCGCGGCTTGAAAATTACGGAGGAAAAAGACGTGATTTTCTACGTCTTCTCGCCAAAATAAAACGCCACCACGGTAATAATAAGTACTCGTACAGTCGTACGTATTGGCAGATGCATAATTAAAAATATGCTGCCCCGGGACGGTAACGAATTTTGGCCATTTATCTATTTATCCTATCGACAATACTCGTCAATTCGTTTTACAAAGTTTAGAAGTTCTGTTATATTCACACGTCAATAAATAAGTACTATTAAATTCTGAGCGGAGCTAAGAATCTATTGGTTTTACAAAGCTCTTTGCTTTTTTTTTATGTCTATACCCAAAAATTCTACCAGAAGGAGTGCTCCGATCTTTAAAGTCACGTTTGTTTTCGGTAGTAAATTGCATCTAGTTTAAGTGTCACTTTTAAGTGATTCAGGTCATTTTTCAATTTTCTCGATAATTTTTTTTAAGCGTCAGAAAAAACTACCGAAAAGTTACGTAAAAACTGTAAAAACGCAATTTCGTCAAAATCGATTACCGTGATTTCTTCGTAATTTTCGAAACTATAATGGCCGAAGACACCTGAAACGAGACAAACTTTTCAAAAAAAAAATTTTTATTTGGGAATACTTATAGCAATTGTAGATTTCGAAGTATTTAATTCACAAAATTTGGTTTCAAGGCTTAAAAATTTAAAACAACGTCAGACATTTGTTACTTCAACTATATTTGAAAAATCTTAATAATCGTTAAGTCACAATTTTTTTTCATAACCGTTTCAAATTTTTCGACAGATTGTATTACGCTGACGTTCTGCTCGGAATCGTTTTACCGAATGCAATGATTGCTTTCAAATTTACAGGAACAACAATACGCTCTAAAATCTTTATCCAAATAATTCGCTTAAGCGACATTCTGCACAACACCCCGCGGCTCGATGCCTTTTTTGTCATTTTTAGATTTTGAACGTAGCTAGGATTCTATTGGTTTTACAATGATGTGCTTTTTTTCATGTCTGTACCCAAAAAATCTATCAGAAGGAGTGCTCCGACCTTTACGGTCACATACTGTTTCCGGCATCAGATTGCTACCAAGTTGGTACTTCAGAGAGGTGAATTTTTGATTTTCTCAAAAGCGCCCAGTGGTTGACTTGAGGGGGACACGGGGGCACTGAGTATCCCTTCTATTTTTTCAGATATTTGAGCGTACCTCTACTATTTTTTTAAAGAGGAACGCGGGGGACCGTCAATGCTTGATTTGGGGGGGGGGGACTGAGTACATCAACTAATTTTTTGGATATTCTATCGTATCCCTACTTTTTAAAAGGGAACGCATGGGACGGGTTTTATTTAATTTTATATTTTTATAAAGTTGCTCAACTTACATTTTTCTATTAAATATATAAAGTTTACAAAATGTTCTAATATTTACAAAATGTATTGATATCAGATATGAGATATCTCATACGTGATAACTGATAAGTAGCCATCCATGATATCCATTCATTATCTATAAATTCAGGTATTTTAATAATTATTATATTCCTTATTCTGTTTTGTTATGATACGTTTTTATGGTTTTATATTAATGGTTCTTAGGGGAACGTAAAAGGGGGTGTGGGGAGGGCGAAGCCCTTCGCGGTAATGTGAGAGATATTAAAATGCTAGGGACGCTAATCTTTAAAAAGTAGCTAGAGTATCTCTACTACTTTTTTCCCAAGTCAAGCACTGAAAGCGCCTAAAAATATAACTCAAAAACCACCGAAAAAAGAAAAAATTATATATATACATTTTATAAATTGTACAATTTTAGATACCTAAGTTTATTGCGAGAATTTATATTCAATAACTATTTTTAATTATACGCTCTATACACACTCCATTATTATATAGTATTAATAATAAATAATATAACACCGAAGCTCCGCTAAAAATCGTTTTATCGAACGCAATGATTTATCATTGCTTTCAAATTTATAGTGATATAACGTTATAAACTCTTCGTCTAAGTAATTCACTTAAGCGACATTCACAACGCCCCGCGGCTCGTTACCTTTTTTCGTTATTATTAATATTATAAATAATAATAATAATAATAATAATAATAATAATTATTTATTATTAATTATTATTATTATAAATTATTATTATTATTTTATAGTTGTCAGTCTCTTTAAAACAGTAGTATGACGTGGAATTCGAAATTTTTTCGTACGCACAAATCGTGTATGTACGAGAGCCTCGCCGTAAGAGCCCATCAAGCGGTGTTGTAAAGTATTCGAGTAAAAGTATTCGAATACTTTTAAAAAGAATATTTGCAAGTAGTATTTTAAATACTTTTCTAGAGTATCTGTATTTAAAATCAAACATCAAATATTTAAATCTTTCTTAGTGACATAAACTATGATGAAACAAAACTTTTGTCATTTTTCATAATAATTATTTAACGATGATTTGGCAAACTATTTTGGTGGTGGGTATCGCGTTGTCCACCGCTGTGATTTTTCCGTTCAAGTCGATGTAGGTAATCCCGATTAGATTGTTATCACACGTCGCGACAGGTCGAAGTCCATTGTTAATGGTCAACGTATATTTTATGCGTATAACGTAACAAAATATAATCTATTATATAATAGAATAGTGGGTCCAGAGTCCGTCGACCGAAATTAATGTGGCAGAAAAAATCGCGAGTATTATTTCTTCCAAGACGTTTTATCGTCTAAATACCCTGTTACCGATTGTGGTTTTCCACTCGGTACCGTTGGCTCGGTAGGTAGGTGATACGTAGGTCTCCGGTTCGATTCCCGCCCGTCGGCGGCCAATTCGTGGTAGATCCGTCTCCGTCGGTCCGTTTTTTTTTTCATTTTTTCCGTCGCTTATATTCGTCGGCGCGTTATCCAGTTGTATCGTGAGCGCAATTTCATTTATTTAGTTTGTCTTATCACTGTATATCTAAATATCATAACTATATGCCTGTTTCAATGTTTTATCACAGAATAAAGTTTTATGCTCAATTTAATGGTTTTGTATTAACGCGCAGCTTACAAAAAACATGGTATGATGCCTAGCCTGCGAACGCCATATTTGCCGTAGGCAACCGCGGAGGGGGAGGATCAATTCATATATTACTTTAATACGGGCCAATAATCGCTACCAAAAACGATATTCACAGCAGAGCGAGGCACACCTAGTAATATATAAAATTATATTTTTGTCATTTTTCTTTCCCGGATGTTACTCCGTACTCGTGCGTGCCGTGAGTTGTGTCGTCTGTGTAAAATACGGTTGTTACTTATTAGTCGTACAAAAAGTTATAGGTAGTGTTAATATATTTTGGTCCAAGGGAGTAAATGATTTTAGTTCAATCATTAGTAAAACTATAATGTTAAACAAAATTTAATTACAATAGTGTTTGAAAGTATTTGTAAATACTTTTACTAAGTGTCTGTATTTATACTCGAATACTTTTCTCATTAACTATCTAAATACGTATTTTAAACGTACTTTTAAAAACAAGTACCTGTATCTGTGCATTTGAATAATTTTACAATAGTATCTTTTACAATACTGCCATCAAGGCCCAGTGGCGTCATTTGGTGGGGGGCAGGGTGGGCATTTGCCCCCCTTATTAATTGTGGGCCGACATAATTTGTGCCGAGATGATGTTGAACAATAGTTATTCTAACCAAATCTGAAGTAATGACTATCGAGTTATGAGTAATAATAAGAATAACAAATCGCGTGGCAAACAGTGGATTAAAATTAAATTACCAATAAAATTTAAAAGTATGCAGGTCATATAATAACCACGGTTAAAGGCGATTAATTCGTGGTTACGGCTTACCACGGTTTTGGAATTTTTTTCGATAAACACGGTTATCGTTACCTAAAGGCAGTGCGTAAATTATAAAGAATATACGATGTACGTTTGACGGTTGACGACGTACCTGTAATCTTGTATCGCTTACGACATAAACGAATATGTTTAGCCGTTCTTTAACGTTTCGAACGTGTGTTTTATGTAGGTATACATAATTTGTGAGTGGCAAGCGTGAAAAAATAAAAATGAAAAAAGCTAAAGGTTGTGTGACCAAGACGGGGAGAAAGAGAGGAAAATAACTGAACAACGTGTTCAGAACATGTCACAAAACGTAATTTCTAACGTGTTTAATGTTATACGACAAGGGAAACTTCAAAACTTGAATCTCATAAGTACTATGTATAGTCATTTATAATACATTTATTATAGTTGACAAAATAATGAATTTTCTCCCCCAAAAAAAAAAATGAAAATAAAATATATCGGGCGATTCGCGCGTGCCCATGATAACGAAAATATCAAAATTATATAAAACGGAAATCGTATTGAGCTAAATGTAAGTGGAAAATAGTTAAATGGGCCGGTTAAATATTTTGGCTGCCCCTTTCGAAAACTGAAATGACGCCACTGTCAAGGCCCCGGTCGCCTATTGCCACCCCGCGATTACGGCACCGCGTATCGTTTTAAATGCGTGTCCGTAAACGAAAAAGGCGGTCGACTCGTGGTTTTCGCCGCCGCCGCCGCCGCGACGACCGGTCCATCTTCTTCTTCGTCCGTCATACAAAACCACCGTCTTGGACGCGCGCGTGTTGCGCAACGCTCACCATTAGTGCACGCGCGTTCGGCCCACGCTCGGGTTATTACGGATTTTTTTTTCACTCCTCGTCCGTCCGTCCGTCCGTCCGTCTCTCTGTTCTCCGCTTTTAAGGTCATCACCACCACCACCACCACCACCGCCGCCGCCGCCGCCGGTCCGCGGCCCCTCCTTTGACGGAGCTTCTTCGGCTGACACGCGCGCTCGCGTAAAATCCGACACCGTCGCCCGCCGATCGCGTTGACCGGCCGGCCGGGGGACCGGGGGAGGAACCAGACGTTGACCGCGCACGAATTCGAAGGGGAAAGATTTATTTAGGCGGCACCGCGGTGTGCTGCATTTTCGTCTCTTCCCCTCCGTTTTCTTTCACTCGCTCTTTCACCGGGCACGCGTTTTGCGCGTTCCAGTGCGATACCATCCCGGCGTAATAGTTTTATGACTCCTCGTCTCGTCTGTGTGTGTGTGTGTGTGTGTGTGTGTGTCGGGCCGCGCGGTGGGGAATTCGAGTATTTAATAGTTTGTCGACGGCCATCAGACAATTGTGTGTGCTCTCGAGTCCGTCCGACAACAACAACGTATTATTTTAGTACTCACAAAACAGTACGTTCTCGTTATAATACCGTTTCGGTTGTTTTTTTTTTTTTGGTCGGCCGAAAACCCAAATCGAAAAATCACACAATGTTCCACGCAGTAAGTCCGTATTAGTTACAACGAAATAATAACAAAAAAAAAAAAATTGTTTTTTTATTTTACTCCGCTCTTTCGCCGTTTTCTGTTCGACCGCCGCCGCCGCCGCCGTCGGTCGGTCGGTCGCGCATTCCTGTAATATTTACTACAATAGCAGTAGCGCGTAACGGCTCGGCCAAATTTTATTTATTTTTTTTTTCCCCGTTCGCGCCGACGAAATCGGCCTATTTTCAAATACGTTTTTTTTTTTCCAACAGACGCGCGTTGCGTCGCGTCGTAGTTTTTCTAACACAAATCGTGGTGGTGCGCTTCGGTTCAAGAACAACACACGAATTTCAAAAGAAATAATTACACGCGAGACAAACGCGCCGCGATGACTACCTACGCGTTTTCTGCGCCGTCGGTCGTACGGGTTTTTTTTCTTTTTTCCCCGATCCGATATCGAAGCTCTTTGAAATCGCGGCGTAACACGCTGGAACGGGCGCCCGCGCCGCGCCACCGTCGTTCGTATTAATAATCGAACCGGGGGGCGCGCGCGCGCGTAGAGACGAATTCGGTTTTTTTTCGCGACTATATTACGATATATAGTTCTGGAGTCGCAGGCGTTTCGCTTCGTCGTTTTTTTTGCCGCTCGGAATTTCGCGGAGAGGAGATCGGAAATAGAAAAAAAAACAAAATTGTTTTAATCCGCAACCGTCCGTCGTCAATACGCTCCGCCGCAATCACCGATTTTCTCGTTACAGATCACGTTCGTCGTTTTGGCTTCGGCTTGCGCCGCCGTCTTGAGCGCGCCGCAATACTACGCGCCGACGTCATCGGCCGTCAACTCGACACCGATCCCGATCATCGCCCAGACGCAAGAACACAATCTCGACGGATCCTACCAGTACAGGTGAGCGCCCGCCCCCGACGATCCGCGTTCTTTTCATTTGTTTTTCTTCTCCTCGTCCGGAAAAATCCGACGTTTTCGGACTCGAGGGGGGTAAACGCGTACGTGCGGTGAACCGTACGGATTTTGTTAAACGCGGCGCGCTCGTTCTCGTGTTCGCAGCTACCAGACCGGCAACGGGATCTCGGCCGGCGAATCGGGTTACCTGAAGAACCCGGGAACCGAGGCGGAGGGACAAGTGGCTCAAGGGTACTACCTGTACACCGGACCGGACGGCGTCGTGTACCAAGTGGAATACTACGCGGACGCCGACGTCGGTTTCGTGGCCAAGGGAGCGCATTTGCCGACGCCGCCGCCGCTGCCCGAAGCGCTGGTCCGCGCCAACGAGCTGGCCTACAAGAACGCCGCCGCGGACGCCGGGCAATACGACGAGAGGGGTTTCCCGATCAAAGGCGCCGTCAAACGGTACTAGACGGACGAGTTAATTGAATTCACCCTTTTTTATCGAAATCAAACCCTAACCCCGAAAAATCCCCCCCCCGAAAACGAATTATTGTCGTTGGCGACGAGACAAACGAAAAAAAAAGCCTTCTTCTTCTTTCTATTCTAGTGGCATTTTTTTTAAAAAAAAATCTCAACGATTCGGTCCGAATCGAATTTTAATTTTTGCCGGTTCCGCCGGAAATCGAACCGGATCGTTTTTATTTTTTTTTTTTTGTTTTTACTCCCCTCTCCATCCGCCGTACGCGACAAAAGCGCACACGGCCCTTCTATACTTCGCCGATCGCGCGCGCGTACACCTGACCGCCGTTTGGCGTATTTCTATACAGACATTCCGATACACGCCCGTGTGCCCAAAACGGATATATATTTTTTTTTTACTTACCACGTGTGTAATTTGTGTGTCATTATTATATTGTAGAGTTTAAGTTTGAAAATATAAAACATTTTTGTGTAAAACAAACCGTTTTAGTTTATTCGTTTGTGTTCTACGAAACGCAACTCGTGTATCGATCGGAGCCGTCTTGAGGTCGTGCGAGGCCCAACGGCTCAGAATATTTCGAGCGCCTTTAAATACTCGAATTATGAGACATTCGTTTTTTTTAACACATAACATATTAAATTAGCTATTGAAAATTTCACTCGATTAATAAAAACTAAAATGCCGATTTGTATTGTAGAATCTCTGTTCGATAATTTCCAAAACGTTAATGTTTTAAAATTTTAATGTTTTTTTTTTTATCACTCGAAATTTATTTTTATTTTAACCCGCGATCGCTCGCACCGTTAGAAAAAATCTAACATACAACTTATTTTAAGAATAACTTTAGTCGGTTGAATGATAATTATTGATCTCCCTTCTACTAATGCTTTTCTACACAATTATGAATCAAATAATACCATAATTGTCGATGAGATTAAATTACGTGACAATTATTTTCAACGGAGTTATCATTTACGTGCATTTTTTTTTTATGTATATTTTTTTGTATTTTTTCGATAAAATTTAACCGGTTAAAAATAATTGAAGTTTATATCTAATAACCCTACTCACTTTATTATAATTCACAATTATAATGTTTTTATTTTATACTTTAGAATAATAGAATGGTAAATTAGCAGCCTTAAATTAAAATAAATAAAAAAAATTTGAAAAACGTGTGTAAAAAGTACAGTATTTTTTTATGGTGGGTGGGACCAATAAGGACCCAAAACTATCTCACACGTATAGTCTAGTTTATAACGAAATAATAATAATGAATTGCAAAAAGATAGATTTCATATTTCGATGAAATTCAGTAAATTAATAGGTCGTTAGAAAAAAACCTAACGCGCGAGCAATCGCGTAAAATTAAACGCGCGAGCGATCGTGGGTTAAATATCTTCGGGGGAAAAAAATGATATATATGTTATTTTGTAAATAAATTGGGGGCTCTCGGAATTCCGGGGCCCCGGGCACCGATATCAAATACGGCACCGATATCAATACAAAACATATTATATTTTATACGCCACTATGGAAAAAGTATCGACGATATTATCCGGTCAGATTCGGTGGAAAAAAAAAAGAATATAAATATTATAAAATGCGACAACATTCGTCGTGGCACGCTTAATAATACGTAGCGTGTGTGCAACAACAATATTGCGTGGAATATTATCGGCCGCTGCGACGATTTCCTAACGCAAACCCGAAAAACCGGGCGAATATATCCGTCTTCTTATTATAATAATAACATTATCATATATATGTGCGCGTGTGTATCTAATATTATATAATGATTAGGGAACGGATTTATATGCACTAAAAACCCTCAAAAATATATGCTTTAGAAAATATTATAATATGCTACAAACTATGCGTTTATTTTTAAATATGTCGTGCTCAAATATGTATTTAAAATCTAATATAATTGAAACAAATTATTAAAAAAAAAGGTTATCTCCGACCGATAACGACAGATCGTAATTTATTAATTTTAGACCGTAGATAAAGTCTACTTTATTTATACGTTAGAAAGTTGTGAAACTCGTGATTTCAATAATATATGGTATTCATTCGAAACCGTAATTTAACAAATTTGTGTAGCTGAATATAAGAATAACGTGAAAATCTAAGTTAAAAACAAGAATATGCACTAAAAAAAATGACGAATATGCATTAAATATGCAAAAAAAAGTTGAAAAGTTAAAAAAATGCAAAATAAAATTGGTGTTATTTTTATAAGAATGTTATAAATCGTGCACATTTATTATCAGATTTCAAATAGCTTATTCTAATATGAGTATATGCATTTACGTATAAATCCGCGCCCTAATAATAATTTATTAAAATGTGGTCGAACGAAATGAGGGGCTCGTTATTCGTTCGATTCCGCGGAGTTAACAACCCGAATAAATGCATTTTAACACATTTTCGCACCATAAACGTAACTGGTTTTTTTTTTCGGTGTTTTACTCGAAACGTCAAGACACCGAGTACCGAACGAAACGTAACACGTGTATTATTATTATATTTCACAATAAATTACGTCAGCCACAAAGAAGATGGGATGGTAAAATAATAATAATATATTATAAATGACGACAATGCCGATTTCACTTGAAGTTTGCCTTGGATATACACGAAACGTTACGATTGCAGCGATACTGAATGTATATAATGTCGCTAAAAGGTACCGTATAGGTTTTTTATTTTAGTTCGTTAAAAAATTTCACAAAAACCTCCGAACACAAATATTGGTATATTATAAACATAATATTTGGATTTTTAACGGGACTATGATGTAACGAAAAATCATTCTGAAAAGACAAAACGAGCGAATCGTAAATTTTACGATACCTGTATACAATGGTCGAAGTGGATCAAAATAAGTGGGAGGGGATGAAAGCAGCGTCGATATTTCAAGTTTTGAAAGGGAAGGGGGGCAAAGTTGTAAAAGGTCCACATCGTTGAAAAATAAGCAAAAAAAAAAAGTATTTTTTTAACAAAAACGCTCCAACACCAGCCATTATTAACCTTGACGGTGAACTAAATTTTTATGATTGTAATTAAGTGACGTTTACATCTACTGAATGTTAAAATTTTAGAAAATGAAATAGTTCTTACAAAGAATAAAAAAAAATGACTCAAAAGGTATTTTTTTTTAATTAGGCAACATTACAATTACAAATTATAAAAAAAAAATTTTTTTAATCCAAGAGGGATGAACGATTGTAAACAAAATAAGTAGGGGAATGGAATACGGTAACTAAAGGAAGTGGAGAGATGACATCCCAATTCTCCACTTACACTGCCTATATATTGTATACCTAACCGATAGGTTTTTGAAAGTAGATTTTAAACTAAACGATATAGTTATAGATTTACAGAGGAATTATTATTACATAAAAATCAAAAAATACGAATTATTATTATTATTTTTTTTTTGTAAGAAGACAAATCGATATAGTTTATGGAAATAATATTTATGTACGTGTCTGTTTTGTAATTTGTAAGTAATAAAAAGTAACGAATTCGCATACCAAACTGAAATAATCATATGCACATTGTAATACAGTATTCGGGTTATAATAAATTGTAGTAATACAATGACTAATAGCCATTTTGTTATGTAACGTTATATTATACAATATTTATTCAAATGACACTTGTTAATATATGACGTGATTATATATTATTATTATTATTATTATTATTATTGTACGCGTCTTCGAAGGAGAGAATGGATTGTTACATGTGATTTTTATACGCCACTCAAATCGCTTTAACCGTATAAAATAATACACGTCCAACTGCACGTAGGTATACATTTCGTGTTTGCCTATCTAAAACGCCCGAGTGTCCGGACTTGGATCATACAATGAAAATTCTTGCGCTTCAATATTTTTTCAACTTCGCCACGCCAATGTGTATAATGTCTACATGTATACATTACTTTACATTTATAGTCTATGTGCATTTTACAACGCATAACTATAGTAAACATATATTTTTTAATATTTTCAGAATATTTAGTAATTTTTATTTTTTATTTTTTGTTCTTTTGAGAAGGTTTAGTACCTTTTGACCTCCCACCCCTCGTAAATATGCCACTGTCTACAATAATAATAATAATAATAATAATAATAAATAAACAACGTCTAGAGTGCACCGCCGTAATATAAATGTTCTTTGTACACACACTGCAGTTAGTATCCAAGACCAACAATTTATTTACGATACTATTACAATAACATTTGTAATAATTAAAAATAAATATTATTAGGTAAATGATTTACGAAACATTTAAGTTGTAACATTTTTTCAAAAACATTTATTAATAATTACTGTAGATGAAACGTAGGATTAACATTAGTTTGGTATTGGATTGCTTAATGATTTTGCATAATACGTATTAAAATTTCAATATATTTTTGTTTGTGTCGTGAAAATAATACTTAAAGAACATAATTGTATTTACCACAGAATAAGTTTTATAATAATAAGACTTTATTATCATAATATTAATACATTTTGTAAAATAACATTTTTATAATATTATTTATTAAAATATAAATAATTATTATAATTAAGGATAGTAACTTATGGTATTTGCATATTTTTTTCCTAAAGCTAAAATTACAGCACCAGCTAGAAATCCGTTTTATGCGAAGACGAATTAGTGCGTATTTTTACGTACATATATATTTGCGTTTTTTCTATCCTGTGTAGAGATTTTCTGCCAGGAGTGCTCCGATCTCTTCGGTCACAATTTGTTTCCGGCAGCAATTCGGATCTAGTTGGTACTTTAGAGAGGTCACTTTTCGATTTTCTCAAAAGCACCTAAAAACATAACTCAAAAGCGCTAAAAATGCAATTTCGTCTTAATCGATTGTTGTTTATTTCTTCGTAATTTTCAAACTAATAGTCATAGAAACCTGAAATTTTCACCAAATATGTAACTTTAGACTATATTTATGAGAAAAGTAAGCTCCGCTCAGAATCATTTTATCGAATGCAATGACTTATCATTGCTTTCAAATTTAAAATAAAAACAAAATTCTAAAATCTTTATCCAAGTAATTCACTTAAGCGATATCCAAAACGCCCCGCGGCTCGTTACCTTTTTTGTAATTATTTTGCAAAATGATACATATATTTTGACTCCCTTGTGTTTTCAAAAACATAATATATGGTTACATTTTGACGATTTCGTTATTCATTACATGGCTATGTGCTATCACGCATGTAGTAAAGGTAGTAATAAGTTTAGGGTCATATTACATCGGTTGACACAGAACACTCATTCTCAAATTACAAGTCATATTTATTAAGCAATAACGGTAAGTCTTTCAAATTTGAAAATATTCGCAAACACATATATTATATATGTATATATACAGGAGCGTCCTTAAGGAGGGGTAAATAGGGCCTTTCTATTAGCCAAGCTACAACAATATTGTTATAATTGGTTATTTATTTCACACTGGAAAAATGCAATATAAATATTATTTAATAATATCAATCATATATATATATGCTAGAAATGTAATATTTTTGAGCCTATCTATACCCCCTCGTATATCTACACTAATATTATAAAGAGGAAATATTTGATTGTTTTTTTGTATTGAATAGGCTCCGAAACTACTGAACCGATTTAAATGAAATTTGGTACATAGATAGTTTAGACACTGAGAAAGGACATAGGTTGCTTTCTAATACTAAAAAAGGGCTGTAAGGGGTCAGCTATTATTAATATAATGTAAATAAAAAAATCCGGTTTTCACCTGAGGTGACTTTTGCTCGGGCAACGCCAGGTGAGACAGCTATAATCATACGCCATTATAATGATAATCAAACAAACAAAAAAAAAATCGATTTTTTAAAAAAATTAGCATTTGTAATGGACGATGTCCGCTCGACATTGTGCACTTTGCAACGTCTCCGTAGAAATGGCAGCGAATTTTTCTCGGTTTTCTCAGGGGGAAGGGGTGGGGAAATAAATCGGGGACCAAAGAGCTGCCGTTGACGGTATCGGTGGAGGAGTACGTTGACTTCTTTGTGGTTATTTTTCGTTCGCTGCACCCGCCTCTTCGAAATTTTCAACACTTATTATCCTCCTTTAAATTTTTTTTGTGTGCTACAAGGCCGTAGCCAAGGGAGGTGGGGTTTTAGGTTTCAGACCCCCTCCCAGAAATTTTTTTCTTTAAATAAAATCTAATATTTTGTATTCTATTATTACTTTATACAACGTTATTACAACTATATATATATATATATAAACTATTTTTATTAAAGTATATATATTGTTAATATTCTAATTATCTATATTTCAGAAGAAAAAAAAAGTTATTGATTCGGGTGAAACATCTAAATTTGAAAATTTTCAGAAGTGAAAATAATAATTAATATTATAATATAATAAAATATTATATTATATTATATTTATTTTATTAATATAATAATTTCTACCTCGAAAATTGTACTGTATATATATATATATATATATATATATATATATATATATATATATATATAGGCAAAAGCCGAAATCGGGCAAACCTCAGAAATGCCCGGGCGAAACGCGAATTGCCCACGGTGCTTGGGCAAACCATCATATTTCGGTTTTTGCCCGGGTAAACCAAGTTGTGTCTTGTGTCCAGCAATACTTGGGCAAAATTGTATAGCTTCTATACATTTGAATATTTCACAGTACAAATGTTGATTTTAATATTAAACATAAATAACTATAAAATAATTTAATATATAATTCTTTTTCATTTTTTAAATTTACATTATACTTAATATTATTATATTTTTATCAATAATATTTGTACGCATTTTCATATTATTGATTAAATAAATAAATAATAGAGATTTATTATATCATTATTTATATTTAATATTAAAATCAACATTTGTACTGTGAAATATTCAAATGTATAGAAGTTATACAGTTTTGCCCAAATGTTGCTGGTCACAACTAGGTTTGCCCGGGCAAAAACCGAAATATTATGATGTTTTGCCCAAGCACCGTGGGCAATTCGCATTTTGCCCGGGCATTCCTGAGGTTTGCCCGATTTCGGCTTTTGCCCGTAATATATATATATATATATATACAGTACAATTTTCGCGGTAGAAATTATTATAATTAATTACCTATTATTAATAATTATTTATTTTAATAAATTATGTTTTTAAATGTTTTCAATGAGCATATCAAACCATGGACAGAGTGGCTAAACTGAATTGAGGCCAGAAAATTAAAATTCACTAGGCTCGAAAATATTACATTTCTAGCATATATATATATGTGTGTGTGTGTATTAAGTACTTAATAACTCATAAATTGATTAAGACACTTTTATGAAAATTGACCATAAATTCTACAAAATGTTTAAGTGGTATAATGTAGAATGATGATATAGGTACACATAATATGATATAATTATATGTTTATATAAAATATATTTTTATTAATTTAATCATAAATATACGAATAATACATTACCAAATAACTTAAAAGTAATAACACTAGTAACATTTATAACAATAATTTAGCTAAGAATTAAGACTTCTCGCCTACTGAATTTACATACAATTTCATTATTTAGCTCCAGAGAATATGTTTTTCTATTGCCCATGTCATAAATGATTCTAAATGTTTATTAATCGTTAGTTTTAGTATTTCGCAATATGCTTCTTTAGTTTCGGTGTAAACTATCATTGCTCGTTTGACAATTTATTTATAAAGTTATTATTTTATCACGTAATTAAAGCTAAATTGTATTATTATAGTTAAGCATACGGCGCCATATAAGGCTGCTGATGACTAAATGACCAAATATAAGATGCAATATGTTGGTCATAAACCCAATAATATTTTTACATATTGAAAATTCATTTAATATAAATTATTCAACGTATTAATTTTGTATACAAAAATGTGTGGTTCGGACAATAAAATAATTTGGGCCATCTGGAAAAATCCCCTTTTTTAGCCCGCTCATTCCGCCCCCATTCCAAATAATAAGAAAATATATTGAATAATATAAATATGTAGTCATTACATAGTTACACATTAATTTAATTATAAATTAAAATTAAAATGTTTGTTTTTGCATATTCTTTAACTTTTTATTGCATATTATAGCGCATAATTTCATTTTTTTTTTTTTTGTACTTTATGTCTCAAACACTGATTATAATAATATTCCAGTAATATAAAACTGTTGTCTGGATACGCAAGCGTAATAAATTATGCATAATAATAGTAAAAAACGTCCAACGGATATCGCGTCCCATCTTTCGGCAAAAAATATATGTACATTTTTTCGACCGATTCCACCGCGCCGGTAAATTTATAGTGAGTTTTTTTTTAATATATATTTTGTTTTTCATTCTCATCGGCCAAGGCCGCCAACAAGTCTGCTCGTGCCAAGCGCGTGTATACACGTATATAATATTATTAAGTGCATGCGGCGGTTATAGAGTCGAATTGTAGTCGGTTAAAAAGGGCGCAGAACGTGTGGAATTCATTGAAATTATTATTAATATTCAGACACAGCAGCAGCCGCCATGCCGCTGACAAACCGGTTGCGTCTTTTTATGTAATTATTTGTGTATATCGTGTAGAGTGGGCACGTGGTGCGTTTTCGGTAAAAAAACGAAATTAAGTAAAAAAAGAAAACAATAACGCAATTTTAAACGGCACGAAATAATAAAAAATTATATATATATTTATATACTCCGCACTCGTTGTAGTCTCATATAAGTTTCGATAATAATATATTATATTATGGTAGTGCGCACGAACGGCACCATTTAAATTTTTTTTCTGATCTATTAGAAGATGAATTTTGTCTGGTACAACGAGAATTATTACTCACTGGAACGTGCATTTACTTTTTACTTGTAATACATATTCCATTGTAAAATATACAGTTTATGATAATCGTAAATTTAATGAGAACACACAAAAAATTAATAATACAGTAATTGTAGTTATTATAATACTATGATATTGTTATTGTAATAATATACTGTTGTTTTATATACACTTGTGTATACTATAATATATAAAATATGAAAACTTTTATTTACACACAGCTACTTTTTTTATAATATTAATAATATTAAACAATACGAATGTTAGCAAATTGTATACACACACACACACACACATTTAATTTTTCAAATGATTTTCATAAGAATTTCGATTAAGTGTATCAACATAATTCGAGGGTCTTTATAATTAAGACTTATATAATATATACCTTATTATAGACTTATAATTTGGTTTATCATAAATTTTAATTACTTAGGCAATATAAAGCAAATTTAACAAATGTCGTTAAACATATAAGACGTATAATACTTCCAAAATCCGAAGTTACGTGTGAATAACAGTATTCTCAGTTTTATCATGGTTTGTCAAGGTTGATAAAATAGTTAAAGCCATGACTATTCATATGTTTCACGTTAAATTTAAATAAATAAAAAAAAAAATTATAAAATTTTACTCATTTTGTAGTGAAACTTTCACAATACATATATATACTTTTAGGTTTTGCTTAATTTTGTCGAACTAAATTAATTTGAATTTTAACAAACAACAAATTATTATTATTATTATAAACCGCCTTATTATATGTCATGTATAAGTATACAATATTAATTTGGAAAAAATTCTATTTTGTCTTTTCTCGGGAAAATATACTCAATAGCCACACATGTCGTAAAATAAATTACACTGCTTACTCTTTCTGTATAATAATTTATATCATTTTATTTCGTAATGACGCAATTTTATATACATAAGTTTTCGCATGTTTAATTTTGACATTTAAATCACTGTTAAAAGCTTCTTAATATATCATAAGTAGTACAATTTAAACGCGGAGTACAATTCACCTAAATAGGTTCAACGTACTGTCGTGTAACAGATCTGGTCATTAATTTCTAAACTCCAATAACTTGTTTTTATAAGACATTTAATAGATATTTATACGAATATAACCGAAAAAAGCATGTTTATGGCAGACAAGGTGACGCGACGGTATGCCTAAAAAGATTTTTTCATATATCCGAATATATTAATTTTAATGTGTGACCAAAATAGTTTACTCGAACGTGCAAATACAGGAAGGCTATCGGGTCTATGCATCTCTGAAACTACGCAAAACCCCCGAAAACGTTTTTAAATTCATGATGAAGTTCGTAAATTAATTTCCTAGTATGACTTCCGACAGTCGTATCAATGCATATTGCATATATACAATATATATGTACAACAAAATCTATATTTTATTACGATTTATAAAAGCTAATCATATATATATATATATATATATATATATATGTAGTTTACCGAACACGCCTTTTAAATAATTGATTTTCTTCATATATATGTATATTGTATATGTTTGGAGGAAAAAACGATAGTACGATCAGAAATCGATGTATGTAGTTTAAAAATTATGCTTGAAAAATTAATTTTCATTTTATTTCTCTCAAAAATCCAAAAATTTTAATACAAATTTCTTATTTCACTCCCACGTTATTAATGAAGACAGAGTTTATCTAACATTTTTCCTTTTGATTTTATGATTCAGAAAATATCAATACACTTTGCTGGATGAACGGTCCAATTTTTTTTTACTTTAAAATATAAATAAAATATCACATTTATGCGGCGAAAATACAATTTGTATGTGTAAATAATTCGTGTATTTAGTCAAGTACTCAAGTCACAGTGAATTGAATTTTAGCATTACAATCGTATGCATTTGCACTTCTGTCATATACGGGTTATCGGATTCGGCAATTTGGAACTATTACTATTTATTTATTTGTTTATTTCTTCCGATCGATAACTGAAAAGAGAAAAATATGTAGATATACATGTTTCGGTATTAATGATGAAAAATAATATCGGACATTTGGTCACCTCCGTTTGCCTAATAGCAACAATTCTGTCGAGCTCCTCGTCAATCTCGATTATCCTACGTTGAATTTCTTCTCAGTTCCAAAATATGGTTATAGGTTTATTAGCGCAAAGATTTGACTTCCCTTCCTCCCATAAAGTAGAAGCAAAACGCGGGATCACATGACTTTGGAGGTCCTGCAGGACACCGCCACGAAGAAAGAAGGAGGATTTACGAGGCATGTGACAGGTTGCTCTATCCTGCTACCTGATGGAATATTTTAGGTAGTTCACAATTTACGTTAATAAACCTGCAATCATTCTAGGATCTGAAAGAGAAATTCAACGAGCGATAGCCAAAATTTACGAGGATTATGAATTTTATTTTTTTATTTTTGAAATTTTTTGACCTACGCTTAAGAAAACTATTGAGAAAAATCCAAGAAAGTGTCAACTAATGTATCAATATGATTCGAATTGTTACAGGAAAGTGATGCTATATATTTTAATGGCCAGCTTTTTAAATAAGAAAAAAGTGTTCACAGACAAAAACCATCTAAACATATAAGCAAAATTAGTTCAAAATTTAAAAATATATAAATATAATTTTTTTTTTACCTTTTAAAACTGTGGTTTAAAAATTGCAAACAACGACCAGAACTGTTCATTAATAAATTTGGTAAATTTATTAAAACATGAGACCACTAGAAAAAAATTATTCTGCAGAAACACCTTTAAGTTTTCAGCATATTCAATGAATGAATATTACTAAAAATATAAGAACTATACAACTCAAAGAAAACAATATTGATTTGTTACAATACAACGAAACTTCTACTTACTTTACGTATAGCAGTATTGTATTATTTTTTTTAACGAGTTTGTTTTAGAACTTACTTAAAATTCAAAAGAACAACCTACTTTGTTACCTTCATCAAAGTTTCGCAGATTAGATTGGAAGCAAAATCTTAACTTAAATGCTGAAAAAAATGACTTCGTTTAATTTAATTATTCAATTATCTTAAATTTTACACTATTACATTTTTCTATCAACAACAATCCTGCGGAAACTTTACCGCTGAAATCAGTTTTTAAATTACACGTTATACCGTCCGAATGTTTATATTTCACGCCTAATTCGTGATCGCGGCTTATCCATTCAGGTTTTCTCCAGTTCGCCTTCAACGATGTAGCGACTTCAAATTTATCGTTTACTTTCCAATAGGCGTCAGTAACGCATACATCTTCGTTAGGCTTCCTGTAAATTAAAATATTTGAATTCTATACAGGTATTTGTGTGAATACATATTATATAGGTTTAATAAAATTTGTTTTAAAAATTTTTAGTATTATTTTTGTTTTGAGTATAATCGTTTTAAACTCATTTGTTAATACGCAAACCGTTATCGAACAAATTCCTAAGTAAATTAATAAATATTGTAAACACATGCAAACGTCACTTACAACGTAAGCTGACCGGCGACCACCGGGAAGACCAGTCCAAACGTAACAGACTGACATATGTTTTGCCATTTGAAATCTTCCGAATTATTTAATTTTAATTTAAAACCAGCCAAAGCGCCAAAATGATTAAATTCGCGACCAAAAACGTTTGATATTTCCATATTAAACCGTTTAGCTTCTGGTTGGTTGAATTGTATCAATTTGCATTTAGCGTCCACAACCACAGCGGGAAGTTTAAATTGTGCGCTAGTGTATAACGCGTTCTCGACAGAGTCTTTGTCAAACCTAAATGATTACCAAAAAAAAAAAAATCAAAAAATTTTTCCCGTTTATTACAAATAAATATTTACTTTTGACGAATTCCTACGTCACCCGAAATCATTTCGTTTTCGGTTCCGAATTTGGTACCAATCCTTTGTTTATTGCCTATCTGGATGTACGGGTTAAACATGTCTGAAAACACGTACGATAAAAACATTCTTCAATGGAAATTATGTATTTGAAACAAAAAACGAAACTCTCAATTAATATGTTGAAATATTGAGTGTAAGATCGCGATCGGTATTACGATTTGATTTAAACAATGACATTATATTCGGTTTTAATTTAAACATTAAATACGTAATATTTTGCAAATGATTGATGAAATATAAAATTGAGAATCTTATATGTATACGCACACGTACAATTTGTAAGATTAAAATTTGTAAGATTTAATGTAAAATGTTTACTTGATATTTTAGTATCAACCTTCACTGTCAACGAATCACGCTTATTATTTGCGAATTGTTCGACAAGTTTTACGTTGATCTTCAAATTATCATTTTCATCTTCGTAACTTTTACTGAATGTTCGAGTGCCAATATTTTCGTACTGATCTAAGACGTTTTTTAATAGTTTTCCCGTTTTAGAGTACGGATTTGGCCCGCGAATGATCTAAACCGTAATAAGAATACCAATCAAATATGTTTTAACACATAATTAATCATTTAACAAAGTGTTTACCATCTTTTCCCAAGATTTCGAGCCGTTAATACTGTAATCATTTTGCGCATATACATTCGGCATCACATAATTTATTCCGCAGAAACTCTTAAGGCCTTGCCATACGCCAGTCATTGAGCCGAAAACCATTTTTATTCTAAATTAATATACGAACGTTAACAATATAAAGACAGTTACTTTTTATATTAAATATTTCGGGAAATGTCCAAACAGTTTAATCGTAATAAATGTTTAGAATTATTTTTGTTGATAAATCAATTAGCTTAATATTCGGTTATTTATTATTTCTGTGTCCTAGCAACTTATTATTGTTTATAAAATTATTTAATTCCGGCCAGGCATTTTTAATCGCATTGAATAAATTAAATAATAAAATATGTATTATTTTTATTCAATAACACTACATAACATTTTTAAATAAAACTATAATTATCAATTGCGCTGTAAAGGATGTTTTACACTCCAATACGTAATGTATAATAATAATAAAAAAGAGAGAAAAGAGGAACGGTTTCTTACGATTCTCGAATTATTATCACCTTATTCCTCTTAATGAAAGGAGATTTCGGGGGTAGTGGATTCGGGAATTGTTCAGAAGTAAGCAACCACAAAAAAAATCAATAATGATAAAATTACTTACCTTATACGACACTCAATCTGCGGAAATTTGAAAATGAAGAAAAGTGTATATAAAAGAGAAAAATAAATTAAAAGTTTGGGATGTTGACTACGCAAATTCCAGCGGAAATCACTATTGACTTATAACTTGTGATATAATTTCATCAGTTTTTTTAGACTCTGATCTTTAACATATCGCGCACGATTGCGTGCATCTTGACTTGTTGACTTCCTGTGACGTGCAATTCATCTTGTTTGTTTTTGGCCTTATTTGTTTAGACTCTATGAACGGCATCGTGTAGCATATTTTATTTATTAATTTATTTACTTAATTTCGTATTTGTACACATTATTAAATTGCGACCTATCAAAGTAATAGAGTGTTATTAATTTTAATTAAACTATTATATGATGATATATTCAACTCTTAAGGCTCAAGTCTTTCTTTCAGCTGATCTGCCAATTCTTTTGCTTGCTTTTGAGAAGTTTTGACCCTAACGCGTTCTTGGTTTGATCTCCATTGACGTTCTGTGATTGTGTGTTGAGACAGCGGCCTATGTTCAAACGTGGGTAAGGTATTACGGGTTTAATTATGCGCACCAATTTGAACGAAAACAATATATTTTCTTTTCTTCTTTTTTAACTCGTAAAAATCCTTTTTGGTTTCCGAAATTACCGATCACAAGCTTACACAGGCTAAATTTTTATACATAACAATTATTTGTCCAATTATTTCTGTAAATTAGGATTTTGACATCCTTTTTAACTTCTATTTGCAAGGACCCGAAAAGTGCAAGGCTCTAGGCATGGGCACCGTCTACCCCGCATAACGACGGCTCTGAGCACGCAGCAATTTAGAAAAATAAATTTTTGTTGTTCACAATATTAAGAATGTGTTTCACGATTTTAGTCGAGAACGAAATTTAAGAAACTCATTAAAAACCCTATTAATGGTTGTCTGCAGTTTAAAAAAATGAAATATTACGATTCACGAGGATTCAACGTCGGTATAAGTGTTTTTTTTTTCATTGCAAAAACAAATAGTATATATAGAAAGCTTTTGGATGACTGATTAGAATCGTAATACCTAGGAACATTGATAATACCCTCGAGTGGGGAGGGGGGTTATCAGTTCATAGGAGACAAAAATTAATTGAATAAAATATATTTTTGGGTAATTTTATAATGATATTCACACATATCAATATATCATCAATGTTTATATTTTTTTGTCTAATATACTACATAGAAATAAAACCGTGAAAACTCACGCACAATAATATCTGAGAAACATATAAAATAGCATACACTTAATATTTCATAACATTTTTATAAACTCACCATCAATTTTTATTTAAAATTATTTCCATCCAAAAATGGAATTTCTTTTGACAATCTCGTTTTATAATTAAGTCGAAAATAATAATATAAATGGTATTCGTATACCTTAAACATATTTGTTATAGAAATACGAACATATTATATATTTTAATGTTTGACATTATAATATGCTATGTACACGGCTATTTGAAAATTTAAAAAAATTGATTATACAGTGTATAATATACACTCGATTACTTCGAAAGTCCAAAGTTTAATAACGTGTAGGCAAATAAGTAAATAAACGAATAAGTAAAATATACTACCCAACATCGTCCACACAGCTTAAACAAATAAAGCCAAAAACAAATATAAGATGAGTTGCACGGAAATCATTATAATTATATCAAGACGCACGCAATCGCGCGTGCGATATGCTGAACGATCAGAGTCTAAAAAAAATCAATGAAACAAACAAAATCATATCAAATGTCAATAGCAATTCATGCTGTATAAGACAGGAAGATGACATTAAACCGATTTTCATAACGCTATAAATACTGAGCCCAGCGTGTCGTCCTACGGCACTGTATCGTCGCACTGCTACGAATAAAGATTTATTCAAGACAGACATTGTTATATTTGTAAAGGCGGGGTCCCGACATTTAAAACATTTCTGTATTTTTCTTTTTACATATCTACGTTTTTTTTCACTCGATTTTTGAACTTCGTCTGAGGTAAGTATTTTAAACTTATTTTATCATTAGTATCCTTTTTTTTTTGTATCTTTCTGAACAATTCTCGGATCTACGAGTCCCGGAACTCCCCTTCTGTTAAGCGAGGAATAAGGTAACAATCAGAGAAATAAGGTGATACGGTTAATAATTCGTGGACCTAAACGTTTCAATCCACCTACTTTTACTTCTTTTTTATTATTATTATTTTGTTATTGTTACAATTTGTTATGTAATACCTAGTTCTTTCAATACTTTGTTTTGTTATAAATTTATAATTAATACGTTACTTGACGTCTACGCATTGCCACAAAAACTCAATATATTAAAATGATAATTTTGTCTTTTAATAAATTAATGTAAAAAACTAATCAAACAATACTATAAAGTGAAATTATTAACTTGAAACGCATGGATAAGTCAAATTTACTATAATTTATCAACAAGGCACAAACCCTGAAATAAATTTGAAAAAGCAATCGATTTGAAAATAACCAATAAAATATTTTCATATTTGGCTGACGACCCCACGCATCGCGTGTAGGTATTAGACATATTTCATTTGTATATATAGATACAAATGTGGCGTAGATACCATTTTTTCTCGGGGGGTCAAAGAAAATATTTTATATTTTATTTATTAAATTTGTATTTATTAAATAATTGGTAATGAAAGAATCCCATAATTATAAAACAAAGTCAACTCTCCGCAGTCCGCTTGTTGTATAGTACACCTCAAGACTTCTTCCGTATTAATCGTTAATATAATATAAAGATTATAGTTATACACGGTTTTTATGAAGAGTAGATTTTTCAAGAGATAATATAATACTTGACTGAGTTTAAGGAACTATAGGATTTTCTCATAGAGAATTTTTTTGCGTTTTCTACATTCAAGTAAAAATAAAAATCAATATTTCTAATAAATTATTTATATGTTGTATACATTCACATATACATATGTATGCAGCAAAATAATGCAAAAAATTCTTAGCTTCGTATAATTATAGTAGGTAATATTGCATTGAAATTCGCTATTACTTTCACAGTAAACGAAATAAAATTTCAACATTTCAAGTAGCAAGAACAATTTTTTGGGGGTTTAGGGGGAGAGGAAACCGTTTGTACCCTCCCCGTATCTACGCCACTGCAGCACGGGGCGTTTCCAGTAGTCAATAAAAAATTACGTTGTACATCATATTAAAAAAAAAATTTACTTCGCAGTTCGAATTATCATACGATACGATTAATAAATAATTACGAAAATTAGACTTTATACATTTCGTAATTTCGCTGTTAAACATATGTGTCGCCTGTCAGTTAACGAGGATACCGTAGTAGATACTGTCATTTCAATGCATTGGTTTTCAATGCATATTTTAATGATTGCACTTATTATAAGGGCATATTTATTTTTTAAGGGCATAAATGCATGCATGTTTTATGGGTTTTTTAAGAGCACGAAGTCTCTAGCCCTAATTATAATGATTTACGTGGTTTGTAAAACCGTTCGTCGGTGCCATATATAATAATTTATTTATTTATAGATGACGACGATGAGAAGAACGTCCGGGAGAACGAGTGCCGCGTTCGTTTCATCCTGTAACGCTTTCCGCGTCGTTCTGCTGCTGGTGACGGTGGTCTGCGCGGCGGCGGTTACGTCGTCGCCATCGTCGTCCATCGCACGATCAGAGCCGTCGTCGCCGGACGACGAATATACCGCGTTGGTGATGGCCGTTCCGGCGGTGTATTCGGTCGGCGTCACCGGCCCTCGTCGTCGACCGACAGCGATACCGACGGCGAGTCGACTGCTGCAACCGCTGCCGCTACGTTTTTGGTCCGTACGCCGCGACTACGTGAAAACGTCGTCTTATCCGCGGCCGTCGATCGACACGAAACGGTGGCCGATCCGATCCAAAGACCGGAAAACGCAGAAGATGTCGCAGCAAACAAGATGGAACTGCGGCCGAAAATCAATAAAGAACGTTGTCTCGAACGGAAACTATGTGGTTCGTTTTATATATATATATTTTTTTTTTGGCTTAGACCATGGGTCGGCAACTGGCGGACCGCGGTCCGGATCCGGACCGCGGAAGGCATAACTCTGGACCCCCTCAACACATTGTACTTGATTATGTTATTTACTTTAATAATATATAGTACATAATATATTAGTTCGTGTACATTCGCCGGTGGATACAGTGCGTGTTTCGTTTTATAATAATATTTCTTCGTATTATTCGTTAAAAATGTTCAGTAAAAAACGTAAAATTGACAGCGAAAACAGAAAGTTTTTGAATGAGTGGACAGAACTATATTGTTTTGTATTACCTGAAAGGGTTGGAGCCATTCCAGTCCGCTTAATTTGCAGTTCAACTGTCGCTATTGTTAAAAGTGGAAATTTATAACGGCATTATGAAACTGTACTCATAAAGATTTTCATATAAAATTTCCTCCAGGCAGTGAAGTGCGTAAAAATAATCTCCACGCATATATGTTATCTTATAAAAATAGATCGGACAAAGATTTTTAACACTGGACCTCACTGATTTATTTTTTTAATCTTTAGGACTCCAATAGAAATTACTTGCCGACCCCTGGCTTAGACATTCAGGTCCTTCGCCGCAATTACCACTCCTCTCCATCTGTCTCTTTCTCTAGCTAACTCATCACCGTTCATAATTCCCAGTACGGTAAGGTCTTTATGGACTCTATCTATCCATCGTTGTCTTGAACAACCCAGCGGTCTTCTACTCTTCGGTATCCATTTCGTAACTCGGCCAATTGTCCGTTCTCGATCCCGCCATACACGCCCAGCTCATCAGCCTATCCTTTTACTTTTCGTCGTAACTATTATGTCCGAATCCTCCAGTTGGGACTCACTCACTGGGTGTTCTCTTAATTTCTTAAATACCTCGATGTATACAGGTATAGATATAACATTAATATGTGTAAAATAATATGACAAATAATGATTTATTCAGTAATTTATTACTTTTTGTCTTTTAAAAACATTGTCAGTTTTTATATCGTAGAATATAAAAGTGATAATAAATTATATTGCCCGACCGTGCGGTAACTATTTATTCCGTACACGACGTAGATAAAAATGATGGACACACCAAATGTGTCCATGGACGTGTATATAATGGATTGTTATATGTTACGCTATTTGAATGGATGATAGTGCTGTTCGTACTAATAAAAGTAATAAATTTTTTAGGTACCGCAAAATACACATCAAAAGGCCATTCTGCTGCAGAAATCGCTGCAATATTCTTTTTCCTTAGATGTTGTTTTACTCGACTATTATGGAGCAAAAGGTTTGTTATCTACTTCAACGTGTATTATAGTCCAATCTAGTATTTCTACTGATAACTTGATTGGCGTAATCACTGATGGGGAAGCTGCTAATACACGGAAGAACTCTGGTTTATGGACAATTTTGCATGATCACATAAAATATAAGTTATTAAAAGTTTGGTGTACTCGTTATCGCTCAGATTTGGGTGTGAAAGCACCGATTTCAAGTGCTAAATATTCTTAAAAAGGTGTTTTTTTTTAATTTGATTAAAAAATAATATTTTATTTTGTTTTTAAATATTCAAAAAAGTTATAGTAACCTACTTATTACCATTGTAACATACCTACTTGATTTATATACTTACATAATTTCATGAAATCTTCAAGTGTTTAAATGAAAGATAATGAGGTTCTTGCAAGCGGCGGCTTTGTAGAACGTTGAATTTTTGTATACAATATAGATACATACATATGTATTATGAGTATATATAATATATATATATATATATATATATATATATTAGTATATTAAATGTATTTATACTACAATAATAATAATAACAATAATGTAATAAAATTTGAATAAAATAAAAAGGCATTGTGACTTAAAATGTGACTTAAATTTGATTTAATGAAAAATGACATATGATTACAATAAAAGCGTATGTAGTTTTTTATCGCTTTACAAAGCGTAAAATAATACTATCTATATTAATAGATAGTTGAATCTACATCAGAAAATTCCACTATAACTATATAACTAAATTTCTACTTAAAATACCACATGATAACTCTAAAAAAAAAATGTTTCTTTTTCGTTGAAAATTTCGTTCCCGAGCACAAATTTTGAAGTTACGCCACTGGTTCTTAGTCCTATTATAGGTTTGATCGGCTTTCACCAGTTTATTTTGAACATCCACTTTCTGAACTATGTAACCGCCAGATCGAGCTGTCTCTGAGTTAGTTGAATTTTTTAACATTATGATTTTTTGAGAGAAATAATAATAAGTAAAAGGGGCGGTCCCCTTTTCGGCCAAAATGTACCTTTCCCTTTTCGGCCAATACTTACCGCTCCCTTTTCGGCCAATACAGTTTTCTTTAAAATGTACAATTATAACAGCTAAACTTAACAATTTTTATATTCAATTTAATTTTAATTTTTTTTAACTAAATAGGTATAATTAGTATATTATATTTATATTAGTATAAATAGTCAAAACTAACAATTGTCAAATGTTAATAAGTCAAAAGTAAAAAAAAAAAATTATATAAAATTAAATTAAATTAAAAGTTTTATTTTTTATAATTATATGATATTTGTTTGACAAATTTATAACGACATATTTTATTATTTTTATAGTCTTCAATGTAAGATTCTATCGTCGTTGCCTTTCCACATTTTTTGTATCACGAGGTGTTTTTAAAATGTTAATACTTCTAATTTTTACGTATACATCGGTTTGAACCTCATTAATAAGGACAGCTAAGTTTTGGCCGAAAAGTGACACTGGCCGAAAAGGGAAGGGTACATTTTGGCCGAAAACGGTGACGCCCGCAAATAGTGCGACCTCTGTCCTTACTATCACCGTTAATGAAAATGACAGAGTTGAAGCAAGACATATAAGCCCTGAGGTACGCTCAGCTTCAACGTTGCGGACTGTGGATTGTGTGTTTTCCACTCTTACTACAAATCAGCGATTTGTTTAAAAAGACTCAATTTCATAATATACACATAGGAATATCCATTGAGATCGATGAGGGTCTGCATTGCTGGCTACTATTGTTAAGAATAGACATTTATTTAACTTGTAGGCCGATACCTAATGTACTTAATTTACATAATACAATTAGCCCATGGTGAAAATAATTCCTATACATGCCACTGTTTGTATTTTTTTTTTTGCGGATTCAACAACGATTTTCTTTTCCCCGTCGACTACGACGTTCGCGTTAAATTTAATTAGATCGTTTGATGGGACTTATAATAGGCAGTGGCCAGGCCCGGATTAAGGCCCATGGTGCCCGTAGGCTGTGAACAGTTTGGTGATCCCAATTTACTATAGTACAAGGGCCGGGAATTAGCAGCACCGGAGCCGCACGCGGCTGTTTAGCATGCAATCTGTCATCTGTGGCTCTTTGTGGTACAAATCAACATATCCAAACCAGTAAAATAGTAAATATATAAAAATTTAAGAAAATTCCGTGCGTATACTTTACGTGGTTAAACGCACTTTCTTTATTTTAAATGCATCGGCCCGTATAGACCCGGAATTTAGTAGGTAACAGAAAATGTTGACAATTTTTTTGAATAAAATCTTAACCGTTGAACGATCCGTTAGAACAATAGAACCGTTCGCGATTAATTCGTCCACGATTTATATTAAATTGTTCTATAATATAATATATTTATAATATATTTCGATTGAAATTTAAGTTATATTTTAATATTAAATATCGTTTTATTTTACGTGGTACGTTTGTATGCGTGTATTCGACAATTTGAAGAGAACGAAGAGAATTCGACGAAGGAAAGGTAAATCGCACGCAGCAACGACCGCTGAGGAACCATCATCGGAGAAGATAGTTGACGTGCTAGACGAGGGTAAACGAGTGACGCGAAAAAACGGACGGATGACGACGAACGACCACGAGGAGACATCCGAGAACGAGGTAGTTATCGTCATACACAATAAATGAATATGTATATTGAAAACTAAACTCGTCGTTTCAAGCGCGAGTACTTTTTCGGTTAATACGTTTATTTGTTTTGCGTTTTCGTCAAGAATTTATATAATAATATACCTAAATTAACCCGATCTATTAAGAAAGTATTCGCGGTTGCTTTTACATTCGTCTATTAACCTTAATTAATTACGCAACATTTTCGTGGGCGTGCGTTACAGAACGGTAAAAAAAATCCAAAAAAAAAGGCGACGGGCGAAAAGTAAAACTGCAGCCGATACGTTATTATTACCGAGTTCCGTACCGAAAAACGTAAAAAAGGAATCGTTAATTGCGCCGGATGAAGAGCCCCAAAAAGATGACGATTTTTCAGAATGGCATGTAGTCAAGAAAATCCGTAAACCACGCGCGAGTCCACCTGACGACGTGCTCCGCGCCAAGGGTTTGTTATTTTAATATAATATCCGCGTAACATTCGTATCTATTTCACATTGTATAGAACAACAGAACCGACAAGAAACCAACAATAATAAGACCGGGAAATCGTTTCCGTCTCGATTCGAGGCGAAGAATAATAATAAGAACTACAGAAACAAACAGGTCGACGCATTGAAAAAGTCCGGAGGAGACACGGCTAACACAAAACCGCGTGGAATGTTACAACATAATACGATGGGATCGAAACGCAACAGCGGCGAACGGTTTACGGCAGGGGCCAGTCAAAAATTCGTACAACACACGAAGGTATCGTCGAATAACGAAGTTAAATTAAAAAAGTCGAAAAACGCGGCTAGAAAACTGGCCGCAAACAAGACTGATGCCGATTCCGAGAGAAAACGTCAACGCGACAAGACTGAGGTACATATACGAATTTAAACTGAATTATAAAACGGTCAAACAAAAATCAAATATAATAATTTTGTATAGAGTTTTTAAGCGAAGTATTTTCAATTTCGCGCTAACGAAATTTATAACGATTTGTTAAATATTGAGTGAACATTGAAATAGCTCTTATGAAAACTAGACTTTTGTAACATGACGTAGACTTTTAACTATAGATGTACGCAAATATTATTATTATTATCATCTGTATTTTAAAGTGTCTTTGCTGAAAATATTGTCGTTTATATTTCGTGTTAACAGCAGTTAAAGAAAAGTGTCAGTTCAATTTTGAACAAGCTTACAGAAGAAAACGTAGTTGAATTGACGACGAATTTAGGGGACTTACCGATGGATACAGTCGAACGTTTACAAAACACTGCCGATTTAATTTTCGAAAAGGTAATAATAATAATTACACAACACAAAATATGATTTTCGATTCAGACAGAAAGATTTACGGACAATTCTTTTCTTTTTTCTCTTCTATTTTTCGATATTTATGCGACGCAGGAACTAATATATCTACTCGATTAAAGACCTGGGAATAATTTTTACAAGCTATTATTTTTAATACGCACATACAATCAATGCTATTGAAAGCATCACGGTCACTGGGCTTTATCCAGTGTCGGCCTGGCACACCAAAGGCCCCTGGATCTTTTTATTTTGGGGCCCCCTGCCCCTTGGTTTAATATGAAGTTAAAAAAATACATATCAATAAAAAACAGTTCATTATATAGGGTGTCCCAGATCCAAGGGCGGAGTGACTCTAAAATTGTTACCGGGCAAATAAAATTTTTCCGGGCCACTTATGAAAAAAATTAATTTTTTTTTTTTTGTTGGACTTGCGCCTTCTGTTTCCATATAGAGTTAATACAGATTTTAAATAGAATCTATGGTGAAGTTAGAATTTGGTGGTTGGATTTAATTTTTAAGTTAAAACAATTTGAAATTTGACAATTTTACCGTGTTTCTTTAATAGATTTATTTTTCCCGTTTTTCGGCTCGTACTATAATAGTCCAATTGATAAATACCACGATTTGACGTGTACGGTTCGGGGTTCGAACCGCTGTTCTCAAATCAATGTTTGCATTATTTTTTTATACATTATAATAATACAAGGCAAAGATTTCAAAACTGGTGGAGACATGGCGTTCAAAAATATTGGTATATAAAAAAAAAAAAAGATGGGGTCCCGGCCGCATTCGCGGCCTAGCGGCCATGGCCAGGCCGACCCTGGTTATAAGAGCTGTTTTAGAGTCATTACTTAATACTTTTTATTAGTTATTAGCAAAAAGTTATTACTTATGACAATAAACATTTACTGTACATAACGTATGTTATGTTAATTGAACAACTTGGTATTAGTGTGTTATAATTTAAATTCATTTTAATTATAGAACAATTTACAAATGTACACAATTATAAGCTAGAAACGATTTTGGAGAGCTTGAAACATAAACATTTGAGTTTTTGGTATTACCATGACGATTTATTAAAATGTATTATTACTATTTACTTATAACACCCCCATTGAAAATTCCTGGGCACGCTTCTGGAGGAAATAATCGATTTTCGTTGTGGTTTTTTTCTCTTTTTTTGTACGCCAAAACGAATGTGACGTAAAAAAAAAAAAAAATCGTTGGCACCGATCGTTTTCGGCAGTTGGCGCGCAGGCCGCCGCAGGATCGGCACTCGCTCCGCGACCGACGGCTGCGTGTGCTCCGCGCGCGTGGTAAGCTGATGCTGACAAATGAGCGGTACATTAGTCTCTCGGTCGGCGGACGGGGCTGCCGTCCGTCCCGTTTCGGTCCGATCCCATAAGGATTTCAGTCATTCCGCGCGTGTATATTATATTTATATACGTACCTACACACATGCGATGTGATTATAATACAATTGCACAAACTATATTGGTGACGATAGCAACGGGACAATAAAAACGACATAGTCGGCGGCGGCGCGCTATAAAAATAAACCGACAAGACGCGGTGTTTTTTTTTTTTATTTTATTTTTATATTTCCTATATGTGGCCGGAGACAGAGAGCCGTTCGAATCGATAAAAAAAAAAAAAAATCTGTGCGAATTATAATATACCAGGGTATTCGCATCATCTATTACGTAATACACGATAAAATTGAACAATTCTGTTTTTACAGTATTTGTACACGCTAAATGAGTAAACTCGGGTATACGCCGTACACCCTCCAATAATAACATCCCAGCCCATTTTTTTTTTGTTTTATATTTACGGTCACCGTAATACGTATTAAGGTACATGTATAACAACATGTTAGTGTAGTCTATACAATTTAATAGAATTATAATATACATATTTGTAGCACCTACTTAAATATTTTATCTAGATTTACGTATGGAATAAATACAAGTCTGGATTGATAACTTATACATATTTTTTTTATTGTAGTTTAAAATTGGACCTAAAACTGGCTCTGCAGGAGGTAAACTTACCACAACTGATGAATCGGTTTTAGACGTCACCAATTGTATACAGGGTCTAGGTGTTCTAAAATCTCAAAATGTTTAAGAATAAATATGAAATAATTGTACATGGTTACTTCATATTTTCAAAGCTCCTGCCTTAAACAAAGTTCTTATATTCCATGTTCTCGTCTTTAATCTCTTGCTGTCCTGTTTACGTCTTCCGTTTTGTTTTCCGTTGAGACTGTCCCGAGGCTTGGTTTTATTATTCGAAACAATATGATTTATGAGGTAAAGTAAAAAAGGATATTTATTTTACAAGAAAATATTACGATACCTTTTCATTGCTCTTATATTTTAAGAAATGTTCGTTTCCATTTGTATGTTACTATAGCTGGCACTTAAGACTGGATAATAACTATACGGTTTGTTGGAACCAGTCAAGAGCAGTGTACGAAAAGTTTTCAAATAACTTTTGTTCATCATCAGATAACATTCTTCTATCATATGCCGGTGTTAATTGTTGACTATCTGAAGATGATTTTCCATCGGTGTAGCTAACTTTCTCTTCTAATAATTCCATCGCAAGTGGACTATGAAGTGTGGACTAGAAAAAGGAAAATACAATAAGTACTTAACACAATAATATATAACTATTAAATTTGTTCAAATTAATGTTTATGAAAATTAATTATAATTAATTATTTACTCTATATTTTATACGAATACCTATTAAATAAACGAACCATAGAAAAATGACTAATTATTTAAGGTGCTCACTAATAAAAGTACATAAATTAATATAATAACAACCAATATTATTATCGAAATAAATGTCATTGTAAATTATAGCGGTGTTAACATTAAGTTGAACTATACAGAAATTAAATTTTAATATTCCTAATAATAAATAATTAATAATAATTAAATAAAATAATAATTCCTAAATATTGTTATTATATATTTCCATAAAATATATAAAATATTTTCTATATCTCAACTGTCTTGTTCAGGACCATTAAGAATATTGTACTTTGTGTAGTTTTTTTAAACATTAATACACAGGGAAATGCCATTCGATAGAAACTGAATAATTACATTGTATAAATACACGTAATTTTATACAAAATAAATAACCTCATATTACCTCAGGTTACTAATAATAATTAAACATATACCCACAAAATGTTTTATGATTAGATTACTCTAAATATTACAGTATGTTCGGTTTTATTACAAAACATTAATTATTATTAATGAATATCAAACGTTTCTATTATAAATAAATGTCTTACCTGTTTAAAAGAATCAAAATTGTGTGAAAAGTCTTCAAATGACTGTTGTTCATCATTCGATGGTACTCTTGGAGCGATACTCGGGGTTATTTGTGATCCTCCAGAAGTTGATTTTCGATCAGTGTGACAATCTTCCGCTTTTAATAACTCCACCACAGATGAACTACTATACGTGGACTACACAACGAAAAATACAATAAATACTTAACACAGTATATAAATATTATAATTGTTCAAGTTAATGTTTATGAAAATGAATTATAATTAATAAATAATAATATTTTATACAAATACTAAGTAAATGAACAATAAAAAAATAAAATGTTAAATGAATCATAAAATGTTTTATGATTAGATTACTCTAAATATTATAGTGTGGTCGGTTATAATATAAACATATATTATTCAAGAACACCTAACATTTCTATTATAAATAAATATCTTACCTTTTTGAAACAGTCAACATTATATGGAAAGTCTTCAGATGACTGTAATAATAATACATTAAAAACATTATTATTTATGAGGAAAACAATTGTTCATTCAAAAGATAAAAGATACATACAATTGTGGGTACATATGGAGGTTCGACTTTTCTTTCGAACAAGTCGTCCCAAACGATTTCGCGGAAAAACTTTTGTTCTCCCACCTCTTCTGCATTTCTTTCGCTAGAACCTAGTCTTTTATTCGGATCTTTATACAAAAGCTATCAAAAAAAAAGTAGAAATTTCTAAGTATTCTGTTAATTTCCGATGAAAACACTTGATATAATAGCATACTTTTCTTATAATTTCAAATGCTTCCATTGACAAGAATCTGGGATATTTTACAGTATCATTCATAATCGAATCATATAATTCTTCCAAGTCCTCGCCCGTAAATGGACGCTATAATAAAAATAAATATATGATGATGATATTAATAATAATAATAATAACAATAATAATGTATTAGAATATTTACTTTTCCAACAAGCATTTCATAAATTATTATTCCTAGTGCCCACCAATCTACACTACGGGAATATGGATTCCTCTTTAATACTTCCGGAGCCATATAGGTGGGCGTTCCGCATTTTTCTCTAGTTCGATCTTCATATCCGATGCCTTCTTTACATAATCCATAATCGGATATTTTCACGTACCCATCAGCGTCCATCAATACGTTCGCTGGTTTCAAGTCACTATAAAATATGAATGCACTTAATTGTATTAACACGTATAAAAAATAATAAAATTAACGCTAACCGATGAATTATATTATTTTGGTGTAAATAATTTAGACCCAGAATAATACAAGCAGCATAAAAAACAGCTCTTGATTCGGTAAATTCTATACAACGTATGTGTCTCTCTAAATCACCGCCAACGTTGTATTCCATTACAAAGCACAAATGAGCCTGTAAACAAATATTAAGAGAAATATATTCAAAAATGTATATTAAATTTGTTATTACGTTTTTTAATAAATATCTTACATTTGTTTGAAAGCAAGCAAATAACTTGACTAGAAATGGATGTCGGGCTTCACTAGCTAGTTTGAAAACACTCTTTTCTGTAAAAACATTATCCATTTCATTGTAGTCAATTACATCTCTTTTATCCAATTCCTTCATTGCAAAATATTGCTTCGATTTCTTATGTCGACAGAGTATAACCTAAAAAAAACGTAAAGCTAAATTACTAATTCATTTTATGAAACACATTATCCAAAACAGTGTTTACCTCTCCAAAACTCCCGCTGCCCAACAATTCAAGAAGTTCAAAATCATTTATCGACACATTATGTGGAATTTGTTTTGAATTTGACAATGTGCCTTTATCGTCGTACGCTTGAGTATCATCGGTGTGTTTAGATTTACTAAAAAACGGCGACTACAGGAAGAAAAATCATATTTATTATTTAACACAATACTCAACATACAAATATTGTAATTGTTTATCTTAATGTATATGAAAATTAATAATATTTAATTGATTAACTTTAATTTTATACTAATACTAAATAGATAAACCATAAAAATTTAACCAAATAGGTATTAATGGAGAAATGTAATTCGATAGAAATTTAATAAATACATTAATTTCATAAATACACGTATTTTTATACAGACTAAATATTTTCATATCACCTTAAATCACTAATAATAATGATAATGATAATAATTATACGTAGAACCATAATATATTTGATTATTAGATTACTATGAATATTATAGTTTTATAATACGGACATTAAATGTTAACGAATACCTAAGGATTTTATTAGAAATAAATGTCTTGCCTGCTTGAACCGGATATCAGTAAACGAAAACTCTACGGATCACACTTTGTGTTTATCATCGGATAGAAATTTTGGATTTATAGACGTTGTTAGTCGTTGTTTTTCTAGAATAAATTCCTCATCGAATTCCGGAATTTATTTAGGAATATAAAAACATAACTTTTAGCTGCACTTAGACAAAACGGATATTTCGATTTCAACAACACTTAATTTCGTATAAAATGTCTTTATAATAATTGTATTATTGAATAAATAAATAGTGAAAAAAATCATTTACTGTATTATAATTATTTTCATTTACGATAGCATTAAAATATACTGTATCAAATACTACAGAAAAAAAAAACCGCTTAGAATTCGTTTTATACAGTATTATTGAATTTTTTTAAAAGCCTAATAATTTTTTTGTTTTTATACGGAACGAATTATTAATAAATTAAAATCGACAAATTCGCAGATGAAATAAGTTTAATAGAAGGGGCAATCGTTTTTAAAAATCGTTAGTTTTTCTTCACTCCGTCAAACGGGGAAACCATAAAAAACGTCAAGAAATTCGAGTAATTATTAAGATTTTTATAAGGACTTTTATAATAATAATTGAATTTATAATTTTTAAATTCACTCATACTCTATCATAGCGCACACATTTTTAAAAATACCATAATATAAGTACTTACTTCTAATGAACTACATGGAGACAAATCCAACGATCCGTTTGTTTGATCGCCAGCCTCGATCTCGTCAATACATTCTTCGTATGTTGTTTGTGTGGAGTCATGTAAAAATACAACGTTTTTACGACGCCTTGCTCGTTTTCTCTTCTGTTATATACATATATGTAAAATATTTTAATCGATTTTGTATTATACATATTTTTAAATTCTAAAACGTTTTCAATTCATTCTCAAGAACTATGCGTAGTATTCGTTATATATAGTACGATACACTTTATTTGAAATATATAAACGCCGAACTCCGTTAAAACAGTCTTAGAAATGTACCTTTTTCTCGCCACGTTTGTTGTCGTACCGCGATTGTTCTATAAATATAAAAATTCCAAAAAAAGGCGTGAAATTATAGAAATATACACATAATGTTATAAATAAACGTAATATATATATATATATATAATATAATATTGAACCGTTTTCAGTATCGCCAAACGTGGTGTCGTTTTCGTCTCTCGTGGTCGAAATCTCCGAATCGGATATCCGTGTATCTTCTTCGCTATTATTGACCCTCGTTTCCTCGACCATAGGTTCTTCGTTAAACTGCGTATACAATTAGTTTTTAATTTCAACAGTACAACACGAGTGAAAATTTTTAAAAAAGATACGTTTTTCTTTTATATAAACATATTTATCGAAAAATGACATTGCTTTATGTAAATGAAGTTGGATTTTTTTCAAAAGGAATTTTTGAACTGCGTAAAGAATTTCGATTATTGATAACTATTCTTATCAACAGACTGTAATACAGTTGACCGAGACCCTCAAATTTGCTTTTCCTAGATCGTACCATAATCATTTCTCCTCGAACGTCGTTTACTTCGACCGTACTGTGTGCTGTTGAATTTGACGGCCGATGTCGAGACGGCGACTAAAGTTTAAGCGTGAACATCTTTTTTTGATGGCTTTCCACACGCGTTTCCTACATCTGTTTATCCTCGAAATAACTCGTTTTACTCGATCCATAATGACGTTAAGTTCTTCAGCGTTTGAACAAAAAAATAATAATAATAATAGAAAATCGATTCGCTTACAAATTAACTTGTGATGCGAAATAGATTTTAATATATTATGTTCGCCGAATAACGTCACTGTTTATTGTTTATCCTTGTATTTACGCGTTTCCAGACAACGCTTTTCAATACATTATCTATTCTAGTATTAGTCATCCAGCAAAAAAAAAAACTAAATAATAATATCCATATAATAAAATAATATGAAAAATAAACAAAATCAGTGTTATGACAAATACGAACGTCAAAGTTCCATTATTATATTATAATAAATTTTCGTGATGATGAATTTACCCTTCGGTGTATTTCGTTTGTTCCGGCACAACGAATCAAGTCGTTCAACCGTTGATCGCTTTTTTTTGAAATTTGTATTATTTTTTTTTAAACTCGGATCGTGGGTACTGTTTTAAGATTTTAAATTTTGCGTTCGATCCCGAATCGTTAAAAACGGACACCGAAGCCGTACAGCTCAACACTACGTATGATGCGCCCGAAGCTTTGTCCTTCCTCGCCCACCTCATTAATACGGGCATAGGTGAGTTGAGTCCCATATGAATTTATCATTTTCAAAAAGCGGCGAATTGAGTCCCACGCAAAAAAAAATAAAAACGGTAAGTTGAGTCTCATGTATAAAAATGAAAGCGGTAAATTGAGTCCCATATATTAATATATATATATATATTAAATGAAATCTGTGAAATACGTTTTTATCCCACAGATTAGTTGTAGGTTAATTAAAAAAATAATATTTTATTAAAACAAATAATAATTATTATTATATAGGAACTAAAAACAAAAAAAATTGACTTGACTTTATTAAGTCTGTATACCATTAAATATGTGTATCAGATAAATAAATTTTGAGAGGTATTCCAGCCAACATCCACGTGGTGTCCCTTGGATAATATAAATAGACTGGAATATTACATTTGAAACTGGGGCTCAATTTGTCTAAAAATGTTAAAATGGGACTCAATTTACCAAACCCAAATGACAACGATGGCAATTGACAATTACAGTTTTAGGAAGATAACACCAAGTACTTGGTTTTGTTTTCAGAATTTCTTTTTCGACAATTAACAACTTATCGATTTCTTTGCTCGTTTTTATGGTTTCCACGTCTGGTGAACAATACGGAGTCCGTTACGCAGTCGCAAGAGCGTTTACCGACTGATACCGGACTGTTCGTCAGTGGCACTCATTGCGGACACGCCACTAGCCACGACATATTCAGCTAGAAGTGTATGGCCAATCAAAGGACGCACTTGTGAGCAGGTGTTTTCTTGTTTTTGTTTTTGATAATTTTCGTGAGATCGGTAAAGGCTGATTTGCATTAGGCTTTGGTAAAAATTCAAACAAGTCTAAATAGTGTACAAAAAAGGCAATGCCTATGGGGATGTTCACGGTCACCTGGTGTTCCATCTCTCTGACTTAACCTTTTCAAATCGAATTACCTAAAAGCAAAAAATAACTACTCTATACGTATTAAGACCACTTGTCAACGCAAGCAGCATAAGCTACTACGAAGGGTTATGAAAAAATGTTTAAGAATGCGTTAAATCAAAAACCTATATACGTAATAAAATGCGTATTTTATACATTATTTATGAGTTAAAAAAATTTGAAAATGTATTTTTACTGGACGTTGAAACATTTAAATGGATAATAAAATATTGGTTATAACTTATATATTCGTGAAAAGCTAGGGTGGTAATTTCTTCTTTGCGACTTAGACCCTTTTTTAACTCGCAACAGCAGTGGTGCGTATTAACGAGGTGGGGGGAGCGTCCATACTCAATTTTTCTCCCTAAAAAATACGCCACTGACAGTGGGGTGGACGGATGGGTGTTAAAAAATATAACTGCTTTAGAAAAACCTCTGGGCGACCAGACCAAATTGTGTTAGTGTGTTACCTACCCATATATTATATAAAAAACATGTTTTTTTGATT
This sequence comes from Slavum lentiscoides, assembly GCA_032441835.1. NCBI lineage: Eukaryota > Metazoa > Arthropoda > Insecta > Hemiptera > Aphididae > Slavum > Slavum lentiscoides. The sequence goes on from CM063706.1 coordinate 26,108,879, forward strand.
CACACTCGTACAACACGACACGACACGACAGACAAAAATCACGTCCAATTCACATACGACCGACAAGAAACGACAGACACGCGCTCAGTTGATTCGAATTTTCGTTTCGCTATAGTAAATGTATCATAAATAACAACTATATAGTACGTAAATATTATTTGTGATTCAAGTTTTGAAGGTTCTCTTGTCATATAGTATTAAACACGTTAGAAATGACGTTTTGCGATCAGCTCTGAGCAGCTTGTTCAATATTTTTTCTCTCTTTCTCGCCGTCTTGACCTTTAGCTTTTTTCATTTTTATTTTTTACACTTGCCACTCACAATATATATATATATATATATATATATATTCATAAAACATACGTTTGAAGCGTTAAACAACGGCCAAACAAATTCGTTCGTGCCCAACGCGATTAATAGGTTAATTGTCAACTGACAACTGTCAAACGTACATCATATTCTTCGAATTTATAGGTAACGTCAATAATTTACGCACTGCCTTAAACAATAACCATGTTTATCGAAAAAACCCAGAACCGCGGTAAGTTTTAACCACGAATCAATCACCTCTAATCGTGGTTATAACCTGCATATACTTTTTTTATTTTATTATTAATTGAATCGTAATCCACTGTTTGCCACGCGATTTGTTATTACTCATTACTATAGATTTGGTTAAAATAATTTATATTTACATCATAGGTAGGTAATAGCAGCATGAATCATGTCGGCCCACTGTTAACAAGGGAGGGGGGGGTTGGCAAATGCCCACCCTGCCCCCCACCAAATGACGCCACTGTAATAAAAGTGTAAAAATACGAGTATCGATTGCTTTAACTTTGACATTAATGTTGGAACGATTTTTAGGATTATCCAATATGATAAATTTTATATCCCACCCCCCCTCCCGTGTAACATTCGTAATTACGCCACTGTTAAATCATTCGTATGGGTGATGAGTTCGAGCGACTTTGTAGACAAAATCGACTGGCGTAAACGAAAATATTATTCGCATAGTTCGCTGTTGGAGCGATATTTTTCGAATATTTCAGGACGTTTACAAAAACGTCGTTGAACGCGATTGAACGAGCAAAATGCACGGTAGATCGCGTGTTGCGAAGAGAGGAAATCAGTGGCGTGCTCAAGGGGGGGTTAGGGGTTATATCCCCCGTTGTCTTTTTTGCCGACCTACAGAAAATAACTTATTAGTTATAAGCAGTGTCGGCCTGGCACACCAAAGGCCCCTGGATCTTTTTATTTTGGGGCCCCCTGCCCCTTGGTTTAATATGAAGTTAAAAAAATACATATCAATAAAAAACAATTCATTATATAGGGTGTCCCAGATCCAAGGGCGGAGTGACTCTAAAATTGTTACCGGGCAAATAAAAATTTTCCGGGCCACTTATGAAAAAAATTAATTTTTTTTTTTTTGTTGGACTTGCGCCTTCTGTTTCCATATAGAGTTAATACAGATTAATAAAAGAATCTATGGTGAAGTTAGAATTTGGTGGTTGGATTTAATTTTTAAGTTAAAACAATTTGAAATTTGACAATTTTACCGTGTTTCTTTAATAGATTTATTTTTCCCGTTTTTCGGCTCGTACTATAATAGTCCAATTGATAAATACCACGATTTGACGTGTACGGTTCGGGGTTCGAACCGCTGTTCTCAAATCAATGTTTGCATTATTTTTTTATACATTATAATAATACAAGGCAAAGATTTCAAAACTGGTGGAGACATGGCGTTCAAAAATATTGGTATATAAAAAAAAAAAAAGATTGGGCCCCGGCCGCATTCTCGGCCTAGCGGCCATGGCCAGGCCGACCCTGGCTTTATCATTAAAAACACTCGCGATTTCAATAATATTTTATCTATAAAATCTGTTTATTTTTCTCTGGTTCGCTCGCTCAGTACTGGAATATGGCTCCATTATATGGAACCCATACCAACCATGGTTGATGCATGCGGATATGTTAATACGAAGATTCCGAATTGTTGCACAATAATTGATCATGATTCATGACTATGAACCTCTTAGGAAATTACTAAATATTAATACTTGGAATTCTAGGCGTATATATTTAGATGTTATATTTATTTACAATATTTTAAATGGCTCAATTGACGATAGTTTTCTTTTAAGTATAATTAATATATCTGTTCCTTTATTCAAAATCGGCAAACATATGTACCAAAACACATTACACTTTACGGCTTTTTCCTCTCGATTAACAGGGCTATAGTCTCTTGTAATAATCTACCAAAGAACTTTGATTTTTTTTTTTCATTCCTCTCCGACGGCGTTATGTATTATAATATTCTTTCATTCCAATGTTTTTCTTTCACATTTTCTTGTTATATTCACTTTATACCTAGTACCTACCAATAAAATAATACTATTAACCGTTTACTCTACACATATATTTGATAAGTATATACGATTGTAATTAATTATATAAATTGTAATTTGTCAATTAATTTACCGTACAAAATTCCCTCGGGCGTGTTTTTCAATAAAATAAAATAAATAAATCGTTGTACAGTTTTTATTAAAAGCGATTTTTTTTTAAATCACATATTCTACAGGTGCTCCAAGAAAGAAATTCCGTTCATCTCTATGCGTCCTTGTGTTCTGATATTAAATCATTGCAAGTGACTTGTGATGACGGTAATAATACGGTAATCTTCTTGTCACTTATCCTCAGAAAATGTCAACAACAATTTAAGGCGGATAAAGCGCATCGAGCGGACGGCGTGAAGAAACTAGATGAAATAAATTCGTGCAAAGATCACGTAATTAATTTATAATTTTATATAGTATATACGAGTCCAGAGCTTAAAAGTAAAATCGCTAATTTACAAAAAAGTTCCGAATAATCGAAGAGCGCGTGTATTTGAGTCAAATTACGTGTTTAAAATCGAGTTTATGATTTAAAATACATTATTAATGACTAAAGTATTTAGTTTTAAACACTATATTGTTATTATATTGTTATATCTTCCCTCCGGAACACCTACACATAAAATCCACGAATAACAGCCTCGCTTTTATGAATATCGTGAAATTTGAAAACGTATTCTGAAAAATATTAATATTATGTGTACAATGTACATAGGAGAAAAAGAACTCCGACTCGAATACCAGGAAAATGAAAGAAGATTACGCGAACGTTCGATTGGAAATTGCCGGTAACAATATATTATAATTTGCGAAAAATTAACTTATATAGACAGTATTTACAGTAACACGTATTTAATATTTTCTTATTAAATTTAATTTTAGATTTATCGGTGAGCTGTTTAAAAAGAATTTGGTTAAGAACAGCACAATTACGTACTGTGTCACGAACTTATTGGAGCAAAGTACGGAGGGTTCGCTGGAATGCTTATGCGTTCTGTTAAAAACTGCCGGAAAAGATTTAGAAAAATTACGTTTATTCAAAATGTATTCTTTCCTTGTTACTATTGTTTTGTATTTGTGACGAATTTATCACGTTAAATGTCGTAACACTATTTTACTAGAAATAAAACCAATATTAATGATTTACGCTCATATATTTTTTACAGGCCTGCAAGTTAAACGAAACTTTGGAAAAGCTCAAGTCTTTGACGTTACAGAAAACGATCTCGTCAAGAATGAAATATATGATCGAGAGCGTCATAGACTTGGAGAAGAAGTTATGATGACCGAGACGTATGGAAGTATCTCTACATTCCGTTCTAGAGTAAAAAACCGACGCGAACTAGGATTACATGAATATCAAGCACAGTGCCTGTGAAGATAACAAATTTGAAAATGTTATCGTTAATAACAAATGAACCCAGACAACGGAGATTTATTATTTTTTTGTTATACCATTTACAATTGAATTTTGAAATAAATTTAAATTTATTATTGTTAACTTGTATGTTCAAATATTGTACTCTTCATAATTACGATATATATATATATATATATATATAAATATTACATAACTAATTGTACTGGAACACGATTTTCACGGATATAAATGATAACAATTAATAATCGTAAAAAAATTATAAAAAATAATAATATTAATATATGATATTCAACTGCTAAATATCAAAAGTTAATAAAGCTATATCAAAATATATGGACGGAGCCACGGAGGTAAAACATTAAACAATTACCAGATCAACATCGGATCTATCACCCGTGCTCAACGCCTTGCGGCTTTGAGGGTCATTAGACCTTACCGTACGGTCTCGGCGGTTGCGGCAATGATTCTGGCGAACTCACCCCCAGGCGACCTCCTGACTCTCGAGAGGGCTAGGATTCGGTCGAGAATCGACCCGGACCGAACGGTCACCCCGGGCGCTATTAGGAGAACCAGGCGCGAAATCACCGTCAGGGGCTGGCAGGCCAGATGGTGCCAAGGCACCAAGGTAACACGGACCAGGAATAGTCATTTAACAGGACCTGTCCTTCCATCTGACGCAAGCGTTCACTGGGTACGGCTGCTTTTGCAAGTACTTACACCACGTGGGCAGAACCACGGACACCGGCTGCGAGTAGTGTCAGTGTCCAATGGATAACGGTCGAACACACGCTGTTTGATTGTATGCATTGGGCACATTACAGGCAAGAAGTGAACAGAGTCATCGGAGAAAGGGACGTCCGCCCTTCCAACGCCTAGAACCTCATCTGCGGCCCGACGGACATCTCGACACGAGAGGAGAACCGAACACTACACTCGCGACTCATCGAAGCTGCAGCTCTCGCCGGCCGGAAATTTCACCTCATGGCGAGGGAAATCCTTGGCCGGAAGAAGAGAGACAGCGAGAAAGCGAGGCCGAAAGGCGTGTCGCTCTAAGGGACGGACCACTCCCAGCTCAACGAGAAATACAAGGCGAGGAACGGGATTAGAAACCGGCAGCTTTTTACCGGGCCGAGAACAGGACGAGACGGGCACGTGATGTCTAGAACGGCAGGACTAAATACGATCCAAGAAGAGGAATGCAGTACGAGGCTCTAGGCTGACTGGTCCAGGAAACCGGGCCGGGAAGATGGATCTCAACTGAATACTTTTAGATAAGCAAAATGGTGGGCCGAAGGCCACAATAAGCCAACGGCCAAAATTTGTTAACATTATGTGCGCAGTATTAGGAACAAGTTGCATCCGGGATCAGCTCGGACGCCTTGTGATGACTAATTTTACAAATATATTATAATATTATGTTACTGTAATAATTATCAATAACCGATGGCAACAGACGGCTGGCCGGGGGTGAGGCAGAAATGTTCCACCTAGAGGTAGTAATGGGGAAGCAGATCCCCCACTGTTGTCGGTTCAAAGTGAAAAAAAAAGAGGTAAAACATCAAAAATTATTAAAAAAATTAAATGGAATGCGCCAAAAATTTTGTAAAAAAAAAAAAAATAAATAACGAACATTTAGTAAACTTCCATCGATATAACCTGTCTCATAATTAAAATATTATCTTTCATATATCCTTTCCTAGCAACGGATTATATAATTTGTCACCATGTTTTCTGCACGTATATAAACTAATAACTGCGAGGACCGCAGATATGTCGGCATGTCGCACAGTTGGTGCTCAGCGCTTGACCGTTACACATTCGAAATTTATTTATTACGTTATCTTTTACTTTTCATATTTTTTCTCATTAATATTCCTAAAACACATTTGTTTACTACAATACAATATAGTATTTACTATCATTTATTATTTTACTCGATTTTTCGTCAAATGTTTTTATATTCGTTATTATTATTGTTATTATTTACTTATATTTGTATTTTTTGCAAGAATCATTCGTCAAACAGTGAAATTAATACAGAAAATGTGTAAAAAACAGAAAGATGACCCACCCGACGGTACAGGTAATATAATATTATATATTTTACAGTTTTTAATAATTATATTCATTATAATATAAGTAGTTATATATATATATATATATATATAGAAAAGAGAAAAAACGGGTGGGTAGCCTACTCGTATATTTATATTCATTTTTCATAATTATATACGCGCAAATATAAAAAACCGTTTTTCCAAATCACATCATCGGCACTTGTTTTAAATTCTAAAATTACGTGTCTTTACTAAGGTGGCAAAAATATAGCACACCTCCCAGGGGTGAATCTGAAGCTCATTTAAGGGGGGCGAATTTTGATAATATTTTGCGGTTCGGCACCAAGAAATATAAGCAAAAAAAAAAGTCATTCAGTAATATTATTACTTTTATTTATTCAATAATAACTAATGAAGTATAACTTCCTCACATATTAATTATATTTTGTAACTACAAAAAATTACAAAAAAAAATATTATCATAAGCGCAATTTGGGGGGAGCGCTAGGGGGCTAAGCCCCCCAAATTCAATATAGCCTCCCAAATGGTTTGTATTTAATATAGTTTAGTATTAGAAAGAATTAGAAATTGTTCTTTTCATCTTTTCATTATCTGAAAGAATCCTTCAAAACCAACAAGTTTGAAAAAAGAACCTAATCGTATAAAAAATTATTTTGTGACAACTACTACTAGTACAGAGCAGGGTCAAAAAACACTGAATATGTCGGGGGAGGTTTGTTAATACGCCACAGCCATTTACAAATGCAATTTATAAGATATTTCTTTTTATTTACAATGTATTTAAAGCGATTTTAATCGTTTAATTTTCTATGCTTTTCACATCTAAAAAATTTTTCATATCATTTTTAGATTCTGAGCGAAGCAATGGATCTATTGTTTTTACAATGATGTTTTTTTTCTCTATCCTGTGTACAGATTTTCGACGAACCAATCGAATACTAATTTTGCAATGTTATGTACTGGCCATCAAATATTTAAATTAAAAAATATAAAAATTAAATATGTTAACATATATATTTATCACTTAAAGTAATAAAAATTAATTTCATGACTATTTTAGTTTGTTGTGTAAAATATTACATTCCCGCATGTACTTACTTCTGCAGCACCAACACTTTTAATTTTATCATAATGTATAAATTAAATGTTTTGTTTTAAAACACCACAGTATACGCAATGATTAGAAAAACTTAAGGTGTGAACGCAATTTAAAGACTCTGTCATTCGATGACTTGATATGTCCTCAAAAAAAAAAACAAACTGTTGCAATAAAAATTTAAAAAATTTTGCAATAAAGTGCATTAAATAGATGTTCATATCAGCAAGAATCCCAAATTTTTGTAATATTAAAAATCTTAAGCCTATATTCTTAAAGTTGCATAAAAAAATGTTTAATATTTCAAATAGTTTTTGTTGACACATATATTATTTTTCCCTAAAGCATTATACCTATATTATTTTAATGTTTCAAGTTCCGTGTTCAGAATACATAGCGTATTATATATATATTTTGTGTCAAGTGCCAAAATTTAAAATCAAGTTTTTGCACTTCTGGCACGCGTGCCATAGGTTCGCCACCCTGATATATATTATGCGCCAAAAAAAAAAAACGAACATTTAATAAACTTCACTCGATATAAACTGGCTCGTAATAAAAATATTATCTTTCATATATCCTTTCCTAGCAACGGATTCTATAATTTGTCACCGTGGTTTCTGCTCGTACATAAACTAATAACTGCGAGGACCGCAGATTTGTCGCACAGTTGGTGTTCAACGCTAGACTGTTACACATTCGAAGTTTATTTATTATATTATCTCTTATTTTTCATATTTTTTCTTGTTAATATTTCTAAAACGCATTTCTTTACTACAGTACAATATAATATTTACAATCATTTTTTTTTCTCGATTTTTCGTCAAATATTTTTATTTTCGTTATTATTGTTACTATTAATTATTATTATTATTTACTTACAATTGTACTTTTCGTAAATATCATTCGTCATACAGCAAAAGTAAAACATTTAATATAGAAAATGTATACAAAACAGAAAGATGGCCGACCCGACGATACAGGTAATATAATATGATCATATATTAAACAGTGTTAAATCATTATATCCGTTATAGTATAATAGTAGTTATGTATGAAAAGAAAGAGAAAACGGATGGGTTGACAATACTCATATTCATTTTTCATAATTATATACGCGCAAATATAAAAAAACGGTATTTCCATATCACATCAGGACAATTTTTGAGTTCTAAAATTACGTGCCTTTACTAAGGTGGCATAAATATAGCAAATCCCTAGTTTAAAATACTCTCGATTCTTCAGTAAGATTTAAAAAGAATTTATTTATTTATGTTAAAACAATTTTAAAAAATATAAGATAAGTATTTCATTGCAATACACAAACTTTTGGAATAACGGATGTAGGTAAATATTGTATGTTGTAGTAAAGTGAACGACCTCCCCCCCCCCAAATACCCACGCATACACACACATTATATAATTAAAACTGAACAATGATTGACACCAAAAATATTTTGGATTTTATAGATAAAAATTTTTTTTTTATTTAAATATTTTATTTGAACGATATAAAAACGATAAAAATATATTGTACACCCTAACTTTAAATCTCGTATATAAGCGCGTTATTGAATCCGTTCGTTTATTTCTCTATATAGAATAAAAACAATTAATGAACAGTACGCAGCAGGGACTGGAACCGAACCGAAAAGAACCGGTTCTGGAACCGGAACCGTGAAAAATTTTGAGAACCGGAACCGAACCGAAACCGGACCGGAACCCATGAATTATAATGGTTCTTCCTTATCGGTTCTTAAATATAATTTGTATAAAACATTTTACATGTAATGTGATAAGAAATTTTTTTTGTGTGTGTGTGTGAAGGAACATTACTGGAATTTCATTTATTTTCAAAGGAGAAATGAACTTTTTTCTTCGTTCTTTTTTTTCATTAATATAATTTAAAGTGTCTTAGAATTTAGAAGCGTTGTAATAATTTTTCTTTGGAAATGTAACCTTTATACATACACGATAATATTGACAACGTTTTTGACACACACACAATTTATTAGTCAGAACCCCAGTCGTTTTTCGACGAAAAATAAAGTTCACAACTGTATTTATCTCGATAGAATTCGTTAAATATCAAAACGATTGTAAATTCCGGGTAATTAAATAGCCCGTGCTCTCCACGCCGGGCAAATTTTATTTAATTTAGGCTGGGTTCATATGGACTCGTGTCAGACTCTACGTATTGAGATTTACAGGTTTCCCATACATCGTTCACATGGCGTGCGTGTACACGCGTGGCGTTCGCGGAAATTCTCTTTCCGCAAGTGATATCGCGATTTGAAATATTGTTTATTGTTATAGGACCATTTAGAATTTAGGTGTTGGATTATTATTATTATTACTTAAGCCTGGTCCACACGGTGAGAGTAAAACGTGATAGTTGCTATCGCGAGAGTTACTATCATGAGAGTATCATCGTGTGAACAGGGCGATAGTGACTATCGCACTCTCACGAGAGCGACTCTCGCACTATCATGCATGCATGATAGTTGAGAGTAGCTCTCGTGAGAGTGGTAGCAACTATCACCGTGGAAACATGTACTATCGCACTTTTTTCACTATCATGACAGTATAAATATATTATCAATTGTTTAACTTTATCAATTTACAGACAACATAATATTCAAACTATTAAAAATATTTCAAAGTGACTCAAAAATTTAAATTCCTTTCCCTTTAAATTTCAAAAATTCCTTCTCAATAACCATTTCTTAACCCAAATCCTTTTTTTATTTGATGAAATTCTTTTTAGTTTTATTATTTTTTCAATAACATCAATTATACCATAATTAATTTCCGATATTTTCAGACTTGTTTAGAGTGGAAAACTTGTGACAAGGTCACAGACCTTTACTATTATACTCAACTATCAACGTGTGGACACGTGAACGATATGAACTAGTTCACCATTTGGTGAACGACATCGTTCATCGTTCAATTTTCATTTTTGTTGCAGGGTCACACTGTACTGTTTTCTTGATAATCGTTCATCGTTCATTTAGGTGAATAGTTCGTTCAGTTTCGTTCATGTAGGGAAGATACGAGACATTCGTTCTGTTTTAGTTATTTACACAACACCAGAAGCGCCAGTTGTCAGTTTCAATCATAGTGCGCGCTGCACATGCGTTTGCGTACATAATTATATTATAGTTCTTTTTGGCGCGTATTAATTTAATATTTAGTATAACCACAAAATAGTCAATACTCACTTTGGGTACAGACATAAAAAAAAAAAAAACAGCTTTGTAAATACAATACATTCCTCGCTACGCTCAGAATCTAAAATTGTTTTATTTCTATTTTGATCTTTTAATACACATAGATAATTAATTTTCGTAATAATAAAATTAATTATAAATCTTACCTTTTTACAGCGTCTTTTCTGTAATTTATTTGTTGAAAATTTCAAATTGAAATTAACGAAATATCAATACACATGAAATGTAAAATCAAGTAAATGTTTACTGCACGAAGTCAAAAAACGGTTTAACATTAACAAACATCTTGGATAAACATTTCGTTTATATGAAATCCAATATGTTTCATTCCCACCCATATATATTATTTATCCACCCATAAATTCCATAGCATTTTAAAAGGTGATTCATGAATTGAAATAGTTGTCTTGGGTATCGGATACCGATATCATAATTTTAAAAATTGACCGGTATAAAAGACCGTTTAAAAGACGGGTGTTATTTCCTGTCTGGTAGGCCTTGGTATGTTCCACAGTCCACAGTCCACACAAGGTGAATTAACAGACTTAGGTACGGCTACAGCAGATGTTAAAAATTCAGACCCTTCGATAAATAATTCACTTTCACTAAATATTACTTTAAAGACCAACAACATTTTATCAAACAAATTTTGTTTAACAAAATAATATATATATAATTATATGTATTTTTTTAAGTAAAATTATAATATTTATATAAAACTGAATAAAAAAAATACATAATTATATAATAAAATAATATTTTTAATAATAATTAAAAAAATTAATAATAATATAGGTACGAATATGTTCAGTTGATGAAATTTACAAAAATTAACTAACATTTTATCTTTAAAGACATGAATAGTTCTTTATTTGAGTACTAATTTTGACAGTGCACTATTTGAGACTTACTTATTTAGTGTGACCAGACGTCCCGATTTAGGCACGGCAGTACCGATTTTTTAATTGGTATCCCGCTAAATTTTTTAGTCTGGTCAAAACGGTAAAATGTACCGATTTTCATTAAATATCCCACTTTTGTCCCGATTTCATAACTTCGATGTAATCTTATTCCGCATTTTATTAACAAAGTTATTAATACAAATAGCATTTTCTTTTTAAATAAAATATATATTATAAAAAGTAACAATATACGAATTCATACATATATATATATATATATAAAGTTATATATTTATTTTAAGATCTCAATCTGTTTTTGTATAATTATTATTATGGTTGTTGGATTTTATTTAAAATTTTCAGGTTCTCTTCATCAGTAATTCCATCATCCATATATATATATATATATATATATATAAGTGCCGACTATATATAAATGAGTATAACGATTATAGGTACTATAGAGACTACTTAAGAGATGTGTCGTTCATGAACGAACTAGTTCGATTGAACTATGCAAGCGAACGATATGTAAATGAACGATTAATAAATGATTTCTGTGAAACGAAAAGTCGTACCGATGAATCGTTCAGTCGTTCAATGAAGTCTCTAGTGACAGTAAACTCTCACACACTCTCGCGATAGTAACTATCACGTTTTACTCTCACCGTGTGGACCAGGCTTAGACCCGGATCATACTACGGCGGTAGCGCCGCGCAGCGAGCTTATCGCCGCAACGTATGTACCGATCGTACTACCGCGGTGAAACCGTGCGGCGCTCTCGATTAAGTTTGTTTTTAGACTTGTCAAGTTGGCGTGCCAGTAGTAATATACTATATAGTGGCCAGCATATTATTACGCCATACGATATTATTTATATTATTAAAATTTTTTTTTTGTATCTCATTATTTCAAGGCAAGTATAAAACAAAATCAAAATTATGTGTCAGCTGGTTTACAATAAAAATAAAATAAATATAACCGCAGGTAAAAATTTCTGCGGGTATTTGGCAGCACTGCTTTATTTAGTCAAAATATTATGGATTTTCTATTTTGACAAATGTTTTCCATATCGTTATTCGTTTCTAACTATTGACTAATGTTTTCTATATTGTTTCATTTATTCATTACGCGTTTACGGCTTTTCGTTTACGGTGTGAAGTACTACTTGTACGTTATTAATTATTATAATAAAATTAAATACATTATTATACATAATTTCACAATTAATATAATATAGTTTATACAAATATAAAAGTGTACTTCACTTAACTATAAAATATAATGGGTCGACCTCTGTCGTCCATTAATTCGTATTTCAATTATTGCCGTGTGTCTAAAGAGTCCACGTGTAAAGAATGCTCAAAAGTATTGAAAGTAAGTTACATTTCTTATTGATTTACTTAATTCTTTAAGACTTCTTCAGCATAAGTAACATTTTTACTTTTGAAGTGAAACTTCTTAATGAACTTAATGAATTAAAATATAATTAATATTTTTCGATTATAAACTATTAGATTTAAATATAATTATAAAAATATATTATTATTATTTAAGTAGAAACTTAATGCATTTGATTATTTTTATAAATTTGTCAGGGTAATCACGCAACAAATTAAAAAAAACATTTAAAGAACCACAATGAATTGTATGATAACTTCATACAAAAAGAACAAGAGAGGAAAACGGAGAAGCCAGAATATTCAATTTCTCAACCAACTATAAATTCATTGTTTAAAATGAATCATCGGATTAAAGTAAATATTACACAAAAAAAACAATTGATGCTTGCATTGAACTTGTCACAGTGAATGGCCGACCGTATAGTATTTTAAATGATAGTGGATTTCAAAAAATAATTAACCCAATGTTATGTGCATTTCAGAAGAAAGTAACACTAAATTCAACTTCTATAAGGTAAGAATTTTTTTAATAAATAATATCATCACCATTAAAGTGCAAAATACAACAACCAATAATAAACTCAAAAATGTAAGGTGGTTGTATTTTGCACTTTATTTATTTAGAAGATGACTTTTAGTCAAAACCGGTGGTAGGTAATAAACGAATTTTATACAACAACTTCATATTTTTTTATATTATATTATATTATATATATATATATGTATATACAGATTTATTATTCAGGAGTATTAGGTAATTTATGATTTTTATTTTTATTTATTTATTTTTTAAATTTTTTTCTCTTTTCTATATTTTATTAAATATCAATTTAATAAATATTTTTATATTTATGATATATACAATTCATAGTGATTATTAGCCCTATACTTTAAAACAGCAATTAAGTATTAACTTATATGGGATTCAGTCATACTATAAATACTATAAATATTAAATAAACATTAAATAACAAAAATAGAAAACACTGAAAATAAATTTAATATAATAATCAGTATTTCTAGATAATAATTTAGTTTTAGTTAAAATTCTTTAAACAAGAGTTAAACCTATTTATGTACAATGTACTATTCTTATAATATCATTAAATCAAGATTATAATTATTTCAGTGTTTTAATAAAATAATATGGAAAATAACTAATTTTACTAAAATATTTACTACTTACATAATATGTTATATTCTATTATAAATACTTACCTATTATGATTTAATACTAATATTTGATATTTCGATTTCTTGTTTTATTTTATTAGAAAATATGTTTATGAAGAATCGATGATGATTAAAAAACAAATTTCAAGTGAAATACACAATAAATTAATATCATTAAAAGTTGACGCAGTGACTAGATTGAGCAGAAGTTTTTTAGGAATAAACCTTCAATATATAGTGGATGATTGTATTATATTAAGAACAATTGGTCTTGTTGAATTAACAGAATCACATACAGGTTGCTACTATTTATATAAAAAAAAATTATATTACTTAACATTCTAAATATTAATGAATACTCTTTCAGGAGAATATTTGAAGGACATAATTCTTAAAACTTTAAATAAATTTAAAGTAAAACCCAGCCAAATATATACAATAACCTCTGATAATGGTGCTAACATAATAAAAGCTATAAAATTAATTGAAAATCTAACATCACATGAGCCAGATATAGATGAAGAACAAAACAGATTAGGCCTGGACAAGCCTATCGATGAATATTTCAGTGATTTTAATACCGACAGTGAATCAGATGATGGGTAATTATTATAATTGATTTAAATTCTAAACTTCTTTTTTATAATTTGTTTTCCACTTTTAACCTTGCTGTCTTGATATTTTTGGTCATGAAATATGTAAATTTATTTTGCAGTTATCTCTACTCCACCCAAACCATAGTTAATGAAGAAGAAATTGATGAATTACTTAATGCTGATCAGGATGCTGATATTGAGAATATTGAAAAAGAAAATAATGAATGCGAGGAAATTGTTTCTGATGTGGAAATTCTAACAATTGGAGATATTACAATATTTACTGGTTATTTAATCAATAATATGTAATTTATATATATATACTTACCCGAGTAGAAATTGTGAATTAGAATTTGGTATGGGAACCTTGTCCTGTTATTATCAGGGACCAGTGGTGTCAAAATGGTGTTATAGTGTCTATATAAGTATAGGTGGTTTTTTTTGTTTATAAGTGAAAACCCCGTATAGTACTGTTATATTTTGTCTTTTAATTTTATAATAATAAACCGCTAGGACTCGTGCTTTACTTCACTTGTGAAAAGAGACCAATCAACATCGGACTACTCAGATGACAGTGTATATTTATATATTGTTTATTTATTTAATTTGTATAAATAAACCATTCGTTGAAATGATCGTGTTTGCTACTGTATGGGGAGACAAACGCAGGTCATAGTTTCTAGGACCTGTTAAATATAAATTAGAAAACTTTATTTATATCGTTTCAACGACCTGGTTCAAAAGACAGGTTAGTGTAGTAGGAAATAGTCAGCCGACTGCTCCTTAACTAGATAGGAATAGATATAATTATCGACCACCCTTTCGGAACACTGAGAGCACGGAGGAGGTACATTGCAACACAAATGAATTATAATTACTTTTTTTTTATTTAAAGGAATGCGTTGCGTTGCACATACTCTTCAGTTGGCTGTGATTGATAGTTTGAAGGACCCAAGTATTACAAAATTATTGGACAGAGTGAGATGTTTGGTTCGTAAGTTGAGAAATCAAACCTATTTATATTTGATAAAAAAAGAAAATCTAAATATGCCAATACTTGACTGTTCAACTCGTTGGCATTCTACTGTTGATATGTTGGAACGAATAAATTATTTAAAGTCATGTATTCAAGACATGTCAGCAAATGATTCAAAACTAAAAAAATTTTGTTTAACTAATTTCGAATGGATGCAAATAGAAACTATTTCTAATGCTCTTTTGCCAGCTAAAATTTGTACGAAAAAATTGCAAAGCGAACAATTAACTTTAACTGACTTCTATGGCGCATGGATTAACTGTAAAATCCAAATTAAAAAACTAATTGTACCTTTTGCTCAAAAACTATTGCAGTGCATGAAGAATAGAGAGTTACACATTATGAATAATAGAGCATTAATTTCCGCAGTATTTTTGGATCCTCGATATAAAATAATATTGACAGAAGAACAATCTACAATAGCAATAAATCATTTAATTAACTTGTGGATCCATATTAAAACGCTTGAAAAAGAAAATGAATCGACAGTTTTTGTTGATGATAAGAACTCGGATAATTTGTCAGAAATGTCTAATAATTTGAACTCAAATGATGAAATGGAAGAATTTTTAAAATCGCAAGCTGTATCAGAATTCTGTGACCAATCTAATTTAATTTTGTCCAGTTCTCAAAAATCTACAATTTCAACAAGGATAGAAACTCTTTTAAAATCTTACCATATTGAACAAAAGCGAATCGGGTGTAAAACAAACATATTAAAATTATTGGAAAAGTATGGAATGGGTTCACCCAGAGTTATATGAGTTGGCTCTAGTAGTATTTTCTGTACCAGGAACACAAGTCAGTGTAGAGAGACTATTTTCTGGTCTTCAATTCATTTTATCACCATACAGAACTAATATTAATGCACAAAATTTGGAGGATCAATTAATTGTGCGGACAAATAGAAAATTTGAGAATAAAGAAAAAAAAAAGTACGTATTATTAATTATGATTTAATCACTTACAATCATTTTTAATTTTATATTTTTGTTATAGATCCAAGACTGATAGTACTCACCGTCAACACAATATACAAGACATACCGTAAAATGGGGTGAATAGGAACGGTTTTCACGGTTTTTTAAAGATAATGAGCACAATTTTTATGGTATAATTATCCTGAAAATTGCATTAGAAAGTTTACATATATAGAAATATATATAGTACCAAAAATAAAGTTTATGTTCAAAAGTTTATTTTTTTTTATTTTTTCAAAAAGTGTTCCTATTTACCCGTTAGTTGGGGTGATTAGGAACACCGTTTAAAAAAGTCAGGTTTACCTATCCTTACACGTTGATTATCAATAGGAACAAGATTTGTATTTTTAAAAATAGTTTAACATTATATAGGTACCTATTCATACGGTTTGATAAAAAAAAAAAAATTATTTATGCAGAAAACTTCCATTTTAATAGATTAAAATAACAAAAAAATATGGTATATAAATAGGAAACTTCCTTCGTTATGAATAAAACAGTCTTTTTTTCATAATATCACTGTAGCAATTAGTTTAAAACTACATAATTAATATAGGTTTTGTTTTATAGAATTCATTAATAAATTTAACAATGCTGGAAATCGGTGTTTAGGTACGCTTGTCTCTTTTCTTCCTGGACCATTTTTCCATATAGTTAATAATAAGTAGTATAATATGTAGTTTATAATAAACAATGAACAAAAAATAAAATAATTAAAATAAATTGTTTAATTTAAATAAATATTTAAAACATAACAAATAAGTAAATAACCTACAATATTAAAAATAAGAAACCCGAATTTGCTTCATCATAAGAATAATATTTTTATGTAGGTACTTTTCATTTTGATTAATATGTATATTGTATATCATTTAAAACATTTTTAATATTAAATTATAAAATGTAAATACAATGTTTCTTACAATGTTACATATAAATTACAATAATATAATATTTTATAAGTATAATAATGATTGTAGGGTACAGTGTACACTATTCAATTTTTTTCTTAATATCATATGGTAAAAATGTTGATAAATATTACTATTAATGAAATATTTTTGATAATTTTATTTCATATTTGAAATTGGTAAAAACTGGAACCGGAACCGGAACCACTTATTTTTTAAACAAAATAACCGGTACCGAATCGAAACCGGTATTTTTTTTCCTAAGAACCAGAACCGGAACCAGTACCGATAAAATCAAAAGGTTCCAGTCCCTGGTACGCAGTGGTCACGCGAGTAAAATATGTCAACTTAGACTGTATTTTCCACATAATTCCAGTATATTAAATATATAATAAAACGTTAAAAAAAATGTATAAAAAATATATGAGAAAGAAATATAAATAAAGTAAAAACTTTAAATTAAAACTCCTTAATAAATAGAAAATATAATAACTGAAAAAAATAAAAATGAACAAATTACATAGAGATTGTTATAAATAACACAGTGATCCGTTAGAATTTATTAAATTTTTTAATACACACATCTGTGCACGAAATAAACATGTTTCCAAGGTTTCTTCGTATACACAAACGAAGATGTCGCTCTATGTCCATAGTGCTAGACACACTCGACGTTTATGTATTATATTTTCTCATAATTTTTTTAATAATATTTCTACAACGCATCCGTAATTATAATATAATCTTTACATTCATTTTTAAGTTTTGGTTCAGTTATTTGTAAAACGCATTAGTAGTTAATAATAATAATTTATTTACATTTTCATTTTTCGTACGTGTCGTTTTCTTATTCAGTGAAGTAAAATATTTATAATTCATATTCAAAGGGAGACGTGGCCGACTTGAAGATACAGGTAATATAATATATCCAACGTTCCTTTTTGTATTTTAAACCTGAATATATAAAAGATGTTTAAGCATATTATATTTTTCTATACAAAATTCAAAAGCCAAAAAATTTATTTTATCAAAGTAATAATATTGGTGTTCATAATTTCATTTCAACAAACTGTATTTATTTCTGGTAATTGTTCATCGAAATTGCTATTAAAAATAATATAACTAATGATGTTAAAGTAAAGAATTTTCCTGAATACGGTGCATTAGGTAACGCTATTTTAAGACTTGCAAGTGTATTTTGTCTCATTAAACAATTTCGTCTCCATTTAAAAAACCAATTCATTATTTAATCATTTAATAACTTATTTCATATATTTTGTCTGTACAAATTACTCTTCATATATATTTATTTAACTGTAAGATAAAAGTAAAATAAATTAATGACAATAATAAGTTAGAGAACTCGATAAATGTCTTTTAATAAACAGTGATTTATGTTTTCGGTCTTATTGTCAAATTGTATGTGCTTCAAACATTTATTGCTGACCACACACAAAATACCGATACATAATAATTTTTCGTGACAACGGTTTTAATGCAAACAAATTATAAAATGTCTTTCATTTATACATCAAACTTAAAATAATTAACTCGTCAAAATATATAATATGAAACTAAAATATTGTCGAATTATAAATCGAGTTTTTTTCTTAAATTTCAACCACATATATGATGCCATTTCATAGGCTTGTTAATCGTTTTAAAGTAGGTATAAACGTTGTTTACTCTTAATTTTATCATTTAATAAGTGTGCAAATTACGCGATTAAAAAAATTGAACAATTTTTATTAATATACAGGAACATACACGTATATGTATAAACGTTTCTTTATATTTTGTAATTAAAAAACCATTATATTTTATATTATAAAATATGTTAATTAAGGAAAAGAAAAAGTGTATAATCTATAAAAATGTGTATATATTATGAGTAAATGTAACAAACTTGAAGTGACAAATTATTTAAACACTTTCTATTCCGGTTAATGCTAATTCAGTTTTTTTTTTTTAGGGATCAGTCTGTGTTTCGAGTGAATAAGTAAATAACCTACAATATTAAAAATAAGAAACCCGAATTTGCTTCATCATAAGAATAATATTTTTATGTAGGTACTTTTCATTTTGATTAATATGTATATTGTATATCATTTAAAACATTTTTAATATTAAATTATAAAATGTAAATACAATGTTTCTTACAATGTTACATATAAATTACAATAATATAATATTTTATAAGTATAATAATGATTGTAGGGTACAGTGTACACTATTCAATTTTTCTTAATATCATATGGTAAAAATGTTGATAAATATTACTATTAATGAAATATTTTGATAATTTTATTTCATATTTGAAATTGGTAAAAACTGGAACCGGAACCGGAACCACTTATTTTTTAAACAAAATAACCGGTACCGAATCGAAACCGGTATTTTTTTTCCTAAGAACCAGAACCGGAACCAGTACCGATAAAATCAAAAGGTTCCAGTCCCTGGTACGCAGTGGTCACGCGAGTAAAATATGTCAACTTAGACTGTATTTTCCACATAATTCCAGTATATTAAATATATAATAAAACGTTAAAAAAAATGTATAAAAAATATATGAGAAAGAAATATAAATAAAGTAAAAACTTTAAATTAAAACTCCTTAATAAATAGAAAAATATAATAACTGAAGAAAAATAAAAAATGAACAAATTACATAGAGATTGTTATAAATAACACAGTGATCCGTTAGAATTTATTAAATTTTTTAATACACACATCTGTGCACGAAATAAACATGTTTCCAAGGTTTCTTCGTATACACAAACGAAGATGTCGCTCTATGTCCATAGTGCTAGACACACTCGACGTTTATGTATTATATTTTCTCATAATTTTTTTAATAATATTTCTACAACGCATCCGTAATTATAATATAATCTTTACATTCATTTTAAGTTTTGGTTCAGTTATTTGTAAAACGCATTAGTAGTTAATAATAATAATTTATTTACATTTTCATTTTTCGTACGTGTCGTTTTCTTATTCAGTGAAGTAAAATATTTATAATTCATATTCAAAGGGAGACGTGGCCGACTTGAAGATACAGGTAATATAATATATCCAACGTTCCTTTTTGTATTTTAAACCTGAATATATAAAAGATGTTTAAGCATATTATATTTTTCTATACAAAATTCAAAAGCCAAAAAATTTATTTTATCAAAGTAATAATATTGGTGTTCATAATTTCATTTCAACAAACTGTATTTATTTCTGGTAATTGTTCATCGAAATTGCTATTAAAATAATATAACTAATGATGTTAAAGTAAAGAATTTTCCTGAATACGGTGCATTAGGTAACGCTATTTTAAGACTTGCAAGTGTATTTTGTCTCATTAAACAATTTCGTCTCCATTTAAAAAACCAATTCATTATTTAATCATTTAATAAATAACTTATTTCATATATTTTGTCTGTACAAATTACTCTTCATATATATTTATTTAACTGTAAGATAAAAGTAAAATAAATTAATGACAATAATAAGTTAGAGAACTCGATAAATGTCTTTTAATAAACAGTGATTTATGTTTTCGGTCTTATTGTCAAATTGTATGTGCTTCAAACATTTATTGCTGACCACACACAAAATACCGATACATAATAATTTTTCGTGACAACGGTTTTAATGCAAACAAATTATAAAATGTCTTTCATTTATACATCAAACTTAAAATAATTAACTCGTCAAAATATATAATATGTAACTAAAATATTGTCGAATTATAAATCGAGTTTTTTTCTTAAATTTCAACCACATATATGATGCCATTTCATAGGCTTGTTAATCGTTTTAAAGTAGGTATAAACGTTGTTTACTCTTAATTTTATCATTTAATAAGTGTGCAAATTACGCGATTAAAAAAATTGAACAATTTTTATTAATATACAGGAACATACACGTATATGTATAAACGTTTCTTTATATTTTGTAATTAAAAAACCATTATATTTTATATTATAAAATATGTTAATTAAGGAAAAGAAAAAGTGTATAATCTATAAAAATGTGTATATATTATGAGTAAATGTAACAAACTTGAAGTGACAAATTATTTAAACACTTTCTATTCCGGTTAATGCTAATTCAGTTTTTTTTTTTTTTTAGGGATCAGTCTGTGTTTCGAGTGCGTCTAGATACATTGCTCGAAAGTATCAAAAGAGGGTGGATCGATCCTGAATGAGATACAAGATGTTTGGACTGATGTCACAGTCACACTCATGGAGTTGTGTCTATAATATATCCCGCAAACATCACTCGACGTCTCGATACAAGAATCAGAATTGGGATTTGGTATTGCTTGGTCGTTGAAGTATAGCGGATATGAGTATATATGATCGATAATCGACGCGAAAAATGTATTTGAAGACAAGTAATAAAAGGTAAGACTAATTTACATAGAATTTTCAACCAATTAATGAGGAAACTCAACCGAAAAATATTCAATTAAACTCTAGGATTATTTTATTGATTGGTTTAAAACTAATTTAAATAAATAAAGAGAATTGGTCAAAACAAAAAAAAAAAATGTTCATAGATTATGAACAACTATATGTTTTAATAATACAGTGTATTAATGAGCCAATAGGTAATATGACCTCACAGAAAAACAAATAGATAACCATTTTTTCCGTGAAAACAATTATTATTTTTATTAAATTTATTTCATTCGTACACAAATCGTAGAATAATTTGCTTAATAAATTAAAAATAAACTACTAATGAATACATTAAAATATATATATTGAAATAAAGTGACCAAACGTAAAAATATTTAGTGCCCTATAAACATACACGAATATGTATTTGTGTGTTATAAATTGGAATTTCAATATCATTTAATACTCGTATATAATTATATTTTGTTCATTCAAACGCCAAACTTTGAACGATTAACTAAATAAATTATATTGAACTGAAGTAAATTCTGCTAAAAAATTAAGTTTTTGAGGAACACGGTGGAATTTGCAATAAAGTGCATTAAATAGATGTTCATTTCAGCAAGAATCACAATTTTTTGTAATATTCAAAATCTTTAGGCTATATTTTTAAAATTGCAAAAAAAATTTTTTAATATTTCAAATAGTTTTTATTGACACATATATTATTTTTCCCCAAAGCATTATACCTATATTATTTAAATGTTTCAAGTTCCGTGTTCAGAATAAATAGCGTATTATATATATTAATAGTTAAATGTGTATATATTATATGACCACGTTAGTCTCTTGTCCCTTAAGGATGTTCTACGTTATTCAATTTTTGATTTTTATTATGTTTTTATTACAGCGCTAGAATTATTTTAATAATTGGTTTACATTTATTCTAATTAACTATTATAAGTGTTCATATCAAAAAATGATATTAGACAATATTTTATTAGCCAGGTGCCAATAGGCAAAGACAATTTTTGCTTACACAAAACATTTACGAAATATCAAAAATATAAAGTAAATATTACATTCGTCTGTATATAAATGTATGAGATAATAACCCGTAAATTTTTACAGTGTAATAAATGTCAAATTCCAATAAAAACTTTATCCAAATATTCATAATATTAATATTTGTCATTTAACTGTTGAAACATCAAAATTTACCAAAGCCATATCAAAATATATAGAAGGAAAAACATTAAAATTATAAAACAAACTTAGCATGTAATACGTACGCCGAAATTATATAAAATAAAAATCAACGAGAACATTTAGTAAAGTTCCTAAATATTACCTGGCGTGTTATAAAAATAATATCTTTCATATCCTAGCAACGGACACTGTATTACTCGTCACCATGATTTTCGCGCGTACATAAATAACTAACCGCGAGAAACGCCTATCAGTTGATGCTCAGCGCTAGACTGTTACACATTCGAAGTCCAATTATTATACTTTCTCCTATTTTTTAATAATTTTTATCATTAATATTCCTACAGCGTATTTGTTTACCACATTATAATATAATATTTACTATAATTTTTGTTTTTCCTAATTTTTTGTCAAAAGTTTTTATTTCATTATTATTATTATTTACTTATATTTTTTGCAAGGATCATTCGTCATCCAGCGAAGTCAATCACTTTATATACTTTATCACTAAACATACGAGTATACAAAACAGAACGATGGTCCATACGATGGTACGGGTAATACAATATTATAAATTTTAATGAAATGTAATTATTTAAAATATAAGTGCGTATTTACAGAAAGAAAAAAGTGTAGTTAGCCTACATTTGCATTCATTTTTCCTAATTATAGACGCGTAGTTTATATATCACTAATATTTTTAAATAATTCATTTATTTATGTAAAAAAAAAAATAAATAAATAATATGACGATAAGTATTGCATTACAATACATAAAATATTTGAATAACGAAAGTATTAAATATTGTATATAAAGTGAAAAGCCTCCCTCCATACACACACGTACTATATGATTAAAATTGAACAACGATTGAGACTAAAAATATTTTATATTTTGTTCATAAAAAAAAAACTGTCTAATTTAAGTATATTATTTGATCAGTATAAAAAATGATTAACGTATATTGTACAGCCCACCTATTTAAGTCTCGTGTAAAAGCGCTTTAACTCGTTCAAATGTTTTTATTTATAATTAACACAATAAACAATAAACAGTACCGTGTTGACGCAAAGAAAATATTAATTTTATTTCCTTCACAAATCCAGTATATTAAATAAATAATAAAATAGTAAAAACAAGAAAAAAAATCAAATAAAGCGAATTAAATAAATAAAAGACAAAAATAGATATGTGATAGGAAAAGAAATAAAAATAAAAATTTTAAATTAATATTCGTAAATAAAATAGAAAAACATATAATAACCGAACAAAAATAAAAATGAACAAATTACATAGAGAATGTTATGAATAATATAATGATCCGGTAAAATTTATTAAATTCTTTAATACATCATCTGTGTAAGAAATAAACATGTTTCCACGGGTTTCTCGTATAAATAAACTATTAATCGTGATGAACACGGAGATGTCGCTCTATGTTCTTAGTTCTAAACCATTTTACATTTATTTATTATATTTTATTTGATTTTTCTACAACGCATTAGATATTATTATATAGTCTACATTTTAACTTTTAAATATTTCGTAAAACGTATTTATTATTATTATTAATTTTTTTTTTTTATTTACAATCATATTTTTCATACGTGTCACTTGTTATTCTGTAAAGCATAATATTTTACATATAAGCCATGTACTAAGATAAAAATGGCCGACAACACGGTACAGGTAATATAATATATTTTTATTATATAATAATAGAAATTATAATAATAATTGTTTGCGTATTTTTGTTATTATTCTTATTTTTTTGCGTAAGTATTAAAACGCGTAAGTTTTTTTAATATAATATACCTACTACAACAAACTATATTTTTTCTTTGTGCTCTGTATAAACGAATTGGATTTAAATGTTTTCGTTTGACAAATCATCGAGAAATAATTTAGACTGACCTAGACGATGATTATTAACTAAATACTAATTTAAACCGATCGAAAGCAATCTCAGAAAAAAAATTATTCAGTGGAGTGTTCAATATTAAAATTTTGTAATTTCAGGATCATTGCCGTGAACATTCTGCACGGAGTCTACAATTATTTAATACTATACAAAAACTGAAAATAATAGGAAAATCGATATTTGGAATTTTTCGTATTAATTATTTCGAATTCAATTTTGTATATATGGAAAAATTACTTTAATTTAATAAGACAATTGAATGTGTATTTTGTGTGAATTGATGTTATTAAATCTTTAATAGGTAATACTTTCTTTTCTTTTGTAAATTTTTTTATGGAAAAAAGCATTTATTCATTTAGGCTAGTTACGTTCATAACTCTTTTTCGAAATTCCTTTTATTTATTACTAATAAAAGTTCAATATAAATGATTAAAACTTTTTATTGAATACAAATAGTTAATTAATACAAATAGTTGTAAACTTAGTTACGTATGATACTGGTCGTTGAAAGAATTTATTTATCTAATCTAAATATTTACTGCTGGCCACACACAAATAAATATATATAAAGAAGCACGCATTTTTCCGTGAAACCCGTTATAATATAATACAATTTTCAATTTATATTTGTTTCGAAAAAAACTTTTCGTCACCAACATTTTTTGCTTTTGTATTTTTCCATTCGATTATTTATTGATTTTATTAAACTTTTTGTATACTCTTAACAAATACGTGTAAATTATGAGTAACTGAATCATATTGATTCAGTTACTCATGCTATGCATGACAGACAAAGGCTTTTGCCATTTTATATACTGGCTGAAATTGACTTGGGCTTATTGTTATACTTGATTATAGAATTGAATCAGTATATTTTATATACGTACATATATTTCCGTTTAATTAACAAATTTAATTAAGTCGATCGACATTTTTAACCCGTATTTAAAATTAATGCGTTGGTGGTCACTCAGGTTTTCGATGACTTTCCTCACCGCCCACTAACGCGATTTTAGGCTTGCTCGTTCAGAGATCATTGCCACGTCCGAAGAACCTAGCCGAACAGAGAAGACCAGATCGCTAAGGGAGTTTCCCCTGTGATTTGTTGTATGATCAACACAGTGGGGTACAGACCTAGCGTTAAAGTTACTTTTAACAATATCCCCCTCGTGGAGCTCACCTTGTCGTGGTGAGGGGGCTTAAACGGTTGTTCAGTGATACTGAGTGCTATGCCGACGGCGGTGTATTCCACCGGCAGGGCCTCCCATGTTGGACAGGACGAAGTTGAGAACAACCCGACTAAGAGCTCTGAGCCGTCCTTTACTTTAAATAGTTGGGGCCGGTAAGGTTGGAGGTAGCCTGCTCGCCAAAGAGCAAAGCCCCAGGGAACGAAACCCTGTAAAAAATATCGTTCCTGGCTGTGACCTTGGTTGGTTGGAGTCAGCGGGACTGGGCATCTCCCGCTTGCAGACAGCAAATTGGCCCCCGCTCAACCCTTCATGACCGTAATAAGGGCTTACTTGGCAGAGAGCGGCCGGATTCACTTGCCTTAATTGGCCGGTGCCGGTAGTCGTCTGTCCTACGGTCGTTTACTGGCGAACGCCTTCACCGCGGTAAGCTGCTCTGCCGCGGTGCGACGACACTTTCATGCTCACTCGTGGGAATTATATGGATTTTCACATAACACCCAAACGGACTGATAATTTGGACAAAAAAAAAATGGAACCTGGACTCGGAAATTGTAGTATTAAAATGGCATGTATTAATGATTTGGGTACAGACCAATTGGAGGGCGTGTTGGTCTGTCATCTGGTGCAAAGCACGTCCCAGCCTATGTGTGGCCACGGCCTTATTTCCGCGTCCAACACACTTGGGAAGTTGACCGTCAAGTGTCAAGGATGCGGAAGTCGAAAAAAGTGGCCGTGGGCAAGCATGGCGAAATGTTACCGTACGTATTTCAATATCGAAGAACAATCACTGCACTTCGATTTTCACAAACATATCATTTTCACAGAATGTAAGAAATTGTGGCACCGGCAGTGCGTCCCGTCGCCGAATTCCGCGTTGCAGCCAGCGGTAACTATCACAGAGAACGGCGATCGGCCGCCTTCGGGCGAGGCCGTAAGTCCGTTGAGACACACGAAAGCCGTGGATGAAATACTGCCAAAGCATCGACGGAACCACAACGTTGGGGTGACAATGAAGGTACACAAATAGTTTTAAATTCTATAGGTATCGAATTTATTTAATATCTAGGATTTTATTCAATCATTCGAACATTTTAGATGACTATAATAATTAATATCTTAGTATTTTAATAAATAGTTTCTTGGTATTTTGATGTTAAATGTCCACGGGTAAAACTTACATCTCCTTATATCTCTAACAAAATAATTGCCGAATTATGACACTATAACAACGGGATGACAAAATTTATCCAAACTCAATTCGAAAAAACGTACTAAAGGCCCGTTATGATAGAAGGTGTCATCATATAAAATGAGACGGTACAAAATGTGAATTTATGAAGAAGCAATAAGACAATATTCCGAATTTAAATCTAGAAAAAAATGATTTAAACTCCATAATAATGAAACAAATTACAAGTTTTATTTATATATGTATAATTAAAGTTATTAAAAATAACTATAAAGTTATAAGTTTATACATAAAAATTTTCTAAAGTTTACTAAAAAAAAGTATTTATATATAAATAAACAACGTTTCTTATACACGTTAATAAATCATTTACCATTAAAATAATATAATTACGATTACTTTTTATTTCCCAAATTATATTGTAATTTGTAATTGAACAAATGCATTTTTATTTCTTTATTTAATTTGTTAAATACAAATAGAATATATATTTAGACATTAGCTTAAGTATAATATAAAATAATAATTATAATAATAAAATTATAGATTCATCAGTACCTATGGGTTATAACTATAATAGAAAAATTTTATAATGATTTGTTGGTGTTGGTTTCGCCCATTATTTCAGTATTTGTAGTATCAGCACTAATATTAATATTAGTGTAATGTGTAGGTTAATAATGAAACTCATAAGCAATAACATGAACAGTTATAATAATTGTACATTGTGTAATGGGATATATATTTAATTCGGTTTTTATTTTTGTAGACTCATTTATTTAGTAATCCTAATACATTTGTTTTTTCAATTATTAAGTTGTTTCAAATGCATTATCATTTTATGTTTCTAAACAGATTCCGAAAGAATATTTCGACAGCGATAAAGAAGAAATAACGAGTAATATTAAAGAAAGACAATTAACATCGTCAAAAGATGCAATCATGCAGTGCGATGACGAAAAACATTTACCCGATGAAGAAATTGAGAACGCGACGGCGATTGTCGATCCTTGCCATGATCAAACACAAGTATATAAAAAGATATAATACATAAATAGATCAACTATATATTCAGTGCAGGCGAAAGGGGTGACATGGGCTATCTCCCGGGGAGAAACACACGGGAGGTCGCTAGACTAACAAAATTTATCATATTTATTTTATGGGTTTTCAAAACAAGTCACTGAATTTTTCCAATGCTGTTACTAATTTGAATTAGGTACCCTCATTGTTAACAAATCACATATTGTGGACCTTTATAATACCTGGTGACAGGTGGCCAGATTGAGAAATTGCGTTCTACCAAGTTTTCAAGTTTTTCACCGGCCCTTAGTATACCACCGACCCAGGGCCTAATATTTGGAAATATTATGTAATAGTGATGGGCATAATCGAATTATTTCCATAATCGAGTTATTAGTAATCGATATACTCTCATAATCGAGTTATCACTCAAAATAATCACTCGAAATTTTCAACTGATATAATGAAATAAAATTGTACATTAATCATAACTTTTTTTTAAATTTTAAATCTAACCTGACAAATTATTACATATTCATAATAGAAATATTACAATTATACATAATTATTAATAAATTAAAAATTTAACAATTTTAATTACTAAAACAAATTAAGTTACTATTTTAAAAATTATGTTATCTAGATTTTTAGTAAGTAGTTAAACTCTTTCTACGGTCGTTAGTTATTATATGAAAAATCACTCGGTTATATAATCGATTATTATTTTAATAATCGAGTTATATCGATTATTCTCAATAATCGAGTAACTCGATTATTTTCACTTGATTATGCCCATCAATATATTATGTAACCACTTTAGTTTTTGGCAAGTAATTATTGCATATATATATATATATATATATATATATATATATAATTAGACTTCGTGTGAGCTCATCCTATATAAATAAATTACATTAAAACAAATATCAGAGTTATTAAAAATTATTAATACATTGTACTAGCCAATACACCACAATTAATTCGGATTCGGCCAAACCACTGATTCTGTACCTTTTCTTTAAGTCGATTTTTAAGAGTTCAAAACAACTATTATTTTATACCTTAATAATATACACTAATTTTTATACTCGTAATGAATAATGTTATTATATATATATATATATATATAAGGTGACGTATGATTTTTTTTTATCAAGGTGTCCAGACATCAAATAATGAACTCTAGAATAGTGGCGAGACACGAAGAGACCAGATATTGTCCATTCGGTAAACACGCACAAGCATTTTCAAAGAAGCTGACGTTGTTCAGCTCACTTAAGCGGTGTGATATATGTAATAAGCGTAACCCGTTCAATAGAATTTTAAAGTGTTCTGGTAAAATATTATATCTTAACAATGCGATTATATTTAAGTCATGGTAATGATTTACGGGGGATTTTTTTTCCGCACATATACAGCATGTAAGTTCGTGTATCATAGTCGATGTGGCAGGAAAAGGCAGATAGAAGTGAAGCACTTAGATGACACGAGAGATACTCTGACGATGAAAGTCTTGGGCGATGGCGACGACGATGGTACGTTTCATAACCTGGAAGACGAACACGAAGAGTTTACTCGAGAAGTCAATGATAGTTTTGCGCTCGTATCAACAGAGTCTGAGCCATTCAATACCGTGGACGAGCATATCCCAGACCAGCATTGCCGAGCGTTCGGATTAGGCCACGGTATAGTATATGCCATATGGTATAATAATATGCCATAATAATAATTATTATGGTATAATAATAAATAATAAATAATTATAATAATAATGGTAATGATAATGATGATGATAATGATAATGATAATGATGATGATAATGATAATGACTGTAATACTTATAGTAATGTAATAGTAATTGTATTAATAATAATAATAATAATAATTTTAAAGTTTCGTCCTTAGAGCCAAGTTCAAAAGTCACACTACTGTATAATTTATTATATTTTTGTGGACTTACTATAATGATAATAAATAAAATGTGTTTGTTAGACAATAACAGGTATAGACCGGAAAAAAACGACGCCTTTAAAAAAATGTAAATTATTTATTTATAATGCAATAATTGTAATTTTTGTTTAATTTTTAAATGTAATTCGTATTTAGACAAAATGAGAATGGACGAAAAACGACTGAACGAATTGCTCCGGCGTCTATACCAAATATTATAAAAAAAAACCTGACCAACAACGGATTAACATCTAAATGGAAAATCTTAAGAATACGAACAAGCGAATTTGTACGCAGATACGCAAAAAAGCTAAAAATAATACGTCTTTGTAATTTTACAATGACGTTAATTTTACGATACAAAAACTTTTTTTCTTTTAGTGCATAGAACTCGGTGAGTATTTCGAAAAACTTAAAATAAAATAATGTTACCTGGACGGCAGATTAAACTGTTTAACAGTATATAACTGTGCCTTTTCTAAATGGAATAATTCCCAAGGAGGGCATAATGCTGTTTCGTTTAAACGCATCAAGAAAAATGTTGAACGACACTGCGAAAATGCGCGTTCGCGGCCCACAAATTTTCAATAAAGAAGATCGACTGTGTTCAAAACGTAATAGTATTTTATTCGTCGAAATATTTTACCGTATTTACAATAATTGTGTATATGTATTATATACGAGTATATATATGCAAAAACGGATTTTGGGATTAAACATTTTACGTCTGCCCACACAAAGAAATATCCCATGTTTATAATATTCGCTTCAAATACAGGTCATTCCAAAATTATTCATCTCCCAGTTCACTAGGCTATAAATCTTGACTATAAAGAGATCCACATATCGCGCAGCAATCCATTTATGGAATTCTGCTATTTGTATTAGATTTTCTTGAACTTCGTAGACAAATTTTCATTTTTGCCACTATTTTTTTTAGATGAATTCCATTGTCTGAATACAGTTTTCATTGATTTGACTGTTGTAAATATTAAAATTTAAAATTTATACAAAATCCCCCCAGGGCTTTATCGACATGTTCGTGGTTTTTTTTATCCATTAACTTACAAATGCACTTGTGACTTCTTTTAAGAGAGATTTTCTTATAACTTAGAAAGACATAATACTTTTTGGGCGAGTGTGAACGTCGATTTTTAGTTTTAATACCCAACATGTAGAAACGATATTCATCATTAATTTTTATTATTTTTTTAATTGATTATTAACCCGAAGAATTGATTATATTATAACACATAATGAATTCTATAATTTACTCTAAATGCGCATATATAAAATGATCAATAATAATCATACTTATTTTTCTCGTTTAGTTGTATTAGATGATAATGACATCGGATGTACAAATTTGTCTGAATTTAGAGAATATCTGAAGTTGGTAAAATCGTTTCTGAACGACGTTGATAGAAAAATAGAAAATCGTATGGAATTTTAAAACTATATGCGTATTTTTTCGCATATGCATGGATGTACTAGTCCGAAGAGATTATTACGAACCGCCCGCGCTGGCACATTCTAGATCATCAGAATAAAAGTGTTAGTGGCATAGTGGTTCAGAACATAAGGAACACTTTTTTGCACTGCGAAAAACCACCAATATTAAGAATGAGACGCCCGTAAGCTGTCAGCACCTGAGCCGCTTTCTTCGCGATCTGGGTAACGTGAGTCTGAGTGTGAAATCAAGATGACTACTAGGTACCGAACAGAGCGAATAAAAAGTATGACGTGACGTGACCGCCCACCCGAGTAAGCTTTCTGTACTTTTACATTTTTTCATTTAATACAGAGAGCTTTCTGGTATACCCATTTTTATGTAAGCATCGGCGTCTCCGTTTTTTTGGTGTACCAGTTAAGCCGTAGCGATCCATTCAAACAAACCCCAAGCATTTAACGTTACTAAGACTGGCTGAATTTTGTACGGATTCCAACGAGTGTGACGTACGAGCCGTGGTGACGATCGCAAGTACCATACGAGAGAGTTCACCATTTGTTAGTAGACACACATTCATTTTCTATTCGTAATTTTTTTGTTTACGTCTTCTGGTTTTTAATTTTTCAGTATACTGCACATATTGTACATGCGGTGCACAATTCGACTGCGATGAAGAAGAAAGAAATCGAGTCAACATAGACCATACCACATTATAATGTATAGTTTTAAGTTTAATTTATATATTTTTGTACTATTACTTATAATTTAGTATATAGTTAGCAATAATTTTAAATATTCGTATATCGTAAGAGCTATATATAGTACTATACTGATTGTACGTCTTGTATGTTTGATGTTTATGCGTAAATGAATAAAAGTGGATTAGGCCTACTGGGGATACCACTATAAAAAAAACGCGCCTGGTGTAATACCTCAATGATTTTGAATAACATAATTCATTTCTAGAACCATATTTGTTATTCAATATTGTCTAAGGTGGTGCGGAAACTTACACGATCCCGCTATAAATCTATGACTATTATTTCCTGTTTCCTTTAAATGAATTTAAACATACCTACTTGTCTACTTATATTTTCAGATTAATTATAATTAATACATGTAATTAATTTGTATTTATTAATTAATAAATGTATGAAGTATACACACTTAAAAAATAACAAGGATAATTTAAATAGTTCTGATTTAGATGATGTCTTGAAAAATGTATCGAACCTAAATTAAACAAATCAGTTTCCACCCAATTTTTTTGGAAAACAATACAGAACGTTTAACACTTTAACATATGATTTGAACGAGAAACCCAATTGAAATTTTCAGGTATTGAAAAAGGTGCCACTCTCTCACGAGATAATTGTACAATGTACATACTATACTGATTATGTAACAAACACAATATTTAGGGAATAATGCAAAAACATACAAAAGTCAGGGAAGCGCTTTGCACCATTGGTACGAGAGAGTAAGCGTCATATTCTACGAGCCTATAATGCATGTTTCTGTAGAATTCTAGGCATCCATAATAAACTTTATATATCTGAGTTCAAAATGCGTTTAATTTAAATTAAACGTTGAAACACGCATGGCATTTTTATAAAATATTATTTGATAAAAAAAAAAAGAGATGTGGCTGTTTAATAAAACGAAATTTTAAGCCACGCACCGTTACTATACACTTTGTTAGATAATTTTATCTATAATGAAAAAAATCGATCGCAATTTTCTTTTATTGAAATTTGGCAAAGCTCTAAACACCACGATTTTTTTAGTTTAAGTACAATTTATTCTATGTAAGTACGAGTGGTATAATGTGATTTATTGTTATATTGTTCCGATGTTTGATAGACAGACAGATGAGTAAATTCAAGAAAACTACTTCAGTGCATTCTTAAATGATGGTTACGCAAATCCTGCAATATGGTTCTAAATCTGCTCTATATAATAATAAGTTTGCTACTTTATTGTCCCCGGCATAATGATCACATAATTTCGCACAAAGGTAAAACGAGGTGTTCTCATCCAGGTACGTGTTTCAAGACTTTGTTCAAGAACAGTTGAACCGAATCCATATATTTTCTGAATTGCTCAAAATTATTTCCACGACCACTGTAAGGAACTTCGTCGCCTAATCCAAAAAGAAAAAGAGACGAGTGCATTAAACATGAACGTTATTATATATGCAGATTTTTTTTGTATAGTGAATATTATTATAGTATAATCGACACATCCTAAATATAATAAACCAATTATAAAATTTAAAAAAAAAATTGTAAAATTATTTGACGCACTATTCACACCATAATGACAATGTTCATAAAACATTTCTGACTTACGTATTGAACACAACCGAACCTCCGTATTGCTAATTTTCGGCTCGCGGACATGGTGCTTACTAGCGTTTCTTCAGAGGTTCTAATCGATAGGGTGTTTTAAGTGTTGGTATGATTATTCTGAATTTGAAAGCAATAATAAGTCATTGGCCATTGCTTGTTTGAAAAACGAATCTGAGATATACACTGTTTATTCTTATTCTTTGTGGTATTTCGTCATACAAATTTCAACCCTCTAAATTAATTTATACTAATAATTTTTTTTAATGTACGCGTATCTCATTATTTTTATCGTCAGAGTAATTACAAAACTTTCTAAGACACTAGTTTTAATGATTTACTAAATCCTACGTTACATCGTAACTTACTAAATTGTATATTATTTTTTATTAAATGTAATATATTTGTTTAATAGTTTGTGGTCTATAAAAAGTTTTATACGTAAAAATGAGTTGCTCACGATCATACTGTATACCTTAAAATATAATTTTGACAATAAAAATAATTGTCGGCTTTAAAAATTATTGTTTTAGAACAGATGTGACTTTCTATTCGGCTCGACATACTCTATGTAGTTTCGATAAAAATCTTATTCGAATTCAATTTTTTCAAACTCAAATGCCAATACGTATGAAGTAATTGTATAAACACTTGACCAATAAAAACCATAAGTATTAGATATTAAGACTTAACGGACTTTGAGGTAATCTATTAAATATATTTCCATCAATCCATACTCTATACAGGGCGATCGCCCCCCGTTCGCTAAAAAAAAAATCACTTGATGTCTGGTTGGTATCTGGCTGGAGTCCATATCTAAATTTATTTAAGTTAATGACTAAATGAATGTGCAATATGAAATAAATATTTTTTTTAAAAGAACAAGTATCAAAGTGAATGTACTTTATTGTGTATCTTTTATTATTAATACCAAGTTTTACTAAGGAACCTAAATCTCTTCACCCTCATATTTTCCTATCCTACATGATCGTAATAACTAGCATATTAAGGGATAGGTGTCTTATTAGATATCATCTACTTTTCTATGGATGCATTATGCTTCAGGTAACTATTTAAGTAAGAATAAACATAATTTATACAATAAATTA
Source organism: Slavum lentiscoides (assembly GCA_032441835.1). Classification (NCBI taxonomy): domain Eukaryota; kingdom Metazoa; phylum Arthropoda; class Insecta; order Hemiptera; family Aphididae; genus Slavum; species Slavum lentiscoides. Next base: position 26,143,863 of record CM063706.1, read on the forward strand.
AAATTGTTCTATTTTTTTCAATAAGCCAATATTGTTGTAATATTATAACATTTGCATAGTTTTTTTCCTAATCACAATTATCATGCCCATTCCCATAATTTTTTTTTTTAAGTAACATTATTGGATATCATGTATTTAGGTTAGGTCCGTGCGAATTGTCTATAAAATAGTGATAAATTATAAATGATTAATATATTAAAGTTTGAGTGTTACCTATTTAAAATGTATGAGTATATAATTGCCCTTGGTGTCTACGTTTCAATTTTTTCGAGTGGGATGGCTGCTGCTTTTTAAAAATCTTTATAATTATAATGATACACAAACTGTCAAAATTGGTTTTTATTATTAATTTATTATCAATTATTAATTGAAAATAGACTATGTATACATATAATTGAAAAGTTCGCTAAAAATCAATCAAGAATTTATAATTTAAAAAGTTAAAAATTGTAATTATTATTTTATTTACTTTTTATCTATGTTTTTTGGTAATACTTATTTTTTTTAGCCAAATTAATAATACATCAATTTAACATACAAATTAATGAATTATGAGTAAATGATGAGCGTGAACGTGTGAGGAAAAGAGCAAAAAAATGCATTACACTGTGGCATAAAAAATGAAAATACACCCAGCACAGAATACGGATTTTATAACATATTTTGTACCTTAGTATTATATACTATAGTATATGATCTACGATTTGAACAAATACGATTTAGATTTCTGCGCTTTACTATCTGTTTTTAAGATATTATGTTCCCCTCATGTCTATATATATATTCCTGGTTGATATTGAACTTTCAAAATTTTATTTATTGCAAACACATTGAAAATTGCTGCTCCTGTATAGTAAGAGGAAAGGCCCATGTCATTATAACACATAAATGTTGTTATTGAGGGACACATTTCCTTAAGAAGTTAAATACAAATAATTTTATATAATATATTATAAATCATTTTTTTTTTTTTTTTTTTTGAGAATATATTTTATTGTTAAAATTCAAAATCAATGTTTTATTATGTATTGAAGGGCTAATTAAAATTATTTTTAATTTCAAATTTTGTTGAAGGCTGCTATATCCACGCTTTGGACCTAAAATTTAAAAAAATATTGAATGAGAATAATAATAATAAATTTGTTTAATCATAATACAACATACAAAATCTTCAATCTCTTGTAATGTCTCTTGTAACCAATCGATTGATACTTTTTCATCTTCAACAACACAACTAATTTGAAGCTTGTGTATTCCGTAAGCCAGTGGAACCAATTTGGCTAAAATAATAAATTTATTCAATGTTTTAATCAAACGTATTGTACTAATACTGTAATACTAGACAGAATACGTTGCTGAAATGAAGGTGCATAATGTTTATTTGTTACAATAAGAACCTGTAACTTCAGTGCAATGAATTTTCAATGTAAACAAATTATTTTAAATAAACAAAATTTAAGACTAGTAAGTAATATTAAAGTAGAAGTTTGATTTTATACTAATGAGCCATGTAAATTTAATTATAACCAGTATGAAAGTACAGATTTTAAAATTTATATACTTTATATATCATATAAACATATTATTGTAAATATTCTCCTATTATTTTCATTCGTTTTTTTTCTTATTTTCTTGCTTTACATATTTAATTTTCCTTTAAAATACGATGAAATGAAATGAACTCTTCCCCGCCAATACAAGATTACATCTTAGTGGTGTGGGATGCAACTATTAATTTTATATTCAATATCATAATTAAGCTTATTACATATTATATGTATACTGTATTTACTATTTACCATTCTGTATTATAATCATAGACATTGTTATTATTTTATTGTCCTCTTTTTATTTGTTGCAATAAACTATTCTAATAATAATAATGATAATATCATTTAATTTAACTAAATATATTAAACAAAAAGATTATTAGTTGTTTAATATAATTTATAAAACACAAATTAAAATATATGCATAACTATTAGATAGCCTCACACAATGTTTTGGGATAAAGAATTTAGAAGTTTCTCTCCAGCTCGGTTTTAACATTAAAAAAAAAAAAAAGATAAATTACTAATAAAGGAAAATATTTTGTGTTCAGATAGCGTCTACATAAAGAGAGCTTATTCACAAAATAATAAAGAGGTAAATGCCAGAATTTTTAATTGTACAAGTACCCTATCAAAAAGCTCTGACCTTGTTAACAGAAATTATAAACAGAATGGTACAATGATATACTCAGCTTGTGAGCGTACGTATAATTTGAAAAAAGAAGAAAGCTGTAGACAGACGGTTAATTTTTCACATAATTTCATCAAAACACAATTAGTATGCAATAAAAGATGTTATTATATACATAATTTGCTACCCCATAAGGAATTTTACTAGAAGAAATTTATGTTTCAGCAGATGGCAGATGACCGATTTTTGGCCTTGCTGCAAACTATAGCAAAGCACTATTGTTCAGGCAAAAAATATTAGTATTTGGTAATTAAATTTATTGGGTGCAAATAATCTAACCGCAATAGTCAATAACTTTCAAAATTAAAATTTTTATTTATAAATTTTTTAATGTTTATAGAGATCACAATTTGGTGTTAATTTGAACAAATATCTGGTAGTCGTGAAAACAGAACAGTATCAATCCATGAAATAAAAAAAAGCAATTTAATTTAAAGTTGAATTAATTAGTAAACATATAAACATTAAGAATAGAAGTTAAGATAACGTCCGACACACCTGTGTTATTTTATAATTTATTTCAGATTTTGGCAATAAAATAAAGCACAAATAATAAATTTCTAGGGACTGGAGAATTCTCAGTAATATTAAATTAATATAACAGATAGGTACAATAAACCATTAATGATGAATTAAATATATATCACAAAAATGACTTACATGCTCCCCATAATAAACCATCAGTAGCAACTTGGCGCACAGCCTTTTCCAATTCTTTCATATCAGTCTCATCATCCCATGGCTTCACATCCAAAATAATGTTTGATTTTGCAATCAGAGTAGGTTCTATAAATTATTATACATAAATTTAAAATTGTGAGACCAACAAAATAGTTACAATTGCTTACTCTTGGATTTACGAGCAGCATAATCAGCAACCCTCTGAGCTTTCAGTTTGGCTGCTTCTTCACTTTCTTCCTAAAAATAATATTGATAGAATTATTTATTGTATATGCTATAATCATTAAGACACAATAAGACAAAATCACATAAACTTAAATGAAAAATCAAAAACCACATTTGGATTGAAATAAACAAATATAAACTCTAACTTCAGTTAACTGAATATTGCATAGAGTTTTAAAGTTAGTTATTAAAATTTAAATGAATTATCAATTTATCAAATTATTAAACCATACCAAAAATCCTATGCAATATCAAAAGATCAATATTCAAAGTTATGAATCATAAAGTACAAAATAAAATTTACTTCGGATTCTGATCCAAACAAATCAACATCATCATCTTCTTTATCTTCTTTTTGTTCTGGTTTAGCAGGAGATGATGCAGCTTTTTTGGTTTCTAATGTAGTAACACGAACTTCTAGTTGTTTTAAAAGACTTTGTAATTTGTTAATACCTTGAAAAAAAATTGAATAATTTGTTAGTTAATAAAATATTTTATTCTCAGAAATTTAGTAAGATAATATTTTAAATACCTTGTGTTAATGAATCTGCAGAAAGTGAAAGACTCTAAAACACAAATATATCACATATAAATGTAATAACAATATTAATTACTTAATGATTATATTTATCATTATTATTATTAAAAAATTATTTATGAATAAGCTAATTTACTATTTAAAATTAATTTATGAATAAAATTCAATTATAATAAAGATCTAAAAAATTATCATAAAAGTATAAAACCAATAACAACAGTACACTTTTAGAACAGACAGATCATTTTTAGGTATAAAAATATTTTATATAAAGTACAAAAATCTAAATTTTTTTACAGTTTCATATTTAACATAAAATCACAAAACCTTTGAATCTATATTCTATACTATACTATCTATATTCTATTCTATTCTATGTCTAAGACATGAAAACTGGACATTGATACTACTACGGCATATAATACTTGATAGCTATGGTTCTGTCAACAAGAACCGGTTATAGAGGGACACAGTTGTTATACATTTTTTTAAACGCAGGGGGAACAAGCTTTTTTTTTACACATTTTTCAATACAGACTTTAATTAAAATTGATATACATTTTTAAATAGTATTTTTGGATTATAAAATAGTTTATTAAAAATACATACATACATATAATATATATATATGAATATTAGTCGTTAGCAAGTGATAGAAAATTATGTAAGTAAAAAAATGGTTTTGTAATTTATTAAAAATTAAATTTTTGAAAAAAATGTAATATAAAACAGTAAACTAAAGTACATATCAATTAATTAATTAATAACTACAGTCTACAAGTATACTTTAATATTTACTACTCGTGGTTTCATTTGACTAATCAAGATATAATTAAAAATTATTTTATTCTACCTCCATCCAATGTAAACTAAATTTATTTGATATTTTGATCTTTTTTTATTATTATTATTTAATTAAATAAATACTAACACTAGGTGATTTTCCTTCCAATGCACAAACACGGACTTCCAATTTCTGAAAGGCATTCTGTAAATCACTGATAGCTGTAATGTGGTCAAAATCAAACAATTAAACATAAAATAATATAGGATGAAAATGGTAAATAATTACCATTAATTGTCTCCGAAGATTCAGTATCTCTTGAACAAATGGCAGACGACTCATATTCATTAACCTGAAAAAAATCAATTCAAAGTTATTCTAATTGATTTGTAGATAACACATTAACTAATAAGCTTTTAGCTAATTATATAATGTTTTGAGAGATTTTATCCACATATGTATTTCAATCCAAATTAATTAATATGTCTTTGTAAAAATTAATCCACAATCTAGCAAACACATTCCGAAACATTATTTATTATCATTATAGTTGATATTTCACAAACTGATAAAACCAGTGTAAATTTAAATTATTAATACATTTAAAGATATTAATAATGTATAATATAAACACGAAAATAGAAAATTATTATGAATTAAAAGTATTGGTGATTTTTTCCATCAAAATGTAAAAAAAAAATTATGCTTAAAAATTATTTATATTTTAATAAAAATGAAAAAGTATTATTTCATGAAACAAAAGTAATGGTTTTGAATAATACCAATTTAAACATTATAGTATAATACATATTTCATTAATTTAAAAATTCAAATCAACCAATTAATGTAACTGCCCTATAATAGTAAACAAATGAGTAATGTAATGAGAATATTGTACAATTTTGAAATAAGAATATGTAAATCATATAATGAAACATGCAATTACAAAATTAACAAATAACCAAATTATATTTTATACATTTTTTTATCATATACCTAGTTTATTAAATATGAACAAACTTATAAGTATCGCCATTAGTATAGAACATAACATATAATTTCAAACAAAATTTAAGTGGTTGCATAAAAATTAAAAATAATCAGTGCATAACTAAAGAGTTGAACAAAATCTCTCCTGAAATCTAAACAGACAGATCTATATTATACTAAGATGTTAGTTTAGCTGTAAGTAATGATCTATAAATAAGTTATATATTTTGAACTAGTTTATCTTACATTTAATACTTTTTCGTGCAAAATTTGACGAGCCTTTTCAATTTCGGCTAACAGCACTTTTTTTCCAGGGACCTCACAACCAGCATTCTATTAAAATAAAATCAATTATCTACTATATATTATGTAATAAAATTAATATATAGGTAAGTTATGACAGTATTTTCTACACTGAAATACTATTGATGATTCTATTGATTATTATCTATTAAATAAATACATTTTTATTATTATTATTATTATTTAAGCACTATAATTAAATATTGCTAATAGGACATTTAGCAAATACTATTTAACTAATAATCAATGAATATTTACAATCTCAACAAATTATAGCAACTGAAAAACTAACATTATTTTATTATTTTTTTTTTAATAGACAATCAAACATTATTTTTAAATTACAAAAGCTAGGACAAACTTAGTATACATTGATGTATACTGACTATGAAAAAAAAAATGTACGATATACAAAAAATCTCCTAATTAAACAATTATATAATAACGTTAGTGACTGATTGAAAATTATTTAGTACTACTTAATAATGAATTACTAAAGAAACATTTAAGTTAAGTAAAAGTTACTAAAATGAAATAAGTTAAAAATTTTTTCTGAAATGATAGAGAATCTAATTATAATTATACATATATATATATATATATATATATAGTTTTTTTTCATTTTACAAATGTCATTTCCATATTCAAATGAGTTGACTTTAGTTTTATGTTTTTAGTATCAAATTATCATTTTAGACACAAATTTCAATAATACAAAGTTCATAAAATAATGTAGGTATTTAACTTAGAATTCAAAACTGAATTTAATTATTAATAATTTTGGTGTTTATAGTTATAATTTAAAGTTTATTTTGTTAATTAAAAAAACCCCTCACTGTTTTATACAAACAATATTTATACAAAGTAAATTACAAAATGTTATTACGTATTGCATTTAAAGAGATGATTATAAAATTATACTAAATATAAAATATAAAATTCTATTAGTGTACTAAGTACATACAAAATAAAATGATAAATTACTTTTTGAAATTTATGAACATAACTTAGTTCTCTATCAATTTAAAAAAAAAAAACTCCATCTATGAAAATCAAGAAGGTACATTTTAGAAAAAATATAAGGAGGTATCATAACTACACTGCATGAATAACAACATATACTATGCAGGCAAGACAGTCTAGTACACGGTCTTGGAAAATATACATTCTAGGAACTGGTTTTGCCTAAAGCATTAGCAGATTTCATCAACTAAAATAATAAAAGCTGTAACATATATGCTTTGAACATGCACTTACTGACTTTGATGTAGCATCACTAAAGGCAAGTTTCTCCACCTTATTATTCTAAAAGTTCATTTCAATTAACATAATTGATTAAAATTCCAAAGTGAAAATATCAACGTTATATAAAAAACCATAATATTAGAAAAGAATAAATTTTATAATACAAACATTAACCTTTATTCAATGTCAATGATCATAGATTTATACAAAGTGGCTTTATTTTTTTAATATTAAATATATATAGTACAAATTTTATTGCATACATAATTTATGACAAGCCACCCAAATTTAATTATTATACAGTCGCAGATTAATTATTAATTTAACCATCACCGATACAACTCAAGTAACATAACCATAGCTTGGGAGGAAAAAACAATAGAAGCAAATAACCCGTTAATTTTATTTTTAAACAATTACATAAACCTTTTCTAAGCAATTCAATTACTATAGTTACAAATATAGCCACTTTATACCAAAGTCAAACACCTATACAGGAGTAGGGAATCATAGGACAGTGCATGGAATTGTATTTTATAGTAATGTTACGTAAGCAGGTACCTAGTTATCTAAAATATCAAATTACCTTTGAAAATTTTTCAAAATACAAACGTTCGGCATCTGCATATTTCGATTTATCGAGCCAAACTTTTTCTTGGGCTAAAATCTCCAACGCCATTTCACCTAAGTAAAACGAATATACAATATATTTAGTGAGTCGTATACTTGAAAGTACGATATTAGTACAAAAAAAAAAATAACCTAATAAACAGGTACAATGTAAAAAATTAAAGACTTTAGTAAACGATTTTATATATTATATAAGTTTTTTCCTATTGGAATTTATTAGAATACGTTTTACTCACTTTTTTCGGATTCGTTTAGAGTGGATAAACAAGAAAATTATTGTCTCTTGTGACCAAAAGAAGAGAGACGACACGTTTTTAAAAAAATTAAAAATTTTTCACAAGGATGAAGTCAGGAACATTAATAATCAAAACGATATCCTTATCAGAAGCTAAAATTGTTTTTACCTTCTGTTAGTAAAACGAGCTCGCGTTTGACGTTCCCCACTGACTGACAACATTCACGAGCGTATCGGGCCCAAACTTGTGCGACCAATCAAAAGCGTTCCCACATTTTATCAGATTTGTGTTAATCGCGTTTATCGCTTATCAAAAAAAGAAACAAAAATTTTAAAAACGAGAGTACCAAGTAACGAAGACATTATTTTGTTTTTATTTATTATATATATAATTTTTAATTTCCTCGTACCAAGTGAATGATGGAGGATAGTAGCAAGGAACAGCTAAAATGTACGCGGTGTAACAAATATTTTAGTTGTGAAAGAACTCTAAAGCGTCACTTGATTACACGCGGATCTAAGGATCAAAAAAATGTTATTTGTGGTGTAAAATGTCCCGATTTACAGTGTAAATTAACAAACAAAAAACTATTGCAATTACATTTAGAGGCAAATCATGGCGTGCAGTTACAAAAGAACAAAAAACATTTGCAACTATTCGTGGTAAGTGTGATTATTGAATTTTGTTTTAATGACATTGTGTTTATAAAATACTTTTCTGTCAGATTTTAAAGAATGGAAATTAAAACTTGAACATGATGACTCATGTTTTTATGTGTTAAGCATTGGTAAAACTATTAGCCAGAATTTTCGTGCCTCGGCTTTTTATTTTCCTGACATCTGTGGATCTGCTTCGAAAATTACCAGTTTGATGACAATCCAAATACATTATTCTTTTATTCTAGCCAATAGTTTTATGAAAACATTCAGTTTTCTTATCTTGAGCAGTGGTTTTTACCCATAGTTATTTATGTTTTTACCACTGAGATATATAATATATATATATATCCCAATGGTAATATTACATAGTTATTGGTATAATGATATTATCTATGCTTTTTACATATGGATGTATACATGTTTCCATTATTTTCATATTTTTTTTTACCAAAAGAATCGTGAGTTATCATTATAATTTATGAGTCGTTTTGTAATTTTGTATATTGTAATTTGTACACCAAAAAATAACTAATAATCACTTGTCGTTATTACATTAATCATCATTATGGTTCTCTCGTGTTCAGCATTTGGACGTAGTACTAATAGAACTAAAAAAGTTGGATATATTCAGTTTCACAAGTAAACATTGATATTTTGTATAATATATAATTACATTTTAAAACCACAAATTGCTTAGAATGTGCTTAATTGAAATCAAAGAAATTTACACCAACAAAATACATATGGAGTGGTTGTTGAAGATAAAATAACCAACTCGTTACTTTATTTAATCAAAGTTTATTAATACTGTACAACACTGAATTACAAAAATACTGTAGGTGGATGCGCGGAGGTCGGACGGATTCGTTGTGTAACGTGACACGGGGGCAATATCAGAATGTTGTTGTTGTGCTGGATTATATAGACTGTAGAAACTTCTAAAAAATACGGGTAGTATGGGGTCACAAACGTTCTCGAAAGCTGCCAGTATGCGATAGCCGTACAAGTGTCGCGACACCGCTTAGATTCTTGACTGACCATAGTCACGTATGCACACTGGCGATTTCGTGAATTTTTTCGAATGACAATATGCCACATACAACTCGTTATATAGCGAACATTTTAGACCTGAACGTTATCAGATTCGGCCTGGGACATCCGTGAAATTATAAAAAGCTGACGCATTTCCATACACAAAAGGTTCAAAGTCATTTACAAAACAAATTGCCAGTTAAACATATATTAAAAAATCTTATATATAAAATTATATTTAGAGTGTCCAATTGTCCTGGTTTTCCAGGATTGTCACGGTTTTTAAAAATTTCTTCAATATGTCCCGGAATTAAAGCGTTAATATGAATTCGTGATACATTTTGTTACAATTTATATAATTTTTATGGTATTTCTTGTATTCCAATTTTAATCATATTATTTATTAGTCCACTTGCACACACGATGATAATATCGAATGTATGTTGAAATTATCTGATCTATTTATAGAATTTATTTGTTTGTATTTGAAAATTTCATATATTGTCAATATATGTTTGCTATTCTGGCTCATAATGCTAATGTGGAAAGAATATTTTCCCATATGAAATATACAATGGACGTATGAATGAAATAGAAACAATTGAAGCAATTTTATAATTTTGTCTTGAACCAAAATGAACTCTTAAAACTTGTAAAATCAAATTCCAAATACGATTAACAATTAATTTAAAAATATTATTTATCCTAAAACTACATAATTCATACTGTAAATTAAAATATCTATCTAAATTATACATTTGTTTTATTCAAAATAATTTTTCCTTTATGAAACATTTTATTCGTCCGGGGTTTTTTTTTAATAATCTGGTCACCCTAATTATAGTACCTATCTATATTCACAAATTATAATGTATTAATATAAATTTTAGATCAGTGACGCAGCAGATGTTTGACAAAAATCAACAAGTAGTGAATTGTGTTATGGAAATTGTGAAGCTAAGATGTATTCTTGAACAAATTGCAGTAAGATATTCAATAATTTGTCAAAAGTTATATACCATTTTCATTGATTATGTTAAAATGTACAAAACATATTATATTAAAAGTCAAAAAATTTAAAAATCTAATACAAACACTAATACCATTGACTATAGAATATTCTATAATCAATGCTAATACCTAAGTATGTAATAATAAAAAACATACATAATTACTTAGGCATAGGTATTTAGTATATGATTTGTCTAGACAATTGTTATTAATATTATATAAAACTAATGAATTTAAATGGTAAATTTTTTTATCTTAAGATCAATTTGCTTTTTATTACATTTACTTCGTTTTCATGATGGCTATGTTTTATATACAGTAAAATTATTAAAAATTACCTACAGTTTATTATAATATTTTAAAATTTAAAGAATTAAAATAATTAATAAATTATATTATTATAACAAAATAGAAAGTACATTTTAATTTTTTTTTTCTGTTAATCTGAATGTCTCATGAAATGTGACTGACTGATCTATCAATGCAGAGCTCAAATTATTGGACGGATCATGCTAAAATTTGGCATGCAGATAGCTATTATGACGTTGGCATCCGCTAAAAAAGGAATTTTGAAAATCCTACCCTTAAAGAGCTTAAATAGGGTTTTAAAATTTGTAAGAAACATGGTTGTACGAGAAAAATACAGTGGACAGCAATTCTGACAGCGGCTTTGTTTTGACTATTCCATATCTTCGCATTGCCACCATCACTATTTGTGCACGAATATGATAATATTACATTTCACAACTTAACACCTCTCATACCGGGCAAAACTGTTCACAGGCGAAGCCCGGTAATTCTGCTACTGTAATATAATAGGATAATAAATTTATAACAAATGATTGATTTTAATATTAACATCAAGAAAATAGAATGTTTCAAAGTTATTTTAATTTTAATTTTATGTAATGTGCATATAGTATGTTTCTAAAATATAATTTGTAAATAAAATGATATTCAATGTATCTCTTCAATAAAATAATTCCTATTTTATTAAAATTTTCAATTCAACTACAAATATTAAAAAAATCTTGTTTATTTTTTAAAGAGACGGCATAAAAAACAAAAAGTTATAATTAAACATAAAAATGATAAAACTTCTTAGTTAGGTACCTAAAATTAAATTATTTTTCATATTTAAAGCTAACTATTAAAATCCATATAATCTTTGTTAAATATGTGTTGATCTTACGTAGTACTGGGGGGAACTCATTACTTAGTTTTGAAAATATTAATATTGTCAGTCATGTCCGCTTTAGAACAAACAAATAAAGCCTCTATTTATGGGTTAATTTTTTGTTCTCTATAATATGTATATACTATATAATTAATTTGATGAAGAAATATATTATTTGTATGCTGTGCACAAAATTATGTAACACTGGAATAAAACCACAATATTTATGACCTTCTAAGAAAATGCATATTAATATATAAAATATTAACATAAATGAACGAGTAATATGATAGTGGTACACAAGAGTTTCGTAACAATGTAACAAATAAAAATCATATTATTTCCCAATCAAAGTTCATAAAGTGATAAGTAATAATATAATTAATTTGATACATTAAAATTGATTGTTTACTATGTGTAAAAATTAATGAATATAATGTGTGAGTTGAGAGTCGGTTCAATAATAATAATATAAATTAAAAGTAATACAAATTTCGAGTAGAACTTTAATTGTGTATTATTAAATAAATAACTAAAATTTTTAATTAACGCTACTGTTTACAAGATGAACCCTATAATTTTGACTGTTTGCATATTAATAACTGTTAATAGTACCTTATCGTCCAATATATTGGCCTTTTTGCCGACGAAAGCACGCAGCCATTATGGAGCGTTCGAACCATTGCTCAGAGAGTTAGCAGTCAGAGGCCATAATGTGACAGTTTTATCGCCATTTACAATGAAAAATCCACCTCTGCCTTACCACCACATTAAGGTCGAGGATGACAATATTGTAATAAGTAAGTACTAATGATATAGTGATTTTCAACAATACTTCATCCCCTACAGAATTTTCGTGACACACCAATTTATATATAATATACTTTCGATAATAATACGGGTAAATAATACACACTTGTAAAACTATTATAATAAATTTAACGCGGCACACCAGTGTGCCACGGTATACCAGTTGAAAACCACTGATATATATATATTGTTATAACAATAATAATGGCAATTAAACATTAATTGTTTTATAGGTTTCAATCCATTCAGTGTGGCCAAACATTTCAAACCAATTTTGGTTCCATTTATGTCTTGGGTTGTGTGGCCAAAGTTTACAGAAACAACAGTCAATAAGCCATCGGTTCAGAAGTTGATTCATTCGGAAGAATTTCAATTTGATTTAGTCTTATTTGAAAACTTCTTCCACGAGTGTTTTGTAGCAATTGGGCATAAATTTAATGCACCTGTGGTACAGCTATTTCCATCTATTCCGAACGCGGGGTCCGCCCAATGGCATGGTAATCCGTATGATGGCTCTTACATTCCAGACATAAATTCTGGGTTTAGTGATGACATGTCTTTCATGGAGCGTTTGACAAATACTGCAATATCATTCTTACATACAGCAATGAGTGCATTTTATTATTTGCCAAAACAAAGAGATTTAATGGATAAATATTTCAACTACACAGGTTGGAAAACACGACCATCGATGGAAAATATGCTAAAAAATATATCGCTAACATTGATGAATACACACTTCTCCATTGGAACACCAAGACCTCTTGTGCCTTCGTACATAGATGTAGCTGGAATGCATCTTAAACCGGCTTCTACACTTCCAAAAGTAAATTATTGTTTAATTAAATTATTACTTCGATTAATGTAATTAATTAATTAATGTTATTAGGACCTTCAAGACATTATGGACAACACCGTTGACGGTGTTGTATATTTCAGTTTTGGTTCTGTGATCAGACTAACTCAACTACCAAAGAATGAACTGGATATATTTTTAAGACAACTTGGTAAGATAAAGCAAAAAGTATTATTTAAATGGGAATCAGATGATGAGTTAGACTGTCCGCCGAATGTAATTGTTAGAAAATGGTTTCCACAAGCCGATATTTTGGGTCATCCTAACTGTGTGCTATTTATTACTCACGGAGGCATCCATAGTACTGAAGAAGCCATATATTTTGGAGTTCCGATGTTGGCTATCTCAGTGTTTGGAGATCAGTTACATAACTCTCTAGTAATGCAAAATAGAGGTGCTGCAATACGCATCAAATACGCGGAATTTACCGAAGATGCCTTTCAAAAAGCTTTAAAGAAAATTATTGATGATAAATCGTAAGTGTTACCAAATTTGTCTTTTTTTTTTATTCAAGTAACATAGTCTAATATTTTTAGATTTCAAGAAAAAGCAATTGAGTTATCAAAGATATTTCATGATCAACCATTGAAATCGTTAAATAAAGCTATTTACTGGATTGAGTATGTTATACGCCACAATGGTGCTCATCATTTAAAAACAGATGCCGGCCAATTAACTTGGTACGAATTTCTTCTTCTTGATGGATTGTTTTTGGTGGTCATCATGAGAATAATTATTACTGCAATATTTTGGTATGTTGGGAAAAAATTGTGGAGAAGATTTTGGAATTGGAAATTAAAACGCGATTAAAAATATACCAAATATACATTATTAATTATTATTAAAGACCAGATTTATATGCATTTTAAATTGTAAAATATGCAAAATAATTTTTGATTATTACAGTTATTTATTTATTGGAAAGTTATAAAATAATGAAAAAAATGATTATATCTCTGTGACTTATACACAGTGGTGGGGTTTCCGAATTCTTCCCGATAGAGCAGCATGTAACCAATAATTTTTTTCAATTTTGTGAAAGAACTTACATGTTTTTTTTCGCAAATAATGCATTAAAAAAATTGTACTTTATACAGCCTAAGACATTCCACGTGTAATAAGGAATCTTCATTTAAAATTTCAAAACAATCGGTCAAGTAGTTTTTGAGATTTTCGCGGACAAACAAACTCTGTTTCTTCATATAATAGTAAGATTATGATGTATAGATGTGTATAAAAACGTGAAGACGTGAAGAGTATTGAAGTATAAATAGCGCGTACAAAATCGTGCGGCCGGCGCGTATCAACTTAAAATATAATGTACCTACAAAAAAATTAATAAATCGAAAAACACGTGTACGCGTGGCTGTGATACGGTCTTTATCGTAGATTAGTATAGATAAGAGTATAAGACACACAATTCAGTTTTTTATTAGTTTTGTGGCAGAATACGTATATTTGGAAAAGTCAAAATTTTATCAAATTTTTTACAAAATTCTAAAATTGATTTAATAACTGCACGGGATACGGTTTCAACATGTTTTTTTAGATATTTCATCTTTAAGAAATGAGGAACATTAAAAAAAAAATAAAATGTAATGCAACTGAATTGTGTGGACAGTTTGGAGGCAATAATGACTTTGAGTAAGGATGTTAGTTAAAGAACAAAGAAAATGCATGTTGAAAGTAATATTTGGAAAATATTATTGAGTCTGCTGATAAAAATTTTAAATTCAATATATATTTTATTGTTTTGGATTCATTTACAAATACATTGAAACGCCGTTTTGAAGATTTCTCTAACATCGTTAAAAAATTCAATATACTTAATCCAAAGAAAACAGATGAAAATCTTGTTTCTATTAAACATTTATCAAGATCTTATGAAGTTGACATAGATGAAATGGATGTAGAAGTGGAATGCTGTTCATTTTGTCTGGTTTACCGTCAAGTTTATGATGAAACTGAATCTTTAAAATTAAATGAAGTATTGAAATTCATGATATCTCGAGACATGGTTTCTTCATATCCAAATTTATATACTTTGTATAAAATATTTTATACACTGCAAGTCAGCAGTGCATCTGCAGAAAGAAATTTTAGCCGACTAAAACTTCTCAAAACATACCTTTGCTCAACTATGACTGAAGACCGGCTATCAAATTTAGCAATATTGAGCATAGAAAGCAACATGGCACAAAATATTGATTTTAATAACGTAATAAGTACATTATTTGCACTAATAAAAAAAGCACAGAAAATTATTGTAATGTTCTTTACTTTTATTTTTATATATTATGATAAAAATATAAACTTTATATATCTATGTATTATTTTTGTATTGAATTAGAATTTAGAACTACCTCCTATTGTGAAAATGAAAGCAGTCATTGAAAACTAAAATTCAATAAATACTCGTATATTGCAACTATACGTATAATCCCTTCTCAAAATCTAAAATACTCAAAATTATTTAAATATTCCAGGTAAATTGTTAATTTAATATAAACTTTAATGCAACAAATACAAATATCTAAGTTTTAAATTTTATTTGAAAAATAGTTATGACTTATGTCTTATAGTTATATTGAATGTTGGTATGAAAATGTGATATAAATAAAGTAAATCGCGAGCGTAGCGAGCGACTGTAAGGCCCAACGGCCAGCGCACACCGAAAGAGCAAAACCGTTCCGAGCTGCTCGGAACATTTTGCTACAAACAGTTCGGAACAAATTCCATTCACACTGACAAAACAAAACAGAACAAGATTAAACAAACACGTATTCATTTTGAATTAATCTTGTCCTGTTTGATTCTATTACTTATGATCTTTATCGGTAAAACCGTATATGGATTTCCTTACAAACACAAGGTTAATTAATTTGTCTGGATCTCACGTCATTTTAAAATAATTATGAAATATTATACTGTAATATTTATGAAAAAAACAATTGACACGAAAGAACGTGTATTCAGTTGTATACTATTCGTCAAATAAACCCGGTGACTTTCGTTTTTCGTGTTTTGCTTGGAGATAAAATAGAACCAGACCAATCAAAACCGATCATGTTTTGTCTTGTGTTTTCATGTTGACTGATTAGTGTGCGCGCGTCTATTACTTTACATGACGTGCTCAGGGGCGTACCGAAGAGGTTTTTATTGGGGGGTCAAAGTTGGTAGTTTGGCCAACTCTAAAAATTGATTCGAGACAACTTATTTTTGTTATTTTGCCGAAGCCATTTCTTTTTAAGGGTGTTAAATTTTTTCATTTTATAAGTAAATTATAAATACAAGTTAAAATACCAATTATGAAAAAAATACCCATTATCAATAATTATAAAAATGTACAACAAAAAATGTTTACTGGTCACAGTTATTATGCTTCAAACAGAAAATAATTGTTATTATATTATCCACAAATACTGATTTAAGGACAAATCTATTTTTGCCTAAATTAACTACTCTCTGTGCCAATTAGATGCAATTTGCTACCGGAAACAAACTTTGACTACAAAGATCGTAGCACTCCTTCAGCCTTCTGGTAGAATTTTTGGGTACAAACATAAAGAAAAAAAACAAACAAAAAAACACATGATTGTACAACTAATACGAGTACATTCCTCGCTCTGCTCAGAATCTAAAACGTCAAATGTGCAACAAAATTGTAAATAATAAAATATATAATATAATATATTATTAATAAATAGGTGGCCCTAGGGCCTGGAATAATTATTAATATATTTAATCTTTAATCTGTATGTAATATTATAAAATATTAATTTATAAAACAGACACAGTAAAATGGTTTTATGGTGAAACAACAATAGTAAATTGTGCCTAATAATAGTAATAAAAATAAAGTAACAGAAAAAAATGTGTATTGTTATTATTATTAAAAATATTAATTATAAATATTTTTCATCGTTATAATTATCGATTAAAAATATTCTTGATTTTTTTAGAATAGCCCATTTTTGAGCCATTTCTTTTAAAGAAATTCGATGCACCAAATCTTTTTCAGAAGAAAGCAACATCAAATTGTTTAACCTAGAGTCTTTCTGGGTTGTTCTTAAATAGTTCTTGACTAATTTCAATTTGCTAAAATGATCTTTCATTGCTAGCAACGGTTACTGGTGGCTGGTGCCATACATGATAAGTGGCACAAGGAATTAGCTAATAATGGCAAAGCAGTTTTCAGTTCATGCGAAACTATTGATAGGTCACTCAAAGTATTTTTATTTTTACATTGATCGTAGAGCACTTCCAGTTCACATTGTAAATTTAATGGATCAATTTCAAATTGACTTTCATCTTCATAAATGACTCTCCAACTGTAGACGTCAATCCACGAATATGTGAAGGGTTGGCTTCGAGAACATATAGTTCGGCAGACTTCGCATTACGTGATATAGGAACCAAACTAGAAAGGGAGGGATAAGAAACAATTTTCAATAAATACAGTGGGTCAAAAAAGTCTCCGTACACTATTGTTAGATTTTTTCAATAACATAAAATGGTTATTTAAAAGTTGAATAACTTCATATTTTTAACTAACATTTATTCAGATACATATTAATATTCGTTTTTAGAAAAATAAAGTATATATATATATTAATTATTTTATTATTTACATGTATATTTATAACCAATTTTAGAAAAATAACAGCAAAAAAGTCTCCGTACATATATGAATAACAGATAAAAATAGAATTGAAATAGGAAAAATCCGCGTAGATAGGCAACGACGTGGTAGAAGGTTGTTAGCGGTGTGGTCGGTTTTTAATACGGGATTTTCTAGGCGGAGAAGACAGTAGGTATACGAGTAGCGAGCGTGAAGGTAAATTTTTACCATCATTCATACATTTCATTTCATTTACATTGAACAATGGAAATTCCAATTGCTATTCGTAAATTAATAGTTCAACTTAGAGATGATGGTAATTCTCTCAGAAATATTGCACAGACAATAAAGAAATCGCACTCGACTGTACAATATATTATAAACCGATACAATGAAACCGGTTCTTTTAAAGATCGAAAACGTACTGGTCGTCCCCAAAAATTAAAATCACATCAAAAGAGGGCCATTTTAAAGACAATTGTGATGGAACCAAAAACCAGTGCACCCAAATTGGCTGGTATGATTGATACTGACTATAATGTAAAAGTTGTGCCACAGACCATTCGTAATGTTATAAGAAACGCGGGATATAAAGGTTGTGTAGCTAGGAAAAAACCTTTTATCAGTCAAAAAAATAAAAAGAAACGTTTAGATTTTGCGAAGGCACACATTAATAAGGAAAATGATTTTTGGAAATCTGTATTATTCAGTGATGAAAGCAAGTTTAATATTTTTGGTTCAGATGGGCGAGTTATGGTGTGGAGAAAACCTAATAAGCAGATGGATTGCAAAAATTTGTGCCCGACGGTAAAACATGGGGGTGGTAATGTATATTAGTTTGGGGCTGTATGAGCGCTAATGGTGTTGGTAATTTGGTATTTATCGATGGTATTATGGATCAACATATATATTTAAACATTTTGAGAAATAATTTACACGCAAGTGCTGAAAAACTAAATATTGGCAATTCGTTTATTTTTCAACAAGATAACGATCCAAAACACACCGCGAAAAAAGTTAAAGAATGGTTATTATCCCGAGTACCAAAGCAACTTAATACACCTCCACAATCACCAGACATGAATCCGATAGAACATTTATGGGATGAAATAGGTAGACGTCTAAAAAAATTATCAAATTCGAAACAAAGACCAATTGAAAAATGCAATAGGTACTTGAAGTATGGAACAGTATTGACTCTACTGTCACAACAAAATTAGTTAAATCGATGGGAAAGCGAATGCACGAAGTTTTAATAGCTAAAGGAGGACCAACTGACCATTAATTATGATAAAGTGATAATAATTATTATACTGTATTAAGTTTAAAATATTTATATTATTTTGTACGGAGACTTTTTTGCTGTTATTTTTCTAAAATTGATTATTAATATACATGTAAATAATAAAATAATTAATATATATGCTTTATTTTTCTAAAAACGAATATTAATATGTTTCTGAATAAATGTTTGTTAAAAATATGAAGTTATTCAACATTTGAATAACCATTTTATGTTACTGAAAAAATCTAACAATAGTGTACGGAGACTTTTTTGACCCACTGTATATTTAAATAAAATTTAAGTAAATATATTTAATACCTTAAAATGTTTTTTAATTAATTTAAAAATAATGAAAATGAAAATTTGTCTGTTATTATTATTAACTCTTCCCTCATTATACCCAGGTCGTGATCTGAATAACCTATGGTGGACAAATATTAAATATTTATGTGTGCTACAGTGCTAGTCTACAGACAACATATAAATAAAAATGGTGGTCGCTAGCTAGTAGGGAATACCTACATAACAAATTAATTGCCATTTGCCATAGAAAACAACCACATTCAGTTGGCTATTTATAGTACCTACCGGCTACCACCATTGGGATTTATGATCTCCTTTCATATCATTATTGGCGCACTAATACATTGCGTAGCACAGAATAATTTTCAGTGTCAGTAGTTCACTGTCGAATTTAATCAATATCACAATCGCTATTATTTACAAATCAATTAGTCAATATGTACAGTTGTTCAGTTTTTATTAAGTGGCCAACTGAGAAATCAAGAAACAAATTATTGGGGGGGTATTATGACCACTCTACCCCCCTGCTATGTTCGCCACTGCATGTGCTCTAATTGTCTCCGAGCAGCTCGGAGCGGTTTTGCTCTTTCAGTGTGCGCTGTGCCTAATACATAGTTGGATGAAGGTTCTACACAGTGGCCTCTCGTAAGTGAGACAGACCCACAGTACTAAAATCCTGGGTACGCCATTGCATAGTTTGCCTCCCTTCAGGCGCGGCTCCAAGGGGGGGCCCTAGGGGTCGCGGCCCCCTCCCAAGCCCGTATTTTTCTAAAAAAATTTATATTGTCTATTACACTAAAACCGTAACTCCCGGTTCCTCTTCCATTGGTAAAGTAAGATCTTTTTTTTTTTTTGCTTATTATGACTTAGCCCCCACCCAACCCAGTCTCTGGAGCCGCCCCTGCCTCCCCTCCATAAAAACAGCCCAAGGTACGCCCATGATAATTACTATTATAATAGTATATTTTATGAAAGGGCAGGAAGTTATTTGGTTGTATTCATGGGTGACATGTACATTTAGCATATATAAGACAGAAAATGCCTTCTCACACAGTCACGTATACTATTTTTTTACCAGACTTTACATCTGAAGCAGCACGGAAAATACCATGTGAATAATGCATATGCCTGCAGTATTTAATGTTTAAACAGTAGGTATAAGTATTCAGTTGAGCGTTAAAGTGTCAATCGGAAAAAATCATTTTTTATTGTAATTCAAAACTAAATTTTTGATATGTATATAATAAAAATACAATTTCAAGCATTTTAAGTAGGAATAAATAATGGCTTTTTTTAAAATCATATTTCCTATTTACTCAATGACGACATACAAACCGATAAATAATAATACTCGTAAACATTAGGTACTTTTGTGTGCACAAATAAGTAGGTATATGTTTAATTTTTAATATATAATGTTTTTAATAAATTTTTCGTTATTTTATGAGCAAAAAAATCATTGAGTAAACATTGATTGGTACTAATATGGAGCTATAACTATTCTACAAAAATATTTTAATTACTGTTGTTAAATTTACCTCGGTGTAATAATATATATTATGATCAGCCATGTATTTTTCTGTAATGATAAAATCTAGAGTTTAAAATGTATACAACTGTATAATATAATAATGTGTATTTTTAATTATGTCCATTTTTAAATAATAATAAAAATGTATGTATGTAGGTAGGTACCTACCTATAATGTAATGTAATAATAATGATAATAATAATTAGTCGTTTGTTATCATTAATCCTCTCGCTCTTTTAGCAGACAATCACGAAATGACTTCATAATTTATCATGTTTTCGGCAATATCATTTTCTATTGACAGTATTGATTATAATGCAAATCTTTCTAGACTTACGGCCAATCGTGAGGTGGTGGTAGGTCGTTGGTCATTTTCTATGAGGTGTATTCTATAGGCAATTCATATTGTGTCTTTTAGAATACGATAATGTGTCTACATATAAAATACTACAATAAAATATGAACACTAGTAAATGACATTGAATAATTTTCTTTAACCAAATTTTAATGTTTTTCAAAATAACTCTTTTTACCTTCTTTAATACCGACCACACTTGGTAATAATTTCGGTTGTCGCTAACATTATAACCAGACAGTTTTTAACAATGTGTTCTTTATAAAGACAACGTATACGAACCAAAAGACTAAAATATATATTCTATCGATAAGCAATACAGTAAAAAAAAAAAAAAAAACAAATGCAATTTTAATATGCCATGACATTATTTTATATATTTTTTTTAACTTGTTATACCTAAAAATAGTAAATACTTATATATTATGTAGGAGTGTTAAGTTGTGCATCACATAATTGATACTATCTATGATTAAAATATTAAATCAATAGCAAGTAATATTATTCTAATCCTGCATGTTCGTATAATAAAAATATTAACCATTTTATTAGTCTACTTTTTACTATTACCAAAATTTAAGAATATAATATCCAAAAATATATTCACATGTGTTTATTTGTGATACATAATTTAATTTAACATTGATTTTCCAATAATATTTTTCCATATTTCTTATAGAATAATTTTATAAATATTATTTCAAATTATTTAATTATCTCTGAACAATTACAAATCGTATAACTGTATAAGGACTGAAATCATCACGCGAACTAACATATAAGTAATGTAATATAATTAAACAATTTGATGTATAACTGTACTTATAAGGTTTGTGAAAGTGCCAAGTGGTATTTTTAATTGTTCTGTCGTCGTCGACTTCTAAACTCTATAAAGTAAAAATCTATACTTGTAGTTACGAATTTGAATTTGTCATCCGCGTACGCTGTGATATAAATCTTCCAATAATGTTCCCAATATTTTTCTGTCGACAAGCTAAACTGATGCCCGAAGTTATCCGAGTCAATAGTACTGTTATTATAGTAATATTCACCCTAAAATCATAATTAAAAACAGGTTAAAATTAAATGTAAACGATTTTCATTGGCATATATCCGGCTTCTAATAAAATTTGTGTTAAAGCATTATTTTGAAATTAACAGATGTCAAGACAATATTGCTCTCATTTGTTTTTTGAAATCAAAATTAAATTTTTTGTTCAATTTGAATAAGCGTAGGTACTCAACGTATGTTAATGAAGTTGACTCCCCCTCCCCCCTCACAACATTTTCAGATCGATATCGGACCAACGACAATATTTATATACCTAAATCTTAACGTCGAGCGAATGTCAATAAAAATATATACCTCAGAAAACTAACTACTAGATGTTTTTGACAAAATCGCGTTTCCAACATTTTTAACAAAAAATTTTGATATTATTTTGGACTGCGTTAAAAAGCATTTGGAAAAATCGAAAAATAACCTCTTTGGCGGGTCGCACGCAAAGGATACTTTTTTCATGAAATGTGAAACTTTTGTTTCATGAAAGTATGCCAATCGAAAATCAATAGACGTGTATACTGAGTTTCACGAAACCGAAATTTCACATAGTTACGCAACTGTTGTTTCGTGAAACTTGTGATTTTGGTTTTAACGAAATAGTTTCGTAAATTTTAGGTATATGAAAGTTTTATTAAATATGCATAAAATTATATATATTTATACATTTATAAATTTATTTTATTTACAATTTATACTATAAAATATATTCATAATATATTTTACCATCATAATTTTGTGTGTTGTTATTATTTTAATCGTATTTATAGTTATTTATCAAAGGATTTACTAAGTAGACAAAATTGAATAATTTTTGAAAGCGTTGTGTACTAGTGTCATATTTTTATTATATTTATTCCTGAGTTTTAAAAATATAGTCATCACTCATTATTATTCAATAGCACACTACACGGAGTGACGTATTAATAACACATGGACAGAACTTTTTCCTCGCCTCTATCCCAACTATTTGGGGTTGGCCACCTTTGTCCTAAACCTCTACTTGACCTGATCTCTCACATCTTCCACGCACACACCAGCGACCAACAGTCCTTATATCACACTCAATCGCATTCAATCACTTCTTCTTCGATCTTCCTCTTCCTCTTCTTCATTCAACATTCATTTCCATAACCGTTATTACCGCTTCCGAATCTTCTCTTCTCATAACATGACCAAACCACCTAAGTCTATTCTCTTTCGTCTTCTCCACGACTGACGCTACTCCTGTGCTTCCTCTCACATATTCATTTCCCATACAAATCGATTATCGTTATATCAAATCACTTTTTCTTATTCTGGTGACACTATATAAGCGTGACGAGTGTCAAAAACGCACGACAGGTGTAAAAAATGATGTCGTATATTTATTCGTATAAGAATTCTTCAAGAAAAATAATTTGAGTACATATTTTTACATTTAAAGTGATATTTTAAGAAAATATTGCTGCAACCCAGGTTTCGGGGATAGGAAAAAGTTCCAGAAGTTTATTTATAAGGTCATCTTATTAAGTACATTTGTATTAGTATCCTCATTCAATTCAGAAACATATATATAAACACACTACACGCACAAAAATTAATTAATTAGTTATAATAAAATAAGATATTTATGAAATTAAAAATAAAATAAATATACGTACATATATAGGACAAGACTTCATCTCATTGTGTGCTGTTTCCAGATTTAAACTAAAATGCTTCAGGAGATTTAATTTTGAACATGCGTGACAAATATCATAGGACACAACATTGTAACAATCGATGTAATGCTCCTTACACTTAATTATATTAAAATTTACCTGCATTTGAACAATTTATAATTTTATATATACACAAACATACTTCTTAATCTTTAGTTCAATTATTCTCAGTTATCTATACGGAAACATTGCTAAACAAATGATAAAAATTGCACAGTCTACATGATGAATCATGTAGAACTATAAATTACATACATTTGATTCATAAGTAATAGTATTATTATTTATAGCCTTATATAGGTTTATAGCATATTTTTTTAACAGTTATTCCTCAAAATATGTACTATAATCAATCAATTAATAATATTAATTATGATAACTAATATAATTTAAAATTTTGGTTTATTGTTCACCAAATAAATATGTGAGAAATTAAAAAAAAAGAAAAATGGAATTTATATTTTACAAATGTTGATATTTTATAAAATATAACAATTATTAATTGTAATACATGACTTATATTAGATGTATACCTACATTGAAATAAAATGTATTTATTATACTTTATAAAGTGTTGTAAATTGTTATATATATATATGTATAAATTTTAATTCTGGTACTTAACCAGTAAATTTTATTTTTGTTAATTAAATTACTTGAATTACATAGTATGAATCAAATTTTAGTATTTAATTTTAATTTCAAGTATTAATTCAAATTATACTTGCATGAAAATCAGTGACAGGTTTGTGCACAAAAAAGCGAATAAACAGACGCTGTCCGTCATTATATTGTTTAATTGTTGATTCATTAATCGTTATGAACGACGTGTTTGCGCTAATAACATTGATCTTGGTATAACGTATTTCACGTTTTAACGATGATTGAAAAATGGTGAATGAGTTCTGTTATCAGTATTGAATTCATATGGACTTCAAAATGATTTTATTTAATAATTACAATAAGTAATAATACTTACTATTTTTAGAATAAATATAATATGAATTATGTTCAGATAGGTGTACATTAAATTTAAAATGTTCATTTTTGCAAATTAAAATGTAACACTACCCTGGATAAAAACCTTATAATTTGAAAAAAAAGAATATATTATTACATTGAGCACTGCAACTAAATTAAATGAGTAGGTTCTGTTGAAGTCTGTTATATACTATTTTACATTTTAATGTTTGTCTATGAACCGGACATTTGTTATTATAAAACGGACAATAGTAAATAAAATATGTTTTTGAAAAACTGTTATCAATAGAATATTTTTAATTCAGTTAAACAATGATGTAATGAACAATAGGTTTTGTTGTTGTTATTAAATCAGTGCAATTTTATAGCGAACTTCATTAAAAGGGCGCGGAAAATAAAAGGATTACAAATTCTATTTTAAATGATTAAAAAGGATAACGAGCCACGGGCGTGATGATTGTCGCTTCAGGGAATTTCTTAGATAAAGATTTTAAAGTTTCGTTATCAGTAATCAATTTTGGAGACATATAGACGTCAAAACGAATTTATTTAATTACAATAAATAATGATACACAGTGTCGGCCTGGCACACCAAGGGCCCCTCGAACTTTTTTTTCTGGGGCCCCCTGTCTCTTGGTTTAATATGAAATTAAAAATACGTAACAATAAAAAACAATTCATTATAATATATGGTGTCCCAGTTCCGGGGCGGAGGGGCTCTAAAATTATTATTATAATATTATTATGATATTGTTATTCGACATATCAAATATATGCACTTGTCTTTCAGCATTGTAAAAAAAAAAATCTATTTCCCATTCTTGATGAAAATGATACGTTTTTTGTTTCTTATGTGCATACTTATAAATTTTAAAGAACTTTTAAATACGTTATTATAAATTTAATACAACAGACACCGAATGAACACAGTGAAATGAACATGCGTGAACAATAAACATTTGACACACGAAACCAGAATAAAAGATATGATAAGATAGATTTATCGATTAATTTTCGTGCGCGTGTCTCTAAAAATAAATTCTAACATGATCGACTTTGAAATTGTCCGCGATCGACCGTTTGGCCGCCCCTGTTCTATAGCTATAAAACATAAAATCAATACAAACAAAAAAACAAATTACCTTTTGCCAATCCTGTTCACAATCTACATAAACGACATGCCGTCCACTCCCAAGATCAGAACAAATATTTTTGCAGATACCATGTTTTTCTGCTCCAGTATGAGAAAACACCATGCCGCTGACCAATAACAAAAACATGAAAACATCCAACTGTCCAAAAATGTGAAGGAATCTTTGGAAGCAAACAACAAGTGGATGTAAAACCTTTCTAAATAAACAGCCAAAAATATTGAATGGAGTTACACAATTCGATATTCGAGCGTTAATATCGAAGCTAAACTTAAATTTGCAAAACAGGTGCACGCCGAAAACGAGGAGACCTCTATCATATGCTTTGCCAAAATAAGCCTCTTCCTCTCAGGACCAAACTTTGTATTATCAAAACGTACACCAACAATTAAAAAATCAAAGGAGTATCTACACTGCATGCAGATACATCGGTACATGTATATGTCTTGTATATATCTCATTTATTTTTTACACGTGACAAAAAGTTACCTATAGCTTAGTCCTCGTCTCCTCGTACCTAGAGACATATCTGTATTTATAGATATATAGATATCTATAGATTGCACTGCCATCGTCGTTCCAATGTGACTGGCAACGACGGTATAGAAGTGGAGGGACCTGGCCGGGTGGTGAGTAGAGCCAGGTTCATGACATCATGGCAGAGGCGTATTTATGGGGGGGCTGATGGGGCTCCAGCCCCCCCCCCAAAATTTAGGAACTTTCTCTACTAATTCCTATGTCTTATGGCTATAGGATGTAATATTTTTAATAAATTCCTAATATGTAGTTGTTTTTAAAATGTTGAGAATTTGGTAATTTGTTCTATTTTTAAGATTAAGTCTTGGATTAGAATTTAGAAATAATTCAGCAATGATATTTACTCAATGCCTCAGCCCCCCAAAAAAAATTTCTAAATACGCCCCTGCGTCATGTTAATGCTCTCGGTGTCGCACAAATGTATAGAATGACCCCAGCCATAAGAAATATACATGTCAATAACTTACGCTGGACCAGCATAGGGAGCTTTCCTTTTCGAGTCCCACTGGACGCAATTCATAATACCTTCGTTCGGACTAAATTCAGTCCTCCGACAATACACCGCAACAAAACCAGCCAGTTATTACTGTATATTAATATCGTGACTTATTCGTAAACTGTAAAAATCGATTTGTTTAGGCTCTTAGTACTAAATTTGTTAAAACGTATTTCACGCCTCGACATACTAAAGTTAGTAAACGAGTCCTGTAATAATTTTTGGAGATGTATAGTATATATAATATACATATATGTATATAAACCATTTTATTTTCAATTCAATTGAAAAACCTAATGTTTTTGAAGTAAATAATTTATAACTTATGTTAAAATAGATAAAAATCAATTTGAAAAAGTTCATTTTCACTACTTAATATTTTACTGAAAAATAATCAAAAAAAAAAAAAATAAAATAAAATAAAATAAATGTATGTTTTATTTTATAAATCTAAATCTTATATTAATGAGTAATGAATCGGAAATAAATAGGCAGATATATACCTATTCTATTACATTTATTTACATTTTAACGTTTGTTACTGATTTGGATACTGCAGGTCACATTAATGAAAAGTGATGATATCAACGAATAATACATATAGTACCTACCTACATTTAATTTTGCAAAACTATTGTCTACAAAATGAATTAAATTTTTTATTGTATTAAATTATTTTGTTCTCTTCTTTTTTTTCTGTTAAATCAATGCAGTCGAGCGTAGTATAAAAAAATATTATAAATAATATAGATTTAACCACTGACAACAAGTAAATTATATAAAACAAAATATTTTCTATTCATTCTAGCTATTCAATGACGACTTTGACCATTGGGCAATACACACAGTAGATAATTTTATATTACCTACATATGTGTACTGTTTTTTTTCAACAAAAGTTTATCATCGTAAAATAATAACTATAATCAGAGAATTTTTTTTCTATTTTAATAATTATTAATAAGGCACTCAATAGGTACATTGCACGTATCAAGGTTGATTACGTAAAATTATTGTCCTAGGTAATCGAAAAACATTTCAAATAATAAGTAACAATTAGTTCAAATTTGTTTTGGGAAAATAGTGCTGCATATTGAAATCGGTAAAATTTTACTACTCAAAAATAGGTTTATATACAAAAAAAATAAAAAAAATTTAATAATAAACACATATCTTGGTATAAGCAACACATTTTTTTGTTAATGATAGTTACCTAAATAATTAGGTAGTAATTAATTGTATCGATAGTGTTTAAAAGATAAACGTACCTACGTTGCATTGCAGATAAATCGGTACATGCCTTGTAGCTACTGAATTCAGTTGACATAACACTGAACGTTTATGCGATTCTCGCACTAACTATGCTTTAACGTTGCTTAGCAACATGACGTGACGTCATGACGTCATCATGGTAATATTCTTGGTGTCGGACAAATTTTCGGAATGATCCCCAGCCATAAGACATATCCATGTCAAAGTTCATTAAAAAGTATGCAAAATTAAATATGGTATTTATTTTTGGCTATAAATTTCAAATTCGTGTGAAAACTATACATTTATTTCGGTGAAATCGAGCAATTACATTCAATTTTCCGTTTTTTACATTATTATTTAATAAAAACATAATTATGAAAACAATGTTCAGTTATCTTTTTATTATTATAAAGTACCTACCTAATTAGGTAACTACTTAACTGTTTTAGAATTATTTTATATTAATAATTTACATAAACTTTGATATAATCTAAGTAGGTAATTTAATTATTTATTTATTCTCAAATTAGGATTGCTTTGGGAAGGAAAATTGCTATTTGTAAATGAATAATATACTATAATAATTGAAAGATTCAGTAACTTTTATTTAAAACAAACATAATACATATATCATAGATGTATGAACTATGAAGGCAGTGAGTTCCTAAATGCCTGTTCATGTAGGTTAGTTGTAAAGGCTTTTTTGTAAAGTTGTATAATAATTTTGAACATGAAAACAGTGATAAATAATTTTACAATATTATGTAATAATAAATGCATACCATTAAAATAATTGAAATTAGTGAAGTAAATATTAACTGCGAGTTTTATAAAATCCACATAAGCAATGAGCATCAATTGGAAAAATTTTAGATTTTTATATAAAAAAAAAAAAAAAATGGAAATATCAATTTCGTATACGACTTTCTTTTCTCATTATTTTTACTTTTTATCTCACCGTTAAAGCTATCTTAAAATCAGTCGCCGGTGTGTAATTTGCACAATGGATTGGCTTCGTCAACGTCGTTTTTAACGAGTATGTTAGTCTATAATTGTATCAAATATCGCGCCAAGTTTTAGTTGTTTTCGTTTAATATTGTTTTTGTATTTATCTTGTCAATATGGAAATACGATGTCATCTCCTGCCACCGTCTCTGAGTTTCAATATTTACAACCCAAAGGAAACAGTGTTAAATTCAAATTATATTTTGACAAAAAGTAAATGTTAAAAAAAACTCTTTTTTTTTTATCGCCATTATTACTGCGTACTTGGTAATAATTTTAATCTTCGCTTACATGTAATCAGCCTTAAACAATATAGCTATATCTTTTATAATGAAAAAATATACGAACAACAATTCCAATATATATTTTGACTATTCTATTAATATAACAAGAAAACAAATACAATTTAAATAATATCGAAAATTTATTTTATATAAAATCACTACAGCTTGAAGTATAAACACACACACACACACACACATATATATATATGTAACTATTAGTGTAAAATTGTTGAGTTTATATTGACATTACTTGTGATAAAATCAGTACCTAACTAGTAATATTATTCTAACACAGCATGTTAGCATAGTATAAAAATTAATTATTCCAAAAATCGAAAACTCCTTCATTTTTCTGTAGGTATTTAATTTTTTTACTTTTTTATAAATCCCAAAACTTTAAGATTACAATTTTCCTATAATATTCAAAGGTATTTATTTTATATTTGTGATGTTTGATTTAATACATTAATTTTCAGTAATATTTCTCCCTTTTTCCTATCGAATAAATTTATAAACTAATTTCAAATTAACTTTAAATAATATCATCATCAGCAATATCATCAAATCATATTGAGATTGAATTAATTATGCAAACTCACATATAATTTAAGCAATATTCAAAGGATTATATGAAATTGGATGTGTTATATTGTTATATTATTATTATTATTAATATTATTATTAGTTTTGACGTCGACGACTTCTAAATTCTATAAAGTAGAAATCTGAACTTGCAGAAACCAATTTTAATTCATCTTCCACGTACACTATGATATAAATTTTCCAATAATGTTCCCAATATCTTTCTGTCGATAAGCTAAACTGACGCCCAAAATTATCCGCATCAATAGAAAAGTTATAGTAATATTCACCCTAAAATCATAATTAATTAAAAGCACATAAAAATGAGGTATAAACCATTTTCGTTGACATATTTAATTTTGGTAATATTTGTGTTACTTTAAAATAAACGAATTTCAAGACAATATTTTATTCACTTTATTTTAAAATTAAAATTAAACTGTGTGTTCAATTATTGGAATAAGGGTATTATTACTATTATTCCTAGTATTTTTTTTTGCTTTATGGGCCATTAAGGCCTTTCGCAGTTTCTATTAAACCCCTCCACTCGTCAGGGTCCATCGCAGTATCAATGTTAGCTGTTCTGTCTACCATTCTTCTATTATCTGCATTTACTCTATTTTGCCATCGTAGTCGAGGTCTTCCCCTGGGGTGCTTGCCAGTTAGTTTATTAATCAGTACCTTCCGAATTATGCTTCCCTCAGCTCGCCACACATGACCCGCCCATTCTAGACGCTTTGCTTTCAGGAAACATTTTATATTTGGTTTATTGAATATAGATTCCAAGTTGGTATTTTTTCTTCTTTCATAATCCCCGGTTAATTCGTTTCTGACGGGTCCGTATATTTTTCTCGAAAAATGTACAGACTACGTAATGTATGGACGAGAGAAAAAATACCAACGGACTGGAATATGGCTATCATCTGTCCGATCTTCAAGAAGGGAGACCTGACAAAAGTTAAGAATTACCGAGGAATCTCTCTTTTAGATACAAGTTACAAGGTTCTGTTTCTGACAAATCTCAACAGACTAGAAAAATACACAACTGATATCACTGGAAAATACCAAAACGGATGTATAAGAGGGAAATCAACTATAAACCATATATTTACCATTTGACAAGTTATGGAGAAATACTATGAATACGGTAAAGAACTCCACATATATGTTTCGTTGATTTTAAGCAAGCTTACGACAACATAATTAGAGATCAATTATGGATTGCTTTGATGAACCTAGATATTCCAAATAAATTAATAAGAATGATTAAAATATGCAACTCCAAAACACTCTGCAAAGTCCAATAGCAGGGGAGCTATCCCCCCTTTTTGAAGTAAAATCGGGGTTAAATCTCTCTCTCATATTGTTTAACCTTGCCCTAGAACAAGTTGTTAGAAATGTAGGTGAAGATCGAGTAATGGAGCTCAATGAAAATGTGACAATGTTAGCGTATGCGGATGACGTTGTCATATTAGGAATAGTCGCCAGGAGATAGTACATACTGTGGAAAAATTAACTGCATCCAGTCGGAATATGGGCCTTATAATAAACGAAGCAAAAACAAAGTATGTGCTAATGGCACGCCACACGCTCATTAAGAACAATTTGATAGTCGGACTATACACCTTTGAACAGGTCGATGATTTTAAGTATCTGGGGTGAACATCAACTATAAAAACGATATGCACATGAAGTTAAACTTAGGATAAACTCGGTGAATTGCGCATACTTCTCACTGAATAAAATACTAAGTTCAATAATGTTATCACAGCCGACAAAGGAAAAAATTTACTTAGGTTATCTACGCCCATTTATGACTTATGCCTGTGAGTCGTGGTCGACGACCCAAGGAGATGAGGAGAAGCTTCTTATCTTCGAAAGAAAAGTTTTGAGAAAAAAAAATTATTCCTAGTATGCCTTTTTTATATTGTGTATTATTTTCAATTATCAATTTGTATGTTCATCCAAAAAAATCCATAGTATTAATATTATTTCATGATAAATATTTTATATTATACAATATTTATTGAATCGTCATCTACAAATTTCAAAGAATTAATTGTGCTAAAATTCAAACAAATATTTCTGACATGTACGTACATATAGAGGACAAGGCTTCAACTGATTGTTTGTACGTCCCAAAAAATGTGTAGTCAAATGCGTTACGAGATTTAAATTTGAACATCCTTGAAGAATATCATAGGACACGACATTGTAACAATCGATGTAATGCTCTTTACATTTAATTATACTATAATTTACCTGAAATTTGAACAATTCATAATTTTTTTTATACACCAAAATACTTCTTTATTTCAATAATTTATTTATCTCTAATAATTATGTATATGGTAATAAAATAGAAGCTAAATAAATGGTAAATATTCCATAATCTATAATCGATGAATTATAGTTAAATAAATTGTATATTTATTATATATATATACTTACATAATATATATACATAGGTACCTATGATGAAGAATTATTAAAATTACTTACCTATATATTTGTATTCAAACTTTTATATGTATATCTTATAACATTTTGTAAGCTATCTATTATCGTAATTTAATCTAAAATTTAGATTATTTATTCACCAAAGATATATGTGAGAAATTAAAAATTTTGAATTTATATTTTATGACTGGTGATATTTTATAGAACATAAAAGTTATTAATTTTTATATATGAATTTTACGAAAATAAATTGAAATTATTATTTTACAATATATTGTAAGTTTTATATATTATTTAGAACGCACATTTTAATTCAGGTACTTTACTAATTCATTTATTATTGTTAATTTTAGTACTTGAATTACATGATATGAGTTAAATTAAAATTGTATTTACATGCAATTTTGTAACATTTTTATGCAACATAAAGTGAATAAATACAAGTTGTTTGTCATAATATTGTTTGACCGTTGCTTCATAAACCGTCAAAAATGACGTGTTTGTGACAATGTAATTAACCTTGGTAAAACGTATTTCACGTTTTAACGACGACTGAAAGAAGGCGAATGAGTTCTGTAATCAATATTGAATTCATATGGACTTCAAAAATTTATTTAATTATAATAAGTAATAATACTTACTATTTTTAGAATAAATATAATATGAATCATGTTCAAATAGGTGTATATTAAATTTTTAATGTTCATTTTCGAAAATTAAAATGTAACACTACTCTGGATAAAAACTTTATAATTTGAAAAAAAGCACATATTATTACATTGAACATTGAAACTAAATTGAAAGAGTAGCTTCTATTGAAATCTGCTATTTACTATTTTATATTTTAATGTTTGTCTACGAAACGGACATTGATTATATAATATTATAATAGAAGAGACAATTGTAGATAAAATATTGTTTTGAAGGCCTGTTGTGAAAAGAATAAATTGGACACAGTTATACAATAATGTAATGAACAATAGATTTTTTTGTTTTTATTCATTGATCAACCATCAATGTAATTTTATAGCGGACATTATGATACAGGGGTACGGAGATCAATGGGATACAAAATCCTTTTTTATTATTATTATTATTATTATTTAATTTTAAGTTTTTAATATTTCTGAGTTCAAACATAAATATTTTAAAACGTTTTACAGTGTACACAGTGTCACAGACACACAGTGTGTATGTCTGAAAAGTTCCTGAACTAAATGTCTGTATTCTGTTATCAATTTAACATGTTCAGTCTCGATTTATGTTTTAGCTGCATATAATGTGTTCATGTTACCTTTTACGAGCCTGGATTATGAAACAAATAAGGGCAATCAAATTTTATATTCAACTTTAGAAATTTTTTGTAGAAAATTATTTTATGATACAGCAAATATTTGGTAATAGAGCTACATCTCGTATTACAACATACACATGATGGACGAAATGGGAAGCCATCGAAAGCTGTTCATGTTTTTCTTAAATATTTTCTATATGGGAATGTGAATGCATACCTTATGGTTCATACTACTAATAACATTATATATAATATTAAAAGAAATTTGCGAATTATAGTTTCAATGGGTTTCTGCATATGTAAGTTGCTCACACTCAGAAAAAAAAGGTATTTAGTTTCAAGAATATGACTATTTTAAATTAAATACCGGAGTATATAATTATATTAATCAAATAATTCTTTAAAATTATTATAATATTTTTAATTTTATAGAAATTGTTTTAATTTAATAAAACTTAAGGCCATTAAATCAATGAAAGTGTTTTAAATCTATTAAATTATATTACTTAATATAAATATAATTTTATATTAAAATAGATCACTTATTTATTTAAAATTATGATAATTTTATTATTTTTATGAAAATACATGTACCTTCAATTAATGAATATTTTCCTTTAAATTAAAGTAATGTAAGTTGTAATAAATAAGCATCGTATTAATTACATAAAGTTTTAAAAATGAATATTCCACAAATTCATTATTTTAATAATATTTTCATTATTATTATTACAATACCATTAAATGTATAGATCACAGGTATTTAATTTAAGGAAATTTTACATTATTCCAATTGCTATACGATAAATAGTTCGTAAATGCCCATATCAAACAGTCACACACACGAATAATAACGAGTTCGTATTGTCATTACGTTTACACTTTATTATATTTATTTTACATTTGCGCGTTCTATAAGTATTTGGCGGATGTGATCATTTCGTGATTTCTGTTTTTCTGATTTATAACGAATTTACAACGATTTTTATATTTTTTATCCTTTAATGATGTCAGATCCAGATGGTTACATAGATGATGCTGAGTTTTCCAGTGTACATTTTAATACAGAAACTGCATTATTATTAGAAAAGTTAATTGAATTAAAAGGCGAGTGCTTTTTCAACGTATTTGTCGGTAAGTAATTAATATTAATCATATTTTATTTTAATTAAATTTTTAGAGTTAACTTATTTTTGTATAATATGGAGCATATCCTGAGAAAAGCAACTTACTTTTTGACAACTGGTCCATTTTTGTAGATAAAATAATACCTCTTATGATATTAAAAATAAAAGATGGCAACAGTAAAGATGTACTTGAACAATTACATGAAATTCCAAACTATGAACTAGGTATTGTTAATCTCCATAATTTTTTTGTTTTTTACTTAATATTTTATTTGTTTTGTTTCAGATTCAAAAAATGTATTAATTTTTGCTCTTTTAAATTCTTTAATTGTACCAAAATCAAAGTCAAGTTATGTAGACAAAGAAACAAAGAAAAAAAGATTCACTAAAACTTCAATTGCTGATGGAAGAGATGCATTTTTACTACATGTTGTTACATTAAAGGATTTATATGTCCAAATATTAATTATTTTAATTATTAATATTATTATTAATAAAATTGATATTAAAATAACGATAAGTAAAATATTAATTTAAATAATTTATCCTTGATTTAATTATTTGATTTCTTTAATTTTAATAGTAATATATTCTTATTATAAGTAAAATTGGTATTAAAACAATGAAAATTATGGTATTAATTTAAGTATTTTATTTTTGATTTAATTATTTTAATGCCTTACATTTAATAATATTGTGTATTTATTATAAATCAAAGAGATGTTAAAATAATGAAAATGTATTATATTTAAAATATATGATATCATTAAATTTAATTCCTTTACACATTTAGTTTTATAACATAATTCCATAGGCTCGAAATCATGACCTTTTTTCTTTAATTTAGTAGTCATTTTCCATTAATCTGATGACATTTTTTTCTGAGTGCACATAAAGCTTCGCATTAATTTTTTAAAATTTAAAGTAATAATAAATCATTGTGTTCGAAAAAAGATTAAAAGCGAAGCTGATGATTTATCATAAAATTTTAATTAATGAATATAATAAACACTTTTGAATTATTACAAATGTCTAAGCCAGTGGCGTATTTGAGACTTCACCTCAGGGGGGGCGATGGTAAAAGAACTCCCCCCCTTCCCACCAATAAAAAAAATTATATGTAGGAATATAATTATTGAACAAAACACATTTTATTTATTCAGATAATTTTTGATAACTATAGTGTTACCAACATTTTCATAAAAAATACTTGTAACTTATAACACAGAACAATATAAAATAATATAATTTTTTTAAATCTCTTGGGGGGAGGGCGATTGCCCCTATCGCCCCCCTCAAATACGCCACTGGTCTAAGCTTGTATTTCAATTTAGCTCTAAATAATATCAACATTTTACACTTATTCAGCTAAATATGTCGACAATATTTGCAGTTTTTTCTGCAATTTTCTATTTGTTTTAATTACGCTTGAGAATGTAACTGGGTAAATCGAAAAACTTATCAGACGAATTACTATCTAATAGCGATTTGCTACCGGAACTTCACGAATGTCTTAAAAACATACTCGTATATATAAAAACACATCGTTGTAAAATCAGTACATTCTTCGCTCCACTTGAGGCTTATTATAACGTGTGTTTAAACACATTTTATATATTTTTATAGATTTAGATTCGTTTATCATGTCTTTTTTTATCCGATGTAATTTTTGATATTTATATAACATATGAAAATCGATAAGAAGATATTTAAATTTTGAGAATTAAAAAAAACCTTTAAATAAACTATTAACTTAGAATTTTTTTTTGTATTATAATAAAACTGAGTATGAGTCATTCCATATGATTTCATCTGACGAGTGTGCTGGATAACTTTTAAAAATTCTGAAACTTTATATACCCACTAAATATGTAATGAAAAGTCAGAAAAATATTTTAAAATTTGAGAAAAATTAGTTTACTTGGATTTAAGGACCAATGAAAAGTTATTTTTAGACATAATTACCTTATGTTCCGGTTGCTATATCATTTAAACCAATTGCAATATATACTTGAAATCTTCAGATAACTGTTAAGTATGAAGTATTTTAAATTTTTTTATCCTTACAACGTTGTTTTATTTTGAAGTCAAAGGCACATAAAAGTTGGATAAAAATATCTAAATATATATATATATATATTTTATTATAAATATTTGTCAATTTTCAGTTGTTAATAATTTGATTAAAAACCATATCTCCAAACTGAAATTCATACCACATGTTGTAATTAATATTCTTTACTCCTCACATAAATTTCAGGCATATAAGTTTGACCACATCAGAGTTACAAAGCTACAAATTTACCATTTTAGAGCTTTCGAATCAACTTCGTACATACGTAGCATCCACGTATATGTTTTTAATGTAACCAAATATGAAATAATTAAAAGTATTATGACGTCTACTTCATAAAAATATTATTTTAATACGAGTTTCATATATTAATTGATAAAAAAAAAAATCATAAAAAGTTCAAAAGTTAGATATTTTTATCCAACTTTTATGTGCCTTTGACTTCAAAATAAAACAACGTTGTAAGGATAAAAAATTTAAAATACTTCATACTTAACAGTTATCTGAAGATTTCAAGTATATATTGCAATTGGTTTAAATGATATAGCAACCGGAACATAAGGTAATTATGTCTAAAAATAACTTTTCATTGGTCCTTAAATCCAAGTAAACTAATTTTTAAAAAGTTCAAAAATATATTTTTGAATTTGTATAATATGTATAAACATTTGATAAAAGTTTTGAATTTCTTTGAAAATACTCAACTTCAAATTTATTTAAAATCAGGTGATCTGGTATGGAATGACCCGTATATGTTTTAAAATTTATCGTTTAGGCATTTTCATTTTTAAATAGAAATCCGTTGTTTTTCGTGTAACTTTTCCAGTCAATTAACTTGTATAATCACTTGGTGAACGATGGTGCTGCTATAATGTAACCAAACTCTATATTGTTCTTGTCATTTCTGGGCACTTTGAACATGCCCTGACATCCCCAATGTTCGCTAAACGAGTTCATCACAAGCCAATATTTAATTCCGTCTTGCGAGCCCCAACCGATCAGTTTTCCAGAATGTTCGCCTTCACGCCTGCCCCAAATATGGGTATAAATAGCTGTTGAATTATATTAGTTAATTATAGGTCTACAAATATACATATGGAGGTAAAACGAGCATATTGAATGAATTTAATACAACTAACGACATTTTCCGTCGACCGCCTTGTAATCCCGGAAGTCTTCATATAAATTAAATGATACTTGCAGTGGTCCATTTTTTAACAGTTCCCTCATAATGGCCTCAGAGTTATACCGTGAAAATAATGTAAAGTGATCGACTGTTAAAAATATTACAAACATTTTACAAGAATTATGTGATTATGGAAATTCTTTTTTAACGAGCCTACTATAACAATCGTGTTATGAAAAGTTTTTGTTTTAACAATATCTACATATGCCATGTAAAGGTTTTTTTAAGTTTTACACTTTTTAAATTGATCACTCTTATATAATCTTACTAATAATTTCATGTTTCATATCACTTAAAATTTTTCCGAAAAAGATCGGTTATTATTATTATTATTATTATTATTATCGTATGGTAAATTATAACAGCAAGATAACACACGTAATAGATGGTATATAAAAAATAAAAAATTCGTAAGCCGCACAAATCATTATATATGTCAGGTCGTGTTGTGCGTGTACATTATAATGAAAATAACCTTAGTGATAACAATTATAGTGGTCATTTAATTATTTGTCGAGATTTTATGACAACGTTTAACGCATGTAGTATAGGAGAATTTAATATTTTACGTACTTTTAAAGTAGATGGGTTTTTCTTTGATCGGTGTGTAATTCGGATTTGTACATTTGGTTTTGAAGCACGTGGGCGTCTGGAAACATTGAGTGCTGCTTTTGTACAAGTCTTTTTTTCTTAATGGCTTTATGCGGTAAGGCTGACATCCCTGGAAAACAAAACAATTCAACGTGTGGATTTGTGTAACATTTCGACGCGGTTTGTACACTTATTCGGATTTTGTAGAAAAACGAATAAAAAAGTGTATGTGTTTTGTACATGGTACTATGATAGTATGACGTGTTTTATCATATATTGATTTGTGGTAAAAAATATAGTGCCGGTTGATCGCATTGTGTCCATCCGGAAAATGATTTTTAGGGATATACAATTATTAATAAATGGAACAACAAACAGAAAACAGAAGTGAGTTGGAGAATTTTTGATTGATAAATCTTTGAATTTAACTAATAAACGCTTCAGTCAGTTTTGAAAGTTAATAAGGTTTGAAACAAATACACCCCTATTTCCTCTTTTCCGAATTTGACTCGAAAATAAAAATAACACACGTTTTGAGGAAACAAACAATTAATAGACGACATTAATTTAGGTCTTCTTTGATAACAGAAAGTTATTTATTTCAGACGTCAAGTAACAGAATACTCTACATACATATATAATATATATATATATTTTTATCGAACTTATTTCTTCTTAAAATATTTTATTATTGTAGTGTTATCATATAGGAATACTTCCGTGGTGAACTACTTCTAGCACAGCAAATAAAAATAAATTCTAAAATTACGTTACGCGGATCTTAAACAGTGATATTTGGATTGAATATTATATTTATATAGTTTCACATCCATTATAAAATTTAAAGGAATGTTATTAGTTATTGTTCGTATTTTCCAATCAAAATGTTACCTATCTTAATTATAATTTCAGAACGAGATTTCTACGTCATTTTATTTTAAATGGATATTACTTTAAAATATAACGATGAAAAAACTCAACGAGGGAACACAGATAATAGTCTGTATTTATATTAACATATGTTTAAGCTCCAAATTCAACCTGAACGCCACAGTTATATGTATTCACTAAAATGGTCTATACTCTATACTCTATAGACAATCGTAAATTCGTTTATTTACATAGACGTAGACGACGAATGCGAGTATGGAAAATAAAGTTGGCTTGGTGATAGAGAGAGACGAAAAATATTACCGCTACTGTCCCCAAAACGTCATATAAAGAGGGTGTAGAGTTGGTCGCTACTATATATCATACAATACTAGTATTTGATGTTATATAATACATCTTCGAGTTTGAGTATTCGGTTCCCGGTCATGCTGCCAGTGACCAAACCCGTATCCCGTACGTGCTTCCAGGCGTTCAACAAGTTACCACCACCGCATCCGCAACAGTTCGGACAACACGACAACAGCATCATAGCTGAAAATGGTAGCTGCATGTTCCCGTACGAGCGTATGCATCGTCTGTCGGTCAACGTGCTGGCGATTGCTATTGCCTGTATATGCATCACCGTCAATCACGGCTATATTACTACGCACGTTATTAGTGTAAAAATAAAACAAACAAATTGAAAGTATTTCAAAGTGTGATCATCACACTTTACGGTAATGGTACGACGTGTTTGATCTACGGCTGGGTTAGGTGATCTATATTATAATGGTTATCTTTAAATTCGATAACAAACACAAACTCTACTACACCATATGTCTATACACTATATACAGTCTACAGTAGGTATTAACTTTTTTACATTATGCTTACCCATCCTGATTTGCATTTGCCTTGGTTGCTCACGAAACCAATAGACGGACACATATTACCCCATTTTATGCGGGCATCAAAAAACGCTGGCAATTTCATTTTATTTATGTTTATGGCAGTCGTCACGTTTATTGTACTTTCCCTGGTATGGTGGATATCCGTAGACTATTAAAGAAATTATTAATTCGTACGTTTTATTCACCAAAGAATATTGTGATATTACAATAATTTAAATTTAAAACTTAATTAAAAATACACGATTTAAATTAAAATCGTTGTTTATTTAAAGAGAAGGGAATTAGAAAGAAAAAATTGTTTGGAGAGATTGTAACATTAAATTATAAAACTCGAAGATCCACTGTCTGTGTCTCGACACCTAAAACAATTAATATTATGTTACGTTGTGCTTTTCAAATTCAATTCGGGCGAATGTCCATTCGGGCTGCAGTCGCTTCGGGCGAGTGGATTCGGGCATTTGTCCGGGAACGATTCGAGCAACGTCTTAATAGAGGTCGTAGAGAAATGGATTTTCAGTAAGATCAAATTTAAACTTTTTACTATTACACCAAAATATTGTCAACATTAAAAAAATAATTTTATGTGCTGACAAAAATGAATATAATAATGGATATTTCACGATTGTTATTAAGTATATTATAATCATATTTTAAATTTCAATTTAAATATTTGTAAAAATACTGTATGTATTATATATATATATATGTATGTATAAATAAAAAACAAATTTGTGAGTATTAATTTGAAATGAAACAGATGAAGTAGGGGAAAGACGGACAAAGTGGCCAGTGAGGGTAAAGTAGCCATTTGTGTTATCTCAGCTATTAATCGCTACAACCACGCGGAAACCGCGCAAATCGATCACAACCGGTGTTATCAGTGATGTCAGTGACTTTGAAGAGGAAAGTTTCATGTGTTATAATTTTAAATTCATTTTTACGTTTTTTCACCTTTTTGATTATAGGTAAGTGGAATTATTTTAGATTATAGCTAAATAATGAGTAGGGTTATTATTATTCAATCTAATACTTATTTATCAGCGTAATTTAAGCTTTCTAACGATGTTTATTTAAAAATACTCAGTTATGTGGTTTACATTTTAGACTACGGTTTTTGTAATGGCGTCATTTTGGGCAAAATGGCCACGTTACAGGTCGGGCATAGTGGCCACATGGCCACATTGCCCGGAAATGATTTTTCTATTCATAATATTTAAAACAATGTTATTTAGGCCATTTTTATTTATCCAAATGTTAGAGTATTATACAAGTTGTATTTAGAACTATATTAAAGATAACTTCATAGTAAAAATTACATTTCAGCCATTTTTTGTTTATTATTATAGCATATTAAGATGCCCAACAAATATATCAGAAAAACAACTCAACAATCATGGAGTGCAGATCAAATGCAAAACGCAATAGAAGCTGTAAGAAAGGACAAAATGCCATTTGCTACAGCAGCAAAACAATTTAATGTACCAAGAAACACACTTAAAAGGAGAGTTCTAGGAATAAATAAAGATGCGATTGAAAATGTTAAAGTTCTTGGTAAATATAGAAAAGTCTTTACTGATCAACAGGAAAGTGAATTATTAAACCATATATTTGATATGGAACGACGATTTTATGGCATTACTTTTAAGGATTTACGATATTTGGCGTATTCACTTGCAGAAAAAAATAATATTTCTCACCCATTTAATAAAGAGAAGGAAATGGCTGGTAAGGATTGGGTAGCTTTCTTTCGAAAAAGGCACCCTAGCATCACTCTGAGGACACCAGAAGCCACTTCAATGGCAAGAGCACAAAGTTTTAATAAAACTAATGTTAACACTTTTTTTAACATTTTGAAAACAGTGCAAGACAACCACTTTCATCCTGCTCATAGGATATACAATGTAGACGAGACTGGCCTTCTTACAGTTCAAACACGAAATTCAAAAGTGTTCTCTTTGAAAGGAAGAAGGCAAGTTGGGGCAATAACGTCTGCAGAGAAAGGCTTACTTTCAACATTTGCTGTTTGTATGTCTGCTGGGGGCACATTCATTCCTCCATTTGTTATTTTTCCACGAAAGAAAATGAAGGCAGAGCTTAAAGATGGAGCTCCTCCTGGTTCTGAGTTCGCTTGCAATCCAAGTGGCTGGATGCAAACAGATATTTTTATGCAATGGTTTGACCACTTCTTAAGATATGCTAAGCCTTCAGCAGAAGATCCAGTCCTATTAATTTTAGATGGTCATTCCACTCATACTAAGAACATTGCATTTATTGAAAAGGCCAGGGAAAACCAAACAACCGTGGTGTGTTTGCCTCCTCACTGTAGTCATAAGCTACAACCTCTGGATGTGTCTTTTATGGCCCCCTTTAAGACATATTACATACAAGCTTGCGAGAAATTTATTAGAAATAACCCTGGAAGGGCTATAACACAGTTTCAAATCAGCAAACTTCTCGGTGAGGCATTTTTGCGTTCAGCTGTTCCTACTACAGCTATCAATGGATTTAGAAAATGCGGCATTTTTCCTTTAGACCCCAATGTGTTTACTGATCATGATTTTGTAGCTGCAGAAGTGTCTGACATTTCGATGAACCCTCCAAACAATGATGTAAATGTTGCTGAAGTGGCAGGACCTAGTGGTGGAGATGAGGCTAATGAGGTGTTAATAGTTGGACCCAGTAGTGAAGCTGTAGCTGATGAGCTACCAACGCCTAGATTCAGTGGCTTAAGTTCGTTTACAGTAAGTCCAAAAGAAATTCTTCGGCTACCAAAACAAACCTTAGTGAAGCCAAGAATTCAAAATAGAAAAAGAGGAAAAGCAGCTATTATAACATCTAGTCCATATAAAAACCAACTAATAACAGATAAGCAGACAAAAGAAGAAGAAGAGGCCAAGAAGAGAAATAGAAAGGAAAAAAAGAAAACTCAATTAAAAAA
The DNA here is from genome assembly GCA_032441835.1 of Slavum lentiscoides. Lineage (NCBI taxonomy): Eukaryota > Metazoa > Arthropoda > Insecta > Hemiptera > Aphididae > Slavum > Slavum lentiscoides. The sequence continues at coordinate 26,187,880 of CM063706.1, forward strand.
GAAAAAGAAATTCGAACCAGAAGAAGAAGTAGAAGAAGACGACGAAGAATGCTTTTATTGTAATGAGGCATTCTCAGCATCTAAAAATAATGAAGGATGGATAAGATGCTCCAAATGTAAAAAGTGGGCACATGAAGAATGCGCTGGATGTGAGGAAGAAGACAAGGAGTTTGTGTGTGAGTTCTGTATTTAAGTTTTGTAATTAAGTAAGTTGTATTCCTAATGTAATATGTATTGTTCCTAAGCTTTAAAAATGTTCAAATAATTTACTATATCTAAAAAATATTAATAAATAGGTACTTAAAGAATAATGAATAATTTGTTCATTTACTTATACGGGTAAAGTGGCCAGGGTCTGGCCATATTACCCGACCTAACCGGGCAAAGTGGCCACATTGTAGTTTTTTTTAAAAACTAACATTTATATTTTAAAACTAAAAAATTTTTTTAAAAATTCAGTAGCATCATAAACTTAAGTAGTTATAGTTGTTATTCGTATATTTTTTTATAATGTTACTGATTAAAAAGGTATAAAAAAAATGCATTAAACCTTAGAGTGGCCACTTTATCCTTCCTTCCCCTACAGGTTTGAGCTAAGGCGCCTACGGCACTCCCGCGGACCGCCCGACGTTCGGCATGCGGCCATACGGTCCCGGACATCACCAGCTGCGCCTTTTCGGACGCAGCGCGCAATTGCGTACCCAACACGGTCCCCTATTGTTTTCGAGCATCACTCCCAGGTACTTCAGGGACTTTCCTAGCCGTGCCGTCTCACCCTCGACGCGTATCCAGGGTTCGGCCGTCCCGCGACCATTTTTCTAATGCGGTTTACGCACTATTACACGTGAATAGTGATAGAAGTGTAGTCAAATACGTCTCGAGGGCAATGTTTTACTATCGAGTGGGAAATCTAAAATAAAATAATTTTTAAATGTCATAATAATATTTATATAATACTCACCTGGACGATGACCGTAAACCTGTAAATCATCATACAATAAAAGTACAAAATTAACACCATTTTTAACAGTTGTTTAATCATTGGATGTTCTTTGCAAAATAAATATAAAATTAACACCATTCTTACAACTGTGCAATTATCGTACGTACTATGTCGTATAAAGTAAAATATTTCGTACGACCCAGTTGCTATGTCCGATAAACAAACAATGATCGTTTAATGATATTTAATATCTATTTATTACGAATACTTTTTAATGTAAAATTTAAATTAAAAAATTTATAAAAAGATAGGTATACTATATTAATGTTTAAGAATGGTCGGAAATCATTTCATTCCCGATTGTTTTAATGGAATTTTTGTAATGTCAATATAAATATCAAATTTCCTTCACAACCTCCTTGCGTTATAAAAGTCCAGACTGCATTTTTTTCTTTTTCAAATTTATATAATTAATAATAAATAATCGTACCTAACCTAAATGACAGCGTTAGCTTTGGTTAGGCTGCGGTGTATTCACGGAGTTCTTTATAGGCCATTCTGGTGCGCAGTCTCGCGCTGTAGGTCCACCAGTTTGCAGGTATATACGCGGGAACAAGAACAATAATCGCAACGCCCATTTATATTGATTATAATTAAAAATAATTATTAACTGCTTAAACAATATTGTATTTATTATAATTACAAATTATTGATAAATCATGAAATCTAAATCGAAAAAAAAAGATTCATTCGAAAATAAATTGTCAAGATCGGAAAACGTCATATTTTTTTACCTATAAGCTATAGACGAAAATTCGACCATATGAATTTAAATAAAAGAGTTATAAATGGAAATTAAATTACGAAAAAAGATATGAACCCCCTCAGTTTATTTTGTAGATTGATGTCGAGATCTTTTTTTTTATTTTTTTTATTTATTGAAACTATATACGTTATTCAGTAAATTAAAAAAAAATTAAACCTTTAAGCCAAAATTTACTTTCTGATAAGTTTAAATATGTTTTGAAAATTAAACGTAAGTTATTTGAAGTGTAAATTTTTGTCCACATTTTAGGAGGTACAAATTATCGTTCTACAATAAATGCATACGCGTATAATAATTTTTTTTCACACAACGAGAAATATGTGGATAATCTCAAAATTGCGTATTCAATACATCATACAACATTTTTCTGCTTCCTTGAATGAAATTTTATAGGCGAAAAAAATGTTTAGTTATGTTATAATATTATTATATAAATTTAGAACTTGGCCAATCCAATTGTTTCACATAATATTATTGAATTTATCGTACATAAAAAATGTATTATACATTATTATTTATTGATTAGGTTTTATTTTAGGCCAAAATTGTATGGAATTTAAAAAGCCATTCTATACAGTATGTACCTAATCTGCAATTAAAAATTCAAGTTCAGCATTTTGTTTTGATATTCTATTACTGCGCAGTTACCAATACTAATCTGAACTTTTTAAGTGATATAGAATAAATAATAATAATAATAAAAAATATTTTTTATATATATATATACAGTGGCATCATTTGGTGGGGGCAGGGTGGGCATTTGTCCCCCCCCCCTCTTGTTAACAGTGATTCATGCTGATACCTATGATGTAAATATAAATTATTCTAACCAAATCTATAGCAATGAGTAATAATAACAAACCGCGTGGCAAACAGTGGATTAAAATTAAATTAATAATAAAATAAAAAAGTATGCAGGTTATAACCACGATTAAAGGTGCTTAATTCGTGGTTACAACTTACCGCGGTTCTGGGTTTTTTTTCGATAAACATGGTTATCGTTAAAGGCAGTGCATAAATTATTGATGTTACCCCTAATTCGAAGAATAAGATGTACGTTTGACGATTGACGAACCTATATCGCTTACGGCCATAAACGAATTTGTTTAGCCGTTGTTTAACGTTTTAAACGTGTTTTTTATGTATATATACACATATTTTTTTTTTGTGAGTGGCAAGTATAAAAAATAAAAATGGAAAAAGCTAAAGGTGGTGTGGCCAAGACGGCGAGAAAAAGAGAAAATATATAGAACAAGCTGCTCATAGCTGGTCACAAAACGTCGTTTCTAACATGTTTAATATTATCACCAGTGCTTGAATAGAGGGGGGACGCGGGGGGACGGAGTCCCCTTTCTTTTTTCAAAATATTATAGCGTACCCCTTCTTATTTTTCATACCGGGACGCAGAGAACGGGACGATCAAGACTCTAAAATTTTATTGAACTAATTAAAATAAAAAATTTTATTTATAGGCAGTGGTCGGTAGTTGTCACAATATACAAACAATATAAAATATGTTTTATTTTCATAAAAACATGTTCATAAGAATTGTTCAACGCACAGATTTCTCGTCAAAACAAAATACAAACGATTTATGAACAATTAACCAGTGCGAAACTAAAGTTAACAAAAAAATATAACACTGTTAAATGCCGTCCAATATTATACACGCATTTAATCAGTTTGTTCACAGACGCGAACAGCTCGGGCAGACCAAGTCGAGACCCCGAATTCCACGTATAAAATGGCAATCGAGAATGAAACCATCGAAAAATGGTATAACGCCGTCATCGAACTGGTTAAAAATGTTGTAGGGCTAACATTTTTAAATAAATATATAACTTCTTTAAACGGTTATTCACATACTCACTGTACATCTCAAATACACATTTTGTTCTGGAGGTTGGCCACTTCCAACGCCTCAATAATGCTAATGACCACTAGACTGGTGATGTGTTTACTAGGGTCCTGTTGTCCTAACGAACTTCAAACGGGACGCGTTTTATCCCGTCTAACATGATTTTTTGGTATTTCCTATTTTGGAAAGTAATTCCCGATTTGTGAGGGCGGTGGGAATTTACACGATTACGCATTTTTTCTTAAATTGCGTAAAAATCGAAGCGAATGACACCTTTTTTTTAATATTTCGTATACGGGCCAGTAGTTTATAATTTGGGCCGCTAAAAAACCGAAATCTCGGTGGGCCGTTTCCGTCCGATTCGGCGCTGCATGACGGGCTCCCGGACCGGGAACCGATTCAATGGCAGTAAATATAAAATATAATAGTGTGCCCGTTAATTTCGCCGTTACCGAGAGGGTCCTTCGTCAACGCTGCCACCACAAACAACGATGCTCGACGATTTACTCACCGTCCCGTCCATTACAGGATCGTGTACGACGATGAAACGTACTCTTTTAAAAAAGTGTACGTCATGGCGTTCGTTATGAATTACCGTATTTTTTTACACTTTGTTTAAAAACAAAGTATAATATCAGTGAAAATTTTTTTCACACCGTCCTACCAGAACTAGATGTCATACCACCAATAATCGTCGGTGTTGGCCGTTTAATATATTTTGTCGACAGTCGATGTAACACGACAAATACAATTTGTCTTACGACCAAAAAGGCTTTGAACATTACGTATGACAATCGTACATTTCAATATACGCGGACCGCATAATTTTAAGGTAAATGAGAAAATAGCTTTTAAAAATAAAAAAATTTGCCAAAAATATCACGATAATGGGAAGGTCCGGGATTCGACTAGCGAATCTGTAATATCATTGATTATATATTACTTAAGACGGGTTTACACGTTACGATAAATGCTAACAATTTATCGTAACGATCGAATTGTTTCGATTTATCGTTGCGTATAAATAGGACATTGTAGCGATTTATTGGAATTGGAATTGGATCGGATGATTGAAGCCGAGCGGCATCAATTTCTGCAAATCGTAACGACAAGTTGGAACATGTAAACATGTAGCATAACAATTTATCGCTACAATTTGATTTAGTTTGCATTGGCCGTTCACGGAGGATAGTTCGTTTTTTCGTTGATAATTTTTTTTATTTTTACTGAAATTATCATGGCTCCACTTTCTTCTTGGTCTTCGTGACTGTTTTGCTTTTTTCGCTAAACAAACTAGATATAACGACCACAACAGTACTTCCTCCATGGCGAAAGCTAATGGCCAACTGAGTTGTGATGAACCGTGGTCGACAAAGAATATTGGACAAGAAATCGTAGCGTGTAAACAATATTCACTATTTCGATAAATTGGTACAATAAAAACGACGATAAATTGTCAATTACATTGTAACGACTTATTGTTACGTGTAAACCCGGCTTTATATTAGTAATATATAATCAATGGTAATATGATCGATTTTTTTTTTTGCATCCCAGGAGTCGGGGGGGGGGGGCTTTGGCAAAACCAGTCAATGCCGACACCGTCGTACATTTTACGTTTCAATAGTTGGTAACCCTACGCGCGACTCCATTCGCGTTTTGATTTCACGCAACTCATTATTTCTTCATCGAAACAATATCACTCGCGAAGACCGTCCTACCACCCGTTATTACTTATTGTAAACATTATATTTTTCAATCGATTCTCTCTATCGCGGCAACAGAAAAGCATTATGAGCAGAGCTTTACATTCGGGCGTGCCCGGCCTTTTTTTGTAATCGTTTTCTTTGTATATAATACAGACGGGAAGCAATAATCACCCGCTTTACGCACAATTTTCTTCCGTAAGACGGTATACGAAATATACCTCTTACACTGAAATACACCGCAACATTTTAACGAGTATCGTTTACTAACCGATTGTAATAAACAGGCTTCGTTAATAGTGTAAAATAACGATTGGTAAAAACGTTATCGTTGCAGAGACTTATTCTGAACACTCGCGGTTTCATTTACAAAAAAAAAATCGAAATTCGTGTTTACGCATTTTTTTACACATTGTGCCTCGGCACGCCCAGCAGTAGATCGGTTCACGAACTGATCATCACAGTCGGTACTCATCTACGTTAAAAACGCTTTTTAAAATACCACACAGCCCTTGCCACAAGACAAGAACTAGCCCAGCCGCGCGCACAAGTGTACGTTTTTTTTCCCCCGTTCAAAACGGAGTTTGAACATAACCACGAGGTCGAGCGCCTACGTGATTATTAAATGGCGAACTCGGTCGCGTAAACGGAGATTTTTTTTGTCACGCGCGAACGCGTCGTTAAAATAACGCAGTTCGCCGCGTATCTACCAAAGACACTTTATGGCGCGTACACGACAAATTTTTTTCGTGTAAAATGGCGATTCGGCCGCGTGCTGGTCACGAATGCACACGTGACAAAACGTCGAAACAGCAACGACCGAAACCGCAGCAAAACACGCGAATCGCGCGTACAAAATACACGGCCGTGTTGTTACACGAGGCGCCATTGCATAAAAAAAGTTGTAGGCGATCGCAGGTGAGAAATCTACGCAGCAGCCGCGACCGACTCCGACCGAACGACGACTGACGACGAGCGCCGCGTAACAGCGGGTAACACCGGGCGGCGGTAGAATTTTCTCGAACGTCGTCGTATCCCCGAAATAGCCAAACGCGCGCGCACTCACCGATGGAAACGCAAGGAGAATACCGATGACTAAACGATGGTCGTGTAGATGACGAAAACGCGCGAGATAAACGCGTTTGGCACCGACTCCGACCGTGTCCCGTTCAAAGTTCAAACGACGACGCCGCCGCCGCCGCCGCCGCCGAACGCGGAATTTTCGCTTCGCGCTTATCTTTGTGTCGCGCATGTTCGCCGAAACTACTCGTCAGATTATCTCGATTTTTTTCGTTTTAAACGAAGTTTAGTTATTAGCCTCAATTTCAATTCTATAAATTAATTTTTTTTAAATTTATTTATAATCGTTTATTTTTCAATATCCTACGGCGCAGTGCGGCAAAAAAACAAAAAAACACAGACGCGTGCTCTCCCACTGTCGGGCATCCTCACTCCCCGCCGCCGCCGCCGCCACCATATCCATACTTAATATAAGTATCAAAGTATGGATTATAATCTACACTAATGATGGGATTTTTCGTTCCTTTTACTGTATCGTTCTTTTCGTTCCAGGTCCACAAAAGGAACGATTCCGAATGACTCATTTCATCGTTCCTTTCGATACTTTTTACTGTCGCTACCTACCGAGTACCGATACCGAACCGAACTACTACGTTTGTTTTCCAGCCTCACGTGTCGTTTTTCAGTTCCTGAAATTCCGATAATAGCGGTATTCGCGTAGTGGAGGGAACTACGAATATTACTAATTTAAATTATTTATTATTGATCTTACAGTTACTAACACGTTTCAGTCACTGTAAGTGTTAGTCATTTACGTCCTAGGTGTGTAGTCACTTTAAGTCACAATATCCGACAATAAAATTTTATTTCTCTCAAAAAAATCATCGGTGAATTCGCCATATGCATGACAAAATACATCGCCCGATCCTTCTTGAATGTGGGTTATTTCTTTAATTTACATTTGGAACGGAGTGGGATTGTATAATACCCACATCGTACAAATTACAAATGTGGATAAATTGATCGATAAGGCCTAAAAGTAACGAGTAGGTGCAATCATTCCGACTTGTTCCTCCTCTGGACTCATACGAATAGCACGAACGAAAACACAACCAGCCAGCTAGACCAGGCCACCAGGGAACGGTAATACTACGATACGCGGTATGCAAACGCAACTACGCAAACGCAAGGTTCGTAGATAATATTACCTAAAAATATTGTGCGGTAGCATCGGACAATGGTAATCGGTAGCGTTTCGAACGATAAAAGACGCGTACATCATGTCAGTCACAGAATAGATTAATGTGTCAGCCTCAATTCGGTGTAATCGGTGCGCGATACGAATATGGAACAATTTGGTTTTAGACCTATTGCACCTAAAAGGAAAGAGTAGGTGGAATCGTTCCATTTCGTTCCCCCTCTGGACTCGTTCCAAAGGAACGATTCGTTCATGAACGACTCATCACTAATCTACACTAATATAATAGTTTTAGATTCTGAACGGAGCAAGCGGATCTAATGGTTTTTTTAATGATGTTTATTTATTGATTTTTTTCAATAGTTTTTTTAACGCGACGCGATAAATTACCGAAAAACCGCTAAAAATGGGATTTCGTCAATATCACGTATAGTTTTTTCGCTATAATTTCGAAAATAATCATTCTGTTGTCTTGAAATTTTCAACAAAATTGTATATGTGTGTGTGTGTATTTTTTTCGACAAAGTGTGTTACACCGAAGCTCCGCTCAGAATCGTTTTATCGAATGCAGAGGCAATATCAGTTATTTAATGATGAAATAAGCTTTAAAAAGTTTTATTCGTCAGTCATAGATCGACGTGTTACCTCAGCTGAGCTAAAGAGGTGGGAATCAGTGGCGCCGAAGTCTGAAAATACTATTCAGGCGAGTTGTACGTGTAACGGCCCTGAAAATCCTACCGGCCCTCTATATGAATAATGTATTTGAAGCTATATACACATTTATCACAAGAGAAACTTGGATCACAGGTTATATTTACGTACTATATAGTTATTTATGATACATTTATTATAGCTGACAAAGTAATGAATTTCCTCCCACAAAAAAAAAATATATATATTGGGCAATTCGTGCCTGTGATAACGATAATATCAAAATGATGTAAAATAGAAATTGTATTGAGCTAAATGTACATAAATGGGAAATAGTTAAATGGGCCGGTTAAGTCTTCTGCTTCCCCCTTTCGAAAACTGAAATGACGGCACTGTATATGTATATAAATAAATAAATATATGTATATAAATTAAAACTAGTGAGTATTTTAAGAAACAAAAAAAAAATATAGGGTTTTTTTAATTAAATTTATTTATTTACCACGGGTTTCGGCTTAAAGTCGTTGTCAGTTCTAAAATGAAACAGAAAATATAACATTTAAAGTAAAAAATAAAAATTAACAAAAATAAAGAATCAAAATTATGATTATAAGTTATAACAATGAAAAAAAAAATTAAGGGTAACGAGCTTGAGTGCTATTCTGGATGTCGTTTAAATGAATATATTAGATAAAGAATTTAGAGTTTTGTCATTACAATTAATTTAAAAGCAATGATAAATCGTTGCATTCAGTAAGACGATTCCGAGCAGAGCTTCGGTATAATCTTATTTATTATTAATGTACGATAATGTGAATTATGACTAAATTGCGTTTATGCTGTTTTCAACAAAATGTTTTGGTAGTTTTGTAAGCTGCGTTTAAGAACTACGGAAAAAATAAAAAATTAACCGGCTTAAAGTACCACCCGAGCAAGATTTGCTATCGGAAAATAGGGACAAGTGTAATGATCGGAGCATCTTTACTAGTCGAAAAAGTGTATACACAGACAAAAAAATTAAATACAAAATAAATATCATTGCAATATAACCAATAGCTTCTTCGCTTCGCTCAGAATTTGAAATGTATATTCTATCCTTAAACGGCAGACCCAGTGGTGTATTTAGAATTTCGTTGCCCTAGGTACACGTTTATTTGTTGCCCCCCTCTGACCACCCAAGTGCATGCAAATTTTTAGTACTATATTATTTTTCGTTTAGTAATAAACCAAGAAATAATAAATAATTAGTACTGGTTGAGGATGGCATTTGAAGGGTTTAGGTCAACTTCATGTAAGTGCGCCTACAAATTATATTTCTCCCAAAATTCGTTGCCAAGATATTAATGTGCCAAATTACAGGCTACTGAAAATTGTCGATTATATTATATTATATATTTTTTCCAAACTGAAAAAAATGTCGGATATTTCAAAAACGAATAATATAATAGTATTCAAATAAAACTCTTAAAAATTTGTTGCCCCCAAAAACGTGATGTCCGGGTTAATTGCCCTCCCTAGCCCTCCCCCCTAAATACGCCACTGGGCAGACTCATAAATATACTCGTAAGACGATTTCAGTGTATGTATGAAGTAATAAATAATTTTACATAATTTATTGATTAGATTTTTGTTTGTTTTTATAATTACGTTAATGGTGATTTGGATACGTTCAAAGTGGTGCAAACTTTAATGCGTATAATATTTTCCGAAATAATTACGGACTATCAAATTATTCTGTAATAAATTATTAATATTTAATTAAAACAATAATATAATTATCGATACCTTTTTGAGTTCTACAATCGTAGCGTTTTTTATTAAATATTATTATTATTTTTTATATATTATGTACTATACCTATGAGTATAATACTTGAATTCAACGTTGTATCATTATACCACAAGAGAGCGCTATTCGTTTCAAACTAAACACGATTATTATTATTATTATTTCAAATTCGCTATGAAGAAGACGTATTGGTTTTACATTTCTTTCAATGACATGACGTTTTTTTAAGTTATACGTGTTTATCGCTCACTGTCGCTGTAGACGAAGTTCTTTAAGAATATGATTTATCTTAATCGATAAAACACTAAAATATTGGCCGGCGCGGGCCGGTAATGGTATTGTTTTTGGTTGAAAAATTTTTCGGTTTTCTGTAGTTGAAATTTAAAATAATAATAATGAAAAAATACTTTCAAAAATTTATCGAAAAAATAATATAAATAAAACAATCTAAAAAAAAATGTCCGCACTAGGTATTGGAGTACTTTTGGACCGAAAATAGAAATCGAAAGTAGTACCAAATTATATCAATGTCATCAACAAATAAATAAATAATTTTTACGAACGACTTGTTTGTAACGAATTACAGTTTTTGGTATATTTAATATCGCTACACATACAATTTTTTCGTTTAGAATAATAACGAAATTGCATTCGAGTAAAGAAACGAGTTTGAAAATGCGATTAAACGATGGTGTTTTTTTTTTTTTTATTGTAGTTAATCACATGTACCGAGCTCCGGTCAAAATAATTTCGTGAAAATGACGAATAATAATTAATATTCTTTCATAGAATTCCGAACAATCACGCGTAATCTTGCGCGTGGAAGTGAGCAGTGTGAAACCAGTGGTGTATAATTCACTGATACGTACGTGTGCAGAGTATTTATAAATAGTTTCCCGATATAGTTTATTCGAATATATCGACTATTCCAGCTATAATACGTTTTCACTGTTCGTTTATACACATGTATTTTAACCGCCACATTGCATAAAGATTAGTTTAAAAATAGTAAATGGGGAGCTTTTTAGTGCCGAGGAAGTTATAAAATTTTATTAACGCTTTCGTGAACGACGGTGAAATCTACTGCGAATCTGCTGTTCGCCCAGTAAAGCAGTACAATGTCGCGTGCAATTTTAGTGTTTTTTGAAGTGTAATTAAATAGAACAAAGTAATCGTCGTGTCACACAATGATGTAATATGGATTTCCATTCTATTCTGTATTTGATACAAAATATCATCACAAATATAATCTTTGTACTTGATCCACAAATCAATTGGGTTTGATGGGAAGCATGTAGATATGATTATAGAAAACAATGTTCGTATTTGATGAGCGTGTGATGATATTACAGCATCATTGAGAGTTTGATCCCAATGAGCGTCATTTTCAAGCAATTGCAAACGTTGACAGAGCTCTCTGTAGGATCCACAATTCACCATCAACAGTTCTAACTGTTGGAATGATGTTGGGCCACGTACATTGACTAATAGCAGTCGTAAGTAAAAACATTCATCATTGCTTGGATGTACTTGAATAAATCCGCCAATCGCATCGGTGGAATATACATCTGTATATCCTGGAACTGGTTTTCCTTGTTTCCGTCGTATAAATCTCCTTGAGGATTGATTCCAGGTATAATATTTTGGCATTTCAGAATATAGCAATGTTTGTGCGAAATCATCGTTTGGCATGTCTCAAAAAACTGGTTAATGTAGTAGATGGTGGCTGAGCAGCTCTTTGTACTGCGTTCTGCTGTAAATACACTTTGTCCATTTTCTAAATGCACAGCTAAGTGAACAACAGAAGGGTGTCTCTCATGAATAGGAAAGAAAATATTCCAAACTGCTTCATTACTACTGACATAGCGGCCCATTTGGTATTGGGTAACTCATCATTGGAATTCTCTGCACAATTCCAATCACAGCCTATCACCCTTTGGTTACATATTTGCAAATGTATTTAATAGATTTCACTGAATGGCAAGATTCAACGTTGATGTGTGCTTTGAATGTCTTTGATAAAATGGGTGAATATGGAACAATCCAACGATTATCTATTTCAATATCTTGTTGATTTAATTTGACAATTGTTGATTTTCCATTGTCTGCTGTCGATCTGCGACGATACAATGGATAACCGTCATTACCAGTAATTGTTTCCGATATTAATGTCCGTGGATATCGTTTTTGAACATTTACCATCCATCATACACGGTGAATATTGATTAAGAGTTCCACAGGGACCATGTATCATGTTTTGATAACTACCCATGCAATCCAGGATCTACTTGTACATTAGGGATTTCAGCTGATACTGCATCAACTTCATTTGGCCTTATTTTTTCAACCAACCAAATCAAAATGTGTGCATGTGGCAATCCTCGTTTCTGCCACCTCCACAGAATACATCCAGCAGCGTGTCTCGTATCATTTGTATGGGAAAAAAGAATCGTTTTGTGCAATGTAGTACGTGCGTGCGTGTACGTGTACATGCGTACGTGTCTCGTATCATTTGTATGGGAAAAAGAAAAGGGCTATTTTAGGTTTTCCAGCAATAATTCTAATTTTTCTCGCCGTAAAAACCATCCTTGAACTTCAACGAATATTTGAAAAAAGATTTGGGCAAATTGGTCCAGGTTGTTGAGTTATGCGCTTACCAACACATTTTGCGATTCATTTTATATTATAGATGTACTATACCTATGAGTATAATTTGAATTCAACGTTGTATCATTATACCACAAGAGAGCGCTATTCGTTTCAAACTAAACACGATTATTATTATTATTATTTCAAATTCGCTATGAAGAAGACGTATTGGTTTTACATTTCTTTCAATGACATGACGTTTTTTAAGTTATACGTGTTTATCGCTCACTGTCGCTGTAGACGAAGTTCTTTAAAAATATGATTTATCTTAATCGATAAAACACTAATATTATTGTGCGCGGGCCAGTAATGGTATTGTTTTTGGTTGAAAAAATTTTTCGGTTTTCTGTAGTTGAAATTTAAAATAATAATAATGAAAGAAATACTTTCAAAAATTTATCGAAAAAATAATATAAATAAAACAATCTAAAAAAAAAATGTCCGCGCTAGGTATTGGAGTACTTTTGGACCGAAAATAGAAATCGAAAGTAGTACCAAATTATATCAATGTCATCAACAAATAAATAAATAATTTTTACGAACGACTTGTTTGTAACGAATTACAGTTTTTGGTATATTTAATATCGCTACACATACAATTTTTTCGTTTAGAATAATAACGAAATTGCATTCGAGTAAAGAAACGAGTTTAAAAATGCGATTAAACGATGGTGTTTTTTTTTTTTTTTGTAGTTAATCACACGTACCGAGCTCCGGTCAAAATAATTTCGTGAAAATGACGAATAATAATTAATATTCTTTTATAGAATTCCGAACAATCACGCGTAATCTTGCGCGTGGAAGTGAGCAGTGTGAAACCAATGGTATATAATTCACTGATACGTACGTGTGCAGAGTATTTATAAATAGTTTCCCGATATAGTTTATTCGAATATATCGACTATTCCAGCTATAATACGTTTTCACTGTTCGTTTATACACATGTATTTTAACCGCCACATTGCATAAAGATTAGTTTAAAAATAGTAAATGGGGAGCTTTTTAGTGCCGAGGAAGTTATAAAATTTTATTAACGCTTTCGTGAACGACGGTGAAATCTACTGCGAATCTGCTGTTCGCCCAGTAAAGCAGTACAATGTCGCGTGCAATTTTAGTGTTTTTTGAAGTGTAATTAATAATAGACCAAAGTAATCGTCGTGTCACACAATGATGTAATATAGTGACAGCGTTTTTCAGAGCGTATTTTAAGGAATTCGTACTGGGTGGCACTATGACTAAGGACCGATTTAAGTGCGCCTATCACTGTGCAAGTTTTTAGTATATGTCCTATTTAAAACCATATTGTTCACTCGCCCGCGTTCGTGTCTAGTTCCTATGGGATAATTTGCAATGTATTATAGTAATCGTTTTATGTATAGTGATTGGTGGTTATTCTATATAAACAATTTCATATAAAATTCTTCTTCTTCTTCCACTGGCACTTAGTACTCTCTAAGAGTTTTGGCCGCCATCACAATATCTTTCCACTTTTCACGGTCCTGGACTACTTCCCTCCATTCCTGTACTCCCAATCTTTCAAGGTCTTCTTCCACCACATCCAGCCACCTTTCTAAGGGTCTCCCTCGAGGTCTCTTTCCATTGGTTTCCAATTTAGTACTGTTCTACTTAGATCATCCTCGCTTCTCCGCATCGCGTGTCCTAACCATTGGATCCTTTGCCCTCTTATAAAGCTGGTTTCTGATGTTTTTCCCAATTCGTCCTGTAGTTCTTTATTATATAAAATTAAATAATAAAAATAACTTATTCAATATAAAACAAATTTTAAAACAAAAAAACTCGAAATTATAATTTTTTAAAATTTTTGTTTTACTTCTGTAAAAAATAATTACAAGTTAATATCGTTTGAGAATATTTTTTTCCTTCATATAAAATTATTATAATATTTTTTTCCCCTCTTATTTTCCGTGCGATATATAAATATGTATATATATGGGTCTATGCAACTTCGTATCTGTCTCTTTCCCATGGGAGGGGGTTAACAAATTTTAATTTTAATACTAGTATACAGCCACTCATGCATTTTTATTGTAAAAACATAACACGTGCTAAAACAATTAAAAACAAATTTAATTATAAATATATAAACATAAAAAAAATCTTTGAATTTAAACATACTCGAACTTCTACTCGACTTATCTTAGGTCCATGAGGGGGGGGGTTTGACTCCCATAATCCTTCATGGGTACGCCCTATATATATATATATTATATACAGTGGCGTAGCGTGAAACTTGGTGGTCCTAGGTCCTATAAGAGACGAAGGCCGTCTTCATAGTTCTTAAATTATAATAAAATTAAATAATAAATAGTGATTCTAAAACAAATAGGTAACGAACCGTGGGGTGTTGTGAATGTCAAAAAACTGAATTACTTGGATAAAGATTTTAGAGTGTAATGTTATCAGTTTATCACTATAAATCTGTAAGCAATGATAAATCATTGTATTCGATAAAACGATTTTGAGCGGAGCTTCGTTGTGAGATTTTAGGTATATAACAAACTAACTCTTTTTATGAATTAAATACCTCAAAACCCATAATTGCTATAAATAGTCCAAAATTAAAAGAAAGTTTTTCATAATTTTTTTCCCTTAATATATAAAATAAACAGTTACATATTTGATGAATATTTCAAATTTCTATACCCATTAGCTTCAAAATTACAAAGAAATAACGATAATCGATTTTGACGAAATCGCGTTTTTACCGTTTTTGTGTAATTTTTCAGTAGTTTTTGAGCTCTATTTTTAGGCGCTTTTGAGAAAATCAAAAAATGACCTCTCTAAAGTACCAACTAGAGGCAATTTACTATCGGAAATGAACTGTGCTTGTAAAGATCGGAACACTTCTTCTTCTAGAATTTTTGGTTACAGACATAAAAAAAACCTTCTACTCGGACATACTCGTACATGGGGGGTCCCGGAGCCTGAGCCTCGGTGGCCCCGGCTTAAATACGTCACTGTATATATATATATATATATAAAATGTCATTCGTATAAAATAATAAAATAATATGCGTGGCACAATCACCAACCACTGGATGACATTAGTTCTTCACTAGGTGGCACTAATGCCACCTACGTTGTATGTTAAAAAAGGCCCTCTTTAACACAGAAATTAAATTATAATAAAAATATTAATTATTAAATAGTGATTCTAAAAACAAAAAGGTAACGAGCCGTGGGGTGTTGTGAATGTCGCTGAAGTGAATTACTTGGATAAAGATTTTAGAGTGTATTGTTATCAGTTTATCACTATAAATTTGAAAGCAATGATAAATCATTGTATTCGATAAAACGATTTTGAGCGGAGCTTCGGTGTAATATTTTAGGTATATAACAAAAACTAACTCTTTTTATGAATTAAATACCTCAAAACCCATAATTGCTATAAATAGTCTAAAATTAAAAGAAAGTTTTTCATAATTTTTTTCCCTTAATATAACCATACATACAGCATAACCATACACTTTTAGTATATTGTTAATAAATGATGAATGTAATTTATGCAAGTGGTTCGCGTGACGTAGATACATTTCAAACTTTCAAGGTTTTCAATAAGCCGTGTATTCGACATAATATGTATTTATTATAAATAATTAAATAATACGGTTTCTTATATTATATTAAAATATATAAAAGTAAATATTTGATATCTATATAATATATTGAGTTTTGTGGTTCGTCGTATCGAATTGAAAATAAAACGTTGCGCCATCGAACAAAACAAAATGGTAATATGTTGTTTTCGTTTTCGTTCGTTATTTATTCATGTTGTGTTTGTAGCGTATAAACGTTTTAAAAACCAGAAGAAGAAAAAACGTCCGTCAAGTGTGCTGGTGTATTTCGGGTTGTGTATGTATGTAGGATTCACACCGGACGTCTGAAGTGGAACTGTCTGAGAATACTAATTTCTTACACTGCACTCGTTTTACACGTACGCCGACACACACACACACACACACACACACACACACACACACACACACATACACACACAGTATAATATAATATGTTTTATAGTATTGCATACAGATAGAATTCTATGCGAGGAACAATGGGATTTTGAATAAATTAATTATTTTTCTCTCCGAGGAAATAGTGAGTGGAAAATAAGTATGAGAAAGTGTAGATATTTTACAAGATATTTAAGTATGAGCGTAAACGTGTCGGTCGAGTAAATACAATAATCGTTCTATGAAATAATATGATTAATAACTATATTTTTGAATTCAACTCAAAAGATGTACGCAATCAATGGTAAAACGTTCACGGGAAAAATGTCTTTCATCTGCTTCAGGGTCTCTCAATTGTGCACGTTGTTATAGGTACCTCCAAGCAGGGGCGGCTCTAGAGACTAGGTTGGGTGGGGACCTAAGTCATAATAAGCCAAAAAAAAAGGTGTTACTTTACCAATGGAAGAGAAACCGGGAGTTACGGTTTTAATGTAATAGACAATATAATTTTTTTTAGAAAAATACGGGCTTGGGAGGGGGACGCGGCCCCTAGGCCCCCCCTTGGAGCCGCGACTGCCTCCTAGTGATAAAAAGTATTTGATAATTGTTTTAATAAAGTACGAAAAATTTGCAGCAAGACAACAAATCAAAAAAATATCGTAATAATATTCAATGAAATTTTTTTCAATCTAATATTGATATACAAAAATATTTGTAGAATATTTCTAGCGAAAAGATTTTTAATTTAGTATTTTTCATTAATAAGTTTAACGCTGTCATTGAATTCATCGATATATATATATATATATATATATATATATGCATTTTTTATAATTCTAAGGTTATAGCGTATACTTTATCGAAAGTGCTATATTATTTGCATTTGAAAATCGTTGTAAAAAAAAGAAAATATTAGAGAATCTAATTAAGGAAAGAAGATAGATTTTCTGTAATATTCTTTTACTGAATCGCATTCATAAATCGATCGATTTTCTTTTTAATGTTTACGACATCAAAGTCCGAACTCTAAAAATTATATTTAAAAATATAATTAACAAGTTTTTAATATGATTTTTGAAGTAAGTACGAGTCTATGGATATTGACTATAATTTATTCGTAACATGTTAAACAGCTGAAATATAAATATTATTAGATATAATATTTAAAGAAATTATAAATTCCATTAATAATAATATTATATTACGATTATAACTGTATTTCTATATAATATTATATATTATAATTAAGTATACGTCGTTCTATTGACAAAAACAAATACAAATAACCATTACAATATTATTTTAGTTCATTTTTTTCAGTAGGGTCAAGTGTCTTTTTTTCCCTCCATAAAAGACACCTACGCGTATATTTTCATATGTTTTACAGTACTATAAATACGTGAAAAAAAACCACATAAAAGCAGTTCGTATGTACGTATGGATTTAAATTTGTTCGCATTTCGGACCGGAATAAGTGTATGATTTTTTTTTTCATACATGATTAATCATACTTACGTGCTTACGAATTACAGGCGCCTCTTATCCTCCTCACCTCTCCTCACACGCGATTGTAAGCTGTAAAAATTATAGGTGTTTAATTGCACCGGATCGTTGCGTGTTGAAATCTTTTAATCGACCATTAAACTACGCCACCTTTTGTAAACGCTGCACAGAGCACTGGGTATTTTTTTTTTTATACGTTTATATAATATATTATAAAGGTACCTACCACACTCGAGACACTAATTTATTGCTCGATTTAATATATAAACTTCCGGTCATAACCATCGGTTCACGAGTGCGTTAAAAGTTTAATATTCTGCAGCAATACTTTTCACGCAAAATGTATTTTATTTCGTGATGTTTACTATTTAAATAATGAATAACATACAATAGGCAAGCCAAATGCAATACAAAAAGTTCTATACACGTAAATTTCACGCATAATGCCATAATTATTACAATTTATATACAGTATGGACTATGGAAATAGAAGGCTACGTTTATTTGAATTTAGTCATTTAAGGCGTTACAATGTTTAAAATTGTGACTTTTAACAGCTTGAGTTATTTTTTTTAATTTGACGTTTTTATACCAAATATTTTTATGATATTAGACAGTAAATTTTGTCCAAGGAGCAAAATTTTCTGTAAGTATCATTTATTTTTAATGATGTTGAGGCCGCAACAGTCAGTTATTTGCATACGCGCGCGGACCGATAATATTATTTATCTGTTCGGTAATCGTTTAATTTTATACCTTGAATTGCAACGGCCAACGCCCTCGTTATTATTATTATTATTATTATTATCATTATTGTCGTTGTTGTTCCGTAACCGTCGTACTCGTTGTAATGTCGTCCTCGCGTTTTTCTTGTAAAATTATACTCAAAAATTAGCTAAGTTGTTCAATCGTTTTATTTTCGTTCACACGTAATGTACTCTCTTTTTATGTTATAATTGCTCGAATAGAATTTATTATTGTATATTGGCTCGAATAGCCTTTATAATTTTTATATTTGCTCTAATAGCATTTTCGTTGTATATTGGCTCGAATAGCCTTTATAATTTGTATATTTGCTCTAATAGCATTTATTGTTGTATATTGGCTCGAATAGCCTTTGTAATTTTTATAATTTGCTCTAATATAGCATGTATCGTCTCTAATAGACAAATTACTTTTATTATTCTTTCGTGTACAAGTTAAAATTGATTATTAATTATTGTACGAGTATTGTATTATTTGAATTATTTATTTATATTATCTAGCGTGTGTGCAATTGTTCGATTTAGTTTTAGGTTGCGACTGGCCAGTCAGCGTTTGTGAATTATTAAAATTGCCGTAAGTACATATTTTATTTTAATTTTATTGTATTTTTTGATATTGCGGTAATTGATTTTTATATTATTTGTTGAGCCAAGGGAGCTAATTTTTACATATTTATATTACAATTTTTGTACTCGCGTTTATATTATTTTGTCATTTCGCGATTATCTATTCATTTTATTCTTTAAAATTGTGAATTGTTAATATTTTTCACATTATATTATAATTATTGAACTAAAGGTATTATATATTTATTTTATTATTTATTAAGTTTTGTGAAATCGACACGCACTTTATTTTTAGTTGCGTTCGGGCGCGTAATAATATTTTATACTCTCGGCGCGATCATTTTTGGTGACCTCGACGTGATTTAGGTGCGGCAAATTACTTACCAGGTTAAGCCGCGAATAAAGTAATAGGTCGCATCTATATTCACCTACATCTTTAGCTGTCGTTGTGATCCCAATTTTTTATATATATATTTTTGTTTTGATAAATTTCGTCTTTTACACGTCATTATACCATCGTCATCGCGTATGTTTTTTCAACATTATTGTTCGTCGTGAAATTTCGTTAAGTCGCGATTTTTCAAAATTGTTAGTGTTTTCGTCGTCGCAAATCGTCGTCGCGATCATATAAAATTATTTATTTTATTTTATTTATTTATTTTTTTTTTTATCGTATTTATTTTGAAAATTTGGAGAAGTTGTTCCTGTATTTTAGTCATTTCGTTCTTCTCTCTCTATTGCCTATCATTTTGTCGTTATCCGTAAATTTTGATAGTATCATATTGGTCAGTTTTATTTTCGTCTTGATAAAAAAAAATGGCTTTTGACGAGTCGTCGCAAAAAGTAATTACTGATCTCAAAAGAAAACGTGGGTCATAAAAGCGTCGTTAACACGAATTGTTACCTTCGTGAATAGATTTGATCCTCACGAACAGGCAGTTTCATTACTGGAATTTAGGCAAGAAGAACTTCCTCAGATTAATCGTAAATTTGATGCAATTCAGAGCGAAATTGAACTACTTACTTCGAAAATCCAGCGGCAGCTGAAGAAGAAAGAGAACGATTTGAAACCGATTATTATGAAATAAGATCTCGAATACAGGAACTCATAAATGCAGAGAAGCCACCCAGTACAACTGGTCCTAATGTGTCATTCGGAAATACTTCGGTCGTCAATCGCACACAATTAGCGCCCATACCTTTACCTAACTTCAATGGAAACATTCAGGATTGGGCATCTTTCTATGATGTTTTTCGTGCCATGGTTCATGAAGATGATACATTGTCAGCTGCGCAAAAATTTTATTACTTGAGATCATGTCTAAGTGATCAGGCTTTAGATTTAGTGCGCTCTATTCCTGTAAGTGATGGGAATTATGAAGTAGTGATACAAAGGTTAAAGCAACGTTATGATAATAAGAGTCTGGTCATTCAATCACATATACGATCTCTTTTGGACAGTCCACGCGTGGAACAATTATCGGCTAAATCATTACATAAATTGCACTCTCACGTTTGTACGCACGTTGCAGCTTTAAAGGCATTAGGGCAACCGGTATCACACTGGGACGCATGGCTTATCACGATAATAACTAGTCGTCTAGACAAAGACACTGGACATGGATGGCAGCTTCATCAACGGAATACTGATCTTCCAAAATTCGAACAGCTTGAACAGTTTTTAGCAAGCCGCTGTGTAGCTTTAGAAAGTTCAGAGTCATGTAATCGTGGCATGGGGGGAGACAGAATCAATACTTCAAATATGAATCCAAAAGGAGCCAAGATTGTTTCAAGTAAAAAAGGTTTAATCGTTACTGAAAAGTCGACCCTACGTGTATATGCTGTGGTGAACTTCACAAGTTGTATGCGTGTGAACAATTTAAGAAAATATCAGTAAATGATCGATTGTCGAAGATTCGAGAAGCTCGACGCTGCTTCAATTGTTTGTCTCCGTATCATGAAGTGAGCAGTTGTAAATCAAAGTTCACGTGTCATCATTGTAAAAAAAGGCACAATACCCTATTGCATTTTGAAAAAGTAGATAAACTAGAAGCTGAGAATAAAGATATAACCGATGAACAGCAAGACAAGCCAACGACTCAAGCTTTGGGCCGCTCGAAAGAGTAGTCATGTGTTCCTAGCTACCGCGATAGTGTTAGTGGCAGATCATCATGGTGTCAAAAGAAAATGCCGTGCAGTCTTGGACAGTGGATCTCAAGTGAATTTTGTGTCAAAGGCTAGCCAACTTGCTGAAACACCCTCGTGAGCAAGTTAATGTACCTATCAGTGGTATCGGTGCAAATCGAGTGAATTCAGTTGCCAGTATTAAGATTAAATTGAATCCAGGGTAAAACAGTTCGTCATCGAATTAATTTGCCACGTGTTACCAACAATTGTAGATGATTTTCCAGCGTGTCCAAATACTTTTCAAGACTGGAATATTCCTAGTAAATTTGTAGCACAGCTAGCTGACCCATCATTTTGTTCATCCGGGCCAGTGGATATACTCATTGGAGGAGGAATATTTTTTGATTTAATCGAGCCGGAACGCATTCCGTTAAACGTGGGTTCTCTTTGTCTTCAAGATACTAAACTAGGCTGGTTAATCACTGGAGAAATTGGTGCGTTGTGTCTTCTAAACACAAACTCTATTGGTCAGACACTTGAAGAAGGATGGAAAGTTTTAGAGAACAGAAAGAATGATAATTACGGACGTTTATCTAAAGCCAATAGAAGATCTCTTGAAGAATTTGAAACATTAGAGCATTTCAACAACACAGCAAGACGGCACTCAGATGGCAGATTTGTATTACGATTGCCTTTGAGATCAGATGTAGATAAATTAGAGACACAAAAGGAATGGCTACAACGAGATTTTGAGCGTAGAACGAAGGTTACAGCGAGATAAGACATTGAGGGACGCATATGTTGCATTCATGGATGAATATGAAAGGCAGGTCACATGTATGAAGTAACCAGTGAGACCACTCTACTTAGAAATCCATGCTATCTGCCACACCATCCTGTTTTTAAATCATCCAGTTTGACAACAAATTACGTGTCGTCTTCGACGCATCAGCTAAAAGTTCAACTGGGATTGCTCTCAATGATGTGCTCAAATGTGGACCAACGGTACAAGAGGAATTATTTTCAATACTATTACGATTCCGAAAACATCAATATGTTTTAACTGCAGATGTCGAAAAATGTTCCGTCAGATATCGGTGTCCATCGAAGACCAAGATTTGCAACGTATAGTATGGCGTGCCAACCAAGCGATATTCTGCGCTCATACAGACTTGCTACGGTGACATACGGAACTACATCAGCATCCTTTATGGCGACTCAATGTCTCGTTTCATTAGCAGAGGATGAGAAGCAAAGATATCCGAAAGCATCCATAGCAATACGCCGTGATTTTTATATGGATGATCTATTAACAGGCGCTGACACTATAGAGGAATGTACCTTATTACAAACGCAAATTGCTGCCATTCTTGACTCAGCGAAGTTTCCACTAGAAAATGGTGTTCAAACTCATCTGACATACTCGAAAACGTGGATGTAGTAAAAATGAGCAAATTTTCTGTAAGTATCATTTATTTTTTAATGAAGTAAAATACTATAGGTAACAATTCGGGTTTTAAAAAAATTAAAGAAGACTCTCGTCTATATTATTATTAGAAATATAGCCGTAGAGCATAGGAATTAGTAAAGAAAGTTCCTGAAATTTCGGGGGGCTGGAGCCCCATCAGCCTCCCCCCATAAATACTCCCCTGTTAATTATTATTGGTATGATTTAATAATATTTTTTGATATCGCATTTACATATGAAATTTAGATCATTATAGCTTGAATAATTTATTACATAACATAAGTAATTTATTACAAATATTTCAATTGATTTACTATTATACGGTGACTAGATTACTTGAAACATTTACTTTTTAAATGTCTCTTATTTTAACACACTCATAAATTTGGTGTTCTAAATTGATCATTTTATATTAACCAAAACAAAATTTATTTAGTAATTCAAATAAAAGATATATTGTTTTGAGAGAAAAAAAAAAAAAAAAAAAAATAATGAATTTAAGTTTATTTTTTTTTTGGTTAACTTAACTGATCGACTAAAAATTTTAATTGATTTCAACTGTTAACTTCTTTTAAAAAATTAATTATCTGAAAAATAAAAAAAAATAATTAACTTGCCCAGCCTTGGATAAAATGTATGTCTAAAACAATATTTTATCAGAATATTTGAAAATGTTGAACTTTGAACCTAAATGGTAATGAAAATTTTCGAGGGTTCCTAGAAACTGAAAATGGGTGGGTGGCGGTAAAAATTTATGTTTGCACCACATACTTAAAAATAGTTCGGCGCTACTGTTCCTAACAGAATATAAAGTGAAACTGATACGACTTTAAATGAAACTTGGCAGTATATACGTGTAGTGCCTAACGAAATTAAGTTAAATGAGCCAACGTTATAAACGAGAACTCGTACTGTATTTAATTCGACTCGTTTCTTTTTTCTTCGCCAAAAGGTTTTCCGTTGGGTCCAAACTTTATTTTGCTTGTCGTGACTCGGATTAAAACCTAACAAACGGCGAGTATTCACCGCGTGAATTACACATACGAGACCAAACGCAGTAATATATTCCGGGGAGGGCAACAAAAAGTGTACATCCTAATTTTGTTTCTTTTTTTTTTTTTATACACTCTTAGTATAAAAACTAAAAATTATAAATCACAGATCAAAGTTAAAAACGCAATATAATTACATTAGAAAATGTATTGTGTTTATTGCTTATTATTATTATTTTTTTATAACAAGAGTTTAAAAAATTAAAACTTAAGCATAAAATAAATATTTGAAACAGTTAATAACTAATAGTCATGAACTCATGAAATGGTCATTGCTCAATGAAAGTTGAAATTATTATAATATACATGAAATATTTATTCCTTACAAATCGTATTATCGTTTACCATTAAATAAAAATTGCACACGCCTATGGGTTCCATACAGCGAATACTTTAATACTGTTTCCTCTGTTATGCGTAGGACTGTTGAAATATTACTAAACTATTATGGGCGTGATTAGTAGAAATAATTATCTTATCATAAGAAAAAAAAAACATTGAAAATCATTTGAAATTTAAGAGGAATTATATCACCAATTTAAACAAATATCAAATAAAATACCGAGGGGGAAGGAGCTTTGTACACATAAAATACATTTGAGCGTTTGTCAAACTGTGGTCCGCGAACCTAAGGAGGCATCAAGCATATTTTAATATTTTATAGAGGTATATATTGAGGGGTTTTTTTTTTAGTGCATTAACATCCACCCTTTAGTTATGACCATAGGCGCAATTTGGGGGGGACTTGGTGGGGGCTAAGCCCCCCAATGATGAATTTAGCCCCCTCAAATATTTCCAAATAAATTCACTATGTTAAAGTAGAGGATAAAGAATTGGTTACGTACGTCGACGTCTCAGGACCGATTTTCGAATTCTTCTTTAATTTATATTGAAAAAGACATTTCTAAAGAACTTAATACGGAAGATATTTCAAATAAATTTGCCCTTTCAAATCACCGCATACAATTATAAGTATTATTACATAATAATGTATATTTTATTATAAGTATACATTTATAAATAAATTAAATATTTTTGAAATTAAGTGTATTTATTAAAAATTACCGGGTTCAAAATATATGAAGAAACATACGATTTTTTTATAATAATGTATAAAATATGTTTTAATAGGAAGTTGTGATTAGAGGTTTTTTTTTTGTTGGAAATTTTAGCCCCCTCAAATTTAAAACCCAAATTGCGCCTATGGTTATGACATAAAAATACGTACATTTATAGTAAAGACAATAAAGCGATAAAATTGTTCCTTAATTGTTTTTTACTTTTATTAAGGGGCCCGCAATTTCAAACGATATCTATGATATCACCGATATCGATGAGCGGAAGAAAAGTTTGGGAAACGCCGTATCAGACTGCGACTATACAATCATTATTATAGTAAATAATTTGTCGTAACGTCAACCGCGGGCTCGTCGTCCCACAATCTAGTTGATCGGAATCAAAAACTGACCTACGGGCTGCACTTATCTTCCCGTCGTCTTTAATATAACAGTAATAATATTATAATATTATGTCGACTGTATATACCAAAAAATATCCACGCTGCTGTATACTGAAGTTTCTGACGCGTTTCCGGTGGCGTTTTATTTATTTTACAAAAACGTCGTTATATCGTCCTCCTCCGCGTCGTTCTCCCACGCGTCAATTTCTGTTTCACTTTATTATTATTATTATTATTATTATTATTATTATTATTATTATTATTATTATTATTATTATTATTATTATTTTACACGGGGTACACGATACGCGAGCCCGACGACGACGACGACGACAGTTACGCGTACTTACCTAACCGTATCGGAATCGTAATCGTATATTTGAATACAATAAGCGACACGACCATGTCGAGTCCCCCTTGCACGTGCACGCTCGTGTGTATATTATACACAATATAAAAAGGCATTGTTTTTTTTTTTTTTTTTTCTGGCCCATCTCGTCTCGTATAATATTATTGCCGCCGTCGTCATCGTATTATTATTTATTTATTTAGGTTTTTTTTTTTTATTTTGTTCGTACGACGACAAATTATATTTTCTCCGTGTTTCAACGATAAAATTTCACTTAATTCGATAACTTCTGAACGTGTGATCGTCAAGAACGTATATAAAATTTTTGCACACCGGGGAAATTTTTTAATTCCGCCCCTTTTATAAAAACCTTACTTGTATTTTATGTAGGTTGTGTATATACACTAATATAAAATAATATGATGCGCACTAATGCACTATAAAACTATTAAATAATATTATTAATATTAAATATCCTAATATATATGAACACATATTATGAAGTTGAGTGAAATAAACGTAGTATGTTGTATGTATTGTGTATAATTAACATTAGTAACTACGCCAGCTGAGGGTTGCATTCTGCATAATGTCGTAATTGTTATCATGAAATCACGTGTTCGTATAAAAATTAATTTCCTACAGAGAGAACTTCCCACAATAAACATCGTTCTTCCGCTAAATTTCACCCAAAAATCGACCATATTGAATATATGAAAAAAAAAACATTTCATTTAATTATTAATCATAATTATTGAATTATATCTAAACACAAAAAAAAAATTTCATACAAATTTACCTCCTCCAAAGTTTCACCAGGAGGGGCAATTGCCCACCCTGGCCCCTGCCCCCATAAATACCGGCCTGGTGATCGTGTTTTACTCACGAGGACACTGCTATATACAAGCAAAAAAAAAGAACGAGAGAACGCGCGCTGTTAGGTGTAGTACCGCGAAAACAGAGAAAACGTTAAAAAATTGAAACCGTTGAACGGGGAAAAGAACCCAGAAGGCCACGGTTATACGCACCGTTAAGACGTCAGATTTTTACACAAAATAAATTACAATGTTATCTGTGTACAATACGAGAGCTGTTTATATATCTTTAATTCTTAAGAGAAGTTATGAGATAAAAAAAAATGATAAAAATTGTGTTTTTATAATGCTTATAAATTTTAATAATTAAAGATATTTAAAAAAAAAAAAAATGGATATGTTACTATAGATACTCGTATTGTAATTTATTTTGTGTACAATTTTGGTGTCTGAAGTACTTATGACTGCGTAGTCTTCGCAGTACTTTTAAGCGTGGAGCAATTATTTTGATGGGAATCATAAGAGTGTATAGCGTCCTCTTAAATAGACAAAAATACATATGATTCTGAACACAACGAGATCAATACGACTTTTTATATAGGTACATATTAATTATTTTGTCAAACACAGAATTCGGGTGTGACAGAACTAGTGGACGGAACTCGTCTATTAATTAGCGTTCATATGAATTCCGTATTCGTTGAAACGCGTAGCTATTATATGATGTGTGAAAACCATAGGCGCAATTTGAGTTTTAAATTTGAAAAGGGGGGCTAAATTATATTTATAACATTGACGTGTGGGACTACGTAGTGACGTCGAATCCAGTTTTTTTAATGGTCTGGTCAAATTACAATACCTACGTCACCCACCACCCAATTCAATTCAGTGCCAGGAAAAAAAACAAGAGAAAACAAAATTGGTCATTTGTGTACAATTTTCCATCAAGGAAAACCACTTCAAAAGATATATTTTCAATATAATATATTATATTGAAAATATTTTGTTTAAGATTACATTTCTTCTTATAATATTACTAATAATTCCTCTCCTCCCCCGTTTATCACCTCTGTGTCTGCCTTGCCACCTTAGAAATTCTAAAATAAAACTTACTCCAGTAATTCACCTGGAATTCAATAATGTGTTAGATTTGTCTGAAACTTAAGAATAACATTTAATATAAAATGATATCATATTTT
Organism: Slavum lentiscoides; assembly: GCA_032441835.1. NCBI lineage: Eukaryota > Metazoa > Arthropoda > Insecta > Hemiptera > Aphididae > Slavum > Slavum lentiscoides. Next base: position 26,215,796 of record CM063706.1, read on the forward strand.
TTTTTTTTAATATAATTAAAATAATTGATATAACGTTCGAGAAGTTTCTACGCTCGCGGCCCGACATTTATAAATCTACTAATATACCTCCTTCGAGAACATTCGAGAAGGCTCCGCAGAAAATACCAAATAGAGTTTTCTAGAATATTCGATAACAAGAACAATACAATTATCAGCAAAATGTTGACAAGCTGCGTGCATAAATACCAACGTCGAAAACAAAATGTGTAATTCGAATCGTAATGAATTCTTAACAAAGAAAAAACATAATTTTTCGATTTCTAAATGAAGTGGATCGTATTTGGATAAACCAAAAAATCCAATTTTTTTGTTTGAACACTTCTTTCCAATGACAAACTATATTAAATACAAATAATTTGGGGGGCTATAATTGATTTTGGGGGGACTTAGCCTCCCTAGCCTCCAAATTGCGCTTATGGTGGAAACCCCACTTTACAGTGTCGTTATATTAAATCTTTATTATTGATTTCACAATAAATCGTTAGCAATCGCGCTCAGTTTCTCCTGTGGAAATAAGAAACTTCCCGTCAACGTATCGAAGTCACTCGGATGATATTGTGTATTTATACATTTGCCTGAATAGACTAACCATTCGTTCCAACATCGTATTTTACCTATTGTGCAGCGAGCCAGAAGCAGTTCGTAGTCTCTAGGTCTAGCTCTTAAATCTAAATTAGCGAACTTTATAACATTTGAACGAGTGGCAACGACCCGGTTCAAAATACCGATTAGTGAAGTATAATAGGAAACAGCTAGCTGAATGCTGAATGTTCTTTAACTAGACCGGAATAGAGGTATAAATCGATCGACCATCCTTTCGAACGTAAACCCACTTCCTCCGCCGCATTTCACAGAAACAAGTACACTAAATGTAAAAATATGTGAATACCTATGTCACCTGAGTGACTTGGATATGGATGGGTTTCTTATTTCCTCGGATGAAGCGGAGCACGCGATCCTATAGTGATCAGTGGCGTCATTTGGTGAGGGCAGGGTGGGCATTTGCCCCCCTTGTTAACAGTGGGCCGGCATGACTTATGCTGATACCTATGATGTAAATATAAATAATTCTATCCAAATCTATAGTAATGCGTAATAACAAATCGCGTGGCAAACAGTGGATTAAAATATTAAATTAGTAATAAAATAAAAAAGTATGCAGGTTATAACAGCGAGTAAAGGTGATTAAATAGTAGTTACAACTTACCGTGGTTCTGGGGTTTTTTTCGATAAACATGGTTATTGTTGAAGACAGTGCGTAAATTATTGACGTTACCCCTAAATTCGAAGAATATTGCATGATGAATAAGATCTTATTTATCATGGAATATTGACAGTTGTCAGTTGACCAACCTATATCGCGTACGGCATAAGCGAATTTGTTTAACCGTTGTTTAACGCTTCAAACGTATGTTTTATGAATATATGTATATTATATAAATTTGTGAGTGGTAAGTGTAAAAAATAAAAATGAAAAAAGCTAAATGTGGTGTGGCCAAGACGGCGAGAAAGATGGAAAAAATATTGAACAAGCCGCTCAGAGCTGATCACAAAACGTCATTTCTAACGCGTTTCATATTATGACAAGAACTTGAATCACAGGTAATATTTACGTACTATATAGCTATTTATGATACATTTATTATAGCCGACAAAGTAATGAATTTCCTCCCACAAAAAAAAATATATATATATATCGGGCGATTCGTGAATATGATAACGAAAATATCAAAATTATATAAAATAGAAATTATATTGAGCTAAATGTAAATATGGGAAATAGTTAAATGGGGCCGCTTAAATCTTTTGCCTCCCTCTTCCGAAAACTGAAATGACGCCACTGATAGTGATTGATTATAAATTTAAAACGAAAGATTAAATATAATGTCACTGTATGAAGTGGTAGTTTTCCGTTTAGGATAGCTGCACATTTAAACGAATACATTATTTTTAGTGATAAAAAATATATAAACGATAATTAATATACTATAGTTGTTTCTACTAGCACTGTCAGATCTGAACTCTCTCTCTCTCTCTCTCTCTCTCTCTCTCTCTCTACTCGTTAAAATAAATAATCGTCGTGCTCATTGTCACTGTGTTTTGTCTCCTTAGGTAAAACGCGACGACACATTCAGAAATGACATTCAATTTTAGTTGTATCGTTACAGTTTTTTTCTCCCAGCACGACGTTTTATTTCCCCCATCCCTTCACCGACGAGACACGTAACCCAATCCTTTACCATTTCACGTGTCGATGTCAACACCCGTGTTTACTGTATGTAAACGACGCGTATGACATTCTTTTATCGCTTTAACACACCATATCTATTTTTCGATCGTGTCCTGCACACACGCGTTCCCTAGTCTTTATTTATTGTATGATTATATCGTTAAACCCGTTCCTCTAAATATTTGTACGATAGTGAAGGAACGGAGTACGTTTTTAAAAATACACCAGCGTTATGCTTCTAAATTTTCAAAATTGAAATACTGTTGAGGGCGTTTCTTTTTTTATACTTTCATCTTTATAATTTTCTCGCGCAAACAAAAAGCGATTTAAGAAAATTTTTTTTCACGTAATAATATATGGTTATTAGAATTAAAATTATGGTCTTATAGTGCCCTGATTTTGGTGTTTTTGTTCCCTCCCCGTAAAATATTGGCGTAGATAATTGCCACCTTCTCCAATCACTACAAAAATTATTTTTGTCTTATACAGATATATAAAAAATACACATTGTAAATAAAAATTATAATTAGAGAAAGATTTTATGCCTGAGAAAAGCTATTAAAATATTATAAACATGCGGTGAAATGTATGTATACCAATTTTGTTTAAAATTTATGTGAAAATATTGTTTTTTTTTACATGTTTCAAATTAACAATGTATCTCAGAAATGCTTCAATAGTGCTATATCATTAATTAAATATATATATATATTAAATATATTGTATATTTAATCAGTGGCTATACTTTAAAATCTTAAAATAACAATACATTTTTGAAATCATGTAGGTTAGGTTTTTATTCGTCTCAAAGTATACAAGTGAAAAATATTAAAAAAGTAAAACCAATAAACATATTCTTAAATTTAAAATAGTATATTTCTATATATTCTGTATATATATTTAGAAATAAATAAATATATATATGTATATGATTATAAACTTTATGGCGAACATAAAACACTTGTCAAGTATTCATTGAAATGTATTATCGTAGTCACACGCGAATGCGTGTTCCGTTTAAATATACGAGCGATCAATCTATACAGTTCTTACTAGGGTTTTGCACAATATTCTATGAACACATGCTTGAATAGAAAATGCTGAAAGTTTTTGAAGGCGTGTTATAATATATAGAATATCTGTGTTATCCTTTAATGATGTTTGTGTATGTTGTAAAACGTTTTAAAATTATACAATTTGCAATCTACCTGACTATCTATAATGTATGAAACAATATGTAGGTTTTGATTTCGAACAATGATAAAAATATGAAATTAATTCTTTGAATAACAACTGTGCGTTATCTCGAGTAAAATTTATCGTCTTAATTCGCCAATTAAAACGTTGTTCCGAAGAAAAATTGAATTTATCTTAACATTTATATCACTACAATTGTGTTTAGGTTTTCTCTGCAGTATAGGAGCTATAGAAATTTTTTCCGTCCATAAAACTTTTGTTGGTGTACGGATAATTGTATTTGGCGAACAGCCCCGCACGGAGTACTCTGGTAAATGGGGCGAAAATATCTCTCGCCGAAAATAAAAGCCCATGTTTTGCCGTTTGACTTTATTTAAAATATTATATAAAATTTCTATTTATTTATTTTTTTGCCCAGCTATAGTATTTTATATAATTTTAACGGGTTAAAACGAGTATATACTCTGTTTTGTTGGACCGAGTTATGGTCGTTGTCGTCGTCGTCGTCGTCAGAGTGTTTAGTTAGTTAGTGTTTGTTTAGTTCGTGATTAGTGAAAAAATAATTTATATTTGATATGCACGAAGTGGAGGCCGACCCTCTTATAAACTTTGAACGACTATTATTTGAGAATGGCCAAGCGAAAAAGGTTAACGAGCCCTTGAAAACTCTTGAAAGTTTACCTCTTCTATAAAAGACGACAGCCTTATAACTAAGGGTCTCTCAAATATGTAACCAAAGGGAGTGATATGGCTGTGATTGGAATGCAAATTAAAAGCGTCAGAGACGATGCGAAAAATAATAATAACAAACATCGACTAGCGAATATAATATGTTGCTGAATCGATTGCAGTGTCGTTGTGGATCAAGTACAAAGATTATATTTGTGATGATATTTTGTATCAAATACAGAATAGAATGGGAAATCAAATATACAAATCAGTGAAGAAATTTACAATGAAGCATTGATTTCAATTGAGGACATGTGCTTGATAATGTCAAACAAACTATTAATTCAATTAGGCCTGACCGCGCCCAATCGTCCAATGCATGACGCTTTTAACCAAGAGTTGCATCGAGAAAGACTGTATGATCTCAACGCTTTGAAAGAATTAATTCAAACAAATCTTCCACTGTTAAATGAACAACAGAAGTATGTATTTGAAACTCTTATGAAAGTAACAAATGATGAAACTGGAGGATTTACTTCTTAGATGCACCTGGTGGTACAGGAAAAACTTTTGATTTCATTAATATTAGCAACAATTCGCTCACAAAATAAAATTGCACTTGCACTCGCTTCGTCGGGAATCGCAGCAACTTTGCTTGAAGGTGGTCGAACAGCCCATTCAGCACTAAATTTTATATAATTTTAACGGGTTAAAACGAGTATATACTCTGTTTTGTTGGACCGAGTTATGGTCGTTGTCGTCGTCGTCGTCGTCGTCGCACGAAGTGGAGGCCGACCCTCTTATAAACTTTGAACGACTATTATTTGAGAATGGCCAAGCGAAAAAGGTTAACGAGCCCTTGAAAACTCTTGAAAGTTTACCTCTTCTATAAAAGACGACAGCCTTATAACTAAGGGTCTCTCGGAATGCAAATTAAAAGCGTCAGAGACGAAAAAATAATAATAACAAACATCGACTAGCGAATATAATATGTTGCTGAATCGATTGCAGTGTCGCAACTCTTACAAGGGCAGCCCGGGCAATGTCCCGGGAGAAGGGCCTCGAGCTACATTTTTGATGCCCCGTATTTTTTAATACACCAAGTATGTTTATCTAATATAGGTACTAATATGAAGCAAAAAATATTTGATATAAAAATAATAAAATATGCATTGCACACACCAAAAATAATTAGTAATAATATATAAAATACATATACAGAGTATATAAACCTAATTACCTAAACATAATACGTACATATTGAACGTTAATACATACTATTACTTTTTAAATTGTACATACAGGGTGGGGCACTGAAACGGCCGATTTTAAAAATAGATTTTATCAGTAGTAATTAAGATAAGAATTCTCATTAAATATCATTAGTTCAAAGACAACATGTCATTTAGTAAATATGGATCAGTGTAGTGGTGAACAACGTGCTTATGCTATAAAATCGTTTTACAAAAATAATGACAGTTACGTAGTCGCATAGCGTTTATTTCGTCTTCATTTTAATCTTAAACGCTATGATTCGGTACCATCGGCTAAGGCTATTAAAATATGGATAACCAACTTCGAAAAAACGGATTCTGCATTAAAAAAATGTCTGTACGAAAAAAAACAATTTGTACACCTGAAAATGTTGTTGCTGTCAGGCCGCTCTCATAAACAGTCCAATAGATGTTCTGCACAAAAACATACGTTATCGTTAAATTTATCCAGTAGGAGCATACGTCGGATTCTTTAAAAATAAATGGCAAGTTATGTACTTCATTATAATAAATAATAATTCGTTTTTATTCGTTTTTTATTTTATATTTTATCTTTGAAAATTGGCCGTTTCAGTGCCCCACCCTGTATAATATATGATAATAACGATTACAAATTGTGTAAAGGTTTTAATTTGCGGTAAATGTCAAGATTTTAAAAATTGTTTATCTTACTAGAGGACATTTACATATATATATATACGAGTATATATAGAACGAGTATTATTTTATATATATATATGGTTGGTTAATATATTGTCGGTTTTTGCGTACGATCTTTAATAATATTGTAAAAGATATTTGATCAGCATAATAAAAGGCCTTAAAAAGTATTTAAAAAAACTGTAGGGCATAATTATTAAACATGCCTACTTAAAATTATAGAGAAAACATCAATATTTAAAAAAATTAGTTATTGCTTTTTGCGGCACTGGAGTCGAGTGACATTGGATTCAAATATTATACGATAATATAACCTGTAGGGTAGGTAGGTGTAGCAGGTAGGTGATTTCAAGTACTTGGGTGTTAACTTAAATGAAAGGAACAATATGTATAATGAAATTAGGATGAGACTAAATGCGGCAAACAGATGCTACTTCACAATGAAAGGAATGTTCTCCTCGAAGTTATTGTCCAGACGTACAAAGGAGCGCCTGTACTGCACGTGCATGCGACTCATAGTGACTTACGCATGCGAGACGTGGTCACGCACCCAGGGAGATGTAGAAAAACTACAGAGCTTCGAGAGAAAGATATTAAGAAAAATTTATGGACCGGTATACAATACTGACTTGGAAAGATTCGAAAGAAAAACCAATGAAAACTTGTGGCAGATGTACACAGTGGCGTATTTTCAACTTTTTTCTGGGGGTCCAAATTTTTTTTTTTTGAAAATTCCTACAGGATATATTGATATAAGGTATTTAATAAAAAATACCTTTGGATAATCTTTTTTTTTTGGTTCTGGGGGGGTCCAGTACCCCTGGACCCCCCCCATAAATACGCCACTGGATGTACAATAAACCGAGTATACGTTAATTTTTGGTCAGAAAGAGGTTGTAATGGGCAGGACACATTTGGCGAGCCGAGGGCTCTCTCATTAAGAAAGTCACGGAAAATAAATTAACGGGGAAAATACCAAGAGGTAGGCCTCGGCAGAGATGATGTCACGATGCAGTTGAAAAAGCTCTAAAAAAGTCAATCCATTGTTGGATATTGGAGCGGCATTAGATAGAGAGAGGTGGAAGAGCATTTTAGAAGCGGCGATGGTCCTAAATGGACCGATATAAGTCCAGGAAGAAGAAGAATATACCCTGTATAGCAGTGCCTGTCTGGCTCACCCGGCCACCCGGTATCAGTCGGAGAACCCAGCGATTTTTGGGGCCCGTCATTAAATAGCAAATTAAAATAAAAATATTTTTAACAAGAAAAACAATGAAAATAATGACGCAGAATCGTTTTTAGGTACGTAGAAGAAGAGAAATATGAACATACAATATTAAAAATAAATAAATAATAATGGCAATAATTGTTCACCCGAAGTATTTCTAGTGTTATACGAATTAACTTCAAAATCTCGCTTATTCAATTCACTTTATGCATAGCAATGAAATACGGTTTAATACTTCCTTCATCCTTGCACACAAGTTTTATATGAACGTGTGTATTTTTTAAGCTGAAGGTTTTAAAAACCAAATTTAGTTTCTCAGTTAATGAAATACGTACATATCTTCCGTGGGCATTTCTACTACTTTTTCCGAACCGCTTAACCAGTTATACCGTCCAATCGGTCGGAAACTATAAATATTTCCAACCGACACGTTTGCGAACGACCCGAAACAAAAATAAAATGTAAATTTATATTTTCTTGGAAGTTATCATCAGACAACTATTGGTATTTGGTATTACTGTACGAAATATTATAAAGCGTGTATGGGTTTCAATGAGTATTTGTCTTCATATACCTAATAATATCCCGATGCAAACGAAATACCATAGTATTGATATGAAGTATTACGAATGGATTTTATAGTTTATGCGAAACAAAATATAATTATTACTTAGTATAAGTTAATAACAATTATGACATGGTATAAAGTTTGAGCTATCAAGCCAAGACTCCGTGCGTCTGTTTTTCTGTGCAGACATCATTTACCTACATAACATATACGTCAAAAAATGTATAAAAAAATCTGTAGGTACACTCATTAAAATGTTTTCATACGTTTTACTATTACTTACTGTTTTGTGTTCGGTATAAATTAAAATTAGGTACAATAATTGCAATTCAAAATAATACAATTATTATTATTATTGTAGGCCTCTCGTAATAGGTATTCTCGATTTGACTAATTACACAACACTCGACAACAATCATGGTGGCATTTATTACGCCGAATGACAAATAAAATTATATATATATATATATTACGATTATAAAATACACGACCCTACAAGTCATTTATAAATACTAATATTGTCAATATTTATAGCAGGTCTACAACTAATTCAACGATTCACAAAATACAATACGGATAATGCGCGCGTTCCGCGGTGTATTCAATCGTTCAAATACCGACCAGTATAGGTTAATACGAAAAACAAATAAATAATAATATTACCACCTGCCCAGCGAGTGATAAAAAATAATGACTTTTTAACATTTTTCCATTCCACTGATATATTATATCCGCGTAATCACGTGGCAAAATAAATGCTTGTGGTGGAGGTTTGTTTTTTTCATTTCCACACAAATGTAGGACTATATATTACAAAGCAGCGCCGGTTGATGGCGGACAATAATAATGCGCGTACCTATATACCGAACGGAGGCGGTCACGATATTAAAACTTTAGCAATATAAACTCAAAGACTATATATATATATATATAAATAAATAATGATTCCTGCACACGTATTAATTTGTTTAATGACGAATTAAATTTTACAAAAGCCAAAAAAACCTTTTATGATTGGAAATAATTTATTGCGTAAATTGATCTGTTTGTGTTGATAGATTTGTTTTGGAACGCTATATGTTTTCACTATAATAAAAATCGCCTAAGCCCTGAAACTTTTTTCGTTTACGTACCCTTTGCTTCTAATTTGTATGTATAACTCGGTGTAAACCCGTGTGTAAAATCGTACTTTATATGGAAATTAATTTACAATGATATTATACTCAAATTCGACAAAAAAAAAAAATTGTCTTAGGAAATGACTTTATTGCGTAGATTTCTATAATGGGGGGAGGTTAATCGTGTTATCAATAGTCCCGTAACAGTTTTTCTCCGCATTGTACTAGATTAAGAAAATCTGTAATACGACAGTTGTTATATTGTTTAGAAATATTGATAAATAGCAGAGCTGTAAAAAAAAACTCCATTCGAATAACAAATTCAAACGGTTTGAGAAACTATACATTTTAATGTTATGTTGTATAATTGCGACTGATAAATAAGTTGTAAAAGTGAAATTTTAGAAATGTTATCTTAATTTTTTTTTAATTAATGGAGAACGAAATTTAGAGTATTGTAATATTTCACATATTAATCGTAATATTCAATAGCTATCGTTACGCTCGTATTAAGGTACCGGTTTAAAAATATATACTTATAGTAAAAAAAAAAAATTGCTCAAACCCGATTGATTATTAAATAAAACATTGAATTTTCATATATTTTATTTATATTATATTATTTTAAGTAGTTATACATTTTTATTTTACATGAAACTGTTATTCATAATTAAAATTATGTTTTTCGGCAAAATACAGAAAAAGTCGATGACTTTTTTTTTGTCTTATTGATTTTTTTTCTACATTAATTTTTTTGAAATTTTTACCATTCCCTCCCCCTCCTCCCGTAGATCCGCCCCTGAAAAAAGTATTAATTTATTAACGTTTGCACTAAAAATAAACTCGTTTATTTTTTGTCTCCAATAAATATTTTTACGAATTCAATTTACATATATTTGTCGTTGTCAAAATAACGGTATTTTTAAGCAAACGGGGGGTTTTTTTTTGTTTATTTATTTATAACGAATTCGAACGGTTTTATAATTGTATGTTGCAGAGGTGCTCGACAAATAGGTGTGCGCACCAATAAATAATAATAATAATAATAATAATAATAATAATAATAATAATAATAATAATAATAATAATGATAATAATAATGATAATAATAATGATAATAATAATAGGCGTGTTTTCGCGATTAACCTGGTTATATTTATTATCAGTCATGTTTAGACAATTTTGGTTATTGGTTAAAGATTCGCGAAAACAATGTGTTTGTGGTTATACACAGTTATTAGAGATAACAGAAAATAGTTCATATTATAATAAGTCAATGAAATGAATTAAACAATGAATATATACAAATGTGTTCAAATGTAATGTAATATGTATAGTACAGCAAAATATAATAAAAAATAATGTTAAAATATTTAATTTATTAATATATCCCATTATCACATTTCCTATATCAATAACCAAACAACGTAAACATTAAATTTGATCGGTTATAAAATATCAGTAACCTATAACCAAAATGTATTACCAAAGTTACAACCAAAATCGCGAAAACGACTTGTTTATAAACAACAGTAAACTGGTTACATTTGGTTAATCGCGAAAACACGCCTAATGATGATAATAATGATGATAATAATGATGATAATAATGATGATAATAATAATGATAATAATAATAATAATAATAATAATAATAATAATAATAATCAAGCGCATTGCGCGGTACGAATAGCGATACTGGAGCCGGTATATTATAATAATTCGCTTGTCACCAATTTTCGTTATTCTTTACGCGGATGGACGCGTCTGGAAATTATAAATTCGTCAAAAAGGTTAGGACCATTTTTACATGTATTTTATATGCTCGATAAACGTTTTCTTTGAAGTGTAAGTAATTATCGGATCCTATAATATAATACACAACGGTTGTGACACGCGGGGGTTTTAAGGGGAAAATCAAGATGTATCAAATTCGTTATTTTCAACTGGATGTTGACTTTTTTTTCACCCTTTTTTCAATTTAAGCGGCATTTACGATAGTGTGATAAAACCGGGAAAACTCTCGTTTACCGAGACGTAAATTAATGTTTACGAACGTTCTTTTTTTACCCCCCGTTCGTTCCTCCCATCGCTTTCGACGGTTTATCAGTTCAATTTTCCGAGTCATTTAAAACTGCGTGCGTGGTTTCACGTCGGTCCAACGGTAGGTACCACGATGGCGTAACGCGTGTATCACACACATAACAGTGGCGTCATTTAGTGGGGGGCAGGGTGAGCATTTGTCCCCCCTCCCTTAATAACAGTGGGCCGGCATGATTCATGCTGAACCTATGATGTAAATATAAATAATTCTAACCAAATCTATAGTAATGCGTAATAACAAATCGCGTGGCAAACAGTGGATTAGAATTAAATTAACAATAAAATAAAAAAGTATGCAGGTTATAACCGCGATTAAAGGTGAATAATTCGCGGTTGCAACTTACCGCGGTTCTGGGTTTTTTTCGATAAACATGGTTATTGTTGAAGGCAGCGCGTAAATTATTGACGTTACCCCTAATTCGAAGAATATGATGTACGTTTGACAGGTTGTCAGTTGACGAACCTATATCGCGTACAGCACAAACGAATTCGTTTATCCGTTGTTTAATGCTTTAAATGTATGTTTTATGAATATATGTATATATAAATTTGTGAGTGGCAAGAGTAAAAAATAAAAATGAAAATAGCTAAAGATGGTGTGGCCAAGACGGCGTGAAAGAGAGAAAAAATATTGATCAAGCCGCTCAGAGCTGATCACAAAACGTCATTTCTAACGCGTTTAATATTATGACAAGAGAAATTTCAAAATTTGAATCACAGGTAATATATACGTACTATATAGTTATTTATGATACATTTATTATAGAAGACAAAGTAATGAATTTTCTCACACAAAAAAAAAATATATATATATATATATACCCGTTATATCAGGCGATTCGTGAATATGATAACGAAAATATCGAAATTATGTAAAATAGAAATTGTATTGAGCTAAATGTAAATATGGGAAATAGTTAGATGGGGCCGGTTAAATCTTTTGCCTCCCCCTTTCGAAAACTGAAATGACGCTACTGACACATAATTATAACAGATGTTTGCGTATATACGTAATATTATATTACTACACCAACTGTGTAAAATAATGTCAACAAAATAAAAAACCGCGCCCAAATTTTTCGTTTTCGAAAGCCAGCGGTCTCGAAACTCCGTAGAGCGAAACCCACAGCGAGACGCGACGATAAAGAGATTGTGCGATTAACGTTCTTCAATCGTCCAACCGGTTTTTGTCGTTTTCCGCACATTTCCGTTCGGGCCTGTAGTCTGTACCCGCGAGTTACTCGTATGTGTGTGTGTCCATATGTATTAATATGCATTGAATTAAAAATAATCTAAACGGTTTACAGGCTATTAATAAGACGTTTACACACACACACACACACGCATTTTACCGGGTAGGTGGTCCGCGAGAACAGAAGTCGTTAATATGAAAATTACCGAGACGCGTGCAAATCCGAGATGCTAGGAAACTGGGAGGGTTTGATTTGATTGTAGTGTGTGTAGATTTGATTTTAAATGTTGGACAACATTAAGAAAAAAAAAAATAATAATAATAATAATATATATATATATATATATATATATATATACACAAAAATATGAATCAACACGAGTTGATAAATTGTTATAACGTTAAAAAAATATACTTCTCTTTCAATATTATACGAATAACAATAAATAATACTTTTTTAAACAAAAGTGAAACGTTTCCTTTTTCTCATATCGCATATTAATTGCTCAATATTTTTATATTATTTAACAAGCTTCTTAAAATAATCTTGAACCTTTAACTTATCTGAAGCACTCGTAATTTCGTAATTTTCTAGAAGGATCTATGACGTATTTCTTAACTTTTTCCATAAAACTATTATAACGGTGAATTCGTGTCGGTACATTAATAATGACTTGGCATAGAATTATTAAAGTATTAATAAAATAATAAAAACAAAAAATTATATAAATAAAAGAATAAAATAAATAAATTATGTGAAAGAAATAGATATAGAAATGAAATTGAAAACTAAAATAATAATCGTAAATAATAAATTTATATGCATATAAAAGAATATATATATATATATATATATATGTATAATATATATGTAAACACATATTAAGCGAAAAATAGAATAAAATTATAATCTTCATACTATTTCTTTTAAGTTTTAACATAGAAATTATAAATATACAGCACAATATTTATATGAATTCACTTTTGGAAGAATTTTATTAACATAAAAATCACGTTATATTTGTTTTTTTAATAATTTAAATTTACTATATTTACAATTTTTTACTATTTTTATCTATTTTATTATAATATTCGTAATTTTCTTTTTTTAAATTCTTTATTCCGTTGTAGTGTTATTTTTTTTACTTAATTACCCGATTAAGATTTTACGTCGAAACCGGTAGCAAATAAACAAATTTAATGCAAAAACTCTTGTATATTTATTTATTTTTCATAATATGCTCTTTGGTTTGATCTCGAATGCACATAAAAAAAAACTAAAATAATTACAGAAAAATTACATAAAAACGGAAGAATTTGATTTATGTTAAGAAATTGTATTAAAATGATGTACTGTAAGGTCAATCGTAAATTATGCACTATATACACACTAAATTAGTATTATATGTATTATATATGTATTAATAATAATAAATAATATTACATCGAAGCTAAGCTCAGATTCGTTTTATCGAATGCAATGATTTATCATTGCTTTCATATTTATAGTAATCAGGGTTGGACTGGCTCTTCAAAACGGCTCGGGGCAAAATAATTTTATCGGCCCCATTTTATGAAAATTATTTGAAATTCTCATTAAATACCTTAGCACTGAAGGTTCATATTTTGGTATGAATAATTAACGTTTTGATAGCGTAACGACATCGAGGTTAAAAAAAAGTGCATGAGGTTTAACAGTAAAAATTTAATTATTTTTTCACAAATAATTGTTTTATCATTTTTATCTCTCAAACAAAATAAATACAATTAATTAAACAATAAATTGTAATGACAAGCTTTAATACTAAATTATATCAACCAATCAATAACTTTTTCATGGATTCACTACTTTGTGCTACATATTCAATTATATCTGCTTTATTTAACGAGTATAATACATCTTTTTCATAAGACATTAAAATAAAAGCTTCTACACGTTCTAGGCTTAAATTATATCTTAATCTACTAAAAATATACTTAAGCTTAGAAAAGGATCTTTCACATTGAATGTGAGTTACAGATAATGTTAACAAAAATCTATATGCTAAAAATAATTCGGTGTATGCTGTGGCATACAAGTTATACTTCCTTAAAATATGAAAACAACATAACACACATTCCTTACAAGTTTTCCTATTTCCATGAAATTCTTCATCTATGTTAAATTCATTTTCAATTTCAAGCTGTAATAGCTTACTATTAGTAATAAGTAATAACAAAACTCCAAAATCTTTATACAAGTAATTCACTTAAGCGATATCCACAACGCCTCGCGTCTCACTACCTTTTTTTTATATGTACAAATTTGCTAAAAAATATTGTCTATTAAAAATCTATTTAAGACGACTGAAATGTTCGTGTAAAATGTGCGAACTTCAACGAGGTGGGGAAACCGATTCGATTCGAGAGGCAAATAATCTGGACGGGAACACACATTCGGCCAGTGGAAGTAGAATCTCGCGGTTAACTTAATTGGGCATCGAGCGTAACGACAACGAAAATAATAATAAAACACAATATTTATTGTCGCTAATAATAATAATAATATATAATACGATATAATTGTTATGCTCGTATGAGATAATTTTATGATAATATATTTCGTTAACCCGAGTAACGTCCTACAGAATCTTTCGACGTGGGCTGCTCGCGTTGCTTTTTTGCTGCTTTGCACGCGTTCAATTTTCAGATTTTTATCGGAACACGAAATTGTTGTTTCTCTACCACAACATGTGTTATAATTGTTACATATTTTTGTGTTTTCGGAACAAACCTGTATTGCAGGTAACCTAAAGGCATTCGCGTGGACCGAAATTGCCGGTTACCATTAACCGTTGCAGTATTATCTGCTCGCCTCTAATTGTGACGAATTTTCATTCCGGATGGTTTTATAATTTCTAAAATAGAATATTATAGCCCGAATAATATATTGCAATCCACGTTATTGCTGAATATAAGCTTATGCTATAGACTGTAACTACTACGACTACTTATTTCCAATAACAACACCTATATAATAACACCTAATTATAACGAATTTACAAACGGATTTTTTTAATTCAACCCGAGTATTCGTAAACGAGTAGGTTTTCTGAATCATATCTGTGCAATAAGAGCACTTTCAGGCCGTTGAATATAATACTGCTTGTGTTCCACGAGAAAAAAACTGGCTATGGGCATTAACCGGCAATACGATTGTCATAGACAATGTAAAACATGCGCGTGTTCTTTAAATCCCTTAAGAATATGAACCCACCTACTAATATTTACTTTGATATGAAACGATGTGCGTATCATATGACGTATAGGATCTCTTTGAATTATTTATTTTTTTCCATTAAACACGTATAAATATTAATAACCGTATACAATAATAATTCACAGAGAATCGAGAAGTTTATTAGGTTTACAACAATGTGAATTCACTATTTCGGTTTTTTTTTATTGAAGACGAATATCTAGCTGTATATCGCGCGTTTTCCTCGTTTTTTTTCTATTTCTGTTGATATAATCAAAAATCATAGTACACAATTTATATAAAATTTAAGTCGACGCTTATTTGAACGTGCGAGAAATTGTTGAATATAAAAAAAAGTAAAACGAATAAACGATTTACGGTAAAAAAGTTAAAAATACATGTGAATTATACACAACTTGTATAGAATTAATCAATATGGGCGAATACATTTTAATGGCATTAAATTTTAAGAGGAATTTTGAAAAACCTATATGTTTACGTGAGTTTTTTTCCCTTAGGAGAAAAAAAACGGCGTGGGTTTGAAAAACTTTCGATAAAAATTTCACGTGTTACGCGTATTGTGTGCCAAACGATTGCACTTAAATTTTTCGGAATTTTTATGCGGAAAGTATATTTTACATTTATACGAATCATTATACATACACAATTTTTAGGCAGCGGGTACTGTAGATCATCTCAAACGAAATCAATTTCGTCGCGTATAATTTCTCGAATTATTTCATTTCGTTCGAGTAATACTGGCGAATATAATTTCACTATTTAACGCGTATCAGTTTCGGTTTTAAGAAATACCGTTTTTAGTTCGGCTCGCGCGTTATTTTCAAATATATATAAAAAAAAATTCACTCGGTTGGTAATGTATAAATATAACAACCCCGTGTTTAATTGTGTACATAATATCCGTGAAACTCTTATTCTCTACCGTCGTTTTCATAATTATTTAAAATTAAAACCCGCTTATTTTCACCTGCTCGCTTAAAAAAAACCACTTATACTATTAATACCGTGGAGTCAACAATATATTATCGTTTCTGATTACCATTTGATCAGTCTTGTAAAAAATATTTTTTAAATTGTATTTAAATAGAGATACAAATACATTGATATTAATAGTATTTAAGACGTACTTCAAATACTTTTTTTTTAAAAGTATTTACTAATAAATACAGATACTTCGTATGTATTCAAATACAATTGCAAATACTTATTTGAACGGAGCTTTAAATTTATTTTTATAACATTCGTATTATTTTAATTATATTTTTGTATAGGTCTTAAAACTTCTCTACCACTCAACTTTAATGTTTTCAATTATTTGATGTAATAAATTATTAAATAATATAAATATTAAAATTATTACAAAATTTTTAGCTTTTACAGTATTTTTAAAAGAAGTAATAATTATTTTTACCAATATTTTTCATAGTACACATGAAAATATTTATGTTGCAGTTTTCCAGTGTTATTATTACTTATTTTAAGACACATTTCACACGGGCGATTATTATACAAGCGCGCGGTTGCGATATTTATCAACTTTATATCCATTCATTTGTACTCGTATATAAATCTCCATCTGTCAGTTTATCATACATAACATAATAATAAATTTGAAACTGCCCTACATATAATATTTGAAAATTTATTTGGATTGAATGAAATGTATTAAAATTAAAACTTATAGCAAAAATTTTATTTACAAGTATTTAAATAAAAGTATTTGTAATTCTAGTACACATACCTATGAAATAATATTTAAATACTTTGAAAATACTTTACAATTTTTACTATTTCAAATCGGTATTCCCAAAAACAAAAAGCATATTACAAATAAATATTAATGTACATTAATAATAACCAAAGACAATGAGATAGTAAATAATAAAAAAAAACAGTTACAAAGGTTTTACCACAGATCATCAGACTCTTCTTCCATTATGAATATAGGACAGTTGGAAGCTGTATGTCCGATATTGGCACAATAAGTGCAAAAAAAACTGTCTATGTACGTGTTATTACTTTCCATGCTGGTGTCGGAAGAATTGTCGTCCCAATTATCTTCCCTATCACTTCTGTTTCCACCAAGTACATCGCCTAAACGTATTGGATCGAACAGAGCTTCTTTCAATGCAATATTCCATTCTGCGCCATCACGATTTCGTTCATCCCATAACACACCCAAAGTTCGCGGCAATGATTGATTTCTATTGCTACGTCTTCTGGAATTATTTCTTTGGCTTCTACTACTAGTAGAAGTAGTCTCTGCAGCTCTGTTATTGTTACGCACTACTTTAAGAGATTCTCTCCTTGATTTCGTATCATCTGGCAAACATTCCGACATTTTGTCTAGAAATGTATCTAAAGTCAGACAAAATGACTTATTTCTTACATAAACACGACATGTAGGACAAAGGTTGACTCTCCTAGTCCATGACTTAATACATTCATGACAAAATGTATGACAGCAATTAAGCACAGTTGGCTTAATAAACATTTCATAACATATATTGCATTGCAAGTCATTTTCAACAAATTGTTCCATTTGATGTTCAATCCATGAGAAGTTGTCTTCTCCACTTTTAGCACACAATGTTTCACGAAGTGTTTTCACCGTATTTTCTGCTTCACTCAATTTTTTCACAGCTTCGACAAGCATACTATTAGGCGAATCTTCCCTTACCTCTCCAGAAACTTGATTTGTAAGCTCCATATGGGTTCAGGTTGTGATTTTTGTCCTGAAGCAGCTGGAGGATTATGTTTTGTTATAGACGCGCTAGTAGAAGGTGGAACCGTTTGAGCCGGTACTGACACTAATCTAGGATAGACTTCATCATCATCTATGGTTTGTTGCTGGTATGAGCTGTAGGAGCGTGCGGATCCCAGGTCGTGAGAGTTCCAGCACCGGTTGCCGAATCAGCACGATCCTCTAGCGAAATACGAGCACAGGACAGAAGACATGACGACGAATAAACGCGCGAAGACCTGACACTGGGCCGAATCGTCTGGCGGCGACGGTTGATGTCGAGCGTGGAACGTTCTTTTCGTCACGCGTTCAGCGGCCGCGATGAAAACGAAAGAAAAACGTATTGAATACGGAGAGAAACGTTTATCACACGGACAACAGCGGTGTTCGGATTAAGTGCAAACGAGGTAACAAACGACGTCGTCAACAACAACAACAATAGCAACAGCAGCAGCAAGCCAATCAAGAACTTTAATGTAGTCAACTCATCTAGACTGACTATACTTATAGTAGAAGCAAAATTTTTCAAAATAGCATTTGTTAACGCACATGCGCCTACTGAAGAAAAAAGTGATGAAGAAAAGGAGTTTCATTCACTGTTAGAATCCACTTTAGAGGAAATCCCAAGGGGATATATAGTAATTTTAATACTAAAATTGGTAGAGAAGAATGTTTTAGAACAACTACCGGATCTCATAGCCTATATCAGCTGTCTAATAATAATGGGTGTAGATTAATCGAACTAGCCACAGGAAATGGCTTAAAAATAAAAAGCATGGGATTCCTGCATAAGCAAATCCATAAAAGTACCTGGATGCAGGGCCGGCCCTAGTTTTTGCGGGGCCCTGGACAAAATAATTTCGAGGGCCTTTTTTCAATAGGTACATTTGAACAAAATTTCCAATCTTTTCATTATATTTATACCATTACTATCCTACAAATTGTTATATAGCGTAATTAATCATTTTTATAATAAAGTAATAAAAATAAAAATAAACTGTAAATTAATAAAAAAAAATTCATATAATAATTATATAATAAATTAGTTTCATAATATAAAAATATAATTATGTTGAAGTTTCATAATAATACATGTCAGTGGCGGTTTTGACGAAACTTAAAAAGGGAACGTTTTAAAATATTAAACTCCATCTCACATGTATATCTTTACTGTACACTAGTACATTGGCGGAAAATGAGGGGGTTTAACCACCTAAAGGTTTAGTTAGCCCCCTCAAAAATGGTTTAAAAAATTATTATTATATTTAAATGTATTTAGGTATTTGTATATAATATATACTCGTACATATCGAAAGCGAGAAAAATTTTTTTAATGATAATTATGTATACGGTCTTAGCGACTTCCCAATAATTTAACGCGAATTTTTACCACTATTTTGGTAATTTTTTTGTACTGCGTTTAAAAATTATATTGAGGTAGTATAGTTTTTCTTCAGTTTTATGGGTTTTTTTTTGATAATTACGCATAAGAAATAACTATACAGAGAAAATCGAAAAACGTTTTAAATATAGTACAAACTAAATGACACAATTTTCTACCGGAACTTAACGCATAATGAGACCATTCGAGCATTCTTTCTAAGTAAAAATTAACATCCTAGTAAAACCAATAGCAATAGTAATTGTCTAAGTTATAATAGATATATTACACTAAAAAAAAAAATCAAATAATTATTTGTATACATACGTATTATGTGTAAAAGTAACGCCCAGAGGGGATTGCCCCTATTGCCCCCCTAAAAACCGCCACTAATACATGCACATAAAATAGTTAGTAGTTCAACGAAAGGGGTACAATAAATAATTAATCGGACACCAACGGATGTGCAAGTAATCAAAAGGCAAACAGCAGCGCAGTGCGGTGGTATTGTGGTACAGTCTACATAGGCGCAATAACATGTTATCAGATCGGAAAAAACAAAATATGGCTATATACGAGATACGACTTCAGAAATTTTGTGTACATCAAGTTTTTTGATTTTAAATACGATAAAAGATTATTTTGAGTTCGTCAACAAGTTAACTTAGCATCGATTGTTGCACATTTTTCATTTTAAAATCAAATACTTAATTATTTACTATTAAAAATTTACAAAATTTCAAACTGAGTTTTTATGATGATTTATTTTTTTAATGAAAAAAGTAGCACTGTCGATGCAAAGTACACTTGTCGATAAATTTAAAACTATTTTAAAAATCGAAATTGTAGACAAAATGTTCAAAATGTTGCCAAGTTCATTTTGATGAAAAAATCAAGAGTTTTGCGAAGTCCATAATGTATAATAATAATATAAAGTACAAAGAAAACATTTTTTCATATAGTAATAATAAATTTAATTGTTCATACCTATATATAAATAATATATATATATATATATATTGTATATTAAAGTGAGAATGTTTCTCGACAAGACGACAACAGTGGTTTTCAAGTTTGCAATCGATGGCAAATCGATAATAAATGTTTTTATCGTATTAATTTACTACAATTGCATTAAATTATGGCCTTTATTAAATCGTTTTATTTTTCATTTGTTTTACGTAAGACTACTTTTTATATTAATATTCCATTAGAGTAGATACACTTTATTTTATATCGGCTGTCAAGCGCGAGTGTTGAAACGAAGGGACTGTTTTGTTTGAGCACGTGCTCTTCAAGTTTAATTATTAACCCGTTTAACCTGTGTGGAAAAGCAAGACAATTCTTCGAAAAACCAATTAATAATAAAAAAAAATCAATTATTAATTTATTTATCGTTATGAAAAAATAGCACTGAAAAATGTCGATTACAAAAGCACAAATCAAATTACAGCCATAAAAAGTTTCTACCTAATTTTATTAATGTTTCGTCAAAACAAAATGTTATTACCTCTTTTTGAGTACACCATAAATACCCTGCCACATATTCTTAACCTGTACAAATTTAAAAGCTAATTCCACTGGTAATAAGTCAAAATCTATTTCTCGATATTAATATTTATATTCAATAATGTAGGTAATGTAATAAATATAGGAAATGTAATTTTGATACGTAATTTATTTATATGTCGTTTTTAATTAGTTTTAAGAATTTATTTAGCTTGTGAAGTATTAGGGGAAAAAACGATTCAAACAATTAATAAAAATTGTATATTTTTTTCAATAATCAAACCGATTTGACGTACAATTATTAATTAGCAAGTAATAATTTTCTTTTCTTATTAGAACATTATTAAATTCATCATGAAACGTCACACCTTGGTAAACTACATTAATCAGGTAAAAAATGTCTAAGTAATATGAGAATAACAATACATATATTTTTATTATATATGAGTGAGTATATAAATAACAGCTCGTAAATAATATGTAATTACAGCACGTATTATTTGAAGAGATATTCAGTGGCAATAAAATTTTAAGAAAAGCTGACAAAATGACGTATTATTAAGAAAGGAAAAAACGAAAAAAATTGTTTAAAATTCAAAGCGAATAAAATACAATAATAATTATACAATATAATATTACATTACGGAAAAACTGTTATTTAATAATATTATATACTTTATTTTTCATCACTTATTAATATTGTTAAAAATTTTAGTCTAATAATACTGCAAACAAATAAAAAGAAAACTTTAACTTCTTTTGTCGAACAAATTATGAAAAATGCATAAAAAGGCAATTTAACTTTTTTGTTTAATCAGATGTATTATATTATATAAGTGTAAAATCTGTCAGAAAACTTTTCGATAAAAGAACGGGTCTTATTGCTAATTTTTATACGCGTTTTATGTATATTATCCGTTCGAAAGAATGTATTGGCGTTTTTTTTTTTAATCTTACCATTAATTTTAATTTACACTGATCGCGTCATTTATACGTGTTCAATTAATATTTAATATAGCTAGATTACGCGTTTGAATTTAGGATT
Source organism: Slavum lentiscoides (assembly GCA_032441835.1). Taxonomy (NCBI): domain Eukaryota; kingdom Metazoa; phylum Arthropoda; class Insecta; order Hemiptera; family Aphididae; genus Slavum; species Slavum lentiscoides. The sequence goes on from CM063706.1 coordinate 26,237,992, forward strand.
ATACGATATTATTATTGCGTTTGTCTCTCACGTCTTTGAAGTAAATCGTATTTTCTCTTTTTTCTTTCTTCGTTCTGTAATTTATTTATATTGATTTGAGAAACCGGACGTCGTTCAAAACCTTTAAAAATTCACGATTTATATTAAGCGCGAGCGGCGAAACTTGCGTTTATTTAAATATATATTTTACATGGCATATATTATCCAAACTATTTCGAAATCCATACAGTATCGCCGAATTCATTATGTGTATATTTACTGAAAATGGCAGTCGGCACACCACATTTTCCGACAATCAGCGAATACCAATGCCTCGCCTATATCCAGCAATTTTATCAAAAAAAAAAAAAAAAAGTACACGATATTGTTTTTTTTTCGAATTGCTCATATTGAAATATTATTAAATATCATTTATATATTTTGTTTCGAATTCGAATATTTATTTTTCGCGTACCACTGAAATTCGTCTAAGCCCAGTACAGTGCAGTACAGTGGTTCTTATAATTTTGTAGTATACGCTTCATCAATTTTATTTGGAATAAAACTTTTTTTTTTACAAAGTATCTCATGTAACTATAACCAATGTTTTAATATATCTTTTTATTTTATAAATAACATAAGTAGGTGAATTATAAAAATATTTTAGTAATTATTTTTATTATAACACTTGATTTTGCGCGCAGAGACATTATTATTTTGTTTTTATAATACTTAAAATATTTATTTTATAATTTTAATTTAATGCGCGCGAAGAATGGTATCGCATTCTAGACATCCGCTTTTGAACATCGATCTCAAAAGCTTTAATCGTAATTCGGACGAATCAATGTTTTCCATATGCGGTTTACAAAACACGATTGAAATGTTAAAACAAGAGCAAGGTGATGGTTTTTCGCATAAACCTGCAGTTGTGAGCAGTTGAATTAAAAAACCGTCAGCGTTTCACTGGATATTTCTGGATAATCTTTTCGTACGTGCGAGACCATACGGTTTCTAACGAATTCCGATTAAATTGTTTTGTTTTTAAACTACTGTTTTGTAGAAATATCTATAAGAATGCAGTCTTCTTCCGACGCGATATGTCAACCAGCGGTTTATTCCGACGGACATCAATAATTGCAAAACAGTGCGTCTAATTAAGTTTTTACTCGTGTCCGGCACACCACAGTGTACTAAATTTTCGATAACTCGAGTTTATGCAATTCAAATGTATATCGAATAATCTGATTGTTGAACACGCATTTCGTGCACCGATAGCGACAGTCTAAGAACCGCTGGTGTGTGATACGATATACGACTGATGCGGGGCCATGAAGACCAGGCACAATAGCCAGGATTTTATTATTATTATTATTATTATTTTTTTTTTTTGGGGGGTCTATTCAAAAGAGCATTGGAAAAAAAATGTTAATTTATTAATAATATCAATATGAGAACGAAAAATTTCATCCAGAGGGATGTTCGGATTCCATGAACGGCTGGAACCCGATTGAGCACGATTGACCTTTTTCACAACCCGATTGAGCACTGTTGCAATCAAACAATAGGAACCCAAAAAACAACACGATTGAGCACGAAAATAGGTGCGACGTTGCCACTTTGTACCGTAGAATATTATTATAATATTCAATTATCATCCACGAAAAAACCTTTTCTAAGTCTGTCTCTCTCATAGACCTATTAACTATAATTAACAGGTCTATGGTCTCTCTCGCACATATCTTGGCTCTAGTGCATTACATGTGATACATTGGTCGTTTGCGGTCTATATATTGTATGTCTATGATCTAAACCAATTATTTTTAACTTCCGTGGGTAGCAAAATCTTTTTTCGACTAATGTGTTGGTTACCTATCAGGAATCTATACAACATAATATGTACTAGTGAAAATCTGACAACGTTGTACACAATATTTATTTTTTTTATCGTGCTCAATCGGGTCGTCAAAAAGGTTGGCCGATAACGACCGTGCTCAATCGGGTGTCACGGCCATGAACCTCCCCCTGGATACGTCGCTGACGACGACGATGATGCAGTTCAAAAATATTTCCCCCCCCCCCTTCAACGACCCTTTGTGGAGGACGTTGTTGTGTCGAATTGCGAATCCTTTAGAAAGAAAAAATTCCAATAAGAACGTAAGACGAAGGGTGTCCAACAGCTATTATACACACAATACACGCGTTTAGTGCCGCCAGACAGGCGTGCGCGTACGCGTCTAATTAATAGCGGTGTGGATAATAATAATAATAATAATACGGCTGGTGTTTGAAACGATGAAATTGCCAGTCTACTACGTCGCGCATCATAATACGGTGCGCGCGTTGTGTACCTGTAACTGCCGCCGCGTCGTCGTAATTTTTATTTTTTATACAGTTTTTTTTTTTGGCCGTGTATAATATATATATATATATATATATAGAAAAAATATCGCGTTTCGTAAATGAATAGTTCGTTTTCGGCCGCGCCAAACACCACAATATACCGCGGACTCGTCTCCCGGAGGTGGATAGAAAACAGAATATAAGTGTATACGGGATACGCGTATAGTGGCTGGAATTATTATTATTATTATTATTTTTTTTTTTTGTTTTCAGTGCCCGGGTTTCGGTAATTATCTGATTTTTAATCTAAAAATAAATTATAGCCCCCGTGCGCGCGTCGACTACAACGACTTGGAGACTCGCGGAGGCCGAGAGGGTGGGGCTATTATTATTATCGTATTATAACCCGGTCCTGCTGGCGCGCGTATAATGCAACAGATCCTGCTGCAGTGTAACCGAAGGAGTGAGCCGGGAACGAGTGGAAGTGAAAACGGCTGCGGGGCACTAAACGAACCGGGTGCGCGCGTGTCCTTGCGCCGCGGACAAAGATGAAAATAATAATAATAATAATAATAATAAAAAGCACTCCAACTGTATACATGCGCGTACGCGCGTATACCTTGCAGATACAAAAAAAAAAATAATAATAATAACACGCGCACTCGCCGTCCCAGTGTGTGTGTGTTTTTTTTTCATCTCCTCGTTCACGTAACGATCGTTATTATATTTTATTGTACGCGATTTCATTTGTTTCGATGTTTCAGTTGACTGATGATAATGTCACCCCTTTCCCCGGCACAAATCATCATCGGTAAAATCATTATTTATGATAAACGTCGACGAGAATAATTCAACGCCGAAGGCAATGCACGAATAACGGCGTAACGACGATCCCGAAATCACAATTATTGTTTTAGATTTGTATTTTATTATAATACCTGTGCCAAATAAAAGTGCCGTAAATCGTAAAACGATGAGTTATTATCATAACGCGTAATTACATAAACAAAGAATAATAATTAAAAAAAAAATCGCTCGCGTTAATAATTCATTCCAGTAAAAGTTCATAAAACTATATATTATTATATTGCAGTACGATATTTTGTACTCTAATGCGCGTTCTCGTGACCACGTCGTCGTAATTCATTTCCGGAATTATTTGCAATGACAAAACACGAGTTCTCGTCGAGTACGCGACGCGTTTCCAATGTGTTTTTTTTATTGTTTCGATACCAAATTTATTAATAAAAATAATTTAAAACAATTTTGATATAAATACTATAAAGAAAATTCAGAATAAAATTAAATTAAAACTGTGAAATCAAAATAATATTGTACCTAGTAATGCAATTAATTATTGTCCAATGAAATAACATAACTTTTTATCAGGTAAATTGCCTAATATTTTGAATAGAAATAATAATAATGTAAAAATAGTTTTTAAAACTAATAGTATAATTCAATTCAAACCATTAATAATAAAATAAAAAAATTTACAAATAAAAAAAATCCAACAATTACAATAATTATGGTGTTTATAAACTAATTTGTATAGTTGTAATAAATTTTACATTGGAAAAACCGGAAGAAATTTTAAAATTCGATATAAAGAACTTATTTCAGAGATAAAATTTAATAAAACTTCTCCCAATTCGAATTTTGCTATACGCGTCTTAGAATATGGTCATAGTATACATTTCGAAATAGAAAAAGATTTGAATATATTACACGATAAAAAAATTAATGTATAAATTCGGTATTGGAAGAATTAATCATTTATAACGGAGTTAAACGTAATGGTTTTAATAATATTTTAAATACACAAGCAGATTTTAAAAATAATATCGTTTATCAATACATATTAGACAATGATACATAATTTTCTACTAGATGTTTTAGTATAATCTATGTTACTATGTTCACCTATTTTCTTATTATTTATTATATATTCTATGTATTTTGTTCATTTGTTTCATATTTATTTTATATACCTTTTTTTGTTTTTTTATTATTCATTGTAACCCGATGATGACTTACGATCGAAACCAGTCGTTACAATCTTATAATTTACAAATACTCTCGGCATCTTTTTTCTCTCTCTCTCTCTCTCTCTCTATATATATATATATATATATATATATATATTTTTATGTTATTATATATATTGTTTTTTAATATATATACTTTATTTTTATAAGAGTATTATATTTCTTAATTTTAATTTTTATATTGTTTTTATAAAATTTATTTATCCCTATAATACATATTAAAAAGGAAAACAAACGGAACGAGTACAAAAAAACAAAACGTTATAACCAAACACGTTATTCTCGTCCGCTCCGTCTAAATATCATTTCGAGAATATATAATAATAATTATTTATTACACGAACATTTAAATTATTACGTATTTGTGGTTAGGTTAGGTTCTGTATCGACGGATAGCTCGTACAACTTAAAATTCAGAGAAAATATACATATCATGTAATACAGTTTCGTTTAAAAGATTTTTTTTTTGAAAAATCAACGTTTCACTTTGTTTTCTTTACATATACAATAATACGGACGTGGGTTGATCTTGTATTCGAATGTTGGCGATTGTTCATAAATCATTTTCTTTTTCGCGTGACTTCCATTATGAAATATTTTAAAACCAGTTCTACATATTATAATATATTATACGGTCGGTATAGAGTTGCGTTAGTTTTAAATAAAAAAACACAATGAAACTGTTGTAATGGACAGTGTTATTATTTGTCGCCTACGTACGCTATTAAGTATAACGGATTATAAAGTAACGTAAAATTTATTTGGCGTACGAAAAGTTACAGTAAGTTACAACATGTATGTATTTATACACATTATATTTTCTCATTAACATAAAATATCTTATTTGTATCGTTATATATACATTCATAATTTATCGATTTCATTGTTACACGTTTACAAACAACGAAATAGTAAATTGAAAAACGTATACAGAAGTACACTTGATATTAAATTATATAATCCATTTGTCATTAAAAAAAAAAAATGTTGTTTAGAATAAGATATATAGGGTTTTTGAATCAATGACGTATTAAATTTTATGAAATTAATTTTTTTTTAACGACAATACGGACATTTGGCACAATAAATGAATTTCATATGAACGTACTTTTAACATATATTAGACGATTTGATGAACAAACGAATACATAATATTTATAGTAGGTTTCTATTCAATTAGTTGTGAAACGTTTCACAGGTTCGATGATAATGAACAAAAGGAATTTCATAAATATGTGAATTCACTTTATTCATAGGTACTCTTTGTGAAGTATTTTTGTTTTATTTTTCATACAAAATAATCGATCCGGCGTATTGAAATACGTTCTTAATTATAATTTGATTAAACGTTATGACTTCTAACGTAGTTTGCTATTTACTTTGAAATACCATATTTTATTTTCGCGTCTGTAGTTGTTATTGACCAGGACAAAATATTTGTAAAAATTTCAATAATAATTATCGAGTAAAAAACTAATCAAATATATTCTCATTAATACTCAGTAATTTGATTATCATTAAAGCGCAATTCATACGACTACGATTATTTTAATATTCAAAAATAAAAAAAATTTAATTACGTGAGCTCATTATAATATACTTACACGAAAGTGTAATTTTAGTAGTGAGTGGTGGTTGTTGCATACATTTACACGTTGTTCCTTGTGCGTTAAAGAACTGGTAATTATCTTATACATAAATAATAATAATAATAATAACAATAATAATAACAATAACAATAATAATAATAATAAAATGCTTACTACCTACATGTTTATATTTTACTGAAAAAAAAGCGATTAGTATAATATTTGACGGTTAATCAAAGTATGTGAAATGCTATGAAAATATATCGAGATTTTCTTCCTGAAGCTCTACATTATACAACAATACCGCTATAACAAGACATACACCAGATAAAATTTTGTTGCAAAAAATACCTAAAATTTAATTTACTATTATTTAGATCGGGTCCTGTGAAAATTTGTTAGGAATTAAAATTTAAAATCTCACCGTAAAAATATGTTTAATTTCGTTACGCCCTTAATCGCAATTTTCGGTTAAACTGTTTATGTGTATAAATAACACATAATAATAATAAAAACAACAACAATAATATTAATATAATTATTATTAAATGTACTTTTAAATCGGAGTATTTATTTTTCTTATGCTCTAAATAGGTGCTTGTACAATAATATCGAATAACTTTATGCCTAATCTTATTGATGACAGTGATTGTGGCCTCACGTAAAACACAATGATTATTATTGATTATCTACGACGATTTGTAATTTAACACTTTGCTGGGTATTTGCCATACATCGAAAATGTAATTTGTCTTCATCGATAAAGTCATGAGAAAATAAACGACGAGAAAAGAGGAAAACCGTCCAATAATAGGGCTTGATGGATAACGGTGAAGGGAAAATAAAGTAATCCATTCTTTCCCGCGTATCCGTTTCCCTTGTCTTCCACCGTTTTACGCTTTTGTTTGGCTCAGACAGTGGTTCTTACGTACACGTTTTTTTTTTTTATTGCACGTAGAAAATGTGTTGAAATAATACGCGTATATTCGTTGGTATAATATTTATATATGAATATAATTCACGTCATTTTAAATACATATAATTATTGTGTAACTGCATGTTGTGAAAAGTAAATGATTATGATCAGGTTCGGACTGGTTAAAAAAGGCCCACCGTGCAAATTAGTATTAAAGGCATACGTATAAATTATTACCTATCTATCTGATCAAATAAAATATTATTAAAACCAAATGACTCTTACTTTTTTTATTTAAAGAAAAAAATTTCTTCAACTATAGCCTATAGGTACAACTTTTATATCGCATAATATGATTCAAATAAAAAAATATAATTGATAATATACATTGATACCTACGAATAATAAAAATTAAATTTCAATATGTTACAGTAAAATCAAGCAACACATAAAAAAGATATCAATTTTAATACGAACAATATATTTTAACACATTATTTAGGTGAATTAAAATTGCAATATACAATAATATACGTTTTAATGGATTAGAAGAATTTGCCAATTTATCAATAATATAGTCGTGGTCTCATTCGTGAAACAATATTAGCTTCGCAGTTTAGGAATATTAACGCTTCAAGAAGATCTTGGCATATAAGTGATCTAAAACGAATTTAAATAGAATAATATATAATAAATTTAATTAATATTTAGAGGGCCCACTTCGCCGGAGCCCATCTTGCAATCGCATGTCAATACCATGGGCCAGCCCTACCCCGATCATGATGACACTATACGAATAACATTTGGAGTACTGAGAAATCACGTCTTCAGTAAAGTTTATCTAAATAAGAGGTACACGTTTTAAATATGATCCGTTCGAATTATAGAAAAATATATTTCTAAACTGTAAAGAATATTTATCATTCGTAATATTTTCTTTTTAATGAAAATTTCGCGACATATTAAAATTATTGAAAAATAATATTTACCGTTTGCTGTTGTTATTATAGACGAAATGCTTACACAATATAACAGTGCATAGTGAAAGCAAATGTTGCCAAGAAAGTTCAATCAGTAAATTATTATAGTACAAATATTATGTTAGGACTTTTCCGCGCATATATATACATGACGTATATGTCGCAAGTGACGAGAATAAACTGTAATTTATTCAGAGTTTCGTAATAAACGTAAGTATACGTATATTTGAATACGTGAAATGAAAAGCGCGGGGCGGAAAAGGAAAATTTACCGAGTTTCTTTTGAAATGTAAGTACCACGAAGATATTTTATATATAACACCGTATAAAGTCGTCGGGTTTTCATAATATCGGCCGGCTTAAAATGAACACGGAACTGTAAAATATATGAACGAAAAAATAAATACTTATTTGTAACTACGCGTATAGAGCTTATCGAAACGAAAAAATACGCTGTTATTCGATTGCCCGTTTAAAAACGTATACGCATAAGCGGTTAATTAGAAATTTCCGTGTTATAATAAATATGCACTTACATGGCTGATAATAAATGTTAATCCGGCGATATTTCCGTCTAAATTATAATTACATGATTAACGAAAAGATCATTTTTATACTGCACTGAAATACTTAAGTCGTAGGTTTTTTTTCACGAATATAAGGTATTATAATACATTTTGAAACGCCATTAAGTCGATATTTCAACGTGTACCATATTCCGTTATCAGTTGATTTAATGAAATTTAATATTCACGTGATCCGTGTTTTTTTTTTACATTTATAAATTAATCATATAGATCTATTTAAGTAAAGCCGATAACTCAATATGAATACACCCAACTATAAATGTTTATAGAACATGCAAATACGCACAACATAATAATTTAATGTTATAAAATGGGAAAACTATATTTTATACACAATACAGCTATTACAATTTAACTAATAATCGAGGCGATTTCTTTAGAAAAATTATATTTATTATTAATTACAAATAATTTGTTTTTATGGGGGTCCGAGATTATATAGTTATAGCATTGATTTTATATTACTCTATTACAGGGGCGGCTCCAGAGACTGGGTTGGGTGGGGGCTTAAGTCATAATAAGCCAAAAAAAAGGTCTTACTTTACCAATGGAAGAGAAACCGGGAGTTACGGTTTTAGTGTAATAGACAGTATACATTTTTTTAGAAAAATACAGGCTTAGGAAGGGGCCGAGGCCCCTAGCCCCCCCCCCTTGGAGCCGCGCCTGCTCTATTACTACTATATTATAAAATCAATGGTTATAGTTAAAACGACGTAATATTATATTACGTTTGGATATTTTGTTGTGTGAAAATAATAACGAAATGATAAATCGACGAAAATAATGTTATAAATATAGGTATGAAGAAAGCTAGTTATATAGGAAGCGTATTAAAAACCACCTTCGAAAAATATTTACCAATCGTGAGGATGATCTTAGTTATACTTTCGTAGCTTTCTTCCGAAGTGAATTTTAATTATGAATTACAGTTATTTTTGCAAATATTTCTATACTAAAGCATAAGGACTTAGTATGTCGGCCACGACAATCAAAATTTATAATCAAATACGCGTACAAAAGCATACAAATTAAACTTATTGTATGTTCGTTTCTTTTTTTTTTGAAATTTTATTTCAGTATTAGCTACCCACCTACCTGTTTTACAGTTTATCATTAAAATGTCAGTTGAATAAAATATCATAAATTATTTTGACACAGTGACAGTGTCCTTACAAAACACAATCGATGTAATTTAATGCATGGCCATTTCATTCGCGAAATAAATTCAATATTAAAAAAAGATTACAAAATTTTATATTAGTATACCATTATACTTTTACTTACATAGATTACTATTATTATTATTATTATTATTATTATTATTATTATTATTATTATTATATATATATTATTATGCAATGGCCTAATATGATTTATTCCTAGAACGTCAAGTAAACAATCATACCGAGATAACCTGCACTTCAACAATAAGAAACCCTTGGACAATAGTTTTAAATCAGAATATTTAGTAAATTAATTTAGATTCGTTTATTATGGAAATTACACGTAATAAAATCCTGTCGTGTCCATGCACATAGTAGTATTAAAAAAATAGGAAATTTTCGGAAATATCTCGATTTTTTTTAATACTGTTTTATTTATTAAGCACATATAAAATACGGCAATAAATATTAAGTTTTCAAATAAGTGTATATAGAATAAAATATAAAAATTGGAGGAGGTTTTCATGTGAAGAAATTGAAAAAAATTCGTATTCTGCCGAAGCCGAGTTGAAATACAGTTAGACATAAAATATGCAGTAACTATATTTCTAACAAATATTAAAAAAACATTTAATAAATAATATATATAAATATATATACATACCAGAGAAATTTCAACACTCTGAAAGTAACAATGCTTAACAACTCATTTATTATAAATAGAATATTAATTAATTAGTAATTCCCTGAGTATTCTTTTAGCACTAATATAAAATCTCTTCATAAAAATGAAATCAATCGAAAAAATTTAACGCGTACTGAGTACTTGTATTCGTAATGATAACAAATTCCTGTGGATCTCACAATAAACTCACATCACAATATAAAAGCAATTAAATTTCCGAAAAAACAGCTGACTCGGAGACGAAAAACTGCAGCCCTTGTTCTAATGAAAGTAACATAATAACAATGAAAAAAAGTTAAAAGACGGATAAAAAAAAATAGAAAAAAGATTAGTCTATTTACTTCACAGGGTTAACCGAAGAATCTCGAATAATTGAAAAAAAAATGTTAAGTTGTTGAAATATTGTTAATTTTTACGGTATAATGGCTACTACTAGATCAATATGACTGTAAGTACATTTTATGTACATTACATCGTCATTTTAAACATTTATCAGAAGATTGACGTTTAACTTTAGTTAAATGTTTGGCCACTTATATATTTATACACAAGAGGCCATTGTGATACACTGTACAAGACGTACGGAAAATAATTATTTACATCGATCGTTACAATACGTTATGTTGCTCTTCATTAAGCGCGTTTCGTGTACGGTTATAGAAATTGTGAGTGCACGTTTATCTATAGACGAATAAAATCTATAAAACATGGTTGATGGTATTTTTTACTCTTTGATGTAAGTCTCCAAAGTAAACTAAATCACCGCGTGTACAGAACCGGTAGCGCGACTTGTTTGCGTTTTCGAGACGCTCCGGGGGGAAGAGTTGTACACATACCACAAACGACTATATATATTGTACACAGTGATCTCGTATTAGTACAGGGGGAAGAATATTAAAAACTTCCCCGGCAAATTTGGGAATGCATTTCCAATTTGAGTCCCCAAACCATTAACGTAATTGCTTGTTACACAGACGCGGGCCCTGTGTGCAGCGAGTGTAAATTGATTTGGAGAATCACGCGGAATATTATGATATAGTAAATCAGTTCCTGTTTTTATGTGTTGTACGACACTATTATCGCATAATACATGGGTATATAAAATATAATTTATGGGTATGTTATACACTTATATCTATAGCATGGACGTAGAGTGTCTTATTGCATACGTCACAATGTTTAAGAAACATCTAAGCTAAACGATCCAGTTTTTGTCCGAATACTATCAAACATCAAATGTGAAAATGGATGTGACTGTTGAGTACCGTGAGCAGGACAAACAGGGGGTGCTTTCTAAAGACCTCGCGCTCCGAAGGTCCTCGCGTTTCAAGATTCCTCCGAATAATATTTTATGCATTGTTTTTTTAAGAAAAAATATATAGTTCCTAACAGTTTAGTCACGACCTACAATTTAAATCAGTTATGGAGAATATCGACGGTTACAAAGAAAATTATATTATCACGAAAACCTCATTTCAACAGTTAATAATTTTGTCTAGAAAGTAATTTAAGTTTATCGCTTCAATATTTTATTGTTGGCGATCCGTGATTGTGTTTGGAATCGAATGGAATATTTGATTTTAGTTTTGGTCTATTTATTATTCTCTCCGCAATGTCTGATAGGCTGCAACCATAGAAAATAAAACTGTTTTGAGTCCAAAGAACTTAAAGTTTAGGCAAAAACAAATGTGTTAGAACTTTGCGTATGATACAATAGAAGCTGATGTCATAAAATTCCTAATTGTAACTACCTTTTTAATAACACAAGTTATTAGTAGGTTGTCGCATAAATAAATTTAATGTAATGTTAAAAAGAATTGTATTCTTAAATACCAATGAAAAGGGAATTTCAATAGGTATATTGTGATTCCAGGAGCCGCGGACCATCATTATGCCCAGGGCCTCGCAAAACCTTGGGACGACACTGTGCCTGCTACAAGACGTCAATTAAGCCGGCTTTCAACAATACAAAAATGTAATTAAACGAAAAACGCTGGCGATGTCAAATACACTTGGACGAAAACAAACAAGAATGACGACAAAATGTTTTCGATGAAGCTAAAGACGTTTTCCACATTGACGACATAGACACATTATAATATTATATAATATGCACTATATAAAAGCTATATTATTATATAATATATACAAGTACACTTTTATATATTTACACTGAAAATATTGATTTATCAAATGAGAATAAAATAGATAGGTATAAATGTCGTATCAATGATAAATTAATGTAAGACACTTTTGTGGTTTAAAGCAGCGGTTCTCAAACTTTTTTGTTCGCGAAGCCTTTAAGTTGTTAAAAAAAATTCACGGAACCTCAAAAACAAAAAAACAAAATTTTGAACCACAACTTATAAAAATAATGCTTAAACGATTTGCTTTTTAATTTGGAACTTTATTATGCGTATAAAACCAAAATTGTTTACCTAATTAATAAAAAGCATAATATGATTACTTTTAAGTATTTTCATTAACAAAATTATATAATAAGAATATTATTTAGTAATTTATAAATTTTAATGTGTTGATTTTTTCATTTACCAGTATTTTAAAGTTAGGCTTTATAGAAGACAGTTGAATGCGCATGTCTGCTTCGGCATCTAATTTGTTACGGTATTTCGTCTTCGTAGATGCATATAATGAAAATCCAGTTGCACAAAGACATGTTGTTGGAAATGGAAGAAGTATTCGTACAGCTGTTTTAGCCAAAGATTCAAAGATAAAAGCATTATAACCATAAACCAACTCGTATCTAATCTCATTTTCGACTAAGAGACAAAATATGCGTGTTTATTTACTAATAAAATAAACACTATAAACTTTATATTATTATATTTTGATTTAATTTAGATCCAGATGTGTTCGCGGAGCCCCAAGGCTCCGCGGAGCACAATTTGAGAACCGCTGGTTTAAAGGAACTAAATTCCGTGAGGTCTAAACATCACAAAGGTGGCTTAGCCCCCCCAAGTACCTTTATAAAATACGTCTATAAAGATAATTTGGCTACGTGTGTAATTAAAAAAATTAACCTTTATCCGCTGTTGTATTGCAACGAACGTATGCTTATATATAGTACAAAAGTATACGATAATATTAAGTGATGATATATTTTACGACTGTGATTTATATATATATATATATATATATATATATATATATGTGTGTGTGTATATATGTATATATTAAAAATATATATACGTTGAAACAGTTTTACGCGACTTTTCCATCGAATAAACGAATTAATTCTCCAGATAATGTTCGCGTTGGATTCACCATTTTAACTTGCTCTGTTTGTAGAACAGAAATAGTGATTTGTTTTTGTAACGCATTGTATTTGTTCCCTACATTTTCTTCGCGATTTCTCGTGTCACGGTGTTTGTAATTGAACTTCTCCGAAACGGCTCCACCGATTCTGAAAAAATTTTATTTGTATTAATGAACGACGTTTTGTAATCGTTTTGTTATTGAAATAATTAGCGCAAAAATATAATAATATATATTGTGTATCTCGTAGAGCTTACGCGTGTAGGTAACAAGTACCGATTTGTGAAATATGAATTTGAAATCAAATCATTCTAATTTTTTTTTCATTTCTATTTTTTTTTTATAATTTATTTAAATATATATATATATATATATATTTTTTTTTGTAAAAACTTATAAAATAAAAATATAATGTACGAGCGTTTCAATATTATTGTTATGCCGAATGAATTTGACTATTTGTTAAACGAATCGCTTGTACTGAATCGTTTAAATAGTTTACAATCGTGATCAAAGTAAAACTTGTACCCCGTCCTGCAATTTCCGGTTGCGTGATATAGCTTGGAGAGCGTAACAAGTGCCGGGAGCAGATATTCCGCCGCTGGCGTGTTGTTTCGGATTTGAATACCACTTTGTATTCCGCAATAATAATAATAATAATAATAATCATAGTAATAATAAAAAGTACAAAGGCAAATTGTTTTCGCCGAAACAGTGAAATCCAAAATTGCATTGATTTTGGGATCAAAAGAAAAAGGAATTTTACCGACTTCCCCCCCTAGCAGTAAACCCGGAAAAAAAGAAAAACTATTTTATTTTGTGTCCTCGAGCCACCCACTGCAGTATTCGTGTGATTTGTTTTCGGAGTCGTTTGTGAATGGAAATTTCTGCAGTTTAATGCAGGGAATATTGAGTCCGATTTCGGCTTTTGATACACGTCGGCGTTTTGTCCGAAAATAAATAAATAATATTGAAGAATTCAGTGAACCGAAGAACGTTTTCACGGATATTCATTCGCCCCGAGCGAAAAAAACGTTGTATTTTTATTGAAATTAAAAACCCGACTAGATCGTTTCTTCTGCCGTTTGTGCGCGATTTACCCCTTATGTTTGATGGAATTAAATTTGTGGGCAACTTAAACATTTGTATGTTTATATATATATATATTATTATTACTATTTTTAGCATTTTAGAAGGTTCGCGAACTGTGAACAACAGCCGGTGCGATATTTTCTTTTTATGCTTAACAACCAAAAAAAAAGAAAAGGAAGAGGAACGAGGAGAAAGAGAAATGCCACTGTCTACAGAATATTACTATGCGTTCTGTTCAATATAAATAATTTAAATTTACAATTCAGCACTTTTTGTCATGGCCATGTGTCGAGAATTTGACAATACGTCCTGTGAGACTTCTCGTCTTATATTTTCCAAGTCTCATAATACATACACGCTTAATTAACGTTTTCATTATTGACAGCTCGCTGCACTGGTGTAAATATGTCAAGCTAATAACGTTCGCATGCGAATCTATATTTAGTTTTTGACAATATTAAATATTACGATCGATTTATTTTTCATAGAATTGCATTCATGTTTTTAGGATATAAACGATTTAAATTTTTTAGCGCTTAATGTTCACAAGTAAATTTTGTAATATCGTAATTATTTTTTCCAATTAAATATTTGATAGACTATAGATATTTTTATTATATATTTGTATGCAACGTATGTATATAGTCTGACATATAACGAACTTTACATTTCTAAGTTTTATTTATAATATTCTTACCTCAATATTGTGTACAAACAATAATTGAGATATTATAAAATTCAATTAATTACTATAGCTTTCACTTCGCAGGTGTATTAATATTTGATTCAAAACCCTGCGTTCTCAATACTAATTTGATTTCTAATTAAATTAAGTGCGTGTTCTAATAACGGTTAGTGTGTTTTCAATTATGTTGTTTTTTTCTTTAAATCATTGATTGCTTTTATTTGTAGTACCTATACACACGTTTAATCTATTTAATTCGGTATTGGTTAAATTTCAAGTAAAATTAAAAATGGTCTATTCTATGTCCATTGTATCAATACTGCTCTGAATACGGGTGACGAATACCTACCTTATAATTATTGTCTATTAGATAGTTCATAATTTATTCCAAATTCACTTTCATGCATTTTCACTGAAAACCCAAAAATAATTTTAATAAAATAATTAACGTATTTCATTTACCAAACTTAAATTGCTAATTGTCGTTTAATTAAAGAAATAAGTTGCTAAATCCCATCCGTTATTCTGTGTTTTTATTTTCAATTACTTCTTGTACACATTGGTAAATTGTTTGTAATTACAATAGTTCACAAAAAAAGTTGTACTTTAATAATTCAAATATAATGTGGTTATTATTATTATTAGTAATATTACTAGGCATAAATACTAGTAAAGTTTTATTGCACTCCAGGCGATGAGTCGATATTTAATATTTATTTATTGTAACTTTGAAAGTGCCCACACTATTTTTAATGTCTTTTTACGTTTTTAAGTTTTTTGTTGATCTGGTGTGGATTTCCAAAACTTTTACCACGTTCAATTAATTTGTATAAAGATAGAAATAATTATAATATTTCGTTGTAGATTATAATAATTATGATTTTTATTTTTAGTGTAATCTTAAATTTTTTTAAGTCACTAGGTAATAGTCAGCTACATGATTCGGAAATTTTATTTTGGTATACAATGCAATACTCACGTTTATTTAATAATATATTATTTATAACTGGATATTAATTCAGATTAGGGTAATTTTAGTTTTTCATTTTTTGCCACAGGATATTTATGCGCTTATGAAACTCTGAAGGACTCATTAATTATTCATATTTCATTTGAATCAAGTGAGTCGGTTATTTTCAACGATGGATATATACAAATGACACGAGGATGTCTATTGTCAATGTAAGGTAAATAGTCTAAAATAACTTTCATTTAAAAATTATATCTATATTTTTCTCAGTAGCAAAGTTTAAATATAGTGTATAAATCAATCGTTCATTTTGCCTGAAATAAATTTAGCGTTTTGTTTTAAACCATGAAATTTTGTAAAATAAGTAGGATCTAGGTAATTTTCGAAAACATATATACTCGTGTATCTTACCTGAGACTGTTATATGTAATTGCTGAATTATCCAAGTTGCTGGTAACACATATATGTATCCACAAGTAGTCCTGATCACGATTTACTTAAAAATAAGTTATCCTAATTTCAATAAATTACAGTAATTTTTTTCGAAATTAGACAAACGAATTTTCAATTTCGCAACCATTCGTTTCCGTTAATGCAATATTGATAATAATCAGCCATTATACGAGGCATAACGAAATCTTTTCTGTTTTTTTTTGTCCTTCGAATCCCGTTATTGACACGCGTATTGTCGATCGGTGGAAAGTTTCGAATGGAATTCTGGACAGTTGCAGAGACTCGATTATTACGATTGAAAACCGAAAAACGGATCGTGTTATATTTCCATATAATATTATACGTGTATACCTATGCCGAAAGTCGTGTGGCGATGGCGGCAATAACGTGCAGTCCTTAAGATATTTCTTAAAAATCCTCGCTTATACATAATAATATTTCATATAGAATATTTGTATATAATATATATACTCCACGAGCAATCACTGCGTCGGAGTCAATTACGTATTAAAAATTCCAACAACAGTCTCTCGTGTTTTATAATATTATAGGCCTCGTTCCAGCGTATCTTCACGCGTGTTTTTTTATCATTATACCACCAGCCCCCGTACTGTATAATTATATATATATATATTCATATATAGGTACCCGGTCGACGTTATATTATTATTATTATTACTTTTTTTTTTTATTTCGTTATTATCTTTTTAAATGAGTTTCGAAGGACCAGAGTTACGCCCAGATCGGACGGTAGCATCGGACAATATAATAGCGCGGTGCGCGTCGTCGAATTTATAACATTAACGTTTTAACGATGTTTTATAATATTATACGAAACGAGTTAAACCAAAGAATGTCGAAAAAAACACTCCCGCTTGTCCGATAATACAGTAGAATAAAAATAAACGATTACGAATTAAAAATCCATTTAAACGAACATATTTATATGTTGTGTGCGTATAAAGTACACCTATACAGGTGTGTATACAATATTTTTCTTTTACGATTTCATTGAAGTCCGGTCGAGTTAATAAATAAATAAAAAAAAAAATTCACATTTTATTATATCGATTTAAATATATATATATATATATATATATATATATATATATATATTTAACATTTAATTGTTTTTTTCGTTTAAAATTAATAGACTGTGAGAAGGAGAAGAAATATTTATAAATGTTTCGAGTGTTATTTACTATCCTATATATATGTGTATAATATTAAATATAACGTATATGTTTTGATTTATGAAGTGCGCCGATTTTGGTTTACTACTACGTTATATCAAAATGATGATATAATAATAATAATAATAATAATAATAATAATAATAATAATAATAATAATAATATATAATAATAATAATAATAATAATAATAATAATAATAATAATAATAATAATAATAATAATAATAATAATAATAATAATAATAATAATAATAATAATAATAATAATAATAATAATAATAATAATAATAATAATAATAATAATAATAATAATAATAATAATAATAATAATAATAATAATAATAGTAATGATTTTTTTTCAGACGTATATAAAACGTTTATATCGTATTAGATTTATATACGCACGCTATGTTTACGAGTTTGAGATCCATACGCGATATGATGTTTTGTGCATATAATACTATCGAACCGTCAATGTATTGTGCTGGTGGTGTTTGATACGATCGAAAATGTCGTGAGTATTTCAATATTGTCGTTTAACCAGTGAATTTGGTTTTTTTTTTTTTACGACTCATATAGAAAAAAAATAGTGTTTAAGTATATTGTTGTAGTTGTGAACAACAAACTTCTCATAAAAAAAAAAAATAATAAAACCGATTCTTTTCTGTGTGCGATAAGAGCGCATTGTATTTACGTGGTCGTCTGTATTTACTTTTGACAAATGCTCGTGCATAGTTGTGTACACGGTCGGTTTGTAAGTACCCGTGGTACGACGATGAGACTGATTTAAAACGAACCAACGGATCATAATAATGAGACACACACAAGGGCACACGACTATTATTGTGCTGTACCTTACTGAACAAAACATATTTTCATTTTATTTAAAAAACTATGGAAACCACATATCATTCGGTATTTTAATTATTATTTTTTTTTTACACCTCAGAGTATATCAAATGCACGACGGCGTGGACACGCAAAATTATATCTATAAAATGTGATTATACGTTTTATGATTTATTTTTTATCAAATAGTGTAGTGATTGAATACATTATTTTTATTGCGTAATACAGCTGGATAGGAGTAATTTTTAAGTAAATTTTCGTTTTTTTTTGCATACACCTAAAATCTATATAGACTTGGTGTTTGTAAGTTTATTGACTGTATTTGGATGAAGTTCAAATTAATTAATTATATTTTTATTATATAATTATATTTTGTGTTTTATTATTATTTAATCGTTAATTTTCATATTTTTGCAAAAATTGTATGCTTGTATAAGAGTTTGTATAGACCGTCTGTGATTATGGTGTTTCCAAATACCAAAAGTATATGCTGCAAAAATTCTGACGGTTGATTTAACGTTGTTATATAGGGTGTAAAGTATAATTTAAAATTAAACCTTTTAAACATGTCGAGAGTGTTTGAGTGAGTAGTATAAAAGTGTTTGAGTGGTTTTGAGGAACACATAAAAAAAAAAAAAAATTTAGGATAAAGTGTGGTTGGATGGAGTTGAGCGTCAGGTGTTCTGTATGACGAGAAGATGCCAGTAAGGTAGAAAAGTAGATTTTATAAAACAGTAGTATTAATGTTGTATGGTTCGGACTGTTTGTCAGTAGACAGTAGAACGTAACAGAAGACGAGTGTAGCGTAGATGAGAAAGCCAAGACGCTACTTGTTAAGTGGGAAGGATAGAACAAGAAATGAATATGTAAAGGACGGTGTAGGAGAGAGGGAGAGTAGGTTGGGACGGTTCGGACATGTTATGCGGAGAGATGTGATATGGAAACGAATGTAGATGGAAAAAGAGGTATAGGAAACCGAAAGAGAAATAGTCGGAATTGAGAATTATATGAAAATTGTTGGTGTGAGTGTACAGGAGCTGGCGAGGGAGATTGTGCTTTATGAAAGTGTAGGACTAAGGTGGCCGACAACGTGCAGTAGTAATTACGAAGTAGAAAAATTAGTGTTTATACAATAGAATAATACAGAGGTTCCCAAATTTTTTATATAGTTGCGACCCACTTTCCTAAAAATTTTCAAATTCAAGCAATCCAACCAAATTATTATTATTTTTCTCTGAAATGAAATACGGTTAATCAAAATATTAATAATATATTTTAATAAAAATAATTTGTATATAGTATAATGATCATTGCAATAATGTTGTGTATGAAGTATGATTTATTTGGTATAAGCAAACGTAACAAATGACAGAAAATCCAACTTCACAAGATTATTATATGAAGAACTGGATGGGAAGCAGCGCGTTTATAGCTTTAGCAGAAAGTGCTAGATATTTTTAGGAATACAAAACTAGAACTTCGTTAAATTATTATATTTACTGTTGAAACTCATTTTCAGTTGAATTGTCTTCAAATAGTGTTTGACAAAAAGGAGTGCAATATAACTCGTCAAATTTTAAACCACATTACAAATATGAATAGTTTATCAATGATCTCTTAACATAATAGGGTGTCCACTGACCATACGTCCTGTTTAAAATGGGATTGTCCCGTTTTTCGGCGTTTCGTCACGTTGTTCCAAAAACTTCAAAACGAGACGTTTTTATTCCGTTTTTTTTTTTTGGAATAAGTCCCGTTTATTTTTTTTATTTGCGTATATATTTTTATATATTTGAAAGGATCGCAAACCGGTTTTGTGACAAATTTGACAACCGTATGAATAACAATAGAGTTGTATTTTTGAATTTTGAATGTTTTTTAGTCGTATTAAATTACAGAGTTAGACATTACTATATACGCTGATGTTCGAGAAAGTTTAAAAAATGTTTATTTAATTATAAAAATAATAATTCTGGTTGGAGTCTTGAATAGAAAAAAGTTAAAATACAAGAGTAAAAAAATAGGTCTCTAAATTTTAAAATACGGTCACACAAAAAAAAAACAGACACGAATCGAAGAATTTTTTTCAAGTCAGTAGTAATGTACACATTTATGTTTTAAATTGATTTTTTTTTAACAATTTTAAATCTTGTATATTTTGAGTAGTAATATTTTTTAATAACTGCCTGTGTATTAAATTCAATGTCCAATGATAATACGTAATACATACAGCATTACATTAATTTTTTTTTTGTTGATTTGGCCTACGTTTTGTTGCATTTGCAATTTTCTTTTATTGTGAGTGGCGTATTTAAGATTTTGGCGCCTTTTTTCAATAACATCATTGACGCAATTATGAGGGTTTGAAACTTATTCCCTCACATATCATACATTACTACCAAAAAATGTGTTAAATGTTCACGGCTCATCCAAAACAAATCTCTTTACGTAAAACTATTTTGATTACCAAACATCCGTCCCCTCCCATCGATTTTTACAATTATGAATTTTTACCTTCTCTCTTTTGTACCTCGTACTGTGGATAATCATACATGTAATTCCAATCTATATTGCGTATGAAAATTTCCAAACAGTATATAAATGTATCTACCATTATCAGATAGGTAGTAAACAGCGGCTGACTTAGCAAAACTCATCATAAGTACTAGCACTGATAATTTATATGTAAATGTAAATATGTAAATATAATCAACGGTGTTACAAAAATTATATAAAAGATATATATTACATTTTACAGAAAAACAAAAAAATGAATGACATATCATAAAATCTATTCCCGACGTTGACATTTAATATTAATAACATAAAATTAACGTTAAAATACTGCTATTCCAAAATGTTTACATCCAACATAATAGGACTCAACATTTGGCGCTGCGGGAAAATTTCCTCCCTGTGCCCTCCCCCCTTCAATAAATACGACACCGTCTGGAATAGTATTGTGTGTACAAGGCGATTTGATTTCAATTTGAAGGAAAACGCGTCAACTGCGTTTCGTAAACGTCTACCGTCTGCACCGGGCAAAATTAATTTCGAACCTTTTTCCGAAATCCGTCAAAGTTATGAATATGGAATTCATACGCATAATATTATATCATTATTCATACATCCATTATTCAAACGGTTGTCGATGTCTGATGATATACACGTTTCGTACACGATATACGTTCGCGTATAGACATTGCGTACATTACTGTACAAGAGGAAGGCTCACGGCGAACGCGCGTCATTAATAATAGCTGATATAGTACTACGCGTTTAACTATTTCTACGTCAAACTGCATGCGTGATACCTATATAGTTGTGCCGTTTTAACGTGTACCGATGTACACACAAACACTCGATAATTCCGTCGTTGTCATCGTTGCCGATCATCCTTCCATTAACATTTTCCAACGTTAAAACAAACACGGGGACTCATCCAGACGACATATTATACCGAGCACGGATGTGCAGTGTACACACAGAGAGGGTTTCCGCGATACGCTCGCCCGTCTCCCACTCACCGCTCCGCCACAACCACGACGAACTTAACGTCCCCGGGGCAATAAATGGTTGACGATGTCTCTTTTTTTTTTTTTTGCCGTCGTAACTCAAAAGTCTTGTGGTGATCGTATTGGAAAAGTACTCAAAAAAAAAAGATGATATATAAAAAGTAGGTGGGATCTATCGCGTCGTCGTCGTTCAAATATACGGTCTTTTTATACAACGGATTCGGGGAGGAAAAAGAAAGAAATACAAACGCCATATTTCATTTCGCTCGGCGACAGGGGTGACTCAGCCACAATTAACTCGGCGAACGGCTCCCTCTCCCACTCGGATCCCTACAGACGATCAGGCGGCGACAACCGGTCATAAATAAACAAAGGATTTATCCGAAGGGAAAACGTTGTAAAAATCGTCTAATCCCTATACACTGCACCGTCGCCGCGGGACGGAGAATCCTGCTTGGAAGTTGTGTGGGCGGGCGTGTCGACGACGTGCCGACAGATATGAAAAATAATACAGTTCGGCGGGGGGTGCCGGTTTTCCAAAAAGGCTTAACCGAACGCGCATTTTTATTTTCACCCCGTTTCGACTCGATTTGGCTGGCGCGCGTTCGACACGATTCCCCGCTGCAATTGCGTGTAACATACGCAGCGTCGAGAAATCCAACACCGTCTATCTGCAGGAAATCCGTAGCGCTCTATCCATTTCGATTGACGTCCGCGCGACACGCGCTGAAAATCACTCGAAACGTTTCGAATACGAATGAAATCCGTCCGTAAGTCGGTGATATATATTCCGTATTTCGTATATAAAATCAATATAATAGTACGGTAAATGTTCTTGTCTAAATAGTTAAAGTATCGAAATATTTATGCCGAATAACCGCGTGAAATTATTACTCGTTTCCAACACGCTCAATGGAATATTCCAGGTGGTCGACAACGATTTACACGCGTCCAGAATTTCAAAAAAAAAAAAAAAGTAACGAGCTGCGGGGTGTTGTGAATGTTGTTTAAGTGAATTACTCGGGGTAAGATTTTAGAGTGTATTGTTATCACTGTAAATTTGAAAGCAATGATAAATCATTGAATTCGATAAAACGATTCTGAGCGGAGCTTTACTGCGATTCTTTTTATAATTATTCGATCAAAAAAAGCGCTTAACTATATTTACATCGATAGAATAAAATCCTAATTTATGCCCTAGAAATGTCTTACAAACATTCACTACAATATTATAGATGGAAATACACGTTTCGGTATAAAAATATAAACTATTTTTCTGACCGACCAATAATAGAAATATACGTATAAATATCCGCCCTAGTCGTTTTTACGTTTTGTCATATCTCCGTGGGACACTCTGTCGTATAACAACCGTTTATCCGGCGGCGGGTTTAACTTCGAACTGAAAAGCGATTTCGTTACCTTCACGTATGTATATACAATACACACACACATATATATATATATGTGTGGTCGAGATCTCAGCCACGATATTTATCGAGATTTTATGCCGAGAACGTACAGGAGAACGACGTTACACTCGAATATATAATAAAATTACCATATTAAAATATAAGACTTACACCGCTTATCAGTGGCGTAGCCAGGCTTTTTCAAAGGGGGAGGGGCAATAAAAAGTTTTCAAAATCAAATTTTTACCTTAGTAGGCAAAACATAGTGCAGGGGTCGATCTACGGGGAGGGGGGAATGGGAAAATTTGCCACCTCCCCAAAAAAAAATTAAAGTAGAAAAAAAATTAATAAGACCAAAAAAAAGGTCATAGACTTTTTCTGTATTTTGCCGAAAAACCTAAAAAGTCTGTCGACTAAATGGCCGATTGACATTAATTTACCTGGTGATTTCCTTTCCCGAAAACAAATTAAATAAAAATACTTTTTAGAAAAAAAATAAGAAACGGACTTCAAAAAAATATGCTAAAATGTATGAAATAACCTTTTTGAAATCGGCGCCGAATTTCAAACAACATTACATTGCAGAAACGAATTTTATTAATCTAATATAAATATTGCAAAAAGATTAATATAAATTAATATAAAACTCTTTTCTGCAATGTAATATTGTTTGGAATTCGGCGCCGATTTCAAAAAGGTTATTTCATACTTATTAGTGCATTTTTTTTGAAGTCGGTTTCTTTGTTTTTCTGAAATATTTTTTTATTTCACCTTTTTAGTCATAGTAATTATAGTAGTCATATCGTCATTCCTGTTCCTACATTTGACCGGGTGGTTAAGTAGGATACTAGGCCAATCTTTATAGAATCGGAAAACGTGAAACAAAAAAAAAAAAAAAAAAATACAAAAAACTAAATTATTGGCAGTATACTAAGCCAATATAAACAAAATTGGTATGGGACCACCGGGAAGCGATACTCTTTCATATAAAAAATGATTCATCTTGCAAATCGTTTCACAAATGACGGATTTATGAGGTAACAAACATTAAAAAAAAAAATATATATATATACAACCGAACTGATAACCACATCTTTTTTTGAAATCGGTTAAAAAAAAAATAAATCTACCCCTTTATTGGTGAAGGAATTTCCTATAATTTTTATCAATTTTTTCGCTATTACTCTGTGCAGGCGATATCAATAAAAACTCCGAGGAACTTCGTAATTCCTGTGCAGCAGCACAGCGAATATATTAATGGTCTGTTCGGTTTATTTGGTTCTCGTTTTTATTTTACTTTTTTGTTTTGTTCGCCTAAATACGAGTTAATATACGCCGCGCGGTACTCGCAAACTTTTTCTCCCGGGATGATTAAACGATAGTCGCGAAAAAACTCAAAAATAAACGAACGATTTACCAAAACGTCCGAGGTCACGGTGATTATTATTTATTTATTTTTCTGGGGGGAAAAAAAGTAATTTTCTCTTATTCGCGCTTTCGCCATTGGACCGAGTGTTTCTACTGGTTATATGCAAATAATTTAATAAAATTTATAAAGATAAAACCGAAAACGCGATTTTTTTGTTTTTTGTTTTACTTCATTTTTTTTTTTTTATCACGAAAGCGTTCCTGCACAGATATTGCGAGACGTATGTACGCGCGAGGTGTTGTAAAACTGCTAAGGAATTACTGTTATATATTTAGAACATTCTATTCGTACAGTTAAAAGAAAGAAAGAAAAAGAAAACGCGTACATCGTTTAAAGGTCATTAAAGCCCGAAGACAATAACTTTTAAAGTTGTTCATTGTAGTGCGTGACATTTAATGGAAAAATATTGTTGTTTTTTTTTATAAATGTGACTTTTTCAAAACAAAAAGTGTTTTTTCAATATACTTAAAAGTGCCCGTGATTAATTAAACTGCTCACGAATTTTTTTTTTTAGATATTTATTCGCCAGCTTTAAATAATATTATGACATTATATTTTGTCGCACTGTAAATAACGCGTCGTGAGTTCTTATTGTCAAATTTTCGTTTTTTTTTTCTTTTTAATTCCCAGAACACGTTCAGTTTAGCATTTCGATTTATGTATATAATTGAGATGTCCATAATATCCACAGAATATGACTTTTCTAATTGATATTTTGCATTGAAAGATATACGTTTTCTAATGAAAAATTATTATAACGCACAATAATTCTCTTGGTTTATTATCATTGTGTTGTATGGTACGTTTAAAATATTCGTGACTTTATTTTTTGACGTGAAACCGTAATAAGACACAGGACGATTCACTGATAAGACATTGAAATAAAGTTTTGTTTAATGCAAACTTATCGTGTTGCGACTTTCAAGCCTTATCGAAAGTTTATACCGCACGCACGTGTGTGTAATTAAAAATTAAGATAAAAAAACAAAAATGCTTTTCTTTGTCCAATTATGTAAATTACGGCTCTGGAGGCTGTGCTATAATTATTCTGGTCGCATGAACGTCCCTCAATTTGCCAAAATTTTTGTTCAATTACACCGTCACGAATAAAGAATTCAACAGTTGTAGTTTTGGGAACACATTACATGAATAAAATATTATAGTAAATAATATACGGTTTCGTTATAATTTAGGTTAAACATTAACGTGAACGTAATATTAAAAAATAATTATCGTTTTTACTTGTGGAAATGAAATGTTTAATTCGAAAGTTGCGTGACCGTCATACAATGTGTAATAATTTAAATATTATAGGCATTTGAAATTTCGCCTTTTGATTCATTTTCGGCTAAAATGACGTATTATAAATAATTTCAAGTCGTAGCAGTATATCGTATAATATCACATACATATATAAATTATTACTTAAACATTATTTATTGATCGTTGTTATATATTATGATTATAATTTGCATATAATGAGAATTAAATTTTTTTAGTTTGAATCCATTGTACTCAGTTAGTGAAATTTAATAATAACCTGGAATAAGATATGAAACTTAACAAAGTAATAAAAGCGAAAAACTACTATAATTATAAGGTAATAGTAAAAACATAGTGGTACACAGAATTCATAATATAGAAACGTTTATTTTATTCGGTATAATGTATAATGGCGTGCATACTTATTGCGTTTTTAAACAATATAAATATTTTAATAGGGTGATACTTAAGTATGTAATATATCTACTGTTTAAATAATAAATATAATATAGTAGAAAGGGACGTTAAACATATCAAGAAAAATAAAGTATAAATTTGCATAGTTTTTTTTTCTGTCAAATAATATATTACCCAAGTAATTCGTAATAATGATGATGATGATAATAATAATAATAATAATTATAGTAATAATTTTAAAATTTTTTTCATATAAATTTTTTCGACTGTTAGAAATGCACCGATCATTACACTCATACCCAATTTCCGATAGAAAATTTTGCTGGATTGGTACTTCAAGGAAGTAATTTTTCTATTCTCTTAATAGTTTTTAAACGGGGCCCAAAAAACTTCCAAAACATTTTGTTGAAAAAAAATCATTATTTTATTTCTCTGGCATTTCGAAAATAATGGTCCTAGAGTATCGAAATTTATACCGAATATGTAATTTCGCAATACATATATACGTAAAAAGTGTATTATTTTGCTGGAAAATGATAATGATCAACAATTTCTTATTGTCTGTAGTAAGTTATGAAGAATTATGCTTATTTACTATAGTTCAGACAAAAAGACCTTTATTATTATTATTTTTTGTTAATTAATTAATTTATTTTATTTTATTTCTATTTAGATTATTCAGATTATTTTCTAGAGACTTGAATTGTCACCAAATATATTTTTATAACCTTGATAAAAAAAATGTTTAAATAGTTTTTGCAATTTCGGGCTATTTATTTTGATATTTTCATTTCAAACAAGTGGTAATTTTAGGATTTAATACTCGAAAATGTAATAAAAGTTTAACCGCAAATTATATAATTTATATATACACTATATATATAAGATTCATTCGGTTATAAGACTCACTTTGTGCTGGTCCCAAAGTGAGTTTTATAAGCGACGTCCACTGTATATATATATATATATATATATATATACACAGTACAATATTAATAATAAATAATATTAAACCGAAGTTCCGTTCAGTATCGTTATAGTAAATGCAATGAATTATAATTGCTTTCAAACGTATCGTAATAACAAAAATCTATAATCTTTATCTAAGTAATTCGTTTAAGGGGACTGCGTCCGACCTGTGTGGCTGCATTTTTTGTTGAAATACATACGTTAATGGAAAACTCTCACGCCTTGTAGAGTGGTCCAATTTCGATATTTTTTTTTTTTTTTGGAAAGAGGAAAACATTTTGCAGGGCGCATTGGACTTCGATTTTCAAAATTTTATTTTACACATGCCAATAGCGCCGACAGACAGAAAAGAAAAAGCTCGACATTATATGTTTTACAGGAAAAACTTTCACGCCTCCAAGAGTTGTCCGATTTTGCTAATTTTTTTGTTGTTGGAAAAAAGAAGACTTCCTCCAAAACAAAATGTTGAAAATCGAAGCCCAATGCGCCCTGCAAAATATTTTCATTTTTCAAAAGTAAAATTGACTTGGGTTCGCCCAAACTTTAGAAAAACACTCATGGGGTAATTATTGATTTAAAAAATAGGTTCGCCCTCCCCTTGAAAACTTTCTAGGGAAGCCCCCGTTTATGATAATTAAGATACAATTAATAAAATAACTGTACGTACGTAGCTAATATACTTGTATAAGTACTTGGGAATTTTTTTTTCGATAATATTCTATTTTCTTTTTTTTACCACGGCTAAAATATACCGTAAAACGTGCGTTTTAGGCGTTTATTGGTGAACATGCAATATTTTATTCAAAACACGCGAAATAAAATTACCACCATTCGCTTTGTCATGACGTAATTCGTGGTCATTTCAAACGGAAGCAGTAATCAGAAGTTGTAAAAAAAAAAAATTGCATATAAATCCTATAGACCTAATTATCAATATAGACGACACGGAATCGAACATTATTCAACGGGTAAACAGCGAAAAATTCCGTACGCGCAGCTGCCGGACACCTTGCCAGTATGCAATAATATGCAGCTACAGAACCGCCACTGTAGCTAGAG
Source organism: Slavum lentiscoides (assembly GCA_032441835.1). NCBI lineage: Eukaryota > Metazoa > Arthropoda > Insecta > Hemiptera > Aphididae > Slavum > Slavum lentiscoides. The sequence goes on from CM063706.1 coordinate 26,266,864, forward strand.
GACGTTTATTGAAACGCAGTCCTCTGGTGGTCAGTCGTTTTCGCTAAACGCCGACAATAACGGTGGTATGAAACGCGATATTTCAAAGGGGACAGATGAAAAAAATATATATTTTTTTCAAAAAAAAAAAAGGCGCAATAATCGAACGCGGCTTGATTCCCGCATCACCCCCGCCGATCGTTGACACCAAACGAAGGACGACATCCCGCTGTTATTGCGCACTCTACCCTTCCCGATGATGACATTACCGCACGTAGTACGCGAAGCAATGGGCACACAATGGTTTTCGCCACCCTACACAGCAGGACCGACCGGAGATGAACGCGATTTTATGTATATTTTTATGCGACGGATCAATTTCGGCTCGCAATATTATAATATAGATCCGTTTTTGCAGCGGCAGGACCCCGAAACAATGCTTCGCGGAGAACGAGTTGAACGTTATTTATGTTTTTATCACAGTGCTTTTCGCATGCTATTATAAATAAGCATGCACGTACGGCTGAATGCAGCGTTTACGAACGCATACGCGCAGTGGTTGGTTAGCTCGAGTTTAACGTCCCCTTTGAATACACGGGGACGTTTCAAATAATTCGATTACAATGATTTCCCGGCGGTGAACACGCGCGTTAAAATTCCGAACGAAATATTCAACAATTATTTGGATCACGTCTCAAAAGTGATACATAATCCTGTTACGGTCAGTGATCAGTAGCGCTCGGATTTATATGTATTTAAAAAAAAAAAACCGAAATGTGTAATAATAATAATAAAAAAAAACGAGTCTGCTAGTACTCGAAACATTGACGTGTTAAGGTCGCGTGAGCGGTTAAAAATTTAAAATGGAACGGAATAAATTGTGATCGGGATTTGTGAATATTGGTATCTTTATTCAAAGTAATTTCGATAATCAATATTATTATCAGTTGTCATGACAACAGCTTACACATTTCCATCCTATTTCCCGAGATTTACCGTCATACCGCCGTAATAGATGTTTACACATCAAGAAAAAAAATGAAAATATGGAAATTTATAAAAAAATTTTTACAATTTATACAATTAACCTTATTCTGGATTCTCATTGCAAAGAGATACCATAACATATTGCTAGAATTGTCAAAGTTCAATGCTTTACGGTTTGATGGTAACACAGATTTGTATACGTGTGCAAATTTCGTATTTGCAGTGTTCGAAGTAATGAGCTCAGTCTTCAATAATTTCCAATTTATTTCGCGATAGATTTCTCTGATTGATTTCAGGCAATTTAAACCGGGATTTTTGTTTAATGCACTGTGCATTTTTTCTTTAACGGTCGCTGCCAAATGCCAATGGTACTTGTACTTGTTCTGCATATTTCTCAGCTTCTTCTACGAGTCCTAAACTTTGAACCAAGGTGATTTTTCGTGTTTCTAGTTGTTTTATTGTGTACTTCAAAAATCCAAAATTGACAAATATATATATATATATAAATTAAATTATTTCAGATGTCTTCTTTGCTTAATAATACACGTACCTATTGGAAACACGAAATCGTCACGAAATTACAATAATTTAGTACAGTTAACAAATACAATCGTATATTATTAATATTTTGTGTATATGCGGGGAAAAAATAGAATTGTTGAGAAATGTATAAAATATATGCGTTTTTGTGACGAAATATGTAAAAATATGTAATGTCAAGTATGGCTCATTTTATTACAAGTCGTTTGTAACGAATTTATCACTTGCCTAAGTTAAATGATCTAGTCGCAGCGTAAACCCGAGCTCTAATGAACAGTATCAAAGATCGTCTGTATCGACAAGCGGGTTTTCGTGAAGGCACCAAAATCATAATAATTATCGATTTAAACACTGGTACTGCGGTGATAATGTGCAGTTGTTTGTCAACAAATATATATTTAATACTATTACATTAACCTTGGTTTATAGCCACGTATGTCTTCATCTATTACCGTCCTTGTCTCGGAAAAACGAATTTTCATAATGGAAATAATAGCTCGAACGACGAATAAATTATCAGAAGTACCGAAAAGGCGTAGAGCATAATATATTCTATAGAAAAGCTGGGTAACTTACGAAAATATTCGTTTTTTGCATCACTTAATATTTTAACCAAAAATGATCACGGAAATTTAATTTACAAAACAATTTTTTTTATGAATATTTCAAAAATTTAACAAAAATATTAATTATTATTTATAATTAAAATGTGATTATTAAAGTATACACAATTTAAAAATATTAAAAACGTATATGAAAAGTTATATTTATAAAAATTTTAAATTGTATGCAATGACTTGTAAAACTTATAAGATAAATTCGGCCGTCTATGACATTTCAACGCATAAAGAAATATATATTTTAAAAATAGGTATAAGGGAGCTACACGGTTAAACAAAAGAAAAAATAATAAAACTTTTTCACCGCCTTATATCGTTTTGAATCGATCTAGGATTTCAGACTCGTATGATACTACATTTGGAGGAGCTGCTTCATCAATTTCCCTAAAGCGTTCCTAATTTTCTCTTTAAACATTTTGGCGTCGGTATTTTCTCAGCCACTTCAAATGATAAATATATTAAATATTATTTAGTTTACTAAACTACGATGCGCTCGCGTTGTAATTACAATTATTTTTACAAACAAATTAAAATCATTATTTAATTCAAAATATTTATTAGGTACCCGTGAAGAGGTTTCTCCCAACATAGTTTGTGTTGAAATAACTGTTATAGCATATTCTTTCATTAATTGTTCTTTTTGCTTTAATTTTTTTAAATTTTTTTCTGATACACGACCGTGTTTTCCGTTAATTTTATAAATTCATTAAAGTCAAAAGTATTAAGGATTAATGTCGGTTATATAAATTTTACTAAATATATTACAACACGAAATATCTTACTTTGCCCTCTATGCGCTCGTCCTAGACTTTATTTTCATTACATCTCCATAATAATTTTAATCCACTTTTTTCTGTCTTCCTTGAAGACGAATCCGTTGTAGACAAGAAGGTCTTGTTGACGTTTAACATAATCCAAAGGTATTTCGTTTAAACTAGTATGGTTTTGCGCTCTCGCGAGTAATACTCAATATTTTATTTTATATTTTTTGTTAAAGTGACTATTGAAAAAGTGTGTAAAAAGCGACATTGAACATATTATTATATAAAACGTACAGAGATATGTCCCATCATTTTTGTTCATTTTTGCCCGATTTTGACGTCATGACGACTTAGGGCGTTACGAGCGTCTCGCGGGCGTCAAAATCGGGCAGAAATGAGCAAAAGTGATGTGACACATCGATTCGTATGAGAAATTTGCAGGAAATATCATGGTGTAATTAACTAATTTATTTATCGCTTTTTTCACCATGAAGACTTGGGGTGTCACGAGCATCTGGCGAGCGTCAAAATCGAGCAAAAATGATGTGACATATCGATTCGTATGATAATTTTGCAGGAAATATCACGCTATATTTATTTTTACATTTATATCAAAATTCTATGAATAATTATGTAAAAACTTAGGTTTTAATGATGGAAGAAAAATTTCAAAACTTTCGTCACTGGGTCACCCCACTGAGTGTGTGTACGAATTTACGGTACTGAGTTCAGGAACAACCTGTATATATATTTTTTACAATAAAAAGTTTTTTTAAAATGATATTTAAGTTATACTTTTGGATTTCTTATAGTACACTATATGTAAAGTAAATTTTAAAAAAAAGTAGCGAATTTTTGTTCATGTCCGAAATGAATATGCCAAGAATATTATAACAGTTTTTTGGCAATTTTCGAGTGGTTTGAATTACGCTTCGAGAAACTCAACACGTGTCTAGGTCATCCTATAATTACTGTTTACAAAAAAAATATACATCATGAAAAACTAATTTATTCTTATATAATTTTTGTTAATACTCTACACAATCTAAAAATACCTTAATTGAAATAATATATAATATTACAATTAAGTATACTATTTTAAACGAATTATTACAACCGATTTTCCTGAAAAATATCCATTTGACCTAAATTCGAAATATCATGGTTCTTCTATCAAATCAATGGCCCTAAAAAGATTATAAAACGTAAATCCTTGCAACGTGATGTGTTACATCGATATCATTGCAGTGCATCGAGGAAAAATAAAACGATTATGAAACGACTGCTGCTTGGTTTAACGGACAGAATCGTGTAAAGGTAATCGACTATGTTTCAGACGAATCATTTCGAGGGTAGATGGTGAATCGATCAAATCAGAGACGTAGAAATAGAAAGATCCAACCGGAAGAATGCTGTATATTAAAAGGACGCGAGAGACCTGCACGGACCTGAGAATGTAATCTCGTGCTTTTATTTATTATTATTCGTACGAATCGAATTCGATACATCGTATGTCCGTATCACGTATAGAATCTGGAAAAAAAAGAATTCGGAGGGCAGAGGTTTCACAACAAATTAGCATAAATCAATATACATAATACAATAATGTAAGTAAAAAATTTTTTATACTTTTGCTTAATATTTGTTTGTATCAATGAACTTGTAAAGTTCAACTGAAAAACCGTTATAAACCTGAAATCTGTAACACAGAAAAAATTAAAATCTCTTTTTAACCTGAAACCCGCGGACAAATACGGAAACAGTTTTTTAACCAATAATTAACAAATCGTATTTAAATAGAAGTTTTAAAATAATATCAATTGAATTTTGTCGTTTGGTTACTGAAAACTTAAAAAATAATAATCAATATCCTACGTTTTTACAGCCACAAGCTGTCAAAATGAAAAACAACATATTATATGTTTAAATATAATATACGCCCTACCCCATTTCCCATTTATATACCCCTTTCTCGAATCGTGGCTCTGCGTTTGAAAATTTGAATATATTTTTTTAAATGCATTAGTTTTAGTTGTATAGGTCTACAGAGTACAATATATCTGTTGTCGAAGTTATTACGTATAAATAATTATTTAAAAAATATCTCTCGAATTTTTTATTTGTATTATTTTAAGTAGGTATTTGTGTACGATTAAATCACAGCAATATATAAAATTATCAAAACAATATAATAAAATAAATCAGAATAACAATAATATAATGATAGAATAATGATAATATATGACTCATTTTGAACTTAAAACTAAAAAAATAAACACCTAAAAATTTGAAACAATTTTGTAACCCGAAGTCAGCTGTTAATCGGGAAAAAAACGTAACTGTTTTTGAATTCTGAAAAAAAAACGGAAACCCTTTTCAAACCCGTTAGTCGAAAACCGAAAAATGTTAGCCCGTTTCGACTCTCTAATGTTAATAGCGATCAATATCTTATCGACGATACGATGTGAGTACCTACCACAAATAAACCGACTTCGACTCGTTGTTGTACGATTAGTAACTGATTACTACATTTCACAGGACAAAACTACATTTTATAGTTCAAAAAATGAACAATAAAATAGGTATAAAAAAAAAATGCGACTTTTGAACAATTTTCGAGGTGGGGGAATTCGAACCCCAAAACCACCCCGTGTATACGTGCCTACCTCGTACAACAGTACATTTTTATTTATGTTTTATTTCCTGTTCATGTTTCGATAAAATTATGATATATCACTTGTCGTATATGTGTACGTATATTATTTTTTTCTCGGTACGTTTGATGTGTTTTATAATGCATAAAAGCCACCGAATGGCGTAAATATGTAAATAAAAGAAGCTACTAGCGTATCGAACAGTATAAAAAACGGGCTCGACCGAGTACTGTAGTCGGATCGCAAACAGACCCGAAAAGGGATGGTTGAATATGGGGAAGGATAGAGACGTAGGGACGAGAGAGAGAGAGCGTCATACGGACACCATATCTTCGGAATTAGTGCTCGTGTCGAATGTCACTATTGCCGTTTTGGAAAAAATAAAAAAAAAACATTTCAACCGATACCACCGATAAAACGTCCGGTTTTTTTTTATGGACGCCTAGTCCGTGCGGCGTGTTCTGAATTCTAAGTGATCCCAAAGGGTTTTTGTACGGTACTTCGGTAAAAACTGTGTACGCGTACGATTATTGGAAATGAATGAAAAAAAAAACAGAACAAAAATATTATATTATTAATTTTTTTTATTACATTTATACTTGTGTGTTTGTATATAAAGCGTTTCGTCGGTTTAGTGTGACCCGATAGCAGCTCGAGAGGCAAGTAAATCTACCACACGTTGTTACAAAAAATATGTCGATGAACAATTCGCTGATTGCTAAAGTAAAAAAAGCAACTTAAAATCTCTCACATAATATAATTTTGGAAACACTACTTGAGTCGTCCAGTTGCAAAAGGACGTATGTCCAAACAAACAAAGTTTTCACAAACGACGAAAAACTGATATTTCCTTTAATATTTTATAAATCGCAACCATTTTTTTTTTACAAATACTTAAAAAAAAATACAATTTAATTATTCATTGACTAAAGAAATCGTGGACAAATAGTTTTTTTATATAATCGATATTTTAATTTGGACATATTCCCTTTTGCAATTACAACTAAAAATAACGACTTTTTTTATTATTTTCAATAACAAAGTTATTATTATAGATAATATTTTCTTTGATTATAAATCATTATCAAACGTGTGTTGCCGTATGACCATTACAAATAATTAATTTAATTCAAACAGACTGAATTAGTTATTAATATGTACGAACCTATTGCTTTTTGTTACGGTTTAACGCTGTCCGAACAAACACATGGGGACTTATTTCGTTTTAAAATTATGTTTCAAAACTTAAGGACATACCACCTTTTGTTGCAGAACTGATGATGGGCACACCTCCTTTTGAAACTAAACGGCATTTTTGCATGATTAATTAAATAGGATATATTTAATTTTGAAACCTAACATTTTTACACGAAAAGAAGGGCTTATTATTAATCATGATAACGTAAAATCTTGGTTTTTATTTTTTTGGACATACGTCCTTTTGCAACTGGACGACTCACTTGTACTCTAGGCGCCCGAATTAGAAAAGAAAAAGAATAATTGTTTAGATTTTTATTCGCTTGTTTTAATGTTGTTATTACAGTCAAATTTAGAAGACAAAAAATGTAATTCTCTCGACATTTATTACTCTTTTTAAATTTTGTTGTGTTATAAATTATACTTCTAATTCGATTAACGTATTCATTTTTATATTATTACACTATATATAATTATTATGTATTAGCATGACGGACCAAACGAATTTCGAAGAAATCTAGAAAATTCATTGTATATTTTCAAAATTGTTTTTTTTTTTAATTTTTTAGTGTTGAAATATAAGTTTTAAATTCCATGAAATATTAATAATCGAGAGTTCTACAAGAAAAAAAATCATACGATTTCTAATGATACCAGCAATGCAAAATATCATACATTTTTTAACGGGTGATATTTATTATTTATGAACCGTGGAAAAAGTGCAAACACAAGTATTGAAAAATATAATTCATATTTATATGGATAGAGTACATTTACAGTGACCCGAAGGCAGGCTGTATTTCAACTATTTTTTTTTTTTTTACATTATTCAACGAAATTCATTTTTAAAGAAAAACAATTTTACATCGTTGTAATTTTAGTTATATACAGTATTTTATTTATTTACTCTGTAAAACCAGAGAAATTGTAAAATACACAAAACGTGATTATACACCAAAATTAATTTGTTTCTAATTAAGTAAACAAAAAACCTAACTTGGTTCTGCAAAAAGCAACGGGAAAAACATGCGAGTGGGTTTACGTGACAAGGTTATGTGTCTCGACCTTATAATTTTGCATTAAGTTTTTATAGAGATATATTTTCCAATACTAGAATTCGTGACAAAGCTCCATGTTAAATGGTCCCGCATCGTATTGATTTTCACGTAAATAATAATTTATATTAAAAAAACGATTTATTTTAATAATATTTATATCAAAATTCCAAAATACTATTATTATTATTATTATTTGTTTTAAATTATAAAATTGTTATATAAAATATCTTCGATAATAAATTAAATATGTATGCGCAATTACCTATTTTATGCATTTATTTATTTATTCGGAGTTAAAAAAAAAATTGATAATATAGGATTAATAGTGTAAGTCAAATCAGATGACTCTAATCCACAAAACATTATAGTTACTGAGTTAACTAACTGTGTGTGGTAGATGTGTTATAACGATTAGTTATTGAAAATGTTTTCGCATTGACAACAAATGTACAGGAAATGTTTTGATAAAACATTTTTACCATATTTAACTTCTAAAAGACATAATTATAACTTGCGATATAAAGAATGAAACTGTCATCGTTTCCTTGAAAATCTCGTGATATAACGAAAAATTTAATGTATTTTTGTCCTCTCGATATAACAAAGTTTTTAAGCTAAAGCTCTGACGATGTAACGAATTTTTACAATTTTGGTGCTTGGTAAGACGAATTTTTAATTTTTATTAATATAAAATACACGTCTGCTTAGTGTATAACTACGGAAAATATAAAATACAAATAAATAGCTTGGCGATTATCATGCGATAAGATAAAATTCATGTCGATAAATGTATAATAAATCTACAACATTATTGTAACCTCTATATTATATTATCGTTGTAGTTTAGTTTAGTTGTTGTGTCAAAAACAGGGCTCGCAAACGTTATAATAACGTTTTTATTATAACGTTATAATTGCAAAATATCAATTGAAACGAATATCAAAAAACGTAACGGAAAACAATAAACACTCATTTTAAATTATCACAAATTCAAACATCATTAAACGAAATAATGTATTAACGTTATATAATATCAAAATATCAAAAAACAAAAAATAGAATTACCGTTATTTTAATATTTTTTTCCAATTTACTACGGAAAATATAAACCTATGGTGTAAGTTTATTATAATTCTATAATAAGGCTGGGTTCACATGGACGCGTACACGCGCGTCAGCTAGACACGTGTATTGAGATATACGGTTTCCTATACCTATGTCTTTCGCGGAAATTCTCTTTCTGCGTGTGATATCGCGAATTGAAATACTGTTTCTTGTTATTGGACCTTTCAGATCATTTTTGTTTACTTAATGGTAAAAATTATTCAAAAATACGTGTCTGAGAAGATGTCAGCTATTCAGAAAAGTTTCTATTGGTAATATAATCAACATTTTAAGAAAAATATTCTGCATTGGAATATAAAGTCAAAAGTAATCCAAAGTTCTCACTGAAAAAATGTATAAAATCAAAAAATTAAGGATAAAAAATTAGGACTTTTATAATCAATGAAGTTTAATGAAGTACACTACGTTTAAGAGATTTGAAAACGTGCTATAGAATATGAATGGATTTATTTAATTGGAAAATAAATCGATATTAAACCAAATAACGTTAAAATACCGATAAACGTAAAACGAAAATATTATATAACGATAAAACGTTCTTTAACGTTAAACACAAATAATCCATAACGCTAAAATATACCATACCGATAAACGCAAAAGTTAAATAACGATAAAAACGATAAAACGTTAAACATTTTTTTTTTTCAAATGAGAGCCCTGGTCAAAAGCGATCGTACGTTCGGAATTTCGCACGTCGCATTTTATAAGGATGAGTTTAAACACGAAAGTGTTTGCCGATTTCTGACAAGAAGAGAATAATTAAAGCAGTCAAGAGTGGTAAAAAGAAAAAAGACGTATTATTTGTATATCTAAATGAAAATGAATACGATAATTAACACCTATTTAATCTCATATTGTCGGTAGAAATTTACAGCATTGTAAAATGTAATTTTTTTCAAAAAAGTCACAAAAATCATGTAATTGCTGATCATTTGGTTTTGTAGTCATGAGATATTCAAAAAAACGTTGTTGAACATTATCGTGTTTTAAAAAAGATAATCCACAGAATAATTTTAAAAATTTTCCAATTTCTAATTTATTTTTAAAACTCTTACTTAGGCCAAGTGATTTCAATTTTCTCCACATATTCTGGTCCAAGTGAAAACGGCAGCCTTCACGAACTACTTCGGAATGAATCTCCGAAATCGCCGAGTGTATAGCCTGTTGGAAATCAATGTTAATTATATGTGGTGCAAAAGCCAAATACAATTCATCCATTTTATATAACAATTCGAAAAATGCATTTTTATATATTTTCGTAGTTGGACCTGTTAATAAAAAAAATTCTAGCGGTGTATAATTTGCATTTTTATAGCTCCACGAATAACGAGTAATTAGTAAAATGGTTTGGAGCAACTTTTAAACGTACCATCAATATATAAAACGTCACATTCAGTTAAATGTTGCAGGTTAATTTGTGTTGAAATTGCTAAAATATTTTTTTCTGTATCATTAATTAACAAAAATATTTAATCTCTGTTTGTTTTAATTTCACCTATATTTGTTGGAGCCAAATGTAGTTCATCTAAATCTGTAAGCCATTTTGGAATCATGCTTGAAACGTCCACAATGAATATTTTTTTTTTATATACGAATCGTGTCTGTAATAGTCAGACTATTTATTTTCCCTTCAAGAAATTCGTCGATTAAATCATACTTTACCTCAATTAACACATATTAAATCTCAATTAAGGCCTATTAAATGTCAATTAACACATATTAAATCTCAATTAAAACCTATTAAATCTCAATTATCTCGATTATAATATATATTTGCATATGACACGTGTATCGGCTATGATAGTAAATAAATAAATAATATAAAAATGAAAGTAGGTATTAATAATAACTAAATCTAAAAATGGAAATAACATGCAAATATATATTTCGGTCCTTCCAAATTGCGTGCGAAAATCATTATTTAGGTTGAATTGCGTGCGCGGTTTTCTCGCGACAGAATCGAGTTGCGTGCAAAACGTACTATTTCCAAAAAGGACACTGTCTTATATTTTGTATTTACCTACTGTTATATTTTATTAAATTATATTGTTTAAATATATGTATAATATACTTTAATTTTCATATTTACATAATGTCAACACAAATTATAAAAAACAAATATTATTTATATCTTTGATACATTATTAATTATTCCCACTAAAACTTCGTGATACCTTGAAATGAAAGATCTCGAACACTTCTATGATGAAAATAATGACCATTGGGACATTTTATAATAATATAATGATTCAATTTTTTGATATCTCTTAATATAACTTTACCATCTATTTTTACTTGTTTTTATATTTAAGTAAATTAATAAATTTAATTTTAAGTAAATTTATTTTAAGTAAGTTCTTTTATTATAAATGTTTTTTTAATTTTTGCCTATAACATACAAATATCTAAATAAGTGACTGTAATTGTTATATTAATTTTAATACCTACATAAAATACTGAAAATGTTATATTTTTCAGTATTCTAGATTTCTATTTAGTATTTAATCATATTTTTATTTTAAATATAAATCAATTAGTATATGTTATTTTTATTAAATATCTACTAAAAATAATTAAAAAGACTGAAAGTTAAACGATGTAATATCATTTCAATATTCCTTTAAAGTTCGTTTAATTTTTTATTGAAATTAAAGTTTCAGAGACTATATAACGTATTCTTTAATAAGTAATTTTTTTCTCATTACGAATATTTTAACTAAAAAAGTATTAAGAAATTAAATTAAAATGCGGAAACTTATTTGCTTTAAATATTTATTGTAGAAATATGAATTATTAAAGTAGAACGTTTTGCAAAAATTTTAGTCAAAAGGTACTATTTTCATTGATCATAGCAAAATGTGCTATTTGTTGGAAAATGCACGTTTTGATCAAATCCGATATTTAAAAAATTAAATATAACTATATCAAGTTTTAATATAAAAACACTTTTGCCTACTAAACTTAGTCTAATAGACATTTTATTATTTTCATCAATTTTCGTGGCAATCATATCTCAAATACTCGTATTTAACGCACAGCGGAAAATTAGCTCTCCTGAAAAATAGGTAAAACACATATAGTACGTTTCGCATTGTCGCCTCACATGTATTTATTTGTAGTGTGTTGATTTAAATTTTGAAATTTGTTTTAAATCTTGTTAAAACGAATTTTGATGGTTTATGCTCTTGATATAACGAATTCCGTTGTAACGAACTTGCGACAAATCAAACTTTTTCCTCGGTCCCTTGAAATTCGTTATATCGCGAGTTGACTGTATATATATATATATATTCATAATAAAATCATACACAATTGTTGCGCGAAATCAAAATAATATGTGTTCATTGAAGATGCGAGGCACGGGCTTGCTCAAAGGGTTCGTAATGATGTTTGAATCTCCACATTGACCTATGAAAAACCATGATACGTATATTTTTCACTGATTTTTTATTTTTATTGGCGACACCGTATAATTAACAGTTTCCCACCACCCTTCCGTAGAATAATTCATAATTTTCTTGGACCGTTGCCGTTTTTTTTTTCTCTCAAAGAAGAATCCCGCGAAACGGAAATCAAACGCTTACCTGCGACCAAGTGGTAACGGAGTGTGTGTGCAGACTACAATACGAAACGTTTTTAGTATTTATACAGTTCGGGTCGGACGTAGAATATTATTTGTGTAATTTTCCCGAGTAATATTTGGCCGGTTTTTCATGCGCACAACCTCCGGTCATCCGTTTTGCACACGCGTTATTATTATTATTATTATTATTATTATTATTATTATTATTATTATTATTAAAACGGCGTCGGGTCTTGGCGACAGTGGAGATCCGTGCGTTGGTTGCGGTCGCCTGCACCGCCGCATCGGAGCGAGCGGGAACATTTTGCGGACGTGTCTCGGATCTCCCCCCGGACGTCCGGTTCAACCGACTATACACTCCCGTCTCGGTCGACGGGGAAAAAAGTATACGAGGAAAAATAAGAACAAGAAACTACTATATCGTTTCCCCTCCGTTCCCATAACCGTTCCAATAGTATATGGTACTGCGCGAACGAAGGGGTGATCCCAGGATACGATTAATCGTTGTCCATTATCCGACGGTTCCGGTGTTCGCGGTGTATTCGTACACACACATAATGTACATCGCGTCCTGGTGTGCATCGGATTTTCGGGGGAGGAAAAGTTGTGCGAAACGGTGTGTGCGCTCGTCATAAAATACTTACTGTCCCGTACGGTGTATTTATACGAAGTTCCATACGGAGTTCTGACAAGAGCAATAAATTTTGTTCCGTTCGATATTTTAAACGCGATGATCTTCTATAATACTTTGAATTTCGGTCCATAAAGAAACGAAAGAAACATTGTCTCAGGGGCGAAACGACGTACGATACCAATAACAATCGTACCTACGGAAAATCGTTGACTCGTATTTGATAAAAATTCCGAAAAGATCACCGTGTGGTAGTACTCCGACTGCCGTCTAGTCTGAATCAGTCCAAACCGGATCATGGTCAGATTAGGTCCGAATGCATAAAATCGAATCCAATGATCGGTGTAGTACTGTAGTCCAACACTGCAGATGGATTTCGAAAAAAATTCAATCCCATCCCAGTCCACATTCATAATGATTCAGTTCGGTTCGCTTTTCACACACAAAATATTACTTCGGTTCCGTCCGTTTTCGGTTTTATTATTCCAGTCGATCCGGTCCGTAGGTAATGGGAATTTCATGTAAGATGACCGCGACGATGTCTAATCTATCTTTTCAGGGAAAATAAGAATTTCCCAACACGTGACAGTCAAAAATGAAAATAAATTATAATAATATAATCAATGCAATCACGAAGTGCCAGCAGTAAAAATTAAACGGTAATCGTGAGAATTTCGGTCCGGTCCATAAGCGCAATTTGAGAAAGGCTAGAGGGGGTGGGGGCTAAGCCTCCTTAAATAATTTGTATTTAATATAGTTTAGTATTGGAAAGAATTGTTCAAACAAAAAAAGTTAATATTATAAATATAGTAGCCTCCCCGCCAATTTAAAACTCAAATTGCGCCTATGGTCCGGTCTAACCTGGTCTTTGATAGACACCTTAAAGAGAAGGAGATGGCTGATGATAGGACACACATTGAGACATTTAGACGAAATGCGTAGTCTAATAATTGAAGGAAAGTAAGAAAGAACACGACCAAGAGGAAGACCTAGAACAAAGTACATCAGCCAAATAATAAAAGATGCCAGAGTCATTTCCTACAGGTAGCTAAAAGACATGGCGAATGACAGTTTCCGTTTCGGTCTAGGTAATAGCGAATCTGGTCCGGTCCAGTTTGGTGAAAAAAATTTTTTTTAAATAGCAATTGGTTAGGTCTTACTGGTTCGGCAAGACTTAAAATCCTTGGTTGAGTCCCCCTTCAGTAGTCCCTGTTGCCACGCGGGGTCGGTTTCGCTTTTGTTTGGGGTGGAAAAAAGCGCACACGCCATTTCGTTAGTACGCCGTACAATGTAATGCATTGATACGTCGACGGATGCTGTCGGAGCATCGAGACGACGCTTCGTAATGCATCGCGCCGTGTGCCGTCCGATAATGGTCTTGGCCATCCAGCTGTGCGCACGGCGTCGGTTTTATGTGTTGTTTTTGTGGGGGAAGGAAAACAATAAAACTTTGGTCGTCGATTTGTCACGGTAGTTTTCACGTGGAACGCGAGCACGGCACGAAAATAAATATCGCGTAACAAATACGCAGTGCGAGAGAGAATTCGGTCTCCTCTTGTTCTCATCAAAGCAACTTGCGAACTGCGCGCATTAAAATTAATGAACATTTATGAGATCTGAAGCCAGTGTGCGAGAAATCGTTTCGAGGCCGTTTAATTTTTTCTACATGACTGACCGTAATTTTTATTTATTTTTTTAAATATTTAGGCGTACATTAAATAATACGTACTTTTCACTAACAATTTATTTTTTGCTATACCTATAGATATTTATAAAATTGCACGACATATGTTTCGTAATAAATGATTTAAAATCAAACCGAATACGAAGTTGAGTAATTGATTTTATTTCGTACCGCAATATTAAAATAAATAGAAATTAAAAGCACTCGTACACACTTTAACGCTTCACTTTAGGAATAAAGTAATTTTGAAAAAAAAACATGTATTTTTTAAATTCATCTTTTATAATTCTGGGTTTTATGAATCCCGCCCGGCATTAATATGACACTATTCGTAACAACACGAATATCGATTTGGATATAGTTTATAGATTTCTCATAGTTGGAGGCCCGTGTGCAATGCACACCTTACACACACTTTAGTTGCGGCACCGGTCGCAACGCGACTGAAAAGCGATCCGACTCGCGTGAAACTTATTTGCAACCGATTGAAAGCAACTCGACGCATGCAAGGTTTTTTCTCCGGTTGCATACCAATTTATTGACCACCATACGTATAGTATCCATATAGTTTTTAATATTTAACGCGTTTTTTAATTGAAATAATTACCTTAAGGAGTCTTTCTTCAACGCTTACTGCTTGACGAAAATCATATCTTTTTTATATTTAACTACTGTATAGTATGTACCTATAAACATTATAAAAATTATATGTAATTTATCCGCAAAAGATATTGTCGAATACTCGAATGAAAATTATAAAAGGGCTCCCCCTACACAGTGTGGCGTAGACACGATTTTTTTCTGATGAAGTGGAGTTCAAAGGAACTTCTTGAAAATATTAAAAACATTTTAAATATTATTTTATTAAATTTGTATTTATTAAATAATTTTTAATGAAAGAATCCTCCATGAAAGAAATCAAAGTCAACTCTCCGATCGTACATCTTTTCTCATTAATCCTTATATTTTATACGGTTTTTAAAGACATATACGTATATATATATATATGTACTTATGTATGTATAATACTTGACAAGTTTAAGAAATTATAGAATTTTCTCGTACAGAATTGTGTCACATTTTCTACAATCAAGTAAAAACAAAAATCAATATCCCTTATCAATATTATTATTTATATCTTACGACTTTTATATATTCAAGTACATATAGATTATTGAAAAGCTAAAGATTCTGAACTTCATATAATTATATTAATACTGCTATAATATGCACTGAAACAATTGTCGTTTAGCTGTTTTGGTATATGGCTAGATTTTGTTTTGCATTGACTACGCGTGACATATGTAATAATACAATTTATAGGACGTTATACTCGTATAAAAGAGGCTCTTGTTTTATCTTAGTCGACTGGCAACAATGCAAACACATTTCAAGTACCTCCCCTTAAAACTTAAAAAAACGAAAAAACGACATATTATTTTCATTTTACCAAGAGATATCGAACAACATTCGGTAATCGTTTTCATCTCGGTCCGATTCTGTTCTTCGGATGTTGAGATTGAGATTTCGTCTATTTTTCACGGAATAAATGACACTTTCCGCACAGGATTCAACGGGAGCTAAGCGATCACGTTCCAATCGGGCGGAACGTCTTGATGCAATATCATTTTTCTCGCAGTGGCTACTCTGAAGTCTGTTGTGCGCTGAACTTCCCGTTGTAATGATATGTTCCTCTTTGTCTTTACAACGCACTCCTCGATCTATCGGATGTAAATCATAGTCAGTCTGAGCACACGATTCACAAAACCGATTCACTCATGTTATAAGCCCCTAAAGGAACAGGCACATGGACAGACAGAGTGAATTTGCATTTTATATGTAGAGACGCATATATCGCCGGGTATATTGAAAATTCCTTTGAAAAACGATGGCAAAACATTAACGACGTCACACGTCTTATATTCTCTCGTCTCATTTGTATACCCTCGTATGTGTTCCCAGCAACCGAAAGTCAGCACCCGACGTACAGGGAAGAAATTCGGGGAACGCGCCCCTGGGCGTTAGTCATAGAAGTGCGTCAATTATCGGTTCAATTATTTAAAATTTTTTTTACTAATTTGTAACGGCGGTAAAATTATGTTATGCCCCGGGTGCCATAATTTGTAAATGTGGCACTGGCGAACGTCGTCGTAGTACACATAGTGATGTGTCAAATTTGGGGGAGGATGTGTTTGTTAGATCACCCCATAATTTTTTTTTAACATATCAAAATACATTTCATTTATATAATGATTAATGAAATATCAAGCAGTAACAATTCGACAGTTTTATAAATATTAGTTAAAATATTTAGAAATGGATATTATTATTATTAAAGATAGACGGTTTGAGCAAAGCCCACTTTTCAACTTTTGTTTGTGACACCAATCTCTCTCACCCATTCAGAAAAGATGTCTACGCCACTGGTCTTGTGTATATTGTATTATACGTATTCGTCTTCGGCTTTCTAAGCCGATTTTAACGCCCTCGGTGACATCTCATCAATGTCAATACACACATATTATAATAAACATACGCGTGCAGCGTACGTCGTGTCGTTGTTATTTTCATTTTCAAACACTACTCGACAATTCGATCGTATATCTTGTTTGCGATAGAGGTATCATTTTAAAACCGTCGAGTCGCCTGTCTCTTACTTCTGTCGACATATTACCAAGGCTGGTTAATGCCTTTTTAACTCGTTAAAATTAAGTAGGTAAGACAAGTTTTCGCAACCGAGTCAAATTCAAATGTATCGGTTAAGTCGAAAGTTTCAAGTGACAAAATACTAATTTGTAGTAATTAAATAACTATTACTTTTTTTACAAAGGAATTTGCAGCAATTTATTTGAAATCTGTGAAATTGAGTGTCTCTATTCCATTAACTTTATAGGTATTGCTTATGTTCGTTTCGAATGTGTTTAGATAAAACACGTTAATAAATATACCTTTGGCAACGACAATTCAATTTTAATATTTATTTTAAATTGGTCGAAAATAAAACAAAATTACGTGAAGTTAAATAATTTAAGTTAACATTACAACAAGTATAGTAGGATAAGTTGAAAAGTTAAATTAATTTTAACTTCTTAACTAAATTTTTTTTTACTTTAATTAACTCGTTATGACCATCATCTCATATTACATTATTATAATACAGTAAATCTGTTTGGGCCTATATAAACATTTATTCAGAAAAACAATGTATTATTATTGATATAATTAATGGACATGTTCACATAGAGTTTTGTTGAATTCCAACGTCTAATCTCAAAGGTATTTTGTGGCCTGAGATAGAATATTAAGAGGTTCATTTATTATAATGTTATTTTGCGACTTCTGATACGACGTCAGGCGTGATATCCGTCCGTAATGGTGTGGATGCCATTGCCATTTGAAATGATGTGCCTATTATACCTACTTGTAGTGGTTTGGAGAATATTCGTTTTAGCCTTTTAGGTGTTTTTCATTTCGTGTTTATTATATTTTCTGCGTTACTGTCAGAGGTGATGGTTGCGAATTGATGGCAATAGCCGGGAAATGTGGTCATCGACCGAAAAACAAATAGCTAGTAAAACATATAATTATTGTTCTTGATATTGTATGATTTTCATCTTTAACCCGTTAATGACGTCAATTTCTTTAGATTCGAGTCCGAATATGATAACTATTTAATGACGAAAATTAAGTATATTTAGGCTCTTTATGTTACTAATTTGGAATGCATTTTTGGAGGAAACTTTGCGGGATGCTTAATCAGAACTGGTGTCGAAATCACTTGAATAATAAGTTGTTAATAACAAATAACTAATTAATAAATAACAACTCGTCAACACTATTGTTTATAATTATTAATTAATTAATTA
Source organism: Slavum lentiscoides (assembly GCA_032441835.1). Classification (NCBI taxonomy): domain Eukaryota; kingdom Metazoa; phylum Arthropoda; class Insecta; order Hemiptera; family Aphididae; genus Slavum; species Slavum lentiscoides. The sequence goes on from CM063706.1 coordinate 26,285,549, forward strand.
GTTTTTTTTTGTAATTACTCATATAATATGTAATGTAATATTGCAAAAAAAAGATATTACACTATCATGGCGATTTGATTAATATATATTACCCGTAATATCTAAATTTATAATATACAGGAATATATAAGTACTAAATTTGCACATTTTAAAACAGCAAAAATTTTCGCGTGTTCAAATAATTACTTACAGATTTTTAATTTTTTTTTTCTTATGAAAATTTTTATTGCCATAAGTCTATTTAATATAGTTGATCACGGGCACGTTATATACAGGAAAGCAGCTTAATTTAAAATAACATTGTAGAAATGTAGACGCGTAGTACGACGCAAAAAAATACTAAGAAATATTTATAAAACTAAGAACGCAAAATGATACAGTCGTGTGTTACATTGACCAAATATTTATAATTTTATAAAAATGTGTATTCTTTTCACCTATGAAATGTGATACAGTTATAATTATACTACTTATCAACAACAATTTACAATTTTTTAAATGAATTTAGGCTAAAGTTTTAGTACTTTTTAGAACTATTCTCGATCTTCTTTTATAATTTTTTTTATTTACTGTTAAATCTTGTTAAAACATGTGAGTAAAAGGTGTTGCTTTAATGAAAAAAGAATTAAAATATTACATACCTACTAGAAATTATATATATTCTTTTAAACAAAATATAAAATGGTTGTTTGTTTAAATGATGATAGGCATTATTCTAAACTGTTAGCTTTAAATTGTAGAGTATTTAAATAAAAAGTTAATTTGAAAGTTTTATGTACACTACATTTACCGTTTTTACTGAAGAAATGTGTATATAAAATACAAATAGAAATATGCAGCTAAAGAGTCTCAAATGTTGATTAATATTTGAGACTATTATTATATTATAATATATATTATATATTATAATATAATATTTTCTTTATAGATAATGTTGATATTAAAAAGTGACGTATATTTTGAAAACTTGTTAAGTTTTTTAGTTTTAGCTGCAAGCGAAACATTTCAATTAATAACGATGGTCTTGCGATAAATGTTTTTTTTTTTAATCGAAATTCGAAACTTTATACAAACGGAAATGATTTATATTGTTTCGTTTTCACTATAGTAACGGAAGTACGGAACAAAATATAAAATAATAATAATAATTATAATGTTTTAACATTTACCATCTTTAAATAGTATTAAAATAAATTTTGTTGTATGTATATGTAAAGTTACGTTTTACATTATTATTATTAGCCCAAAAGAGTATTTTTGTCTGAACACTGTGTCTTATTATACATTTTTTTGTTTTCATTGAAATGACACATAATAGCTTTTACACTTTTTATTTCTACACAATATTTATTGCTGATTATGAAATGTTTGTCTGTGATTACGATACATGGGATTGAAACCAAAATAAAATTTTAAAAATGTAAATAAAGTCGATAGTATAACGATTAAAAATAATTATTGACAATATGCATAATATATTTTACGAGATGTACTTGATTTTCGATAAAGTCAATATTATCTGATTATGATAAATGTTATTAAAGTTAAAAAAAATACATCGGTTAGAAATAATATTGTATTTTATTGGTAATCCGTGCAATTATAACATATACTATATAAGTTATATTGTATAAATGTTGTGCACATATTACTTTTATTAAAAAATTTAATAAAACAATATTTCCTTGGCGACATGTCTTTGCGATGTAATAATAATTGTTATTGTTGTAAACTATTCTTACGATGTCAAATAAATCCAACGCGATATGATAAAATAACACAATAAAATATATATATATAAAAAAAGCTTTTTTAACAATAAAATATAAAATGTACTAAAAGGAAAAATAAGTTTTTGCTAAAATACATTTAGGCTCAAAATAATATAACAAAACAATGTAATAACACATAATTTGGGTAAAATATACAATTATAATAAAAATAAATTATAATTTATAATTTATAATTGACACTTTCACGCGTTTTCATTCCCTTACCGTTATGACTAGAGTTTGATTATTGTATTTCTATTAGATTCTACAAAAAATCAATTAATATACAGCAAAAAATTCTATAAATGCACTAAAAATTGAATAAAATCACGTTATTTAAATTTTTGTTGATTATGTTTAACTCTTTTACATTAATACGAATTTGCTGTTGCGAGTTTCCAACGACTGGTTACAGGTTGAACATCGTAAACAATTGAAAATTTTGATATTTGTTTGCGATTTATACAAAAAAAAAAAAAATTGATAATAATATATGACAAATAATCATAAAAAATTAAATAAATAAATGTAGAAATATTATTTTATTTTATTTTGAAATGTGATGTTGACAACAGTTCGTGAATGAAAATATAAATAAATACGATAAAATATTGACCTAAAAAGACGGAATACTTTTTGAACGCGTACTGTAACACATATCTATAAATTAAACCAATAAATTAAAAATTATGAGATAAAAACCAGATTCTAACGGTCACAATTATAATGATAATGATTACAAAAAAAGCAATTTAATAAAAAAAAAACCCAGAATAAAATAAAAAAATTGACGAAAAAGCAAGATGCCTACAACGTCTGATACATAAATATGATACAAATGATAACAAATTAATCTAGTAATTAGCATAGAGCTGGTAATAATTAACAAGGCTTTCATTAACATTTATACACCTTGTATTAATGTACGGTAATTCATCATGTATTTTAGTAATTAGAATTATAAAAAGAATAAATGCATTATTTTTGTAAATTACAATAGACTAGGTACTGCACCAAGTATCTGTAACAGGCAACGGCAAACGTAATTTTTTACATTCTAGCTGCTGACACTTCAAATGTGTACAATTTTGTAAGTTAAAATAATTAAACAAAATAGTCGTCTAAGAGGCTCGGCGACAAAAGTACTCAAAGTGTTATTGCTGAGAGTCAAAAGAAAAAAAAAAAAAAAGAGAGAATAAACACAAAAGAACACGGTCTCAAAGTTGGATTATCTTGTACGTATACAAGACTGTTTCATATCCTTTTGTTTTGCAACGAAATTCTGTGGCTAAAAAACACTCTGTAATCCGGTCGAAAACAATGTGTAATTTTACTCCTCGCGGCTAGCAATCAAATAACTAATAATGTTACGCAGAAATAATTCTGCTCAAAAAATAATATATGCGAAAATTTTCCAGAGCCAATTTTTTCACGCGATATGTCCCCGGATCAGCGTATTATTAGGTGATTACGTTGTACAAATTGATTAGACAAAATTGTTTGCAGTTCTAAATCACAAACGTTTCCGACTGTATTCCCGATGTTTTGTGTATTAAAAAAACTCAAAATGTTTTGAAATTTAAATTATTTATTTTGAAATTATTATCATCACTATTATTGAAAACGTTATATAGTAATTTTGAACAGTATATTGAACATATATTTACTGCCTTGTAATACATTTGAATTACAGACACAAAATTTAGCTGCAACGTTAACGAATTTATAGCAGAAACAGGTTAGGCGGTAACATACGTTAATACGTATGTTGTAAAGCACCAAAACGCAGCGTGTTCATTTGGATTACAAATATTTTGTAAAATAAAAACAATAACCATTTATAAAAGATAATGGAAGTAACGCCAATGTAAATTATTTATTCGTATAATAACGGCACAACAATTAATATTGTAAGAAAAATTATTTAAATGCCTTTATAATTTTATTCAAAGTAAAAATAATTTTGGAATATTCAAATATGTTTAAAAATTATTTCTGATTCTTTCAAGTATTAAAATGAAAGTTGACATTATAATAATTATAATTATTATTAAAAGTTAATTCTTGTCCAATCAATATATTTCTGTATAACTATTAGTTATTGGTGATCGGTATAGTTAATATTATACTTGTATTTTTATATTTAAGACATACATTGCTAAGTTATATGGAAAAAAATAATCATCAAAAATCAGATAAATATGCTATAATTTTCCATATCATTTAACAGTTTGTTCATAAAAATAATAATATTATCACTTCTAAAATAAAATTAATAATAATAATAATAACAATAAATTTTACGAATTCAATATTTAATTTTCAGCTTTTTTTTATTCGGTTTGCCTGAATCGTAATATTTTCACATTCGAACGTCGAGTTTCTGCGCTGTTCGTATTATACACTTTTCAGCGTATGTCATACAGCTTCTGTTTTGGATTCCCTTCAAGTTTAAATATAATATAACACGAATATTTCGTTGTGTAGAAGAGGATAATACACGAAATCACATGTTATTACACTTATATTCAATTTCATAAATTGTATTGTAGTTTTTTTATGCTCGTCCACTTTGTTAACAATTCTTTTCTCTATTTAGTACCAAACGACGGATGTGTAAAAAGTGGTTAATCGATATTCTACGCATTCCAAATTTTATTTAGAAAAATAATAATGCTATTGACATAATAATGGGCTCTTATTGACATTACGAAAGGCTATAAAATTATAACCGAATTAATCAAAATGTTTCATCAAATACGTTATGCGATATATTTTAATATTACTATAGACATTAACGTATATTTTTAATCATTTACAAAAGATTTCGAATTTATTTCAACAATTTTCAAGTCGATAGGTACTTCGTTTTATAAAATTACCGTTAAATGTTATATCGTTTAATAAATGTTTTATTTTAATGGCCTAAACGCCGAATTTATAACGTGCAATTCATTTATCATTGCAGCTTTTTATTACTTTATTAGCGTTTTTTTTCCAATTCAATCATAATGTTCACTGGATTTTTTTTTATTCCGTTATTGAGAAATGTCGTTCAATTCTAATAAAATATTCGACGTCTGTATAGTTTTCTTGCATGTATTACTACAATTTCTTTTTGCGAAAACTTCGAGTTTTCTTGAAACTTTACTTTATAAATATTCTTACAGCGTGCGCGCGTATATAATAGGTATTTGACTATACGTTGCTTCTACTTTTACGGTCAATATTCATTACAATTTATTTCCTTTTTTTGTATCTAATATATTCTTATGAGAGTAATTACTTTCTGAAAAGCTTTCAAGAAGCTCATAAAATATAGTCTCCAGTCAGATACATACATTATAAAAATGTCTCTCTATATATATATATATATATATATATATATATTTAGTTTATAAGTTAAAACTGATAGAACTGTTAACCTTTTTCGAATAATAAAGGGATATAAAAATATTTTATTTTGCAATTATTTATTCATGTGTCATTAACACGCGCTGATTTTATAGATAATTATAATTCAGACACGCATGTGCAAATGGTTGTATGTACTACGAATGTCGTTCATTTATATGACGAAATATATATATATTTTTTTTATAATAAAAATATTGCTCTATTAGTATATATATATATATATATATATATAAAGAAAATAATAAAAAAAGTTTTTTGTGCGTGCCAAAAATATGCATAAAACTAGGGGCAGTTGGTTTATTATTATGTACATTGACAAAATGTGTTTAAAATTATACAGTTTTTCGATTTCAGTATTGATATAGTATTATAGTGTCACGCATATGTAATAATAGCACGAAATACCCCGGGGTGCTAAATATTAGAAACTGTTGAAACATATGTGAACGGCCTGGGATTAAACTGGCCTCAATTTGTTGGTCTCAACCGTCCTTTACCGAATTTCTTTTAATAAATTTCCATATATAATATAGAAAAGGTAACTGTTTTTTTTATTTCGGATCACTAGAACAAATATTTATATTCACTTAAATGCCCGAGGCTAGTAATTGATGCGCAGCGTTGTACACATTTTTTCTCTCTTGCCTTTCATCGTACTCGTCTATTTCTATTAGGCACTTTCATTTTCTATACCTATTAATTTTATTTCTTCTTGTTTATATCCCCGGAAAAATTTAAATCGGTTAACTATGGAAATTAGTATTGTTGTTTTATATGACAGATAAACCGATATAATATATATATATATATATATATGTATTATATAAGAGTTGGACAATGATATTAATCTAATAACAATGATTGTACATCTACAATTTTCCCGACGAGTGAATTTTGCGTTATGCAACAAGACTTTTAACATTTTGGGTAAAATATTACGAAATTATTATAAAATAATATTTCGTAAGAGAATTGTGCACGAACATAAGCTAGTTGGAATATAATCCAATATTGGTGGCGACCTACTTAATGGTTAATAATGACCGGAAGATCACGCGTATTGTATCCCAATGGACATATTAAAATGTTGGTTATCACGGGAATCAGTGGCGTACTTTCAATTTCTCTCTGGCGGGTGTGATAAAATATAGCATAGACATTTCGTCACCACTCTAAACGACATTTGAAAATAAAATATTTTTCTTCAGTAGTAAAATTAATAACCGATACTTATTATCGAATAGTAATAAGTTACTCCATCAAAAACTTGGGTATTTTGACGAATTTATTAGAATTTTAGAAAACAGAAAATTATAATGAAAATGCCAAACGAATATTTTTATTGGATAGTTATTCAGGTTTTTTTTGTTTGCGATCTTTCTGCCGATTGTATGCATATACCTACATAGGTAAATCATTGATTTTTTTAAATTTGTTCAAAAACAATAATAACCAATTTTAAATTGATGTTTTATTCGATAAAAATGAATTAACACTAACTGTATCAACTGAATCTCTGATGTAGAAGTAATTTTTCCAGACGGTCGCTATACCTTTTTTTTTTTGCGAGATTGATAAAAATCTTCATCGAAACCGTTTTCTTTAAAACACAGAGAATTGGAGTACAACGTGTTTGTTGTCGTGTGCGAAATCGACCAGTGCACAATAATACTTTGAACTAAACTTTTGTTTCTGAGGACGGGGGAGATCGATCCGACCACCACTTCATACGCTACTGATGGAGAATCGCAAAAACAGGGACTGGAGAACAAATTATTTTCTCTTACATCAAGCGAGAGAAAAAAAAAACTTTTCTCCCCTTACTAATTCCAACGCCGAGCCTGGAACGCTTGTGTGTGAACAGCACGATGAATAATGATCCGGGGCGTCATATATGCAGTGATCCAGGTACAGGCGTGAACGTAAAAATACAGATGTGTACCGAAAATTAGACGAAAGAAAGGAAAATACCATATCAAAGGCGGCGCGTATTATTACGTTCACCAACTGCGAGATCATATATCACTTGCTGTGTGCCGTATGCGTGATGCCGTACGAAAATTGAAATCGTAATTAATGCGTGAACAGATGCACCGTGTCGGATTCTGTAGCCACACACCGGTTCGAACGATGATTGGACTCGGGATATGAAGCACGCGCCATATGGCTTTCTTCGAAAATGACGTACCTGTACCTATTATATATGTACGTGATCTCGGCGCGTATTCAGTTATACGCGTTCCAATGTGGAAATGACCGTAGAGAAGTTATTATTATTATTGTTATTGAAAAAAACAACTAAATATTATGCAACATTTTTATCTCTGTTTTTATTAAATATTTAAAAAAAAAGTACACCTAACTATAACTAATATTGGTAAAAAAAAAAGTTGTATACATAAATAAATTTTTAAAAAAACTAAAAAATTAGCACATATACTCTTTGGTTTTCTTGGTGATTTTCGAGTAACGGAATTCGTTAATAGTATACCTCCGAAGTGTATGCTGTTAAAATTGTCCGCTATTCAATTGCCAACAAGCCCAATGAATTTTTGTTTTTCTTCTCTTAAACTTGATCTCAAACAATTTTCGATCCGTTTTAAAGTTGAAAACGACCGTTCAGCCGAACTGTTGCGCATATTTTTACGCGTAAAAGCGTTTTACGATTTTATCCGTTGTACATGCGCACCGTATTATTCTTAGTATATTTTATTTTTATTAACTGTTTATTTTCTTATATATTTTATTTTTTTGTCGAATAAAAAGAAAACTCACTAATAAAATATTATAATTTATATTATATATATATTATATGTATTATATCATATTAAATTATATGATATATTAAATGCCTAATTATTAGAAATTTGCTGCTGTAAGCACGCAGGGACGGATTGGCAGAATTTTTCGGCCCGGGAAAATTATTTAGACCAGCCCTCTGTATTATATAATATCTAATATTATACATAAAAACAAATATTACTCGTGTTTTTTTAAGACAATCTGCGATTCAACCCCCCATATACAATTTTAAAAATTACAATTTTGTTTACTTACTTTTATATTTATTAAAATAAAATTTGCACATAAATAATATCGCAAAACAATTTAATATGATAGTTCTTTATTGAGCAATGCACGTTTATTTTTTAACTTATCAATGATTCCTTCTGTATCGATAAAATTTAAAATTTAAAAATTCACGATAATTTATGGCGAAATTAAAAATTTTTTTGCGGCCATAGCAGCCCTCAAGGATCCGGCCCACCGGGAAGTTTCCCGGTATCCCGATGGGCCAATCCGGCCCTGTAAGCACGTGCTTACAGCGTTTACTGGTAAATACGGCACTGCTTGAACTCCTACGCACGGCTTGAGGTACGTACACGAAAATCGATTCGGTTTCAGACCGAACGAGTTAAGATAACTCCGCTGGAAGAACGCCAATCCGTTCCGATATTTATACGAAATGTATAAATAAATTTTGCCCATACGAGCGATAATACCTCTTTCACTTATTTTTATGAAATATTTTTCACCGCGTTGACACCGTAAAATAATTATACTGCGAACGAAAACCGCCATTTATTTCGACGTCTGCTGCAGTGCCCCGAGTATATTATTGTTTTTACTATTCGCGCGTGTAATTGTATTCTCCTGGTTCAATCGAAATTCAATGGATTACATTTATTCCAGTCACCTTCATATTATTACTATTGTTTTATTTACCACGAGCGTCTTTCAAACGGAGTACTAACCATACAAATTGTAAACGTATGCGTAATCGACAGGGCACGGATTTTATCGACACTAGAAAATACTGAAATGTGTATCGATAAATGTGCATAATGTTAAAATATGCCGTTAAAACAGTAAAAATATTTTGCTTTATTTATGAATTGTAGTAATGGTCCGAGGAAATTGCCAAGAGACCGCTGTAATTTACTACGTACTTAATAATAGCAGACTATATATTATGTGAAATATCTAATGAAATGGCAATGTCGGTTGTTTTTCTTACGAGATTTATGAAAAACACAAAATAATTTTAATTGAACGAATATAAGCAGAAAAAAAAAATACCAGCAAAGGTCTAAAAAGGCTTAAAATATGCAATATTCGTAAATTTTACACTCGGAATCCGTGATACGTAAAACAAGTGTACAAGTTACTCAATTATTTTTATCTGTATTCAATAATATTTAGCAAATGCTCGAAGCGTCACTATTTTATAATGTTTGATATACGTTTAGAAATCGAATTGTGTTTACAGAAATAACCTGTTCTTTCTTTCGCCATGACTAACAATTATATGGGCGGCACCTAACACACAAAAAATAAACGCAGTAATTTATTTATTTATTTTTTTATATATATATATATATATATATATATATATATATATAATGTGAATAATAATCGAAAACCTGTTATTATTTAATTACAAAACTAATAAGTAATTAATTTTTTTGATTAAACTTCCCAATTTTTTTTCCCCGTTAAATCACGGAAGCGTATATAATGAAATAATGACTTGGCCGAAAAACAATGACGGTTTTTGGGTACGGTGGATCGATTCGGACCCTCGGAAATACGACTATATTATGTTAAGTATCAAAAGTGTGGTTTTTAAATCGAGTTCATTTTCGTTTCCGTTGATCACCTCCTCCTTATCTAATGATCAAGTATAGTTCATAAAAAAAAAATCACATTTTACAAGTCGGAATCGATATTTTAGTTCCGGATCGAAGCGAGAAATGTATTGGTTTTACAATGATGTGTTTTTTTATTTTTATGTCTGTACCGAAAAACTCTAACAGAAGGAGTGCTCCGATCTTTACAGTCATAATTTGTTTCTGGCAGAAAATTGCGTCTGATTGGTACTTTAAAGAGGTCATTTTTCGCTTTCTCAAAAGCGCCTAAAAACCCAAATCAAAAACTATCAAAAATTTACGTAAAAACGATTAAAACGCGATTTTGTCGGAATCGATCATATCGATTTCTTCGTAATTTTGAAAATAATGGATATAGAAACTTGAAATATTCAACGAATATGTAACTTTAAATTATATTAGGTCAAAACTATTTTCAAAAAACTTCTCTCACTACTGGGCTATTTTATAACGATTATAAATTTTGACGTATTTAATTAAAAAAAAGAAAAAAAATAGGTAATTTTTGATTATAACTTTATAAGGCTTAAACATTTAACATATTGGCAGACGTACTGACGTATGACTTCAACTCTATTCAAAATATCTTGAAAATCGTTTGCAACAATTTTCTTTTATAAAACAGTTCAAATAATTAAGTGTATTTTATTTATTCATTTATATATGTTCGAATCTAATGGTCCTAGAGTCTTCACATTTTTATCAACTTTTTACTATATTATCGAAAACAATTTTTGAAAATTTTTTAGCTATTCAGGTTTATTATAAGAAATTATATTAAAATGGAATCTTTATATGGATTCTATACGCACTATATATTGTCAATAATAGGTAATATTACACCGACGAGTGTCCGCTCAGAATTGTTTTATCGAATGATATTATTTATCGCATTGCTTTCAAATTTATAGTAATAACAAATCTATACAATTTTTATCCTGGTAATTCGCACTTACTCGACATCCGCAAAACACCACGCGGATTTTTTACACACTGAAAAGTGTAACATAACTGTCACGTAATTTTTTCGAAATGAATCGTTTGTTGAACGGCATGAGCTCATTTGGTGACGCGTTTGAACGGGAAATCCTATCGATGATTCGCAACGCGGTTTCGAGAGGAGAATTCGGCTCAAGGAATTTGATCGTAACGGAATCCTTTTACATTTTATTCCCGCTAAAACGCGATTATAATATAACACGACGTTATTCATACGGCCATTACGCGAATACGTCACTCGTGTCTGTCTGTAATATAATGTAATGTGGTGCCCATCAAAACTCGGAGAAGGGTCCTCGAACACTTAATATTCACTCGTCTACACGAAATCGTAATCAAGCCGAAAGTGCACCGATTTTGAGGGTCGACGGCGCGTATACGAGCGAGTATAAATGTCGAGGGACGTCGCGGTTCAGACATCAAACAAAACAAACCAGTCCTCCTCCGTCCCTTCACCGCGTATTTCAGCAATATTTGAATTATATAATACGTGTATACGCTCATCCCGGTTTAACGTCGTGAAATTTCTGAAGAATCGTCAATAATATACACTGCAATAATATATACAGGAATAATATTATCAGCAGGGCTCTCATTTGAAAAAATAATAATGTTTAACGTTTTAACGTTTTTTATCGTTATTTATCTTTTGCGTTTATCGTTATGGTATATTTTGGCGTTATGGATTATTTGTGTTTAACGTTAAAGAAAGTTTTATCGTTATATAATATTTACGTTTTACGTTTATCGGTATTTTAACGTTATTTGGTTTAATATCGATTTTTTTTCCAAATAAATAAATTCATTCGTATTCCATAGACTATAGCACGTTTTCAAATCTCATAAACGCGTAATATACTTTATTAAACTTCATTGATTATAAAAGTCCTAATTTTTTATACTTAATTTTTTGATTTTATACATTTTTTCAGTGAGAACTTTGGTTTATTTTTGACATTATATTCCAGTGCAGATTATTTTTCTTAAAATGTTGATTATATTACCAATAAAAACTTTTCTGACTAGCTCACGTCTTCTCAAACACGTATCTTTGAATAATTTTTACCATCAAGTAAACAAAAATAATCTGAAAGGTCCAGTAACAATAAACAGTATTTCAATTCGCGATATCACACGCAGAAAGAAAATTTCCGCGAAAGACATCTAGGAAACCGTATATCTCAATATACGTGTCTAGCTGATGCGCGTGTACGCGTCCATGCGAACCCATCCTTATTATAGAACTATAATAAACCTACACAATAGGCTTATATTTTCCGTAGTAAATTGGAAAAAAAATATTAAAATAACGGTAATTCTATTTTTCGTTTTTTGTTATTTTGATATATATAACGTTAATACATTATTTCTTTTAATGATGTGTTTTAATTTGTGATAGTTTAAAATTAGTATTTATTGTTTTCCGTTACGTTTATTGATATTCGTTTCAATTGATATTTTGCAATTATAACGTTATAATCAAAACGTTATTAAAACGTTTGCGAGCCCTGATTATCAGACGTCAAGTACCTTATTATACTCGTATGGTACACTTTAGTTTCTCGTAATATCGCACTCCCTCGTATTTACATTTATAAATATTGCATTTGTTTACGTGTTACAGATTATTCGATATTGGATTTTTGTGTTTTGTCATTGATCATTCGCTTAAAATTAAATACGCGTACACATTTATATAGTATTAATATTTAAAGAGACAAGCGATTGAAATTACTAGGAGATATAGTTCTAATTTTCAATCAAAAAATAAAAACTAATTAAATGTAAGTTGTGAATAACAGCTGTACATCTTTTTGATATATACATGTAAATGAATAGGCCTTTTTTATGTGCCAAGTTTTTGACGACAATATCGAAATCTTTTACGATTTTTTTTTTGCAGAATTTTTCCAAATACTTCTTCGAGCGTCTCCAAGTTACCCAAATTTTAATTCTTTGTCTGATGTATTTAAATGTCATACGGTTTTTCGGCAATGAATTTCAATAATTTGACGACTTTTTTTCATAAACAATTACGTTTTCGTTTAAAATCGCGCAAGGGCAAAGCCGGGTAATTCAGCTAGTATATAACGTAAAATTATTACTAAAAAATGTGCAATGAGATATTAGAAACTAATGTCACAGTTCCGCTCTGAATTTATTTACTGTATTTCTTCATTCACACTTATGGCAAGCAAATACATAAAACCGCGGGTCTTGATTTTGAAAAACCCCTTGTGTTTAACGTTAAAAATTATTTTAACGTTTTGTAAATGTTATATTTAAAGTAATTTCATTTTGATTACTTTTATCTTATGTAGATGAATTCAAAATGAGCTATCTGAGTCATTATCTTAGATTAATATGTGAGTCATTTAGATAAATTTATCTAGATAAAATAAATTTAACAAGTGCTTATTATTTATTCTATATTCCAATACATACAAAAATTCGAGTTTCTCAGTTGAATATTTTTTTTTCAATTTCCCATCCCAAATAATTTAAATTACAGAAATCCCAAATAGTCTTTTTGTTTTTTCTATGCCGAAATGTGAAATAATTACTACACCGAAGTCAGTATAATAAAATCAGTTTGATACGTTTCTCAAAATTGTGTGTTTTCTTTTTACAGTTTAGTACTTTTAAATAATTTGCCTTATAATATATTTTTTATTTTTGAGGCCACTGCCTCTGATTGATTTAGAAACAATTAATACAATTGTTGGGAAATATACTGCAAATAATATTATATAATAGCGGTAAGGTTTAATGTTAATTTTCCAGTTATAATATGAAGTAAAAGTAAAGTTAAATCATTATCAATTCCAAAGTATTTTTTTTCAATCCTAATGATAATAATTGTCATCAATGATACATTATTAGTACTTTTATGACATTTTATAATAGTACAAAAAAAAAATTATCTTTTACACATCACATATTAATTATTTGTCTTTTACCTCAATCTAGATAATATGATTGTCTAACATCTTTTATCTTTATTTTATTGATATTTACAACACTGCTCGGGGTACAAGTCACGGCGGTCAGGCGAGAACGCCTTGAGCTGGAGACGGACCGTGCAACGGTTTCGAAACGTCAAGAAAAAATCGACAAACGTATGGATCTTTCGGAAAAACGCAATAAAATTACACGTCCAAGGTATTAGCGTTCAAAAGTACTTGTACTTGATGTGTACGAGTTAGGTTAAACGCGAGCTAGGTGATCAAAACACTGCAGAAAAGTACGAATAAAAAAAAAAAAAGTAGAGCTCCCAGGAAAAAAATTGCCTGAACTCGACACTGGTCGGACTTCGCGCAGTGGGAGACGGAGTGTGGTCATCTTCGGACGAGCAAGACGATTATAAGCACCAGCAATGGCGTGCCCAGGAATTTTCAATGGGGGGGAATGTTATAAGTTAATACCCCCTCCGTTCGGATTTTAATGCCTCTGATTTTAATGAATTGTCATGGTAATATCAAAAACTCAAATGCTTATGTTTCAAGCTGTCCAAAATCGTTTCTAGCTTATAATTGTATACATTTGTAAATTGTTCTATAATTAAAATGAATTTAAATTATAACACGTTAATACCAAGTTGTTCAATTAACATAACATAATATGTTATAGTGAATGTTTATTGTCATAAATAATAACTTTTTGCTAATAACTAATAAAAAGTATTAATAGTAATGACTCTAAAACAGCTATTATAACTAATAATTTGTTTTCTGTAGGTCGGCAAAAAAGACAGTGGGGGAGGATATAACCCCTAACACCCCCCACTCCTTGAGCACGCCACCGAGCACCAGCAATGGTTGTTATTGTTGCTCCCGTAGCTGCTGGTATACGTGTAATAATTATTATAATGAGTACGACGACCGGCGCGCCGGTGGCCCGGAACGCGCCGCGAGCACGTCCTCCGCCACCGTCGTCGATCGGGTCCTGCACACCACCACCATCACCATCACCACCGGCGGAGGACGCCCAGCCCGACACACTGTTTAATAATATATTATAATATTATAACGTGCGTGTCGATTCTCTCCGGTGGTACTAATTTTCTTTTCTCTTCTGTTTGAATTTTTATTTATTTATTTTTTTTTACTTTGGAGTCTCGTCGCGACCGTGTACGCGTAGATACGCGCGCGCATTATTATCTCCTGTTGGCGTTGCCGAGCATCGCGGGCGATTCCGCCGTTCTTCACCCGTTAATAACACAAAATAATGTCTCTCTCTTTATATAAATGGTAAAAAAAAAACGCTTCCATCGACGGCAGAAGCACCGTGAAACGTCACCGAGTGGCTGATGGGATCACGTCCGCTGTATCGAGCCCCCCGAGCGGTGACGGAGACGCGACACCCGACCGGCGTCGTCGTAGCCGGCGGCTAAGAAAAAACCTACCGGCCAGGCGCGGCACGTGCGTGCCCAATCGGCTTTTCCGCGCGCCCGGTAAAAACAAACACGCGTTCCGGCGCGCGCGCGCTCGCAAACAAAAGACGGAACGCCGCGACCGACACGCGCAATATTATATACGCGTACCTATGTAGAGATAATAGAGAGCAGAGATGATTATAATATATTGTTACGTCGAATATTTCTAACACATTGTGTAAACAAGACGGCATTTATAATACGGCGTGACGGAGAAGAAGACCGTGTCCTATATATGGTATAGAGACCAGTCTTGTAAAAGACACTTTTTAAAAGTATTCAAATACGGATACAGGTACTTGTTTTTAAAAGTATTTAAAATACTTAATAAGAAAAGTATTCGAGTATAAATACAGACACTTAGTAAAAGTATTTACAAATACTTTCAAATACTTGTAATTAAATTGTTTTTAACATTCGTTTTACTAATGGTTAGCCTCTTATTAGAACCAGTGCTTGAATTGGGGGGGGGACCCCTTTCTTTTTTCAAAATATTATAGCGTACCCCTTCTAATTTTTCATATACCGGGACGCAGAGAACGGGACGGTCAACACTCTAAAATTTTATCGAATTAATGAAAATTAAAAATTTTATTTATAAGGAGTGGTCGGTAGTTGTCACAATATACAAACAATATATTTCTTGAAATCACAATCGTCGATTGCCAATTTTTCTCGGTAGTATTTTGTTGTTATGAACACAAAATGTAATCTACTTTATTATAATATATGTTGTTATTTTTATAAAATGTGTTTTGTTTTATTTTCATAAGAACATTACTGTTCAACACACAGTTTTCTCGTCAAAATTAAATACAAACGATTTACGAAAAATTAACCAGTGCGAAACTAAAGTTGACAAAAAAAAATATAACACCTCAAAGTTCAGTAAAAGAAAAAAGCAGACTGTACTTAACAAATTATTAATAAAATTCAATATACGAGTAACAAACAATGATTGATCTTAAAAATAAAGGGAATATTAAATATAATGTTTACATAAATTCCATACAAAGTTACCGGATAATATAATTATTAATTATTATAAAACGATAAATACACCAAAAAGAAAGTAAAAAAACCTGATCCTCGAATGGATGAAACTCAACGAGCTTTTCATTGAGTTTCATCCACAAAAAACAAGGGATACTCGAACGATAAAGTTTTCATGCGAAAAACACAAATAATAGTTTTTGTAGAAATAATGACGAAATATTATAATTTTGGCAATGACACAACAACAAATTTAAATATCAATACCAATAATAATAATCATAAAATTCGCTTAATTAAACAAGTATATAAAAGTAATCGTAAATTAATAAAAACAAAATAATAATAATAATAATAATAATAAATGCTCCTTTACTATGTGGCGCGAATGTTTACAGTTCAAAAAAAATGATGCTTATTTATTATTGTATAATGAAAAATATAGTGGAAGGTGTGGGGGGCGAAGCCCCCACGAATTTATATGACATTACAATCTGCTGGAACGCACATTATTTTTTACTTTTGCATCCCCCTTCTAATTTTTTTCCAATTCAAGCACTGATTAGAACTAATGGAGTTCGACCTGTCGCGACCGGGGATAAGACATAAATCGGTCTGATCGGGTTTACCTATATCGACTTGAACGGAAAAACCATCAGTGAACGACGATATCCACGACCAAAATAGTTTGCCAACTTATCATAAATAATTATTACGAAAAATGACGAAAATTTTGTTTCATTATCAGTTCATATCACTAAAAAAGATTTAAAAAACGTATTTGATTTTAAATACAGATACTCTAAAAAAGTATTTGAAATACGTATTTGAGTACTGTAAAAGTATTTGAATACTTTTACTCAAATACTTTACAAGACTGATAGAGACTATAGAGAGGCAGCGCAGGCGTATTTAAGGGTTGCTAGGGAGGGGGGAGGCGATTGCTCCCGGGTATCGTGTTTTCGGGGGCGACAAATTTTTAAGGGTTTTATTTGAATAAAATACTTTTAGATTCTGAGGGATCTAGTGGTTTTGCAGATTATTATGTTTATTTTAGATTCTGAGCGGAGCGATGAATCTATCGTTTTTACAACGATGTTTTTATTTTATTTTTCTCTCCTGTGTACAGATTTTCGACCAGAAGGAGTGCTCCGATCTGTTCGGTCACAGTTTGTTTCCGGCAGCAATTCGCATCTAGTTGGTATTTTGGAAAGGTCATTTTTCGATTTTCTCAAAAGCACCTAAAAATATAACTAAAAAACGCTAAAAATGCGATTTCGTCCTAATCGATTGTTGTTTATTTCTTCGTCATTTTCAAACTAATAGCCACAAAAACCTGACATTTTCACCAAATATGTAACTCTCGACTATATTTACGAGAAAAGTAAGCTCCGCTCAGAATCGTTTTGTCGAATGCAATGACTTAACATTGTTTTCAAATTTAAAACAAAACTCTAAAATCTTTATCCGAGTAATTCATTTAAGGGGATTGAAAGCGGGTATTTTCTCTCTTTGTCTTACACACATGAAACATAGCAAAATAGACGTTTCGTACTTTCAACGTACCGATCGATGTATTGGTGCGATGAGAAATTGGTAAAACAGATTTGAATTCCTCGTGAATTTTACTGCAAAACGACTTTCCCACATTTCTTTTTTTTACGACCTTCAAAAATGAATTATTAACCATTTTTTTTAAATTTGTTCGGTTAATTTTTTTAAGGGTTTATTAAAAAAAAAAAATGAAAAAATGGAAAAGTCGTTTTGTAGTAAAATTCATTTCATTGATTGGTCTTACGATCGAGGCAGTTGCCTAAAAAAAATAAAATTTAATAATTTATATTCTATTATTACTTTATTATTTTCAGATCAACCTTGGTTGTTAACTCATATTTATTATTGTTTTATGTTTTTGTTCTATTGAAAAGTTTAATGACAAGACACTGTACCGCGAGAATATACGTCACGAAGCATAATTTGCTCGGGAATCCGTTTTCCGATTCCAATTTCATCGACGATGTCTGCTGTGATTTTGGAAAACATAACTCCAATATCTGATAATAATCGTTTGTGCGCTTTTTTTCGTTACAAACGATTAGTGTTGGCCGAATAATATAATTTGTGCCTGGCGGTCGACTCGGGCAATGAAGAAGAAAGGCTATTGTTGTACTGTCTGAAAATTCGGGATCAACACGGAGTGTTTATACAGATAATAACCATAAAAATAAAATAAAACGTCAGCGAAAGACGGCACAATTGCAGCTTCCATCCAAACCCGTATTCTCCGCACTGATGACAGCGAGTTCCACAAAAAGCAAACGGACACGGATATCGCCGTTTCTGAACTCGGTCTTAGTAAAAGTGGCACCGAAAACATATAAATGGGTAGATTTTCAAAATCATATATAAGAACAATAACGTTAGATTGCACGCCGCGTGTATACAAGAATGAACGGCGATTGCTGGATTTTTTGCGACCCTTGTACTATATTTTATATTAAATGAAAAAATTGTTTTCGTTTGTAAAAAAGGGTCTTGGGGGGAAAATGGGATTGGAATTTTTGTTTTAGTGAAATGGCCTTTCGGGAAAATGATCCGTTTTCGAGAAAACGTTTGGTAATCAAAACGAGAGTGGCTTATAAATTTATTATTACAACGCAAATGGACATGTGCGTGTTATTTGCAAACTGAATGCGACAATTTGATATATCCTTCGTCGGTTTTACACGAATTTTTTAAACCACGGTACTGCTTTTTGCCCAATCACGAAACAATTATTAATAATTACCAATGTACGAGTATTAATGTTACGGATAAATTTCGAAACGTGGCTAATGTGTATACATTAGCCGAATTCGCACATTAGTCACGGAGTCAAAAATTGCTGATTATGACGTATGTATTAGCGGTTTATAATAGATTTGTCCAATGTTCTGTGGCAAATGTAAAATATTGTTATACTAATAATGAAACATTGATTATTATTTTATATTTTATATCGCGCATATTTCATTATTTTTATATTTTATTATTTTATGGCTTAATAAAAACCAACGGTACGTTTGCACACGCCAGTCAATTTTATGTATTTTATTATTATCGTTATTGTCATTTTTATTATAACTGTATATTATTAACAATTATTCTAGTAGAAATGTTCCATCAATACACCATCACGCTTATGCAACTTTAACATAATATTTCTTTTTACTAATTTTTTTTTTTTTTTTTGCAAAATGAGTTACTTTCTTATTATAACACACATATATGTATGAAACACATAGTAATACCCCGTACTTATAACCTTATAGGCATATAATTATTTTAACCATTCATCCTATTATTTTTTATTTCCATACAACGTTTTGTCCAAGCAGTGTGGCTAATGTATAAACTATACCCGGATAACGATTAAATTAGCCAATAACTTCGTACATTATCCGTATCACCAATAAATTATCTTCCGACGACTGGAAATCGATTTTAATGATAATGGCTGAGGTGTTTACGTTCTGAACAAGAAGAAAAATGACAAACTAGGTACATATATTTGAACCGCATAAAGCATAGAAATTACCTATGTGGTTTATAGTATGATATACCGTTATATATTACGAAAAAATAACAAATTGTAAATGTATTTAATTTTTCAAAATTATGAGTTTTGTTAATAATATATTGTAAATAAAAGATATATAGATATTATAACCGTTTTGTTTATAAATATCAAAGTGTATTCTACTCGCCATCATAACGCGCCGGAATGATGCGTGTGATGATGTCTTCGTTACTCGAATTTCTATTTCATTACACGTAATATACGAGTATATTGTTGTACAGCGTGTAACAAACTAGAATATTCATGATATGTTTATTATTTATGACAAGTTCGAGCTTAATGTCTGCATGTGTAGTCGCTTGAACATGTGAAAAAACGGTAAGTGAGACGATAAAATTATAAAAAATGTACATTAAAGAAGATTTAAATGTCTTATACGCGCGTAAAACACTGCGGCACCGAAAAAGTAAAATATTACACCGCAACGAATAGGTACTTTTAGTAAACGAGAAACAGAATACACCATTCACGAATATTTATACGTAAACCCCGCGCGCCTCGAGTTGAGATGGTTTTCAAACGGTTTTACTTTATTCGCGTTTATTTTATTACTTTCAATTCAATATTGTATACTTATATATATATATAATATCGGTGTGGTAGAAATGATTGAACGGAATGCCCGACGTGGTTGATAAATACTGCGCTGAAATTAGACGATTTATTTTATCGACGCTACTATATTATATATTATTTATTTTACTTAGACGGAGGTTCACGTATTCGACCGAAGAAATCAAAAAATCAATAGTTTTGATTAAAGACGGTCATAAAATGATCTTATATAGGAATCGTTTGTGCCTTTAAGTATTACCGAAATTTTCGAACCCCGAATTCTGAATCGTCTGTGCACTTGAAATCGTCCGTCTAATTCAATGAAAACATTACTATCGCGAATATATCATTTTTACACTAAATACAACCATAAATACCTAAGTGAAAAAGCATCCTTGATTCTCCCGATCTATTTAAAATCATTAAAATTCCGAAATAATTTTAAGAAAAAGGCATACAATGATTCCCAACGTTCGATCCTTTCGGTAATTCGGCCGGTTTTGGATGTTTATGTCTATTTACAAGAGAGAGAGAGAGAGAGAGAGAGAAAGGATTCTGTTTAAAACTTTAAACCAACCTATTTTCAAAAGCATATAAAATTTGTTTCGTAGTAATGATATATTATGTACCTATAGTACAGCTTTACTCGTGAAGAGACCGAGCTCCAGTGTACTTCATGACACTAATAGGCATTTATAAGAGATTTGCTTCTAATCTTTAGAGGCGTTAATATTACTTCGAATTCCTTTTATTAAATTTTTTTTGTTTTATAAATTTATATTTGTACTTTATTATATATTATAATTTATTTATATTTGGAGAAAATGTAGTACTCTATCATACTCAGTCAGAGAATGACGCAATTGCGTCGGCCTATTCGGCGAAGCCTGTTAAATTCAAAACCTACCGATATTACTAGCTTCCATATCGAAACGTGATTTGTTTTAAGTTCTACGCTGAAGACGTCAAGTGATCGTTCGAGCTCCTCGTTTTTATATCAAAAATACACTTTTTAAATCGACGCAGTATATACATTTTCAAGTATAAATCAACTGTTTAACCGTGCGAACACTGAATTCATCATTAAATTCATATATATTAATTATATGTACAAAACAATATAAAATAAAATGAAATATCATAACGTACCAATACAATATTACGTGGGCGTGTCAAGCGTTTACCGTGTACTTAATTAAAATTACAATATAAATAATGTTGAAGATTTAATAATAAGTAAGATAAATTAAAACACTACAATGTTTACCGTACTACAGCAGAATCAAATTGTCATCAACAAATTATTTCATCTTGACCATTTTTAAATGTTTGTGTTAAATAATAAAAGCATCTTAACGAGAAAATGTGTTGTTTTTCCGACCACAGTAAGTATGCGTACCAAATTACTGCGGCATTGCCAATTCGTTTCTAATTTGTTTCACGAACGAAACGTAGTTTAGAATATTACAAATAAAAATCTCTTATACACCTCTTCGAAGTACATTATAATTTTATCAGTATTTATATATATTATTTTTTATAATACATATTAATTTTATTATATATATTGTTTTTAATATATATATATTTTATTTTACAAGAGTATTACGTTTTATTTTTTTATTTTTTATTTAAAATTATTTACATAATTAATTTTTTTATTTTATTTTTGTTTTTTAATTTATAAATTTTATTTATTTATAATGGCCTGCCAAGTCGATGTTCAAATAGTAGAAAAACCTAGGATATCTTCATTTGAAATTAATGAACACTAACGCCAACATTTACTTCAACCAAACTTGTAAGAGATTAAAACTGATACCAGACTACATAATTATTCAAATTAAAAGTATTTAAATTTTAAATACTTTATAACGGTTTTCAATAATAAACTCGTAAGAAAACATTTGACGAATGAAACTAAAACGAATCAAATATTTGGGCAAAGACCTGATCTGGACAATAAACAAAATTAAATCACTTGGTAACATCGCGCGTGTCTTCCCTTGGCACATGAGCTTAAAACCGCATATTCGTGACTTTGGCGAATGTTTTTGGCTCGGCGAAGACTTATGAATTTGTAAACTGTACACATTAAATCGATAACCATAAATATTCATTAATGCGTTTAAACGTTTTGGGTTACTGATAAATTGCACAAGAAATATATATTAACTGTAAAAAAAAGCGATTAGATACGCAATAATAATAATTTTGAAAATACGCAGGTGGCAATAATAATAAACTTTTTAAGGCATTTTTTTGTTGTATTTTTGTACATAACTGGCATACGATAATTATTATCCCTAACGGTATTATACAACAAATAGTAATTCTTTTTTCTTCTCTTCGACTTGCTGTATTCGTTATATTCGATAATGCGCATAATAAACGATTATTGGACGAGGATATCGTACATAAAACATACGAATATACCACTATAGGACAATGTGTTTAATACAAATTGTAAACATATAGATAAATGCTATTTTTCTTCCATCGCTATATTATAATATTATATTACGCACATACGTTTATTTATCGGTGTTTATTTTTCTTTTACTTGTTATCTCTTCACAACAGTTCCGAAGGGATAATATTAAACGGCCTAGTGAACACAGTATAATATTATATTTTTATGTGTCATATAATCACATAATAAATCCCGTATACACATGATGTACAGTATATTATTATCTTATTTTTAAATATTATACACTATTATATTAATACAATATTTTAATATTTTGCCACTGCAATGTTCGTGTTCATTTACTGCGGAATGTTATGGCTATTGTTTCTTAACCATATTCAAAAATTAAACCTCAAAAATACCTTTATTTCTTCGGATTCGCAATCATCTCCTTTTACAATTATTTCCATTTTTTATTTTATTTTCCATTTTAAGTCTTTATGGAATCCAGACCAAGCACACATTATACGCAACGAGACGGCCGTTCAAGTTCAGCTATATCAACAAAGCACTGTATATGACATTATATTATGACCTACACTTAAAATTTCGTCTTCCGATTTCCTTGCTTTTCACAACAAAAATTGCAAACAAGCTTGGTAATTCTGTCTCATCCTCGGTTTGACAATCTGCTTCTTTCCAAGTCTTAAATTATACTGTTTTCTACGCGCTTAAATTAGGACATTATATGCTTCCTACGTATTCATATCACCTCTTCTTAAATAATTTCCCTTTTTGTACATGTTATGGCCATGATGCCACATACTACTTCAATCAAATCCTTATGGACTGTCCTTCCCCTCTTATTCCACATTATCAATTACCTCTATTTCGCCGTAATTGAAACATTTCTGTAATAGATCATTTTGTACTTTTATTTGCAAATCTCTTTCTATTATTATTATCACATTAAATTTCATTAGTACTGCTGATTTCTTGATTAAATACATTCGTTGTTACATCATAGTGTACTCGTAAGTTATAATCGCCTAGATGTAATAATTAACGTTTTTGTAAACAGAATAAAAAAAATTTGATATAGAATTGAAGTAGTTTACAACGTAAATTAAAGAGCAGTCAGTATGGGGACAATATTCCCAACCACAATCGACAAATTAAAAAAAATATATTCAATATATTTGTCTACTATTGGTTATTTATATTCTCAGAATAATTTTAGTCGAATATAACATAGCACATTACAATAGTGCAACAGATTTTCAATAAAATTTCAAGCAACGTCAATTGAATATTTAACACAGAAGCGTCATTCTGATCGTCACACAGTCGTAGGGATTTTTATGAACACGCCACCCGAAAACAAAATCAACTTACAGATTTTACGTGACAATTTTATTTTCTCTCTGTTGGCTGTCTAGTCATCAGTTTTTTTCTGTCGTCAATTGAACAAATAACAATTTTTTTTCTGCTCGCAGACTCTTGGCGGATTTTGTATCCCGTGTGTCATTTTTGCGAAAACTGTTGTGTTTATTTTTTACTTTAGTATTCAACCGCAGTCATATTATTATTATTTTATTTAATACAATACATGACGTTTGACATCTTCTACATAAAATAATATATACAACAATAAACAATCATCGATTTTCAGTTCAAGTTCAACTAAGATACATTGAAACGTTTCGTGATAAATAAAGTATCAACTCTATCCCGTTTACAAAGTATAACAACAACATACAACATAAATTTGTTTTCTATCGAAGTAACCAGTTAATTACCGTAATAATAATATACATAGACTTTGGCACAATATTTAATTCCATTCTATTAATATTTACATAATGACTTGTTTAGCTATTTTATAATATTTTTAACAGTGCCGTAAACTATGTGGAGGGCCCTTGCGACCTCTAAAATAATGGTTACAAAAGTATACATTTTTGCCACCAAGAAATATTAAAAATATTAAAAGTACACCGAAATACATAAATAAAAAAATTTACCAAATCATCATTAGTGAAAATTATATGATATCAATTTAATAAAAAATTTCCTACTACCAATAAGTTAATATCTATGATTGTCTAGACATAAAGTTAATATATTATTTGACACTTTTTTCATTTCTCCAGTAGTTTTTTTGAGAAAAATTAATAGCAACCCAAAAACTACAAAAAAATTAGTAATATTTTTGAATTTTTGTTTTGAACACAGAAAACATTTGTAGTTTTTTAATGTTTTAAAATATTATTCGAACCTAGATATATAAATATATGTAATATTTTTACAATATTTATTTAATGTTATGATTTACTAAAGTCGATCAGCATAACTTTTCGAATACAGTTATTTGCTAATACTTTTAAGTTCAAAATATTTTTAAAACTATAGAATCGCGTTTTGCTATTTTTATTTTTCAATTATACAAAATATGATTATTTTGGGTGCAAGTTATTTCCCTCCGATTATGATTTCTTGCGTGTAACTGCTACAAAATTTAAGACCAAAAAATACTGCAGTTAATACAAATTGTACTGCAAATTTTTCTTTCAAAATTTGTCGAGTGTTCCCTAAAAAATGAATTTAGAAAACAAATCGACATAGAATAAAAATTTTTCTCTTTCTGTTCACGATGCACATGTAAAATATTTCTTAAAAAATACCATTTTACTATTTTTACTATTCGGTTTTCAAATAAAACGCAGGTATCGTTTTTGTAAGTTTTTTTTTTTTTATTAACAATTCCACCTTTTTTTCTTTTATAGTCTATTTATTTTTTCCATTCGAATTTATTACAGAGGTATAATTTTCTCTGTATTTATCATGATTATTGCGTGCGGATATTCATAAAAAAATGCTAAAATAATAATAATTCCTTTGAACTCGATAACAGTTAATATGTTATTATAAATGTAGTTTTATGAACGCCCATTTTTACGTTTATTTTTATTAAACATTTGCATTGTTAAAAATTAATATTTTTATTCTTAAATTATTTATATGATATTTTGTGTGTCTACTCTTAAAATATTACAAACTTTTTTTTAAAGTTACGTTTTTAAATTGTGTATATTATAAGCGTAATAATATGAACAACGCATTTGTATAAACGACGGCGAAAACGTATTTTATTATTACTTCAACAACGTCATTCATTTTATTCACTGATACGAAAATGTTTTCCATACGTTGTGGATATCTTACAGAAGTGTATTTGGAAAAGTAAAAAGAAAGCAGAGAAAAAATAAACAAAATAAAATATTTTAAAGGTGGTAAATTTTTCCCATAATATAATATTACTCATGTGGGATTCGCATAAATTATAGTTTAAATATTATTTAGAATGTGCCTCGGTCCTCGGCATTAATCTTGTATAATAATTTTTTTTTTATTTATGAAACTCGAGAATAATATTATTCATATTGTATTTTAGTTTAAAAAATCTAATTTGTATTTAGTAACACAAAAATCGAAATATTTCGCTATGGAAAATAAGATACTGTCTCCTATCTTTATATTTTTAAAAGTAGATTTAATTCGTTAATGAATTTCACCGTTTGATGTCACAATTCGTATGTGTGAAAAGATAACAACGAATGAATTTAGTATTTTGAATAGAAATACAATAACCGGAGGCATATTTTTTGGAGGAGTAGATAGTTCGGATTAAACCTTCCACCCCAAGACCAAAATGCCAATTAAAAATATTATTGTGCATTTATCAATTTATGTTAACACGTTTAACGCTACTGTCGAGACGTGACACATAACAAACACATTATTCCAATTCTCTACTTAAAGGAAATGGTCATGATGATTTTAATTTTGAATCTTATTTAATCTCTTACAAAAGAGTATAGTTAAGATCTGTAATAAATTTTAATATCTTAATTGAGAAATTTTACATTAGAGAATTTGTATTTATTTTTGAATTAATATTTACTCATAATTATTGAATAAAACGTTTATTTAAAATCGATTATTATTTTTTGAGTGCGATTATTATTTAATCTATTAATAAACCAATATTTTAATTTAAAAAAGGTAGCGAGCCGCGGGGTGTTATGGATGTTGTTTTATATATAATCGTGTTTTTGCCGTTTTTATGTCATTTTTTGGTAGTTTTTGAGTCATATTTTCACGAGCTTTTGAGAAAATCGAAAAACTACCTCTCTTAAGTACAAACTGGATGCAATTTGCTACCGGAAAACTTTGTAAAACCAATAGATTCCTTGTTCCGCTCAGAATCTAAAACACATAATTTTAAAACCAATGTATTCCACGCTCTGTTCAGGTTCTACTATCGTATGAAATCGCTTATAGTAGTTGCGACGTTTTTATGTTTTATTTCTACTTCCCCCCTTACAGAGATATATTGTAAGTACTCCACTGAAAATACTAATATTCCGGATTTTCTTTAAGGTATACCTAATTAATATGTACGTAGATAGAGCTAATATGAATTTTGCAGTGTGGTCGCCAGTATGAGACCTGATTAAACTCAGTAGCCATATGACTCAAACAAATCGTTGATTATTTTTTCCTAACAAATATTCGACTCGTCCTGTTGTACAGAATTAATGAAGCCATTTAGCAACAGTACAACAGCTGAACGCTCTTGACATGAAAATGAAAAAAAAATTTCTTATGTAGAGTAACTAATATCTCGTCGAATGGGAAAATTTGGTTTATAAATAGAGGGCAGGCTCAAGTAGATGGCAGAGTAAAAAGGGGTCTTTATATGATAGAACCAACAATATACTATGTAATATAAAGCCTCTTTAATCATAATATTGTAAATAGTACATAAGAATAGATTATTGAGAATGGATATACTAAATATAAAAATTAGTGAGCGAGTGTTGTGGATATCATAGATAAAGATTTTACAATATTGTTATTAGCATAATTTTTTTAAGCAATGAATAAACATTGTATTCAATAAAACGATTCTGATCGATGCTTCTGTGTAATGCACTTTGTCGAAAAAATTAAAATGGTAATAAAAAAAAAATGTCGACTAAAGATTTTTATGATTTTTTTTTTTATATATTTAAAATTATTCGCCTATGTTGTGTACACAATTCTCAGGCCTTAAATATAAAAAATCATTCTTTTTATGTTTTAAATAATCTAATATAATTGCTATTAACACTGCACGAAACAGAAAGAAAATTGTTTTACGTACCACGCAGGTACGTAATGCAATGTCACGTATTCAGTGTAAATTTCAATGCTCTATTTTCGAAAACCAATAGCGAATTTTGAATAAATCGTGTTTTTGACGTTTTGAACAACACATTTTGTACGGTAGATTGTTTTCGGCCGCGTTGAAAAACTATGGAGAATATTCGATAAACGACTTCCCTGAAGTACCACCACAGCGACATTCGCTATACCGGAAAATGAGTACGACGACCGTGATAATCGAAGCACTCTTCAAAATTTTTACACAAAAACGCAATAAATAAACAACATTGTAAAAGCAAAAAAACTGTTCTCCTTCGTCCCGGAATACCTGAAAAAAATAACCATTCACGCGTTCATCGAGTGTTTTCATGTGTTACGGCCGGTTTCGGTCGAACCCGCAGTCGCGGACAAAACGTGTGATGTCCTGCAACGTCGCGTATACTTCACTTTATTTTTTCGTAGTTTTTTTGATTTAAAAAACAAACACAAAAAAAATTAAATTTTTTTTCCAGCCGCGTGTCGTGTGCAAATCGTCGTCAGCCGGCACGCGGCAATTTCCAACACCATCACCACTACCACGTACGCAAGGTGTTATAACGCGAAGTTGTATAATTTTTTTTATTTTCGCGGCGACGATGTGCGATTTATGTTATATTATATTATGCGTACGCCGTACAGATTAGGCGAAACGTGATTTATGTAATAAACGGATATAATACGCGAACTCGGACGAGAAAGGATACGGCACACGGCTGAGAGGGTTGGTTCGCGCGCGGGGCTCTACGTGGAGCTTTATTAAAGCACGTCGACTGCTTTTCCTATACGATATATGTCTGCGTGAATAGAAGTTATACACATGTTACTATACTTAGACATGTATATATATATATATATATGCACAAATACGAACGGATATTCTGCAACTCTTGTGGTTTTGTCACATACCTACTATTGCAGCACACACATGTATCAAACACCTCTATACGTTATATAACTTATACGGACATGCGTATGAGTTACATATTTATTCGATCGCGAACATCTGTTGTGAAGACATTAGTGCTATGTACTGTCGTATCTGAATCAGTCTGGTACGGACCATGGTCCGATTCGGTTCGGTCTGAAGGAATAAAAATGAATCAGATATGCACGGTGCAGTCCAACTGGCAGATTTCAAAAGGTTCCAGTCCAAATTCATACTATACTCTATTCAGTTTAAGATTATACCGGAACACGCGCGTTAAATGAACACCGGAGCGATGCTAGACCCTCCCCCAGGCAGCTATATAGTAGCTGCTCTGTCATTGACTGCTGCTGTCGACGGTAATCGGCACACGACGATTTCCAACAATCGGAATACCGATGGAACATCGGCTGCACGAACACGAAACAATTTTCGTCCGCCCGCCCGGTATGATCTTAAACTGAATAGAGTATAATTCAGTTCATGCCGATTTTCACACAAAAATTATTTCAGTTCTTTCCGGTTTCGGCCATATTATTATCGATTCGGTCTGATCCATTCGGGTCAGCTCCTTTTTTTTTTTTAATAATCGTTTGAACAAGCATATACTGGTATTATTAGAAATAGGAATTTCATAAGATTATTATTATGTAGGACGACAGCGACGATGTCAACATAACTTACACACGTGGTGTGCAGACATGAAATATTATTTAATTCATTTGGAATCATATACATATAATGAATAAATATAATAGATTTTACAATGACAACTAAGAATAATCGTATTTCAAAGAAACAACGGCGCGGCGATGAGGTCCAGTCGATTTTTCAGAGAAAACAGGAGTTTCCTAACATACGATATATATATATATATATATATATATATATATATATAATCAATGCAATCACGAATCGCCAATAGTAAAAATTGAACGGTTTCGAAAAATTTGATGCGGTCTAATCTGGTTTTCAATATAAATAATATTGGTGCGGCCCGGTGTAAAAAAAAAATATTGGGTGGTCTGATGTGGATTTTACTACACATAAAATATCAGCTCGGTTCAGTGTAAATTTGGTCCGGTCCAGTGTGTTAAAATTTTTTAAAAGAGCAATTGATCTGGTTCAGTTCGACATAATATCAAATTACAACGGAATCGGTCTGGTTACGGTTTACCATGACTTACTGGTTCGGTCCGGTCCGTGAAATCACGGATCGTGCAGGACACTAGAAGCAATACTACCGCAAGTGCTGGCGGCTTATCGCCCTACCACATTGACCATGTGGTAAATAGTGTCTATAAAATTCACCCAGTGCTTTAATTGGGGGAATTAATGAAAGATGGCTAAAATATTGATGATATTGAAAATTTTTGTGATCAGTTATAGGAATGCTGAAGTATACGTAAGTACCTAGTATATTATGAAGAACCTTAATTTTCAAATTTAAAAATTCCCGTGTGTTCGGTGCATGAACATGACATGATTATTATTACATATCTATATCATAATATCATTAAGGAAAACATGAACATTTTTTTAAAAATTAAATAATATTATAAAATTAGTTTTTCAGTTAAGGACCGTTATGTGTTGTTGTCTTCTAAGACACCCAGAGATTCGTGAAGGTTGGTTGGCGATTTTAACTAGTTTCTGATAAAGAATCTTAGGTTCTTTAATTTTTAAACATTGAAACAGTTAACTAGTATTAATAATTTTACTTGTATAGAATGTAAGAAATAATTAAATAAATTGTTATTTGTTTTTTTTTTAAAAAAAGAACTGTTCTGATATTGGGTTAGATATAAGGCCTATATAGATTATAGGTATTTTGTTTCAACTCCCAAAGCAGGTCTAGGTTTTTTTTTTAGGCAGGAGTTTAAAGAAATACAACTAATAATTTAAAAATATTAATTGGAACAAAAATTCTCGGATATTGAAACAAACAAGTGTAAAAATCATTCGGGGTGCTTGAGCCCTTTAACACCCTCCCCCACCTTGAGTGACCCTTGATTTGCCACTCCCATACAGTTAAATCATATATATGTCACTGCCGGCGAATAACTTAAAAAAACACGTATAAATCGTAACTGTTATACAATTTTCAATGCCCATAATATTTATATCAGCAACACTCATTAAAATATAATTCTGTCGGACACATAGTTACTGTAAAAATTTCAAATTTTTTCCCGATAATTTATTTTTTTTGTGTGTTCTTTAATGTACCCAGTGGCGTCATTTCAGTTTTCGAAAGGGGCAGGCAAAAGATTTAACCAGCCCCATTTGACTATTTCCCATATTTTACATTTAGCTCAATACAATTTCTATTTTACATAATTTTGATATTTTCGTTATCATATTCACGAATCGCCCAATATAGGTGTATATATATATATTTTTTTTTTTGTGGGAGGAAATTCATTACTTTGTCGGCTATAATAAATGTATCATAAATAATTATATGGTACGTAAATATTACCTGTGATTCAAGTTCTTGTCATAATCATAAACGCGTTAGAAATTACGTTTTGTGATCAACTCTGAGCGGCTTGTTCAATATTTTTTCCCTCTTTTTCTCCTATTTTCTCGCCGTCTTGGCCACATAACATTAAGCTTTTTTCATTTTTATTTTTTACACTTGCCACTCACAAATTTATATATACATACATCCATAAAACATACGCTTGAAGCGTTAAACAATGGTTAAACGAATTCGTTTGTGCCGTACGCGATATAATAAGTTCGTCAACTGACAACTGGTCAAACGTACATCATATTCTTCGAATTTAGGGGTAACGTCAATAATTTACGTACTGCCTTTAACAATAACCATGTTTATCGAAAAAACCCCAGAACCGCGGTAAGTTGTTACCACTATTTAATCACCTTTAATCGCGGTTATAACCTGCATACTTTTTTATTTTATTATTAATTTAATATTTTAATCCAATGTTTGCCACGCGATTTGTTATTACGCATTACTATAGATTTGGTTAGAATTATTTATATTTACATCATAGGTATCGGCATAAATCATGCCGGCCCACTGTTAACAAGGGGGGCAAATGCCCACCCTGCCGCCCACCAAATGACGCCACTGAATGTACCCATGTGTTCCGGCAGAATGCCGAGATCAACATTTTACCAAGTAATATATATTGTGTATGCGTGTACTATGTGTATGTTCAATACGCGCCCGCCGTCTCATCCGTCCTAATGTCTCTCATTTTCATACCGTAAAACGCGTACACACGCAAGGTATATCATATTATAACTTGACGTCTTTACCGTTACCCGACCATCACATTCTGCCGCACCGACAGCGTAAAGGCTTCTTCGTGATGGTCGTATGATTGATTATGCGTATTCCACACACTCGAATATCCTTTTCACAACAGATTATAATCGCGATGACTGTAGTCAGATAACGCGTATATATCATAGCGGCGCGTGTTTTGGCAATAATGACATCATCGGCTCGTATATACACGACTATTGTGTGTGGCACGCGGCGACCGCGGTATATTATGATTAGGGCTGGGAATTCAATGCCCAATAAGATTCTAAAAAATGGTCTTAAATAAAACATGCTTTTATGCTAAAAAAATTCAAAATGACGCACTAAATTTTGTTTATTTTTATTTTATGTTTATTTATTTGCTATTTGTTTTAATAATACAAATCAATAATTCTATTATAATTAAGGTTAATTGTTCGTAACAATTTCTTTTCTTTAATTATTTTACATTCTTTATGTTTATTTGACTCTGACTCTGTAATGTTGTATTCTTCAATATTTACCGTCTTTCATCTAATTTAATGTTTCCTTCTTTTCCATAATATTCTGCTCTATACCTTTTTCCTGTTCTTCAGTACTAATGTTTTCTTTATTCGTATCGCCCACTTTTAATAATTGATCAACATGTCTTCTC
This sequence comes from Slavum lentiscoides, assembly GCA_032441835.1. Lineage (NCBI taxonomy): Eukaryota > Metazoa > Arthropoda > Insecta > Hemiptera > Aphididae > Slavum > Slavum lentiscoides. The sequence continues at coordinate 26,318,532 of CM063706.1, forward strand.
CAGACAACATTCTTATTTTCTAATTTAATCACATAAATTCTTTTACCTAAAACTTCTTCAACTATACCCTTCTCCCATTTTTTTTTGTTTGGGTCTGAATAGTCTCTCGCATACACTTGATCACCGACTTTTAAATATAACTTCCTAAACCTCTTAATATGTTCTTTTAACCTTTTCTTTTACTGGACTTTTTAAATAGTCTAATCTAGTTTTAACCTTCCTGCCTAACATAAGAAAACTTGGTGTTTCTTTCGTTATCCAATGAGGTGTCACTCTATAAGTTAATAAATATCTTTGGATTAAAGTATTAACTGCAACATTTTTATTAGTACTATCCATTGTCGCCTTTAAAATACCATTTTTTAATGATTTAACCGCATTCTCAGCTGCACCATTTGTTGCTGGATGGTAAGGAGGAGAAGTTACAAATTTAATACTATTATTTTTACAAAAATTAATAAATTCTTCAGATCTAAATTGAGGTCCGTTATCCGAAACTATTTTATTCGGTAACCCAAATCTTGCAAAAATTTCTCTAAGTGTTTCAATTACTGATTTGCTGTTCATTATTTTCATCTCTATTACTTCTGGCCACTTTGTATAAACATCAGTCATAATTAAATAATTTTTTCCTTGCAAGTTTAGAAAATCTATGTGTATTCTATCCATTGGACCTTCAGTCACTTCCCACTTAATTGGATTGGATTTTCTTGGTTCTGACCTACTCTGTAGACACGCCTCACACTTTTGTACCCATATTTCAACATCTCTGTCTAAACCAGGCCACCACATGTAAGATCTACATACAGTTTTCATTTTGAAATACCTAAATGTGTTGAATGAACTTCCTTCAATAACCCTTCTCTTAATACTTTAGGAATCAATAATCTATAACCCCACATTAACGTATCTTTTCTATACTGATTTCATCTTTTCTCATTAAATAAGGTTTTAAACTATCTTTTACTTTCTCTGGCCATCCGTACTTAACATAATGAAATATTTCACTTAGTTCTTTATCTTTTTTGGTTTCTAATCTAACAACTTCATAATTAATAGGAATGACATTTTCCATAAAATCTATATAATCTAATTCTTTATTCTCATCCTGAACTTCACTACACGGTAATCTAGACAAACCATCTGCCACTTTATTCTCATTTCCTCTAACATACATAAATTGATAATTAAATTCTGATAAATACAATGCCCACCTTTGAATTCTACCTGAAGCCATCACTGGAATACCTTTGTTCTCACCGAATAATGCTAATAATGGTCTATGATCAGATTCTAAAAAAAACTTCCTACCTAATAAATATTGTGAAAATTTTTACACCCCAGAATACTGCCAATGCCTCTTTTGTATAACCGAATACTTCCTTTCTGCTATTGTTAGAATTCTTGATGCATAACCCAAAGGTTTTGTTCACCATTATCAAACATATGTACTAACACTGCACCAATACCATAATCTGATGCATCACATGATAATTTAATTGGCAATTTTGGATCATAATGAGCTAATACAGTTTCAGATGCCATCGCTTGTTTGGTTTTATTAAACGCTATTTGACACTCATTTGTCCACTTAAAATTTCACCTTTTTTAGTAATTTATAAATTGGACTTAATATCATTGACAATTTTGGAACAAATTTTGCATAATAATTAACCATACCTGTAAACGCTTTTACTTCTGTTATATTTTTAGGTTCAACCGCTTTCAACATTGCTTCAACTTTCTTACTGTCTCTTTCTATGCCTTCAGCTCCTATCACATGTCCTAAATAATTTATTTTTGGTTGAAAAAAAATACATTTCTTTTTATTTAAACTAAACCCTGCCTTCTGTAGTCTTATGAATACTTCTCTAAGATTATCCAAATGCTCTTGTTCATTTTTACCAGTTACTATAATATCGTCCAAAAAATTCTTCACACCATTCACTCCTTGTAATACTTTTTCTACAACACTTTGGAACTTTGCACATGCTGGTTTTGTACCATAAGGCAATCTTTTAACAATATAAATACCTTTACTTGTACTCCATGCTAGAAGCTTTTGTGTATCTTCACATAACTCAAGTTGATTATAAGCATTCAAAAAATCTAACTTTGAAAATGAAATACCTCCTTGCATCGCAACAAAAAGTTCTTCTACTCTTGGTAAAGGATGATTAATATCTTCCAAAAATTTATTTACTGTAATTTTATAATCAGCACATAAACGTATTGATCCATCAGGCTTAATTACCGGTACAAGAGGAGTACCCCATTCACTAGTCTCCACTTTCTGAATTATTCCTTCTTTTTCTAACCTGTCCAATTCATTTTCTACTTTATCTTTAAAAGCGAAAGGTACAGATCTGGGCTTACAGAATATTGGCGTACATCCCTCTTTTATTTTAAAAGTAACCTTTTCATACTTGTAAACACCAGTCTCCTGTTTAAATAGTTCTTTAAATTCATCCATCAATACCTCTAACTTATTATACATATTGGACTCCAAACATATATTCGATATACCAACTAATTTAATACCCAACTTGTCCATCAAATCTCTACCAATTAATGCTCTATATCCGTTTTAACGATCAATAACCTACCCACATGTTCTATTTCACCATATTTCAATTTAACTCGTATCTCTCCTGTCGGCTTAATAATTGAACCATTATATGTCCTTAAACTAAAAACTGTAGGCTGGATTTTAATATCTGCTAACTTCGCATTCAACACTTCTTCTGGTAATATTGAAACTCCTGCTCCTGAATCCACTTCCATTTTTACCCATACTCAATTATGTATTTATTTTTCTATAAATGTTTAACGAAAGAAGTAAAAAATATTTTTGAAATATTTGAAAAATATTCCATCACGCCCGAAAGAGGAATTTTAAGAGCTTAAGAATAATGATTATTTCAGGAGCGCCATGGATATGGATATGGTGAAGCTAAATATAAATATTTAAACTAAACAATTTCTAAACACAGCGTTGATCAATTGTCATTATAATTGCACGTTTAAAAACAAATCGTATAATTCAATAATAGAAGTACAAAATATGTTAGGTGTCTTAGCCAATATAAAAAAATGAAAGAAAAAGGTAAATCTTTAAAATATTAAATAACATAAAAGATTATAATTTTATATTCAGTTGTTATATTATACCATCAGGGCCGGATTGGCCCATCGGGATACCGGGAAATTTCCCGGTGGGCCGGTGTCCGTGAGGGCTGCTATGGCCGCAAACAATTTTTAATTTTGCTACAAATTATCGTGCGTTTTAAATTTTAAATTATATTGATACAAAAGGAATCATTGATAAGTTAAAAAATAAAAGTGCATTAGTGCATTACTCAGTAAAGAACTCTCATATTAAATTGTTTTGCTATATTATTTATGTGCAAATTTTATTTTAATAAATATAAAAGTCAGTGAACAAAATTGTATATGAAGGGGGGATTGAACCGCAGATTGCCTTAAAAAAACACGAGTAATATTCGCTTTTATGTATGTTAGATATACATATGCTTTTATATTAGATATTATAATATAGAGAACTTCTTCTTCTTCTTATGGCTTTTATGACTCTCTAAGAGTTTTTGCCACCAAAACAACGTTACGTCACCTATCCCTGTCATGCATCAGCTCTCTCCACTTTTCAATTCCCATTTCTTTTAGGTCTTTTTCGATTGAATCAATCCACCTTTTCCTGGGTCTTCCTCGAGGTCTCCTCCCAAGTGGTTTCCATTCCATATATATGGTGGATATATAGAGGACTGGTCTAAATAATTTTCCCGGGCCGAAAAATTCCGCCAATCCGTCCCTGTACACCATGTCCGTGGTGTTATACAACCAAAAACATTTATAAACACGTTTTCCGCACTGTTGTTACTATATTATAGGCGGCGTGCATTTATTTTTGTGGAAAATACATTATTTTTACTGAAAATTCTCCCTTTTGATTAGTCGTTACTTGTCCACGGAGAAACAAATAAAGTATTCGTTTTCATTTAGTAGCTAAGGTGTGATAAATACATATGAAAATCAACTACCTATCTTTTCGGTTATCAATAAAAACATAACACTGAATTGACAAATATTTGGTGATTTTTTTTCTTATCGTTTTACAGTGTTTTATTTTAGGTAACTGATCGTAATAATTTCATTTTGTAAGTCTACAAAAAAATTTACCTTTTTTTATATTGTCTAAATATAGTTTTGTATCAAACAATTTAAAACACACACAAATTATAATTTTATATTCCATTATTATTGTATATATTGTAATAATATATAATATTATAGTGTGTACGATTAACCTGTACTGTAACACCATATTGATATAATTTTTTAAAATAAACCTAGTTAGCTAGAACTGTTTAAAAATTGTTTTCGTTAATTTTGTATAAAGTTACATATTTGGTAAAAATGTCAAGGCTCTAAGACCATTATTTTTGTACAAACGAAGTTTTCCACAAAAAATCAAGTACAATTTGTCGACAAATTTGAAATATTTATAAAAAAAATTGTGATCAATGATTTCCAAGATTTTATTGAATACAGTTGAAGTAACGTACGTCTGATATGGTATTAAATTTTTAACCTTAAAACCAAAAATGACGTTTTTTGTGAATTAAATACCTTAAATCTTTTAATTGCTATAAATAGCCTAAAACTAAAAGACATTTCTTTAAAATTCATTTGACCTAATACAATAATAAAGTTACATATTTGGTGAATATTTCAAGTTTTTTTATGGCAATTATTTTCAAAATAACGGTAATCGATTTTGATAAAATCAAGTTTTCATCGTTTTTATATAATTTTTCGGAAGTTTAAAATTTTTTTTTATTAAAAAAAAAAAAAATAACATCTCGCTGCATCAAAATTGAAATAAATATATATATATTTTTAAATCGGTATCTATATGTTCATTTAATTTTTACCAGTATAATCCAATATCGTTTAGTTCGACTACTTCAAAGTTTTGTTGATCAGTTGCTTTGGACACGAGCACCACGTTCTGCGCCTTTGCGGTACTCTGCAGTATTATTAATCTATATAATACGTACCATACAAAGTAAAATAATTAATATCTCGACTATTCGGTTTTAAGGTAATTTGAAATTGTTTAGTATTAACATTAGTTACTTAACCTTATAGAATCTAAACCGAAGAAAGAACTGTGTGTGAATCGCTATGATCCGGTGAACTATGCGTTTTACTCGTACATCCGAAATCGTACAAACGATTATGTGCAGAGCGCACGAAAGGCGAACGTCGTATTTCATCGTGAAACCGGTACTACTATCGTAAGGAACCACGAATAATGACTACCTGAATATTTCGTATAATATGAACCCACTTTCTGTAATTTGGGACAAAAATAGAAAATAAGAACCAGGGCCCAAATGCCCAATTATATCAGCTATATAAAAGAAGAGACGTGGTTCAATTCGTTAGAGAGACATAGATAGAATGGGCAGGACATACATGACGAGGTGATGGATGCGTGTTGAAAGGGGCATTGGCAGACACGATAAGGGGAAGAGACTAAATGTAAAACCGCGGAAATAATGGAAGGGCAGCGTCCGAAAACTACTAGAAGAAATTGGAGCGAACTGGAGCTGGCGTATGATAAAGAGCCGTGGAAGGAAATAGTTTTGGCGGACAAGATTCTAAATGGCTCGTAAAGATTTAAGAAAATAAAAAAGTTTAAAGTTGTACGTAATATAAATTTTGGTGTTGTGATTTATATAAAAAATGGTCTTCATGATATTAAGTAATATTTTATTTCAAACAAGTAAAAAATATATTAATTTTATTACTTCGTCACATAAGATTAATATCCTACTTTTGTTGATGAATAATTAATATTACATCGATGCTCTTTACTTAGTATCGTTTTATTGAAATCAATTCAAATTTATAAAAATAACAAAACTCTCAAATCAATTTCTAAACAATTCACTTAAGCGTCATCCACAACACATCGTTGCATATAAGTGTCTTGTTAAATTGATGAAATTATAAAAAATTATTAATTTCGTGGTAAATATCCTGTACAGGTTTAATCAATGGATATAAAAATCAGCCAATGAGGAATAAATAAAATAAAATTATTACATAATTTTTATAATAACAATTTTATTCAAAATATACATTATCTAAAAATTTACAAATCTGTCAGGCTGGATGTCTAATCGTCCACTGGTGTTAATTTTTTCTTACATGTTTTCTTTTGCAAACGTTTAAACAACAAAATTATTTTTAAAATTTCAAAAGACCTTCCAAGATTTCATTTATTTTGTACGGCAAGATCAATTATTATATTGTTTCTTCATAATAAATTTTGCTATCTTATTCGCAACTCAAGAACATTAAGTTTCCAAACCTTTTTTATCTATTTTTGTAATTAAACATGTTTTTTTTCATTATTTCGAAAATCATTAATGACTCATTAAGTTTTAATTTAATTTAATTTTTCATATTGTCATATTTTTAAGATAATAAATAGAAGAAGTTTTGAAATACTAATGCCTCAAAAATAACAAAAATAAAAAACCAAAACTCTATAAATAACATAAAACTTTTACTCCATAAAAGTAAAAAGCAGATTTAAAATCCCAAACATTTGAGACGCAAAAAAAGTTAAAGTAACATTTTAGTTAACAGTTTGGTACATACATATTTTTGTCACATTATTTTTGTCATTTTAAATTATATAGCGTTTTCTTTTTCATATCTATCTTTTTTTCTGTACCATTAAAACAAAAGCAATAATTTATATGGTATACATAATAATTAATATTTGTTTTATATGGATGAGCTAAGACCAATGATCTGCTTACTGCTAACATACATGCATGTGAGAGGAAAGTACGCCCTCACCTCACCCATCCCCTATTAAGTTGAGACACATCCTTAAATCCTATGTATATATATATACCAATAGTACTAAGTATATATATATAATGAATATCTCACAAAACTTGTCCAACAATACATAATTAAAAGACATTGTCTGTATTTGTTGTAGAAAACTCCACACGTTTATCGATATTAAAGTTTATGGTTTATTTTAATAAAAATAATAATAATAATGATAATAATTATTTATAGACTGTTATAGTTACTCTGACGTACTCGGAGCAGGCATGTTGTTATTAATATTACCAGAACAGTTGCCACTGCAGAATGATTAATTATTCTCTAAATTAAAACTCATAAAGAATTCCGATAGAACAAGATTGTTTGAATAATATAGCTATGCTAAATATTGAATAACACCGTATATCTGAAATATATTCGGACACGATTTTACATGAATTTCCATTCTTAAATTGTATGACACATTCACAAATGAGTTTATCATGGTTTTAACTATGTAAAACAAGTGAATATAATTTTTTCTGTTAATATATTATATATTTATGTGTGTGTATCCTTTTTTAAAAATTTAAACGTACTATTTTTATATAATTACTATTTTCAATATACGTATATCTAATCCCTACAGTTTGCAATGACTTCTGATTAAATTAATTTCTAAATAATAAATATCATAAAATATCTTATAATTGGTGGTGGGTTTATAAATATGCACTAATTAAAATAAGAAATACAGGTACACATATTTTTCATATTGTTTAAAATGTCTAAACTACGATTTTCTCTATGACGTCTAGTCTTGTATTTCAAATAACAATTAATTACATTTAAATTATATTATTTAATTACAACATTATTCGAATCTTAAAGGGTTACAACCGCTGTAAATACGTAATTACTCTTCCTTAACTCTTTACCAGACCCAAAATACGAGTATGTTTTATCAGTAAAAATACGATTCTTTTGCTAGTATATATTTATGTACGCATTTCGACTAAAAAACACACTTTCGTCGCTACCATATTAATACATTGTACTAGTAGTCATATTTTATTTTTTTAATTATTATTAAATTTAAATTTGTATTGTCGTGTCTTTGGATAGGCGGGAAAATATATAAAACCACCCCACGTTTCACGTATACTAACAAGAGTAACTTTTTTTTATTAATATATTATTTTTTTAAGACTTTACTATGGTATATAGTTATATCATAGGTTTAAGCATACAATTTTACAAATTTTGCATAAAAATCACAAAGGGACTGTAAGAATGATAATATCGGTAAAGAATTTCAGAGGTTAGTGACTAAAGATACTTTAGAACACGTGAGATTCAATATTATAATATATTAAATAGAAGTGTTAGTTATACGAATCGGTTTAATAATATAAAATATATGTAAATGTAAATGGGAATGTTATAATGATTCGTTAAATATGTTTATGTTTACTATAACGTAGTTAAATGTATATTGTTTCTAATGTTTATTAATTATTATAATAAATTATTGAGAATAATTATGGAAACAAATTTATTTTCGTATACATTTTTTTTTATACTTTGTCGTACGAGTATAAATCCTTCTTCTTTTTGTATCTCCACTCGTAAGATATTAATATAAATATCGTGATTTCAATTTGATTGTCACATTCGACTTAAAAATTATTTGAGGAGAAAATCAATCTCTCCACTGTAGCAAGTTTCAATATTCCAAACACAACATAATATTACACATAAAAGACACAAGTTAAAACAATTAAATTGACAATTTTTCGCCTCAATAACATATATCGTCATATCGATGTAAGAAATTTAGACATTAAATAATTATACATATCCATAATATTTAAAATCATTAAAATAATGACATTTATATTACATTATTTACATTATTAAGTCATTATCTAATGTTGTGGTTATTATTATCTAATCATAGAATAATATTGAAACATCGCAAAATAGTTGTTTGTTCATCTGTGCTTGTAATAAATCAAAAATGTTCACCACTTTATCGAGTACTGCTTAACAACAAGACTAGTCAATCATACTGACTTAATTTATTGTATTTCAAAAAACTTGGGACGTCCCATCAATAGATAATATTAGACAATTGATCGGGCGACAAGTGACACCTGAAAGTTCGACAATTGGTAGAGTAATAAAAGTGATTAGCTTATTAGCTCGTCGTTAAGCGTTTCTGAAGTGTAATAAAAAAACACCCTTGTCCCTAATGTCTTTCAATGGAATATTTGATTTTCAAAAAGTTCAAATAAATAAAAAAATTGATGAACGCCTTTTCATTGCGAAAAGTTTGGACACTTAACGTGGATCGTTGGGAAAGGTTCCAGTAAAGAGATCGATTGCTTATCGAACCGTTAACCTGTGTCAACCTTTTCAACCTTTCGTTTTAAGTGAGGGCTATGAACCATACGAAAGGAAAATAAACTTCTAGGATACCTCACACACTGTTATTACTTATTTCTAAAGACGTTTGCGATCAATGGGTTTTATCCTAAAAGCATTTTATTGAATCGCATTTTATTCATCGCCGTCCATAACGCGTGACGTTATAGTTAGTTCCACGAGTTTTAATCAGCGAAAAAATGTTATTTCACTAAACGTCTAAATGTACTTCAATTGAATTTTCTTCAACGAATTATTTATTTTAAATGCGTACCTTTATTTACTCGTATATTTTTTATACGTACAAATATATAACTTTAAGCTTGTTTAGAGAATGCAAATAATGATTAACTTTTCAAAAATTATATTTTTATACATGTTTAGTCTTGAATAGTATCAGTATTTTCTATATATCATTTATTTTATTATTACAGAATTAGTATTATCGAATAGTATTTTCTCAACTTTAATCAATAATGCGTCCAAGTAAAGCAGGGATTTTAAGTATTTGTGAATTGCCGTGAGTTGCGCGGAAGTTCACAAAAAGAGAGATAATGGAAGTTTATTTTCAATCCGTACAATGCATTTAATGGCCTAATGGAGCTATAGAATAGGTTACGTCTATAACACAAATTTATCATACCGCTTAGTAATGGAAAAATATAATAAGTTTCAGGTTTTTAATTCCTGTTTGTAAGAAACTATTAAAAACCCAACGTTTAAATAGTATTATTTATGGCGAAGAGACGGAAAAATCACAAAATATTATTATTTTGAATCTACCGTTTTCGTGTAAATAATGGGAAACCAAGAAAGAAAAACATTTACTTTATAAAAGACGAGCAAATCTTGTTTTAACATTTATACTAATTCACTATTCCGACATAACTACCGGTTTTCGGCACTAACCTATTATTTTAATTTAATCGAATAATATATATTATATGGATATATTAAATTCATAATGTAAAATCGATGTAAGTTATGCGTAGGAAGTTTTACGTTTAAAAACGACTTTACGAATAATATTATTATTAACGTTGTTGTAACATTTATGACTAAATCGTTGAAATATTATACGATACATCACCAAAAAAAAAAACGCGATTATTAGTCACTTCACTATGGCGGAATATCGAGTTTTCAATTCCAATTATTTTTGTAATATGAGTATTGAATGTTACTCATTTCCTTCCACTTAAATTTATTTTACACTATTTTTAGAAAATGTGTGTTACGCGGTTCTACAGTATATTGACTCACGTTCAAGTGTATATAATTATTATCATTATTGGTCCACATATAAAGATAAAAAATATTTTTATTTTTTACGTATGATATACAGTAATAAATCGATTAATAATAATTTTTATTATATTACACGCTTGCTCTTAAATACGCAATAACGCGATTTCCTCAACAAAAAAAAAAAAATTATTATGTTTTATTATAATTTCCATACGCAGACAAACGTTAATTTATTAATGAATGCGTAAACTGTATCGATAAAATATTACGTTTTTTGGCGCTAAATTTATTATAATGTTACGTTCGTGTATCATATGGCAGTCGGAATATAAACGTTTGATGTATATATATATATATATATATATATATATATATTGTCTCCCAAACCAGGCATATTTTTCCGTGTAAACTTTTGTCAATTTTTACACACCACCAACCCTGTCCAAGGGATTTTACGTACATACAGTCCGATTACAATAAAAAATACAGTTTAATTATGAGTTGAAATTGACGATTTTTACCAACATTTAAATGGTCTCCGTGGAATCATACTTATAGTAACCGATCACACGTAGTAATTATTGTTCAATCATGTATTATTAAATGCGCCCTTATAACGTATTGTGTAAAATACAAACACATGTCTCCACACGGTGCTTCTTCATACTCCTTGTAAAAGCAATCGGATTTCATTCCACCCACCTCCCCAAACATTTTCAGCGTAATCGGTCGAATAGTTTTTGAGTCTATGCAAACATTGCGTTTTATTTTTGTATAGTACCTAATGATAAGGGTAACGCCTTGGTAAAGTAAACATTACTTAGATATTGACTAGTGATTTTACGAAACTCCAGATTATTCACAAAGCTGGTATCACGTCCTATAAGATAACAACAATATTTAAATGTATGGACAGGAAACAAAGAAATCTTGGGCGTAAGTTTCGCCTTGCTTTTCCCCATCACCAATGAATTACGCCACTACATAGTGTTTTGTAGAACATGCATATATCGGATTTCAATAGAACTATTTACCTTTCATTATTGTAATACATGTTTTATACAATAATTATTTTTATTTTTTTTTGTAAAACCGTTCGATATAAATTGTATCACCATTCAAACTTGTAAGTTCTTTTATAATATCTATCAGATTTAATCTATTTTTACCGAGAACGATAAGGCGTCCACCGTCCTTTTATCCTGTGCCGACATTTATATAAGGTTAGTCTTAAATATGTCGTATATTTTCTTTTTGCCAGATATAGATTGTGTGAATTCGATACAAACCACCATACCCTTAAAACACCGTAGCCAGCACGTTATACGATGAGTGGTCCACCCTCCTTAAAATAATCCTGCGTGTACCACTGATTATTTTATCGAATATATTTTTATATAATATATAAATTTTAAAAATTACGAAGGCTTCGATTATGCTCAAACGAAGTAAGTTCACAAAATAACCATGTCTATTATTTCGAATGACAGAAAAAAGTACATGTAAAATTGATTACAATTTGTTTGTATATAGGTAGTCGTTTTTAATTAATATAAATAAAAATCAATTTAAATTCATTAAATGATATTGCGTTATTTGAATAACCGGCAATTTCTGATCAACTCTAATTAATGACCGTAGGACATGATATCATTTAATTTTAGTTTTTCCATTTTATTAATTAAATGTCAATACAAAAAATTAAAATGTCTGAAATAAGATATTGGTATTGTGAGTTATAAAAGCAGAATAAAAAAAATTTCCGCATAAAAGCCAAATATATTAAACGGGTATACTCGTATCATAGGCGGATATCGGTGGGGACTTGGGGGGCTTAAGCCCCCCCAGAACGCAATCAGACCACACCAGACGTCAAAATAAAAAATTGTGTGTTTCAATATTTGATATTTATAATTTTTATTTTATTTTGTTGGGATACGAGAATGGTCTGGAATATTCACGGCTTATCGTTGTTGGGAAAACCATATTTTGTAGGTATATTGATAATCGCGAATATTCTAGAACTTGTTTGCGATACCTGTAAAGTTATAAATACGCATAAAAATTAGTAGCTATTCAATATTTTATTTTTTTATGTTCTTATTACCTATATATACTTGGTACCTCAGCTAGAATAAAGTAAAAGTAGCCACTAGAGTTAGTAGGTGAAAGCGACTAAAAATGTCTGTTTCCACTAATGGCTAATGGTTAAGAAAAAAATGTTAAGCCCTCCCCCACGGATGTGACCAAATATCATCCGCCTATGACTCGTATATTACACAGTATAGTTTTTGTCTCTTTTTTTTTAAGTTAATGCCGAATAATGAACAAAAATATAAAAATACATACGTTGTATATCTTTGTGTGGTTTTCTTTCAGAAATAAAGCGAGGAAATATCATAATAAATTACGACTGTTTGGGTATTGTATGATTTGTCAAAGATATTTTTATACTTAGATATTTTTATATTTCGTACAGTATAAACTGTTTAATATACACGTAAAATATATTAGTCATGCTTATACAGTTTCCGGATGGAGAAATACAGTGTACGTGTAAAAATAATAATAATAATAATATGTTATGTGGATCGATTAACTTTGACAAACGTATATTTTATAATATGTTGCTACGTCCTGTCGTATATGAATTGATGAATTAAAATGTAGTCGGAAAACGTCATATAATTATAATGATAGTAACACGCGCGTTGGCCAGCGAACTTTATTATTGTGTAGGTATATTTATATATACCAGAAACGATCTTTGTTTATTGTGTATCCTACTGAGAAAACGAAGACTATAATAACTTTGTGAAACAAAAAAACTCTGTAGTAATTTTCCACTTGTTAATTTTATATAATTATAGGCTTAGGATTTTATAATGAAAAATGAAAAAGGAAATGTGTACAAGTTCAAAACATAATTCTTTTAAATTGATTCAGCACAAGAAATCATTATTATATAGATCAATATTGTTACCTAATACAATTTATTAATTTATAAATGTATAAATTAATAATTTATGTTATGATTACATTATATTACTTATAATTAGGTATATTAATTAAATAATTAATATATTAAAAAGTCAACATTAGGTATTAAGTGATAGAAAAGAGTAAAATAGAATAAAAAATAAAAATGTGCAAAATAAGATAAAAAAAATATGATTACAATAAAATAAATTAATGCAACAAAGAAATTACATAGCGAATTAAATTGTTGTATTAAATTAAATCGTGTAGTTATATTATATAAAGATCATGTACAGTAATAATAAACCATTTAATTTAAACAAAATACGTACAGCTTTTGGGGTAATATACTCGTACTACGAGTATAATTTAACACCTAATTCCCTACGAAATGTCAACAAATGCGAAATAAATTTTATATTTTATGTCTGGGTAGAATTTTTAAATTAAATTTTATAATTTATTCGAATATTAAGTTCTTAAGTTGTAAGGTACAAAAAAGAAAGTAGACGCAAAAATAGGTCGTATATTAAATAAAATTACATTAAGTTAATTTTATTTAATTATTCATCATCAAAAGTAAGATTTCATCTTATGTGACCGTGTAATAAAATAAATATATTTTTCACTAATTTGAAATAAAATATTACCTTATTTCATGAAGAATATTTTTTATATGTATAAATCACAACACCATACATTACATAACGCACAACTTTTAAATCTTTACGAGCCATTTAGAATCTTGTCCGCCAAAACTATTTCCTTCCACGGCTCTCTATCATACGCCTGGCTCTAGTTCGCTCCAATTTCTTGTAGTAGTTCTCGAACGCTTCCCTTCCATTATCTCCGCGGTAATACTTTTAGTCTCTTTCCCTCATCGTGTTTGCCAATGCCCCTTTCAACACACATCCATCACCTCGCCATATGTCCTGCCCATTCTATCTATGTCTCTCTAATGAATTGAACCACATATCCTCTATTCTACAGCTGATATAATTGGGCATTTAGACCTTAGTTCTTATTTTTTATTTTTGTCCCGAATCGCTGAAAATGAGTTCATATTAATCGAAATATTTAGGTAGTCATTAGTCATTGGTTCCTTGCGATAGTAGTACCGGTTTCACGATGAAATACGACGTTCGCCTTTCGTACGCTCTGCACATCATCGTTTGTTACGTGCCCGGTGTTTGGACGATTTCGGGAGTACGAGTAAAACGCATAGTTGACCGGATCATAGCGATTCACACACAATTCTTTCTTCGGTTTAGATTCAATAAGGTTAAGTAACTCGTTGACACATTTCAAACAATCAGATGAACTGCCCACGATTTGGACAATCCGGTCGGTACTCTTTGGACAATTTACGGAATAGAATACGATTTTTGAGTTATTCTTCTCCGCAATTTCCTGAACCGTCGACCTATCTTTTTTGACGATCGAATCCAATACTTTTTCGTGCACAAGCATTCGGAGGTCGGCGTTATTCGCCACCGTACCCGAAGTGTTTTCATGTCCATCGCGTCCAACGTCCGTCTCAGAAGGACAGATGCCTACAAAATGCCGTACTAACGAAGACATCACCTTCATTATATTAGGTATGGTGGCCACGACGGTTATGTATCCATGAGGACCCCGAGATTTCGTTACATGAATAATGGCGTCGTATTTCGTCCGCATCATATCAATGTGGCTACCCTTGACGCCATTCAATTTCCATGTTATCGTACTGGGGAACAAAAATCTTGCCTCGGCCAAATGGTGCGATGTTCTTGTCCATTTGTTTCCAACGCCATTATATACGTCACTTGATCTCTTCATGGAAGCCATTGTCGAATTTTTAACAGAAAATACGATGAAAAACGTATTAACGTTATTCGCTTTACACCAACGTCCAATTAAGAATTATATTAGATTTATATCTGAACGGAAACTTATATATATATATATAAAAGTATTTATTTTGAATACGTATGCACAATCACCGTGGAAACTATATAACCAGGGAGAATAAAAATGTTTATTTTTTTCATAGTAATAAATTATAAAATTATTCAACTGTACAGAACAAAATTCTAAATACCTCTATAGATATTTTTCTATAGTATACTGTTTATAGATGGAGAAGTATTGCAAAGTGGGCCGGTATCCTTAAGGGCTGCTATGGCCGCAAACAATTTTTAATTTTGCTATAAATTATTATGAATTCATAAATAGTAAATTATACTGACACAGAAGAAACCATTGATAAGTTAAAAAATAAAAGTGCATTACCCAATAAAGAACTTTAATATTAAATTGGTTTGCTATATTATTTATGACTTATGTGCAAATTTTATTTTAATAAATATAAAAGTCAGTAAACATAATTGTAATTTTTAAAATTGTATATGGGTAGGGGGGTGTGGTTGAACCGCAGATTACCTTAAAAAACACAAGTTTTTATGTATAATATTAGATATTATAATATAAAGGGCTGGTCTAAATCATTTTCCTGGCCAAAAATTCTTCCAATCCGTCCCTGTGTTCCATCTACATTCTAATCCATATAAAATGCAACATAATTATAGCTCATCTTGTCAAAATATCTTGATGAAAATATTTAGTTTTTTCGTATGTAGAAATAAGTAATTCGGGTCATCATGTTATTTCACGAAAACATAAAAATATTATTTCGTTTCCTGCGAGTCTTAATTGTGACTTATAATATTGTATTTACTACACGTTAACCAAGCCGTGTCCCATCATATTATTAAAATGAATATATTTGTCATAACGCTAATTGAATCTTAGTTTTATAATTATAATTTTAAATGAATAAAGCATAATATTATACTATGTTCACGTACATAACCTTGATCGATTAATTCCAACTAATTTCTCATGATAGAAAAAGGATTATCATTCTACGCATAGATAATTATGGACTATTCTCTCTGATACCTAATTGTAAGAATAACGTATCAATGTACCATCTACATTCTTATCCATATAAAATTCAACTTAATTATAGCTAATCTTGTCTAGATTAATTTATAGTTATTACAGCTCAATACACTGGCCGTTTAAGAGTGCATCGCTGTTTGCATAGGTAGAGGTAAAATTAATGATTTTAACAAATACTAAAACAAATTGTCGCGATTCGTGTTTGATTACTATGTGTCTATGTGTGCAATAAGAAATTTTAGTGAATATTTTGAAATTTTAAATATAGGTATTATTTATGATATTACGAACATAAAATTCAGTGTTATATTCATTATTATATATTATTGATGTCAAGTCTCATAAAATCTAAAACAATATCAGACAATGGTGATAGTGACATTTTTATATTTGTACAAATTTAAGTTTGCGTCTTTCAAGTCTATGCGACGGAAGTAGCATGAGATTCGAAAACCGCATGCGAGCACCAAGTTGACCTTAATACTGAAGTAGCTGATCATACAATTTATTAAGAAAGTGTCAAGAGATTTCTGTTCTTGATGAGGGTATGAGATTCATCAATTAGCGGCCAATATATTATTGTAAAATGCGCTCGATTTATTGGGTTCCATCAAAAAGTTTTTGTCCCGTTTTCAAAACTCAAGTCAATAAAATACGTCCTTCGGGCATTCGTTCACCCACGCTAGTGACTCATCCCTCAATTAAACCTCTCCTCTAAACCGAATTATTCGTATACTAAGCTGTCCTGCAAATACGCGTGATTGAGTGCCAAGCCCGGTAAGTTTTTCACAATAAATTCGAATAAAGCATATAATATCGTAATTCGAGATATTTATTGTTAAGATAGAATTACTCGTGTGTTCAAACAAGTATTGCCTATTATTATTATTATTATTATTATTATTATTTTTTTGATTCAAGTGTAGAAAATAATTTATGTGCGCTTAAAATACGAGTAACGCACGTGTGTAAAAATGTTTGTCTGGAGCCTCGTGTTTACATTTCATACCGGTTTTCGGCCACACCCGAACGAATTTGACTAAATTTCTCGTTTTCTTGAAACGGTCGAGAAGTGGATAAATTATTATTATTATATTTTTCGAAACGAAATTTCTATCAGATTTGTATACAACACCATCTTCGAACGGAAATTATGAACGGAAAATAAATCGAAAATTTTCTCACTATAATTAACGTTATCTCGTGTGACCTTTTTAATCTCTAAAATCATAGACAACTTACTATTCGAAATTAAATTGTCGGACCTTTTTACGAACTTATTCTTTGTTAGTTTTACTATTATGACGTTAAATGTCGTATAATTTTCGGTCAAATAGTTTTATCGGTTCAGATACACACAAAGCAAATTCGAAAAAACATCACCGTGGTAATAAGAGATACGCATTTAATCCAGTGCTGCAGTCTGGTGGAGGGCACTGAGGGCACGTTTCTTACCACTCACTAAAATCTGCCATTTTTTTTTCACTTTTCACTGAAAAATGTATTTCAACCTATGAATAAAATAATAAAAATAAGTAATTATGTAAATAGCATTTATTTTTACCGACTCCGAAAAAAGGAGGAGGTTCTCAATTCGACCCGTGACCGTTTTTATTTGTTTTATTTTTGACCACCGATTATTTTGAAACAACTAGATTGATTTGGATGATTCTTTTTATATGAAAGAGTATCAGCTCCTGAAGGTCTTATACGGATTTGTAATTATGATTCAGTATTCGTCCAGTAATTTAGTTTTGCCGACTTCGAAAAAGAATGATGTTCTCAATTCGACCTGCGACTGTTTCTTTTTTATGTTTGACCACTGATGCGAGTTCCACCCAGCTCCAACCCAACCACCCAGCCAAATGTAGGGACAGGAATGACGATATGACTACTATAACTACTATGACTATTATGACTAAAAAGGTTGAAATAAAATATTTTTTTTTAAAAACCGACTTCGAAAAACGCACTAATAAAAAGTATGAAATAATCAATAACCTTTTCGAAATCGGAGCCGAATTTCAAACAATAACGCATTACAGAAACACATTTTGTTAATCTATATTGCAATAAATTATGTTAAAATATGTGTCTCTCTGATGGTATATTCATCAATAGTATCAAATGGTTATGCAGTGGTTAGAAAAAAACGCTTTAAAAAACTTTAAATGCAACAATCTTTTTTTTCACATGGTAGGCATCGGCTAAACCAGCATAAAGCAACATGGTTACAATTCCGATTGCCAGAAATTCATCGCCTATGCTATTAGTACACAGGCAATCGACACTGACCCTCTAGCTGACAATCGCATAACCAGTTGATATTATTCATGAATATACTGTCAGAGAGACATATATTTCAATATATTAATTTATTGTAATATCTGTATTAGAATAATAAAATGCGTTTCTGTAATGTAATGTTATTCAAAATTCGGTGCCTATTTCGAAAAGGTTATTGATTATTTCATACTTTTTATTTGTGCGTTTTTCAATGTAGGTTTTTTTTTCTAAAAAATATTTTTATTGCAATAAATTTACACACAGTTAAAATACAATTTTGGAAATTTCAAATGTAAGTCTATGAAATAGCATGCCGGAATACATTTCTGGCTACCAAACTGATATTACATCGTCGTTGTTTTTTGTAATATTTTTTAAAAATAATACATCGTTGAAATTTCCCAATATAAATATAGGGTCTTTCAATAGAGACACTCGAAATTTGTTCAATTATAGCGATCATGTCGTTATAATATTATGTGTAAAAATTTTTGTAGATTGTTCAGTAGTGTATGGCGAATCTACATGGTGAGTTATAGCGTTGAACATCATGTGCCAATTATACAATTTTACTATTAAAATCTGTGTTCCTTTCGAGGTAGCGTTCCGCGCATTACGTGATTTTTAACATCGCCACAACCGTTCTGCTGAGTCGACTATTCGACATTTTGTAGCTAAATTTGACTCCACCGGTTCTGTAAATAATCAGCTAACACCCGTAAGTCACCGAAACGAAAGGTCTACTGAGAACATCGCTGCTGTGCGTGAGAGTGTACGAGAAAACCCGAGGCAACCAATTTCTAGGCGTTCAAAAAAACTTGGTCTTTTTTCGACTTCAACTTGACGGATTTTGCATTGAAACTTGGCTCTGCATCCGTGTAAAATCCGACTGACCCAGAAATTTAAGGTAAACGACCATAGATAATGCTGTGTATACCGTATTCGCTGATTGGACTCTGGAGCAGTTGTGAACGACGAGAAATTTTGTTTTTCGTTTTGTGCGTTTTCTAATAGTTTACAAATTCTAGAACAATCGGGTCAAAGTCTGAAATATGAACTATAATTTTTTTTTTGCGTCTTAATTGTCTTATTTAAATGAACACAAATTTACTTCGAACAACACTTTATATTAATTATCAACTGTACGTCGGACTTATACGCGTGACACCTATGTAAGCGAACAATTTTCGCATAGACGTTTTTACGTCTTTTTCCATAAGTTATGAAGTATTGAAATCGTGCAGAAACTTCTTTAGAATTATTTAGGAAACGAAAATCGAATTTTCTAACGCGTATCTGGCAGTATAGTTGCCACAATAGTATTACTTCTAATTCGATTGTAGCCGCTCCCGGACAAATCATTCACGTGATTTGTAAACATCTAAAGCGTTTCGTTATGCAACAATATTATTAAAACTCGGCCCGTTTCCCGAAAGCAGCTACATTTTGTGTTACTATTTAAACACTCGGCCGCATAAACTTATCGGAGGGAAATTCGTCAGGACCTGTTATTGCCACGCCGCGTCCTGCAGTGTCCGATATCGCGGGGTGACGTATTAAGGCCAAAACGGCGATAATTGATTGCGATTCGGGAACGGCGGAGGTGTTAGAACGCCGCGGCGGATTATTTCAAAATTCGGGTCGACCATTTGTCTTGTCCCCGGGTCCTTAACGCAACCGCCGCCAGCGGCGTCAAGTCCACCGAACAATTTACATATTTTACACACTGCAATGTGCATAATATAAACAATGTGCCCGCTATCCCCGAAAACGCGTTAAGCGTTAAATCGGCATTTTGGCGTTTACTGAACGTACGAAGCAAAGGACATTGTATACGCGGATATACGACGTGTACCTAATGGAGCACAAACTCAAGCATAAGCATTATCTATTTGCACGAGACACTCGACAGTATATTTTTTTAATGACGCGGATATTATCGGCCATGGCTTTACGCGTATTGTTTGCTATAAAGGTTGCATATAGGTACGTTTTAACGCGTTACGATACAAGAAGGCATTAACTGATTACTGTAGAGCTAGGGACTTCATGCCCTAAAACACTTTAAAATATGCACGCATTTATGGCTTCCAAAAAAATCACTAAATGTGCCCTTTGAAATAAATGAACAATCACTAAAATATGCTATCTATAGGATATAATATAATATAATATCTACATGAGGTAGAATATATAGGAATTGGTGCAGAGAATTCCAATGATGAAGTTACCCAATACCAAATGGGCCGCTATGTCAGTAGTAATGAAGCAGTTTGGCGAATATTTTCTTTTCCTATTCATGAGAGACACCCTTCTGTTGTTCACTTAGCTGTGCATTTAGAAAATGGACAAAGAGTGTATTTTACAGCACAGAACGCAGTACAAAGAGCTGCTCAGCCACCATCTACTACATTAACCAGTTTTTTTGAGACATGCCAAAACGATGATTTCGCACAAACATTGCTATATTCTGAAATGCCAAAATATTATACCTGGAATCAATCCTCAAGGAGATTTATACGACGGAAACAAGGAAAACCAGTTCCAGGATATACAGATGTATATTCCACCGATGCGATTGGCCGGATTTATTCAGTACATCCAAGCAATGATGAATGTTTTTACTTACGACTGCTATTAGTCAATGTACGTGGCCCAACATCATTCCAACAGTTACGAACTGTTGATGGTGAATTGTGTGGATCCTACAGAGAAGCCTGTCAACGTTTGCAATTGCTTGAAAATGACGCTCATTGGGATCAAACTCTCAATGATGCTGTAATATCATCACACGCTCATCAAATACGAACATTGTTTTCTATAATCATATCTACATGCTTCCCATCAAACCCAATTGATTTGTGGATCAAGTACAAAGATTATATTTGTGATGATATTTTGTATCAAATACAGAATAGAATGGGAAATCCAAATATACAAATCAGTGAAGAAATTTACAATGAAGCATTGATTTCAATTGAGGACATGTGCTTGATAATGTCAAACAAACTATTAATTCAATTAGGCCTGACCGCGCCCAATCGTCCAATGCATGACGCTTTTAACCAAGAGTTGCATCGAGAAAGACTGTATGATCTCAACGCTTTGAAAGAATTAATTCAAACAAATCTTCCACTGTTAAATGAACAACAGAAGTATGTATTTGAAACTCTTATGAAAGTAACAAATGATGAAACTGGAGGATTTACTTCTTAGATGCACCTGGTGGTACAGGAAAAACTTTTTGATTTCATTAATATTAGCAACAATTCGCTCACAAAATAAAATTGCACTTGCACTCGCTTCGTCGGAATCGCAGCAACTTTGCTTGAAGGTGGTCGAACAGCCCATTCAGCACTAAAATTGCCATTAAATATGCAAAGCAATGAAACTCCAACCTGCAACGTTTCGAAGAACTCTGCAATGGCAAAGGTTTTGCAGCAATGTAAATTGATTGTTTGGGATGAATGCACGATGGCACATAAAAAATCTTTGGAGGCTTTGGACAGAACCTTAAAAGATCTACGGAGCAATAATAACCGATTTGGTGGTGCAATGATTTTATTAGCAGGAGATTTTCGTCAAACATTGCCGGTGATTCCACGATCAACGCCAGCTGATGAACTCAATGCATGTCTAAAGTCCTCCAGTTTGTGGAAACATGTCAAAGTACTTCATTTAAGCAAGAATATGCGTGTCTTATATATATAGGATATAACAGTGGCGTGCAGAGCCCTCTTACCAAGGGAGGGGGCAAAATTATTTTCACACCTACCCACCCCCTTGAAATAACCTACTTTTAATAAATTTACCGTACACTGTACCAATAATGTTCTTTGGCCGCACTTACTGTATCCTATTACCTTAGTTACTAGTATATCTATTTATCGCTTGGGTTTTTGTTATAACGATTCACAAGAATCAAGGGTATAGATACTCCTTACATGGATTATTTTTATATATCACAATCATATCCTCCCTATGTTACATGCGTAATGAGACTTAATAACTAATAACTGGCGACAGTGGCAACTGCTAGTCCATTTTCCATGGTACGGTATTGGTAATATCTAACATTATGCCGTACCAATAGTCCAATACTGTTCTTTGGTCGTACCTACTGTAGGTACCCTACTATCCACCCAAGTTACTATAACCACCATATTTTAAAGTGGGACACAGGTCCCACTTAAACAGCGTCTGCACGCCACTGGGATATAAAATCTATTAGGTACCTATATATTATAATAGAATAATTAATAAATAACAATAAAAAAATTTATTAATTTATATTGTTAATATTACTTGATGATATTTAATAAAAAAACTTTCGCAAGACAAATTATTACACCGACTGATTAAAATGTCCCAGTTCATGTAATCCGCATGAAGATAAAATAACCACTCGACGTTTCATAATTTCAAATAGAAATTATCGACCAGAAGGGGAAAATACACCGCCCATTCATTTAATCGAATGTTCTTTCAGATATACGAGTACATATTTAACAATTTTAAAGATAAATAAAAAAATAATTTTCCTTAATTACTATTAAATGTAGTGAAATATGCTCTTAAAATTAAAATATAACATAATACGCTCCTAGCCCTACAATGATTAGTTAGCAGTGTTACCGCAAGTCTATTTCAATAAAGTTACAGGGCCGGATTTAGTAGAGGGAAGGGACTGAGTGGGCTACAGCCCAAGGGCCCCACAATTTTGTGATTATTTTACAGTTAGAGATAACAAAAAATTAAAATTCATTTCTTTGTTTAAAATTAAATTTTCATCAAACAAAATAGATATACAAATAGAATGCAATATAGAAGATTTTGTAAAAATAAAATCAAAAGAAGTTGCGGGCATTTAATTTTAATTATTACTTGTACATATTGATATTATTATTTTTTAGGTTTAAGTCATTTACACACTAATTTTTTACCAATTTGCATTTTTATAACGCAATTCCATAATATGATATTACCCGTTTCGATTGTTTTTATTTAAGTTAATTAAGTAAGTAAATATTAGGCACTACAGACGATATTTAATGTCATTTAATAAAGAAAACACGTATTGTTCTGTTTATTTATTTGGGGCCCCCACATTATATTCCGCCCATAGGCCACCACATACCTAAGTACGGCCCTGTAAAATTACACAGTTAAGGCGTTAATTTTTTTTCGAAAAAAAAAAATTATCTTATAATTAGGGACCGGAAATTGATGCCCTAAAAAAACCTACGAAAATTCCATTGAAAAAATTAATTTACTATCTAAAAAACATAAATAAAACATTTAAAATCCATTGAATCCTTTACTTATTTTTTTAGTTATTATTTCATTAATTACAATATTAATATATAATCACGTATTAAGCAACTAATGATCATATTATGATCACTAAATGATTATATTATTAGATATATATGTATTATATATATACGACTTATTTATATATTTTTATTTGCACAATTTTTCTCAACTTTAAACTGGGTTTTAAAACGAAAATTAATGCAAAAATTTTAAATTACAAGCGAAAAACATAATTACGTAATTATTTATATATAATAATAATAATAATAATAATAATATTAAAAATAAACTCATGATTTTTCTGTCGATTATTAAAAAAATAACCTTATGGTAAGGAAAACGACCTTGAAATGACAGAAAATGCCCTTAAAATTAAAAAAGCCAAATATTGTTAAAAAATGAAAAATACAAATTAGTTATTTAGACTCGTGTGATATTGAGTCACATGTTTAGCTAGAAAAGCATCACCTAACACGTTCTTAAAAAAAATTGCAAAAGTCATCAACTTGTTAGGGCCCTACTTATGAAATTCAATAGATCACTGTTTTATCGACTAATTAACGTGCTAATTTGGAGTCAATCGGCAATTTAACAAACGCGTATATTGTTTTCACCAAAAAACTAAAAAAAAAAAAAAAAATAGTTTGATTTTCGTTTCCGCCAATATAGTGATTAAATAAACAACATTTGCCCGAAATTGGAAGAAGGTTAAATGTAATATTCAGACAGCTTTAAGATAAAATAATACAGCGAATAATAATAAATGGTTTTTTTCGATTCCCCCCGTCCCCGTCCGCGTCCAAATCAGTGGCGGTTTTGACGAAACTTTTAGTGGGGTGGGCGATTTAAAATATCAAACCCCTTCTCACATGTATATCTCTAGTGTAGTTTAGTACATTGGCAGAAAATGGGGGGGATTGGGGGACTTCGCCCCCTAAAGGTTTAGTTAGCTCCCCAAAAACGGATTGAAAAATTATTAATATAATATTTAAATATGTATATTTATATGTAGACACATATTGAGCGAGGTGAGAAAAAATTTTGTTCAATAGCAGTTTAGTATATTGTCTTATAGCGACTTAGACCCCCCAATAATTTAACCCGATTTCCGCTAATGCACCGCTAGTATTCCTCAAATTGCGGAATCGGGCATTAGCTTCACTGATTAAATAAAATATATTGACAAATGTGACAAATTATGCATAAATATATGTAAATTTCAAAATAAAATTTTTTGGGATTTGTGATAGTGAAGATGATTATTATGCTGTTGTTTTTGAATTTTTTTACCTTTTGTCACAATAATATTAATTTTGTGTACTTATTTAAAATATAGATAATTTGAACTAACAACAAAATTTAATTATGTGCTAAAGCATCTCAGCCATCGAGCAATGAATTAGACTAAATATTATTATTATTATTATTTTTTTTTTTTAGTAATTAAAAACACGGTCAGAGTAAAATATTTCGTAATGAAACTATTTTCGATATTTTACTAATATTATGACGTCGCATACGAGCGATTATTTTTTATTGATGGACTAAAAAAAAAATGTGATAATGAGCTGAGGGAGTTGTGGATGTTGCTAATGGGGAATTACCTAGATAACGTTTCAGAATTTTGTTATTACTATACATTTGAAAGTACCTAATTATACATTATTGCATTCTTAGTGGAGCTCCGGTGTAATATTGCACTTATTTGTCAAAAAATTTACAATAGCGACTAATATACAAAATAAATTGTCACTTACGATTTTCAAGATTTTTTTGAATATAAAGTTGAAATAACGTAGGACTCGTGTATAAAATTCTCAGCCCTTAAAACAAAAAATTTCCTCATTTTACTACTTCAATAGCTCAACATCTAATAATTATTATTGCTATAAACAGCCCGGAATCGAATTACATTTTTACACACACACACACACACATATATATATATATATATTGAAAATTAACATATTCGGTGTAAATTTCAAGAATCTTGGACCATTATTTTGGTAATTTTTTGTACTGCTTTTAAAAACTATATTGAGATAGTATGGTTTTTTTTTCAGTCGTATGGGTTTATTTGATAATCACGCATAACAGGAAACTATATTGAGAGAATCGAAAAACGTTTCAAATAAAGTACAAACTATAGATGACAATTTTCTACCGGAACTTAACACAATATAATGAGATCATTCGAACATTCTTTCTGATAAAAATTAACATCCTTGTAAAACCAATAGCAATGGTAATTGTCTAAGTTTTATATTACTATAGAGAAAAAAAATAAATCAAATAATTATTTCATTAAACAAATATTTATTGTAAAAGTAACGTCCAGGGGGGCGATCGCCCCTCGCCCCTACAAAAAACCGCCACTGGTCCCAATCGAGGGGACGCGTTACGGTGTGACGCGCAATAGAGTTTTATAGTTTTTCGCGGCAGGAACGTGTGACGAGGACGGCCAGCGGTCTGCAGTTTGTCTGCGGTTCTGCCGTTATACAAATAGTAATATATGAGAACGCGCTGGCAACGGAATTCTCATTTTCGGACGTCATTAGCGGACTTGGGGCTAACGGGCGTCCGGCGATTGCTCGCGGACCACCCTCTTGTTCCGTCTCGGGCCGGTAATTTGTTTTCCGAGCCTTCCGGAGGAGTGAGCTTAGCTGGTCTTTGCCCTCTCTCTCTCTCTCGCGCGCCTTTCACTCGCGGTCCGTGCGAGACACGTGCCTTCATCCGAGCACTACACGTCAAAACTGATATCGTCATTATTTTAATGTATACAAAATATAAAGTACCTGTACAACGAGAAAGCCGAGAAACAGACAGAGGTCAGAGAGAGAGAGAGAGAGAGAGAGAGAGAGAGAGAGACGCTCGACTTCGGGTGAGCGCCGATGACTTGATGGTTTTCAATCAACGCTGCCGTTAGGCCGTCGAGCGGGAGCGGGCCGAGCGCGCGCAATACACTCGACCAGAGAACAGCTAGCGCGTCTCGGTCGTTCGCGCGATACGCGAGAGCGCGGTGACGTTCGTCGCCGGGGCACGACGTTTTAAACGAGTTTAATGTCTTAACAGTCGACTGGCTATTAAAAATAATAATAAAAAAATATATATTATACGATATATTATACTAAGTACCGCGCGCCGTCACGACGACTGCAACGTGGGCTAAATTTTATATATTATATTTTTTTGTACGTACATAAATCTATACGCGAACGACAAAAAAGTCTTTTAACAAAATTCCCATTTTTTTAAATTTGCTAACCGACGTTGGCTCTGGAAATCTCCATAAAAAGAAAAAACGAGATAAATGTGTTTTCAGCCGATAAAAAACAATATCGAAACACGAACAGTGCGAAGCGTTTAACGGACCCAGTGCAGTGCCGATTTTACTCCTGGGGGGCGGGAGTTTTCAAAATTCCTAAAAAATGAAGAGTCCCGACGGCGGACGAAAACTCGAATAGATCTTGTAATTTGATAATTTCTAATTATTTACGTTTAACTACGTTCAACTTCATTGTCACTTGTACAATAATATTTTTATTATTCATTATATTGTAACAATAAAATTTCGTGTGTTTATAATATAATGTTTCTAATTTTTTTTTTTTTTCTATATAGTGTACGTATTGATCTTGCAATTATTACAATAAAGTACTTAATAAGACCACTGTGATTATTATACGAGAATCGATCATATTTACTATATGATCGTTATTGTATTTACAATTTACGCAAATTATATACGGCGTAAATCTACATGGAAATAATGTTTTCACCTCTCGTCACCGTTCTTGTTTCCTTTCATGAAATTCGTTATCATTTCAAACGTTTCCTTCTTCCATCACGTTTCTTCATTACTCTCTTCTTCCAATTCGGTTTACTGTGCACTAACAACTGTACGAACCAACCATAGGCGTGCGCAGGAATTTTGTATGGGGTGTGCCATGAAGAAAATTGGGCCGCTTTCCCTTATATGAGCCTAAGCAAATCTAACCTAACTCTCAACCTAAAAAAAGGATAAATGTAATGCAAAATATCAATTCATAAAAACTTATTGAATAAATGTTGTGCTTCACAACATTTAGATATATTTTTACAATATAGTATATATCTATATACCTAGTGGTTAGTAACCTACATTAGAATATTAAACAATTTTGCTAGAGCGCCTAATTTATTTTCTTTAATTTTTATTATTTATAGCTTAAAATTCAAACAAAGTCGCCGAATGAATGAAAGTTGTACAAAAAGCCACGGGCCACGGGGTGTGCCACGACACACCCGGCACACCCTGTGCGCACGCCTATGGAACCAACATAACATTAAACAATATGTTTAAAATTAACTCGTCCACTCCAATACAGATAATCATAATGTTATATTATGGTTTGCTATCTTAGTGGATATTTTCCGGAAATCGATGTGCGTAGAATGTGCGTTTTATGGTATCAATTTTATTAAACATTAAAATATTATATTTTAAAATTAATATCGAATATCTCGTTAGACATTTATTAGAGGTAGGCCTTTTATTAATTTCTATATAATAATACAACGATATTATACGCTGTTACACATGAGAATAATTTGTGATTACTAAAACTCTTCAAAACCACTTAACGTTTTCGTCTACGTCGTTCCGATCGCTATATGCTTGATAAAAACCCAAATTAGCAAATTTTGTCTAGTTGGTAATTTAAAGAATTAATTTTTTTGATATTTGCTAAAGTATTTTAGCGTGTCACAGGAAAATTACGTAAAAACGGTTATAAAGCGGTTCCGTCAAAATCAAATATATCTCACTACCTTTTTTTTTTTATATATGTGATATTATCAATAATAATATTGATTACCAGCGGCTTGAGCAGGAATTTTTCATGAGGGGGGGGGGAATCATCAACGAAAATGTATTATATTTTAATCTTTATTATAATAGCAAAAAAAAAAATCATTCATTGTTATTATCTCGTACTTAATTTCACAGTATTTATTATTTTTCGCTTTAGTTTTTTATACTTATAGTATTAATAATTACGTATTAACGAAATTATACTCCCCATACACACATTTCACTAAACCTCATAACGCGCCGAATGACTTTATCATATTACCTCTAATGTACCCGGACAACGGCGGGTTATAGAGAACTTGTAAATTATATTAAAACATTTTCGAATATAATAATATTAAAATTCATCCGAATCGTCAATAAGAAAATATTATTTCGTGGATAAAACCCAACACATAATTTTATATTGTTATGACACTAATAATTTTTTATCGTAACAAATATACATATATTGCGTATAAAACAGAGCTATTTGCTTTTATGTGCAGTATCGTTTTCGTTTGTGAATCAGAAAAAAAAAAAAGTTCTGTGAATTCGTAAGCGTAGCTGGTTTTATTACGCGTAATTAAAATGTTAATCATCGAAATGTATAAATATTTATCAGTTAATATAAAATCGCAGTAAACGTTTTTACGTTTATTCGTACATAAAACAATGTTATAAATAATACGAGTATCTGTATGCCAATTTTGTTTTTATTTTCATTAATAAACAAATTCCTACATTGAATTTAAAACTTTTCACGTGTTTAACGCTATATTATTACGGGATTATTATTATTATTCGACTGTAAGATTGGTTGTATTATTATTGTTATTATTATTATCATCATCATCATCATCATCTTTATCTGTATAAAGTGAATATACGTCAATTTATTGGTCACTGGTCAAATATGTATAAAAAATACAAATATGTATAAATATACAAATATGTATAAATTACCAAATTAATATTAATTTTAGTGACGGGTTTTTCTGGTACCTAATTGACGATTCTTAAAAAATAATTAATTTTTAAAAATTTTAATACAAACCCATCTTTTCCGCTTTCGGTAGTCATATAACCTCTGGTCAATTTTAGTGAATTATAATAATAATTGTAATTGTAATAGGCGCGTTTTTAAAATTAAATTCTGTTAAAAATTGGAAAAAAAAAGGTAGCGAGCCGCGGGGTGTTGTGAATATCGCTTAAGTGAATTACTTGGATAAAGATTTTAGAGTTTTGTTTTTATTATAAATTTGAAAGCAATGATAACTCATTGCATTCGATAAAACGATTCTGAGCGAAGCTTCGGTGTAATAAATAAACGAAGAAATTAAAGACAATCGATTAAGACGAAATTGCATTTTTAGTGTTTTTATGTAATTTTTGGTAGTTTTCCTGGAAAAAGTATTGAGAAAATCGAAAAATGACCTGTCTAAAGTAAAAACTGCGTGACATTTTCGATCAGAACGAGTGATACACGAAAAGATCGGAGCACTCTTTCTGGTATAATTTATGGGTATACAGACATAAAAAAAAAACACATCATTGTAAAACCAATACTTTCCTCGCTCCGCTCAGATTTAGAATCTAAAAATAGAATAGAAAAATTCTATTCTATTTTAAAATTATTTCTAAATACGAGTTGTACTCCCGGAAAACGTTTTGAAACTATAATGAAGTTAGCCGATAGCGCCTTTCATCCGGTCTATATGTATACTTACATCACCTAAAAAAAATTTTTTTTTCTAATCACATTTTTTTTTTTGGTGTTACGCCACTAACGTGTTAGGTCTAGATATCGAACCCGTCGAAGCGACCGTAACGTATTTTTTTTTTTATATATATAATGATCTCGTCTGCCTAATGATATATTCTATAGGAGCACGCATGAATCTGGAAGCGCACCGAGCCCAAAACGGGTTTGAGAGTGTACCTATATAACACACCACAGTTTATACGTGTACACAGATAAGGTGTAAATGCGCAACGATATAGAATCATTAAAGAGACGGCGGCGGTGTGTAATACATATAATAGCGCGCGTACAGTAGTGTGGTGTGGTGTTGTACACTGCGATGATCGTCGATCCGTGATACCGGTTGATAATGAGCAAAATATCAAACACCGTAAAAAAAAAAATCTATGACGATACACGTATCATACGTCATATTATTATAAAATAATATAAAAGACGAAAAACGGTTCATTAACGCGACTCGTGTACAAAACGTGGCTTGTTAGCTCGTTATAAAGTACAACGCGTGGTATATAATAATAATAATAATAATAATATTGTTGTGATCGTGGACGATCAGAGAGACCTATACGCGTTAATGAAAACGGAATATATATCTCGTACACACGGTACACGACTAACGGCTTGCGGTCTTCGGTAGATGATGAGACGACCGCATTCATACAGGACGTCCCAAAAAGAAACTGGTCGGTTCCGAAGACGTTACAACTAAAATAACTCTTTATCTAATTTTATATTTTCAGAATCACTATGCGCGTTCGATTTGAATGACGAGTGATATATGTGTAATGTTGGACGCACGTGCGACCACCTCCTATATTTCGCAGACGACCCCGAAATTTCTCTTTCCAGTTTCGGAATGATTGCTGAAGGTTTGTATCGTACGGGCTGACATCTAAAGGTGATCTTATTATCGTTTCGGAACGTCTCTCTCGAATCAACGCGCTTCACGAGATTTGTGGTCGATCGCTTCTGCCAGCTGAAATCAAAAACTGCCTCGATAGGACGTTAAGACGTTATAATAAACTGCGTGCAATAATCACGAAACGTGCAATGATAGTTAACAAAAAAGAAAGGAGTATCTACATTGCATGCAGATACATCGGTACATGTGTATGTCTTGTATATACATATCTCATTTTTTTTTTACACATGACAAAAATTTACCTATAGCTTAGTCCTCGTCTCCTCGTACCTATAGACATATCTATATATAGATATATCTATATCTATAGATCGCGCTGCCATCGACGTTCCAATGTAACTGGCAACGACGGTATAGAAGTAAGGGACCTGGCCAGGTGGTGAGTAGAGCCGGGTTCATGACGTCATGGTATCGCATAAACTTATAGAATGACACCAACCATAAGACATATACATGTCAAAAAAAAATTTCATGAAGCAATTTTTACCGCATTATTTACTTGTTGATAAAATTGTTTTCTGTTATATTATGTGCAAAGCAATTTCCGGGTATATTTTTTTGAAAACCTATAAAAAAATCTATTTTTTATTTGTATTTTCTATTTTTTAGTCAAAAATGAATTTTTAATAACATTTATCGATTTTTTAATCAACATTAAACAAATATATATGTTATCAAATGGTAAATGTAGTTTAAATGATGTAATATTAACAACGCCTAAGATTTCTCCGAGACATTCGGCCCGATCCCTCGGAGACTATATTCTTGCATACCTTGGACAATTCCCGTGAACCAATTAAGTCAAAAATGACCATGGATTATTGGGATTGTCATCCAAAACCGAGGTTTATGCAAAGTTTTAGAATTTTTCATCGACAAATAATGTCTGAAATGGCGCTTCTCAGATTTAATTCCAGACAAACAGACTTGAAAGTGAATTTTAAAAAAGTGTGTAAAAAAAAATAGAAAATAAGTATAACGTATTAAATTCGATTAAAATCTGGTCAAGTCGTAACGTTTTTAAAACCGACAAAGTTCATTTGGGACACCCTGTATTTTGACGATAATATTATGATTGATCCAAAAGAGACTGGACGGCCGACAGCGAGTGTCGATGAAACGCATTTTTCGGTTTGAACCAATCGCGTTTAGGTTGCGCGTGCTGAACAAGACGTATTTGAATGAATTAATTCTATACACGGTGTAGTTTTATTGCATATATAACTAGGGAATAGGTTAAACACATTACTTGCTCGTTTAAAAACGTATTGTTGTTGCTGATTAACGGTTTTTATCTGTTTTGGTAAGGACATACAACAAATTGCTGGCATGCGATATTCATAAATAATACTACACGACTAGCGTGAAGTTATTCACCTTCGATAATAGACATGATAATAAATTATCAGTAGGTATGCGATTGAACTGGACGTATCTGTGGTGAAATTCAAATCGAGTCGACGCGTTTCGTGAGACATAAAACGAAAACTGCAATCGCGATAATTTCTATATACATTTATCTGTTTGTTTTATTTTTATATTATAACGTTTTTAATTTGTATTTATTATGATTTTATTTATAGACGATTTGCGCGACCTTTCGCATCATGGCACACACCGATTTTCATACCTATTCGTTTTTTAATTGTCATAAAACTGTTTATTTTAACTTATGAACTTAATTATATAGAATATACCGATTAGTTTC
The DNA here is from genome assembly GCA_032441835.1 of Slavum lentiscoides. NCBI lineage: Eukaryota > Metazoa > Arthropoda > Insecta > Hemiptera > Aphididae > Slavum > Slavum lentiscoides. The sequence continues at coordinate 26,351,839 of CM063706.1, forward strand.
TCATAAAATGAGTAATGAGCGTATACTTATATAGCACAAACTAGTACCTATGTATGTAAGTTAAAAGTGGTTTTTTTAAACTATCTTCAATATTATATAATAGTACACAATTTATCAACATTATCGAAAGCCCTTAATAATAAAATGTCCACAATAAAATCAAAGGTAAATAATAAATAATTGTATTAAGCATTATTTAAAATTACATATTAGATATCATACAATTTTTGGTTGAATAATATGTGTTTAAAAAAATCAGTTTTATTATGTACAGTAATAAAACTACAATGTAAATATCTAAATAAGTAATACTCCGGCAAAAAACTTATCTAGAAAAAAAAAATCGTGGATATCTTTTCATGAATATAAAACAACGATAACTTATATCCTTTTCATTTGTAAATGAATCAGTCGTATCGCACGCATTTGTATATAATTAAATAACGCTATTGGTTGTTACATGTATAACAAATTAGTTGCGTGATGAGAAAATGTAAGATTAAATAATCGTATAAAATATTCTAATATTTTAATACGATAAGGATTTTCGGTTGTACTTAGAATAATTAAGATTAATAATTAGTCATTCCAGTTTAATACTACTAGATTTAATTATATTGCGCGTTCTACTTTCTTAGAAATATTTTTAAATAATTAATAAAGCGATTCAATACGTAGGTAACGTTGATGTGTACATAATGTTTAATAAAAAATAATATTATACAATGGCAGTATATTGTTTGAAATAGAAATTTTATGTTTTCAAAATCTATTTATGAATAATATATTACCTCGGAAACCCTTATTAAATATATAAATATATGAAAATATTACGTTATATATTGTTATTAGGCTATTGAAATTTTTATTGTAAGCCGCGTTATACTTCAGTAGTCAGATGAGCATATTTGTATAGAATTCCGTGGTATTTACTGAAGTGTCGAAACGAAACTTATACCAAGCACTTTACGAGAAACTAATTAATTAATATGTAACCATATTATTATAATTCAAAAAAAAAAAATGTTGTATGTTTTCCTCGAACACTCATTCCATACATATTATGCGATGGTATAGCAGCTAACCGTATAAAATAATCTAACAAGTGAACAAGGATCAGGCTGGTTATGTACGGTCTTTTAATACATTTCAATCGCGACTTTAATATTCACCGCGTCGTTGATTATTCATAATACCTACTCGAAATACATCGATGTTGTAGATTTTCCCCGATATTGCCTACACAACTAACAGCATTAATAATAAATTTCACAAAACCTAGTCTCAAACACGAGAAACATTAGCCATATCGAATAATCCCTTACTGAAGCGATTAACGGAATTCAATATTGGACATCTTGTAGACTCGGCAAATAAACGAATCGATTTTTCGGCATCGCTGCTTAAGACTTCGTCAACGAAAAATCTGAGTATAATACGGAAGATAACGATGAAAAACGATATTGGCTTCCTATCGATATTACCTTGTAGCCGAGTGCGCATAGTTACACCACACGTAGTAATAATGAAATATTAATAATACACGCCGTAAAGAACGTAAATTTGAGAACGGCGACTCTATTTAATGTATCAAGAAATCACGATGAAGCGAATCCTAGATCACGAAAACAAGCATAAATTGATACTCAATTAATAATTTAGGCTGAAGGATACCAAATTGCGCACGAGATCAGGTCCTGATCAGGCCTGACCCTGAGAAAGATTTTTCCTGCCTGCTCTATTATTAAACCATAATAAAATAAAATAAATGCCTCCTCGTATACGTTATATAGAGATGCGTGAACTTGTCAAATCCTACTGCGTGAAAATCATGAAATAAAATAATTTTATTTATTTATTTTGTATATCAACTTATTTCATTATAATACTTTAATGCTCAAGAAATTAATAATTTTTATACAAATTATAACAAAAATAACATACTATACACAGATATACCATATAATTATATACCTATGTATATGCCACATACCTATGTAATATAGTTGTATGTGGGTAAATTTTAGATCTTTCTAACAGAATACAATTTTTTTCAATCGTTATTAGTCTGGTGTAACAACGTTTGTATTCGTTTTTCATTTTTCACGAAATTCTGCATGTCTTTATACATATAATCCGGCGTAATTATTTACCCATACATCTTTTTTTTCACTTCAGATATGTACAGATTTCTTGGTTTTCTTGGTGGATTTATCTTCCTTAAATTGCACCTTCTGTTATAGTGCCGTACAATTTTTCATCATGCCATAAAACGTGACATACCATATCCTACCGTCCTTAATTTATGACCTTCAATATGCATCTTGATACTCCAACTCGGAATAATACGTCATCATTCGTTACTCTTTCCATCCAGTTTTATAGTAGAAAAAAATAAAACAACAGAAAAAAAAAATTTTAACTAACAAAATCTCGTAGAGAAAATGATCAATATTGCAATAAAAAGAACATTGATAAAAATAAAAAACAACGAAGAAATTGTGCACACATTGAGTTCAGTTTTTAAAAAGACAATTATCGCATGTTATTAACATTATATTTAATAAATAATGACAAAATATTATTTTCAATATCTGCTTGTATATTTTAAATATGTTTGTGTGTGTGTGTGTGTTTAATTCTTCTAAAGCTAAATTTATATATGTACATATTCCATTATATATTTAAAATTCTTAAGTCATTATCTATTTATTAAAAGAAATATATATATTCATGTATGATATAGTATAATATATGATTATTTTCTAAAAAAATGTTACGCAAAATTTGAATTCGGTTTAAACATTTTAAATTTGATTTCTTTATATATTGTTTTAAATTTTTTTTGTAATATAATGTACAGGGGTGGACTGGCCCGGTAGGTTGGAAAGCAATCACCTCCTGGGACCTCAGTTGTGTCATGTACACGAATAAATATATAAAATTAATTCTATAGCAGTTTTCCTAATGTCACGCGTTTTATTGCGAAGTATTCCAATATCACAGGATTATTATATTATTACAACATGAGTCACGACGACATAAAACAGCTGGGTGTCCAGAAAAATAATCCAGGAGACTAGATCTGTTTAATGTGTATTGTGTATGTATACACTTTTTTTGGGGAAGGTGTTCAAACTGAAGTTTTTGAATAAAAGCCTCACCGGTAGTAAATTTGTTCTAGATGGTATTTGAGAGAGGTAATTTTTCGATTTTTCCATCAGTTTTCGTAATCGTGTAGATAAACTAAAAATCAACAAAATCTTTTATAATTTGGAAAATAATAATACTATACAGACTTCAAAATTACACTATATATTTAGTCCATCTCGTTATATTAATGTGATGAAATTTTTAAAATCATCTGATCAAACAATGTGATTCATTTTTTGTAGCTTGGCTCCACAATAGCACTCAGGGTTGTCTCTAAGTCGCTACTTGTTTATTAGATACTTACAGTGGCCTTGGTCAGTTCGTATTCAGTTTAGTCTGGTCCAAGTTTTCACGGAAATTCTGACCCAGGTTAGGCTGTATGTACATATTGTACATTCCTTACTAGTCCCCATTTTTCAGGAGGTTATTTTCCCATTCGTCTTTTTACACATCATGCTGGAGAAGTCATGAAGAAGAATTTATATTTTATAGATGCCAGACTTTCTAAAAATGGGTGTCGTGATTTGAGTCGAGGTTTCTCAATTCCATATCCATCGATTAGCAGGATAATATTTTTTGAGAGTGAAAACAATTCTTTGCCAAAAATATGATAATCGTATTCGAAAGTTTATGTCATAAAAAAAAAAAGATTTAATCAAAAGTATATAATTGTAATATTACAGATACTCACAAAAAGTATTAAATATACTTCTTCCAAATACTTTTATTACAAGTATTTAAAATACATATTTGAGTTTTTGCAAGTAATTTAATATACTGCGTTTATCGTACCTATACTTGTACAGTGGCGTCATTTCAGTTTTCGAAAGGGGGAGGCAAACGATTTAACCGGCCCATTTAACTATTTCCCACTTACATTTAGCTCAGTGGGTTTTACATAATTCTGATATTTTCATAATTATGAGCACGAATCGCCCTATATTTTATTTTTTATTTTTTGAAAGGGTGGGAGGGGAGGAAATTCATTACTTTCTCAGCTATAATAAATGTATCATAAATAACTATATAGTACACAATATGAGATTCAAGTTTTGAAGTTTCCCTTGTCGTGACATGTTAGAAATGACGTTTTGTGACCAGTTCTGAGCAGCTTGTTCAGTATTTTTTCTCTCTTTCTCGCCGTCTTGGGTCACACACAACCTTTAGCTTTTTTCATTTTTATTTTTTTACATTTGCCACTCATAAATTGTAATATATACATAAAACATACGTTCAAAACGTTAAAGAACGGCTAAACAAATTCGTTTATGCCGTACGCGATACAGGTACGTCAACCGTCAAACGTACATATTGTATATACATATTCTTCGAATTAACGTTAATAATTTACGCACTGCCTTTAGCTAAAGATAACCATGTTTATTGAAAAAAATCCATTACCGCGGTAAGTTGTAACCACGAATTAATCACCTTCTTTAATCGTGGTTATAACCTGCCTACTTTTAAATTTTATTAGTAATTAAATTTTAATCCACTGTTTGTCACGCGATTTGTTATTATTATTCATAACTCATTATTCATTACTACACATTTGGTTAGAATAACTATTATTACTTATATTTCCATCATCATCTCGGCAAAAATCATGTCAGCCCATTGTTGACAAAGGGGGCAAATGCCCACCCTGCCCCCCCAAATGACGCCACTGTACTTGTATAAATACGAGATTATTTTTTTCAATGCTAGGCAAAATAATGATTTTTTTTTAAGTCTATGATTAATTTTTTTTTACGAGTCAAGATTAAACTTGAGATATATTAGATATATTATCATTATATATACATAGATGAAATATATATTAGGGACAAGTTGGCCCTTATATAAAATTTACCGCCTAGGCAGCTAGGCCCTTCAACACTCAGTCCGCACCTGATTATGCAATATTTATATACAAATATAAAATTGTCAATGATTACAATTTCGTAAATAAACAATTATTGCATATAGCTGACACAAAACGATAATCGCAGCAATTATAAACTTGGCGAGGATTTAAAATCGACCAACCGTTGTGCGTAGTTAAATATATGCCGCAGGACGAAACATTTTACCGAACGTGTTAAGTTTTTCAACCTTCTTTTTGTCCGATCGCTCATCATAATAATAATATATTTGCTCGTTACGAAATTTCTCTAAATGTACGCTCGTAACGAGCATCCAAGATACGAAAGTTTTCCTGGTTTCCTGAAAACTATTTTTTTTTTTAAAGAAAAAAAAAACCTCAGAAAAAAATTGTTATAATTTTCGTACGCGTTTTTACGTAATATCGTGTAATCCCCGACGAATCGCACTGCAGACGTCTGACGTAAAATGCACCGTTTGTTTTTTTCTATGGTTAAAAAAATAAAATAAAATAATTACCCGTGAGAAAACGAACAATTCATTTATATTAAAATACGTTACCTACATACGTTACATACGTTTTTATGTTGTGTCTGAATAAATGACGCCGGATGTTGTAATAGGATAGAAAGAATGAAAAACCACCGACTACCGGTTAAAGAAGGATATTTTTTCTTTGTTTTGTTTTCAGCGCTCTGCAACGTAGAAACAGACGTCCTGTCGCTTAAATCAAAATAGTGGTTTGGCGTTGTTGATTAAAAAATTATACGAATTTAAAGTTGTTGAAAAAATTCAAGGTTTTTCAGCAACAAAGCCGAAAACGGTTTTACGACTCTCTACCTACTGTGATTATTTCGATTAAGCTACACGCATGATAGTCAATTTTCTTCTCCTTTTCAATAAAAACAGCGTAGTTTAATTAACGACACATGTTCTCGTTAAAAGGCATACGGTACCGTACTTTTTTTTAATGAAAATTCCAAACGATTAATCATTCCGCACAGATTTCAATATTGTATTTTTGATACATTCGTTCATTGTGTTATTGTTTAATTAATATACTTCAGTTTTATATTCTGCAATTATATTGAGAAATCCAGTCGTCTGTTTATTTCATATATAGGCCTAGGTTCTGTAGTCGTGCGAAGTAAACATAGTACTATAGTATCATAGTAGGATAGAGAATCCTGAACTTCAAATAAAAATAAATGATTTTTTGAAACTATTTGTTTTCAAAGAATTATTTTGGACAAAATAATATAACGTTATTTTATGATGTAAACGTTTTGTAGTATTCATTTATTGACACTGTATATTATTGTCAGAGATATAAATATGAACTTCTCCCGACAATACCATTTACTCGCGAGTGTCATCTGTTTGAGATGATCACTTTTGTAAATCTGTGTCAAGATCAGTGGATTAGCGCAATTATTTGGGCCTTCCGCGCCTAGAGGGGGGGGGAAGGAAAACAAACATTTTTCTTAGATATATAAAATATGTGTGGAAATACTGGGTTAATACTTTTCTCAATACTTCGAAAATTGTTTGCAGTATTATTTGTTTTTACTTGAAATTGTTTATATCTTAATTACGTTAAAATATGTTAATTTTAATTTTACCAAATATTCTATTTGCTTACAATTATATTATTTTTAACTTTATTATTAATATACGAGAGGTACAATTATTGCATCGTATATTTAGGCAAAGGCTTAAATTTGAAAATATTCTGAAGTTTCGTTTTTTTTTTTTTGATCTCGTAGAATCTTATAAGTTTTTTATAAAATTTACATATTAGGAGTCTTCTGCGGTAACGCCACCGGTCAGAATATTCTTCAAGCATTAAAACACATCATTATTGTAAGTAAACGAATACCTATTATATTATAAAATCTTATTTATTTCGTCTATTACATAACGGGTGTACATTTCCCTAAATAAAACAATTAGAAGTGTTAATTTATAAGCAAATATAATATAAAAATTATAATAGTTTATACCAAATTATCAAACTGGACATTATTATGTTCGATGAAATTATTCAATTCAGCAATTTGTTCTTCAATAAAATTAGCTTCTGTTTCTTCTTCTACTTCACCAAATTCTTCAATATCTGAGATATCTCCTTGAAGAAGTTCTTCAATTTGCTCAATATTTAACGCCATCGCAGAAATATTCACTAAAATAATTAATAATTTGTCGTTATAAATTATAGGTATTATGTGTACCTAGTCCCAATGATGCCATATGGAATCATTTGTTGTTATTACCGTAATACTAAAAATAATACTCGTACAAAAAAATCAACTATGTCATTATAATAAATAATATATTCTATTGTAAATATAGTATTTGTGTATAAAAATTATTTAAATTACTTACCGTAAACATTGATCAAAAATATAAAAAGAGCCGATATTGAAAACTATTTATTATTTTCGACATAATGATAATAACGATATCAAAATGCAAATAACAAGTGAAAATACCGCGAAAACAGTGGTACCATTGGAAAGAACAGACAATTCTCTATAATAATGATGCCATAAGACATCATTAGGTGTTTTCCTGCCATGAAAAAAAGTTTTGATTATCATGATGCCGTATGGCATCACTGGGCCGGAAAGGGTTAAAAAAATCAACTTTACGTATATTCTTATCTTTACAGAGAAATGATAAATTTAAATTCAATATATATAATATAATATATATATATAATATTCAGGTATTTAACGTATAATCCGATAAATGATAAATTATAGTTCATAATATGTATATTTGTATTATTTCTATTTCTATTGAAATTGTATTTATTAGCATGAATACACGAATAGTTTCTTAAAACGTATAAATGTATTTATTTTACTGAATAATGTCACGTGAGCTTTGTTAAATATTCTTTTATCGTTTTGTATAGAACAACTAATATTCGTACATCAGCAGGTACCTACACTCGAGCAGGTACTTAATATATTATAAAAGGATAATGCAAAATACAAATTTTTATGCAAAAAAAAAAGTTACGCGTAAACCGGTCCGAGGCGAGTTTCTATTTTTTTCTCGGTTTTCGTCTCCCCCGCCCGGTTTTCACGAAGCGCGCCGTGTCTTCCCGTACACGCCGCGGCGGAGTCTGAAAATTATTATCGCCCCGCAGGACGACTACCTCGGTCCAGCGCACCGCCTCCGTATCACCGTCAGTGGCGTCATTTGGTGGGGGGCAGGGTGGGCATTTGCCCCCCTTGTTAATTGTGGGCCGACATGATTTGTGCCGAAATGATGTTGAACAATAGTTATTCTAACCAAATCTGAAATAATGACTGTCGAGTTATGAGTAGTAATAACAAATCGCGTGGCAAACAGTGGATTAAAATTAAATTACCAATAAAATTTAACAGTATGCAGGTCATATTATAACCACGATTAAAGGCGATTAATTCGTGGTTACAGCTTACCATAGTTTTGGATTTTTTTTCGATAAACACGTTTATCGTTGCCTAAAGGCAATGCGTAAATTATAAATAATATACGATGTACGTTTGACGGTTGACGACGTAGGTACCTGTAATCTGTATGGCTGTTGTATCGCGTACGGCATAAACGAATTTGTTTAGCCGCTCTTTTTAACGTTTCGAACGTATATTTTATGTATGCATAATTTGTGAGCGGCAAGCGTGAAAAAATAAAAATGAAAAAAGCTAAAAGCTTGTGTGACCAAGACGGCGAGAAAGAGAGGAAAATAACTGAACAAGATGTTCAAAATATGTCACAAAACGTAATTTCTAACATGTTTAATGTTATACGACAAGGGAACTTCAAAACTTGAATCTCATAAGTACTATATATAGTCATTTATAATACGTTTATTATAGTTGACAAAATAATGAATTTTCTCCCCCCCAAAAAAAAAAAAAAATAAAAATAAAAAATATCGGGCGATTCGCGCGTGCCCATGATAACGAAAATATCAAAATTATGTAAAACGGAAATCGTATTGAGCCAAACGTAAGTGGAAAATAGTTGAATGGGCCGGTTAAATATTTTGCCTCCCCCTTTCGAAAACTGAAATGACGCCTCCGTATCACCGTGCAGTAGTGAACACCGCGCAGGAGAACGAATAACAACGAGACGGCGTATTGTGCGCGACCGGCGCGCGGCGTTGCTGCTGCATCGACGCGAGAGATACAAAGAGCAGGACGCGACGACCTGTGTGTGTGTTGTGTGTGTGTGTGTTTGTTTTCACGGACGATTTCCTCCCGCGCGCGCGCCCGCCTTTCTGTAGACTCTGTCGTCGTCTGTCGGTTTTTTTTTTAATATTCTTCTCGTTCGTTCGGTGTGTGCCACCGGCCGCAAACGACGTTATTCAAACCGTTTGTTTGAACAATAACTGTTCCGCGCGGCGGAATACAGCGGATTTACCAAGTGCGTACGTAGGCACTCGGGCGCGCGCGTTCGCTCGTAGAACAAATTGGTATAATGTGTGTGTGTGTGTGTGCACCCATTGTGGTCTTCAGTTGATCGTTCTCTAGACACGTACACCACAGGAAAAAAAAAGTAAAATAAAATCTCCCCGCGTTCCGTATAGCCGTATAGGCGATAAGTAAGCAGACGGAGTGGCGGCGATGGCGGCGATGGCGGCGGCGGCGGCACGGCGAGTAATTATCACGAATATTATACGCACACCGCGCCGGTAAACACCGGCGCGGCGGCGCGCGGCGTCGTGGTGCGGTCGACCGCAACGGCTGACGTTTACGCGTATACCTATGACGGCGGCGGTTACGGCGGCAAAGACAAATTCGACGCCCGAACACGGATGGATATGTATCAACATTGGCGCGAATAGGCTACGGTAGCGTGACGTCATGATACTGTTATCACAGGATGATAAGATTTACTGGTTCCAAACAAAAAAAAAAAATTTGGTATTTAGAATGTTCGATATTTTTATATGTAATATGTATATTAAAAATTTACTATTTATACCGGGAGCTTAGTGTTAAGGGTCGACAGTGATCATGGCCGCAACCAGTTGGATCAAATTACATTGTGTATTACACGTTTTTTAAAGAAGAAATAAAGTTGGTAAAAAGGGGTGAAAATGCACATGAAAGTGGGCATGTGAAAGAATGTACTTTTGTAGATACTAACTTAAAAGGTGTAGTTAAAGCTAGTATGAGGGATCAAACATATTCTGTACAAGTGTAAATCAATTAACTACTTTTAGCTGTTTTATACATATCTATCAAAACAGATCCTCGTACCACCTATGTGTAGGTATGTAATTTTTTATGATATATTTAGATCTATTTCTCTGATGCTGGTGATATTGTACATGCTCAGTGTAATTGTGCAAGAGGACTTGTGCGTTGCCATCATATGGCAACATTATTAATATTTGCTATTAAGAATATTTCAGTAACTAGTGCAGGTAATAATTTATTAAAACGTAAATTTATTTCTTACAATCAGGGGTGGATCAATTATAATAGATAACTCAATTAGATACAGAATTTTCATATTTAAAAATAATTTTTAATTTAGGATGTAGTTGGTCAAAAAAAGTTCCACCTCCTCTTGTGACAACAAAATCAATAGATGAGCTTTATCCTGTTCCTGAAAATAAACAAAATTACTGTGCCATAGCTACTTTTGACAGTAATGTAAAATCTGATGTATTTTCCACACTTAGTGAACACAGTAATGCTATCGGTTTAACATGGTTACTGTCCCCAGAACCTACATTAATATCATCTATTGAAATAGAAGATATTATTAGGTCATCAGAATTTGAAAATGCTACAGATAGAGAATTTTATTTACTAAATAAAGTTCAAATGACAGAAGAAGAAATTAAAAGTTTAGCTTCAGAAACAATTGGACAAGATTTAAATCCAATATGGTTAATAAAAAGAAGATATAGAATTACAGCAAGTAATTTTGGACTAATATTAAATACAATTAAACGTAACAGATATCCACCATCTCTTTTTAAAAAGCTCATTGGAAATTATAAGTTGGATGGCATAAAAGCTATACAATGGGGTAAAGAAAATGAAAAACATGGTATAGAAGAATTTGAACGAGTAACTGGAAAAATAGTATATCCTACTGGCTTATGGCTTCATTCATCGGGAGTTTTAGGTGCTTCTCCTGATGGCTTGGTCGGTGAAGATTCTATTATTGGAGTCAAGTGCCCATATTCATATCGCAATAATCTCTTAATTAATGGATTAAAAAGTAATAAATCTTACATAATATATTATGAGGATGGTCTTGTTAGACTCAACAAGAATCATGAATATTATGCACAAGTCCAAGGACAACTTCATATACTAAACAGACAAAGTTGTTACTTAATTATATGGACAATTAAGGATTTGGTTATAATTGAAGTTCCCAAAGACCAACAATGGGTAGAAAATATTGATAAAATTAAATATTTTTATTTCCAGGAGTTTATTCCTTATTTGTTAAATTAATGTTTCTTTTGTTATACTAAATCAATAAAGAACTAGTCAAATTGTTAATGAAATCATAATTTTATTATTAAATACATACATTTATAATAAACAATATTAATTAATTAAATTAATCCTCAGTTGGTTGTACATAAAACATGTCTACCTCTTTAATGAGAGGATATTGGAAATTTGACAGAGCTCCGCATACTTGAAATATTATTGAAGCATATGGAATTAATTTTGGAGGAATAAATTCTAAGATAGAATATCCTTTTAAACGATTTATAGCGCGTTCAACATGAACTCTAGCTCTGGCTATAGTTAATGTTCTTATAACTCGATTTGGTGTGAATTGAGGTGCACCCAAAAATGGAGGAATATTTACTGACACTCCTTCAGGTAATAAATCACTTATAAGAAACCTTTTATCAGCCAATATGAGATCACCACTGTTAAATACATCTATAACTCCAGAATGTTTGACTATTTCTTTATCGGATGTTGATCCAGGGTACAGCAAACTGCAAAACGTCAAAACCCCATTTGGTGCAATTCCAACTAGACCCTTCAGTGTATGTCGATGTTTATAATTACTGTAGGTTAGTTTTTGTAACTCCATTTTACCAGGTATTGCTGTATATATTTCTGTACAGTCTATAATCATACGACAGTTCACAAAATTGTTAAAAACACTGGGTAAACATGCTTTATTCTTTTGTTGACTAGGAACAGAATTCATGAAAGATTTAAATAGTACGAGTATAGTATGAAATGCATGAATCCAAGTAAATACTACATTTGCTACAGTTGTACGACTACATCCAAATCTAACTGCTAAATCTGTGAAATCAAAGTTGAGGCGTAATTTCATAAGTGTCATAAAAATTTGATCTTTTCTACTAATTCTTTCTACGTTCCACCCCAAAAAATAATTTATAGAAACATTTTTAAAAATATTAAATAATATATAAATGACTGTCTTATTAGGCATTCCAGTATAGTAAGTTATTAATTTATCATTGTCTTCTATTATCGCAAATGAGAATGGTTGATTTTTTAACCTATCTACTTCAGAATTAAGCCAATCAATCTCAATTTTTAATAAGACGTTCTCTGATTCATTTATAACTGATGTAACGGAGTCTTCAAATTGATTTACATTTACAATTGAAGTCTCTATATCATTTGACTTATTTGGTACGTTTTTCTGTGGCTCAATTTCCGTATTTGATTCAGATACTTCTCCTGAAGATTCTTCAAGTTCATCAGTTATTATTGTCTGAGAAATTGTTTGTTCCTCATTAACAATTACTGTTTCCTATAAATAAAAAATTACATTAATCATAATTTCAATTATTTTTAAAACATAAAGATATTATAGAGTGCACATACACTTTATATAGTATGTGTGTGCTAACGTTAAATAATATATTCAATATTAAAAGAAGTAGAGTACAGAGAATATATTTAGTTTTTTCCAAGGCTGGGTACTTAGTTGTCCAACTTAGTTTAGTAACTTTTGTATAAAGGTAACACGTTAAGATAAAAAAAACGAAACTTATTAAGTTCAAAGATAATTATAAAGTAACGCGTTAAGCAAACATACCGAGGATTGTAGTTTTTTAGTACGTTTCTTTTTTTCTGGAGAAAGATATAAAAACCGTTTATCTTTGTTCCAACTAAAAATTGTTGGACTATTTTTTTTAACTCCATCACACTATGGCTTCATAGTGGCTGCATCCAACGACTAGTCGCCAAATATTATCATTGCATGGGCTATCTGTATATTCTATAATCAATGGTCATACGTAATATCAAACAAACATTTAGCGTATTGACGGTATTTCATATATTTTAAACATATGTTCATGGTATATAGATGAATAAGGTGATTACAAACTTAAATTTTTTTATTCTGAAAATATTTGCTATTATTTTATATTTGTACACTTATAAAATCAAAATTAGTACCCAAATCAATTATAAAACGATAAAATACAATAATTATTGTATTATATTCAATACACAAATAATATACATAATATTCACTTCTTTTTGAATCTAAATAGGAATACTACGATTTTATAGACGGTTTTTTTTCATTCGCTTATCTTATGCAAAATTAAGTTTTTTTTCCAAATTGCACTGTGTAATATTCTTCGTATTCTTGTAACATGCTATTTGGATAATCTTCTGGGTAAAATGTATTATATCTCAGGAGTTATTTCTGTGGAGCGCAATTAGAAAATAAAATGTGTAGCTTATGATTTTCAATTTAATTAACAATTTATAAAATTATGTATTCCGTTATCACTGTGGCCTGATGGAGGAATATTTTGGCCTGCCTACAAATTTGGCAGCCCTATTTGAAAACTGAAACGGCGTCTTTGCCTTCATTATAGGCGATAGACAACCTGTCCAAGCTTTCAATACTGTACTGGTCACAGAATCCTTAAATTCTGCATGTGTGTCCACCACTAGAGATCATTTAGAACACTCGTGTTGTTTATAATAATAAACGTTAATGGTTTATCCTGAGTAAAATGCCGCTTTTCAGTTTAAATGTATACTTGATATTATATCGTGACGGGTATACGTATAATTTTCGAGAGTTTCAAAACGTATTTAAAAAAAAAAAATGTTAAAAACAACAATTATTATGGAAGCAAGTACATGGGATACTGCACCGCGAGGAGGTTGTCTTGTGTGTTAATATTTATAGTCTCCCAAAAAGAGTTTTTCACGAGACCGATGCGCGTTATACGACACGTTCGACAGTGTTATACATTGACATTGTTTAATATTTAATTTACGCGTGTACACTGCTGCAGCATCATCGTGTACCACTACTGCCGACGACGTGTTATTTCCAGCAGGTTTTATGGAAACAGAATTTTTAATTTCGCTCGTTTTGTTTATTATTAGGAGCTGTTTCTTTTTTCTTTTATTATTCACCCCGCCACCGCTAATGGATTTACACGGTCAAATGCATTAGCCCTTCGTTTACGTGTCACGCTTTGTACCTAACACTCTAACCTGCCGTGTGTCCACTGTACGCAATAATACAAATATATACGTTGCAAAAACACCGCCGGACGCTCATTTCTCATCGTGATATGTGACATTTTATTATTCGTATTCGTTGAATTATTCGTCCTCGTCCGTATTTTTCCGCCCGATTTTTATCGTTCTCATATATAAATATATATATATATATATGTATAAAAGTCGTCGGAATAGCTATATATAATTTATATACGCGTATGATGACGTGTCGCTAATTTTTCCGACATCCATATATTATACGTGGTGCTGTGTACTGCGTAGACCGTTCGCAATATGAATCTGAAAAAAATTTATATAATAGGTACTATGAAAAGTTGTGCATAAATAACAAAATTCTATATGGGCGAAACGTCGGAAATTCAGTGTTTCTTTCAGACAATTTTCTCCGGGGGGGCATTTGAAAAAATCGGAGGGGCTGGGTATTAAACATCAATATTACATCAAGAAAAATACATTTTTAAACAATTTTACAGTAGTTTTTAAGTTTTCTTTTTAGGCACATATGAGAAAATCAAAAAATGACCTCTCTAAAGTATCAACTAGATGCAATTTGGGACCGAAAATAAACCAAGACCGTAGAGATCGGAGCACTCTTTCTGGTAGAAATTTTGTTTACAGACATCATTGTAAAACCAATACATTCCTCGCTTCGCTCAGAATTTTAAATTAATTATTTCATAAAAATGTTGTGTAATTAGTGCTTTGAAGTTTAAATTGTACAAGAAAAAAATTCAAATTTACATAAAAGAGCTACTTTTAAAATAAAACAATTATTATAAAGTACTTAAATAGGAACATAAATTGTATTTTCTTTAGTTATATTATGTTTTAAATTACAGAAATGCATACGAATCATCAGTTATACCGAATGTCTATTAATCACAGTGTAGTTAGCACTATTTACTACAATAAAAATAAAATAATATTTGATAAAAAAAGTGACTAAAAACTTATTTAAGATTTATTTTCAACGGAATTTTAATTATATTGTTATTTGGATATAATTTGGGCGTTTCGGCGTACTTTACGCCGAAATTGTTAAAGGGGACGCTTTTTAACCACCATCAGAGGTAAGGGGACTGAGTCCCCCTACGTTCCCCTCACTTTAGCCCCTGTATATATATATATATATATATATATTACGTATATTTACGTATTTGGTAACAATTTCAAGACTTTAGGACTATTATTTACTATAATTTAATAATTATTATTATATTTATATAATAATATTATACATATATCAATAGGAATTAGTACTTACGAAAATAAAATACTACCGTTTGCTTGAGTATCAAGAGCGAAATTAAACGTATTATCCATAGAGTAAGAATATTAGTATTATCACACTACAGAACGAATGAACGAATGCGCAATGCGGAATGAACGATGCAAAATATGTGAAATTTGGAACAGAAATAAACCCGGTTTCCGTGTTATTTTCATCACGGTAACACACGATAAATTGATTTTATTGTTTAGTACAAATTTAGTTCAAAACGTGGTGTTTAATAATTTGTAACGATAAATTATCTATGGGATTACTGCTTTCCATCGGGAAAAATAATTTTATAAACCGATTATTTTGTTGATTCAGCCGCTTGTAGTTACGAAATATCAAAATTAAATTTTTTTAATATTATTTTGATATTTCTTTACTATTCTTCAAATTTTCTCCGGGGGACCTTGGACATTCTCCGGGGGGGCTTTGCCCCCCCGGAAACATGCCTGAAAGAAACACTGGTCGGAATTCATCGGCGCTGTGTGTGTGTGTGTGTGTGTATTACGCAGGGGCGGAGTGCAGGACGGGAGTTTTCCAGATGGCCTGGATCATTTTATGATCTGATGACCCGATGTTAAACACTTTTTTTCAAACCGGCTCGTTTTATTCTTATTTCATAAATTATATACTTGTAGAGATGAATTTAAAAAATTTAACAATTTTTTTCCATAAGAACCAAAGAAAAACATTTTTTTTTTTTTAATAGTGGAATTTCTATCAGAGAACAAAACATAGAGAAAATTTAGTTTTTTTTTAGTAAGTGTGTGTTGGGTGGCCTGGATGGACAACAGTCTCCCGGCGTGGATTTAGTTTCACTCCGCCTTTGTGTGCACACAATTTTTTGCCGCTACGACCGCGAGTATAATAGTATAAATTTCTACTTTCCGTTAGAAGTCGGCATTATTAAAAAAAAAAAAAAAATTGACCACTTCCGTGGACAGTGTAAATCTCTATTACAAGTACGTTAACGTCACGACTATACATAACTGAAAATAAGAGAATTGTACTGAAGAAGTAATTACTCAATAATCATTGTAGAAGCAAAAAGTATAAAGTACATATTATAGGTATATTAAAAAAAAATATATCGACAAAAAAAAAATTAATTTTTACCTGAGCTTTTTTAAACTCATAATTTATAATCACTATACGAGTACATAAATATAATGGATTTTAAAAGATAAATTATTCGTTATTTATTTTTTACAGCACATGTTCCTGTACCTCTCTTCATTTGACATTTTAGAGTGCACTCATGTCTCGCAGACCACCCAGATTCGAAATGTATACAAAATATTTTATTTGGAGATACTTCGTCAGTGGCAATGAAGGACCGTAGGAATTTGTCAATCAATCATCGAACTACATGTTTATTGCGTTTCACGTCTTTAATTAAGAAAAATTTGGGACGCGTGATATGCAATAATATATAATACGGGGACTAATAATTTTTTTTTTTCAAGTTAAGTACAATAATAGTGAAAATAATAAGGAATCAATGATTCCGAATAAAAATGCAAAGCGCGTTAATACATTTTAAAATTAAAATTAAACGTATACATTTTTCACTTTATCTCATTATTGTATTACAACGTCTATCTATCACACATTGACCGTAACACGTACATATTACAGACATCCACAGCCGAAACAATGTTTTCGCTCATACCCAGTATACAGGTATAGTGCCAATATTGTGTTAGCCGATTCGAGAGCAAGTAACATATTACATTAATATATCAATATCAATATATATATATATATATTAATATCAATAATTTTTTTTTTTGTACATATACATTATAAAAAGTCCGTATAGTGTTGTAGTAGATGGACAAATATTAATATTTTCAATTCAGCACTCCGCCGTATTTTTTCCACATGAAAATACATATTTCATTTATTAACTTATTTCAGGAAATTAAATTTCATATAACACCTTTTATCGCAATTTTAATTGTTTACCAAATATATTTGAATAATGATAAAAGAAAAAAACATTTGCCCAAATAAATGGAATACGTTGCGTACGCAATATTTCATTGGAAAACAATAGATTTACGAAAAACGTTGTGAAAACATTTTTTTATAAACAATTAATATTAGTTATACAATAATCATTTTTACGCCAAAATCCACAGATGTTTGTATTAAAACAAGACTAAAACATTATTCTGCAATTGTTCGACCCCCTTGAGGCACTTCCTTTGTGAATGAGTCATCATGATCAAATTTAATCCAAATTACTTTCTTATAATACCGAACATAAATAGCGGGGTCCTGAAATAAAAACGTTGAAAGTTTAAAAATATTGGCAAATTTTTTTAATATATTTTTTTTTTATATATCGTACTTTGCGAATTAAAAAAATTAAATTGATATATTTCATTATCAAAATACGAAATAGCCATTTTATGATTTTATTTTTTAAAAACACGTAAGCGCTCTTAATTTTGCCGGTAATCGATCTCGATGGCCGTTATGCCATCAATTTGTTTTAAAAAAATATATCGATATTTGAACTTGCCTAATTTAAAAAAAATTGTTTAACAATATTAACGACGTAAAAACCTAATTAAATGCCAATATTTTTCTAAATAAAATATATTCCCAAAATGGCTATTATTTTTAGAAAAAAAAATAATAAGTTAATATATTCGTTTTGTATTTCGAGTTTTTTACAATTGAAATCAAATAAAAAATTATCTTTAATTATATAGCGCACAATTTTATGGATTATTTGATAAATATTGGATATTTGTCAGATATCCCTCTATGGACTCGTTGTATATATTTTTTCGGTTCGTGTCTATATACGGTATAATAATAATAATAATTTTAAAATTTATTTTTTCATTCCGTTTTCCCGAGCACTAAACCGACGGAAAAATATATCAAGTACGATGTTTGTCTAAGACGAAACGAGAAACCGCGAGAGTCTGCTGACACGATTTATGATAATATATCAGCCGTCTTTTCTTGCGTGGATTAGCTTACATAAACCATAACCATACGTAAATCATAACGCGAACTGCGCGTGTAAAAATAACTCGACGATGCTTCCTGGATATAGGAGAATAAACACTCACGTCTCCCCTTTAGTTCTGCAGGAGGAATCGGTTTAAAAAAATTAACACGTGTCCATGACATGTGATCATCGCAACGTTCGTGTTAACATCTATAGCGGCGACCAGCAATAATACACGAAATCAGAGATTTTCTGCAGTTTTTTTTTTTGTTCTTCTTCCAAACAGCATATTCCTATGTACATAATAATATAACCGTTCACATTCCGCAATGAATATTTATACGCGTAAAATATGAAAATATATCATACTTAATGAATAATATTTTAATCGGCTAGGCTCCCCAGAATTTTCACTTTTTCCGGTAGAAATTTTTAAAGGGCTAGTACTTCAAGGATTGTCGAAGTTTTTTAATTGAAAAGCGGCTAAAAAAAAAAAAAATACCAAAAATGTCTTCGTAATTTAAAAAATAATGGTCCTACATTCTTAAAATTTACACCGAATATGTAATTGTGTATTATATAATACATACGTAAACAAATTCCAAAACGCATGTCTTCCAATTTCGGACTATTTATAGCAATTATTTGATGTTGAGCTGTTAAATAACAGAGAAAATTTTGGGTTTTAAGGGTTAAACATTTTATAAAACATAGTTTCTACGTTTCTTCAATTATATTCAATAAAATCTTGAAAACCTTTAGCCAGAATTTAATTTTTTTATTACTATTTGAAATTTTTCAACAAAGCGTGTCATTTTGATGGAAAATCACGATCGATACAGGTTACATTCCTGTGTATAACTTTTCGACTAGTGATAGATTAGAAGTTATGGACTTTGATATTTTTATTCCATAAAGGTGTGATCTTAGGATTTAAATTACCTACGCAAAATAACAATGTAATGTTTATCTTTAATTTTACATAAATTCTTTACACACTTTAGATATATAAATAAATATATAATAATAAATAATATCGCACAAAAGCTCCACTCTGAATCGATTTATTGAACGCAACGATTTGTCGTTTTTTTCAAATGTATAGTAATGACAAAACATTAAATTCTTTATTCAAACGACATTCGCAACATTCACTTAGCTACACTTTATTTAAATATAATTTGTCGTTCAATGAATTCTAATAACATAATAAAGGTACCGATTGCTAAGTACGACCGCACACATTGCCTGAACTTTAATATTAAAGGTTCTATAGCGCAGTAATTTATGCGCACGGGCACGACAATTGCAGAATAGTTACAATCAATTGCAGCGTGTAGTTAGGTATGGTATAATATTATAATATATAATATTATACGGTATAATATATTATATAAGAAATAATTTTACTTTGTGTTATTTATATTATATATATATATATATATATATATATATTGATAAATATATAATTTTTATCAAATTGGAAAGATTTGAAAAAAATGGAACTAGGGCAAATGGGAGGTAGAACCCATAATTTTCTAATAAAAACTCGTGTTTTTAATAAAATACGACGTGTATAAATAAAATATTAAAAATAATCGTAGACCTTTTATAGCTTTAGGTCTCTATAAATATATGTATGGGCACCCATTACGTCCCTATTATTATTCCTGTACGTCCTATCGATTCGTTGTCTGTGACATCCAAAATCAATATCGATAATGTCAGGTATACAATTATTATTTATTTGTGTACTGTTGAAAAAGACAACGTGACCTAGACGGGAATCCAACGACAACACTGAGAGTAGCTTCGAATGGTATTCACTAGTTTCAAATTACCTACCACAAACCGTTACATATTATTAATGTAACATTGCCAAGTAACACAATGCCATTAAACTGGAAATTTTATTTTATTGTAATGTAATTCATTGATCAAAAGGCTAATTTACAGATTAAACAAACATACGCACAGAATTTAGCATGCTCGTATAACAGGCTCCCATAAGTGATTGTCCATTGTTGCGCGACTATGAACCAGCACTCGTCACAAGCGTACACATAGGGCATTCCATTATTACAAAAATACGACTTTTATTCATTGGAAAACACTTTTTATCGAGGCAAATTAAATTACAAAATGTTCATCATGTGCGCAAACGATCGCGAAAAAGTCTGTAAGTGGAATGGTTTCCTCGCCATTTCACGATTCGCTTAGTCTTTCACGTAATAAAAAAAATAATAAAATACGTTTTCCATTCCTCTTCTTTTAGTAGGCAAAAAATGCAAGAAACATAACAAAATGATAAGGAAAAGTATTAAGACATAAATTAACATTTTTTGACGTGTGAACTATGCTCCTCAATATTAATATTATTGCTCATATTTAAATTGAAATATATGAGTGCAGCTTTGCCTATAATTTTTGAGTAAATTACTTTATAATTAATAATAATAATAATAATAATAATAATAATAATAATAATAATAATAATAATAATAATAATAATAATAATAATAATAATAATAATAATAATAATAATAATAATAATAATAATAATAATAATAATAATAATAATAATAATAATACGAGTATAACGAGTATATCATACGAGTATGTAGTTAGACACCACATTCGTAAATTATATAATGTGATCTTATTAAATTAACTCCCGGAAACAGTTTATTATGATTATTACGTTTGACTCATGAAACTGGAATAACATTTTTTAACGTCAGTATTCGGATTTCAGACTACTCTCGACCGTCTCAAATCTCTCCAGGAAATGTGACTAATTTTTTCGTATTGCACCAATTATAATTTTAATGAGTAAAAGTGTATTTTTAATAAATAATAAAAGGAAAATTCACTTACGAAAATGATAAAAAATTTGCTATTTAAAATAATATACGCATTGTCGGATTTATGATTTAAATAACAGTTAGCAAACGTATACAAAAAGCCAAAGAATTTCTTTAGAATTATTGTTGAAATCATAAATACGAGCATGCCGAAGATGTGGAGAAATTCTAATAAACCTTTTTACGAATTAAATACCTTAAAACCTACGCGTAATTGTCAAAAATAGCCCAAAATTAAAAGAAAGTTTTTGAAAATTTTTATATTATAATATAAAGTTACATATTTGGTGAAAATTTCAAGTTTCTATACCCATTAGATTTAAAATATACGAAGAGGTAACGATATTCGATTTCGACGAAATCGTGTTTTCGCTGTTTTTATGTAATTTTTTGGTAGTTTTTGAGTTCTATGTTTAGGAGCTTATGAGAAAATCGAAATGTGACTTCATTACAGTACCAACTACATGCAATTTGCTACCGAAAACAAAATGTGACTGTAATGATCGGAGCACTCTTTCTGATAGAATCTTTGTGTACAGACATAAAAAAAACAGTTTTTATAAAACCAATAGATTACTCGTTCTGCTCAGAATCTAAAACACATAATTTTAAAACCAATGCATTCCTAGTTCCGTTTTGAACCTAAAATTATATGAGTAATTAAAAAATAACTGGATAGCCATCAGTGATTTTCGTGGATTTGTAGACTTAAAATCTCGTTTTTCATAAATTGTATCAACGAGATAATAAGAATTGAAGAGTAGACTTGGCTCGTTGTTTGAATGAGCACGACAAGATTCTATAGCAATAACTCGTGCTGATCCGTTAAACCGCGGGCACATTCAATAGATTATTATTATTTTATGTTCTATGTATAATGATTTAAATGACTACCTTTTTGCGCAGACAACCCTG
The DNA here is from genome assembly GCA_032441835.1 of Slavum lentiscoides. Taxonomy (NCBI): domain Eukaryota; kingdom Metazoa; phylum Arthropoda; class Insecta; order Hemiptera; family Aphididae; genus Slavum; species Slavum lentiscoides. The sequence continues at coordinate 26,374,411 of CM063706.1, forward strand.
AAATTGCCCATATTCTGGGTCATTCCTTTGGTCCTGAGACGCGCGAATTTCTCCGACCACAACAAAATGAATCGTATCATGCAAAATTTGGTGGCTACGGGTCGAGGAGTTTTATACGAAAAATACGCACACAAAAATTTCATCTTTATACATAATATAAAGTTGTTTAATGTGTTTCCGCTGCAGTAATATTATTTCTTAGTACCGTTTTTGTACATCATCTCTTTGTCCAGTGAGGTGTACTGGAAAACATATTGTCCGTCGCGTTATGAACTCTAGCGTTTCTTACTGCTCGAGTGTTGGTTTGTCCATCTGTTTGATTGTACATTAATCGATCTCGCGGTTATTCGAACGTTCTCGTTGACGGGTTAGGGTAGAACTATGAATTTTAAAAGTGTAACGCTGCCGTCGGTCGTCGTGAATTCCACAGGCGAAAGCCATATGAGGGGTGCAACACTCGCAGAGACGTAATGGCGTGTATACGGTTAAAATACATTATGAAATGTGCACGCGTGCGATGATCGATGGCCGTTAATTTCCCGAGACAACGGCTGTCATCCGTCTTTTACAGCCTCCACTTCTCGCACCCCTTTTTTTTGTCCCCTTTGAACGATCGCGCCTTCTCTCATTCGAATTATAACACTACGTGCGTATACATACATACATACATACATACTATATATATATATATATAATAATGTATAAACATATATATACATATTTATAATATAAATATGTTTATCAGATAAAATTCAGTGTCGGTTTTGACCAAACTTCAGGGAGGTCGATTTAAAATGTCAACTATATTCCCACTAGCGTATACGTCAAATTACAGAATCGGGCATTGGCTACACTAACCTAACTAAAACATAGACAAATGTGACAAATTAAGAAGAATAAATAATGGTCGTTAATTTTTTTTTTGGAATTTGTGAAGACGATTTATGCGCTATTGTATTTGAATATACTTACCTTTTGTTGTAGTAATGTTAATTTTTGTGTGTTTAAAATTTAAATTATTTGAAATGAAAATAATTATATGCTAAAGCAACTCAAACATTAAGCGACGAATAAGACTATATATTATTTATTTTGTTTAATAATATTAAACACAGATAGAGTGAAATGTTTCGTAACGAAACTATTTTCGACATCGGTCTAATATTATTACGTATTACAAGCGATAATTTGTTATTGATGCCTGATGGACCAAATAAAAAACGTCTTGCGAGTGTTGTGGATGTCAGTTGTGTGAGAATTACTTGGATAAAGTTTTAGAGTTTTGTTATTAAAATATAAATTATTTTTTTCGGTAAAACGATTCTCAGCGGAGATTCGGTGTAGCATTGCATTTTGTCGAAAATGTTTGAAGAGATTATACATTTCCAAGATTTTTTTGAATATATAGTCAAAAAAAAGCGTAGGACTTAAGTTATATGCAATTTTTAGCTCCTAAAACCAAAAATTGTATGACTTAAATAGTTCGGCATCTAATAATTGCCATAAACAGCCCGAAATCGGAAGACGGTTTTTGAAAATTTATTTACATACGTATAGCGCAAATTATTATCATGTTCGATATAAATTTAAGAGCTCTTGGACCATTAACCTGATAGTTTTTTTTGTGCCAACCATTTTTTGTTTAAAAACCATTAAAATAATATTGTTTTCCTTCCAATTTATCGGTTGTTTTAAATTACGCAAAGGAGAGAACTCTATACTGAGAAAACCGAAAAACGTTTCAAATAAAATACCAACTAGATGATAAAATTTCCTACAGGAACTCAACGCATAACGAGATCATCTGATCATCTTTTTTCTAGTCGAAAATTTGTAATAAAAAAGTAAACAACCATTTTAAAACCAATAGCAATAGTAATTGTCTAAGTTATATATAACAATAAAAAATAAATAAATAATCAAATAATATTTTATATACACTCATGTATTTGTATTTTGTGTAAAAAAACGCGATTGCCTCCACTGCTTCCCATATAGCTGAGCTACAATAATTATTTTGTGTGATTAAATTCGTCAATCATACAAAATATGAATCAGTACAGTATAATACAGTACCTTCCATACACTCATGTGTGACATTTTCAACTCATTACTCGTTCGCTGAACAGATTAAGAGGGGCTACGGGAAAAATCAGCTTGAACTCTGGCAACGTTTTCAGCAGAGGAAAAGGTACGCGGTCGGCCGGTGCTATTACCTTTACACAGACACTCAGTGTAACGGAACTGGTGAAACCATCGGCGAATGTTGTTATCAGTTGCAGAGTAAGTCCATATTGCTACCGAAATGCCCGTTGCACTTCGATTATTGATTGAGTGTGGACAAATTTAATCACACAAAATGCTTTTTATAGCTCGGTTGCCATAGCTTCCTTCAAACGTAACTCACAATCATAACACAATTTCTTCACTTTAATAAGAGCTAGCGCAACTTACCGAATGAAACTAGATAACGCCCTTTACACGTCGGTAGGTAGCGCATTATTAGTCTCTGATGCACAACCGCTGAGTGAAAGCTCTTAGAAACTCCGATATACTTTTTGTTACACCCTGTATAATACGCGACAACCCTACAAAACGAATAAACGCTTATATACGTATATATTACGCGCGTGCACGTACTGCGCAGTGAACACGAAATGAGATCTTTCAACGCGATAGTCATCGTAAAAAAATTCGAAAAAAAATAAAATAAATATCAATATATCCGCCCCCTCCGGCCTCTTTGGCCCTTTTTATACGCAATTTAATCGCGTCGATCCCATACGACGATAATAGTAATAATAATATAACACGCGTTTATAGTTTTTAGCATATTTTTTTTTATTTCGTTTCGATATTTAACCATCTCCGGGATCGTAAAACATCGCGATTTACGACGGCCGCGACCGTCCAACAGTCACACAGTACGTCGGCTAAGCACTGCACGCGCCGCGGTGAGGGATCGGCGGCGTTTTTGCAGCCCATGAGACTCAACGAGGGGACCAGTCCTTGGGGAAATAATGAGAAAACGTTTGCAGTTAACAGGCCGTTGGCTTTCTCCTCCAGTGCGCTAAGTATTATCAGAGTATATTTTGTGTTCTTTTGAAAATTCTCTCCCTCCGAACTTTTGCAGCGGAATGGAAAATGCTACACTGCGCATTCCGTGCGTTGTATTATATACTCGTGTGTACGAAACAATAAAGTCGTATTCTTAAACCTATTCAATGCTTTTTAGTTTTTTTTTTTTTTTTGGTTGTTGTTCTCCATTGTGACTGGATTCTCTTTAACGTGAACTGATTTTGCATAAAACACGGTTTTACAAGTTACCTACGTGTTTCCGCGCACGTGTAAAAACGTAAAATAATAATATAGACCTGTCAGGCTACATTGTTTTTAGAAATTCGTCATAAGTTCTATAAACATTTTTTTTTTTAAATTAGGATTTTTTGCCTTATCAGGTATGATTTAACAATAACGAAAACAAAAAAAAGGTTTTTAATATTTTAAAAAGTCTTCGCCATTTTACGTACTAACCATAACGTTACTAGGTATAGAGTTAATGTACACTTATAATAAGAACGTGCTTACGTTCACATTACGTTTTTAATCGTTATAATAATTAATAATTTTGTCACTTATTGTATTTAAAATAACGCATTTATGATGAAAATTTGTATGAGCAAAGTTTTTTTTCATTGAACTCAATCTCTAAGAAAAACTACTGGAAACGGTTTGAAAAAACAAATTTAAACTGGGAATTTATTTTGCACATCAACTGACAGCGAATCTCGGAATATAGAAGCAATAAACTTTCCACTTACAAAATCATATTCTAGATCTTTTATCAACTCAGTGCGAAAATTGGAAAACACGAATAAATCCCTCCGAGAGTTCTTGTGTTATATATGTAGTCTTCGTTATCATCGTACGCCAGTCCCTCTGACTTTCAATAATGTCCCCATTCCTTGGCCACCATCAGTTAAATATCTATTTTTTGTATTTTATTATTTTTTTAAATGTTATTTTAGATAAAGGACTATTGTCATATTCCGTCAAAGTTCCAATAGGCTCGTCAGAGTTTAGCCCATGTTATTTCCTATTTTAAACAGGAAATCTACACTGCAAAAAGAAAAAAAAATGTACTCAACTGTTCTACAAACGAATACTTCGTCCTTTAGTTACTTATGCTTGATCGATTCGAGGCAAGTGTGCTCAATCAGACAATAATACGTACAATTCAAATCTTCCGAAATAAAGTTTCGAGTATCATAACCAATGCACCTCGGTTTATGAGAAACCAAAACATATAAAGATCTCAAAATCAAAACCATCCAATACTTTAATAATTTAACTACAACAATAGATAACATCCAAGAATCAATCGTTAAATCAACCGGCTCTCTAAACTACCAACTCCATATTCGACCAGCACCACTACAACGCCGCCTGTAATGAGGACGTTTGCATGATATTATTACTACACTTATTCATGTTTCCTATATTATAATATATGAGTTATCTCATTTGCTAAGCTAAAATTCAATTATGAAGTTTATATCTGTAAATGTAGATAGCCTCCAGCTAAAAACGTGGTTTTTTTTAATTAAAAAAAAAAAATTTACATCTAGTTTTGACCATTTAAAAATCTTAATCAGTGTTAGTATATGGTTTATTCGTATATTTATATTCCCTGTTTTATTTTCAGCATTTTACATTTATTTTTTAATTTTAATTTCAACATGTTTTCCGGGAAAGCCGTTATATTTCGATTGTTTTAACACAAATGAATAGTAATGTAACAATAATTAAATATCTATATTGTTTAGAACGTAATAAAACTGATATATTTAAGAAAATAATATTAAAATTAATATAAACACTTGAATATTAATAAATAAATAAGGTTTTCACCTCAAAATATCTCGTGTTTCAAAATATATATATATTACACGCGATAAAAATGAGTGAATAATAATTAAAATTGTATAAGCATTACTCTATTTAAACTTTTATTTACTCGTTTTGTTTCATATAATAAAGTGCCTATGTATTTTAGTTTAAATGTTAAAACAAACAGTTATGTGGAAATAATAACAATATTTTTGGTATAGATTATCTTAGGGAATATTAATTATTAACACGCTCATTTTGGATTTTGTTTTTACACGTTCTACATTAATTAAATCACATGCTATATTCTGCGTATTGCCGCTATATAAAGCGCATTGCAAAGCATTATTAGAATAATATGAAAACAAAAATATTGTTTTTGTTATTTTTTTCTCTGCTAATTTGAAGTTGTTGTAATAATCTTTTTATGACACGCTAGCATAATTACTCTAGGAGTTTCTGACACCACTGCTGCAATATTTCGACATTTAATTCTGTTTTGTACAACTTCATTCCAATTATCCACTCTCAATGTTCTTAAGTCTTCCACCAATCCATCTCTTTCGTGAGATTTCACGTGGTCTTTTCCCCGGAAGTTTTCATTCCATTATATTACTATTCTCGGTGTATCATTATTACATTTTATCATTATATATAAAAAAGTGAGTGACGTTAACGTTACTTTACTAAATTAATTAGGTACTTATATATAATTATTACTAATAGTGTATTATACGTCAAATTTAAAATTATATTTATTATATTTTATAATATATTTAAATTATGTAGGTATACGACTTTATTTTTACTATCGATTTGGAACAAGTTCCGAACACATTTAATTTCATTCCATGTCCATATTTTAACGATCTATTGGTTTATTTACGTTTATAGATCTGTATATTATAATCCGTGTTATTTACGAATGCAGCAAATCTAAAATGTAATTTGCGCTTATAATATTGTTTTTTTATCATATTTATTAAAAGAGAACGAGCGGAAATTTACAAATAATAACTTGATAACATACAATAGTATAATCAACATTCAGCATGCACGATGAAGTATACTGAATATATTTGGTTGATAATTTTTCACTACGTTTTTATTTTTATTTTTTATTTAGAAGGGGAGAAGAAATCTGATCTTTGACATATTTATGATCAACTGTAGTTATATCAGATTGTTGTGGATAAAAACAATTGTACATAATATTGGATGGACGTCGATCGTGAAGTGTCTCGTCGTCGCGCAGTGTACCATATCTAGGAGTCTATAATTTGCAGTTAGGTTTGCAGATCCTTCCATATGTTAACAAACTGCAGTTATTCCAAATCAATTGGATTGCAGAGTCCGTTTCGTTCGTTTTTGATTGTATCTGTGACATGTCAACTAAATTTTTACATAGCGTAAAAATGTAAGAATACCAAATGAAATTTACAATAATTCTGTATAAACGCAAATTTGTATTGAATACGATTGAAACAAATCTATCTAAATAAAACAATTTGAAAAGAAATTTTATATTTTATATTAGAAATTAGAAATATAGTCGTGCGATAATTAAATTTTTTCAATATTACACTGAATTATACTCAGGACAAATTATACACTTATATACGTTACTGTACAATTTAAACGCAATTTTTACTCTATTTGACACTTTATATTTTTATGTTATCTATAATTATACATCACATACATTTTAAAATACACTGTCAAATTTTTTTCATTTTAAATACCTCGTCCTTTTGTTTTAGACGCAATTATGAAGATATAGGTAACTGGGTTTAATGTTATCATTCTATGATTGTTTTTCCTTTTTAATAGGAAACGAATCGATCGTCTTTGGGAACTGTAAAATTGTTAAATACCTCCTCAGTATTTAATTCCTCTTACTGATGTTTATGTTTGAACACGAATTTCACTCACATCCTCATATTAGAAATATGGTCCGTTATGAGCACGTGACCCTTTATTCGTAAAATCATAGTTACAATACTCGCATACATAATAATATAGTTGCGTACTCTCACCTGTGGAGGTAAGTATAATGAAACCAAAAAAAAAAAAAAAGTTTTTGTAAATATCCGTCATATAATATTTTTAAACGGCGTTAAATGCTTTAGAAAATTAGTGTGTTATTTGTATAGACCACATAAGAAGAACAAAATATTACGCAAGAAAGCTAAAAGAAGTATTCTTAAATTTTTTTTTGTTTTAAGTATTTTTACGTAGCTTTAATAGATATCTATATAAAATATAAATGTACATTTATAGTATAGATTTGCATTATATATTACAATTTACAATTAATGTTTGGAGGATCCACAATTTTAAAACTTTTATAACGTAACTTTAAATGATTCTTAAATAGTGCTTTATATAGTATTTATTGTTTCCGAATTAATTATAAAAAAATTAAAATATCGTTATTTATTTGGTCAACGAACATGATCCTTGTCTTAATTTTTTTTGCTTTTACACTTTGCAGGTTCTTTTAAATATTTAAATTGAAATAAAAAACTAAAATTTAATTTTCGCCAATAATAAATAAATGTATTCACGAGTAATTTATTTTAATATAGGATTACAAATTTAGGATCAGTGACGGCTGATGTTACTGAAAATATTAAAAGACAATTTTTAAAGTGAAAGTACTCAATTATTATATTATATTTATACTCATTGTAATATATATATATATATATATATATATATGTATTTCGGAAAATGAATAAATTAATATTTAAGAGTTTTTAAAATAAATTTAAAACTAAACAATATTATATTATTACAAACAATTGTATAAGAATAATTCCAATGTACGAGTATTACGAAATTTTTCATTTTACCTTAACACTTTGTTAAAATTTAAATAACAGATAAATATGTGCTATATAAAGTGTAGTTACCTACTTATTAAATTGAAAAATTTATTTTAATGAAGATCGCACCTAATTTATGTAATATATAATAAAATAAAAATACACATAAAGATTTTTTTTTTGCAAATAATAATATTTTTAACGCTTTTATTTACAATGTTATAATATATACAATGTTTATTACGTATTATCATACGCACAAAAAACGTAATAATTTTCATCGAGCACTCTTATATGTAACGACTGTGTTCATACATTTCTTAGGTGTTTGAATAATATTTTAAATTATTAAAGAATTCATGTATTTTATTCGTTAAAACGTCTCTTATATTTTATTTTATTTTCGTGTACCGTAATACTTACCCGCGCGTTACCGTTAAATAGCGTTCACGTCGTGTCACGTATAGAAACATCTCTTTTCAGTAGTATTCCGTCACTAAATGAAATTGTGTTTATTAATAAATTTTTGTCATCTTTTGCCGATCGAATCTTTTTGTTGTGTGCCATCGTGTAAAATATGTTTTTCATATTTACGCATTATCATTCATTTATTCGTACTGCATAAAATCGAATTCCACGCCTTTATTTTATAAATATATATATATATAAAAGATATCGTGTACCCGTCGTTGCTTTAGATGTATATTTAGAAATTCGAAGTAAATATGATGGCTGTTCATAGAAATCTCCCAGCACCTATCATCGTTTGCCTTTTACACGCAGGAATAAATTGGGCTGAAATTTTTAATGTAGCTTTAAATTAAAAAAAAAAATATTTTTTTAACCTTGTTTCGTTTTAAAATATATTTAACGCACCGAACATTACAAGGCTTTTTGAATTTTATTGCTGGTGGAGAGGCGTGCAGGTCACATGTGTGCGCGAACGATACCTGGACCGGTAGTGGTGAAAACGTTTCGGGAAAATTGGGATTAAACTTTCGCGTCCGAAACAAACGAGGTCGTATAATCTCGTCGACCCGCTGCGCCGCGATGCAGGACCGCGAGAGACGGTCACGTTAATATCATATGTTAGGATATTATAATGATTATTGTCTACAGTCCATAGGTCTAATAATTCCGTTAAAATTCAGGGGGTGAAAAACGAATCAGTAAAGTTACATACTATCTGAAAAATTGCTCGTTTCGCTCACAAGTTTATTTACCGCGTTAAATTCAATCCCAGTTGCTCAATACAATTTTTTTTCTACTCAATTTAGTAGAGTCTGTATTTAGTATCAAGTACATGTATTATACGTATAAGTAATTGGTCAACACTGTGAAATTTTACTGTATAAAAAACAAATCATTAAAATACACAATATCAACGGATACTATTATTACGAATACATTAAATTAAAATTAAGCGTTTGCCGTGTATGCAACTGATGCTGCATTAAATTAGTCATTTATTACATTTTCGGAATCTATATTACTTGATTCCTTTGAATTTGTAACATAGCTATATTAGACAGCAGTGGCGGCGCCAGGTAATTTTTCTAGGGCGGGCCAAAGGAGGCCAGCATACACGTATATTTTTGGCAGGCACAGACGCAGTCACACAGTAGGGTCACAATTGGTAGAAGGTAGTGAGTCACAGTGGCGCCGACCAGTGGCGGATTTAAGATTTTTTTTTTTTTTTGGGGGGGAGGGCCAAAAATGTATAATTCTATAAGTTCAATATTTAGGATTTGATGTAAGACCTTCATGTAAAATATTACTTTCTTCAACTGCCGTACCAATATCAAATTCATTAGTGGAAATTACTTCTAAATTATTTTCCACTCTGTATACTTGTAGAAGGAGTATTATTATCGTCATTAACTTTAGTTTTTTTAAAAGAAGACGTAAAAAATTCACTTTGGCATTTTTGTGACATTATTACGTTCAAAATGATTGTAAATGATTTAACAAACGATTAATCACGTATATTAACTATAAAAGATATAGAAACGATTTATATGATTAATATAGAGCAATATTTTATTTTATATTTATATGTATTCTATATCGTGGACGTGTACGTACGGCGGACGATCACGGATAAAGCGACGGTGGAAAAATCGAACGACGCAACAATTTAAAAACGAAACGGACGTCGTCTTATCGTTTTTTATTATAGTAAAAGTTATTAAACAATGAACATAAACTATCAAATACAGATAACATTACAGTCATGATTACAGTACGATCACTAATGACGACTTACAATCATTAACTACGAATATATAACGAATTAATATGCCATGCCCGGCCCTCCCCCCTTGAATCCGCCACTGGCGGCTACGGTCAGCAACTCTCCCCCAATACTTGGGCTCTCCATACATAAATACGGTACCTTTGTAATAAAAAAATTGTTTATTTAATCTGGTATTTAAATCTCTTAAGAATTTTTAATTCTGGTTTTGTTACTGAGTCTCAGTGATCAGGAGTTTCGAAAAGGGGATCAAGTTAATTACTTAGAAGTACTTATTCGAAAAATAAATAAATACAATTTAATAAAGTATTCAAGTGTAATAAATACAATAGAAATTAATACATTTTCTTAATTTAAGCAATATAATATTATAAATTTAACATATTATATAATTTAAAAATTAATTAATACATTAGCAAATCATAACTAGGTATATAAAGAATTCGAATTCAAACATTTGAGTTTGGGTGGGACATAGGTTTTCAAGGGGGGCAATGGCGCCACCATTGTTAGACAGCTATATTATAATATAATAAATATTTTTTATTTTAAATAAACCCAGAATAACAATAATAATATTAATAACAAAATATTATATTATTATAAAGAACATGGGTTATATTTTATATGATTATTTTAAATGATTTAATTTAATTTCGTGTGATATGATGTTTTAAAAGAAATTTGAGTTCAAAAAAAGATAGTAAAATGAAAAAATATTACTTCAAACAGAAGAGTGAAATCCGTTTAGGCACTAAAGAATTAAAAATAATCCGTAAATTTTTTAAAAATAATAGAATATGGGTTTACAAAGATTTAGATTATAAAATAATATATAATATAGCGAATAATTTAATAAGCGGTTTAACTCTGTTCAAAATAAAACAATTAATTTATAATCTAATCGATTTTTATTATTTTTTATATATTTAAAACAAAGACCATATTTACAATACGAGTATGTATAATTTAACAATTAAGTTATTTTAAGTCTTAGAATAGAGTAGAATATATTCATTTTATAAATTTTAATTTTTAAATGACTCAAACGGTTCATAGATCTCGTAATAATAAATATCCTACTTGTTACTGATGGCTCCAATATCAAAAAAAAAAAAAAGGTAATTTTAAGCATTGGCCGTGCACAAAAGGCCTAGTTCATCCTCTTGTTAAAATTTCAATAGGGATATTTTACTCCCTGATCGAATTTCACTAGACTATATTTGAATACGTCAGACTCGGACGGGTGGCACTTCCATAATCTGGAACTCTCGTCATATTAATATTGTAATCAAAAATTATTTATTGTACATTTAATTTGTGTACATTGTAATTTTTCGATATTTGTTTTGATTTTATTTTAAATAATTACAATCAATATATTTATAAATAAATCACGAATATTTCTTTTTTAAGAAAAAAACTATTATAATAACTTGATATTGCATTGAATATTGGGTCTGTTGGAAAATATTCATCCTTTTACACATACGGTATAATATGGCAATATACATAGTAATACGAAATTACTCGGTCAGTGGCGTACATTCAAATTTGCTGTGGGGGGTTTAAAAAAAATAACCAACACTAAAACCATCTCTTTAAACGGCGCATGAAGGAATTTATAAGTAGGAGCGATAGTGCACACAATACCTGTGCACCGTTGTACAGTGTAAAAATTAAAACATGTTATAACGCGCAACAGGCCTTATAATAATATCACAATTTTTTATTTTTTTTTGGTCCTGGGGGGGTTTGAACCCAAACCCCCGTATGTACGCCACTGTACTCGGTCGATGAAAAACGATAAAATACAGTGCATTCACAACTGTCTAAGTAATTTTTAAAGTAACATTTCTAAAAAAAAAAAAATAACGAGTAAAAACAAATTGTGTGTACAACTTGATACATGTATATTTTAAAATTATTATAACGAAGCAGTAATACGGTTTTCTTTCCTTCTGATGTCACGAACTAGCTGATTTATTATTTTTTTTTTGAGTAACTATATCACGGTGATCGTGTTTTAGAAGTTGTGTAGAGTGACGTACAACCAAGGCTTAAGGAGGAAAAAATTCCCAGGGAAGACTAATGTCTCCTACCCCTATAATATAGTTTTAAACTTTCCATATAATAATATGTAAAATGTATAAATATATAGAGAGTGATTTTTTTTTAAGCATGTTTACCCCACATTTAACCCCAAAAATTTTACATATTTGAAATACATTTCATTCAAAATTTAAAGCACTAATTAAAACCTTTTTTTTTATAAAAATTTAATATTTTGAAAGGAATATTTTATTTCTAAATACTAGTAAAATTGTACGTAGTGGTTGCCATTTAAGAAAATTAAAAATAAAAAAATAATCCGGATAAAAATTTTTTTATAAAAATTAATTGTTTCATATAAATGTAGTGTTATTATAATGCTTTGAATTGTACAAAAAAAATTATTTTTAAATATACAGTTTATACATGGTTAAAAGTAGGGTGACCAATGCGCCCACTTAAAAAAAAATCACGCTATATATGAAGCTCAATTTTTTTAATAAATAGTTATTTAAAATTATAAATTACTTTAATAGGAACCTAAATTTTATTTTTTTTACATTTTCAACTATACCGAATACTTATTAATTACAGTGTATCTATTAACTATAATAGAACTAAAATAATATTTGAATCGAAAAAAAAGTGGAAAAATTATGAGATTTATTTTCAACGGAATTCTGAATTACATTGATTGCTGTTTGGTTATAATTTCCGGGGCACCTAACGGAGAAATTGTTAACGAGGACGCTTATTAATCACCATCAGAGGTAATGGAACTGAGTCCCCCTGCGCCCCTTTCCGCTCACTTTAGGCCCTGAGTACAACTTAATCATTTTAAATCGTGATCTGAACCGCGATGTCGCCAGATGAAAGTAACGGTCCTCCGATCACGAGACGTCCTTTTCCTGACATTTTATACGTCCCGGCCATAACGCACGTAATAAAAGTATAATAAACGGTCCTGTTGCGCCGAGGAGGCTGTTGTCTGACGCCGCGAACTCGGCCCCGGGCAACTGATTATCGCACCGAGACCGATTTCCGATCCAGTTCGATGGTTTATTTATTGATTATTACATAAGCCGGCCCCGGTGTGTGTATACTGCAGGTTTACGCAGCCTTACAATATTAAACGTTAGTAAATATTTTATCGACGGGATTAAACAAGTGGTGGTGGTGGGTTATGGCGATTATATGTTTCGGTCGTTTTTTTTCTTATCCGTTCGACAAAACGAACGAATATAAAAAAAAACCTCGAGAAAATCACGTTTACGACTGTTTCCATAATTGATTTTCGATCAAAAAGTTACGGGAATTTATTTATGGAAATAAAAAAAAAAACGTTTTCTCCTATCAAATATTTTATTGCTGGAATATCCAATGGCTTATTTAGGATTCCTTTGAGGGGGGATGGATGACTAAAACAGTTTTCTCCTTACACTCGAAACACATATGCATATATTATAGGTACTGTTAATTTTTCATAACTACATGTCTGTAAATAAAACTTTAATTTTCATACATTTAAAATAATTTGATATCATTTACAGAACGAAACTCTGAAGTCTTCTTGATTTCTTGGCGATTTCATCGATTATTTCCTCAACACCCAATTCAATGTTATTACGGATTGATAGCATTACTAGTTCCGTTCGACCTACTCCAATATAAAAATATTATTAAACATTTTTAAAACAATTATTAAGTACAAAAATTAAATAATGAAGAATACGTAGAGCCTCTCAAATATGTTTTTATAATCTATTTATACGTGAAAATGTGCGTTCGGGAGTTAAATATGACAAACGTCCTAGCAATTCATGTTTTCCGATAAAAATATTATTGCTTTATTACCTGTTGATAAAGTGATAAAAGGAAAACAAAACCATAACATATAAAAAAGGAAAATCAAAATTTTTAAAAAAAAGCCAAGGAGCGATATATTATCTCCCTAATGTCCCCCTCCCTCGTGAATACGTGGCTGAGAATATCTGATGAACACGATATTTAATTTACCAAGTCTGTTGAAATCGATGTTTGCCACCGATTTCTTTCAGTATCGATTCTAGCATTTATTTATTTTAGCAAGCAATAAAATTGAGTTGGTCATTTTTATTTTATTTTTTTTGTTTATTTGCTAATAAAGATTAAAGTCAACAACAATTGGGCGTACATAGATACAACGTCTTTTTTTTTCATATTGGTATCGCCATAGATATTATTTTATTATTATTCACTTCGTCTCGCCTGTAGAAAATATTCGTGCGAGTCGCCCGAGATATTATAAAACGACGACTCGTTTCCTCGTAGATTCTGAGCGAACCGAGGAATGTATCGGTTTTACAATGATGGTTATATTTTTATAGGTCTGTACCGGACAATTCTACCAGAAAGAGTGCTCCGATCTTTACAGTCATAATTTGTTTCCGGCAGCTTTTTGCATTTATAGTTGGCACTTTTTTAAAGAGGTCATTTTTCGCTTTTTCTCAAAAGCGCCTAGAAAAAAAAAAATTATAAAAACAAAAATTACAAAAAAATTTTAAATTTAAATTAAAATTTTAAAATTACATAGAAACGGTAAAAACGAGATTTCGTCGAAATCGATTACCGTAATTTAGAAACGTGTGGTCGTAGAAACACGAAACATTCACCAAATAAATAAATTTACATCGTATTAGACTCTAATACTTATTTCCTCTTTAGAGGAAAAAAAATTATTTCAATTTTGGCCTATTTATATCAGTTGAGGTATTTAATTCATAAAGTAGATAATTCTTTGTCATAATGATTAAAAATTTAATACAAATAGTTAAACGTACGTGATTTCAACTGTACTGAGAACAAAAAAAAATCTTGAAAACCGTTTGTCACAATTTCGAATTTTCCTACCAATTGTATTTTATTTTTTTTTTTTTTACGGCAAATTACTTTTGTTCAAAACCTATATGGTCCTGAATTTTTGACATTTTACCAAACACATGTAAATTTGTACTGTATATTAACGAAAACAATTTTTGAAAATTTTTCAATGCGCAGCGGTTTATTGTAAGAAATTATCACGTACTGTGAGTGGTGGATAATCGTAAATTATGCACGTACTATAATATTATATAGGAATTATTAATAATAAACGATAATAACAAAATTCTAAAATCTTTATTCAAGTAATTCACTCGAACGACGTCCACAACTTCTTTTTTAAAACTTTTTTTTTTTTTTTGTTCGTTATTACTTCTCGGCGTTTTGTGCCGAAAACTCCAGTGGCTAACGATTTTGCAACGCACTAAATAAACTACACGGAAATACGAGCAACGGGGCTGACGTAGGTATACTATGTAATTTATCGGTTCTGGTCGGGACCGCGCCGCCGAGCGGTGCAGTTAGTCAAATGAAGACGTTATATAACGGCGGCGGCCGTTCGTTACCGTTGAATTGGATTTCGCGCGAAAAGTCGTTGTATGTGTTGTGTTTTTCTTTTGTTTTTTTAAATTACCCGCTCGAACGGCGTTTATATACATTTTTTTTTTAATTTTCGGCTGCCCCGAACACAATTACTAATGTGGTCTTTCGGCGATCTTTTGCAGATGTATTTAATGAGTTTTTTTTTTACTCTCCAACTCCCCCCCCACACACACACACGCATCGCAACAGGTCTTATTGGCCACGCAGTCCCAGTGGCGGTTTTTAGGGGGGTTTTTACGTTACTTTTACACATAATATTTATATTTTAAATAAGTACACAAAAATTAATATTATTATGACAAAAGGTAAAAAAATTCAAAAACAATAGAATGAGTCATCTTCACTATCACAAATCCCAAAAAATTTTACTTTTGAAATTTACATATATTTATGCATAATTTGTCACATTTGTCAATATATATTTTATTTAATCAGTGAAGCTAACGCCCGATTCCGCAATTTGAAGAGTACTGGCGGTGCATTAGCGGAAATCGGGTTAAATTATTGGGGGTCTAATTCGCTATAAGACAATAATATACTAAATCGCCATTGAAAAAATTTTTTTCTCGCTTCGCTCGATATGTGTCTACATATTATAAATACATTTAAATATAATAATAATTTTTCAAACCATTTTTGAGGGGGCTAACTAAACTTTTAGGGGGCAAAGTCCCCCCCCATTTTTTACTAATGAACTAAACTACACTAGAGATATATGTACATGTGAGAAGTGGTTTGATATTTTAAAACCGCCACTGCGCAGTCCGATCGCCAGTGTAGTCGCCGGCAGGTGGTCGCCGCAGACGGTGTGCGTAATACAAATAAATTCCGGTGGTGTAACGGTCGATTTTTCCCGGTTACACGACGACCGCGCTGGTAATGTTTCAGTGTTGGCGGCGAGCGAGCGGGGTGGCCGGGAGGGGGGGAGGTGGTGGTTACGTAACGCGTATCGCCGCGGGCCGTTCGTTATAATGTTTGCCGGTAACGTTAACGCGGTTCTAACTCCGGCTGGTAATAATATCGTTTTGGAAAAACGGTGTCGCGGCGGAACGACGATAATTTAATGTACATTGTATTATTACATTAATACATATTTTTCTCGCGCTGTAAAGCTTTTGCGAAGCGATTCGCGAAATTAAAAAATGTACCGCTGGCCAGGCGCGGGCGTTGTTGTGGTGGATAAAGATTTTAGAGTGTTGTTATTACTAGGGCCAGGATGTATGTGCCCTAAAAAAAAAAAAAAAAAATGTACTTGTTTGTTATCTCCCCGCCAGTACATCGCGTAAAATTTATGTATAATATTTTTTTTATTCTAAAAATTTATTATAATTTTAAATTTAAAAAAAAAGTGTATAAACGTATAGTATATAGTTCATAGTTATGATATGGAGGGGCCCAGAACTCGGAAATATCTTTGAGGATAGTTTCAAATGCGTCTTGTTCTCCGAGACGTGTTCTCCACACAAACTCTGCCAAATACGATTCTAGAAAATTTCTGTTAGTTCCACGACGCTTTTTATTGCCCCATTTTGCAGAACCCCTGCACAACCTCTCAATATTTTGGGTATGTGCCCCTGTGTCCGGATCGACAAAATTATAGGTGTGGTTGACAGTATTATATTGTTTGAATCCCGCTTGCTGCAAATTATTGTATGCTTTCCAACAATCTGACAAAATTATTGAGCCAGGTCTTATACATCTTTGTATTATTGGTAACAATGTGTTTTCCGATCGATCAGGTACGCTGATTATAAAACGCGCTTTGGTTTCCCGACATAGTCCACCAAAAATCCATTGCTGTACTGGCGGGGAGATAACCAACAAGAGTGGCCGGGCGATAAATTTTATATGGTGTACTGGCGGGGCGATAACAAACAAGTACCAAAAAAAATTCGTTCGTGACCAAAAAAAAATTCCTTTAAAAAATTTAATTTGTAATCTAAAAACATAAAAGAAAAACACCTTTAAAATATCGTTTGAATCATACAAATTATTTATTTAATTGATTATAATTAATAATACAATTATTGTACTTACAAAAAAAAAAAAAAAACAACAGGAAATCCGTAATTTTTCTGCCGATGATTGAAAAAGTAGTTTTAAAAATGATCTAAAAATCACGAAAAATATGTCAGAAAATGTTTTAAAGAAATAAGAAAACCCAAAAAATTATAAAAGTGCAAAAGAAAAATTAGTTATTTAGATTCTTATAACATATCAAATTTTCGGCTAGGAATGCATCGCCAAAGACAATAAAAAAAAATATATATATATATATATCATCCGGGCCTTAGTTATTACTATAAATTTGAAAACAATGCGATAAATCATTGCGTTCGAATAAACGATTCTGCGAGGAGCTTCGTCGGTGTAATACACGTATTATTTATTATTAATAAATAATAATATTGTATATATGGAGTACGCATAATTTGCGTAATTATTTTATTACAATTTCTTACAATAAACTTAGATAACTAAAAGTGTTGAATTTCAATGTTTATTTTTCCAACAAAATAATATGCACCAGGATGAAAAACTTAAAAGCGTGTATATATATATATATATATATATATATATATATGTGTGTGTATATATCTATGGAATGTATCTTGAATAATTTATACAAAAATGGGTCATTCAAGTTATAACATTGTATTAATAATTTATATTTGTATGCGTATACATTTAAATTTTAAATAAATTTAGAATTACACAACGAATAATTTATCGTTAATTACCTTTTTTACGAAATAAAATAGCAACTTTTAAGTAAATAAATTTTTTTATCAATTTATTTGTTTTATTTTACTCGCGTTTATACCGTTCTTGTGTAATTTTTCGGTAGGTTTTAGTAGAAAATTGACCTCTTATTTAGAGTTAAAGTACTAACTAGATGCAATTTTCTACCGGAAACAAGCAATGACTGTAATGATCAGAGCATTCCTTCTGGTAGAATTAAAATAAATTATAATTAAATGAAAAGCTACACTCAAAATCTAAAATTTCGTGCCGAAACGCGTAGAGAATGCATTTCGGTGTTGTAGGAAATATGTTAATAAATATGTCAATATTATATATATATATATATATGTAAATGTGTGTAATTTGTCATCTTCGATTCAAGCTGGAGCATCATTTCGATGGATAGGTAAAGGCAGCATTGGGCATTCGTCTCACCTTACAGTTTGTTTTTGCGAGTTGTTCGAATTTCAAAAACTATTCACAAATCGCATATACCCAGATGTAAATAATTATTTTATGATTTTTTTTTTCGACTTCCAGACAATACTCAATATTGAATTGTTGAAGTGTACCCGAATGTAACGTTATTCAATGGACATTGCGGGTAAAATTTAATAACAATTAATTAAAAATTCTGGTTATCACAGATAACACATTTGCTCGTATTAATAAAAACGATTAAAAGACAACCATATGTAAATACCAATAATAGGTTTATTTTTTAATTCCGTATTTGTTATTATTTGTTTAAACCTTGAGGACACTCTTCACGCGACACAATAAAACAGTCAAGAGCATTTTATTTTGCCAGTCAATTTGTTAAATTACAAAAAAAAGGTCAACGCCAAGTCATAAAAAAAGGAAATGGTGGAATTGTAAAGCTCGGAAAAACAAAAGCTGCCAAACTCAAAGTGGTAGCAAATGACCCTAAAAAAAAAGAAAACAGAAAAATAAATTTAATTAAACGCTCTATATTTAATACATTAAAATATGTATTAATTATAATGATTCAATTTCCTTTATATAATATATTTATCAATATAGCTAAACGATTTCTATTTTTTTGCTATATATAAGATAATGTGGTACTGATTGCATACTGATTGTATACATTATTCCAAGTACGTGTGGAAGCAAATTGTCTTAAACAAATTGTTTATGAACGGTCCCTCTATACAATGTATCAACTTATTTATGTTTTTTTTTTTTTTTTTTTACTTAAAACATTAAGAATGATTGTTAAAATAATGTTAAAATTGACATAAGATAAATATGAAATGTCCTCAAAAACTAAACATATCAGTGCCGTCATATTCGTATAAATTTAACATACAATTTTATATTAATATTGTTCAAATAATATCAAATTTATATTTTTGGTTACATTTTTTTTTTTTTTTATAGAAACGTGAATTTAAACGTGACAATATTCTTTTGAAATTCAACCGTAACAACAACCTCTCTTTTTATTTTTGAAAAAAAGTAAAAGGAATACGTAACACGTCGATTGAAATTTCCCTGGATAATCTTTCGGGAAAGCGTGTATTCTGAACCGAAATATCTTAAAACAAACGTTGGATTTTGTTTCCCGTTTCACGGCAGAATATATTGAAACATGGATAAGTTTTTGAATTTCAATACTATTTTTTTTCAATTTCTCCTTTTTTTTTAATAGACTATAGAAAATGGTCTTATGAAATTGATATGACGCTAATATCGTAGAAGGTATTATATATTTATGTTAAAATCATATGAAAAAAAATTATTATGGGCTCACGCATTTCTTCTTGAGCGTTTGTCGCTTATACGAATGAAGAGAAGTAAGATCTTTGGGACCTGTTGGTTCCTAAAATCGTATAAGGTTTTTCATCAAAAGCCCAAAAATAGGGCCACGGATAAAAAAATTATCCGTTTTAGGATAAAATGAATAATTGAATGGGGGATCGGATGATCGTCGAATAAAAATTGTAACTCGTAACAATCGTTGATAACTGGGGGGTTGAAACTGTTTTGAATTCGATGAAATTCTGCGACACGCGATTAAAGGTATCGTTTTTTTATTATTATTTTTTTTTTGGGAATGTTGCAATCAGCGTCACGCGACTTTGTCATATATTATATGCTCGTGTGTTTTAACAACACGTTTTGTGTACAAGAGTTCTATGAACTGTTTTTTTTTTTTTTTTGGTAGGATATGTACACTGTTTTTTTATGCGATGAATACGCGTATAATTGAAAGATTACGTGGGTTATTATTCGCGTCGATCGCGTGGACGTTAATATGTTAATGACCCGAGATTGGAATTGAGAATTTGCGTGTGGAAAACATCTCGTAAACAAGGTATTTATATATTATTATACACACACACACACACGCATGTATAAACTTAGAAGGAATAATGATAATAATAAAAATATTAAAATTAATTACACAGCCTGTAATGCCCTGTATGAATATTCGAAAAAAAGTTATAACTTTAACTGCAAGCAATAGACGCACGAGACTGCACGCCGTTATCCGGCTGTCTCCGAATAATTTTTACCCATGGTTTATGGCTGAATAATAAAGATAATTAATGCGACATTTAGCGAATATTCTAATATATTGAGTATATTTCGTTTTAAAAAGTGTTAATTTCGATCGGAGAATTAAAGAAAAAGAAATGTGTAACGAATAAAAAAAACGTATAATCTCTCAATGCTACACATTTGTAGATAACCGCTGTTATACACACACATATATATATAGAACCACGCTTTTTTAATAACTTTAACATAATAATAACGTTTTTAACAAAGTGTTCGATTCTCGCATCGTGAAAAAAAGGATTAATAATTTGATTACGTATATAATTTGGAGGAGAAAACAATTTTTTTTCCATTGACAGAGCGCGCAATATTTAGTCTTGCCATTACTTGGAAGGAAAACAATAATAATCTGCGACGGACGAGTAACCTGCAATAATATTCGATATTTAAAATTTAAAAATTTTTTAAATTATTTAATAGTTTACGGGTAAATCAAAAACAATATGATGGCCGAATGTTCACACGTAACATTATTTTTATAATATATAGATCATCAATATATCGTCGTCATTCATCATATCCACGATTAAAAATACACGTAGGTATATCGGTTTTTAAAATTTATATCAGCTCGGCCGGTGGAATCGCGGTCTTCGAAAAAATCTATATTACGGATTAGATTCCAGTTTACATAAAGGTAAATATTATGGTATCAAAAACTTAGATCGTGATGTGCAGTCATAAATAATATGCGTCTAATAAATAAAAATTATACTTAAACGTCTCAAACGCGGTATAACGTACGCAGGTTATATAATGAACAATATTAGTTTTCCGCGCACTTTTTGTGCATTGTACCTGTATACATAAACGGAAAACATAAAATAAATTCTTTAAAATATACGTCCACGCATTAGTCTAAAATATATAGGTAACGCTATACGCAGTATAAATACGCGGTCCAGTGGTGCGTTCATATTTTCATAAGGATAATACGTCGTTGAAACATTAAAAGCAGTTGTAGGATAAAACAATGATTTATTTTTCTAATTTAGTGAATTAATTTAAAAACTTAGACGTTCAAATAGGTTTGAGGATAATCGATTCAATTGTACGGAGTAATATGAATGCAGATTTTAAGTAATTAAATTTTTTTTTTAGTGAGTAAAAGAAAATTAAAGTGAAATTCAATTAACCGCTTAATCGTTTTTCGTAAAATCTCGTTTGTATACATAATTTCCAATTTTATTATTATTATGGTAAATGTTTAATACCTTGGCATAAATTATTAAATATCTATAAACACACTCTTCCATCCACTTGGAACATCTGCAGTGCCGAATATTATACAATATTATCGAATATTCATTAACCGTTAACTCTTCCATAAACCGTACAAGTATACACTATAATAGTACTCGCCGTACGCGCCGGTATATAATCGTATTTTCAAATTACAAGTCTTTTTTTTTATTATTATTTTTAATCATATTAAGCGATCTTGAATATTATAACCGTTTTAAAATCCAGTACTGTTTTAACGCGGTTATTGCAAAACCATTAGCTACGACAGAATCCTGCAGCACGTTATACAATATTATTGAATATTAATATTTTTTTTCGCCTATACAATTTATTCTACACTTGATGTAAATTATTCAAACGTCGAGAGCGTAATAAAATTATTCATGCAAATTATTTTCTTGTTTAAACACGGGAAATCGTTAAAATTATGCATAATTTTAATACGCGCGTATACGTATATAAATACTTAGGTCGCGCTGTTAACGGCATGCCAACAATCATCGGGGGAGCAGTATCCACAACCCATGATTATAAGACGTATATTTTACGTCATAAAACGTCATGTTCGTTGCAGTTGTGTTGACTATGCAGAATAGTATCATGACTATCGTATAAATAACAGTGAAATAATAAAGTAAATCGAGACTTTTCGTGATCAAATTTCGAAACGTACAAATTTTAACATCGATTAATAATATTTTAATGTTTTTAATAAGATATCGATCAGTCCTTGAATTGGGAATATTAAAAGAGGGGCTCTGTTAATAATAATGAAAAATAAATAAAAATGAGCGTTTCAGAAAGAAATATAATTTGGGGACTACGCCTCCCATCTCCGAATCACCTTTTTACATAATAATAAATTCCCTTATTTTAAATATTCTTTTCGCCCCCCTCGCTACGTTCCAGTAAAAAACAATAGTCAAGATAAACAGATTGAAAAAAAAAATAGAGGAGCACTGGTTATTATAAATAATATGTATGGGTCATATCGATCACGCATGTCTGCAGGTGTTTTAGGTTCGTGTTAATTTAACTAAAAATGTATTTTTTTATGTATTCTATTTCTTGTCCAATTTGTACGGTTAATCGATCGAGGATCTTGTGCGTGCGTCATAACGTGAACATGAAAAACAAAATCTTTTTTTTTTTTTAATTAGTATAATCGTATATAATATAATTTCAAAACTACATTTGTTATGTTTCGTTTTCGAAGGATGTTCGGTTGTACAGGAATAGATTTAATCGTATTTGATCAAAACGCGTTTGACGTCAATGAAAATTTATGACTTTTCGTGGAAGACACATCAATAAAATTGACGTGAAACACGCGTGGTATGTGTTTTTTTATCATCCGAGATGACAACTGTTAAACGATTATTATATTATCACAGACAAATAATAATAAAAAACACGTTGTAAGCCCGTACATTGTTGGCTTCCCTCGGGATCTAATATGCGTATATATATTAACGATATTAAAAATTCCTTACTAAATATAGATAATATAAATTGATTTATTACATATGATTATTAAACGTTTTTTAAGTTGAATTATTTTTTTTTTAAACGTTACAACGCGTATTTTAACAATTATTTGTAGAAGAATATGTCTCTAATTACAACACTTACGATGATCTATCGGACGTAACAACAGCAAATTAAAGTTGAATATGAGAATTTTGTGTTCATAATAGTTGTGTGCAAAAGGCGAATTTCAAAAGAAAAAAAATTTTTTCCAAGTTTTTCACTTACGATAAGTATCAATAGTGTTAATAAATAATATTTATAGTATAAACGAATTAATGAACACAGTTTATGAGATTTCGAGTGAGAATAAAGTATCGATTAACGACTTTATCGTTTTCGAAAACGTGAACATATTAACCCCGTCGATACCGTCGATAATCCGTTTCAGTAACCGATATTTCAGTTGATCCAACGTCTTCGCGTATATGTACACGTTTTGGAACCGTAACCTGTTCTCGTCGACGAGTAAAAATATATTAAATTCGTTTTCCCGCAACCGGAACTACCCACTATTAACGAGCGTACGGTGTTTGGAAACAGGGGCCCGTCTATTTCGCGGTATCCGAAATATCGACATTATAAACCGAGAGTTTTTGTTCTTGCTCGATGAAACGCATTATAAATACGGCTGTATTGTTATCGAATACGTCACACGATGTCTCGCGTCCGACGGAATAACACTAATAGAGGCTCGTGTGGTGAACTCTATTATAAACCGGTTACCTGTAGAACTATACTATTTACCGGGCTATAGGTAAGTTACGCGTTAATACATCGCGTAGAAAATATCGATTACCTATATTCTAGATTTTAGGTCCGCACCAAATTACGCGAAAGATTGGCGCGCGGTGAAATTAACAGTTTGGACGAAGCGGCGAAACACATAGCTTACGATAAGAGCAATTCGTTAACCGATAGACATAAAGCGGACGAAATTTTAGAAAATCGCGCTTGGGAAACGTTCAAGTCGAAGGATTCGGGTTTGAAAGAAAAAGCCGCCTCTTGGTTGGTTACCACAGCTATGAAGGCTAAACGTAAGATGGGAGCGGGGTGTGGATTTAAATTTGCCGTTAAAGCGGCTAGGAACGCGATGAAAAATAAAAAGGGCGAAAAAGATTTGGCGAAATTAACGAAAATATGCGTGGCGGTGGCTAAAAAATCGTTACGTAAGAAATCGAAAACTCCCAGAGTAATACCGATACCGAAAAAGGGTGGGGTGTTACCGCTAATTCCGATATTTGCGGGCTTATCAGCGCTAGGCTCGCTTACGGGCGGTATCGCTAACGTAGTCAAGACCGCAAACGAAATGAAAAATAATAGGAACGCGCCGGTTCATTTGGGTAAAGGACTATATCTATCGCCGTATAAAGGCAACTCGTATAAAATTGAAAGAGGTAGCGGTTTGTATCTGAAACCGTATAGAGGAGACGGATTAAAAAAAAACTAATTTCTACGTTACCCGATAGAGCGCTGTACGATTACGAGATTATAAAGTACGCGCACGCGCTTAAAATACCCTATTTCGTCGGAGTATTTTCGAGAGACGGGTTACCTCTCCGTCCTAAACGTATAGAATCCGCGATAGTCAATTTAGATGTCGAAGACGGTGCGGGCACTCATTGGGTAGCGTATAAAAAAATCGGAAATCGCGTAGAATATTATGACAGTTTCGGAAACTTGTCGCCGCCGTTGAACTACAAAATTATTTTAACGGGTGCGATATTACGATTACGAGAGATATCAAAATACGATTCGACAAACTGCGGACAGTTGTGTTTGAAATTTTTGTCATGTACACGATAACTTTGAGCGGAAATTCGACGAATTTATCCTGCGATTTTTTTCCGCCTATAGAAGTCGGGGAAAAGGCTAAAATCTGTTTTTTAGGGCTACAGACGAATAATTCTATTCCTAATATAACCGAGCAATGTAATCGGATAGGATTACTCGTATAGATTCGAATGGGAACGTAGTAAAAACGTGTATACGATACCTACGGGTTCGTACGAGAGTTAAACGAATTGAGGAGGTAATTAAACAATTATTAGGAGACGTAACGTTCGAGTTGAAAGCGAACAACAACACGTTAAAGTGTGAAATGAAATGTAGCGCTATCGTCGATTTTTCCATGGATAATAGTATAGGCCCAATGTTAGGTTTTAAAACGGATAAAATATACGACGCTAACGTGCGACACCAATCAGAATCGTTGGTGAACGTGTCTAAAATAAATTGTATATATATCGAATCGAACTTGGTCGTGGGCTCATTCAATAACGGGAGAGAGTGTCACGTACTACACGAGTTTTATCCGAACGTACCGCCGGGTTATAAAATTATAGAAATTCCTAGACATTTAGTATCGTACTCTCTTACTCACACAACGATTAATCAAGTTAGTGTAGCTTTAAAAGATCAAAGCGGCGAGTTGATCGATCTGCGGGGAGAACCCCTTTCAATCCGGTTATTGATTCATAATGGGTCTCCAATTTTGTAATATAAAAAGAGTGGTACGCGAGAAACCCGTCAGTGCAGTAAAAAACGTTGGCGGGGATAAACGTAAAAAATTAACCAAAGCCAATTTAAATTTCCTCCGCTCGATAAAAGCTCTATAATGGACGACGGTTACTTGGACGTAACGGGCGGATATATAGACGATTGTAGGATAACGCGAATCGAATATCATTCGTTTTTACCGTATTCGACGTCGGCGCTGTCCAATAACGATGAAGTATGCATCGCGTTACATAACGTGGAATCGTACACTTCCCATGTGAGAGTTATATCTATATCGAGGGTACGATTGATAAACCCGCGGGTTTAACTGAAAACGTACGTTTCATAAACAACGGTCTGGCATTTCTTTTTTCCGAAATGAAGTACGAAATAAACGGTGTTCAAATTCAAAAAGTCGTAAACCCGTATAACTTCGACGTTAAAAGGATATTGCTCGTATAATAATACTGATATTATCGCACGTTGTAAAGTGTTGACCTTGATAATTTAAACCCAATTTTATAGAAGCAAACAAGTTCAACGGATGTATTAACCTCAAAGACTTGTTTGGATTTTGTGAGGATTATAAACGTATATTAATTAACTGTAATCAACAACTTTTCACTTAACGACAAATAATAATAAAAACACGTTGTAAGCCCGTACATTGTTGGCTTCCCTCGGGATCTAATATGCGTATATATATTAACGATATTAAAAATTCCTTACTAAATATAGATAATATAAATTGATTTATTACATATGATTATTAAACGTTTTTTAAGTTGAATTATTTTTTTTTTAAACGTTACAACGCGTATTTTAACAATTATTTGTAGAAGAATATGTCTCTAATTACAACACTTACGATGATCTATCGGACGTAACAACAGCAAATTAAAGTTGAATATGAGAATTTTGTGTTCATAATAGTTGTGTGCAAAAGGCGAATTTCAAAAGAAAAAAAAATTTTTTTTTCCAAGTTTTTCACTTACGATAAGTATCAATAGTGTTAATAAATAATATTTATAGTATAAACGAATTAATGAACACAGTTTATGAGATTTCGAGTGAGAATAAAGTATCGATTAAATATCGACGTATTGTCTGATAAATAACGTATATTAAGAAAATTTTCAAACGAAAAACTGTAAAACTATACATTGATTTGTTAAAAATATTAATATTTTCGACTTTAATCGATTTAACGTCCATATATATATACGTAATAATTCGATACGTTCACTTCTAATGTCTTGTTATATAGTACAAAATTATATTCTCAATATTTTATTCAGTAAAAAAACTCAATTCATCGTAAACATCACATTGTGTGCAATTTTTCAGTTGATGTTTTTTTATCGATTTCGTGCCGTGGCATGTTCCGTCGCGTTTCCCCGTGTGTAAGACTCGCGCGAATAGAGAATGTTGTATTTAGAAGCGGACGTGGAAAATAAAGTCTTAACGGATGAAAGTTATCATTCGTGTGGATCATCAGAAAAAATAAAAAATCGATGGTCTGAGGAGTTAAATTTTTTTTCCACACCCAATTAACTCTTTTCAGAACGAAACGATAATGCGTGCACAATATTTTATAATAGTGTACGCTGGAGACCGTATCCATCAAAAAATTAAAATCGTTCGATTCTTGCGTTTTAAAAATTCTGCTCGGAAGGCAATTAATAAAAAAAAAGTTTGAATTGTTTAAATAATTTTTATACTAGATATATATATTGTATATTATATATATATGTATAAATATGTATATGCGTGAAGTATTATTGTAGTAGGAAATATTAAAAAAATGATGTATTTAGGAACAGTCGCTGAGGACTTTTCATGAT
The DNA here is from genome assembly GCA_032441835.1 of Slavum lentiscoides. NCBI lineage: Eukaryota > Metazoa > Arthropoda > Insecta > Hemiptera > Aphididae > Slavum > Slavum lentiscoides. The sequence continues at coordinate 26,402,346 of CM063706.1, forward strand.
AATAGAATAACACTGTCATCGTGATATTAAATGTTGGTGGTTGATTTACATAAAAAGTATATATTATTTTTTTAGTAGAGAACTATGAAACACTTCGAAAAATCCCTATTGAATTTTCTTTAACTATACATAATATGGAATTCATAATACGATATAATATATCGGTCAACTCTAATATCCCGAAATTGTTAAGTGTGACAATATTAATTATTCAATCTTATAAAATTTTATGCGAGAATTCTCCAGTTTTTTTTTTATGTTAAACGAAAATTTAGATTCAAGTTTTCGAGTAATGTTGTATTAGGTATCTGTAAAATACCTAATATCTCATCGAAATAGTTGTAAATTACTGTTAATCGTTATATCATTATATTACAAATAGATACGAAAATAATTCAATTGGAAATTCAATAATGTTTATATTAATCGTTTTATAAATATTTAAATTAAATACATATTTTAATATGTATTTTACATATATTAATATATTTAATTTAAAACAATTTATTCATAACAAATAATTTAATGTGGAAGGTATTGGTCGAGTAATTACCGAAAATTGAAAAAGATTGTAATGTTTTTGTCAATCAAATTCCTTTATTGAATGTTTTATACGAAATAAGTACATTTTATTATATTACTATTAGCACGTCGTTTCTCAATACAACCCCTCAAAAACAAAAAAAAAAAAAATTGGAACGTATCTTAGAATTTGTTGGTTACGGAAGAATTAAAAAGATTTCGAGACAACCAATTTATATACAATTGATAAATTTTTTGAATTTCATTCGTTTTATGCGTATAATAATATTTCATTAGATCCCAAGAAAATAATATACGACTTTCTTATAATTCTAATAGTAACGTTTAATATATTCGGCAAAGTAAATAATTCACACTCATGGGTGGATAAGCACTTTTTGGCCCACCGGGAAATATTAAGTTGGGGCCCCCACCGTTCACGGTCTCCAATACTAAATACAAAACTAAAATTATTTTTTGTCTAAATTTAATATGTATTTATTATAAAATTTTTTTTTTTTAATAGTTTTAAATTAATAACATTTTACTTAATATTGAACTTTTAGTGCCCAATTTATTAATTATATCTTGCGAATCAATTTTGTTTAGAATGTCTTTTTCAACATTCATCAAAATTAAACTTTCTAATAAGTTTTGACTGATAGTATTTCCTAAATAATTTTTAACGTGTTTCAATTTTGAAAAACTACGTTCACATTCAATTACAAAATTACATAAACCATAATTAACATCGATTATGACAAAGGGCCAAAGGGCCCCGAAGCACAAAATACGGACGGAGGCCCCCCGGGAAAATCTCGGTTTCCCGGTGGGCCTATCCGCCCACGTTCACACTTCTAATATTTTATAATGTTTATTTTATATTTCGTTAAATATATATTGTATTACGTATTGGTGAAATACGTGAAATATTCGGCGTTCAAATGGGTTTTACAGTATTTTCGTAGTTTCTTCCGCAAATGTCGAATCAGATTTCTGCCGCACAAAATAAAACCACTTCAATCGTAGACTCACTGGCTTCATTTCCGATGATTGCCTCATCATCATTGTCGTCGACTTATCCTTTACCATATAGTTGTGTGTTCTGAAACGTCTGTATCAGGTTACATTTTAAACGACCATCGTTCGCGTCGAGTTATTGAACCCATTTTGATTCTGGTGTCGGGTGATTTATTGTTTTCGTGTTCACTGTATACCGCCGTGACATATCCTGTACGGCGAACGAAAGCAATTCGATATTGTCGTTCAAGAGTTTTAAACAACACTTTTTTTTAAAACTTTGTTTAGGGCCAGTACTATCACGTTGGATTCTGTTTTAATTTTACGAGCTATAGCAAACAAACACATTGCTGTTACCAGGGTCGGCGCTGTTTGATTTGTTAGGGATCGTGTTCAATGAAATTGACGACTTGTACTCAACAATGACGGTTTACAAACAAATTTTCTCGCTTCGCGCTCGAAAAGCGTGTCGTTAAATATTTACTAAAATTCAATTACAATTCAAAATATTTTTAATAATTCAGTTTTGTATCCGTACGTTATTATTTATTATCTATGCGAATACTTTTGCGAGTAGACGGTGCCGAAATGACATAATAGACCTCCTGACATCGAATCCGTTATAGTTTTAAAATTTAAATATTTCATTTTACCATTTACCCAATAATTTTGTGAATAGGACTTTTCTATCCCTGTATCTTATACTCTGTGATATATGCAATTTGCGTCCAGCATATTCATGACAAATTCGCCGTTTTAATATTAGAGCAAATATTGACCTATTACAAAATGTATAGGCGAGATCATTTTATCTCTAAGTCGTAGAGTCGCTTTTTTTCTGAAGACATAGGTAATACAAATTTTTTTTAGGAAAGCACAAGCGACGTAACAAAATCGGGTTTTGTGTTTCCAATTTCACTATAGTGAAAGGATGATATATTTTCATATAACGACCTATGAGATTAATTAATAAAGATAGCATAATCTATGATATATTAGGAATTATTTTTACAATAAATTACATTTCAACAAACTATTCATAATTTGATTATCACGTTACTGATATCCACACTTGTAAATAACTGAAAATAAAAATGTACCAAGAAAATAATCTCAATACGCCATAGATAATATATAATATTATTTATTGTGTATTATTCGTTTTATTATAGGTCATATATTTAAAGTTCAATAGTATTATACATAAGATATCGTGCACCTATACGAAATTATATTCTCAATGGTTGCGTGTAGAAGTGGAAATATTTTTTTTTTTTTTGTGAATAATACTCACAAATTCATTTTAATGTGCTATAAATAATATTGACAATTTTCCATGGCCCATTAGATATATATTTTTTCCAAATTTCAAATTCATATCAGAATTTTTTTAATACATTTTTACTGTAATTGTACAGACAGCCGAAATATGTGTTACAACGAGTGAGGGGTCTTCACGTCCCCCTAAACCTCCCGTCCCCCGGCCAAGACTGTTACTATGTTTAATTGATTTGAATAGATCGCAATCAATTTCGGATCAGTCGATTATACACGGTACTAAAACAAATCGTATTTGAACGGCGAAGAAGTTCGTGGTACTGAATTTTAATCGATTTCTTTTCTTATTAGCAGAACGACAATTATTTCTATTGACAAATAGAATAATAAATCGGTTTCGGGGTTTTTTTTTTTTATTACTTCGACTTTTGGTTTCATCGAAATATTTTTTAGTGTTTTCGGCCGCGTATATACATTATTAGCGTAACTTACTAGCATCATTATTCAAACATATTGGTTTTATAATATTGATTAAAAATTGGGAATTATTATTACGATTACTATTATATTGTCAGACATACGAACTGCATGTGATTTTTCACCTGACAATTTTTAATTTACACGTTACTGCTTTTACTGTTAGTATCCTACAAAATCATAAATTTAAATTAATTTGAGTTTTAAATCAATAGTATGTTGATTACTTATATTGATGTTTACTCAACCATCGTCATCGTTTCAAGTTTTAAACCATGATGTGTTTTAACGTCACACACTAAAGCTATTCCGATTTACGAGTTCGATATTTTATTTGAATATTTTCCATTAAAATACAATTTGGAAAAATCTATTTATTGTTATATAAATAACACGAGCGATATTGGAATTTGTATTTTCCTAACTGACATCTGTATATGACGACGGATAGAGTACAGATTTGTCTGGATTAATAACATACAACCGTTTTAAAAACATAAATAATTTGTATGTCACGGAGAAAGTATTACTTGTTTTTTTTTTGAAACTTTGGAATTTAGCCAAGAATAGGCCGCAACCTTTAAACTTTTAATTCACTTACAATAACGTTGGCAATAAACTATACCGTTCAATGACGGCCCGTTACATCAGTCTTGACCTAAATACTTTTGTTTCGGCACAAGTTTGGCTATACACTCGTTGTGGTCGTTACTCGCGGAGATGTTGTGATAGAACCCATCTTATATATATTGTGTAGTTTGTAAACTTTCCTGAAAGTTGCGGTAGATGGACTGAAATTCAAAGAGAATACTACGGAATCGGCAAATTTTAGAGTATATAACTAATATCGCAGCATTTAAATTTTATATTCTGTGTCTACTTGTACACATTTTTTTCACGTTAACGTTATTTTTTATATTATATTGCATAAAAATAAACTAAACATATCGAAAGAAAATATTATTGTTTTACTGTTATACAATATAATCAATCAGTACTTTATATGGTTTTAAGAAGCATTGCTATTATTGATTAAAAATTATTTCTTATTAAATCATATTTAATGAATGGACAAATATTTGTAATCGTTAAAAAATAAGTAAGAATTAATTGATAATAATGAGTTGGTAATGGAATAATGATTTCTTATCCATTTGTTAATATAATTATATCACTGTTCAATAAAATTGTTAACAATGGTGTAAGTACGACCAAAAAAAAAAATTCAATTAATTTTAACTGAAATAACAATAATTAAAGTTAGTTTTAATTTTTAGTTTATAACAAATATCTAGCACTAGTATGTTATATATAGCATTGGTTATCAATTAGAAAATTTGTCATAAAGTTTTCTTATTAATCGATAATAGATACTAAAAACGCAGGTGATTTCAGGAAAAATCTAGAAAAACTTAAATTCACATATTATGATCAAGACTTAAAAATTGTCTGCCCCTTAGCACTATCAAATCAGCATTCTTTCTAAAACGGGATTTACGTCAATAAAATTAAAACGATTTTGTATAGGAAATAAAAAAAATATTCTCTCAACATAAGTGTATACATTTGAATACATGTAATAATTTTAACCGAAAAATGTGAATATAGTCTTAATTATTCTGTACATTATTTACCTTTTCACTTCTGTATTGCATATTTTCATGTTACTTATGCGAGGACGAGTTGTTTTAATTTTACGAAAAATCGGAGTAACTTTTCGTGTTATTTAAATATTAATAATAAATTAGCAACTTTATAAAGATAATTAAAAGGGAATTATAACTTTGGTAAAGTAATTTTAAAATGTAAATTTATGCGTATCAAGTTCTGCACGACAATTTTTTACTCGACATTTAAAAAATAACTTTAGTTTAAAAATTATGCTCATGCGATTCAACGTTGGTCGGAATTCACCATCGATTAGGAGTCGCTATGAGATTTCATCTTATTGACAAAAAAATGATGATACTCGTAGTCGCTCTATAAAACGAGACGGTCATAGGCGCAAATAGTGTTTGAAGTTTGGGGTGGCTGAAGTCTTAGTCCACCATCCCAAACACTCTTTAGATTTCTATATCAATTCAAAATTTTCAAAAAATTTTGGGGGGCTATACAGAATTTATGGTGGGGGATTAGCCTCCCTAACCCCCTTCCCCGGTTATTTGCGCCTATGGAGAGGGTACAACAGAAGAAGGTGGCAAATCTTTAACCATCTATGACGTTGCACGGAGCACATTATAAACATTATAGAAATAGACGTTTAAAAAAAATTCTGTAATAAAATATATTTAATACATTTTTTTTAAACATTTTTTTTAGTTTTCCAATTTGTGTTTAACTGTACCGTACAACGTTGAACGTGATCCATTAAATATATATAAGCGTTTTGAATGTCAGTTTCATGGCTTTTTATTTCGATCTTTATAAATAAATAGATCCTATGCTCAATTACAAAACCCAAAGTCGTTCCGGTTGAACACGTTTATTCATCGTAAGCAGTATGATAATTATGCAAAACGTTTGAAACACTTAAAGGATGGTAAAAAAATAATAATAAAATAATAATAATTTACAATACGGTCGGTCTGCAATATAAATTAAACTTTGTAATTCCGAACCGTTTTAGCTTCAAAGAGGTATTCACATACCACGGATTTTAAAACGGTAATTTTTACCACGAAAATTAGTTGTATGTTGGCATGTCTTCATTTTTGTGTAAAAAAGAAGCTCATTTTGTGAATAGCGATGTGTATGTATATAGTCATACGAAAACGTTTGATATACAAAATGTTTACATTTTAATTTTGTAAAATGTACCATAACCTAAATGCAAATGGATTCGTTCTTTGGATAATTATATGAATAAAACGGTTGAATCAAAAAACCGCACGCTTTTAACTCTTTCCTCGTGAAACGTCGATAATCACTGAACACGAGTTTACTTCTGAAACGTCTATACTCATTAAAATATAAAACAAGTATATATATATATATATATATATATATATATTAGCTTCAGCAAAACACTGAAACGCATGTTTTAGCTGTTGCTTTTTTTCAAATATTCCTTTGCACACATTACTTTAAAAAAAAAAATTAAAAACTCCAATCGAACACAAAACTATATTTTATATAAGATCGAATTTATCACCTACGCGTCACATATTGTTGTACTTATAATTTTGTGAACGTTTTAAAAAAAAAATACCAAAACCTGATAATTGAATGGGCTTATGCTAGAAGGTCATCAGTCCATTTTCGTAAACTTTTGGAAAAACAAAAGAAACTGCCTACAGACCAAATATGAGTTTGATTTACAACATTACTCTTCTGAATCAATAAAAGAGGTTATTTATAACTCATTTTATAAATTTATTTATGCTGCACGAATTTTGGCAAAGATTTTAAACCTGTGGACTGATGCCTTTCTAGCATGAGGCGAGGTAACCGGAAAAACTTGGTTGGTTTATTTCATCAATAAACATCACAACATTTAAATATTAACTTTATTTTTATAAACAATCATTACTATAAAAAATGAAGGTTTGAAATACATAATTCAAGCTTTAAATTTCGTATTTTTGTGAAGTCCTGGCATTTTAAATTATTAAATATTATATTGTTTATGAATATTGCCTGATTCTCTTACGTCGGAGTAGTAATATGAGTAATATACTTAAACAAAAAAATATATAATTAATGCTGTACATAAAGACATGCCAAAAAAAAAATTGCGAGTATATATACGTAATTAATAAGTAAAATCAATTAGTGTACTGTTTATAAAACAAACAATTATTGATATGGAGGTTTTAAAAATAAAAGTTTGCTGGCTCAAGTGTGAGTTTTTTGTTTTTATTTTGGCTCGAAACCACGAGAAATAATTTTTAATTTTAACCGACTAAGTTATAATAATATAATTGTTCGATGCTGCGTGTTCTATGGATTCACTAACGAAACGTATAATACGCTGATTTTGAAGAATCGTCTCGTATGATATGATGTAACAGATAGATAATCGTATGAACCTTATCAAACCTATGGAATTGCTTGGGTATTGATTTCACTTTATCCGTTTCTGACATGGACGGGATTTAAAACGTTATTTGACGTCTGTCTACAAAAACGGTGAAAGTTTAAAAGTACCTAAAGCGTTTGGACTTATTTGCTACAACACCACGCCGGCCAGTGGGCGGTGAAAAATATCTTTTAATTCAATTTCAACATAGGACACATTCGGTTTTGTCGTTATACGTGATACAAATCAAAGTGTTATTTTCACTTACACGTATTTCAAAGAAAAATGTCGAATAATTTATGGTGTCAAAACGAAAAAAATAAATAAAAATTTCTGACACGTCCAACACAGAATAAATAAAATAGAAAAATTATTTAGATATTCTACTCAAAAGGATCTGGATTTTTTTTTTTTTTAGGATTGTATAATTAGACGTATTTTTTTAAATCGGTAATCGTTACATGTAGGATATAAAAAATAAATACCTTTGGATAGATAATATCGTGGTAAACGGTGTTCTCTTATGACTTTATTCATTTTTAAAACGTGTAAAATATTTTTGTAAAAAATGATTGCTTTTTACTACGATTTCACTTGTAGATATCAATCGATTTTTCGTGTCGGAGATTTAGTCCGTCGAGATCAGTGTATGATTATATTTTCAACGTTTTTCCTTTTTTTTTTTTTTTTTTGCTGTTAACTAGGACTGAAGAACGTAATTTAGTTGACAACGAGTCTGTTCGCAATTGCCGCCTGCACCTGTTAAGTGGTTAGAGCCATTAAATATGCAAATCAAAAGGCTTTTGTATATATTCCGAATTCTAATGTCTGCGGAGCACGATATCGCTACTTGCATAGTTTTACGTAATAGTGCGACTCTAACCTATACTTAACGAACCGAGTTTAGTTTATCAATTCATCAATATTATATAAGATTATCACAATTATTAATCGAAACTTTTTTTTTTTTGCTTTATTGTATTGACATTTTTCCATGTATACGTTGGTATGTAATTATGTATTACGAAATTATAAATATCAGGAAAACTCATGTACGATGTAAAACAAAAAAAAAAAAAACCGTACCTGCATTACTTAACTTCTGTCTGTATTTATAAAACTTATTTTTCTTTTAACGAATTTATTAAGATTTTAAAAGTTAAATATTGTTAAAACGTTAAATATTTTATTATTATTATTATTATTAGTCGAAAGTATACTACGTGAAGAAAACAATTGGTTTTTGGTTAAAAAAAAAAAAATTATTTCATTTCAAAGTTTTCAAAATATTATGTCGATAAAATAATATTAACCCGTCGTACGTATCGCTATGATTTGTTACACGATTAGTAAGTATCGCGTTACCATCACGTCTACATAGTCAACTTTTGTTCCCGTGAATAATTTAATGAGCTGAGAGTAGGGAAAATATGGTTAAAAAATGTTTTGTTTCGTTATATTTTACATTACATTTTATTATAACATGAGGTATATATTATTCAAATTTTCTATTAAAACGAATAAACAAATTTTTGATAATAAACAAAATGCATATTTTAAATGTTAAATAAAATGTTGTTCTTTTTATAACTATTAAAATATAATTGTTAAATAAAAACAATAACGAGACCTGTTTAAGCAATATATTAAGAGGTAATTACAAATATTTCTTTGTTTTCTCCTGTCGCGTTGCTGCTTGTTGGGCATGTACATGTGTATGATATTCTTTACATACATCTACATGTTTTCCACAGGACGCGAACAACATTATCGTTACTGCGAACATTGATCAGCGTGCAATACACGCTATTATATTACGTTTAGATTTATTTCATTTGGTTACTTTGATCTCATATTATTTCATTTATTATTACGTTATGTAGTTTCAAAACATATTATTATTATATAATAATAATATTGTATACGAACAAGTGGTCGTCAATATGAATTTAATGTTATCGAAATGTTAACAGCGATACCAATGACGGGTTAATTACAAGGTGTATTATGTCGCTAATAACAAGAATATACATTATTGTTTTTGGAATGTCAATTTCAAACAAAATTTCTGAATAGGTACGCAATATGTCCACGTGATTCATGAAATTTAAAATACTTTTCTAACATGACGTAAGACGCGATAAAGTGCGCTCAACAAGAAAATAAAAAAATCATTATTCGGTTTGAGATCCAAAGAATACAGGCCTAAATCCGAGAACTACCAGTGTCGTTTTTATTTCAAACGAAATATCTTCGATCGATTTTCTATATCAAATATCAAATTCGTACGAAATTGTATATAGAGATTCTGTTCTTTTGATATCCCGTTTTCAGTAATAATAATAAATATTAAAAAAAAAAACAGATAAAAATATCGATTATTCACGTGACGTACTGAATAATTCGTATAATACATAAGTTCACCGTCAAAAACTCGCTCGTGTTATAATATACACGGTGTATATAATATTAATTGTATCGGCAAATAATTCGTAAAACATTATGTCGAAAAGGGTGGTCAGTTTTATGACGTCTACGCGCGCGTTTCAATAAGTCGATTTATTCCAATTTGCAAGCAAAAACAAACAAGACGTGATTTCGTTTTAACATAAATAAATAAATACCAGATAAAACTGTCGATATTTTGAACTTAATGTTAAATTGAAAACATTATTTATGTAGAGATGAATTATTCAGATGCCTTTAAGGAGACCCGGGAATGACGGCGGGAAGAAATCATTTTCTTTTAGGTTCCCATTTGTCTTTCACTAAATGTCTAAACGTCTCGCTAAAGTTATGAATAAAATGAGAAAAATAAAATTATAACGATAAATAATAAAAAAAAATCCCGTTTTATTATATTTTTTTGTTCAGTATTAATGCGTATATACATTAACGTTTATACCTGAATTGTTTTTTTAAATTCTGAGCGGAGCGAGCAATGTATTGGTTTTACAATGATGTGTTTTTTTTTTATGCCTCTACCCGAAAATTCTACCAGAAGGAGTGCTCTGATCTTTTCGTGTAGCACCTTTTCTGATTGCAAATTATATCTAGTTTTTACTGAAAAGATGTCATTTTTCAATTTTTTAATACTTTTTTCAAAAGTTAGGAAAACTACCAAAAATTACATAAAAACCCTAAAAATGAAATTTTGTCTTAATCGATTGTCGTTTTTTTCTTCGTTTATTTATTACACCAAAGCTCCGCTCAGAATCGTTTTATCGAATGCAATGATTTATCATTGCTTTCAAATTTATAATAAAAACAAAACTCTAAAATCTTTATCCAAGTAATCCACTTAAGCGATATCCACAACAATCCACGGCTCGCTACCTTTTTTAATTGTTAACTTTCTGTAATCTAGAATATTTTCAACAATTTCTGTTGTCTGTTAACAATTTTATTATTGCTGTGTATGTAGATACATGAATTGAGTATTCCAATTGAAGTTTGTTCACTACAAATAACATTGACATTCGCGAATGTAATTCTATATCGAATGTGCGTTTAAATGTGCTAATAAAAGTCGAAAATAAATCGATTAATCCTTTTTAATAAAACCGTTTACATTAATAAATATTAATATTAACTTTGTTTCGTTACATATTTTCAAGTGTGGATTGTTGTGATTGTTTTTATCCAAAACAATTCTACCATCAATAATACTAATTTAAGTACATCATTATTCGGCTTTTAATGTTTTTTTTTTCATAACGAAACGCAATGAAAACATATATCTGTGAATATTTTTATAAAAATAAAATACTAATTCTATATGTACTTTATATGCATTTTATATTATTAGTTCTAATAAATTAGAAAAGAGTCCCCATTATAGTATACTCTAATTCCGCAGAACAGTAGGATTATTATAGCGCGTTTACTTACCTATTGCATGCCTATATCACAGGCTCTAAATAAATTAAATAAATTTCAAACCGTGGTTTCGATTCCTGTGACGTATTCTAAATTATCGACGATACAACTATTAAACATTTTTTTAACTTACCGATTACGTACTTTTATTATTATTATTTAAAAAATATATATATATATATATATAATAGTAATTCACTGTAAAGTTTTTCTCTTCGAGTATTCATCACATACGGTCATATTTCTAGGATAATCTCAGAAGTAAAACTATTTGTATTGAAATGGTTGCTGGTATGTCACGATGTCTTTCTATACTTCGGTACCGAAGAGTCTCGAACTTCTTTGAAAAATTCAGGGATAATGACGTCGAGTTTCGAGTTCTATGTATAGTGGTAATGGTAACGAAGTGGGTAGGATAATACGAATGGTCGGGTTGCGTATATTTATTTATACCTATGCATAAGATCAACGCCAGAAAAAACGATAATAATTCATATAAGTTATAAACTTATAACCAAAGAAAGCGCTGACGAGTTTTACATATAATGACGTCTCTTTTCCATTATAAAATGAGAACGAAAAGTTTTAAGTTGTAATTTTTCAAACAAAAAAAAAAAACACTTTACACAGTAAAAAAAAAATGATCAATAATAGGTTAGTTATTATTTAAATTACTCATTTACATGGACTTTTTTTGCTTTATCCAATGAAATCATAATATTAGAAATATTATAAACCAATATTAAAAAAGAACTGTTGAGGTCAAGTATTGTAAAAGCTCAAATATATATTATATATTATATATATATATATAGTGCGAACATGTGTTTTACTTTAATAAAAATGATAATTCAAATTGGTTAGTCGTTAACTTATCCATAAACGGTAATGGGACGATCCCAGAAGACAACGATGGCCAGACATCGTTACGTATTTCTAATATAGAAATTTTGGTTAAATATTATATTGAAAAACTGATATTGGTCTACTGCTAAACAAGCCTCTTTCCTGGTATTTAAAACGAGCTATTTTAGCTCCCACACATGAGTAGTCCCATAATTCATTTTATAAAAGAAGCAATTATTTGAACCCACAAAGACTTTTAATTGATACACGATTGTAAATGAACGAACCACATATATTATGATACTGAAGCAACTGTTTGGCAGGATGTGCTGCTAGATAAAGAGCCATTACCCCCAGCATAGGCGCAATTTAGGGGGAATTGGGGGGCTAAGCCCCCAATGATGAATTTAGCCCCCTCAAATATTTCCAAATAAATTCACTATGTTAAAGTAGAGGATAAAGAATTGGTTACGTACGTCGACGTCTCAGGACCGATTTTCGAATTCTTCTTTAATTTATATTGAAAAAGACATTTCTAAAGAACTTAATACGGAAGATATTTTAAATAAATTTGACAGTTCAAATCACCGTATACAATTATAAGTATTATTACATAATATATGTATATTTTATTATAAGTACTTTTATAAATAAATTAAATATTTTTGTAATTAAGTGTAATTAAAAATTACCGGGTTCAAAATATATGAAGAAACATACGATTTTTTTATAATAATGTATAAAAATATGTTTTAATAGAAAGTTGTAATTAGAGGTTTTAACTGGTCTTTTTTTTTGTTGGAAATTTTAGCCCCCTCAAATTTAAAACCCAAATTGCGCCTATGACCCCCAGTACCTGATCCCACTATTTATTTACGCCTTGAATTTTCGATCAAAATTTGTTTTGCACTAACAAATATCAAAACACAAGGCTAAAACTTTAAAACGGCAGGTGTCAATTTTCGAACCCCGTGGCTCTCTCACGGGCGCAAATTTATGTTCGAGAGTCATCTCCAAAAATGACCTACTTCCTTCTCGCTCCAAGAGGATCCACCCGAAATGTTGTTTACACTAAATAAAACTCGACTTCTGGTTATTAATTATATATTTTTTCCTGTATTGGTAAAGTAAATAAATATAAATATTGAATTGAAAAAGCACAAAATTGGGTTAATGCAGGGCGATTCAGGGAGTATTTTAATATTTCGAAGATATTGCACCTTGACGCGAAGTGTAGCGTGTATTTTCCCCAATACAGAATGAACAAGAAAAACACAAAATTTTCGTCCAAACATTATTAAAACCGTTCATCCGATAAATTTGAAAATCAAAAACAAATTTTAATTCATAAGAGTATTTTATAGTGGACCAACGAAAGCAGCTGCGAAGGACCACGTCTGCTGCAGTAGTGGTCTGCTGCCGCAACAGCAGCAGCACCATATAAATAATATATTATTATACGTTTCTTGATTATCGTTTTTACTCTATCGTTTCCCGGCTTCCCGACCACCCCGACCACCTGCCACGGGCGTGACCGGAAACACTGAAATAGCTGCAGTAGTTTATGTCGCCCATTTCCTTTTTCCCATCTCTTCAAACGGGTCGGTATAACTACGACAACGACATCGATGTATATATCGAAAGTCGGCTCGTTAAACCGTTTTTTTTTTTGGTTTTGTTATTTTATGCAATACACAACCCGGCAGGACGAACTTCTTTAGAGATGACGAAAATCACATAGAACTCAAACCTAACGTCTATGTATATGCAAACGATCGAATGGACTTATACCACATCCCTTCCCTTCTGCACACCACCAAACACACACAGCCGCAAAAGACTTTGGTTTCAAGTCGCGGATACTACTGTATAATGTTAATAATAATATAAAAGGATTTTTTTTTCTTTAATTATATTGGAAATATTTAAAAAGTGAATTTTCACAAAAAGCATATTTCCACATTGTTTTGAAATCGTGGAAAAACTTATATTGCGTGTTAAAAATGCATAACAGAATATTTTGTAATAAGTATAATAATAACCTTATTAATGACTATTAACATAGCCTGAATATTTAATGGGTTTTATTTAAATTTTAATAACGTTATAATATAATGATTTTTACTTCCGCCGGTGGTGTATGTATATTTACCAGTATTTGATAAACATACATTTATTTTACAATCGGCTATTTGTGAAAACGTAGTTTTTATGGATTTATTCTTTTTATACAATGTTAGTGATGTTTGTTTTTTATAATAATGAAAACACAAATAAGTAATAATACTAATGATTATTATTTTCCGTTTCGTGCAATTTGACTAGCTAAAAATTTAATACAGGTATACTATATTATTTTGATAGAAAACGAATATCAGATTCTGTGATTTAATATTGTTATTTAAATAAATTGAATATTGCGTGCACTTGTTATGATTGATCCGATATTTTGCTTTTTAATAATTATAATTGTTTTTTTGCTACAGTAAAGTATTATATAAGATCCGTCAGATAATCCTTTTCGTCGACTTGCTGAGTTTCCATAATATTTTATTAGGTTTGAACCTAATTTCTTGTGAAATATTTTGGATTGACCCCAACTGGAAGTTCCTAGATACGAGAGTAACAGAATAGTGAATTTTGAATTTTTAGTTATTTATAGATCAATATACATGGTATCTATAAATTTATCTAGATAGATGCATCATATTTTAATTCCATATTAATTAACATGTATTGCCATATTATCTTATTTAGGTGTTATTTTAATTCTCTAAACTCAACATCGATAACATTTGAAATTTCAAAATAATTTAGTTATTTGTCTAAAGTTAGTTATACGTGGTTTTGTTATAAACCTGTTTCATGTAACGTTAAGTAAATACACAACTTTTAACTTTGAATTGTTTAAAATTTCAATTATAATTTTTTAAGGACATTTATTCATTTATTCAGGGCATCTTCTTTACTTTTTTTTTTCATGAATTTCTCACAAAATTCGATTATAGTATTACATTATAAGATTTTTTGGTTACTTCACAAATCTTATTTAAAGTTGCCAAAGAAAATTTACTTTTACAAAAACATATTAACAGATAATAAGTGTTATTTTATATTCAAATATCTGAAGCAAATTTTTATGGTTCAACGTAACAGTTCAGTATATATTAGTAAAATATATTTATCTGATATATTAAAATAATTAAATAACATATAAAAACTATTTTTATTATCAGATTCAAAACTCAAAGATTACATCAGATTCAAACTTTACACCACTGCATGATCCATAATTCCATTACATCAACTGTATTTAAAATTGTATTAATTAATATGTTTTTATTTATTTAAATTTAAAAAAAAAAAACAAATTCGTGTGTATAAAATAAATGAATAAAAATCTGTTTTCGTTCTTTTATTATTGAATTAGTTTGAATTTCCGTGGCATTATAATCCCAACACCAATTATAATAATATGAAAAATATGAATCACCATTTATTCGTCATATGGTGAATTACCCAAAACTTCACTATATACATACCACATATAGCATAAAATATATTATATAAAAAAGAAAAACCACAGAGGTCCGATTAGACAAAATCTGGTATAAATCGAAATCTGTAATTTCACAAATACACAAACTCTAATCACGTAGAAACATAAAAAATATGTTTTCTCCATAATTTTTAACAGTATCACTATTTATTTATTTTTTGAAAATCAATGTTTTCTATATGTGCGCACTGCGAATAATTTCATATTTTCTTTCGAAATTTAAAAAAGTCCGATATATTATTTATTATTCAATTATTAACGATGTCGTGCATTGCTTATACGTTTTGACTGTTATTCCTGAATTGAGACTGAAACTTCTTAGTACTGAGTTTTGTATTATTTTAAATGTACATTACTATATACGTTTATGGTAAAACAATTTAAACAAAATAAACATTTTTGATTTTATCGATTTTTTGTACGTATATAATTTAAATTATTATTGTTAAAGTAGCTGAATTACTTTTTCCATTTCCACAGGGTGCAATTACATATCAAGCATGGTTCTTTTAACACGAAAATGCATAACTACTCAAAAAATTGAAATATACTTTAATGATCAAATAACGCTGTATTTAAAAATATTAAATTGTAATTATTTTCGATATTCCGTAATTTTTGGTTTTAGTGATAACTACTGAATTGAAAATATGTTTTTGTTTTCAATTAACCTTATTAAATGTTAATTATATTCTAAGTAAATGTTATAAGATTAATTTTCGTACTATATACGTTATCCAATTGAATATCATTGCAATAAAATGTCATTAGAACAGTTTCCATTTTTTAAGAAATTTAGTGACAACAATGTATAAATAATCATATTATGTTAATGGCAATTTACAAAAAAAATTAATTAAGTTTTTGTATTTTACAAAATTTGTTGGATATTATTTTCACTGAAATCAAAGTTTCCCATAGTGTTTTTATCAAAATTGATATTTCTAGAAGTACTCGATACACTCAAAATAATTTTACAATTGTCTTTACTGTATTTGCCTATCGTCAACATTGTAAACACAATTTATTTTTACCTCTAAAATAGTAAAAACTATAATTTATCGATTATTAAATTTATTTCAGTCTCATAAAAATAAGTGTTTCGTTCTAATAAAAATCAATTAGAATTAAAGTGCATTACTAATACAATTAACATACCGTTAATTAAATGAGTTTACATACGATAAATGTATTGTGAATTTTTGTGTATTTATTGTATTTACATTTAGTATGTACAGTAGATATGATCATTTGTAGATTTCTTTATTGTATAAATCGTCATAGTAAGCTACTTAAACGTGAGGAATTTATATTTAAAAATTTACTCTGTTTTATTACATTATACTATAATTAAATTTCGTCTTGTTTGGTATTTCTGCAAGACATTTTTGGTTTAATCTTTATTTTTATCTTTATTTAAGTTTCTAAGATACTGGCGAGAGTAAATGATGCTGAACATTTATCGAAATTTTTTCCGTACAAGCAATGACTTATCGCCATTTTAAAATACAAAATTCAAACACAATTCTCCACGATTATATCGCCGCCCGTTATTTTTATCTTTTATTTCAAAATTAAATTATTTCGACCGAATGTTCTAATAAATGTTTTCATTTTTGCGTACCTACGAAAATAATATAATATTACGGAGTATATATAATTGGGAGAAAGTCGTTTCATGAAAAATAACACGCTGTATTGCATTAAATGTATAGTACAAATTTTGTGAAGACGTAAAAATGATAAAATTAACAATTACAGCGAACAAATGGTTTTATTTTTATTTTTTTTAAATGCCTGCTTATTTGCTATTCGATAATGTTATAATATGTATGATATGCGTGTGTATATATAAATAACAAATTAAGCTATTCATTTATAGATTAATTCAATTACTACGAAGAAATAATAGTGCAGTAACAATTTTATGCAAAATATACCAACCGCGAGTTATTAAAATATTTACAAACTGATTGTCATATTTTTTTAGGTTTAATTATTATCTATAAAGACTATAATGGTTTTATGATTTCCTGCAGTTAGAAAAAAAAAAAACCAAGATAAATCACAAGACAATCCCATAATCATCCTTATTTAAATTCTAAACGGTTTAAACGTTTTAAATATTATAAAAACTTCAGAAACAAAATAGATTGTGGTATAACATATAGAATTATACAATATAGTTAACGATTACGTATTCCGGACGAATTAAGAAATGCACCCGGATGGTTTCGCCGTCATTCAGCGTTGTACGTGATTAAAATTATTTAAAAAATGGTAAAAAAAAATATATATTTTTACGTGTATACAGTAATAATTTAATTTGAATTGTATAATAGGGTTTCATTTTTTCGACGGATAAGACGCGGTTTGTAGAATAATAATACAATTTATGAATTCGATTATAAAGTACTGAAATCCGAAAGTTTTAACTAGGTACGAAATTATTACTTTGATTTTATACATAATAACATATTTATTAACGTAGTCTTTATGACCAGCTGATAGTTAACGTAATAGTGACTGAAACAAAATATATATTTTCTATTATTTTTAATATCAAAACCGACAAGCCAATATATATATTTTTTTTTTACTTGTAACGTAATATATTATAGAAAAACACATTTCCAGTTTAAATTATTATACTACGTCACGTACAAATTATGTGTACGTAAATTTTTATGCATGTGTGTGGTCTCTTAAAAATGCGAATAGTAGGTTTTGACTGTAAACTGTAGAGTGACCATCTGGGGTATAATGGCGCACGTTGTAGGATTAATTATGAATAATTACAAATTTACCATTCCGTTTTCTGGTCTTATTATAATTTTTCTTTTTTATTTATTTTGTTAAAATAACGCGAACCTTTTTCAAAATAAATATTTCATCGTTTGATCGAGTTCTGATTTCAATATAAGACCAATAGTATTATTCTTCATCGTTAGGTCTAACATTTAAATATGTAGTGTACATTGTACATATTGTACAAGACGTTAAGTGCCACTTTTAATTTAAATCATTTTTTTTTTGTTTCGTACAAGTAGACGGGAACAAATTTCAACGCGGAAAAACATTGATAAGATGTCAAGATAATACAATAAAATACTTTTTATTTTGCACATCTTTTCGGATTAAGATTGAGCAGTAATTTAATCTATTTTCCTACTTGCGTTTTAAAATATATATATATATACTATTATAAAAAATTTTAAGGGGTTTTCTACGACCGCGCTAACAAGCAAATAATGGCTGAAATTTTTTACTGTTATTCCTGGCAGTCTGCTGAAGGTTTTAGTACCACTTTTGTTAATAAAAAACAAGTCTGGAGGGAGTGTATTGTATTTAAATGTTCCAAATTTCTGACGACACTATTTAACATTTTTCCAATTTTTTTCCACAGGGTAGTCCCAAATACCCTCCTGAGTGTCACCATGTCACCCGACTTTTCATTTTTTTTTTGTCTGAGGGGAGGGAGAGGGGAGGGATTGTATATTTATGTTCCAATTTTGTTACGACACTATTTAACTTTTTCCCAATTTTTTTTCACAGAGTGGTTCCAAATACTTTTCCGATTGTCCCCACGTCACTGTAATGTAAAATGTATTTGGCAATTTATATTACTACACTTGTATATTATAAGAAAACACTATTATGTGCACGAATTCTCTATAAGATAATTAAATCAATTAATTTTTAATATACAATTTCAATGTTATAAATATATAAACAATGTCACTACACTAAAATCCATTTTTGTAATACAAAAAAAAAAAAAATACTATTTATACTCGATTTTAGTATGAAAAATACAAATTTAGAATTTGTTTTGTAACAAAAAAAAACATAAATCTATTATTAATTGTGCGCCATTTTTTTCTATATTATGCGCACTTTTACCTCGAACACGTGACGAAATGGTGAATTTACGAGTATCATCGGTTAATTAATTTTTATCTAAAATCATTGGTAAAATCGAAGTTCGATTGAAAAATTTTAATTCGGTATAAGAATAATTATAATAGGAAGACAACTTGGACAAAATTTATACAACACCTTTGATACTACAAAATTCATTTGTTTCTTGTGTCAATTTGGCACCTTGGCTTTCCCATGTATAAGAACATCGGATTAGTATTATAATTTTGCAATTTTTATGTAAAAATATTCTCACCGCCATAAGTATGCATGATACATCTAACTCATTATAGAGGTATCAAATCCATGATACAACACCCGACCCTGTAGCATTTACTTTAAATAAGTGCCAATATTTCACAACAAATATTTATTTCATAAGTTTGAAAATTTTCCACTTCGGTAATAAGCTGTCATCAAAAAGTAAATTAAAAATTGTACGTATTACGCAATATCTCAACTCGCGTGTATCCGTAACATCTATACAGAATAAAGTACGCGAGAACGTTATTATATTAATATTAATATACGAGTAGAATATTATGCTATTTGCGAATTATAAAAAAGAATTTGTAAATCAATAGCGGGATATTGAAACCGATTTAAAGTCGTGCCAAAGCATTACGGAAACAACCATTAATGGTATTTTTTTTATACTTATACTAATTATTTTAAACTTTTTTGCTACCGATTTATTCAAAAATTGATAAGTTTCGGCCATTCGGAATTATTGTGACAATATTTAGAAATTCGAAAAACGTGACTTTTTTATTTACTAAATTTCCCCCTAGTTTTTCGTAACTCCGCCATATTTTTCCATTCCGGGAGAAAGTCTCAAAACTATAAAATAATTATCACAAAAAAAAAAAAAAAATAATGACATTTCAAAATGTCAAGAAATGCTTTAAATTTATAATTAAGATTTCAATGGTATCATTCTGCATTCTTTCGTAAATTTCTGGAGAATTTACGGTTTTTAGTAATGTTGGGAGTTCAAAAAGAAATTTATGAAACTCTGCGCGTGTAATATTCTGGAAATACTCTTCTGAAGTTAACATTAAGTTTAATGCTTTCTACCAAAAAATCACCTGCTTAAAAAAATTATTACGGAAATTATTATTTGTATTGATTCATTCATTTAATGGATGACTATTGAATATTCAATAATAGAAGAGCATATACATTTTGTATTAAAATATTTTTTTTCTCGTTTCAAACACATCCAAATCCTTCGATTTTACTTCTAATTTTCCGCTCTTGCATTTTGTTTTTTTTTACTTTTGTCCAGATTCCATTCAGAGTAATGGATTCTTTTTTAAATAAATATAACTTTCATGATCGTCATTTTACGTATTATTTATATTTTCGTACTCAACAAAAAACGTTTAAAGGTTCAGGATGACAGCTTTACAATAAAAATGCGTCATATAATGCGTTGGTCTATTTTTTCACAAAATAAAACCAATAAAATATTTAAAATTATGACTACCAATATATATGAATATATAATATATATATATATATTTTTTTTTTTTGAAAATATATTTTAAAGAAATTCGGTCGCGAAATGATTTTTGAGTTGATCGCGTTTTAAGGTTTTCATATTACTATAAATTTAAAAGCAATGATTGTACTCGATAAAAACGATTCCGAGCTTGTGATATAATGTATTAGCTATATGCTAATGTATTGTATTAGATCACATTGGATAAGCTAGCTTTGGGAGCTAAAGTATTATTATTTATTAAAATTCCTAATATAGACACATTTAGTTTATATCCAGTGTACAATTTAAATATATTTAAATACGTTTAATACTTATGATACATCTTCATCGAAATCGCCATTAATTCGACTGGACGAACAATGTGAAAGTGAATTTTTACAAATGCCTAAAAAAAAAAATTAATTTGAGAAAGACCGACAAAGAAAAAAAAAACAAAAAAACGTAGGTTAAATGAGATTGAGGTAGAACAACAGAATTGTAAAAAAATTGTGATAAACGATTTTTTTTTTTTAAACGTAGCTAAAATAACGTATGACTGACGTACGTCAAGTAATTTGTATTTAATTTAATAAGAATATTTTTAAGTAACGCAAAATGTAATATGAATACTACCATACCAAAAATTGAAAATAACGTTTTGAAATTTTTTTTTTGTAGTAGTTTAGTACAAAATTACATATTTTGAAAATTTCAAGATTCTAGGGTAATTGTTTATAGAATTATGGAGAAAAATTACATTTTCACCGTTTTTATGTAATTTTTTGGTAATTTTTGAGTTTTCTTTTTTTTTTATTACTTTTGAGAAAATCAAAAAATGACTTCTCTAAAATACCGACTAGAAAAAAATCTACTATACCGAAAAATGATTAATCGTGTAAAGACCGGAGCAATGTTTCTGGTAAATTATTTGATTATATTGCGTCGATCCTCGTTTAATATGTTTTTGAATGCCGAATAGAACTCAAAACGAATAATCCCGCGAGACTTGTGATACGACTTATGGAAACACTCGTGTTTAACACAGTTAAAAACCAGTTTTTTTTTTACTTGAATATTTAACAGACAGAACATATTTCCTTAAAATCTGTTATCGTTCTACGAAAACCATCACCGAAAATGGTAAAAAAAAAAGAAATACACTAGAAAAACGTTCTTTACGAATTCATTGAATTGACTTTTCGTGACATTTAATACTGCCCGAATTATCCGTAACGGGAATGTAAAAAGCACGTGTGATACGTATAATAATTGTTGTGTGTTTTCAAATGAATCGTATTTATTCTCGGGAATTAGAATTTTGTTGATTTTTTGAAAATTGTTTTTATTACGACACGATTGCGCGGTCCGTGTTGTTTGAGGACTTTGTGAAGAGGGAAAATTCGTTCGGTGTCGCAAGATTTTCCATCTTAAACACATACGATTTTGGACGATAAATTCGCGGTAGCAAGTTCACAAACGATTCAATTTTACAAGCGCGATTCGTTATTGATATATATATATATATATATTTTAGATGGTTTACATAAAGAATAAAAGAAAAAAGTAAGACGAGACACGATCGCGTCGTTGCAGTTTGTTATTTTTCTGAAGTGTGTACAGATACAGTCGCCTCGCATACTGGCAGATTCTGAAATCAAACGAAAACGAAGGAAATTCGCCGAAACCGTATCTGAATAATACGTTTGAAATGCCGTGGTTGCGCGCGGATGGCAGAGATGAGTGTGGGCAGGATATCGTCGTCGGTGTACGTACACAAAGCGAACATGTATATATATATATATATATATATATATATATATATATATATATATTTATATGTAAGGCGAGAGACGAAAACATAGTTATTTCAAAGTTGCAAAATAGTGCGCAGAGAATGGAAAAAAATATGTCTATATCGCACGCTACCGTGTTAGACCCCACGGACTCGTCTTAAAAATAAACGATCGCGGCGGGTGCAGTTTCTGAGACGCGGCGTTACGTACGAATCACGATAATTGAATTATATGAATACAAAAAATTTTTCTTATTATTTTTAACCAAAAATCTGGTTCGGTAAATCAGGGACTGGAACCGAACCGAAAAGAACCGGTTTAGAACCGAAACCCTTTGAAAATATTACGTTCGAAACCTAACCGTAACCCTATTTTTTTTTATTTTTTTCAAAACCGGAACCGACATTTGGAAGTACTGGTTTTTATATTATATAACTAATATGTTGTATCGCAAGAGATTATGTAAAAGTCCAATAAATTTCTAATAAACTTCTCAAAAAAATACAAAAATGTATAAACTTTAAATGATTAGACGTGCTACTTATACTGCAGGTTATACTTATATGCTGTAGGTGTAAAAACACACTGAACAAAAAATTGGAATGCTAAAAAAATTATTAAATCCGTAATAATAATAAAATTTTTTCAAATTATAAATTAATATATTATCACTTTTTAATCGTAATTTCGATATTGCGAAGTACAGGTTGGTAACGGTATTAACCGGAACCGGAAGCGAAACCGAAACTGAAATCACGATTTTCATGAACCGGAACCGAAATTTTATTTCTTTCAAGAACCGAACCGAAACCAGAACCAATAAAATCATTAAGGTTCCAGTCCCTGCGGCAGATGCTTTGAATCACTTTGCTTTTCACGATTTTATACATTTCACCGGCGGTTCTTGAACTGTGCTCGAGACGTTGCCCGTGGTACGTGACGTACTTGTGCAGTAATCAAATAATTATTCGGTATAAATTTGAATACTATACTCGAGTATATCGAAACTCACTGCGTACACACTCTCTTGTTCCGGACGCTGAATTAGACGCATCCTTTTGCGATTGATGTCCGTCGGAATAAACCACGTGCTGACATCGCGTCGGAAGAAGGCTGCTGTCTTATAGAAATTCCTACAAACGGTGGTTTAAAAAATTACTGCAATATAACCGGAATTCTTTAGAAACAGTTTGGTCGCACCCACGAAAAGATTGTCCAGAAATATCGAGTGAAGCACAGAGGGTTTAATTCAACTGCCCACAGTACCCATTACATCGATTACTTATAAATTAAATTTGTAAAATATAATAAAAATAAAATCTTAGAGTTTCTGCTCGTAAAATCAAGTATAGTAAAAATAATTACTAATAAGTCTTTATGTACCTACTTACGTTACTTATCAAATAAAAAAATATATTAAAATATTCGTTATAATAACATGACATATTTTGTAAAAATGAAAAAGTTATTCAGAAGAAAATTGGTAAAGGGCCAGTGGTTTGAAAAAGTCCTTCATCCGGAGTGTCCGCGCACTACAAAAGCACAAGAATCACTGCATTACACTAGACTTACGAACAATTTCAGTGTCCTTATATCACCGTACACCGCACCACTGCAGGATACGTCATATTGCTTCGGCAATTATAATGTTATAATAATTAGTCTAATTGATAGGATCGCAGTACGTCTTAAAAAAAATGTCTAAATCTCTTTTCTACTCTCCTTGTAGATAAGCACGACGTAATATTATGTGTTTTTTAAAACAGAATTTTTTTCAGTTGAAGGTGGTTTTGGTGGTTTTGAATAACGCCTGCTTTTGTGGTTATTACTGCGTAAGAACTGTGTACGACCGATTATTATTTACGGAGATAACGCGCATTTGAACTTACCTGGTTAAATATTTTCTGAAGAGAAATTAAAAGTGTCCTGATTTATTCGGTTTTTATAATACATTATAATAAAGTACGAATAATAATATTATAATATAACAAACAATATACTTGAAAAAAGTATTTTGCATTAACGTTCAAGAAATAAGTATATAATTATCTAGTAAAAACTCGGAAAACAAGTGAGTACTAGAAAATTTCTTACATGTTATGAGCAAACAAAACCCTAATATTTACATAAAACGCGAATATACAATATACATCACTGAACTATTCGTATGTAATTTAAATATTCCAATATTTTTATTATTATTTGCGTTACGTTCCTAAATATCATCAGTTATTCAACTATTAAATCAATGAAATCAATAGTGATTTTGAGACGGATAACTAATAATTTAAAAATCAGTTAGCACTTACATTAAATATTACTATTTTAATACTAATATTATAAAGTTAATAAAATTTGTTCAATGATTTTTAAAACGCGCGTAATCAATTCGAGAATTGTCGTAGTAAATGTTCGATAAAATATTTTCTATTGTATTTCATATTATGTAAATGTTACAGTAAAATACGTTAAATTTATATTAACGTTATTGCCCTGAGTTAATATATTATAATGAATAATTTGCAAGGTTTATAACGTTATTTACTAAGGATTTACGTTAATTCCAAACAATATTAGTTAATGATATTAATTATACTTAAATGTTTGTATTATAATATTATTTATTTCCACATGGCGAAAAATTGTGGCATCTTGAATTGCATAATTTCCCAACTACTCGACAAGTTATCTTTGACAGTTTTATGTGGTACAAATTCTACATCTTCCACCATGATCAATATTGTAGAATGAATCGAATGCAAAATATTAAATAACACGTCATTTGTAACGTAATAGAGTACAGTATCGCCATTTACAGATTTAATAAGACGCTCTTTATTATTTATTTTGTAAATAATAAATAAAGTAAATATCATATTTACGTAACATTTGATAATCTTGCATAGATTTTTTTTAATACAAATTTTGAACGTTTAAATTGTTCAACACGATTATTGTATTGGTCATTGGTTATAAACGAGTTATTGTCGCCATACGTTTTTTTTATTAATTATATCAGATATAATATTATTAAATTTGTTTTCATTTCAAGTTCATCCGTATTGAATTGTATTAACAATACGATTCAAAGAAAATAAACTATTACGATATAACGATGCCGATCAGTACCGTGAAAGACTAACAGAAATATCATCTACAATAGGTGCAATAAACGTATAAAAAAAACTATAGTGCCCAAATATAAGCTCACGGATCATCGATAATCTATTGCATACAATCTAACACCGATCGCCATTAGGATAACAACATTTTCCATCATGTGTAAAAATTAACAATAATCAAACCCCAAATGTAATAAAATCACAATAATTACTGGTCTGTTAGGTAACTGTTGTTATTCACTAGGAAATAACGTTATTTCGAAGTATAACATGATTAACTGTAACATATATAATTATATCATTCTACACTTTAAATACAATACGTCAATATTAAATTTCATTAAAACACAACAGAATTTCGTGTAATAATACACAAAATAATATCGAAAATAATAGGGTAAATATTCAATAGATTATATAAATCCACGAGCCTTAATTATCATATTGAAGCATTGAAAACAACGTATTTTTTCGCACGAATTAATTTTTTTTTCTATCGAATATCGCATACGTCATTATACGTTTTCTGTAGTGTTCGGAATATAACGCGAAGTTTCCGAAAGTTCTTTGAATTTTTTTTGTTGTCGATCGACAACGATGGAAAAATACAAATTCTTCGGAATATTTTTCACCGCGTTATTTTCAAACACTTCTAGTGTCCCTGTGATGTATCGCATCCGGAAATGACGGATGTGAAAACGCATTGACCCACATTTCTCTGTGACTCTCTTCTTTGGAGGAAAAAACATTTAATCCGTATATAATATATAAACACTACGTGGTAACAGAATATTACCATATTACCAGGTACGTGCAAAAAGTTATACTTCGGCCCTTCGTTAACGCCTTTATATTGGAGCCAAGTATTTACATACAATACATTTACAATGTATTTACTTGATTGAACGAACAAACAAGCAATATAAATATTTAAGTATTTATAGTTATATACACCAGAGTTATAAATATTGATGTTTTATTGGAACGAGTCAACTGCAGAATATTAAGGCGACCGTTAAATTTTCTATTTATGGTTTAGAAACTAAAATTTAATTTTTATTTTTAATATTACAATTTAGAATTAGACCAGTGCTGTTTTATACAACAAAAAATTATACACCAACGAATGATCAAGAGAAAAGTACAAGAATGCCTACGTAATTTTTTTGTTTTCATTACGGTCCAGGTACATTACAGGCAAATGTAAACATTGCATTTTATACTTTTTAACACTCGATTTTTACAACTATAAGACATTTTAAATTTTTTTTATACATTAACAAGGAATGTAATTTTATGAAAGTGTACACATGTCGGTTTAAATAAAATTCCCGAGTAGAAAATCGTTTAAAGTCAATAGAAGGCGAAGTGGAGAGGCACAGCGATTGTTATCGAAACTGTAAACGTATAACTTCACGGAGAGTGTTTTCCAGACAATAATATCGGCAGATAATTGCAATCGTTTCGTTCGTGGTACCTAGTTATTGTTCACCACCGGCACTAAACAGCGTCCCTTATATATTTGACCAAACGTTCGAGCGTTAATATTATTTATAAGCGGAATTTTGGAGACTGAAAAAGCGTCTTCGTCGTTCACACACGTATTAGTTCTATAGGACGGCGAAGAGAAAAAAAAAATTATTATTGGTTTCCATTTAACAATCGATATTTTATATTAGTTTTTTGTTTCATTCAGGACTGATGATGTGATTTTGAAAATAGTCCATATAAATAACCCGTAAATTGAATAACGATTCTTTATTAAAAACACATTTCGCAAATTGTCAGTGAAATTCGCTCCCCCGATAAAAGAAATACGTTTTTCGTAACGTTTTCGAAAGATAAACAAAGGAATTTTTTAATTAAATTCGAGCGTTCGGTGCGAGGTAACAATAATTGTATACACGCCGTGTCCGACGGTCTGTCGGAAACGCTAAAACGAAAAAAGGAAAGGCATTTTTATATATATATATATACACGTGAATTGTACAATAATAATAACAAGGCGTTTCGTCAAAACAACTGTAGGCTGACGATAAAAGTCCCGAGTGAAACGAGAGAATCGTCATTGTACACCGGCTATAACGTCTTATTGTATACGATTATACGTAAAATATAAATGCTCTATCGGTCCGTCTGGTGTAACCGTTATAGTGGAAAGGCGGCATAAGTCGTCGTTTTAATTAATTTTTATAGAATTTTCTGTATATTTCGTGCTTTTCGAATATATTTATATTAAATGATTTATTACACACACACAGTGGTGTGCCTAGGAATATTCAATGAGCGGATGTTATAAGTGAATAGTAAAAATACATTTTAATGAATTGTCATGGTAATATCAAAAGCTTATATGTTATTTATGCTCCAAGCTCTCCAAACTCGTTTCTAGCTTATAATTGTTTACATTTGTAAATTGTGCTATAATTAAAATGAATTTAAATTATAACACACTAATACCAAGGTGTTCAATTAACATAACACCGTTAAACTGAAAAAATATATTGCATTTTTAAAAATGAACAAAAAAAAACTTAGAAACTAGGTTAACATACACTTACTCAATAGCTTTAAACAGCTATCAGATTTTTAGACAACGTTTCCATGCTTAACATTGTAATAATTGTTTTATAATAAAAAAATATGTAAAAGCAAAAATTATTTTGTAAGTAAGTTGCAATTAATTAAAAAAGCAGTAAAGGTCAATACTAATTTATCAACTAGGTATTACTATACGTGTGGTATCACTGTATAATAAGTGATAGCTACTAAATAAAGTAATAAATACTGAAAGATTAGGCATATTAAAAATATAGCCATTAGAATAAAAATATATATAAAAAAATCTGTATATGTATATATTATTATTCACGAGTATTAATTTTAATTTTAATTTTTTTTTTTTTTTTATTTTATTTATTTATTTTTTATTTTTAATTTTGTCTATATTTTATTAAATATATATATATATATATATATATATTTAACATTTGTACAGTTTTAACTGTGATACGTGTATCTCATTCAAACTACCTATTCTTCATCTTTATTGAACATTTTAAAGTTTAAACCGATATAGTATTTTTAAATAAAATAATTTATAAACCAGAATTATTAGAAAATATATATCATTTTAATACATTTTAAAGTAGAGTAGGTATATGTTAAAATAAATGTATAAAATACTTTGCAACAATATAAAATTATAGAAATATAAAATATAGAATATTTTGTTAAAGTAAGTCCAATAATAATATTTTGAAATTCAATACACATCATATCATTACTCTAAAACAGCTCTTATAACTAATAAGTTGTTTTCTGTAGGTTTGGCAAAAAAGACAATGGGGGGGGGGGAGATAGAACTCCTAACCTCCTCCTCCTGAGCACGCCACTGCACACGCACACACACACACACACACACACACAATGAAGCGTTTAACCTCGAAACGTTTCCAATTGCAAACATTTTGCAGTTTTTATATCGACTGCTGTAACATTAATTTTGGCCGATTAGATCCAAAATGTAATTCGCCGACGGACGCATAAACGAAGTATAAAAAAAAAAAATAAAATATTTATATTATTATATTATGTTTCGAGATATAAACATTATATATACGAGGTTAATACAGTTGTAATAACAATAATATAATACTACTTACGCTTTATACACAGCATTTGTTCGGGATGACATGAAAAATATTATACGAACAATGATCGTGCGATTCGCGAGTACACTAATCGAATTTTACGACAGCGAGAACGCGTTATTGTTACGACAACGTAAACTGAGCCGTAAAAGAATCGTTTTCAAAATTCGAAAGTTCGTGGTACAAGAAGACAAAAAAAATGATTATAATAAATTATTATAGTTTTCATTTTATTTGGCAATAGCAATAGAGTATACAAATTTAAACAGCTGATATAATATTGCGTCTTCGGAAATAAAACAAAAAAAAAAAAAAATGACGGTGAACGGGATGGACAGACGAATTCTAACAAAACGATAATTGTAACGAACTCCAAAGCGACGCAATGGCGTGCGCAGAGGGGAAGGATGATGGGAGATAATGTATCCCCCCGTGTGCTTTTTTTTTTTTTTATACTCTAAACGTGATTTTGAACTCCAGTTCACCGACATAAAATGTTACTTTTACGTGCCGATCGAAAAAAAAATGTATCATCGGAAATATGTGCTGTGGCGATACCGCAAGACATTAACGACAATTACGCTAACCACGGTTATGGCTCTTAGCTCGTACATATGAAATTGGTGGTTTAATCGGAAAATTGATGTATTGTTTTTTTTTTGTGATGTGTGTTTAAAGGGACAATAAATAATATTGTGGCCTACGTTCCGTACTCGCATGCATCGGTGTTATGTCTCCATGATAACCGTCGTTGTTGGTCCGTTAATCGCCCCACTGTTGTTCATCACTCCTCGACGGCTCGTACCGAGCAAACTTTACGCTCGCCTTGGCAGTTTGCACCTTTTTCCGTCGACCGCCTTCGAGACGCGATTAAGTACACATTTTATACGCATTGTTTTATTTTTTCGTACACATTAGTAGCCATTAATAAATAAAAACGTTCAATAATTTTGTTGTATTTTGCCTAATTTTTAATATTATCAATTTAATAGGAAAAAACTAATAAATACTTATAATATTGTGAAATTGAGTACGACATATAATAGCCTAAAAACGAATGATTTCTTTTTTTATATTATAATATATTTACGTTATTCTTGTTTATGACATCCTCCCCTCTTACAAAATTCCTGCGCACGCCACTGGCGACGACAATTTATATTTAAACAAAACACATTCTAAAGTGAATTAAAAAAAAAAAAAATTGGCTATTTAAAATCTGTTCTAGTAAAATTTTAAAAAAGTTCACAATGCGATTTTCTACTGTTAAACGTATGAATACATAAAACATTATCAACTGTTATCTTTATGCAGAATATTACTTGGAAAAGCATTAACTTTTAGTAGCTTACAATTTACAGTTCTTTTAAACATATCCAGTAACAAATTGCCTTGATTAGAAACACTTTAATTCAAGAGCATTTGATCTCAAATACATTTTTTAGTCTTCATTATATACTAATAATGAATAAAACAATTATAGTTTTATTTGTCCGTTTACGATAGAATATTCTATAATTGATATTTTTTTCCCAGTGGTACTTAAATGTGTGTCACTCTTTCGAGACTGTTCAAATTAATTTGGGTACTTATGTATTTCTATACTGTTAATATTGACTCGGTGCGATTGCCGAGGGAATTAAAAAATTATCTCTAACGATATTTACCCTGTCGGTAATACACACATAGTATGGCACACGTATTATTATTCTCCATGTTAAGAATTCCTTTGATAATAAAACGTGTCTCGTTAAATTTCTCGTAACCTTTATTTATAGTTTTATGACCCGGTGGGATTTAAAAAAAGACATTAAAAACGCCTCGGTAAAATACATTTAATAAATTTTATGTTTACCGTTTACCGCTATTAATTTGTGCTTTTAACAAACTATTCCACCAATATATATATATATATATATATATATATATATTATATTAAACAACGACGGTGAAAAATCGCTAAATTTTCACCATTAAAACTTTTGAGAAAAATGCCGAATATCTTTATTGAATTATCGAATTTTACATCAGGATTGCCGAAGAGCCACCAATGGGTGGCCCCTTCAATCAATGCTGTATCATCACCTACTATCAACAGCGCCATTACTTACGCTTATTATAAGTATTATTTTTTACACTTTGTGTAATTGAAATATTAATGTTAAAAAAAACATAGTGTTCAATACTATTCTGGTCAATTTAAAACCTGACTAAAATTCGGTCAAATAAACTTACCGTTTAATTACAATTTAAATACGGACGAATTCGTAGAGATATACCTTAACTATGTACGAGAATCATTAATTTATAAATACAACATTTATTTTGTATAAGTTGAATTAAATTTTCGAAAAATTTAATTATTTTTTTTTGTTTTTTAATTATTTGTTATTTTTTAGAATGCGGATTATGAAACAGAATGTTCCGAATTCATTTAATTAATCGAAAATATAACATAGTACACGTCCGAAAACAATTACGAACCTTATTACCATCATTACGCTCTCCATTATCGTGAACGAAACGACCGAAATCTAACCTATTTTACTTTGTAGAACGTGAGACCAAGATAAAATACTATACGTGACATCCTTTCAAGAGCAGAGGATGGTTATGATTAGGGACAACAAGTTAAATTATTGTCAATTTTGTCGTATTTCCCAAGATAAATTTCGAGTTCCAAGATTTGTTTGTAAACGTGAAAGACACGGTTCGTTTTTCCATTTCCACACAAATCGTAAATTGATTTTTTACGTTTGACCGGTATCAGACATCAAGGTTTTCCGTAAATCAATCAATATTTATATCACTTTAAACAATTAATTTTTCCGGAGGAATTAGGGAATTCAAAATGAGACGAATCCTTCATTTGATTTCAAAAATACATTATACGTTAATGTTTATTAAACATACGACCCTCATTGGCCGCCACTCGTCAGTAACTCAAATTTCTCCCAAAACGTGCGCAGCAAGTGCATTGCGTGTCACGTCACCGTGACGGCTGTCCTGTTCTTCATTCGTTCCCCAGCAGACCTCACAAATCACAGTGTGTGATTTATGTCGGGGGCTGAGTGGAAACATTAAGTTCTTCTGCCACACCTACCGTACCGTATGCCTTGATATGAATACCGAACTCGGATCACAGCGACCGAAAATCACGTGACACACCGTTCGGGTGGATGGATACGGCATACATATACATATACATATTATCATATAATGATGATTAATAATTTTCGATGACGTAATGAAAAGACTTTTGAATCAATCTGCGTTATGCATGTCAACTGTTGTACAAATCGAATTCTAATCGCCAGGTTTTTAGGAGTTCAACCAAGCAAGTAAAACTTACATATATTACCACGAAAACCTCCGATTTTTAAAACATTTTCTGCACAATCGTGTTGGCCGCCAACGGAATCGTGTTACGTATTACCACTTCTCATAAACACTATACTCCTGTAACAGGAGAAAACCGGTAAATATAGGTACGTTATTCGGCGTGTGTGCGTACCGTGTCCAAGTCGTTGCTGGGCCTGCAGAACTTTTGGCGTGACATTATATTAGTTGATATGTTTATACGCATAATACATATATAAACGTATACACGATTTGGATATGAAACTCCGGGTCGTTTGGCTCCACGATAACCTCAGGCCATTTAATCCCCGTCGCCAAGTTATCCAAGTTTGGATTAAAGCGAGCGAAGGGAGAGGCTTGTATAGATTGCTTAATGAAGGGTTCGGTTGTTTACGCGAGTGTCGTATCGCCTTCGGGCGCCGTGTAATTGTATTACCTGCACACGTTGACAACGGCGTACGACACCGAAAGTGTCAGAAACATCGTGGCGATAATGGAATCATATTTTCAACAAAAGTTTTGCATTTCGCGGCAAAAATATTACAAAATATGTTGTGTACAGTAATCCGCGGTAAATTCATCTTATAACTGGATTCAACATTTTTCGAGTTCCGAAAATCCGACAAAAATATACGTGATTTTATAAAATATGTACACTGCACTATTTCAAGTGTATCCGAATATCTCATACGAGTTTCAAAAAAAAAAAAAAACATTTCTCCAGTAAAAAATAAATACCAATTTATTCTAAAAATGTATTAATAGCTTAGGTAATGTTTTATATTTCGTTCTTTGTACAAAAAAAAAGTAAAAATAAAGCGGTATGCACGGGTAGTATGTATTTTAATCATTTGAATAATATTCAAATCATATTTAAAAATAGAATTTAATAAAAAATAAATAGTTCGAACGAACGAAATAATTCGATATGGTGGATACTCGCGATTTCCTAGCGTTACATTTAACAAGTTTGAAAATAACGATTTCAAATTAATATTTAAGTCCGAATTCCCATTCGAAAATGATAAAAATCGTACAGTTCTATATACTCAAACTACTGATTACTGATAAACGTTTTGTTATAATTTTTATTGTATTATTATTAACATATAAGACAAAAAATCGTTCGTTGATATGATCAGTGATAGCTCAATGAAAGACGCATTTTAAGACAAAACATTGGTTTCATTTTGGATATCGACAAAAATCGAATTGGTACCCATCTGTTTTCAAGCAAGCATTACAGCGTTTAATTCCGTTTGTCACTAATTATTTGTATGAAAATGGATTTTCTGAACTGCTATATTTGAAAAATATCGATATCCAAAGCGATTTACGAGTGCAAATAAGTTCCATTCAGCCTGACATTGGTGTTCTTGTACAAAATAAACAAAAACAAATTTCACATTAAATTCGATAATTGTAATTTAAATATTAAGATTTACCTAAAAATTAAGATTTTTTTTTTACTTTTACGAACATCATACAATAAAATGTGTTAATAAATTAATTAATAATAAAAAACATATTTAAAACAAAATTTGACTCTCCTAATTTAGTATTAGAATTAAGGTGGTACGCGTATTGGTCATAAAAGTGTCTCGGCGATAAAAAGTTTGGGTTCTCCTGGTGTAAACGTTATAAACGTTGTTGTAATAATTTTTTTAAACAAAAATGTTTGGCATAGGGATGCATAAAACAAATTTCATGCAATAAGGCTGGAGTCCCATCAGCTCCTCATAAATACTCCCCTGCTACGGATATATAAAGATCTAAATGAAATAAAACGGGAGATGTTTTATTATTCTAAAATGATGCATGATACTGGATTTTTTACGGAATTTACAGTAACGCCAAATCACTGCTGACAAATTGCATATATAGTGGGCACCGATTTATCGGGTATGACCGTAGTGCCAGAATGTCCTGGCACCGTGTTAACCTCAAATATCACGTCGTTCTCATGACCCCGCAGGACTATGTTTCCTCGCCTGTTTCATTGTATTCCCAGGTGTATATAATATACGTATATATATATAATACATACGTGAACCATATTATAACGCAGGACCGTAGCAAGCAATAGGGCCCTCCTGAAATTTCGACTTTTGCTCAAAACACACGTTGTAAACCCAGGGACAGAAACTGTCACAGGAGTAAATTTACAGGATTTTTAACATAATTGATTACGAAAATCGGAATAAAACGCGCATCAGACCAACAAAGTATTGATGGTTTTTTAAAAAAAAAAAATTCAAAATGAACGAATTCAAAAGTGAGCTCTTTGCATTATAACCTTATTAAGTATAGTCATGTTACCGCTAGCACGACGTCAAACGGCAACATCGATTGTGTTTTTTAACATTACAGCGTTTTAAATAAATACTCGTATGTGTACTAACCCGCCGATAGGACTTGACGCGCATAAACACTAGTTTAGCCGTGGTAGTGATTATAGTTTAATTGAATTGACGAGAATAAACGCTTAATTGAATAATAATAATAATAATAATAAAAAAAAAAATGTAACGAGAAAATTTTCAAAAATTAAAATCCCGAAATTCACGAAAATTAATTTGTTTAAACTTTTAACACGAAGTCGTTTAATTGATACCACACATTTTTCATTTCACTTTGATCTGCGTCGTTTTATTGTCAATGAACACGTAGGCACGTTGACACTTGAAAATCTTGAACGGCCGTAGTATTAATGACAATACATGAGCTGTTTATTGACTTCAATTATTTATTTTATTCCTGCTTTGATAACAGAAATAACCGTGTGACATTCTCCTCCCACGCTCTGAATCATAACTGTGTTCCGACTAATCGAATTTCTGGCTACGGTCCTGATATAATAATATACGTACGAGTTATAGCTGAGAATCGACGTGGTCATCGACATAGTCATCGTCACCAACGGACCACCATTATTCTATAGGTACTATATTCGGCCGGCCCATTTGTGATGTTCATTATGTAAATTATTTCTCCACGTCACTTCGGGGCAAATATCACTTCGTCTCTCTCCCCTTATACCGCATCGCTCCTTTGTTTCCCGAATCCTTCGCCGTCGTCCCTGTGCACAATGCGCCGCGCAATACTCGTATCTGACCGGATTACCACCGGTATTGTCATACATATAATGCGTGAGTACGAATTATTATTATTATTATTATTAAACGGTTAATAATACTCGTTCGGTAAACACGACGGTAAAGTTTCTCGACCATTGTTGTTCAGCGGCGAGCGCGCGTTTTGGTGAATCGCGTACAACAATAATCGCATAGACCGGCTGTGTCCAAAACCGTTTTTTCACTGTGTCCCGGAGAATATCTGAGACGCGTTCGAACGGTAGGCGTAGAAAATATTGAAAAAAAAAAATGAGAATCGTCTTTTATCAGAGTTTGGTGAGAGAAAAAAACAGCGAAATTCGGAGCTCGTACGAACGGGTAGTTCTAACTAATATGGACCAGTTCATAATTAAAATGGCCAGTTGTAATTACACATTCGGGCTGTATCTCAAAATTTAAATACACGAATAGAGTAGAAAGTAAAAAGAAGCATAGAGTTGTAAAAAGAACAAAAGGCAAACGATAGGATTGCTTCATTTTCATTATTATTTCATTTTCATATATTTCCAAAGTTATTGTTAAAAAAAAACCAAAAGAATTTAAAAGAATCTATAAATCCCTTAAATTATTAATGGTTTTATTTTAAGTTTTAAGTTTTCCAGAGTCACGATAAAACTCTATACCTGTCGTTCTCTGCACCGGTTGTGGTGCGTTAATTCCTCAAATATCCGTGTATGTGTCGTTACACGTTTAATGTTTTTGGATGTCTCAGAACGAAATATAAAAGTAGACACAAAATAATATTAATAAAATGCACAGCAAACTAACCTCGAATAATAAGAATTTTCTGCACAGAGCATACGTGATACTTTAAAAATTCTAATGGTTGTCCAATGATAAATATCAATATTTTTATATGGTTATAGATAATTGACAACAAAAACTGACATTATGAACCGTCGCTAAATTTTGTCATCTTTAGTAATCCAAAATGGATTGAGAATAATTAATCATTATTTGAGTTGACCATAGATCGAACAACAACATGCGTTGTTATAACATGCATAAACACAAACAAATAATATCATAGAATAAACACTAAGGGAATCTAAAAAAAAAAATACTAAAAATCCATATGACATTACTATAAAAATATTAATGAGATAACCAAATTAATTTTGACGATTGAGTCAATTACTATTTGAGAATTCAAAGCGTGTCGTTTTCGATACGAAAAAACAACTTGTAAATGTAGTAAAAATCACAGAAATTCACGATTTTCAAATAAAAATTCGCGTAACGCTATTATGCGGAAACAAAAACGTTTTACACGTCGTATAAAACTTTGATTATATATTGTTTTTTTTAAGACTCTCTAATTTTTAATACAGACCATTATTTCTTTATCTACAAACATCTAAAATATTTTCTTGTAACATACTTTATACCGTTTAATCGGTGAATTCTTTAATCGCATACTCCGTCGATTCGTTTCATTCTATAATCAATATCACTGCGTGCAGGTACTCGGAGCCAGTTGCGCCAAATTATTTTTAAGTATGTGGTGCAAAAACAAATGTTTACCATCCTACCCCTTCTACCCCTATCTTTACCTGCCCCTTTCTAGGCACCATCGAAAACGTTTATTGCCATTTAGGTTCAAGTCCGAAGTCTGAAATTTCCAAAAAAAAATTTATAAAATATCGTTTTATACATACATCTATTCAAGGCTGGGTAAGTTAACGATTTTTTTAACGTCAGATAATTTTTAAATGAAATTAACAGTTAAATGTAATTTTAGAAAAAATGTGTCTGATCTGTTAAGTAATCAAAAAAAAAAATCAACCTAAGTTTATTTTTATTTTTTTTTGCTTATTATTATTTTACTTTTTTTTCTTCAAAACAATACTCATCTTTTGAATTAATTACATACTATGTAAATTTTGTTTTGGTTATTATAAAATGATCAGCCTACAACATAAAATATATATTTTTAGTGTGTTAAATTAGAAATTATTAAAGAATAAATGTTTCAAGAAATCTAGCCCAGATCATTAGCCATCATATAAAAATAAATTAATTGAAATATTTGTAATAAATTACTTATATTAAATAGTAAATTTATTATTCCGGCTATGAGGATCTCAATTCTGATTTAATTTAAATGTAAAAAAAAAAAAAAGTTATTAAATCTTACCAATAATAATGAACACTTTTGAGCGTTAACTGTATACAATTGTATTTGTTTATATTGTTTATGCATGTGCGTATTTGGAGTATTAATATGAGACCCGCGTAACGAATTAATCAACTTCCTTGCAGCGAGTGCTCTAAAGTTTACGCTTAAGGCTTAAACCGTTGGTTTTTTAAAATTTATTATATACTACCGAAACAAATATGCATGTACAAATGATATAACTACCGACTTAAATCCAATATAAATCAGAAACAACAACCTCAAAATATGTTGACCCAGTACCCAACCATCAATTTAGGTGGTGCAAATGCACCACCATTTGCACGTATTCGGCACAACTGCTCGGAGCGCATCCAGTATTATAAAAGAAAAATAAGAATCATTGTGAATTGTAATTGATATTTTACTCGGACAAAATATTATAATGTATGTACTTACATAATAATATGCCGTTTCAAGACGTGAATATATTTCGAAATGATATCCCGGAAAAAATAACTTGACGGAGCAACACAACGTATTATAACGCGTCAACTACAATTACGTTTTGGTACAATTTAAATGTGTACGTGCGGGGCGGGTTGAATATTGTAATGTATATCTGTATGGAGAAGGAGATGTGCATTTTA
Organism: Slavum lentiscoides; assembly: GCA_032441835.1. Taxonomy (NCBI): domain Eukaryota; kingdom Metazoa; phylum Arthropoda; class Insecta; order Hemiptera; family Aphididae; genus Slavum; species Slavum lentiscoides. The sequence goes on from CM063706.1 coordinate 26,441,180, forward strand.
AATTCTTCGCCTTCGAATAGTGAGTACGCGGTGTGTAATATTCGTTTTACGACTTCTGTGGCGCACGTCGTAAAAAAAAAAAAAACTATATAGCATATTATTAATATTATTATTTATTTTATTTTATTTTTTTATGGCTTAGTATAGACCATTTAAGACGTTCGCCGCAACAACCACCCTTCTCCATGCTTCTCTGTCATTAGCTTAATCTTCGCCATTGTTAACTCCTAGCATTTGCAGGTCATTCCTAACTCGGTCTGCCCATCTTTGTCTTGGCCGTCTCTTTCCATTGGAGATCCATTTTGTTGCCTCTCGGATTGCTTGATCTTGTGCTCTAAATATATGTCCTGCCCAGCTAATACGTTTGCTTTTTAACGTTGCCACTATGTCCGCTCCACCAAAAAGTTCGCCAAGCTTCAAATTATTCCGACGTTCCCACAGACCCGTTATACTATCTTTTTTTGGACCAAAAATCTTTCGTAGGACCTTTTTCTCGAATATAGCTACTTTTTGTTCATCCGCTTTTGTAGTTGTCCGTGTTTCACTCGCATATAAAGCAACTGGACGTATCATTACCTTGTATAATACTGTTTTTGTTTTTAGTGAGACAAGTTTAGAATTAAAAACAGGTTTTAGAGCAAAGAAACATCGGTTGGCTGTATTAATTCTTTGTTGGATTTCTTTACGATTATCTCCATCCGCACATAGTTCTACCCCGAGATATTTGAATTTGAATTACTCTTTCGAAAAGCATTCGGTTCAAATTATACAACCGCGTAATACAATATGTGTAACTGAAAGTATAATCCGCTATTGCAAGTTGTATTTACCGTACCAGGCGAATAAGCAAGGCAAATCGAGTTAAATTTTATATGGAACGGTGGATGTCTGTCTTACGAAATCACGTGTATTGTGCGCACAGAAAATTGTAATTACGCGTCTTCGAATTAATAATGAGTAAGGCCCGGATATTGGTGACTTTTGCAATTTTTTTTTTTAACGTTCTTAGGTGATGCTTTCTTAGTCAAAAATATGATTCAGTGACACGCGAATCTAAATAACTAATTTTTATATTGCGTTTTTTTAGCTGTTTTCGTTTTTTAGGGCATTTTCTGTAATTTGTTTGTACTTTTAGGTTTTTTAAAAATATTTTTCAATAATCAACAGAAAGATCGCGGGTTTTCGCTATTTTTTTTTTTTTATTTTTTTATGTAATATTTTTTTTTACCACTTAAAACAAAAAATTTATGCATAGGTACATCTTAGTTTTAAAAAACCGTAAAAAGATGAGAAAAACGGTGAATGAAAAATATAAAACACGTCATATAAATATAATACGTATTAACGCAATACAGACATTAGTTGTTTAATATGGAAGTACATTAATTGTAGTTAATAAAATAATAATATTAAAGAAAATAAATAATTAAAAATTTATATTTTTAGTTCTGTTTACCCGAAATCTATTTATTTAGGTTATTTTGAAAAATATGTATTAGTGTGATTTTTTTAGACTGTAATTTGAACAAGCTATAACTGGTAAATTTTCAAAGATGATCGGCTCGAACTTGTTATTATTTTTCATGTTAAAAAACAGCTCGGATGATCTTGTCATGTGTTAATTACCGTTAGCAAATTTGATCTAGTTGTTTCTTTATTTTAAACGTTTTTTGATTTTTTAGCAGTTTTCTTTTAAATAAAATACATAACTGCTCAGAAATTTCAAAAAAAAAAGAATTTTCGATAAAATATTTGTCTTGGACATGCAAAATTATTGTATTTTTTAAACGTTCGAAATGTTATAATTGTTTAATAAAGTATAAAATATAATAAATTAATCATTTTCATGAAACAACCAGCGTTGCATTGTATCGTTTTTCTAATGCAATGATTTATCATTGCTCCCAGTTGCTTTCAATCTTTCACTTTTCATCTGAAATCCAAAACAACGCGGTTTGTTGTGTTTTTTATTTGGTCTGTAAACACATTTTCGTATAGAAGGAGAATATGCAGCATCATTCTCGGTAAGCAAGTCTTATCTAGTTGGTAATTAATTTTTCAATTTTCAAATTTTCTCAAATGTTGTTTTAAAACGCAGGGAAAAACTAAAAAAAAAAAAAAAACGGTAAATTGAGAACATGTATTTTTGTATTTCACTATTTATATTTGTATTGAAGACCTAAAGAAGTATGACACGCCTAAAAATCTAGAATATTATTTTATCAATATTTGAAAAATTCTGTATCATAAGTTTTGTTCAAGTGTGAAAATTTCGGAATTTAAGAAATACGAAGAATATTAATTAGCAGGAGTTCGCTCAGTTTTGTGAAAAAAATAATTCATTAATAAATTAAAACATCAAATAATTATACGCAATACTAACAACACTCGAGTGAGTGATCTGTTCGAACCGCGACAAGCAGCTAGAGCACCAGCCACCTTTTTGATTTTTTTTAATTACTTAATTAAAGGTTCCATTAAAAAAAAACACGCTTTATTCATACAGTTTTGAACGTAATGAGACGTGCGAGGATACTAACAAAAGACGATGCTTATGGGCTGTGAAAGACATATTTGAGTTTCGATTTTTCTACATAATATTATTTTCTAGAATGATTTTGTGCACGTCATTGCGGTTCCTTTAATTATCGTAATAATATTGGTCTCGTGAGTGGTGTACTTTCAACGTCTCACTGAGCACCGGGTTTAAAATAATACAGAGAAACTACTTCCGCGCTATTAATGATTTTATACAATAATAATTTGATGACATTAGTATATACAAATAAAATAGGTATTATTTGTATATCAAGTAATAGAACTTGGTTATTTTGACACGTTTTTTAGAATATTAAAAAAAGAGAAAATTTTAATACGAATTCCAAACGCTTCCTTTTTATTATTTTTATAGAGTTCTGCAGTGAGAACTTCTTCGGGTTTAATTGCGTGACCATATATACATGCGGGTAAACCATTAAGTCTTTCCCGTTAAAAATTATATAACTAGTTTAAAATTAATGTTTTATTTAATAAAGATGACTAAAAACTATGTCAATGCCTAACTGATATAGAATTTCACAATTAAGTATTTCCGGTTTCCTGAAGATTTTCACTTTACACTTTGATGAGATTCATAAAATCTTCACCAAATTTTCCTTACATCACCTAACCTAACCTAGAAAATTGGAGTAATGTTTTAACATGTATATTGTATATGTCTTATGGCTGAGGTCATTTTATAAATTTGTGCGACACCAAGAACGTTACCATGACGTCACTTCTATAATGTCGTTGTTAGTTACATTGGAACAGCGATTGCAACGCTATCTATATCTATATATATATATAGATATGGATATAATCTATAGATTTTTAGATATCCATATCTATATAGATATAAATATGTCTATAGGTACGAGGAGGCGAGGACTAAGCTAAGTAACTTTTTTTCAAGTGTAAAAAATAAATGAGATATATACAAGACATGTACGTGTACCGATGTATCTCCATGCAGTGTAAATACTCCTGTCATTTTTTCTTTCGACAATAGCGTTAAACGTGTTAATTATAAATCAATCAATGCACAATAATATTTTTTAATGATCTTTTAGTCCTCGATAGGGGTGGGGAGATTAAGCCGACACTCTGCTCTCTCCCCCGTAAATAGGCCGCTGCGTTTCGTTAATGTTTGAATCGTCGGCACTCCGTGGGACGCGTGAATTTTTTGATAAATAAAAAGAAATAGCACATTTACTGTACTTTCTTCTTCTTCTTCTTCTTCTTCTGGCTTTATCTACTCTACAAGAGTTTTTGCCGCCATCACAGTTTCACGCCACTTCTCTCGATCATGAATTATATTTCTCCAATCATTTACACCTACCCTTTTAAATCTTCCTCGACCACGTACATCCATCTTTTCCTGCTTTTACATTTACTGTAATTACATATATTATATACGTATACCGATCGATGAAATATTATTGTGCCGAGGACTCTGCGTTTTTGCGCACTCAACTTAATTGTTTACGCGCTAGCGATTCCTTATATCAGTTACTCGCACGTGCGTTTCGTTTTACATTATTATTATATTATTGACTCGTGTCCTTTTAATAATTCACAGTAATAACAATTTTATTGTACTTTTGTGCCGGGGGAAGCAATCACTCACCGTCGTTGCCTTCGTTGTTGTACCTATAATCGAGTGCTCGTGGACAGTGAGGGAAAAGGGTGTAAACTTAGAGAACTTGCCCCTCCCCCCCCCCCGTCACACGAAATCTACTTGTTTCTTTCACTATTCATTTAAAAAATGTATTCCAACATAGGTACGCTTCGAATAAAAAAACATAAAATATAAAACTAATATTGGACGGATATTTTATTTTTATAAAGAATTTATGAACAATATTGAATAAAATCTGAGGATTTCAATACGTATACACGAAACGTAGCTTATTACTTCCTCCAAATAAATTTCTGGCTACGGCACTGACTTATAATTTATACAAAAAAAATCCAACTGTATTCCGATAAGAAACCTGATAACCTGACAATAATAAACAGAAGAGACCGAATAACCGTAACAATGTGTTCGTTTTGTGCGTCCAGTGTAGAGGAACATTTGAAACGTGCTTTCCACCAAGCGTATTGTGTACATATGTAGAGTAAATAACATTTGATTATGGACAAAGAAATTTGCCAATCCTTAAAAATTCAGTTTGTGTAAGCGTGACGTACATTATGTTATTTCCAACACGCTTTAAATCGATTTTTATTATTATATTTTGTTATCATTATGTTCATTCCCGATTTGACGGCAACCCTTTTTACCGACATATCGGTTTACTGAAAAAAAACCCGTTTTGGTTTAGATCTTAAAAAAATCTTCACGATCCTATGACAGATAAACTACAGATACTGATAAACTACTACTATATCGTAGTTTGGATGTTTTTGAAGTTTTGTTTATCCGATTATTGATAACATTATGTTGGTAGTCGCTATGACGATGGTTTGTCTACGTGTTTATTATAATTCTTTTATTTTTGGGCAAATGTCATTACTTTTTGTATATTCGAAAATAATTGACGACATTATCATTCCAGTATTATTATTCTGGGATTAATTTATTCAGTTTTCATGCTGCCGTGTATATTTCATTAATTCATAATGATTATGATTTAATACATATACATTTGTATATTACCACACAATATTTAATTAATAATTGCACATAATATATTGTTTGTATGCATTATTAAAGACAGGAGTCTATTAGTTTCACAATGTTTTTTTCTGTATGAAAATTTTTTACTAGAAAGTATGTTCGGGTTTTCTTTCGCTACGCGTTATGTACAGGATAGCAAATTGTAACTGGTTGGTACTTTATTTGAAGAGTTTTTCACTCGTTTCCCTATGCAGTTGTGCGTAATTCAAAACAACCCTAAAATTGTAAAAAAAAATTATTTTCTCTATAGTTTTAAACGCGACACAAAAAATATTGAAATAATATTCATAGAGTCTTGAAATTTACACCGAATATATTACCTTGCACCATATATGCGACATGCGTAACCTTTTTTTTTAAAAAAAAAAATTGTTTCCGATTTTTGGCTATGTAATATACTCGTAGCAATCATTAGATGTTGAGCTATTTAAGACATAAAAGGGATAATTTCTGATTTTAAGAGCTGAAAGAAGTACACAAAAAAAGACCCTAAGCTCCAACTATATTTGAATAATATTGAAAATGTTGACATTTTTTAACAAGGCAGAATTTTGTATTTTTTTTTTATCAAATACCACTTTAAATCTATCGACAAAGTGTCCTCTCAGAACCATTTTATTGAACGCGCAATGATTTTTTCATTGCTTCAAAATTTATAGTAATAAAAAAACTCAAAATCATTATAATAAACAACTGTTAGTGGCAACCACAATACCCACGGCTTACTATCCTTTTATTTATATTTTTTGTATAATAATTCTTAAATTTATTCTAATTTTTACTGTATTTTACATTTTCTTTGGCTATTTTTTATTACTTAATTTTATGTTTTATCTGTTAAATTTATATTAAGGATTATATAAATATGTATGAAACATAATGTTCTTGCTATTACTCTTTTATTTATACGTTAATTATTGATGTGACGCAAACTAGATTTCGGTGAATCGAGAACACATGTAATACACACGCGTAATATAATAATGTTGACTACCTAGGTACCAAAAAATAAAATTACCGCGTTATAATCACATCAATTTCTATACTATTTTACCAAATTTACACAGAGATTGCTTATACAATGATTATTTCATTTGTTTTTATCTTAAAATTGTATTATTCTTCTTATTTCTTGGTTTTTGGCCATTAAGACCATACCGTCCAACATATTCGCCTCCAGTTTTCCCTCTCTATTGATAATTCCTTCAAATCTTCTCCTGGCTTTACTTTCTCCACGTCCTTTTTTACCCTATCCTTCCCATCTTAATCTTGGGCGTCCCAGTGGTCTTTTTCCTTGCGGAGCATTTTCTAACACCTTTCTTAGCAACGATCCTTTCTTACGTCATGCGTGTCCTGCCCAGCTAAGTCGTCTCTTGATAGTGTCTTCTACAATATTCGGGCTTTGATATAATTCTTTCAACTCACTGATTTTTCGGATTCTCCAATCTCCAGTATTCACATCTTTAAATGTATTATTATTATATATTAAATGTATACATACATATATATATATATATAAAATATATAATATTAAATATATAAATCGATACGAATGTAACGCGAATTTTAATTTTGAAATATTATAGTTGTATATAATACATGCTCCCGTTGAAAGTTTTGGATTTGCCTATGTCCTGTACATTATTCGCAATTTGAAAAAGACTGCAAGGTAAAAAATAACAAGCCATTTCTGTGACAATCCAATCGCTGGAAATAAAGATCAAAATATCTTGCGTGGGAGAAAATCGAAATTTGATACACGTGCACATCTGGTATGTAAGTTTTTACAGAATAATTTTTCAAATTATCGCAGGTATTTTTTGCACTTCTATTTTATATTTCAAATATGCATTTTATGGTGAAATACTCGAGTCACTAATTAAATTCATAAACAACTACTTTTTATTAATATTTTATTTAATTTTTGAAATATTCAACCGTCGTCTCGTCTGGTAGAAAAATATCGTATACAATTTTCGTTTTAACAACGTAAATATTTAATAAAAATAATTCATTCGCAACGGATTCTTTACGTCTCTTCGGCACACACTGTAAATATTAATAATATGTATACCACACTTCCGTCGTCGGTATTAACCGTGAAGTCGATCGAGCAATCAAATAATGGTCAGTTTAAGATACTGCGAATACTATATATAGAGCAGAATACTATAAACTGATTTTTAAAACTGGGTAACACGCGGCGTACAAACGCAAACAGATTGTATATACGTATTGGTAAATAGCCAAAAAGACAAATTATTCGCCATTCCCCCTGAGAATTCTAGAATATCGTACTTGGGACTATTTCTCATCCTGAGTAGGTACAATAAATCATTGCGTATATGTTTTGTTCCCGTCGTTGAACGTAATTCCCTCTTCTCCCAAACCATTGTCATTTATGGTTTTTGCCTATGTACTGAAAAACAGTTTTGTTCCTCTACTGATTGCCGTTCTGTTTTATGTTAAATCAGTTAACAAGAATAGTCATCATAGTGTGTATGTTCGTGTATAAATTAGTTTGGAATTTCGATAAGATGTCAACCCAAAAAAAAAAAGCATTAGTAATACTCATATTATGCATCACAATATTACTACAAATACACTAAATTTCTACATTCCGAACACTTAATAATTTTCGAAGATATAATTCGAACACATTATTCTCTGTCGGGCGACACGGTTGTTCCTATGTATGACACTCGTGGGAATCACTCCAAAAAACGCACGCACAATTCGCGTAGTCGTATAAGTATATATACGCGCCTTGAAAATAAATTTCTAAGTGGTTAAAATATTATGTAACAATCTGTAGTATATAATATATCTTTATCATACCATCATATTTATTAGTTACAATTTTATTACCTGTACAATTCGTTGAATTTAATAACGAAATACCAGTACGCCTGATTATTATCATCTTTTAATCCAAACAACAAATGTTCCTAATATTCCTGTAATGTTTTTGAAAAATTATGTATAATTAAATTAATTAAATTATGAAGTTTGTGCAAAACTAATGGTCGAAGAGCCTCGACATTTTTACCAAATATATAACTTTCTACTATACGATATTAACAGAAACAATATTTTTTGACATTTTCATCTAACTAGGTTTATTGCAATAAATTACATTAAAATGGTGTACAGTGTACTGTAAGGTTAATCGTTAATTATGTATTCTATACATACTATATTATTAATAATAAATAATATTACACTAAAGCTCCGTTCAGAATCGTTTTTTTTTTTTAATACAATGATTTATAATTGCTTTCAAATTTATAGTATTAACAAAGCTCTATTTTTTTTTTTGTGCGTTTTATACTACAAGAATTTACTACTTTATTGATTATTGTTTATGCATTACACAATTATCAATTATCGAAGATTCATCAGTGCTCGAAAACACACACGATTGTCGGTCGTACGACACTCGATCTTATTATTCTTCTTCTTCTTCAATTTTTAAAGTACATTAAGGCCCATCACTGCTCCACACAGCTTCCTCTATTCTTCTCTATTATTTGCGGTCTCTTCCGGGTTATCGACCCCAAGTATTCGGAAGTTCTGATTAAGTTCGTCAATCCATCGTTTCTTTTACCTTCTTTTGCCTAGTGATGTCTAAACCTCCACTTTCCAGTTCAGTGCATCCCTTGTTAAACCTTTCGATTTCCATACATGTGTCAGCCAGCTTATTTTTCTTTCTTTAAGTGTTTGTATTATATCTTTTCTCCCAAAAATTCATTGATTTTATTATTTCATCATATTTCGTATTCTCCTGTTTTATCATTATTTTTTGGTCCAAAAATGTGCCAGAAGAATTTTCTTTCTAGAAGTGCCAACTTTTTCACGTCCTCTTTTGACGTTGACGCGTTAACCACGTTTACCGGTTTTACTATTCGCTGTTTCAATCTTTTTAAAAGTAACTCACTTAGACTTGGAGGTTTTGTGCTGCGCAAAATAGCATTGGTTCCTAGTTTTAATCCGTAATCGCATTTCTTAATGATAATCATTGTAGCTATTTATTTCGGCTCCTAGAAACCTTATACGGTTGCAAAACAGCGATTTTCTACCGCTAAGACGCTCTATGCCGACTATAATATTCCTAATATTCACACACGGATCACTCGGGATCGAATAAGTCGTTTCTTAATATAATTTTGCACGGTCTTCTCGTCCGGAGATCACTTGGTCATAACGATAACGTAATATAAATACAGAACGGAAGCGCCGTATTTGGCCCGCGAGACGGGAAATATCCGCACCGTGCCATTGTAAACGACACGTATTTCGCCAGAACAAAGAAGCCGAAAGACCACTCATTGGGGGACGGTTAAATTAATTTCCGGCGTGTGATAAATGCGATTTTACCACCTCGTTCGCAGTACAATATTATAATTATTATTATATAATATACAGGGGCATTTGAGTATGAGCAAGAGCCTCGCACTTGGGCGAAAAAGATGAAAAGATTTTGAAATTTGTTTGTTTTTTTTTTGGTGACCCGTGCTTTGGTAATTTGGCATTGGGTTGGTTTCAATGGATCAATCGTATTGTTACTTTGATAGGCGAAAATAATCAATTTTATAATTTTACTTAATTTTATTTGAGGTCTAACTTGTATTGAGAAAAAGAAATAGAAATTTGTAGTTTACAAATTGTGGGTATAATTTTATTCGACAAAGACGTTCATAATTAATAAAAAAGGTTTTTTTTTACATTTCTATTAGGAAATTCGGTAATTATTTTAATCAATAACGTGAACGGTAAATACGATTCAAATAGTATATATTCTACCCATACAAAATTTGAAGAACCCAGTGTAAAATAATAATAATACAAGACACGTCTAAATTGACGAATTTTTCGAGAGACGTGAAAAATCTTTTAAAAATTTTTTTTGTAGGATTAAAAACGTTGAGTTTTCATTTTATTAGTTGCGATATTATTTTACCATTCGCTATAAAAAAATAAATAAATAAATAAAAACGTAATATTTATACCATAATCAGTGGCGTGCCCAGGAATTTTCAATGGGGGGATGTTATAAGTAAATAGTAAAAATACATTTCAAATTTTAATGAATTGTCATGGTAAATGTTTATGTTTCAAGCTCACCAAAATCGTTTCTAGCTTATAACTGTGTACATTGTAAATTGTTCTATAATTTAAATTATAACACACTAATACCAAGTTGTTTAATTAACATAACATATGTTATGTATAGTGAATGTTTATTGTCATAACTAATAACTTTTTGCTAATAACTAATGAAAAGTATTAATTAATGATTTTAAAACAGCTCTTATAACTAATAAGTTGTTTTCTGTTGTTCGGCAAAAAAGACAATGGGGGGAGGGATATAACCCCTAACCTCCCCTCCCCTGAGCACACCACTGACCATAATACTTAATTCTTCATTTGTATAAGATAATTGCATAAAATATCCGAAACGTAATTGGGTTATGCGCCGATTAAATTGCAAATAAATTAACGAATAAAACACAATAACGAAGAAAATATAGTGATAATAATAATTTTACTAATTATAAATAGAGTTTAAATTTATTTTATTTTTTATAATACATTACCAATTGTTAATAATTGTAATACAAATAAATAATTACTAATTTTTCTACCAGAAAAAATAAAATAGTAGAAAAGTGATCCACTTGATAATAACATTAACTGCAGTCTCTCCGCTTTACCAAATAAGAAAAAAAAAAACAATTGAATTTTCTAAGAAAAAACAATACTAAAAAGTCTACTCGACGTGTTTTAAAACAATATTTCGAATTATACGTGTTCAAAACAGTGGCGTCGTTTCAGTTTTCGAAAGGGGAAGGCAAAAGATTTAACAGGCCCATTTAATTATTTTCCACTTACATTTAGCTCAATACGATTTCTGTTTTACATAATTTCAATATTTCCGTTAACGTGGACACGAATCGCCCGATATTTTTATTTTTTTTTAAGGGGAGAGGAAATTTATTACTTTGTCAGCTATATAATAAATGTATGATAAATGACTATATGTATAGTGCATTAAAGTTATAGTAGATTAAAATGTTGAAGTTTCCCTTGTCGCGACGTTAAACGTGTTAGAAATGACGTTCTGTGACCAGTTCTGAGCATTTTGTTCGGTTTTTTTCTCTCTTTCTCGGCATCTTGGTCACACAATCTTTAGAGATTTTTTCATTTGTACTTTTTTACACTTGCCGCTCACAAATTATCTATACATTAAAACACACGGTCGAAACGTTAAAGAACGGCTAAAAAAATTCGTTTATGCCGTACGCGATACAGGTACGTCAACCGTTAAACGTGTAGGTACATCGTGTATTCTTCGAATTAACGTTCATGATTTACGCACTGCATTTAGGTAACGATAACCGTGTTTATGGAAAAAAATCCAGAACCGCGGTAAGTTGTAACCACCATTTAACCACCTTTAAATTGTGGTTATAACGTGCATATTTTTTTAATTTTATTAAGTAGTAATTTAATTTTAATCCACTGTTTGCCACGCGATTTATTATTACGTACTCATAACTCGTTAGTCCATTACTACAGATTTGATTGGAATAACTGTTATATCAATTTCCGTCATATCGGCACAGATCATGTCGGCCCACTGACAATAACAAGAGGAAGGGGCAAATGCCCACCATGCCCCCCACCAAATGACGCCACTGGTTCAAAATCAAAAACAACGTAGTTTATTAAAAATGCCGGTAAAAAAAAAAAAAAAGCAATTAAAACAATATGTATACCAATAATATTATCCGTTAAATATGCTATTATTTCGGCGAATAAACAGTAATAACATCTATAGGTCGGTTCTGTGTAGAAAAAAAAGATGTGCTCGAACGTACTTGATTCTTACGCCCGGAATAAAAAACGATTATTTATATGAACGTAAATTATTAAACTATTTATTTATATTTGGCTATTGCACCGAATAGAAATTGGAAAAAAAAATCGTCAGTATATACCTTCAATATAAATTCGTCGGACGCGCTTGGTTGTTGCACCAATCGATAGAGAATTTCTTTTTTCTCAACATATTATATACGAACATGAATTTTCTAACGTGTCCCCCGCGGTTATTGCAGCGGTGTCTTCATTCAATCGAAATTCGCTCTTCGATATGAAATTTTACACGTAAAACGAAACGTTTTTTTTCTACGCGCTTAACACCCAATTCAAATAAATAATTATTTATATATATATATATATAAAAGAATATATGGCAAAAAATCTGTTTGATGGAAGACTAAACGGAAAAAGACCCAGGGGTCGACCAAGACAAAGATGAGCGGACAGAGTAAAAATGGATCTCACGGAAATTTCAGAAGGAACAAGGATTGAAGATAGCGAAAACAGAAAGAGGTGGAGAGGAGTGGTTGAGGCAGCAATGGTCCTAAATGTACTGTAAAAGCTGAGGAAGGAGAAGAAGATATATATATATATATTACTTTTTTATTTTTCAAATAAAACGTCGTTTATTCAACGGGAATTCGATTTCTCCAGACGACGTATTAAAAAAAAAAAAAGGCTTTCTTAATGAATTTTAAAAATAATATCTACCTACCGTCACGGTACCAATAATATATTATACAAATCATTATTATAACTATTTCCTTCCTAAACGGTAAACGTACACGTTTTTTTAATATTGAAATATTAATAATACCGCAGGTTCGTCGTTATACGCGCGCGTAGGTTTGACTACGGTACGTAATCTTTTCTTTTTTTTGTAATTATAAATACGGTATATAAAACAGATTTAAAATTTTTTAATAACTGTATTGTTGTACTGAACGTTTTGCGCGCGCCGTCGACTCGTAATTTAAAACCTTTAACCGAGTAATTATTGAATTTCGATTTCTTAATGGAAAAATTAATAATAATATTCGTCACGCCCTCCACACCACTATAATCACAGAATAATTCGCCGCCGTTGCATCGTCTTCGAATTGTGTCGACGGACGCCTACGCAAACGGCATTTTTTCCGTATAAAAAAAAAAAACAACCGAATTCGATCGACAGAATACTATTATTATTCCTAGACGCATTTCTGTAACCAGTATCCGAGTATAAAACGAAACACATATTCATTTCTTACTTTTTTACTCTTTTGCGTGTGTACGATGAAGACATTGTACAATTTTGATTTTCCGAAACAATATGGTTTTCGGATGACGTTCGGCGTGCGAACAGTATGCGCGGAAGCAAGGAGAAGAATAAATTAATATGCAAATTAAATTCCAATAGCACTGTCGTTTTTGGAAAGAAAAAACCGTTTTCTAGCTACGCCCTCGTCTTATACCGAAGACGGTTGTTTTTCGAAGAATATTTCACGTATTCCGTTCGATCATCGTGATGAATAATCGTGTTTGTTCAATTTTTGGGAGAACGCTGTTTACTGTGGTAATAACTAGTGGAGAAAATACACCAGAAACCGTATGGACAAGTATAAACTATCACGCGGGTGGATAAGGTTTTCGGACTTTGAAGAAGTCCGTTAAACAAATTTGAATATGTGTGTGGGCTAATCCATACTGAGCGAAGAGTCGAGACGTTTTTTTTGACAGAAATTAAAACTATACGTCTCGATTGATGTTTGAGAAAACATATTTTTCTTTTTTTTTTACCAATTTGGGAATTCGTTTTTTTATGTTTGACCACCGATTATTCTTTAACTACTGGACCGATCTGTATGAATCATTTTTTATTTTATATGAAAGAGTATTAACTGCAGGTAATCTCATTCTAAATTCGTAAGGATTGATTCAGTATTCGGCCAGTAACTTAGTTTTTTGTACTTATTTTATTTTGTTTTTTTTTTTTTTACGTTTAACCACCGATTATTCCAAAACTACTGGACCGATTTGAATGATTTTTTTTATACAGTAGAGTATTATCTCCCGGTGATCCCGTTCTCATTTCGTTAGAATTGGCCCAGCATTCGGTCAGGAATTCAGTTTTTATCGACTTCGAGAAATGAGGAGGTTCTCAATTCGACCTGTGGCTATGTTTCTTTTTTTTATTTATGTTTTACTACCGATGTAAATGTACGAACAGGAATGACAGGAATATAACTATACCATAACTATTATGCGACTGAAAAGGATGAAATGAAAATATATATTTTTTTTTTATTTTAAAAACCTACTTCGAAAAACGCATTAAAAAGTATGAAATAATCAATAACCTTTTCGAAATCGGCGCTGAATTTCAAACAACATTGTATTGCAGAAACGCATTTTATTAATCTAATACAGGTATTGCAATAAATTAATCTGCATTGTTGATTCTGCGCCAATTTCGGAAAGGTCATTGAATATTTCATACTTTTTATTGCGTTTTTCGAAGACGTGTTTTTTTCTTTCTATAAAACACTTTTATTATATGTACAATGTACTATTACAATTTAATAACTGAAAACCGCATCGATTTTTCCTGATTAGACATAAATAGCAAATACTCACGACCACCGTAACGTCGTGTTCATGTTAATTTTGATAATATTTTCTTCGTTTTTTCGGAATGTACGCAAAAAGTACACCGAAATGTATTCAATCGTAGTCATAGATACTACTTGTATGTGTTGCTATTCGGAATAGTGCAAACTGCTATAATATTGCGTTTTCGATTTGTCACGGGACTAGAAAAATCTGCAGCGTCGACCGACCAATATCGGAACGGTTTTTATTTTATATTCTATTTGCATATCCCTTCGGGCCGAACACAGTCGCCACACATATACTTGCCGGAAATACCATTTCGGTTTACGAATATATTCGTTCGGATTCGATGAAACATCATCGTTTTCATTGCCTTTGCAATAATATCTGCGGTGTCGACTACGATTTCTAGGACTCATTTTGCATTTTTTTTTTTTTTTTTGAAACTTCTTAGACGATGCTTTCTTAGCGAAAAACGTTTTCCAATAGCACGTGAATCTAAATAACTAATATTTATTTTGCATTTTTTTTTTGCATTTTCTATGTAATTTATGATAACCGAGAGAATAAATACGGGTGATTTGTTATTTTATTATAGACTTCCATTTGTTTTTTTTTTTTTTACTCAATGCGTTTCAAATCAAATATTTTTAATTGACGCCCAATCCTCACTTTTTTTTCCATGTGAATCGAACTTACAACCTGGCCTATTCTAAAATTTCAATCTAGACACGCTTCTGATCGATGGACGAGCTTCGCCTTCACTACACGAACGGTTTTATACCGCATTTCGCTTAAATTTCGTTTAACTGTGGCTTTATATTTAGACTTTTAACATGCAATATTGTAGAACAAGAATTTCCGTAAAACTAATTCGATCGGCTTCTTAAAAATTAAAACTTTTACAAACCTATATTAGAGCATATGGGATATAATATGGTTATATAATAAGACATAAGATCCTGTTTTATACGCACTGTAGTCCGCGATTTGACTTCGTCAATCTTTACAAGAAAATGTGTTGTCTACATTTAAATGTAATTTATTTAAATTATAAATGTGGCACTTACCGCATTGGTACGAATATATCTGGATAGATATATGAGTAAATGTAGTATTTTTATAGATAGATAGTAAAAATACTTATTGAAATACAAAAAAATTTATATATGATTAATTTCCTTTGTGTTCACTATACTTTTTCCAAATTATCCGAATGATTCTTATTTAGAAACAATTTCACTTCCGATATAAACTACGATGTATTGGAAACGAGAAAAGATAATAATCAAAATTCAAACACATTAATATCAACATAATTTTCAGCACCACAGAAATTCGTTAAGCAAGTATAACGTGTATCGTATTGTATAAAATTAAGAAAAAGTACTCATGATATAGCAGTAATGATTATAATAAAAATCTATTAAGAATCGAGATTAATAACATTATGAACTAACAATTATTATTGTTCTATCTTTTTACAGCGTGCTTTTACGGAAACATGTCAAATGAAAAAAAAGAAACGAAGGCAGTTCAATAATAATTATAATTGGAACATCTGGTAGAATTTTATAATGAAAAGTTCATAAAATCGCGTACTTACATAAAATATGCACGTTTGATCAGTCACTTTATTTTGACTGCTGCAATGGTCACGAGAGCGTGTTTGCGAACCATATATATACTATATTTTCTGAAATATAATGAATTCGAAATCATTGAATTATTTTTTTTTTTTTGGTTTAAAAACAAGGCCGATATTTAATTGTTATCCTATGTAAAGTATTTGAATAAAACTATTTGAGTAAATATATTTAAATACTTTTACAGTATTTAGAATACTTTTTAAATACATTTTAAATAAATTATTTTCAAAGTATTTAAATATTATTCCATAGGTATTTATACTAGAATTACAAATACTTTTATTTAAATACTTGTGAATAAAATTTGTAGCAATAAGTTTTAATTTTAATACATTTCATTCAATTAAAATAAATTTTCAAATATGTGTAGGACAGTTTGAAATTTACTATTATGTTACGTCTATTTATATACGAATGGGTATAGTGTTGATAAATATCGCAACCGCGCCCGTGTGAAATGTGTCTTAAAATAGGTTAAAAATAATAACACTATAACTTAAATATTTCCATGTATACTATAAAAAACGTTGGTAAAAATAATTATTACTACTTTTAGAAATACTGTAAAAGCTAAAATTTTTGTAATAATTTTAATATTTATATTATTTAATAATTTATTACACCAAATAATTGAAAACATTAAAGTTGAGCGGTAGAGAGGTTTTAAGACTTATACAAAATATAATTTAAATAATACGACTGTTATAAAAATAAATAATTTAAAGCTCCACTGGAATAAGTATTTTAATTTGTATTTAAAACATACGAAGTATCTGTATTTCTTATTAAATACTTCTTTAAAAAGTATTTGAAGTCTGTCTTAATTACTATTTATATTAAAGTATTTGTATCTCTATTAAAATACAATTTTAACACTATTTTTTACAACACTGCTTGTAAATGTTTGTAAGCGATTGATTAACGAAAATTATATTTTCAATCGAAAACAGTCGGAATTTATAAACACACGCATATATTTTTTTAATTAAAAAAAAAAAATTAATTACACTAAATTACAATTTGTTATATTAAAGAGAGTATCTTTGAAATCGTATTCAAACGAGGTGTCTGCCAAAAATTAAACCCTTTACTAACAAAAAAAAAAAATCAATTAAATAAATTACTCAAGTTTTTATATGTATAAAAAAAATGGCATTATATTTTTTGTATATTACACATAAACGTGACAATTATTTAAACGAATAAAAAAATTCATGGAATAGTAACTTAAATATAATTGAATTATCCAAATTTTCGACGAACGTACAATGCTGTTAATGCATTATACACAATACAATATCTCCTCGCTTTATAATACGTTTCGTCTATTCTACGATTTTTGAATATTTTAAAAACCATGTGTTTTAGCGTTCAAGTTGATTTTCGAACCCCGTGCAAGCGGTCGTGTTGTTTCGTGTGTCCCTACTGTATAAAGCGTATTCACGTAACGATATTTCCTTGTATATGACGACGCGTAGGTTTTTGCATGTATCGCTGCCAATTCAATTGGAAAACGTTTAAAAACGACATATTATTATATTTTATGAATGTTTTTTGCTCGCAAGCTGAAGACATAAGTTTGGGGGAATATGATTGGAAACGAGGGATATGCGCGCTGTGAGAATGGAACGAAATAGAGATTCGGGAACGGAAAGCCACGATCGTCGTCTTATCGAATTTCCCTTGGAAACGAAGAGAAAACTACATTACTGCCAGCGATATAGCTGGTTCTCGTCGTCGCACCGAAACAATATTGTCGATAGACCTCCGCCGCCGTCGATGATAAAACGAGCGTACGTTCATTTTGTTTTATTTCGTTGTAGTATACAGCGAATAGAGGGGAACGGGAGAAAAAAGCTTATAAAAACTCCGTTTACTTCTTAAGGGCTAAACGATAATAATCATAATAATAATCCAATGTTGCACCGCGGCGGTACGCGGAGAAAATGAACTCGGCGACAGAATATATTCTCGTGCAATAATAGCGTAGAGATGACGAAGGGATAAACAGTGTATGGTTGAAGGTATGGGAGACGAGAAACTAAACTATCGTCGAACGGACTGACTGTGGAGAACGTAATAAATCTTGACGATCACGTGAAAATAAAAATAAAAGTTTACGCGCGGAGAAGCGAAGGAAAAATAAAGCGGAAAAGTAATCTCCTCCTCTCACCGTCAGAAAAAAAAAAGTCGACGGCGGGTTAAAGCCTCGCCGATTCGCAGAGGAATTTGTATAGCCTTTGATTTGGGACTAGCGTATACGGCTTTTTTCCCTTCATAATATAATCCTTACCGCTGGTACCTAGTCGAATGAACGTGCGAGGCGAGACACAGACAAAATAGGGTTTTTGCGCGAAATTCGAATTCGTTTCGTCAATAAAAATTAGCGATTGATCAAACCTTTTTTTTTTTTTTTAGGCGCACACTGTGGTTTCCGTTCAAAAATCAACATCACAAAATTGTTAAATATATAAGAGAATACAATTCTCCCGGAATTTACAAAATTCTAGGTAGTTGTAATACATTTTATGTTTTTAAACGAATAGGAATTTCAAAAAAACGCGTCTCTAAATAAAATCTAATTCGAATTCAAATGTTGAGAAATATGTGATAAATACAATTATATGTACCTGTATAAATATATTATAATATATTTTAATATATGAAAAAAAAACTTATATAAACACGCTTTTTTTTAACAATTTGATTCACTATTCTTTGCTTCTATAATTTTTAAACTCTATATATTTTTATTTTAATATTCATTATTTTCTCTATATATCCTTTTTTTTTTCTGAGCGAAGCGAGGAATCTATCGGTTTTACAAAGCCGTGTTTTTTTCTATGTCTGTACCGAAAAATTCTATCCAAAGGTCGCAGATTGTTTCCGGTAGCAAATTATATTTTAGTTGGTTCTTTAAAGAGATCATTTTTCTAAAAAAACTACCGAAAAATAATAATAATATAAATATATTATTTTATGTCTCTACCGAAACAGAAATCGCTAAATCTCTGAATTATTTTTATCTCAATTGTCAATGGAACAGTGTAGTAATTTGACTAGCTTTTTAAACAGGTTGGCCCGTGTAATTTGACTTTGTCTTTCACTGGTCTACTTAAAAAAATTTGGTTTTTTTTTTTTTTTAAATTAAAAACTGCAAAGCAGTTAGATAGATAATTATATTATAAATTAAATGGAAATTACGATTGTTTTGTTTAAAATTAAATACTTACAACGGAATTAATTATATACCATACGACCGGTCAATAAATTATAATATAAATTACTTTTGTTTTCCGCATAGAAAATATTGAAAATACATATTTCTTTTCTTTTAACTGCTCAAATAAATTATTAAAATTTAAGTATTTTATGGCAGCGAAGGTGTGTAGTACAATTATTGTGGGCAGGGGAAAGATGGAAAATAATTTTTCGGCCTGAGAAGAGAAAAAATGCCGTCAGCTCACGTTTTGAAATCTACCGTCCCTAATTCGCTTTAAAGAGATAAATATTATAACCAACTGGCGGAACTACTGTGAAGGGAACCCGTGGTTCAAAAAATGAGATAGCAGAGGAAATAATTTTATACACAATACATAATGTTTACCAACACAAGTACAATAAAAAGCATACTTTTCCCCTTGCTAATTTAATGCTGATATAATGAAATACTTCAAAATAAACTATATAATATGTTTCAAAACACTTTACGTCGGATGTTTGCTTCAGCAAACAAGTCGATTAACTTGTCGAGTTAGTTTGAGTTCACTCTTAAACTTTTAGTCTTTTAGTTGGATTCGATAAATTCCATGGAAAATCATCGAAAAATATCACGGTATCTCTAATGAAAATCGTCATAAACATAAAAAATGTATTCGGGATTTGGAACTCGGAAAAACACAGACGGCGAACGATTTTTTTATATCGACAATTAAATAATAAAAATTATACATCAATTAGTCATTATAGTTATCACTTAATGGTCGATGATTGTCAGCAGAAATTGCTAACACGACATGACATACAGGTATACTGATACAAAAATATTTTCGTCGTTTTAATAAAATAATAATAATAGTAATAACATAAATCATATGTGTATAGATTTATAAATGTTGAGATGAATAGTTTTAGCCAGTAGCTAATAAAAAAAAAAAAAAAAAAAAAACAAATCATAAATTGCGGCGACTGGTGATATATTTAAAAAATATATAAGTTAACTCAATGATTTAATCTAAAAACAGTTCTGATTGATTTATCTCGGTGAGACGTAGTAATTTTCTGTGTTTTACAAAATGGTTAAAAACTTTATATTAGTTACGTTGACTTGTGCTAGGAAAGATATGTGGCAATATTTTGGTTTTCAAACTAACGAAAAAGTAATTATATATTAAATGAAAAAAGTTGCGTGTTGTAAAAAGTGCGAATGCTCTGTTGATTATAATGGAAAACGTTTAATAAACACTATTATTTAATTTTTTTTTTTTTGTTATTGTGTAAATATTACATATCGATATCGCGATAAGAAATCGGGACAAAAAAATCGATGTTTAAAAATATATTTGGACGTTCAGCTAACATTAGTGTATATTACTACCACGGATTAGGATAGACTGAATGCGGAACGAAGCTTCTCATCACACAAAATATTGAAACCCAAAAGTGCTAAGGCAGTCAGGTGTTGTGACAAGACCACTAGCGCTCTCATACCAAATTATTTCCCGCGTTTACTTGAAAACCGCCACTAATGCTATTCATTTACCAAAGAATTCAAGAAATGACTATCGATTATTTATTATTTACCAAGAATTAAGAAAATTATTAGCGATTACCCACTGATTTGATAATAAATGATTGATAATATATGTCGATATTAGGCAATAAGGTAAGGTAGTAGTAATAAATTGGTATATAAAACATCCACTAGTGTTGAATGGCGCTAGTAGTTTTGACACACCAAAAGCAGTTTTGTGATTCACTTTTTTCGTTCTCGTTCGGCATCTATCTTAATCCGTGATTACTACAATACCCGACTTTCGAAAAAATTTAATTTCACTTTTAATTGACCCGACACAATATGTTGGAATAATTTGTATTTATCTGAAATATTTTAAAAATAGAATAAAATATTCGTTCAGAAACGATACGTCACTCTATTCCTTACACAATAATGCAACAAAAATATTATTTAATTTATGAATGTTTTTGAAATACGTTTGTCATAAAAATCTATTAGAACTGAATATTAGAAATAAAATTAAATAATTACGAAAGTATTTCTTATTAAAGTGAACGCCACTAATAATAGACATACTTTGGAATCAGACCAAAGTGAGTCTTATCAGTTATCACCGAATGAACCTTATAGAGTATAGACGGAACCAGAAAAAAATCCGACAAAAACAATTTTAAATTAAATGTGACTTTCTTTTGCGTGCCTAATTGCATACGTCTTTTGATAAATCAATGTATGTTATTTTTGATTGTTTTTTTCGATAATTTTGGCAATATACTGCTAGTATTCTTGCTATTTATTAAAACTCATTTAAAAATAACCAATCATTTCTTATGGCACAGCAACGTGTGGCCCGATAAAAGGCATGAATTACTTCAATATAAATATAATATACTAAATTATATTTTTTAAATTTATTTACAAATATATCTACATTGTCTGACAATTTTTTGCAAAACTGGAAGTGTCCTTGAGCAAAATTTTATTCTTACAACCGAAGTGACGGGTGTTATAATCAATTTTTTTTTACTGTTAGTATAAATTTGTTCTAGTCAGAGTTCAATCTTATAAGCGGAGTCCACAGTATTTCACAAGTATCTGGACTCATAATTTACAAACCTTATTATAAACTCAACATATCGTACATTTATTTTAAATTCATTATTTAAACTGATGTATTAAACAAAAACTAAAATATATTAATATAAATAATAATATTAAATAATAATAATATTTATTTATTAAAGTAAATAAATACAAATATTTTTTTAAAAATTGTTTCACATCCTTTCTCTGACTTTTATATTTCGATTTTTAAATATTGATCATATCTCTTTATCCTCGGACATTTAAGTTTTGAATTTTATTCGGATATTTCACTAACCGACTACGTTGATATAACTTTTTCCAGATATCGAAATTCTTTTTTTTTATATGAAAGTTCAAATAATATTTTATTATATTACGGTCCAAATACAATTGACACGATCAATCCTAGGTTTAACCGGTTAAACATTTAGGATGTATATATATATATATATATAATACATATATCCGTTTAAATTGCAAAATAATATTTACAAACGTCACTAGAAATATATAAAGATTTATATCTTTGACTTAACAAAATTCCATTTTCCAAATCTGAACAATGTTATTCTGCAGTGATTTGATATTTATAATTGGATATCAGTTAAACAAATAATTTAGCAAGATAATTTTTAACGTAGTAAAAAATATATTTTAAAGTGAAAATGAATATTACATTGTGTTTGAAATATTCACCATTCTAAATTATTATTATTATTATTATTATATTATTATTATTATTATTATTATTATTATTATTATTATATTATTATTATTATTATTATTATTATTATTATTATTATTATTATTATTATTATTATTATTATTATTATTATTAGTACTATTATTGTAATAATAGGAATTAAAAGTACCATACATTAATAGGTAAACCAGTTAAAGTTGGTATACAATTAATTATTTATAATACATAATTCCTTGCTTTTGTTCGAAAAACTATACAATGTCCATCGTTTCCTATAAACAAACTCCCAATGTGTCAATATTCCTTTTTACAAATGACGATTTTAATCTGTTTTTTTATTCTTCTTAATTGATTGTGAATGTTTTATTTGGTAGTAACTTTATTTCTATTATACGATATGCAAACGAATTCTCTTTATATTAAAATACGATTTTCTTTTCTACTTGATATTAAAAATTCGTTTATTTATTTAGGCTATAAATGTATATCAAATCACACAATGTTTATCATATTATTGTCTGTATCTCTTTTGATTTAGTAACGTCTGTATTTTCTACACCTATGGAATTTCTTTTTCTAGAAAACTATAAATATTTTCTTCTAAAATCTCAAAAGTCTCAATTTTCTAGTCATTATAATGTTGCAGACGAACATATTAATGAACTGTACAAAGGGATTGTTGAAAATACGCAGACTCAAATTCTTTTTTAAAGTATACATAATGGATACGTATTCAAAGTACTTCAAACAAAGTGTAATTATGAATCATAACTAGGGAAAATTATTTTGTCATAAATTATGAGAATAAAAATCCTTAAGTTTTCCAAATATTTTATAATTTTTTTTAATTATTAAATTTCAATAATACAAATAATAAATTAATAATTAAATATAGTTATTATATAATTATTTAATCGCATATGCATATTACATAAACAGTCGTCAGAGTGTGTTTGTGGTTTATTATTCGTGTATATTTTTTAATTCTGTGTTTATAAATTAACACTATGAATAAAAAATAAATTGATAATACCTATAACTTATTAGTTATATAATCCTAACCAAATTATAATCGATTATGTTATAATCATATACAAATGATTATTTGAATAACTCTAAGTGTTCAAACACCAAGTATTGTAAAATTATCGATCAATGTTTTTATATACCTTTTGCTGCTACCCATATTTTTTTCTTATATAATATATCAGTACAATTTATTATAGTATGGCCTACAGGTACAGGCACACATTTTATTACTTATTTATTACCCATTTATTACACTATCAAAATATGCTACAAAATTGGAAAAGACATTACTGTTCCATTAAATATATTTGAAAACAAAATAATGTATTATAAAATATTACTTAATGTTTTATTAAAATATTATTGAAAATTATTCAGAATAATTAAAACATTATTTAAAACACTGTAATAAGTGCATAAAAAAAATGTATTTGAAAAGTATTCCAGTGTTCCAAATACTGTCCAAGTCTAAAAATACGTTTAATGTTTGTTACAGGAAATTTAATTTCATTAGAATTTTGTATTATATTGAATTATTAAAATAATTTTGAAATATTTATTAATCCAATTTAATAAATGTGTGTAGATTGTTTTAAACATTTTTTTAGTTATAGGAGGTGAAATTCGAAAAAAATGCATGCAAATATTCACACGAAAAATAGAAATATGCACTCAAATCTATTAAATATGGAAAAAAATGTATAATTAGGTGAAATTATTTAACAAATGAATTATTTAAAGGAAACAATTGATTATTATTAATATTTAATCTTAATTTGCTTGAATTCTTTAATCTATGTATTATTTTTAGAAATTATTGGTGCATCTTTATAAAATGTTAAATTATTTCCAGTTAGCTTTTCTGGTAAATCCTCCATCAATGAACTTTCTCGGTTAAAAATTTTAAAAATTTTTAATATTACACCGAATCTATTTTTTTTTTTAAACTTGGTTAAATTTGTTATTTACTTTCATTTCAATATCACCAGCATTTAATTTTTTTTTTTTTTTGTGAATAAAACTATTGCTACTGAATCAGCTTATGGTACTCCTCGAGAATCTAATTTAGTTATTGTCGATGGTGAAAATCCATTAATGGAATATTTAAAAGCCAAATTCGGTAACCATTGAATTTCATTTAGGAGGACTTATTATAGACACTGCATCGTTAGAATCAAAATGTTGCATAATATCTCGTATACTTGTTTAAAATATTGGAAGTAATAAGAAATAGCTTCGTTCCATACTTCCATGCGTACACCGATGTGTGAGTACAGGTTCGTACAGGTTATCTAAAAAATATGTGAATATATGTAATATACCTACACGAAATATGGACAAAATAACTAAATACGCATTTTTGTTAAAAATTGTTAAAATATACAAAAAAGAAATTAATATTTTAACTTCGGGTCTTATGACTTTTTTACCTTAGTTTGCGATAAAATAGAGGCTCAGAATAATACATGCAAATTCTATAGCTTCAGCTCTTCCTTAGATATAAGTATGTTTTTTTCGACAAATTTGAGCTAACGTTCTCCCCATCGTGAGTGACTCTAGAGCAAATGATCCATCTAACCAGGCATGATAAAATTATAATATGGTCTTGCATCTCCCCAAATTCGTGTTTGAACATCATACTCTGCGAATTTGCAGGCACGCAGACGGCGAAAAGTCTGGTACCGTTTCATCGACGGTGACAATATAACACTCCGTGTCCGAGCGTTATTACGAATATCCTTGTCTATATATGGCAAAAGGGTTGAAATTGATGTAAAGTTCACGGGCGTATATTGCATGCGACATACGTATATTATTCGTCGTAAACCAACACCATTCTAAAATCGTCCCAAAGCACACATACAAACGCACACGAGTGCGAAAAACATTCAGAAAATCTCTCCTCGCATCCTTTTGTCACTCATTCTGCACATATAATCTGTCAACCGTCGTCGTCCGGCAGACCAATTAACCGCGGCATCGGACATAACGCCATCCGAACGCGAACACTCGGAAACTCGCTCGTCATCTCGTCACCACGCGCCCGTCAACGCCGATAAAATATTGTTTGCTTCTCGCTGCAGAAACGACGATTATAATAATATCGCGTGCATTATTAGTAATCATTACTATACGTCTACACGCTATACGTTCCGAGACCGTTATAAAATATATAAAACGCTTTACATGTACCCTAAATATACGTACGCTATAATAACTTACATCGAGTGGTTTACGACGACTAGAACGCTCAAGTTTGTATGTAAACAGCAAGTTTAGTTTGTACTTCAATTATTAACTCCACTAAAATCTTTGTACTGTGCATGTCGAATCTAGAGTTTGGTGTGGGACTGATATAGGGAGAGTAATATTAATCAGATAGAAAGGGTGCAACAAATGTTTTTGAAGCTTCGCTACTTATTTGCCGAAAATATTGAGCACACGTCTCGTGTATACGATCCAATTTTGAATGTACTAGTTTTACGCAATCCTTGGTCGATAGGCGTACCACTGCTAACAAGTTATTTCTACGGAAGATTATCGATAGAGCGGTCAACTGTCCTGCGCTACTTGGCCGAGTTTGATTTAGAACTCCTCAATTCCGTACCCGTTCACCGTATCCTTTCTCTATCGAACACTGTACCACTCTGTTCTCCAAAACAACACTGTTCTCTCGTAACAGACCAATCGTCAGGACGATGCGCATTGCCAAGGAAGATCCATCGTTTCTGTTCAATTAATTTAAATTTTATATTCTCCCGCTAAACTTCATATATTAATTGTATTATATGTATATATTAATGTACATATATGTTATCCGTACTTGGACCGTGACTCGTATTGTAATATAAACAATTAAATGGTTAAGGGTAAATCATTGTGAAATATTTTTTGATCGTATTGTCGTCGTCCCGGTTTTCGTTTATTTTATTTAATCTAGATAAAAAAAACTGTTGATCTTTTTAAATTTATTAAAACTTTCATGGATTAAACTATTATTATTATTGTATTTTTCGGAAATATCCTTGTTGCCGATTGTGGTCTGACGTTACGGAACGGTTGCAGGTTCCATCTTCAGAATATGTAGTTACTACACTGATACGGCAGTTGGACGCTTACTATGTACTCTGAAGATGGAATCTACTACGGCAACATGGATATTTCCGGAAAACTCAATAATAATGATGGTCTTTTATTTTATTCGGGTAAATTTCATCGTAATCAATTCGAATGACTCATCTAAATAATTAATTATTTTATATTTATAAAAAGAATACATATTGTAACTTACTACGAATTATAGAAATAAAAATATGTTTTTCCGTTATAATAATGGGTAATTAAATCTCTAAAATTATAAATTCCAAATATTTATATTTTGTTTTTGAAAATCTATATAAAATGTTAACAATTTTGTCTAAAATTCAAAAATACATAAATTAAAAAGTGTTATACGTTTTCACTGTTCTAAGAGTAGAAAAAATGTTAAATTAATTTAAAATATTTATAACCCTGCTTAAAAACAGGTGATCATGTTGTGCGGTATTGCCGAGGCAAATTCACAACATTGATAAGTGATAACAAACTAGTCTCGGTCGTGATCCTCGATTAATACGACGTCACGTCCGCATTTTACTTATTTACTTGTCGCCGTCACACCTCGTATTTGACGGAAACCAAAATTAAATTATAGGTTTATTATTTTTTAAACTGTTATCGTCTTAAAGTCAGTTTAATAATTTTAACAAAAGTATTCAATTCGAATTAAATTACACACGATATAGATCACGTCAAATACTAGTGTAGGTATGAGATATATTATATTATAGTCTTTGATACCATAATATACATAACAGCATTGAAGGCTATGTAAAATGCTGTGAGGTTTTATATCGTTTTTCAGGATATTCTTTAGTAAAATTAGTTAAATTGCCAATCCTTGGATATACATACATATATACTATGTATCATAAATCTCTATTTGAAGGTACGTATATAGATTAATAAATTGCTTTAAACTGATATTGTAGTTTTATTTTTATTTTTTTTACTTAGTAATTATTTCTGTTATATTTCTCATTGTGTTCTATCTTGGTACTTATCAGATATTTTAACCTCGTTAGCTAAATCATAAATTACTGGAATTTTAAATTTAATTCGTTATGACTACTTCAACTTTTTTAAACAATCAATACTTTCTCTCGCGATACCGACGAATTAATATGTTTACCTCATTAAAAATATTGCCTTCTCGATTGATTAAATTCAAGCTTAAATTAATTGTATATGATTCTTAACCTCACCTATTTTAAATAAATTATTAGTTAAGTTTGTTAGAAATGTTTACTTTTATCTAACAGTTTGAACGTTACACTTTTTAATATATTTTATTATTATTTTATAAACTGTTACGGATTTCCGTACGAATTATGTGTTACTAAAATAACTCTACGTTCTTTCCTATTTGACCTACGTTCGAAGTGCCATATTATTGACATGAAAGATTTTTTAGAACACACATTGTCTTTGTCTTTAATGAACGTTTTCATATTGATATTCAAGATGACATTTGTATTTTTTAATTTCCTCCCTTCTGATCTCGCTTAGATGCTCGTAAATTATGACTTTTTTTAACGGAATACGATTAGTTTTGGAACAAATTTTTAATTTATAAATTATAAATAATATACTTATTATTATACACACACTTTTGAAAAAAATGTTACACACGCTGCGGAAGATATCGAATTATGTTTGAGTGGTATATGTAATGTGTATAGCTATTTTGAAACTTGCAGACGTTAAAATATTTTAAAAATACAGACAGACCTATTGTTGGCGTGTCATTTTATTAAAATGTTTAAAATATCCAGACAACAATTCATCTCATTCACGTCGTGTTATTGTGTTTTTATAAGTGTTTTATACTAGTGTTTATGTAAATACCTTTATACATAATATAATGTTTTCATAGGATACATCGTAAAATGTAAAAATGTGTGGAAAAATAATATTCGCGATTATTTATTTTGTATATTAAATAAAATCAGCAAACATTGTTTCACGAAGAATATTTATGTCACGGTTTAAAACAAGCGCTAGTAACTCGATTTATCAAGTGTAAATTAATAAAAAAGCTCATTGTTTTCATTAGCTAAAAGCTTAGTACGCTAAATGTGTATGATATCGACTATACGATTTACAGCGCAAACAGGAAAAGAGAAGAAAAAACGGGTACTAAACGAAAAAAAAAACACAAGGGGAAACGTTAAATTTGATATGGACAAGTAAACACTAAGTGAATCGCACCAGTATCAAATATATATATAATATAGTAGGTGTACGGTTATATTAACAATAACCCACTCATGCAATTTGTGCGTTTTCAAACACCGTCTGCACTACAAAGATAATTAATAAATTATATTAATTCACTGTTATCATTGGATAGGGTCGTTAATAACACAAAACGAGTGTGTGTGTGTGTGTGAGTGTACAAGAACTTTAATTTTATGAGGTACTGTCACTGATTTTTTTTCAGTTTTACACCCAGTGATCGTCATAGCGATTGTACAATATACTGTTTTAAATAAAATTGTATCAAAATACGCTGTATATTTATTATATAAATATGAACGATTTTTTAATTTTAAACCAAGCATTTATGAAAAAAAAAATGTATCATTTAAGAGCGGCAGATTGAATGAGTTTGTTGAGGAATTGTTGTAAGGAGTAAGCAAAATTTATAAAAAAAAAAAAGTTCAAAAGATATTAATTCATTTTTATAAATGCGACATTATTTTAAAGTGTTTCCACTTTACTTTGATAATATATTAGTATTATAATATAATATGTGTGATATGCGATAAAATATGGCGTAAATTAATCATATTCGTAGGAAATCATCGTGATTGTGGTTGTAAAGCCTATATATCTGAAATGAACCGATGAAAATAATTTTTTTCAATTAATAAATAAAGCCTGGCTGGGTAAGCGGTGTTATTCTTCTCGCTCGGATTCTTGGTATATGCAAGTAACCTCATATTCCATTCTGAAATACCATTGGCTCTCTCTCTCTCTCTCTTTCAGTTTCAAATCGCATCATTTTCTCGCCTTAAGTGGGGACACAATCGGCTTCCGTCTCATGCATTTCCTTAGATCATCAATAATTCCAACTAATGTGGCATACGCTGAGGAAATTAAATGTGATTCTCCTCATTTAGTTTTTGACGGCCCTATACATTCGCTTTGAAACGTTCCAACTCATAAAAAAACGTATCCATATATATATATATATATATATATCAATCACCTCAATGGTACTAATATCCTTCATCCTACATCCGCTGAAACCGTTATCCTCGTAATTGCTTATATTTATGCTGCAGGCTTGGCAATATAATAATCTTAAGAAACCACGTTTTCTTTTCTTTTAATTTTTTACCCATTATTTTAACCATTTTTAAGCTATTATAATTATACATTAAAAGCTATAATAATAAAAAAAAAATTATCAGAATTTGTCAATTTAATCGAATTAATTTTAATTTACTACACGCAAAATAGATTTCAATAGTCACGGTAGATTTCAATTTCGTTTTCATAAAATAAATTATTTACATGTATATATATATTGTTTAATTGTTATATTTTTAATTGCATATTTCATTGTTTTTTTTTTTTTGACGGTATATAAATCCGTAATAACTAAATAAATCTGGAAACAATAATAACGAAAGTACAAGTACGCACTTTTTTTTTAAAAATACATTTTAATATAAAAAATTAGTATTAATTTTTTTATAAGTACGCACGTTATAAGATAAATTAGAGTACTTACGATATTACCTATATCGAAATAGGATAAAATAGAAACCTAATAGGGAAATTAACATATTCAGATGGTGGAACTATATGCGTATTACAGAAGTCTCGGAAACGGGAGTGTTAATCGAGAGAAAATAAGTTTGGTTTAGAGTTTTGCCGGTATAGGACATAGTATTATAGATATTGGACAGACTCACTCAGTGAATAACCCGTCGTAATCGATTTCGACTGTATGAGCACGGTGCGCACAATTCAGGAAGAAGATAATCGAAAAAAACGGTTAAAGAAACGGTTATTGGCGAACGAGCACAAAGAAATACAATTACGCGTTTTGTTAGGAGACGGGAATTCGCTGGAAAAATATCGAACCGAAATATGATTGAAAATAATACGTATTTTTCGATGCTATTTAATACCTTCCGAGATTTTGGACTTATATTATCTAATCGTAATTTTTATTTCGACCAGACGCTAATACCAGACTACGTTTTACTATATACCTGTACGTTCCGGAGAAAATGTATTCTAACCGGACGTACGATATAAACGTTTGTTTGATGTTTATAAAATAAAAAAAAAAAAAGAAGAAAAAAATGGAACATTTTATTCCCCTCTGCCCTCCGCGAGCCTTGGACAACGAATATAGAAATTATTTATTTATTTTACGCGTATTAGGTTTTCGGCGAACGTCGTTTTGAAACGAATAAAAACTATGACAGACGTCCGTTTAACATTTATAAGTACATTATTTTTATCCTATTTCTGTATAAACGAACTGCATTACTGTATGGGAAATAAACAAAATAAATTAAACATTCGTGAATTCGTCATGTCATGATAAAAAAAAAAAAAAAAAACGTCTTTACTACTCGACACAAACGTCGATGTAATTTTATCGTGTAATATATTAGTAAGCCAAAAATTCACAAAGAGTAAAAACGAATCTAATGTAACAACGGAGCGGAGCCTTGTCAGCGTTATAATTATTATTTATTATTATTATTATTATTATTATTATTATTATTATTATTATTATTATTATTATTATTATTATTATTATTATTATTATTATTATTATTATTATTATTATTATTATTATTATGATTATTATTATTATGGAGGGGTGTACAGTTTTAAAATCTAAAACGTTTCTTATATGATAGACATATAAAAGCCGTGTCTATGTCCTAAATAACAGTGCCAAAAAATTATTTTCATTTTTATAAAAATTTGTCATTCGTTTTTATGTTTAATAAAATTTCTTATGTATATAAAATAATAATGACTCGGCACCTCATCGCATCATAAACGTGAGACAAATATACAATTGTTCTCTTTTAGTAAAAAAATAATAATAGTAATATCAATAAATGTCTACTATAATTACAGATAATTAAATTATAAAATCTAAAAAAGAAAAACACTCTATTTTGGACATTATTCGTTTGAATATTATATCATCCTCTAATATATCACAATTTTTTCGAACACCTATGAATTCGTAGAACACTCTTTAGACGTAAGTGTTATAAATCTTTTAAAGAAAATATCGTTATGCAATCGTGTAAGTGTGAGGTAGTCTTAGAGAATTGTTTATCTTAAAATCACTTGAAAATAGAGATTTCCCCTCCATGACTTCAATACATAAAGTTACATTTAGGCACTTTTGAAAAAGTATTTAAAATAATGTATTAAATACTTTCGAAAATGTTCAATCGTTTGAAAGCATCGTCCGGTCTATGCGACGGGTATTAATATAGCTATATGATGTTTACCGAGAGGATGTACAGCGTATAGACACTGCTGACTATAATATTGCGTATTCATTAACATCTCGGCGCGCTGGAGCGTTTAGGTAGGGCATTTGAAATACAAATGTACTACGTCCTTTCCCTAAGTAACTATGTCCTTTGACACGTCTTATTGTCGCACCAAAATTACAACGGTAGAGTGATCGGATTTGTTTTACTTGCGCCTAGTGAAAATATATGCTGTTGCGGACCGTTGCGGCAAATACACTTTTATATTGAAATTTCAATATATTATTATGACCAGCACTCGGGACTTTATGCATTTGAATAATTGTTCGAGAAATAGATAGGAAAAATCGGATTCGATATATATCTGTTTTGTGATATAAGGATTTCAAATTAAAACATTTTTATTGCATATTTTTTATTTTTTTTATTTACATGCATATTGTAAAGGTTTATTCGTTTTTATTGCATATTCTATATGTTTTTTTATTTAATTAATAAAAAAAAATGAAATTTCGGAAAATAATTTATAAATTACCTGTGTAAAATTTTCATTTAAGATACTTTATAAATATTTTATTAAGAAAGCAAGTGTATTATAGGTACCTTGATAATTCTAAATTAATTTTATCTATATGATTTCGTCTGGAATATAGCCGATATATCAATAGCGCGACTCCATATTTTATTCGGTGAACCTATTATTTTTTTAGCTATGTAGGCCATATTATTGTTATTTATCTAACTAACTGATCGTTATCGTGTCAGTGCGTATATGCGTATTGAATAAATTAAAACATACTTAAATGTGAAAATTAATTGCATTAATTTTAATTGTTAGGTATACAAGAAGATGCTGAATGTTAAAGATCCATATAACCCATTCCCATTCAAGTTGGCAATTTTCTTTTTCACATGAAATATAATACACTTTTTTATAAATATTAATTTTTAATATACTCTTTTATATATATATATATATATAAACGTCTTTTTTAATTAAAAATAAACACATATTTAAGCGCATATTTTAATATTTTTTATGCATATGTATGCGCATATTTTTATGATTTTAAGTGCATAAAGTCCCAAGCCCTAATTATGACAGTACGTTTAAATTTCGAATATTAAGTGTGTCGGTAGTATGTGACTTATGAGAAATTTACAGGCATTTTCGAATTTTTGTCGCTTACATTGTAATTGCGATTGAAATTTTTGCTCAAACTATACGTTTTCTACTTCTGTCAATCGACAATTAACATATATAGCCGAAAAAAATTTGAAAAAAATTCACTTATTAGCAAAAAACGATAAAATGATATTTTCGAAAAAAAATTAATTTTTTTAAATTATCTAATCAGAAATGTTGAATTTTATCTCGGCCCAAACATGATACAAATTAGGTACTCATTATAGCAAATGCACCTATGCATTATTCATTATAATATACTTAAGCATTCTACAACGTCGAGTTAAATTTACGATTTGGAATGTAAACGCTCGTGTACAGTTTGTGGTCAGTGAAATAGAGAAATACCACTTTACGTATCAAATGTTGAACGTTTAAGACACTGATATTGCAAGGTGCACGGTAATTGGTGATACTTAAGCCCACCATATATATCGATAGATATCTAAAAAAAAATATTCAATTTAAATAAGTACAGAGAAAAAAGTTTTTTTAATTTGTCATTGCAAGTCGTAATATAGGTACCACTAATTATATTTTCAAATTAATTTATAACATTTCGTGATTAAAAAAAATCACGCATTTGGTCGTCAGTTCAACACCCAATGTCCATTTAATAAACAATATTTTTATAATAATTTTATCACACGTGTCGCTAATATTTTCAATATAATAAAAGTGAGCTAGCCGCAGGGTGTTGTGGATGTCGCTTAAGTAAATTAATTCCAAGCGAAGCTTCGATGTAATATTATTTATGAATATCTAAATATAACAATATAATATATATATATAATACATAATTTAAATATAGTAAATAATTTTAATATAATTTTTTTAAATAAACTCAGGTAGAGAAAAACTTTTAAAAATTGTATTCGTAAATATAAGTGCAACGTTACATATTAGGTAAAATGTCAAGAATCTAGGACTATTAGTTCTAAACTAACGTAATTTTCAAAAAAAAATACAAATACAAATAAAAATTACACTATCTACGAGTATATCGGAAAACTTGAAATCTTTATTGAAGAAAATTATGACAAAAGATTTTCAATATTTTATGAATATAGTTGAAGTAACATACGTCTGACATTGTATTAACATTTTAAGGGATAAAATTAAAAATGATCTCTTTTGTAAATTAAATAACTCAAAATCTATAATTGCTATGAATAACATATAATTGAAAAAAAATGCTGAAAAATTGTTTTCTATAATATGATATAAATTTACATATTTAGTGAATATTTCAAATTTCTATAACCATTAGTTTCAAAATTACGAAGATAAAACCATAATCGATTTCGATGCGAAATCGCGTTTTTATAGTTTTTATGAAAATTTCAGTTAGATTTTGTTTTTTTTTTGGGGAGTAGCTTTTGAGAAAATCGAAAAATGAACTTCTCTAAAGTGCTAACTAAATGCGATTTGCTACCGGAAATCGGGTACGACTGTAATGGTCGGAGCACTTCTTCTGGCGGAATTTTCGGGTACGGACATAAAAAAAGGTACCAATACGTTGTAAAACCAATACATTCCTCGCTCCGCTCGCACTCTACGAAGCGGTCAATCGATAATTTGTCGAGAACAGGCGTTTTAAAATATTTCTTCGGATTTTCATTCGTACATAATATTTGGCGCGGAAATTAAAAATGAATTGTTTACAATTAGATACGCCGTGATGTACATATAATGTCCTGATAAATAAAATAACCGTTTTAGGTACGTATTCGAAACACGGAAAATCTGAAAATCCCACAAATTTATGCGACTG
This sequence comes from Slavum lentiscoides, assembly GCA_032441835.1. Lineage (NCBI taxonomy): Eukaryota > Metazoa > Arthropoda > Insecta > Hemiptera > Aphididae > Slavum > Slavum lentiscoides. Next base: position 26,476,634 of record CM063706.1, read on the forward strand.
AAACGTCTATAACCAGTGGCGTGATAAGAAATTAGTAAAGGGTAGAGTCATTAAATACATATGACATAATTTACTATAGCGTATTAAACACAGAACACGTTACATTGACAAAATAATGAGTATGCTCTCGATTTATAGCGGATTAAACTAGAAATCCGGTCTATACAATGACGAGTTCAAAAAATGAAAATTTTAAATGCATATTTTGCCAATTTTAAAAAATTGTTTGCCTATTTCTAAATGTTTATGCATTTTCGTGTATATTTAATGTATGTTTTGTGTGTGTAAAAAATGACGTTTTTCCTAATTTTTACTTTAACTATAATTATTACTACATAAAAAAAAAGTCAAAAGGGAGTTTGAACCCTTAAAACCTCCCTGACAACGCCACTGCTTATACCTCCTATGTACGTGAGATACTATAGCGTAGTCGAAGGCGGCGGTCGAAATTCACGGGTTTGTCGCGGTCTCGTGCCCTCTAACCCGTCTTGATTTAAAACGCACACTGTGCGCAAAGGGTAGAAAAGTTATATTAATTGGAAGCACGTGTACGAAGGGGTTGCGATTTATAATTTACAGCCGGCAAACCCGTCTCGTGCCCACTGGACTGAGACGACTGCTGTACTCCTATATATATATACGTACACACATACGTGTGCAGTGTGCACACACCGTCTACTTAAGGATTGTATTATAATACGCGCATATACACAATACCATAACCCCCTCACCCATAGCAAAAATCTGAAATCACTTATACATTTTTACTAAGAGAAAAAAGAACCGCTTGAAATTGTGTACATAAGCATACAGGCACGTCATATTGAATGCTATTGTTCGGTTTATCGAAAGTTTAATTAATTGATATGTTGTTTAGCAAAATATGTTTTGTTAAATATCTGGGGTAAAATCTTTTGGTAAAAAAGACCGATACATCAAAAAAAAAAATAATAAAAATAAAAAAAATAAAAAATTATAAATATTACCGAAATATGATTGTAAAAGAAATACAAATCTCTCCTCCTCGCGAATTTCGATTGTGAAGTCAACGAGAAAGAAAACTTAATTTATGATTTTTTTTCCTTTTTTTTTTTAAATATACCATTCGAATGTGTTTGTGTTTTAATCGTCTGCAAATACGATAACATATTCAGGGTAATGTATTGGAACGTACTCGTATATAGGCCATTTTTTCATATTTTGCTTATACCCCGTTAAAAAATAAACATTATATAATGGTATACGCTGGTTAATTTATCGTTATCATAAACTGATGTATTAAATTATAAATTTGTAGTTCCCCCTAAAATAGTAAAATCTGCCTGTCACGCTCGTGGTCAAATATTTTTATAAAACAACAAATGTTTACCAACAATTTGTTCACTATTTATCTGGATAATAGTATTATTTTCTCGTAAAATCAATTAATTAACTGTTCAAATTTATTGTCAAAGTTAAAAAACGACTGTGTTGTAGCAACAAAATTAGTTCAATAGATAAGTGCTATTTTTACTATTAATAATAACTATTTTTATTAAAATCGAAAACTTGATTCAATCAATGAAATACAATGAAAACAATGAATTGTTTAAATGTGGAAAGTTCTATCGGAGAAACAAGTTGCAGAACCAAATGATTACGAAAAATTAAAAATAATTATAACTGAACGAGCTCTCGACGAACTCCGTAATTAAATATTTTAAATACTTCAAATATAATTAATGGTATTTTACTATTGCTACTTTTTGTTATTATAAATAATAATTGAAAGAACGAATTCAATTTTGATTTTGTAGTTTCACAGATGAAAACACTTAATCGCTAAAGTCGGTTATTCTCTATTATTTTGTAACAACCGGGACATTATTGTATCAAATTGTGAAATATTTGAAAACTCTTCTTTCGAAATGTTCAAATATACGATTCCACCGTATTGTCGGACTATTAGTGTTTATAATGTTTATTAGTAAAATATCGTTTTATACCGAAAGTGAAGAATTCGTATCGATTTCTGAATAATGTTTTCTTGCGTATGCACGAGCATTGTTTTGAAACGGGTTTCAAATTCACGGACACTCTTAAATTCGTCAATATTCTTGATTTCAATGAAATTTGCAAGCGCCACGTTGTTGCAGCATTTTTTTATTTTTCGTTTTCGACCAAAAAACAAATCGTTTAGAATCTATAAGTATTTTATTCACTTCAGTATTCCGCGATTTTACTTCCCATATCGTGTAAATTTATTAATATTTCATCGCGTCGTAACAGACTTTTTTCGTCAACGCAGCCGCCTTAGCAAAACTAAAAGAGTTTTGCAAAAATTTCACCGTATACGCGAAACTGATAAGACAAAAATTATTATGATATTTCAAGAGAGGGGAGAAAAAAAATCTTTGAAGATCCTAATATCGTCCATGGCGTCGCGCGCTCCGGAGGTGGTCGTCAAGCACGTGAAATATACGTCGTCGGCGGTCCCATCCACGCAGGGGTTAAACATTAGCTGATTTCGGCTCTGTGGACCGTGTAAAACCGTAAGAAAAAAAATGAAACTCGGTCGTAATTCATCTGGCGGTAATTATCATCAATAGATCGCATGGTTTCTCGTGTATAGCAGAATCCGGCGATACAAAATGATCCCGAAAAATATAATAATATTATATTGCGCGTATTTTAAAAATGACGCCAAATTTGATTATAAAATCGATACAGTCTTGAGTATAGTATTCGGAATGCATTTTAAATACGTTTTCGAAAGCGTTCCTAATACTTTTTAAAGCTCAATCGTATTTTAAATAGTATACGCACATAAAAATCATAACTTATTACTCAAATGTAAAAAGTGATTGTTTCAGAAAAAAATAAAAATAGCAATTAGTAGCAGTGGGTACATATAAAACAACATCAATTAATCTATCTATAATTTTGCCATAATCGATGTTCGAACTCAGCCTTATTCAAATAATCAAGTATATATCATTCGATTACACTACGTTATTACGATTGTGTTATATTTTATAACCAATTTTTATTGTTAATTTATAAACACAGAATTAAAAAAAATATATTATACCTTCCCACCCCGGAATTCATATTGATGAATGATGACTATTTATATTCGGTGTTAAATAATAATGTATAATTACAATATTTGGTATGGTATATGGAATATATTATCATATTTGATATTCTGAACAATATTTTCGGTGTGCATTCCAAATACTGTTAAAAAGTATTTTACATAAATCTATGTGGTTTTATAGCCTATATTGATTGATTTCACAGAATACCACCAAAATCATATTAAAATATTTTGTATGGCGACTTTACCCTAAATATACGTCTTTATGACAACTGCAGCCAAGTCTGAGAAGCATACAAAAATCGAAAACCGGATCATTTTATTTAAAAACAACACTATACGTAACTAACCTAGTGATGTTCTATCGTGTACGAACACGAGAAAATATTGAATTGTATATTTTATATTTACGATTCGATCGTTATTAAAATGTAATTTATCTGAAATTCGAATGACCGCTGTATATCACATGGGTACCGTTTGTGCGTTGAATAATTTATAATATCCGTCGAACTGTATATTCTCGCTAACCATAACATTTTCGGAATGATCATATCCGAATAAACAGACCTTCGGGGTTAAGTACCCAATAACATGTGCAAGATACTGCGTATACGAAAAATTTATTTCGTTCTGACGTTTGAACAGATTTTCGTTTTTATACTCGACGATGGTAGGTGAAGCGTTACGATTCTATCTGATTTTTTCTGGGGAATTTAGCTTTCAACTCGCAAAATACGAGTATATACTGATCAGGGCCGAGTTTAGGGGAGGGCTGAGTGGGATGCAGCCCAGGTGCCCCCACAAAAAAAAATGGAAATTTATTTTTCTGTTTAAAATACCCCTACCACATGTCTTATTATTATTAACGCTTTTGTTTCCAATAACTCTGCTGGATTTGCTTTTTTCATTCCAGAGTTGAACATTAACCAGCTGTGACCACTCGCGTGGAGTAAAAATTTAGCCCAGTCAAACTTCACATGCATGTAAAATTGTTATTGAGAGACTAGCATGTCTACATCATTCAGTACCTTCTGATAACATAACCAACTAGAAATAAAAATTAAAAAGTGAGTTAATATAAATAAATTAATGTGGGTTGTATCGTATTGTACGTTATCTCCGAGTGTAGATAGTACCATTGATTGTAGAATATAATATATATTCTATAATCAATGGTAGTACAGTCAATTTTTCAGGAATTGACGTCATCATCGAATTTAAACAATATTAACACATCGGCGTCCACACCATCAAAGATTCAAAATAATATTCAGCTTATTCTCCCATTAATTGAAATAAAAAATCAACCACCAAATAATTTTATTTTCTCAAAATCCAACAAAAGTTCATTTTGTAAAAAGTGGTTTGACAAATTTACTTGGCTTCACTATGAATAATTACTATGTATAATTTACTTTACTATACTATGTATCTAAAGATCGTGTATATTGTTTTGATTGTATTTTATTTCACCAAATGACAAATTATAATTTAGGCAATTATGTTGAGTTATCTTTTTTAATACACGGATTTAATAATTGGAAAAAAGCATTAGAAAAATTTCGTTCACATGAAGACAGTAAAATGCACCAAAATTCTTAATATTTTTTTTTTGACTAGAAAAACCAAAATTCCAATAATTTCATTATTATCAAAACAAAAATTGGAAGAACAAAAAAATGCATCTACAGCTTTATTAACAGTTATACGTACACTGCGATATCTTGGTAAAATGGGATTAAGCATTAGAGGTCATTCTAATACTGAAGGAAATTTCATTTCTTTATTAGAGGAAAGATGTCAAGATGTGCCATCTTTAAAATCTTGGATGTAACAACGGAATAACTGGCTTAGTTCAGATATTCAAAATGAAATATTGGTAATAATGTCATTAACAGTACAGCGTGAACTTATAAAATCAATTAAGCAATCAACCTATTACTCTATAATTGCTGATTCAACTACTGATATTTCTGCTACAGAACAGTTTTCTTTGTGCATTCGGTGTGTTGATTCAAAATTTGAAATTCATGAACTATTTACTGGTTTATATAATACCTCTGATAGCAAAGCTTTAACACTTTTTGATACAATAAAAGATATATTGATTCGGTTTACACTAACAACCTCAAATATAAGAGGACACTGTTTTGACGGAGCAGCTAATATGTCAGGTAAAATAAGTGGTGTTAAAACATTAATTGAAAATATTCAACCTAAATTTGTTTTGTACATTGTAGTAATCACTCACTGGATTTAGCATTACAAGAAGTTGCACGAAAAAATAGTGCCATGTGCGATATCTTTACTATGGTCAAAATTATACCATATGCTATTCTTGAATCTGCTAAGAGAAAAACCATTTATGAAAATATAATAGTACTAGAGCCATGTCACCAATCATATGAATTAGAATTAAATAATAGAAACCAAAAATTACTTTCATTTTGTCCTGCTATAGATGGTCTGTAAGGGTTAAGAATTTGACAAGATTTCTAGAAAACTACAGAAGAGTTAAAAAAACATTAGATGAAATGCTGCCTGGAAGTACTTATATAGCAGATGATAGAAAATCGGCACTTAAGGGATATGTGAAAAAACTAAAAAAATTTAAAACAATGTTTTTCTTAATTATTGCAATACATATTTTTGGTCCAGTAGAACAATTATCAAAATTGTTACAAAATCCTAAGTATTATGCATCTGATTCAATTAAAGCTGCAGATACATTGAAGAAAACACTCTTATCATTCAGATCTAATAAACATTTTGAAAACATGTTGGATATTACAACATTGAAAGCTAAAATACATAAATTAGAACTACATGAATATACAAAGCGCATTCAAAAACCACCGAAACGACTCCAATACACAGATAATTCTCCTGTAAAATTAACATTTAAAGATGAGTTGAGGAAAGACATGTTTGAAATAATTGATTATTTAACAAATGAAACTGACAGACGTTTCGATCAACAAGGCCTAAAAAACTTGGTTACATTAGAGAAAATACTTGTAGAACAAAATTCAGTAAAATTTCACCAAGAACTTACTAATTGCTTGAATAACATGAGTGAAGACTTTGATATTAATAAACTTTATGCACAGCTTATTATGTTGCCTTCAATTGTGCCTAGTAGCACAAGTAGTATTTCAGATATTATTAAAAGTTTAGGAAATTAATATTTAAATGTAAAAGATTCTTTGTTTTCTGAAGTAACTAAACTTATTAAATTAATATTAACCATTCCAGCATCTGCAGCAACGGCTGAACGCTCATTTAGTGCATTGAAAAGGTTAAAAACTTATTTGAGATCCACCATGACACAAAAGAGATTAATTCATCTAATGATTTTATATGTCCATAAATCTATTAGAGCTAATATTGATTTAAAAGCAGTTGCCTTAGAATTTATTTCAAGAACATCAGAAAGAAAATCAATATTTTGAAATATTGTTTCTTAATACTAATTTAAATGTTTTTAATGTTTTTAAAATTATTATATTAAATAATTTATTCTATTAAAATATTAAATAAATGTGTACTTGTATTATGTTGTTCCAAAGATGTAAATACCATCAAGATTAGTTATTACTTGTACATGTGTCAGTCATTGAGTATACAGATTTTTGTTTAAAAGAAATAACTTCCTTTTATTGATTATTAACTTTGTACATATGTTACTACAATATACACCAACACACATTTTTTAAGTAAATGATACACATATTACATAATATTATATATATAAGCTTATAAAGAAAAAACTATGATATTTTTCATATATATTTTATGTTTAACTGGTTTCACATATTCTTAGACATTTTACATACCGTAAAATGGGGCAACATTAGTAAAAAAAATGTTTAGTTTATTGTTTATAAATTATTGAAAAATTAAAATTTATGAAGAATTTATTTATTAATGTTTATATGCATATAATGTATGTAATATATTGGTGAGAGTTTTTATATACTACATACTAAAAAAATATATATAACTATATAAGCCTTAAATGTTTGCCCCCGAGTAAAAAATAGTTCCTGCGCCACTGTTATCGAGTGTTTATTAGTTTTTTTAACTTATTCACTATGGTAAATTTTTACCCCGTGCGAATATAAGTGGTATCGGAAATCACGCGAATGGTAACCGGTTAAGTTTACAGACATTCTTTCTCCCATAGCATCAGTGGCTTAACTATAAATTTGGGTCCCCGGGGCAGTATCAAGTGTGTTTTTTTTTTAGTATTAGCATTAGTATGTAATTTTTTTTTTATGCACCTATTTACGATGGTCGAGGGCCCCTTCAAGTCCAGGGCCCCGGGGCATTGCCGTGCCTTGCCATCCCGTAGTTACGCCACTGCATAGCATGCTTATTCACAATTGAGTGCTATGCTATACTAACAGCAGTTCTAAACTCCTAAAAAATTTCTCACCGTATCCGATTCTTTGTCAGCTATCAATTCTCTTTTGAATTAAAAGGCAATAAAAAAAATTAATAAAAAATAGTTCAGGGCATTTAATTTTAATTATTACTCATACATACTCGTATGTATATTGTTATTTTTATGTTTAAGTCACACTAATTTTCTGCCAATTTGTATTTTTATGGAACGCAATTTCATAATATGATATTACTTATTCGTTTTGATTGTTTTTATTTAAGTTAATAGTATAGGTACTACAAAAATATTAAATGTTATTTAATAAGCAAAACATGTATTATTTGGGGACCCCACATTATATTCCGCCCATAGGCCACCACAAATCTAAATCTGGCCCTGATACCGATAGTTCCGAATAACAATAATTCTGATTTGAATCAAAATTCGATGTATTATAATTTTTTTTATTATCGATTATTTGCCTATAATATAATGTAGTGTGTCACCGATAATGAAAATGACACAAAAGAACATAACTAAATTGTTTAGAGACTTTTTTTTTCGATGATTATATCAAGTTATTATAGTGAAACGATTTACTTTTAAAAAATGAATTAAAGCAATCCAAGAAAATCAAACGTCCAATATGCTTTATTTCTCCTAATTTTCCGATCAGAGATGATCTAAAAAAATAAAACACATAGGAGGGCAAATGGTACAGAATTTCCGACTAGCTACTTGAAAATTTAAAATGTTCCTGCTTCTTTTTATGTTTATAAGTTAAACAAATTTATTAAATTACACATTTTTAATCTAGAGAATTACGGACTGAAAATTCAATTAAATTCTAACACAATTTTTTTAATAAATTTTGAAATTCTAGGACAACTTGGGTGGACCGAATTCACGGTCGAAAAATGGGGTTAGTCGGTGAACGTTTGACTCACAAATTTTGAAACAAATCTCGCAAGTATTCGTAAACACAATGACGGACCTTTTTGTATAGGTTTTGAAATTTCATGGAAAAGAGTGTGAGCTACGTGAAGTTGGCCCACCCTTCGGTGTTTTAATATTTAATCAGTAGTAGTGACTTACTCGCAATTCGCAAATTCCTCGCAAATAACTCGCAAAACAATTTGAACGGGTTTTGAGTTTACATCTTGAAACGAGTGGACCAACTTCACGTACGTGTCGAAACGCCGTATATTTTTGTCTTATTAATTGAATTTCATATCGTTTTCTTCTCTACCTTTAAAGTTATATTATACATGTATATAAGTGATTAAAAATTAGGTACAGTAGAAACTCGATTATCCGTCTCCCGACGATTAATCGTCTTTCTCGGTTACCCGCGATCAGGGGCTACATTCGCGTAGTTACACGACGCGGATTACGGATTCAACGATTGTTAAACGAAAGTGGTCCTGAAGAAAATGATGAAAGCGAACGGGAAGTCGAAGAACCATCACCCACGCTGAAGCAGAATCCGTGCGCTTTCCATGTGCTTTGAGTGGTTTAAACAGCAGACTGAAGCCGATGCAACTCAGCTATTACTGTTTTGAAGATTAAGAGACATAGCAGCCAAAAAAGCACGCGGTATGGGCAAGCAAAAAATAAAATAAAAAATTAACCGACTTTTTTAAACAGAAATAATTATACATGCACTGTAACGTGTATTGAACATTTAAAATATATAATATATGAATGTGTATGTACGTAGTAAATAAATGTATAATATATAATAAATAATGAATAATGTACCAATGAGTAATAGTAATAATATACGAAATATTTCATAATTAAAAAAAAAAAATTATATAAATATTATATGTAAAAAAAAATTTCCAATTTCTCGCTCGACCGTCTATTTGATTATCCGTCAAGGCTCCGGTCCCTTGACTGACGGTTAATCGTGGCCTTACTGTACTTATGAACAACGTCTAATACTAACTGCGTGTGAACGCTTTAAATAAGACCGACTATTTTTTTCTACTGTTTACTGTAGGTAAACGTTCAATGTATAGGAAAGAACGTCGAAAGAGCTCCCACAATCCGTATAAAATTAAGGCACGTGCCTCGAATAAAATCGTTCGTCACGCCACCGATGTCACGACACTTCTACGGTTTCTACGATTTCGGTTCCTCTCCGATGTCTTAAATACACACGCAGAGTTTTTTTTTTATAAGAATTTATTTACAATCTATATTAATTAAATACAATAAATAAATTTGATAATTATTAGAGTTTTGAACATGGGGTATTCACGTGAATAAAGAAAATATCCACTGATATTATTCTACAGTTATGTACAAAAGTAATAATGACGTTTAAATAGTAATCAATTTATTTATTTATTTTTTTTTTATGTTTTTTTTTATATTTTAGAGTAAAAGATCTCTAGGTCTGTCAATATTGTTTTTTTAACAGAAAGCTCTAACACCGGCCCCTATTAACCTTGAATATATTTTTTGTGATTGTGATTAAGTGACGTTTAGATCTGCTGAATGTTAAAAATGTACATATACAAATTTTACAAATAAAAAAAAAAAGCTTCAAAGGTATTTTTGTAAAAAAAAAAAAAAAATATAACAGATACGAACTATATATAAAAAAAATTGATTTTTGAAAAATCAAAAAGGGACTAATAATTTTTTAAACAAAATAGTTGGGGAGGATGGAATATGGCTAACTGAAAGAAGTGGGAGGATGGCATCCCCCAAATCCCCCACCCACCATTTCGGCCATTGGTTACCGCGGTGAACACAGCTGATGTCTGGTCAATGGTATATAATAGGGCTGTGGTGAAAATAAAAATACACACGTTATTTATACAATTATACGAAAGGATTGAGTAAAATTGCTTGGTCGTTTGGTGTACACAGAAGTTGTAATGTGCCTACCCGAATTCGTGTACGTTTGGTCGACGTCGACGATGGGACCATGTGGCTAGCGCTCACGTATAATTATATACGTCAAAATTCAATTTGTTCACCCTTTCCCCTCTCTCGTCCATCCGTATTCTTTCAGACCTTTTGTCATTCCGAACCATCCGACGTGTCAGACAGTTGTGGCTTTGAAAAATCGTTTTTTTCGTCTTTTCTTCGTTTCGTTTTATTTATTTATATATATATATATTTTTTTTTTTTTTGACACTTTTTCCCTTGTGCGCGCCCCGCGACCTATATTTTACAGATATACAGACTCGTTCATCCGGTCTTTATCGCGCGGCTTTTTTCCGTTCTACTGTCGAACATAATGATCGGGTCTGACGAATTACTTACGTATATATATATATAAAGGAACACAAACAATTTATTTTCTCCTGAAAAGAGTTTTTTTTTCCATCACCCCTCTTTTTTTTCGCTGCATAATAATGAGCGAATCGTATTGAGAAAATTAACTTATAAATAAATGTATTTTTTATTTATTTATTTTTTATTTATTTGTGTTTTGAATATCCCGAAATACCGATGTATACCTTTTAAAGCAGTGGTTCTCAACTGGAGAAAAATTCTTTCTCCTCCCCAGGGAGGAATTTAGTTGCTGCTCATGGGAGAATGCAGTGAGCAAATAAAAAGAATTGCATTAAATGAAAATTGAATCGTTTGCAAATCATATCATTTAGTTTCAATTTAACATTTGAAACCAACGTTCCCCAACCTGGAGGGCACAAGTCACGGAGTAAAATTTTTATTAAATTATTTACATAAACAAGGGAAAATATGTTATAACTATTTATAGAAGTGTATGAATTGTTTTGTAAAAATCTATAAGAGGGGAGGGGCGTAAAATAAAAAAGGTTAAGAACCACTAGTCTAGAAAGTAATTCAAATTTTCCTTAAAAAAAAAATTTATTTAATATTTATGTTCTCCGCTTGTATCTCAAAAATTGCAACTAGTTAATTTGTAGCTGGTCGTTTAATCATAAAACAGGAATTTCGTTATAAACCTTTTTTTATTGTTCTCTATCGAAAACGTTCATCGCGAAAACGTATAATTCGCCATAAAATGGATTATGCGCGTGGTATATTTGTCGGAAGACGATGATTATCTGTGTAAAATTTATTAAAATTAAACTGTTTCTAGAAATTTCTAGAATTAAAAATTAATTTTTTGAATTAGAAATTTCTAGAATTAAAAACAAACCGAAATTGCTTGTTAAAAATGAAAATCCATCAATGTACCTGTATAATTAGAATACGATACGAATACAACTGCTTTTTCCAACGAATTAGCCGTGTCTATAATATTGATTTGTGACATCTGCACGGATAGTCGATAATTTTTTTTCTTCTTTTGTTAGGTTTTGCTTCGAATGAAATTTCAAAACAACTGTTATACATTAATATAATATCGCTGTATGATAAATTTCATAATATACTCGTATTTAGTATTAGGTATGCAAAATGTCAAAGTATAATGTTCGTTTAACACAATATAATAATTAAACTAAACTTTTAGCCACTAACGGATGTTTCAACGCGTTGTAATTTTTTTTTCTTTTTGATTATATCGAATAAAACAATAATGCTTTTTTACTCGTTTTTGTATTTTTATATTTACCAAAAACGTTGTATTTTAGGGTATTCGGTGATTCAAGGGAAGTTATACATATGTATATATATACATGAATATCGCTGATAAAAAGGATATTGTACATTATACATTACACAGTACTTAAATTCAAATAAAGGTTATTATTGTAATTTTCTAAAAACAACAGAATCATATTAATATTATACATATTCATATTATTTTCGATTTTCGTTTTTTTTTTTTTTAAATATTTGCCATCGATTATTCTTCCTCCGTATACTATCCAATAATAACGACTGCTATAATAATAACAATAATAATAAGATATACAAAACATAATAAAAATAAATAAACGAAAAGCAGAAAAACAAAATTAATCTTTATCAGTTTTGAAGTAAAAAAGAAACGGAGAACCATTGTTCGTGACTTTTTTCTTAGAAAAAAATTATATATATATATATATATATATATTTATATAGAATATAGCAATAATAATACGGAACACGTAGCATTTTGCGAAAAATTAATGTACGTTTTGACTTCCTGATGCTATTATTCTCCCTTGCTTTTATGTTTGCAGCATTTGTTCGAAAATAAATATAAAGTCTGTTGCAAAAACATTTTTAAAAACAAATAAATTGTCCAAAAATGTATCGCATTTATATCTGTGAACTGTATCTAATACATAATGCACATATTATAATAATGATGATAATAATAATAATATTTCATAATAATAATAATAATAATAATAATAATACAGTTATTTTTACCGAAACATACATCAGTGAATATTATTTGCAAAACTATTTTGATGGTCGTTAAAACGGGTAACAAAAGGATTTTTTTTTATGTAGTAAAAATATGCTCATAGATCACTATGTGGAAATCTTATTCAAAATTTCTCACTGATTTTTTAATTACCGTTATAAAACTGTGAAGTTAACGTCAGAGGAGGAGATAAAGTATTTAAAATATTCAAATGTTTTCATAAAGGTGAACATTCATCTCTAAAGAGCTTTTATTTTCATATACAACGCTTTCTTCTCCGCGATGAAGTCGTTTTCGTTTTACAACAGATTTTATTCAAACATAAATTATACGCATACCATCAGGGACGAAGTGGAGAGTGTACGTGGGTGTGCACCGTATACACACTTCTTTAATTTTAGAAAGTGCGCCTATCAAAAAATGAACTTTAATACCGCAAGTATGCACTGAAAACCATTCATATATCAGATACCTACTTCAAAAAAACACATTATTATTATTATTTTGAACATAATTTCATTTTGATAAATTTCAATTTTCGTATGATGAATACGGTTAGTTATTACTGTTTTATAGCCTTTGTAAAACTATTAACAGAAAATGTATTTTTATTTTTTAACTCACTACCATAGGAAATAGACTAACTGAATAAAAACGGAATTGATATCATAACGTATACCGTATACGTGTATATTATAGTATGTATAGGATTTATATTTTTCACAATATATTATTTTATTATTAAATTCATCAGTAATTGGTAGTCGGTATATTTTAATCTTTAAATAGCAAATTGTTTCCAAAATTAATAAGAATGTGAGGTTAGCTAAAATTAAAAAATTATATTCAATACAAGTATAAATAATTAAAATATAATATTTGATGATATTGACCTGCAATATTGAATTAAATTAATATGATATGGATTACAGGCTTTTAGATAATAATTATACTGTAACAATTTATATACATATATATATATATATATATATATATATATATATATACATATAATATTCATTGAACTTTACTTATTACCTATTAGTATTAGATTTCATTAATATATTTTATATGACATTATATATTATATATAAATACGGTGAAGTATGTTTTGAAAAATTTTGATAAAATTATCGAGTATAACATCTAAGTAATTACACAACCAAAGAATCGATATATAAATTATCAATGCAATTTAGACAGTAAATCAAAATAATATTTAAATTATATATATATATTTATTTAATGTAAAAAAGAGACAATCGATATTCTCAACTTATAGGTAAGTAACGATATTAATTGTAATTACTAAACATTTTTTAACATTTTTGAAATTTTGAATTATTTGCGTATTTAAATGAACTTTACCCAATGTTCAATAACGTTTTAATTGCACCTATATACGTATAATTAAATGTTGATTTACTTATTTTGGAAAAAAAAACAATATTTATCAAAATTATGTTTCTTATTTTGTTGAAATAATGCCAATGTATTATAGATAGGTTGTATAAATTTATTTTTGGAGACGAATGAATGAATTTGGATTTAATAAATATGCCGCACTGGTGAAATTTCACGTAACACGATTAATTTATTCAAAATAAAATAATGTCGACTTTATATGGGCATGTGGGATGGGAATTTACGAATTTCAATATGAATGAATGTGTTTTTACTATATAATGGCACATTCATGTGAAATACGAGTTCTACATAATATATTATGTTTAGTAAATAGCAGTACATAAAAAAGGTGTACACGAGTTTTCCGGTTATCGTAATAAATTATGCTCGCGAAACGAATTCGTATACCGTTATCCACTAATTACGATTCATGATACAACAATGACTGATTTCTGTTAAAGTAGATGTTACACCTATTGCTTTTTTGGGGAGGAGGGGAGGGGGCTTTAAACACTTAATTTGCAAATAAATTATTTTGTTGATATTAGGCAGTTTAAATTTTAGATTGGCTCAATAATTTTAAATGGGCATTTATTTCATTATTCTTATTATATTTAGACAAAGATACAGTGGCGTAGCCAGGAATTTCGTATGGGGCAGGGGGGGGGATAAGATTCTATATTAACTATGTAATAATGTCAGTGACATAAGGGGAGTGCATGGGGTTCTTATCCAAAAATAACTCTAAAAAAGATGGTTCTTGTCATTTATTGTTTATTCTTAATTAGTTAAGAATAAACCACATGCAGTGAGTTTTAAAAAAAAATTGTTTTAACGTTATTGTTTACATTGAGAGCTTTCCTTCTGTAGTGTGACATGCCAATCATTTTGAGCCAAATAGTGTATATGTTTTACTTATTTACTAGTGGTAAAATTGAAGGGGTTACAAAGCGATCGCCACTTCTGTGAATTCAATTAAAATATTTGCTTGCCCCTCCCACGAAAGTCTAATTCCACTTGTGCAGATAGATGTTTTGTTTCATTAAAGTTCACGTTTATAAAATATTGTATTACATAATCAATGAAAAAAAAAATTCGACCATACGGCATGTAAACGTGTTAAAATCAACGCTTCCTTACGACCATTAGCATTTGAGCGAGTTTAAACGGAGCGAATCAATATTACTTTCATTATTTACCAAACAATGTGTAACGCGTCTTTGTCAGATATAGCTACATTTATAGTTATGAAAATAATAATTTTTCTCATCTCTTGTATGAATACATTTAAGTTTGGAAATATTCATAGAGAAACATTTTCTATAATTTCAAATAATCGATAATAAATATTATGATAAATAATTTCCCTTAAGAATGTAAGTGCCCTGTTTTTTTTTATCTACTGTATACGAACTAGATAATTCACACGGAAATCCATTGTTGATAACATCGAAATCGAATTCCTTTCCGTATGTATTACGTTTTATGATTATAATGTTTATTAATAAGTATTGCGCCGTACAGACGACTTGCGCGGAGTGTAATAATATCCAAAACTCGATTGTTCACGAATAGGTAACAAAAAAGATGTATACGTGAAACCTGTTGTATTTTATGCATTTAAAAGATATGCGTTGTTGTCTCCTTAAGAATTAAACAGTGATTTTCGCCTATAAAAAAAATAAATAAATAAAAACAGAGAAAAACTATTAATCGAAAGTTATATCGCGTAGGTACCACACACGAAGAATAATAAAACGCCCGTGAATAGCACGTTTATTGGTTTTATACAAAACTGATTTGCTTGTATCGATTAAGTCGAATCTTCTCTTACGACGATGAAAAAAGAAATCTCTATGGTAATTTTACATCTCTAACGGTCTAACGTAACTATTATTTACAAGTTATTTATTTTCTTATTTATAATCGGACAATTTTATAAATATCTAAGCATGTCTGTTCAGGAGGTGTCTTTGGGTATAATCTATTATGATTATCAAGTTGCTCCCGAAAATAATCCAATTTTACTGTTTTTTTTTTTTAATATTTTATACTAATCAGTGATTATAAGCAAATGACGGTTAACGTATGACCTATTTAGCGTCTTTTGTTTTAAACTAAATTTTTATTTAATTAAACATATTTTTGTCGTAAAATGGCCGCTAAAATAGAAATTATGCATCGATTGATGTAACGTAGATTTGCTGAAGATTTTGCAGCTTTTTTCGAAATGAATGTAAAAGTACTGGAAGTAACAATATTTTTGTCAGTTGTTTAGGTCATTTTTACGAAAAAATGTATTGAGTTTGCCTTAACTACGGGTATTATGCTATATCAGCAGTATTATGACTTTTATCAGTACAGAAATCCTTATAAGTATTGTCCCATTTTTTAAGCATTACGTCCCGTCGTCCGATAAAATTAAATTATTATTCCGTTTTTTAGAAGAAGTCCCGTTTATTTTCCATTGTTTTTATTTGTATACAATTGATAGAATCCTGCACTAATTTTGTAACTCGTTAAATCGTATGTAGAAATATAGAATTTTCTTTCTAAAATTCGGAAGTTTTTTTGTTTTACATAATTAATATTACAGAATAATATTAAACATTGCTCTGTTTTCTGACGTTCAAAATAGTTTAAAATATTCGTTTAATTACAAAAATAATAATTTTGAATTGAATCAGGACGGATGCAAAATATGTAGTTAAAATACGAGAGTAGAAAGGTAGTTCAAAAGTTGAAAGCAGATGTTGCGAAGTACTTAAAACACGTTAGGGAAAAAGAAATACTTCAATAAAATTATTCTCATCTGTAATTGAATATTTGACGCTAATTACTGGAATATGTATTAATAAATATATTATTTTCCACTCAAACGTTTTACTAACATATAAAAGAAATATTTTTCCGTAAAGAGCATTAATACAATAATTATTACTTCGATAATTGTACACGTTCTTAATTTCAGGAATTTCATTTGAGTACACATTTTTATCAAACGGTATAAGTTTTTTTGAGAAATATATAAAAAAAAAACTCCCCGATTTATGAAGGAACTCAAGAATGATCGTGAAAATTTTAATTTCTGTTGGTGTACAAACTATTATAATTTGTAAAATATCTGTATACAATTTTACCCACGTACAGTATAATTATAAAACACAAAGAAATATTCTTAACATTTTAAAATATAAATAATATTATTTACTTATTGTAATTGTTTTTTTGATATTTAAGCGATTATTAAGCACTATACGCATATTATATACAATTCATTAATACTTATTGTATTTTTCTATTTTCGTTGCAAATTTAACGTCCGCCGTAGAATCAAATCTCTATATGACTCTGTATATAAGGGGTAATAATTTATTATCGAATTATAAATTATTATTATTTGAACCGAAAACGAGATCGCTGGCTTGACGTATAATATTATAATAATCAAAAACGACACTCTTCGTTGACGATAAAAATAATATCAGAACACTCGGTTGACCGAAGACCGGTGAAATTCTCGTGTAACGATCGGTAAATATAAAAATAATTAACCGATCAAAAATGATTGCCTGGAGTATCATTTCGGTTAAATTCATTATACACTGATCGAACGGCGGGCGCGGAGAGAAAGAAAACGGCGCGTATATACTATTAAATCGTTATTTCGCTGTAAGGCTATATTATAATGTTATTGATTGAATAAACTTCAAAGGACCGTTAATTGAGAGAATATTGTAATAATATAATACGATCGAGGGTATTGAACTATTAAAATTGTGGCCGCTAAATATGGTAAATGTTTTTTTTTTTTTTCGAAAACAAGCTGATGTCGATAAATACCGAATCGCGTTAATTGTAAAGTTATCATTTAAAAATTGTTTTTAAACATTTGTCCTTAAAATATGTTGAACACTGTAAGACCCTGTTTTCCCTTCGGTTTTATTAACGAAATATAATTCAATCTGTAGACAAATATTAAATACATAAATAAATCATTACCTATACATTCGCGTTTTAACGCTAGTTTTTTAGGTCTTACGACAATTCGTTTGAAAAATTGCTTTTGCGGTTCGTGCGCATATTAACTATACGTATTATTATTGTAAAAAAATTAGCATTTTTCTCGTTAATTGTTTGTCGATAGAAAATTGTACAAATCCTAGACTATCCTCATAAAAGTACGCCTTATTTACACGTAAATGGCAAATTAAAAAAGCCATATGACACACACACAGGTATATCGTGTAACCGAAAAAATGAGAATGATTTGCAAAAAAAAAAAAACTTTTAAAGAACAACCGTTTATCATGTACACATCCGAAGAAACGTCACAGAACAGCGGCGCGGTTTTAATTATCTTTCCACTATTTATTTTCTTCACTCAAAACCAGTGAGTTTTTGAACTTTTGAAACGTACGTTTTTATTATTTATGGCGTCATTTTGTGGGGGGGCAGGGTGGGCATTTGCCTAATCCCCCCCTCCCTTGTTAACAGTGGGCCGACATGATTCATGCTGATACCTATGATGTAAATATAAAATTATTCTAGCCAAATAAATCTATAGTAATGAGTAATAACAAATCGCGTGGCACACGGTGGATTAAAATTAAATTAATAATAAAAAAGTATGCAGGTAATAACCACGATCAAAGGCGATTAATTCGTGGTTACAACTTACCGCGGTTCTGGGGTTTTTCGATAAACACGGTTATTGTTATAAAGGCAGTGCGTAAATACGGTGTACGTTTGACAGTTGTCAATTGACGAACCTATATAATATTATCGCGTACGGCACAAACGAATTTGTGTTTAACGCTTCAAACGTATGTTTTATGAATACATATAAATTTGTGAGTGGCAAGTAGTGTAAAATATAAAAGTGAAAAAAGCTAAAGGTGGTGGTGTGGCCACGACGGCGAGAAATAGAGAAAAAAAATATTGAACGAGCTGGTCATCAGAGCTGATCGCAAAACGTCATTTTTCTAACGTATTTAATATTATGACAAAACTTCAAAACTTGAATCACAGGTAATATTTACGTACTATTATTTATGACACATTTATTATAACTGATAAAGTAACGAATTTTCTCCTACAAAAAAAAAAATATATATATATATATCGGGCGATTCGTGCCTATGATAACGAAAATATCAAAATTATGTAAAATAGAAATTGTATTGAGCTAAATGTAAACGGGGACGGTTAAATATTTTGCCTCCCCCTTTCGAAAACTGAAATGACGCCAATGGTCCCCGGTTGCTGTAAAAAAGGCGTTTCTCGACTCGAATAATACGTTAAATACTTCGTTGCGCGACGAAAATAAAGCGTACACAGTCCGCGCTTTTTTACGAAAAATCAAGTCGACATCGTAATAATCATTACTATCGGAAACTGTTTAACCCGTATACATAGGTTTTAAATATAATATTAAACAGACGTATATGCTTGGTAAAATACCTAATGCAATCGTATAATCATCACGTATATTATTTCTGATGTCAACATCCCTTTTTCTCAACGAATTCTGCACCATATTCAATGATCCGCACACCGAACGATGCGGTTTTGCTTCCGCTTCTGAAATCGCTCAATCACATTACGTTCAAATGCCCTGTTTCGTTAAAAATTACGTTTGAATGAACTGAAAATTCACCATCGGCCAACGTCTCTAACGGGTACGCGATTCACAAACACCGTCATGGGGGAAAACGTCTCTGTAATGGATACGCGGCTAACAGACACACACGTGTTTGCCAATATAACAACCGAAAACGACTGCGGGACGTAGAAAATAATCTCTTCTTCAAAACCAAATCTCTTCTTCAAATCAATATTCAGATATTCAATATTAAAACGCAATAAACAAAACACCTAACGTGCGTTCTCTATATGGTTTTCGGGAACGTACTTTATCTACGGTTCCCGTGGTACGCTACGATTTTTTACGCAAGGCCGTTTCGTTTATTTCTTCTTCCGTCTTTTTACTTCCAACGTTGTATACACAAAGTTCTGTACATACAAAAATTAAATTTTTTCACAAACCTCACCAACACGCTCCGTCACAGCGATTCCCAACTTGTTTTACTCGCGGGGAACCCTTGCAGAAACTTGAACGTTTTGCGGAAGCTCCATTCTGTTTTCCATAATAATCATTGTGCGCTAAAGGGGTTCTCTGTAAGGTGACCCCGATAACTTGCATTAATATCTATACGATTTGCGTGAATGGGTAGATACCTAAATGAAAATATTGTACCGAGAAACAAACTAATATTTTCTGAATGAGTCGCAAATGGCTGACCCTTGAAATATATTTTACGAATATATTAATTAATAATCAAACGCCCAAGACATGCGTGTACAAAATAATAAATAATACGATTAACAACAAAATACAAATAATAAACAATAATATATAACGTCACGTGTCAGGCGTTGTCGTATTGGACTTTGGACTTCCACCGGCGGCGGATCGATGGCGATGGTTGTGATGGTGACGAAGCAAAATCTCACGGCCACGACGAAGATCGGTTGGAGAGGCAGTCCGCAGACGCGTATAATAATTCCCGCGCACGAACACGGATGACGCACAACCAAAGGCGTAAAAGTTACCACGGGGACCCACGGGTGCGTCGCAACGCAACCCAAAATTATTCGGCGCACACGAAGAAAGGCGCCGACCGACGCGTATAGTGGCCGCCGCGAATAAAAACTACACGGCCCACAATGAACGGACCCACAGGGTCCCACGGCCACAATGGTGTGGTTCAAACGCACCGAAACATTCGGTGCCCGCGAGCAAGACGCCGCAAGACACGCGGCTTAAAAAGGCTCGAAATCGAGACACCCGTTGTCGCACGACGGCGACTCGTCGTGATGCGCACGGAGCGGAGAGTGCGAGACGGTCGCGAAATTTCTATCGCGACCGCCGCGTCGTGCATTATCGCTATCTCATTCGATAAGAATTGTGAATTTCCGCCAATATCGAACAATCATAGTAACGCGGACTCACTTTTTCGTATACTCAAAATGAGTGGCCAGTCCTACACTTCCGGCACAAAAGTATTTTATTAATAATAATAATAATAAAAGAAACAGCAAAGAAGGTTTTTAAAGTTTCGATCTTGTAATTAATTCTATCCCGTTATTTTATAATAAAATAAGGAAACGCGTCTCAACTATAAAAGAGGGCCAGACATCGAATCTCAGTTCAAAATGCTATTTTAAAAATTTACTTTTATTTATTTTTTTCCAAATTTCTCACGGGACCCTTAACGCTGGCTCACGGAACCTTTGGGTTCCGCGGAACACCAGTCGGGAAACACTGCTCTACCGTGTATAGAGGCAATCCATTTCAATTTCCTACGCGATTTCTACGCCGGATAAAACAGCGTTTATTTTTATTTCCACCCCGGTTTAACGTTATGCGAATCGACGTAAACCGCACAATCGGTCGTGACGCGTTTCCCGAACTGAACTATCGCCGCAATAGCGGCCGGCGGCCAATTAGACAGGGAGTTACGCGTCCACGGGCGGAGGCTGGCTGTCAAGTTTCACTACATACCGCGACGTACAGCACAGTATAAATCATTGTATTACGAGCGATTTAAAAAACAAAAAAAAAAAAGAGAGAAAAAAACTCAACAAAACTAATAAACTCGTTAATAATACGTAATATTAACGTGCGCACGGTATTAACCGGCAGTGTTTATTATTTTTGTAAGTATATAATATTATACGCGTAAACGCCCACGCGCATTCAATTATAATATATCGATAGATTATATTTGTTCTTTTTTTTGTTTCTTGTAATAGTAATTTGTGCGTATATCTAAACGTACGTATCTATTATAGTACATATTAATAAAGTCGTTAATAATAATCGGGATACGAAACGGGATTTATCGTGCGGTACACTCGCGCGTGGGGTATATAATTGCAGACGTGGACCAGAACATAAATTTCTAAACGGATATCTATTATACGTATATGCTAGCTGTACGTGTTTTATGCACGTCAAATTGTTGTATTAAAAAAAATAATAATAATAATAATCATAATATTCTAATAATAAGTCTAAAACCATACGTTTTTAATAATCCAATATTCTGAGCGAAGCAAATATTATATACCTATATATAGTATAATATAGTGAATGCGTAATATGTATATATATATGTACTCTATACAGTGTAGTTCAAATACATGGACCCGTTTATTTCTGGAGAAAAGGTAAAATCATCAGACCGGAATGGATTAAGTTTGATCTCGCATCGAATAATTATTAATAAATATCGTATATTATAATGTATACGTAGAATGTACATATTCGATTTAATATTAAACCCGCTATTCGCAGAACATGTTTTAATATATTGGCTTTTGAGTTCGGTACAGTTCGTTGTTGGTATCGACGTCCTACACTAATCGCGCAGACGCGAGTATTATAATTTTGTTAAAAATCAAAAATATACGCATTCGAACGTATCCTTCAGAACCACGACGAACATAATACTGCCGTTTCCTGGACGCGCTTCTCTCTCGCACCGAAGCGAATTCGAATAGCCACGAGATCAAACGGTTTGGCGGGGGCCTTATAAACGGGTAACACGCGTTGTTTGAATGACCTTATTATTATTATTATTATTGTATATATTACATTGTATTCATTTGTTATGCCTTAAAACCAAAAATTACCACTTTAATATCAATTAAATAACACAAGATCTATAATTTCCATAAACAGCCCAAAATTGAAAGACATTTTTTGAAAATATTTTTCCCCCAATACAGTAAAACCTCGATAAGACGGAACTTCGGTAAAACGGAAACCCCGGTAATACTAATAATTATATTATGTATATACTGGTTTAAAATAAATAATCTTTAATTTAATTCAATTTAATTTTTTCGAACCCCGTTAACACGGAAAAATTGCATGGTCCCAAGCGATTCCGTCTTATCGAGGTTTTACTGTATAATATAAAATTACGTGTTTAGTGAATATTTCAAGTATGACCATTAGTTTCCAGATTACGGAGAAATAACTACAATCGGTTTGGATGAAATCGCATTTTTACCGTTTTCGTGTCATTTTTTTTTTTTTTTTTTTTAGGCGCTTTTTAGAAAATCGAAAAGTGGCGTCGCTCCAAGTACCAATTAGATGCAATTCGCTACCAAAAACCGGGTATGACTATAAAACCGGAACACTCGTTCTGGTAGAATTTTTAGGTATATAAGAGATATATAAGAAGAAAAAACACATCATTGTAAAACCGATACTCGCTCCGCTCAGAATCTAAAAATCAATCCAATATATTACACAAAATCGTTTTATATTTCGAATTAATATAAAATTTACACGTTTTATTTTTCAAAACCCGTACAGCCTGCCTCCGCAATGCGGGTAAGTAAATAGGTACTGTAAGTACCGTACCTTCGTGTTTGTACAGTACGCGCGCGTGCAGTTTGTTGTGCGCCGGTAAATCGAAATTAATCACTGACAAAACACTGTACTAATGTTCGTTCCACCGCTGTCGTCATCCAGTCGGTTTCCTCGTATTAAATATATTATACAATACGTATTACGTATATCGGCCGTGTGCCGTCCGCGGAGGAGGAGTGATAAATAGTATAAATCTTCTCGCCAACAATTAGATCGTTAGTGTTGTGGTACGGCTGATGTCTACAGCGGAATACCGTATTAAATAATATATTGTACTTACACCGGATAATATAATCTTATTGTAGGAATTTTGAAACTTGTTGAAAAGAAGAAGACGACGCGACGGTGTGCAAGTGCGCGAAATGACCGGGCGTTTACAAACCGTGCAGTGGCGGTTTTGGGGGGGCGATGGGGCGATCGCCCCCCCCCTGGACGTTACTTTTACACATAATATCTATATTTTAAATAAGTACACAAAAATTAATATTATTATGACGAAAGGTAAAAAAATTCAAAAACAATAGAATAAGTCATCTTCACTATCACAAATACCAAAAAATTTTATTTTGAAATTTACATATTTATGCATAATTTGTCACATTTGTCTATATTTTATTTAATCAGTGAAGCTAATGCCCGATTCCGCAATTTGAGGAGTACTGGCAGTGCATTAGCGGAAATCGGGTTAAATTATTGGGGGGGTCTAATTCGCTATAAGACAATATACTAAATTGCCATTGAAAAAATTTTTTTCTCGCTTCGCTCGATATGTGTCTACATATAAATACATTTAAATATAATAATAATTTTTCAAACCATTTTTGAGGGGCTAACTAAACTTTTAGGGGGCGAAGTCCTCCAAGCCCCCCCCCCATTTTCTACTAATGAACTAAACTACACTAGAGATATACATGTGAAAAGGGGTTTGATATTTTAAATCGCCCCCTAAAAGTTTCGTCAAAACCGCCACTGAAACCGTACGGGGTACAGGTGTTTTGTGTGCAGTGGCGCCCACATGTTATTCAAAAGCCAGTGCAGTTTTTTTAACACCCGCTCACCCCACTAGGTACCAGTGGCAAATTTTCAATTATTTTTATTTTTTGGAGAGGGGGTTATACCTTTCAGAAATGAAATTAAAATACGTATTTATATTTGAGCTTATGCAGTGAGTTTGGTAAGTCGTGAATTTTCTTTATCTTTTCGTTCTGTGAAGGGAGTTGAGAATGGGACTCCCTCCCGTGGTCAATACATCACTGCCATTACAAGTCAATAAAGGTCTTAGTTGTAAAGAAAAAAATTACCTCTCTAGCTTTTCACGAATATAAGTTATGACTAGGGCAAAGGCCGTTGCCAGGGGTGGGGGATAGGGTTCAGACCCCTAACCCCCCCCCTAAACATAAAATTTAATGATTTATATTCTATTATTAGTTTAATATTTTTATTTTATTTCATATTTTTACTCTCAGCCCCACTCCTCAAAAAAAAAAAATTTTTGCTGGCTACCGTCTCGACTAGGGCAGAGGACTTGCGTACTATTTGTGTATTTGTTTTACTCGATCAAAAGAAATAGCAAAGTATAAGAAACAAATACGTTTTATGCTAAAATAAATCTAAATTTCTAATTTTATTTTGCATATAAATGCATATTTTGAGGTTTTTTGGTTAATGATCTAATTTTTATAATAGCAGATTTAGTGGCGTATTTAGGAGGGCCTGAGGGCCCGCCCCCTTGATCTGTGTTTTGTATATAATAATTGGTGATTTATTAACTTGAAACCAATAAAAGTATTAAATTGTTATATGAATATACCTATCGTCATACGTTTAAAATAATACGTACCTAAACATTATGAAAAAGATTATTAATAAGAGACTAAATGTTTCTACTAGCTCTGTCAGACTCGACCTTTCCTGACAGACTCGAAAATATATATTCTAAGGCGTATGGTCTCGTGCTCACGTCACTATGCTTTGTCTACTAAGGTAAAAATTTGATTTTGAAAACTTTTTTATTGGTCCCTTTGAAAAATCCTGGCTACGCCACCGTGTGTATATTTATATAAATTGTACGAACGAATCGACAAAATAAATCAATCCAATGGCAGATAAAAAATTTTGTTCGGTTGTCATTTATTATCAGGTCGCAATAATAATTATTATCGTTTATGATTATCGTATATCGACGACTTTTGGCGCGCACGGTAGATATCTACCCGCGCTGTGTCGTCACAGAGTCAGTCTCGCAATACATTTTGGCGAATGCGTTTTACAAAAAATAAGTGACGACCGTATTTTATAATAATTTATTATTTATATATATCCGTTTTGTATTAATCGAAATATATACAGTCCACAATTAAAAAAGATATAAAATCTTGTTTATTTTATCGAAACGTAATCGGAGCTATAGTACAAATTTCATGATTGTTTTTTTTTTAACTTTTCCGGTATTCAATATATTATATTCACGTGATTTCGGACCAACGAATAAAAGACAAAAACATAAAAGGAGTTTCTTGACATTTAATGGAATTTAAAAACCGATTACATTTGTCGTTTTGCTCAATTTATTATTGGAAACGACTTCAAGTTATATTCTGTATTTTATAAATATAAAATAGAAGCAAATTTCTACAATATATATAATGTAGGCACAAAGAAAAAAATTATACGCTTTTCCACAATATTCGTTATAATGAATACGTATTTTTCTTATTAAAAGTTTAAATTATTTCTTCATGCATAAATCGTGTTATATTTGAATAAATATTGCTTAATATGTATAATGTAAAAAGGTATTTGTAAATTTGAAATGAATTCTTTAAAATTGAATGCTTGGAACCTAATGATTTTTTTTAAACATTTTACATAATGTTATTAAAATTTAAATTAAATAACGAGTGCGCAATTCATACGTTTTGAGTATTTAATAATTGTTTATATTTAATGCAGAATTATCGTCCATTTTGAGTTTATAAATATAAATATCATATTATATTATCATAATCACGTCATAATATAAAGTTTTTTTTATAATGAATAAGGAAATAACGTAGTTGCGTAAATTAAATTCCATCATATACACATGTGTACGTTATTAAAGTTTTATGCAATAATGAATTATTATTAATTTAATTGCAAAAATTATATATTTATTGAAAAATATAAAAGATAAATTTGTAAACACATAATATTACAACGCATCGCTTGCGCTCGAGTAAAAATTAAATCGTACATTTTCTTGTTTGATGCGTTTAAAATGTTTTTTAGTAAATTTTTATTATATTCGTAATAAATACGTGTGATTTCTTATCAAAAACGTTACAAAAAAACAAAAAATGATTAGACGCACGTACTAAATTATGAAATTATTTTTTTATTAGAATTACATAATTCTCGAATTATTTCATTTTATTGAATTTATAATATTAGTTTCTCATTTTATTTATTATCATTCAATTATTTCGGTTTTAAAGGATTTGAAAAAAACAATATACAAATTTACCGCATAACAAATAAAATTAAAAATTATTATTACCGTGTAGTTTTAAGCACACTCAGTTCCTTTTGTAGTATAGTTGTCAAAATATTGTTATTTTTTATTGTGGTGCCTCAAAGTAAAAAAATAAAAAATAATAGTTATAGGTACCTACCTAATTAAATGACAAATTACACGATTTTCAAGAAATACTAGCAAGAATAAAAATGAACGTTTCAACTTAGAGGAAAACACAGACAAGAATAACTGTACATAATAATATTAAAAAACTCATTCTATAAAAAATGTGTAAATTTTGAACTTTGACCCTTTGGCCTTTACACAGTCAATACGCTATTGTATGTTATTCAGTGCTTAAATTTAGTTAGGCGCAGGGAGACGGAAATCTTGTAGCCTGCATTATATTTAAAAGGAACGTTATGAGCAAATGACCATAATAATTTTTTTTTAAATATGTTATTAAATTTTGGCAATGATATTACATCGTCATTTGTTAGTGTCGACAGTTGAATTAGAAAAATTTAATGACTTTTAAAATTTCATACACTTTTTTATGAACAAAGTAATTTTAGTTTATAATTTAGTTTATTTTATGAAACAAAATAAAAAAACACGGGTTGACAATAACAAATTATGTCAAGAAACGAACAGCAAATAAATTCGGAACATTTTTAAAAATGTTTCAAGAACGCATAAGTGCTTAACACGATAAAAACAATTTTCGAACTCAAATTACAGCCAAAATGGTATAACCAAATTATTTTGTTTTATTATACTTGTGTTTTTTAAAAATGTAGGTGCAAAATAAAATTCATGTAAATACCCAATGCTGAGCATTAAGATGTTATTAACTATTTAACTCTTAACTCGGCTCAACAAATTTGCTTAATTTAAAATTTTTGTTATTTGAAAAATGAAATGTCTACTCGATTCTTAATATCTTTTTGAATTTCGACTTTTCTACACCAATTAAGGTTCTGTTTTATATTGACGAACTCATAAAACTCGTTCGTATAAGAACAAAATTAAAATACGTGTAGAGTAAAAATATCCCAAAAATCGAGGTATTGAATTAAGCGTTTTAAATTATTAATTTATACACAACTCTAGAGTGGTGTAGTGCTCAATTATTATCTTTGTCAAATTAAACTCTAATAACTCAATAATTGCACGTCAAATTCGCGAAACTGAAAAATGTGATAACTTGTCCTTAATTATTATTAGTATTTAAAATTTTATCTGTAAAATGTACCCCGACTTTTATCTCGTTGTAGATATTGATTATTGGTTTGACATTTTTGTAATTTTTACAAAGCTTATTTATAAGTTTCCGAATACTATTACGTGTAACTAGTACCTATATTTAATATATTTTATTACGATAAACTGACACCGTTTCTGTGTTTCAACCAAAGAAAACTCGTATAGACAATCAAACATTTTCTGTTGTCGCTAACAGTGGTAAAAAAAAAAAATAATAAATAATAATAATAATAATAATAAATTACGTGTCAGTATATAATTCGGATACACGCGTGTACACACATTTTTAGCGTTTAAATTCGACACAATTACAGTTGAACACTTTTGCAGACTAATGGCAGCGGCACGAAAACGTTTTGATGTAATAGAATGCTCGGTGGATATTATAAATTGATATTAAAAATATATTTTACCTTATGTGTACATACTATTATAGATACATTCATGCGTCTCGTTACATTATTCATAGAAAACGGCTTGCTATAGTAGTCGGCGTTATTATACTTTGTTTGTATTATTTTTCTCTCCAAAATTGCATGCCATTAAGAACGCCTGTCCCGAAAATGAGACGAACTCGACGATTGGATTTCAAAGGACGCAGACGCGCACGTTACGTACTGCGATATCGAATTTGTTCTCCAAAGGACGTCCTCACGCATATTTTCCGAATAATAACATTGAAAATGTGAACACTTTACAATGTTATAAATTGCATTTACTTTTGAAGTTATAGTAAAAAAATAAAAATAAAAAGTAATTTAATTTGTCAAAAAATCGTGTTTACTAAAATAGGCCAAGTATTATATAGTAAAAATTGATTATTTAGTTCTTCCAAGATAAGTGCTGCGTACTTCCGATGGTTAAATTTCGATTTAGTCATTTTTATCAAGGACCGTTCATACAAAATGGCGAAGGACATGAAGGACACATCAGTGAACATGAAATACACTCTGAATTTGAACACTTTTTACTGACGAGGTACTAAAACACATATACACACACACACCTTCGAAAGAACTGATACGGCTGACTGCGTGTATTTATAACATAATAAATATATTGTCATATACGAGTATATATTATAATATAAGCAATAACACACATAAAACTATATTAATTAAAAAAAAGTTATCATCGTTTAATTCAGTTTCATTGACTTGGAAATTGAGGAAATTAATTTTTTTGCTATTTTAGGATTTTTTTTTTATCTATAACTTCTAAACTCAGTGATAAGTGAATGTGACATTTGTTCACACTATTTGAAAATTATTTCTCTCAAACACATATTTTGGATGAAAAAATAACGGGGAAGTCGTTTCATAAATTACACTTAATATAATATTGTTTGCCAAATCGGCCTTTTTTTCGGGCGTTGCGTTATATACGTTCGATTAAAAAAATGTGGCGCATTCGGTAAATGTCATATAATAATAAAATATCATTTTAGCTAGGTTTTAGCAGAAAAAAAATACCACTTTGACAAATGTATTAATTTTCCCTTTATAAAATGCCTATTTGGCCAACGTATGCATCTGTTATAATGTTTTGGTGATGCCGCCTAAAGTATTATAAGAAAAATGTTTTCTGTTTTCGAAATTCCTTCGATATATGGACCGAATTCGGTCAAACACTAACTCTGGATCATTTATAGAGATCGTTAATATTACACATTCCGAATCCACAGACCGTTGATGATGATCCACCGTTTCATGAGCGTATTCATCACCGTCTGACAATGAATTAATTTTTTTTTTTTAATTTAATATACTCTCGTGAGCAAAATCTGTTCATCACGTAGGTGCACACGTAATTTTGGAACGCTACGAGCCGTGTACTCGTGTATATTACTGTTTGTACAATTTTAAACCTAAAAGTTAGACAACGATTTGACAATTTAATGTGAACCAACCCAAAAACATATGTTCCTCAAATTCCACTTTACAAAACATATTGTATTTAAATGAGTAATTAACTTACTTCAATTTGATCTTGATTAGCTTTCGAAGTTAAAACATAGTCAAAACCAACACTTTGAAGATATTCAATTAAATCGACAGTTGAATGTAGAGTAACTCTGAGGCCTTCAGCCGTTTCTTTAGTTAAAAACTTGTCAGGTGAAATAATTTTATTTGAAACTTCTGATTCCCAAGAGTCAAGCCAAGTTATACCTTCTTTTATAGTCTAAAATAAAATGTAGCTACTTAATTATAATTAAGTTATTAATATAGCATTTAAGTTATGTTATAAATACATTATTAAATTATTAAATTTTGTTCTTAACTTCTAAAATATTGTTTCTATATAAAACAATATGGTTAACTTACATCAATATCAGGACTATTACGTTTAATTCCTTCTCCTGGATAACGTCTATTGAGGCAATCAAATAAATTATTTAAATACAATGAGAATTTAGCAGTTGGTTCACTATCTTCAAGTTCTTCGGTAAGACGTTGTTTGTACATAGTAAGTCCAACATAAACTGATTTACTAAATATCTAAAATAATATATTTTTTAATTTAATATTTTGTAAATTAAAACAATAAGTAAATAATTATATATACTATATTATATTAAAAATACCTGTGTCATTAACGAAACTCTCATTTTAGCAAAAGTGCATGGGTTTACATGCGATTCGGTTAATTTTGGACATACCCTTGTATTACCTGGAAGATTTTTTTCTTCTTCATAAAGAACTTTGTAATGTCTCCATCGAACTAATCCAAAACTAGTCTAAAAAAAGTGATTACGATATTTTACAATGTATGAAAAAATATTTAACACATTAAAATACCATAAGCTCTTTTGTTAAAAGACGATTGCGAATACACTTAAATAAGTGCGGTGTATCTGAAAGAACAAATATTTTCTGCTAACATTATAAGGATTTTGGAAAAAATGTTTCACTGCACCAAGTTCTCCATTTATTCCAAACTCTCTCCACATACGCCTATTTGGTTTAGCTCCATCACATATAATCACTGTAACTTTAGCACCAGAATGTTCAAGCAGTAGAATTGCTTGGACTATTAATTTTGCCAAAGTCACACCATTAGTAGCACCTTTAGCAGCAAAGCATCCAATTGGTTGAAAGTAATTTTCACAAAGAGAAGAAAAACCAAATACCAACGCATGATCAGCCAAAGCTTCATTATTTGTTCTACTAATATCATCTTCACCAAAATCGATAACTCCTTGGTACCTAAGAGTTTTCGGGTCAGTCTTCAATGATTTTCGAACACTCATTTCATCAAAAACAAGTACACCATACTTTTGTTGATCTGTTTTTGAATTCATTTTTTTCTTGAAAATTTCAAAGAATGATGGATCAAACCCAAAATCTAATTTTACTAAAGTTAGGTGTCTTTTAATTGTCTGTACACATGGAAGTGGCAAAATTTCATTCTGAAGCATAAATTTATACATTGCAGGACTACGAATATGCATTAGCAAGCATGTAAGCAACCAATCATTTGAGTACCTTCTACATGTTTTATAATTAAATTTCCCGATTCTTAAACATTCATTAATTACCATCTCTTGAGCAGAAGTCAGGTTTAGACGTTGAATATGATGCTGAATAGTTTCTTCTGACAGATTCTCAATTTTATTTTTGTAAGACTTAACCATTTCTTGAAATTGTTTGTTTTTATGTAAAAGCCGAATTCTGGATTTTCTAATAGCTTGTTTTGAGAGGATATAAGATTTTCTTTTCCTGAACTTAATAATTTAGACAGTGACTTTTCTTGACTAACATTCACAGACCTAAAAATTCTATTTTATAATTAAAATATCAATAGCTTCTAATTTATTTTTAAAATTATGAATATTACATAGGTACCTACCTTGAAATTTTAGAATTTAGTGCTCTACTTAATAAAAAACATTCAGAGCACATACTTGTATTGGATTCTTCAATTTTAAGTTTGCAATCTACACTTTGCCAACGGTTAATTATATTTATGTATCCTTTTTTCATAATATGTACAGCACTGTAAGACATTATAGGTAGTACACCACGGCAAATAGTAATAGAGTGAAACTGATAAACAATAGTAGTTAGCTGAAGGTCAGAAAATATTTTTTGTGGATTCCCAAATCGTTTTCCCAATATTAAAGTTTCAACTTCATTGTGGGTTTCTGTTACACGAATTTCTTTAACAATCACAGGCATTGGGTTTAAATGGTTTGAAAATTCCATTTGGGCAAATATTTTCATTTCATTTAAATAAAATGAAACCCAAGACGAATTTGGTAAATCAATTGTCAACAAAGTATCCCAAACATTGGACATTGTTTCACTGTTTGATGAAGCACGTAGTGTTTAGTTCTATAAATAAAATATAGTATATACAATGCACATAATATATACAAATAAGTTATTTATTAATTAAACTATGTGTGTTGTAAGCGTATATAAACTAGTGTTGATGTCTATTACCATTATCATCATTTTTTTTTTTTTTAGAATATTAAAAAAGATTTTAAAAACTTTTAATATTTACCTAGTTCACATTCAGATATTTCAGTATTAGTCAATGTTGTTGAAACACGCCTAGTAATACTAATTTTAGTATCTCGTTTCTTAGGACTTTTTCTTTTTTTTGTTATTTTTGGTATACAAGATAAAGGGCAGCCTGGAAATATGGATGGAATCGCTCCTTTCATTAATTTGGGTTTTTTTAATGGAATCTATAACAAAAATACATTGTTTGAAAGAATTAAAACTTACTTACTTATTTAAAATAGTTTGCTAATAAATTGATCCAATATAATTTTCTAATCAAACATATTATTGTATTAATAAAGGTATAAATATCTAGGTACATGAAAATTCTCATGATCTTTCTTTAAATATTTTGACTATATTTAAAATACATGCATATTACACATTAATTTGGTTCTAATAATGCTAATAAAATTATGAATATGTTATATTATGTAAATTTGTATAATAATTTTGATTTATTTTCTGTGGTCTACTATAAATATGTTTATTAATAGTTTTTACATATATGACAATTGACAACCTAAGAACTGATTTCTACTGTATGTAATATGTATATTAATAAAAATATAAGAAAACATACAGATATTTGTGATTCTCCTGTTCCAGATGTCCAAAACCACAGTACCTCATCTTTTTAAAATGTTTTGAACAAATGTATGAATTGGGTCCAAGTTCGATATCCCTTTAGGAATAGCTCTTCTCCAATTATCAAGTAAGTCCCAGGGACTTTGAACATTGATACCTAATACAAAAAACATTTCAAATACCTACTTAATAACCATTAATTCCATAAATTAAAAATGGGTATATAATTTATTAATATCTTACCTTGTCTTTACAAGAAGCATATCCCAATTTGCAATAAACCACAAAACATTTCACCATATTGACTATTGTAAAATATACTTTAATAACTTTAATAAGAAATAAATCAAACTTAAGTTCTTACAAAAAAATTAACGTCGAATTTCACGGCATGCTTTACATTTCTCATAGTAATCAGCATGGTCTACCGTGGTTATAAATGTAATCTAACGGTTCGCATAGGGCCATTAGATTACAGCGCATTCTACCGGTAAACAATATTAACTAACACGTTTGTCGAGACAATATTTTCATAGCCGTGCGTATACCTCTATAATCTACCGTGGTTTTAGCTTATGGTGAAAATTAGTGGTTAGTACTTGACTTAAAACTAGGATCATTTTTACACTTTTGAATATTTGTTTGATATTGGCGATTCGTGGCTGGAAACGAACTCCCAGCCACGCAACAGCATACCAAACGTCATATCCATAATAGCAATAAAATTGATATAATTTATAATATTTATCACTGTAAAACGCATGTGTAACAGAAATGTAAAGTATATTTATAACAATAATAATAATAATAATAATAATAATAATAATAATATATACAGCTCGGATAATGAAACCAGAAAGAAGGGGACGTGTCTTTAATTGAGTTTTTCTTTATGCATTTTTTTAAAACTGGAAATTAAGTTATATCGTTCACTTTACATCACGTCGTTTAAATAGACTCGAGATAAAACCAGAACAAATAAATTTTTCCAACTGTATAGTATAGTGTAGTTGTTCTTTCTCTCAACTAACGAACTCAATTATAAAACACGCAACTTCCCTGCACCGCAGACGCAACCTTCGATCATTTAAACCTGCAAATGTATTGATTACCACATATTAAAGATAATCGCATTAAACAAAAAGCTCTAATAAATGCCATTTCGGTTTTAACATGGAACATTGGACAAGTTTTTTTTTCTGCCATTTATACGTTCGAGACTTTATGCCCCTTATATCAACACTCGTCAAGTCAAAATGTCTACAATCAGTGTCAAAGATACCATCGTCTTATTATATTCGTTATTAAATAAAGTATTATAAAAGTATATATCCGAATACTTTTAGAATACTTTTTTTTTGCTAGTTTCAGTGATACACTGATACGAATATCAAATATAATAATTAGATTAGTATTTAATCGAAGAAAATCAGTTGTCAATATATTGTATTTAAGGTGTTAACTAAATTTTTTTAATGTTCTGCTAAATTAACACAGTAACTAATAGGTAAAATAATAATACCAATTAGTTATAAAATATAACACAATTATAATAACACTGTGTTATCAAATATACTTGATTATTTAAATAAAGCTGGATTCAAACACCAAACATAGAAAGATTATTTATAAAATAATTGATGTTATTCTACCGCTACTAGTTGCTACTCATATTTTTTCCGAAATAATTACATTTTACATTAAAGTAACAACTTATTATTTTTATATTGGTACTGTTCAAAATATGTTTGATTTTTAAAAAGTATTTGAAATGCCGTTTTTAGAATACTTTCAAAAATGTATTTAAAAATATTCAGAATACTTAAAAAGTATTCGGAATACAGTATTCCGAATACTGTATTCGGAATACTCAGTGGCGCCGATCTGTTTTTGAAAATAATATAAAATCTAATATATAAAAATCTCGTGTCACGGTTTTGTGGTCGCACTCCTCGAAACGACTCGACCGATTTTAATGAAATTTTTTGTATATTTGGTGGGTAGGAGCAGTGTTGTATAAAGATAAATATTAATTTATCTAGATAAAGATAAAAGATGTTAGACAATAAAATTATCTAGATTAAGATAAAAGATAATTAAAATTGTAATTATCTAGATAAAGATAAATAATTAATTACAATTTATTTAGATAAAAAAAGATAATTTTTTTACTACATAAGTATTATAAAATTTCTAATTGATTATTTATTTATCGTATGGCTATTAGCTTTTACAAACATTAAACACACAACATCAATGCAACAAATATAAAATAAATGTTGATTTAAGGGAGGATGATGGTAGCCTGCTCGCAGCCCTCCCTGCATATGCTATTTTAAACGAAGGTCTAACAGAAACAACTAAAAGAGCATAACGAATACCATCACCAAGGCGCTAATTCCCAGCACTTTATTCTATAACACACACAAAATTTTCTAATGTATCTGTTGGCGCTCAAGGTGCCTCTCTTGAGAGAAGCAATCCTTCTCGCCAATATGGTTTAAAATAAATAAAATGTTTATAGTGGACTGTATAGGTATATAATAATAATAATAATAATAATAATAATAATAATTGTAGTTTTATAATTTGATCGATTTTGCCTTTCAGTGGTGAACATCGGTCGTTTCAACACACGTTTACGGAGCGTCCTAACTGAACGGGAATTTGCAAATGGATGGCGGGTGGGTGGGTGACGCCATAAAATTAAAAATAGGTTTTATTAATGGAAAGTCCTATTTGAACGGTAATCAGACGGGCGGGCGATAATAAAATTGTCGCCGCGTAGGAACAAATTCGTTTGTTTCTGACGCGGGCGACGATTATTACGTAGAACTATTTTCTGTATAGCATTGAATAAATATACATATATTTAATCAATGTGTATAGTGTAGACTGTAGACTATTATTGAAAACATTCGCGTTTCCGATCGTAGTCCACGGGTAGCTCGGACACTCGCTTGCTTCCATGGAATATTGCGTCGCCCGCCCGTTTCATAAATCCAACATTGTGACACAGAAAAAAAGATTATTTAGGATTTCTGTAGTTGAATTTATTTAGGATAGAAAATTGAAAAAAAATGTAACCGAGAAACTCGAATTTTTGTGGGTATTGGATAAAAAATAAGCGCTTATTAAATTTATTTTATCTAGATAAATTTATCTAGATGACTTACATATTAATCTAAGATAATGACTCAGATAGCTCATTTTGAATTCATCTATAGAAGATAAAAGATAAAAAAAAAATTATCTAGATAAATCTATCTAGATAATATACAACACTGGGTATGAGAATAGGTCGTAAAGTATTTTTCACTCTCCTACCCCTCCCGAGAATGGTAGCTAATACGGGAAATTTTAGGATTCTAGGCGCTAAACAGTTACCATGGTGACTATTTAAATTGTTATTAAAAACATGCACGATGTTCGTCCTCGATAAAATCCGTAACTACTTAACCAATTTTTATTTTAAATTATAAATTATTTTTTAATAACAATTTAAATGGTCACCATGGTAACTGTTTAACGCCTAGAATCTTAAAATTTCCTATATATATATATATATATATATATATATATATATATATATATATATATATATATATATATATATATATATATATATATCAATATATGAACAAGTTTTCGTTCAAAACTGCGCACAGGCGAAGCCTGGTAATTCAGCTATATATATATATATATATATATATATATATAATAATTGGCGCGATTTTATTTATTTATTTATTTTTTGTTAGCTATTTATGCCTATATTGATTGCAGTTATTCAGTGATTAATTCTAGAAACACTAAATATTTTATTTTAACAATTATAATGCTCAATTTGCTAACTACAATCTTCCTAGGGTGTTTCAGAATCAATCGCCGAACGACTGGAATGAATACAACGTAAATAGCCGGAAAAAAATTAAACAAAAATTTAGCCATCCAATTGGTTGAAAGTAATTTTATGCATTAGCAAGCATGTAAGCAACCAATCATTTGAGTACCTTCTACATGGGTAATAATCAATCTTAAGCCGCATGCAGCTCTCGTCACAGTCGTAATAAGCTCATGATCGATGCTGAATAGTTTCTTTGACAGATTCTCAATTTTATTTTTGTTAGTTGAAATTCGAATTATCGATTTCGATAATAGTTTGTTTTTTACCATATAACACCATTCCTGAACTTAATAATAGACAGTGACTTTTCTTGTAAAATTCGAACTAAAAATTCTATTATTATTATTATTATTATTATTATTATTATTATTATTATTATTATTATTATATGTTTTAGCTTATGGTGAAAATTAGTGGTTAGTACTTGACTTAAAACTAGGATCATTTTACACTTTTGAATATTTGTTTGATATTATGATTCGTGGCTGGAAACGAACTCCCAGCCACGCAACAGCATACCAAACGTCATATCCATAATAGCAATAAAATTGATATAATTTATAATATTTATCACTGTAAAACGCATGTGTAACAGAAATGTAAAGTATATTTATAATAATAATAATAATAATAATAATAATAATAATAATAATATATACAGCTCGGATAATGAAACCAGAAAGAAGGAGACGTGTCTTTAATTGAGTTTTTCTTTATGCATTTTTTTAAAACTGGAAATTAAGTTATATCGTTCACTTTACATCACGTCGTTTAAATAGACTCGAGATAAAACCAGAACAAATAAATTTTTCCAACTGTATAGTATAGTGTAGTTGTTCTTTCTCTCAACTAACGAACTCAATTATAAAACACGCAACTTCCCTGCACCGCAGACGCAACCTTCGATCATTTAAACCTGCAAATGTATTGATTACCACATATTAAAGATAATCGCATTAAACAAAAAGCTCTAATAAATGCCATTTCGGTTTTAACATGGAACATTGGACAAGTTTTTTTTTCTGCCATTTATACGTTCGAGACTTTATGCCCCTTATATCAACACTCGTCAAGTCAAAATGTCTACAATCAGTGTCAAAGATACCATCGTCTTATTATATTCGTTATTAAATAAAGTATTCTAAAAGTATATATCCGAATACTTTTAGAATACTTTTTTTTTGCTAGTTTCAGTGATACACTGATACGAATATCAAATATAATAATTAGATTATTATTTAATCGAAGAAAATCAGTTGTCAATATATTGTATTTAAGGTGTTAACTAAATTTTTTTTTAATGTTCTGCTAAATTAACACAGTAACTAATAGGTAAAATAATAATACCAATTAGTTATAAAATATAACACAATTATAATAACACTGTGTTATCAAATATACTTGATTATTTAAATAAAGTTGGATTCAAACACCAAACATAGAAAGATTATTTATAAAATAATTGATGTTATTCTACCGCTACTAGTTGCTACTCATATTTTTTTTCCGAAATAATTACATTTTACATTAAAGTAACAACTTATTATTTTTATGTTGGTACTGTTCAAAATATGTTTGATTTTTAAAAAGTATTTGAAATACCGTTTTTAGAATACTTTCAAAAATGTATTTAAAAATATTCAGAATACTTAAAAAGTATTCGGAATACAGTATTCCGAATACTGTATTCGGAATACTCAGTGGCGCCGATCTGTTTTTGAAAATAATATAAAATCTAATATATAAAAATCTCGTGTCACGGTTTTTGTGGTCGCACTCCTCCGAAACGACTCGACCGATTTTAATGAAATTTTTTTTGTATATTTGGTGGGTATTAGCAGTGTTGTATAAAGATAAATATTAATTTATTTAGATAAAGATAAAAGATGTTAGACAATAAAATTATCTAGATTAAGATAAAAGATAATTAAAATTGTAATTATCTAGATAAAGATAAATAATTAATTACAATTTATTTAGATAAAAAAAAAGATAATTTTTTTTTACTACATAAGTATTATAAAATTTCTAATTGATTATTTATTTATCGTATGGCTATTAGCTTTTACAAACATTAAACACACAACATCAATGCAACAAATATAAAAATAAATGTTGATTTAAGGGGAGGATGATGGTAGCCTGCTCGCAGCCCTCCCTGCATATGCTATTTTAAACGAAGGTCTAACAGAAACAACTAAAAGAGCATAACGAATACCATCACCAAGGCGCTAATTCCCAGCACTTTATTCTATAACACACACAAAATTTTCTAATGTATCTGTTGGCGCTCAAGGTGCCTCTCTTGAGAGAAGCAATCCTTCTCGCCAATATGGTTTAAAATAAATAAAATGTTTATAGTGGACTGTATAGGTATATAATAATAATAATAATAATAATAATAATTGTAGTTTTATAATTTGATCGATTTTGCCTTTCAGTGGTGAACATCGGTCGTTTCAACACACGTTTACGGAGCGTCCTAACTGAACGAGAATTTGCAAATGGATGGCGGGTGGGTGGGTGACGCCATAAAATTAAAAATAGGTTTTATTAATGGAAGTCCTATTTGAACGGTAATCAGACGGGCGGGCGATAATAAAATTGTCGCCGCGTAGGAACAAATTCGTTTGTTTCTGACGCGGGCGACGATTATTACGTAGAACTATTTTCTGTATAGCATTGAATA
Organism: Slavum lentiscoides; assembly: GCA_032441835.1. Lineage (NCBI taxonomy): Eukaryota > Metazoa > Arthropoda > Insecta > Hemiptera > Aphididae > Slavum > Slavum lentiscoides. The sequence continues at coordinate 26,516,723 of CM063706.1, forward strand.
AATACACATATATTTAATCAATGTGTATAGTGTAGACTGTAGACTATTATTGAAAACATTCGCGTTTCCGATCGTAGTCTACGGGTAGCTCGGACACTCGCTTGCTTCCATGGAATATTGCGTCGCCCGCCCGTTTCATAAATCCAACATTGTGACACAGAAAAAAAGATTATTTAGGATTTCTGTAGTTGAATTTATTTAGGATAGAAAATTGAAAAAAATGTAACCGAGAAACTCGAATTTTGTGGGTATTGGATAAAAATAAGCGCTTATTAAATTTATTTTATCTAGATAAATTTATCTAGATGACTTACATATTAATCTAAGATAATGACTCAGATAGCTCATTTTGAATTCATCTATAGAAGATAAAAGATAAAAAAATTATCTAGATAAATCTATCTAGATAATATACAACACTGGGTATGAGAATAGGTCGTAAAGTATTTTTCACTCTCCTACCCTCCCGAGAATGGTAGCTAATACGGAAATTTTAGGATTCTAGGCGCTAAACAGTTACCATGGTGACCATTTAAATTGTTATTAAAAACATGCACGATGTTCGTCCTCGATAAAATCCGTAACTACTTAACCAATTTTTATTTTAAATTATAAATTATTTTTTAATAACAATTTAAATGGTCACCATGGTAACTGTTTAACGCCTAGAATCTTAAAATTTCCCTTATTATATATATATATGAACAAGTTTTCGTTCAAAACTGCGCACGGGCGAAGCCTGGTAATTCAGCTATAATATATATATAATAATTGGCCGCGATTTTTTATTTATTTATTTATTTTTTTGTTAGCTATTTATGCCTATATTGATTGCAGTTATTCAGTGATTAATTCTAGAAACACTCCTAGAATACTGCGGTTGGCAAATATTTTATTTTAACAATTATAATGCTCAATTTGCTAACTACAATCTTCCTAGGGGTGTTTCCAGAATCAATCGCCGAACGACTGGAATGAATACAACGTAAATAGCCGGAAAAAAAAATTAAACAAAAATCACGGCCAATAGGTGCGGGGACCACTTAGCCATTCTCCTGGCTACGCTCTTGACAGTTAAGTTATTCGACCGTTATCGATTTCGATAAAACGGTTTCTTTTTTTACCAAGTAACACCATTCGACCCGCTACGGTGGAATCGTAAAAAATCGAACGTGAAATTGTTTTGTATTATTATTATTATTTGTATCTAATAATCCGTCGCGTTGCGGTGTCGGTAACGTATCGACGGCACGACGACCGACAATCCCATGTAAATTATTATACTAATACACGACGATAATGAACAATAATCAGCAGCAGCAGCAGCGCGGTGTAACGGATACGGCGGTCGTCGGGCCTGCTAACGAGTTTCCCGGTCGTTCGCGCCGCGGTAAACGATACCGTTTAAGAAGCGATCGCGTTGAAAATAAATTATCTCTGGTGTGTCAGAAAAATAATAAATACAAAACGTATAATGATTTTTAACGAGCCGCGGAACGGAGACCGTTGGTCGCGCGTGGCCGACGAACACGAAACTCGGTTAAAATGTATGTACGTTTATAGTTGTAGAGTACCGCGCCGACCGATATTACTTGCCGCGATGACGGACTACGTCTCCGAAACTAATCGCTGTGTACGATAATATGATGTCCATAGGTCCGCGTCGTACTCTTATCGTTTCAAACGGATTTTTAGAATATTCTTTGCATTCGGCGTCTAATGACTACGCGATATCGTCGGATGAACCTTCGGATGATGCGTCATAACAGGCACGTAATTACGTAGTTGCTTATATTTTTTTGGGGGATGGGGGCGATCGTGCAATTATGTTTTATGATATAATATAAAGTAGGTGGTCGGTACAGTGGCGTAGCCAGAATTTAGTCAAGACGGGGGAGGGGTTATTCAATAAATGATATATTCAGCTTTACGGCCCTTATTACTAAGTAAAATTATACGTTGTTTTATTAAATAAAATTACGTATAATTAAATTTTTTTTTTTTTTGTGCTAATAATACAAGGTGACTGGTGATAAAGTATTCGAACACCAGAAGGTTATTGTACACCTCAAATGCAACAAAAAAAGTCCCTTTTGACTATGATTGAATTCTCAAGTATAAAGTAGAAATTTTGGTTTTGGTTTTTTTAAAAAAAAAAATTGATTTTTTTTCTTTAATTGACCGTACGTTATATCCTGAACTATTAGTCCTATAGCAAATTTGAAAGCCCCATTAAAAAGTTCATTAAAAAATTTTCTTAAAGAAAATGTACAAAGCAAGGTTTCAATATTAATTTCATAAGCACCAGAACAATCTCAAAATTTCTAAATTTTAAGAATATGACTTCTAACTAACAATTTTTGTTTTGTCACTCAGAAGTCAGAGGTGTGCACATTTGACAAAAATTTTCTTTTTTAATAAGCTTTCCAATGAAATGCCTATTTTTGAAAAGTTTTGTTTTGGAGAGAAGAAATCGCATTTATTGCATTACGGATATCGCATTTAATCGTTGTTCATCGTTGCGACATAATATATATATAGCTGAATCATTTAATATATCTTCAGTTATTGTGGATTAAAAAAAAGGGTTCTGAAACAATTTTGAAGTTCTTTAAACCGAAAATACATCAAACCAGCCCAACTACTGCACATTTTGGTCATATTGTTATTGACTGATATTTTTTCAAAACCCCCCAAAATGTTTCCTGTTTTCACCCATGGCCCTGGCCGTTCTTCCGAATATTGCTGTTAAATTATAGAATCGTATTTATACGAAATATTATCATTATCGTCATAACTTACTTTCATAGATCTATAATATGTATAATCTTATCGTCACCAGACAAAGAAGACCCAGCGACCTGTGCACTGAGATGATAATCCGGCCGCGTCTTGACGATTTGTTCCTCGAGTGTGCTCGTGTATACTCGTATACACGCTGTTGCCGTAATAACACAGACGAATCCTTTCAATCAACCCGGTGCGTCGACGTATCAATCATTTTGACGTGATGATTTTGCAATGGATACCGATACGAATCGATTCTATTTTTGCGCCGCGGCGTGGTGGAAAAAAATGAACATATTATTTCGTTTAGGTTTCATTTTTATTTTATTTTTTCATTCTTATTTATATAAAATCTTGTCGTATTTACTCGCATACAATGGCTTATTTATGGGGGAAGGAAGTTCGGGTTAAAGCTTCCCCCCCACCAAAAAAAATCAAAAAGTCAATTAAAAACATTATAGTGCGTTTCAGGTGTTAATCTGTATTAACACGTTTAACGCTACTGCAGTCGGAACTCGACACGCGTTCTTCAACAAACTTGTTATTCCAATTTTCTATTTAAAGAAATTGTTTATAATGAACAATCTATCAATCTCAAAACAGATGATATAGTGATGATTTACAGAAAATCGTAAGGACATACACGTGGAATTCCACATTAGATACGTCTTGATATGGTTAATTATTTATTCATTTTTATTAAAAAAAACTTTGATTTGAAGTTAATTATAGTTTTTCAGATTATTGGTTTAGCTATGCTCAAAATTGGCAAAAAATACACGATAAAACCTAGAGATGTTTTTACTTCATTATCCATTCAAATTAGACGGTTAGAATGTTTATTAATTTTTCCTGTTTTCTAAATTCTAATATATATATCAAAACATTTCCGTTACTTAATAAATAATTGGTTACTTTTTGTTCAGTAATACTTCTTCCGAGATAAATTGAAAGTGCGGCGGCACTGCTTCTAAATGTATAGTGTAGAGTGAGTGTATACGTTTTATTTTCCTATATTACGTCCTGAGCGGAGCGAGGAATCTATCGGTTTTACAAAGCTGTGTTTTTTTTTATGTCTGTACCCAAAAATTCTTCCAGAAGGAGTGCTCTAATCTATACAGTCACAATTCATTTCCGGTATTAAATTGCATCTAGTTGGTACTTAAAAAAGGTAATTTTTCGATTTTCTCAAATTCGTCTAAAAATATAATTCAAAACCTACCGAAAAAAATATATATATATATATATATATATATATGTCTGTACCCTAAAATTCTACCAGAAAAAATGCTCCAATCTTTACAGTCACAATTTGTTTCCGTTAGCAAATGGCGTGTTGTTGGTACTTTAGAGAAATCATTTTTCGATTTTCTCAATACTTTTTTATAAGCGTCAGAAAAACTACCAAAAAATTACATGAAAACGGTAAAAACGCGATTTCGTCAAAATCAATTATCGTTACTTTTTCATAATTTTAAAACTAATGGTCATAGAAACCTAAAATTTTCATCAAATATGTAACTTTAGACTGCATTAACGAGACAAATTTTTCTAAAAATTTCTTTACATATTAGACTATTTATAGCAATAGTAGATTTTGAGGTATTTAGTTCATAGAAGAGGTAATTTTGGTTTTAATGGTTAAAAATTTAAAACAATTTTAGATGTTTGTTACTTCAATTTTATTCAAAAAATCTTGAAAATCGTTAAGTCACAATTTATTTTTATAACTATTTCAAATTTTTCGACACAGTGTATAACACCGAAGTTTTGCTCAGAATCGTTTTATCGAACGCAATGATTCATAATATATATAGATATCGTTGCTTTCAAATTTATAGTAACAAGACTCTAAAATCGTTATCTAAGTAATTCACTTGAGCGTTATCCACATCATCACATTTTTTTCTTTTTTTCTTCTCTGTTTAGATATAAGTAACTGCGGTTTGAACCGCGGGTATGAGCAAAGAATTTGTGTAATAAAACTCCTCCCTTGTATAATAATATTGGTGAACTATATTATTTATTTTTTAACATTTATTGTTAACATTTGAACGTTAACAATTTTCTGTTACTACAAGTACAAAAATCAATTCCTCATTTTTTTTTTTTTTTTTTTTGCTCCTACACTTATTTGTATTTAAAATGGAATATATTATTATTATTATACGGAAATGTTAATAATTTTTACAGTACCATCTCAATATATTTCCTTACAATCACATAATTAGATAATTACTTTAACAATACATGTTTTATTAAATATTATATTTAAAAAAAGGTCCTTTATTAAGATTATTAAGTTATTGTGGACTCGAAGCTTTATTTAGTTTTAAAAAAGTAATTATACAATTTGATTACTTCTGTGTTCTAAATTTTCGACCATAATATGTTTTAAATTAAAATACCGAAGGATTGTTTAATTTTTTTTTTATTCCTTAAATTGAATATAAAAGACTGTATGGTTTCTGATCAATTCAGCTTTACATATTATATAGGTAATGGCGTAGGTAAAAAAACAGCAACCTGCAGGAACCGCAACAAAAATAACCAGTTAACAACCCAAAATCTTGTGTTAATCACAGAATCAGATCATAACCAGAACCGATATTTTAAATAATTTTTAAGTACCTAAATTAACCCTATATTGGTTTTTACTGTGCTACGTTTTTCGGAAATCGCCTATTCTGATTATTTTAGATTGTATGTGATTTGAGGAAACATTGTTTTACAATGATGTTTATTTTTATAAAAGATTTCCTTCTTATTTACTAAAACTTAGGTTCTCAGTTGTTTACTAACGTTGCATATTCGCACATGATTATATGTTTTGACGAAAATTATTCCGTATAATTTTTTTAAATGTACGCTACATAAAACAATGTTCATTAAAAATGTAGATTTTAAATTATTTTATTATAAAAAGAAAAGTCTCCGACAAATTTTCATAACAGTTACTATTTATGTAACCATAAACCAAAATTTGTATTATATTTAAAAATACCAATCATCCACTAGAATCCGCAAAATTAATTTTTTAAAACAGAAACGGTTTAAATTTATAAATGCAGGCAGTGAAACTTCAGTTCATGGACAGTGACATCCTAATAATAGACAGTTTTAAAAATCCTCAGACAAAAATACTATATATATATATGTATATGTATATTAAATTATGGACTTTGAAAATCGGTTACAAATTTACAGTGAATATTTTATGCGGTCAACGTTAGCCTACAAATAATAACACCTATATAATATGTACAGTATCAAAAATTATTTTATGAATGTCACGTTGATATTATATTCAACTAATTTTTGAACATTTATCGAACAATAACGTGAATAATGAGAATGGAAATGGCAATTGAAATCCGGTAGGAAAACTCGTACCGTGACGAATAAATGAGTATATTTCCATAAACAATAATCGACGAAAAATCATTAAAATAAGAGCTGCAAAAATAATCAATAATTTTAATGAATGCGACAATCGGAAAACGAATAATAATAATTCTATTTCTTATACAGATTCCGAATTAAGATAAAATATAAAAAAAAAAATAGAATATTTTTAAAGATGTTTCAGAAATATAACGAAGATTCAGTCAAAGCAGAGCTTTATTTATTCTAAATAAAGCTAATTAAAAAATATACGTTGTGAAAAACAAAAAAACATTTTTCAGTTTTAAAATGTATTTTCTATTGATGACACCTCACCGCCCGACAGTGGACATTTCGTATAATTTCCTATAACTGTCCAATTTCGAGATGATTAATTAAAATAACGTTAAAGACGAGTATTTCATGAGTTACGAGTAAATAGTTTTTGTGTTTCGCTATTAAAGTGAAATTTATCGATCTTTCTTCCGTCGATTTCAATTTTTATTCTGCCTTTCTATTTTCTGATCACTTTTTGAACCAACATACTATAAGATCATTTCAATATTTTCAGTAAGAATAACGTTCGTTTATGTCCTATCGGCCGAATTAAACAATAATTGTTTAATTCAATTTACAATTATTGTAAATTGAATATACAAATAATAAAAATACAAAACTGTTTCTGAGAAAATCACTAAGAACGGTGAAAAAATAATCACGCGCAACAGCTTATTGGATTAAAAGCATTTTGAGTTTATATTTATTTAAATACGATCTATTTGTCATTGTATTTATACATTTAAAAAAAGAGAAACACTGACTTGCACTTGCCATAACCATAAGTACCTATATCCATATATGTGTAAATGTGTAATAAATATGTTTTGGCCCTATACAAAGTCGTCCACGAATATCGCGATAATAATTAATTTTAACCTGCTCATTAAATCATATAATTCACTGATAACTTTATATTTAAAACGAGTATTCTTTTAATACCTTGGCGTTAATAATATTACGCTTTGTATCGGAGACTACGAAATGTTATTCATATTGAAGTATTCAACAATTTTAAATTAGATTTAGTATAATATTGTGCTTGGTAGTTGGTGCATTAATATTACAAAATTGTATTATAATTATTATTAAACAATAATTATGTTGACTGTAGATTTTTATTTGACATTTTTAAATTTCCAATTTAAAAAAAAATGTCGTATATTCATCCATTATATCGATTATTTATCTATTCGAATATGTCGCGTATGTTTTTTTTACATGTAGAGGGCTCTAAAACGTTTTTTTTTCGTTTTCAATAGGTACTGAAGAAAATGTTTAATTAATCTGCGGTCCTCGGTCGTTGAACGCTTATATTTGATTCATTCGGTTTAAGGAACTAGATTACTAAAATAATTGTGCGTTCGCGAATTTTCAAAAATAAATCGTTAATTATATTCAAAATTCAATTAAAATATACATCATCGACTAACACCATTAAAAGTTACCTTCACGTTTTTATCTACCTATAAAGGGGTAAGAACATAATAATATTTTTATTAAAATATGTCATAACTCATTTAATACGTTACATATAACGTAATCCGTTAATTAATTTTAAAGTTACACATTTAATTGCACACGTAAATTTAAGCCTACGTGTATTCTTGTATGAGTATAATGAAAGCGCACGAACACACTAAAATGTGTGTAAAATGTTTAAAATAAATTATAACTACCTACCTACCTTCCGAAAAATCAATAATATATTGTTTTTTTTTCATACCCGTATTATTACGAAAACTATTGTAAACATTGGGTGTAATTATATATTGCGTAGTCATGCAGTTAATAATAATATTTTAATTTTTGTTGTTGGTTTATGCTTCCACAGATATTGACAATATCATTCGTTATAGTTTTGTTTTTAATTACAATTGATTATCATTCGCTTATCTCGGATCGGTGTGAAAAAGAAAATGTGACGAAACGCCAACGACACCATTTTCATCACAAAGAAATAAACGATAAAGATTTTTAATTAAAAAATACTGTAGAGACTTTCTTTTAAACATACTATTTTCATTTCTATACCGTTAATATACGCTGTTCATTAGTGCCAAAACGATACGCACAGAAGACGCGTTGAAGAATAAGATTATTATTAGTTTAAGACAATGTTTGCGGCTGTGGAATAATTTCTAAAACTCGTTTTTCGCCGAGCACTTTGGTGAATTAATCCTGAATTCCCCCCTCCTTTTTTGCGGAATAATGTCGTTTCAATATTAAAAGTAGTTTTTTTCATAAATCACATAACTTGTACTTTTTTTCATCTCATGAACAGGTGTTATTTAAAAACTCCACACAAAAATAATTGTATACAAAATCTTAGAGAACTGAAACAATGAAAACATTTTATGAAATACATAATTATTTTAAATATCCGAGTAAAGAAAGGTAACCGGACATCACCTTACCACACCAACCCCTTAACATAATATTACGTTCCTGCAAAATTAAATATTAATTTATTTTTTCGTTTTATATACTTCTAATTTGGCAGCATTTAATTTTTCATTATATTATATTATGTGCAGTTTTTAAAATTTTATTTCATTTAATAAATACGTTTAATTCGGTCAATAATCAAACATTAATTTGATAATATACTAATTTAATTATTTTATTTGTTCAACAAAACACGTTTTCAATTTTCAAAAAATGTATATACCCAAAACTTAGCAATTCGCAAAGTTATTTATTTTTTTTTTAAGTTTATTCTTACTGAGAATATTTTAGTATTATTATAAATATATTATGTATAATATATATAAGCACAAAATTTGTATTATTGAACACATTTTAAGGGTTACTTTTAAAACATAACATCCGAGTTCTGTCCTTCTGTAAACATAGTATTAAACAATAATATTTTATCAATTTTTCTATAATATTTTTTAACGTATATTCAAACAGTGTTAACGCATTGTTTGCGTTTTTGGTATGGCCAATTAAAATTTTTTTTTTAGTAAAACTATGTATTTATTTTAAAAATATAAATGAATACACAAACACTAGCAATTATCACTTACTGACATATAATATTGTTTGCGAGTTTCCTGTGAACGTATGAAAGAAACGCGCGCGAGTTATTCAAACAGAAATATCGTTTTAATAAGGTGTATACATAAAACATACCCTCCGTAAATACATTATTTTTATTACGTCGCTGTTCAAAGAAATAGTTTTCATGCTATTCGTTGTTTGAGTTAAAAACGTCTATTCTCTTTATTTCTCTCCGTTTGGTTTATAATAATACAAACGGTAAACCTTTTAAGTCTTAAAAGCGACACGGTTTATTGCAGTCGCAATCCTTTTGGCCATACCAAAATATATAATAAGTAGTAATAACTATATAGGTATCTCATATATACATATAATCTGAGAATTCTTCGAAGAATTCACGGCTCAGACAAAAACAATTACTGGATCGCGAGCAGAGAAAGATAACTAAAATGGAGAAGAAAAAAATAATAATAATAACGGACGGTCTATATTATAAATAAAATATTCGAAAGAAAATGATGAAACGAAATGTATAAAATTCGTGTGGATTATACCTGCGGACTTGGATGGTATTTGGAATTTTTTCAAGTGGTTTTTTTTTTTTTTTATTCTGAATACTTTTTAATTACTTTTTTTCGAAAAGTGTTTTGAATACATTATTTCAAATACATTTTAAAATAATTATTTTAAATATGGCATTCGAAATATTTCTTAAATATCTGTTATATTATATATATTTTTTTTCAACTGTATTTAGTGAGTTCCTTTTTCCAATTTTGTAACATAGATGTCGACGACATATTATATTGTGTTGCAATAAATGTGTAATAAACATAAATAATAGATTGGCAACCACAGGCAATTTATCAGTGGGAAGGGTCACAGCAATAAAATCAAACAGTAAAAAGTACACTAAAATGAATTTTGTTTTTCAAATTACAAAATGCGTATAATTTTATGTTATTTATTCGTTATTAAATATATAAGTCTTTCCCGTCGTTCTATTGCAATAACCTCGTAATTAAATATTGAAAATGAAACATCTGTTTGAATATTAATAAATTTACAATTTTCCAAACTACAGAGTAGGCAATAACCCTTAGGGTCTGCACTCTGTAGGCATATTGTATCAATAAAATATATAGTTACGTTAGTCTCTATAAATACCATAGTCTCGAAAATGACTATCATAATATGTTACAGACATGTCAAATATTTCAAATTTTATTTAATTAGATTTTCGTGCACGTAATTATTAAAATTTTTTGAAATTACAAACACTTATCGAATGTATATAAGTGTAAGTGTTTGTGTCGGATGAGTGCATAATATGGTCAATGACAGTGCTATTTCGCTTTTTTATGATTTCCAATCAACTTTTTCTCCCCTAGATTATTTTCTGCCTTCTTAATCGTTTAAAATATTATTATGTTATAAATAATATTATTTTATATAAATATATTATTAAATATTACAGAAACGTCGTTGTAAGTATAATATCACAAGTCATTGAGAGTATAGAAAGATTGTATATTAAGTTTTACTCATTTATTATTTGAAATTTAAAAAGTGAATTATTTCAGAAGAAATATGAGCAGTATCCAACAGGTATAGAAAAGCACTTAAAAATTCGGTATTTTAACCTAGTTTTATTTAAATAATCATCAACATACTTACATAATTAAGTACGCAATGTAATATTAATTTGGTTGTATTTTATAACTAATAGCTGGTATTACCGATTTAATTATTAATTATTTTGTTAAATTATAAACACAGAATTTATATTAAAAAATAAAAGTGTATTAAACCAACAAACACACTGTTTATGTATAATTTCAGTGGCGTAATTATGGTTAGGTCATGGGAGGGATCAATCATTTTTATGAGTATATATATATTTAAAGTAAATTTGTATTCATTTTAAATTTAAATAATATTAATAGATACAAAAATTATATTTCATATCTATTATTTTTGGCTTCAGAACCATTTCGTTGAGTAAATCCTTGGAATGTATCGACGCAATACATTTTTATGAACTCCCACCATAGACTTAATAGATTTAAGCGGTTATTGTAATGAATACACCAAGGCTCATCGCCGTCGCCTCTAAAAACCGTTCTCGCGGTATTCGCCGTCGTCTTACAAACTTTTTTATCAAATTTTGATGAATGTTTTTGGATGATTTTGCATATTAACTGATAGTACAAATTTCATCAGAAACACTTATATTTCGTTTCAAAATTCCATCCCACTAATAAAAAAAAAGGCCAACCAAGGGATTTGGACACCCATACCCCACACCCCACGATTACTCCACTCTTAATTAACACGTTATTTAATGTTACTGTCCATAATACTTTTGTTATTGAAGCCTAGTAAAAAAAAAAGTGTTTTTTTTTTTAAAGTGTTTGGAATAATTTTTGTGATGTATTTTTAAAAACACTTTTATTTCAACTACTATTATTTTACGTAAGCCTGGGCACTCATATGTTTTCGGAGACTGCAGGTATTATCATTATTATTACTATAAGTATTCACGATAATATATATATCAAATATTACGCGTAAAATTGTACGGTAATGTGTACGGACTTTTTGACAGTTTTTGACGGGCGAGATCGAAGAGAAATCGAAGGCCACACACTGTCGTCGTTGCTCGTCTACGTGTGTCTACACACGGTTCTTTATGTATAATCGGGCGCCATAGGCTCGTAAACGTAAGAACTCGCACATACACACCCAGTCAACATATACCCAGTTATTATACCGTCAAGTGTGATTTACATTTTTTTTTTTTTTGTGTACACTATATGTTTGTCCGACGATTATTTTACAATATAATATTATACCCAAGTCGTCGTGTACAGAATATTTTTTCTTTTCTTTTTTTTTTTTTGTTGCTCGAAAGATATTGCAGTGGCGCATCGGACCATGTCGCAGGATTACGCATTGTCCTGCGACGATGAATACAGGGATAAAGACAAATCGGCCGTAAGTGAGTCGAACGCGTTTATACGTATCGAGGACTAGTCACGGGTCTGAGATACTTGTATATTATATACAAAAAGAATAACAAAATCGTATACCCTAATTTTTGGAACACAGAGTATTTTGTGCCCAGCCGAACTGTCAGAAAATACCTAAACCATGAATGCCGAAACCGCGTCGAATCGATTATATTACGGCACGAAAAAAGAATCATGTACGCCCGATAGTATTTGATTTGAATAAAAATATTTTATTTGAAATCCATTTACTGAAACCGATAAACGTATTTTTTTTTCGTACACACATGCAGACGTAATCAAAGATAAAATTTAAAATTGTTCGTTGTAAAGTAAAATGAAAAAAGGTAACGAGCCGTGGAGTGTGGTAAATGTCGCTCAAGTGAATTACTTGGATAAAGATTTTAGAGTGTATATTGTTATCATAATACATTTGAAAGCAATGATTGCATTCGATAAAACGATTCTGATAGCGGAGCATCGCCGCATCGGTGTAATATTTTAGGTATATAACAAAAACTAACTCTTTATATGAATTAAATACCTCAAAACCTATAATTGCTATAAATAGTCAAAAATTAAAAGAAAGTTTTTAAGACATTTATAATTTATTAATATAATAAACAGTTACATATTTGATGAATATTTTTTAAATTTCTATACCCATTAGTTTCAAAATTACGAAGAAATAACGATAATCGATTTTGACGAAATCGCGTTTTTACCGTTTTTATGTAATTTTTCGGTAGTTTTTAAATTCTATTTTTAGGCGCTTTTGAGAAAATCAAAAATTGACCTGTTTAAAGAGTAACAACTAGATGCGATTTGCTACAAGAAACAAATTGTGAGTGTAATGATCGGAGCACTCATTCTGGTAGAATTTTTGGGTACAGACATTAAAAAAAACCCACAGCTTTGTAAAACCAATAGATTCTTCGCTCTGCTCAGAATCTAAAAATATATATATATATATATATGGTTTTGTGGTATTTTAATTTTATTTTACAAACGGGTCAGTACAATAACAAATGCCACTGTGCATGTCAAGTTAAAATATACGAGGATTCGGGTGTCCTGCACAAAGAATGTACACGCACGCGTGCACCTTAAATACACGTTAAATATACCGCGATTATTATTCAAAAGTAATAATAATATATCGTGTATTAGGTAAAAAAAACCTATTATTAAAATACGTTATAATTGTATGCATAACGAAACGTTCGACGGAATTGTAATATTTTTTTCATTATTATAATGAGATACGTGCATAAAAACGTAGATTTTGATAGAGTATCGGTACTCATTTTCTTTTGATACGAATCGTATAAATTAAATAAGTTAAAAACGCTAGAATTTTTTATTTTTTTTCTAGTATTTATATTACTGGCAGCGGCGAAGGTTTGAAATACTGCAATAAAACGATTTTGTCGTCGCTAATGTTATAGTTTTTTTTAAAACCTGCACGGTGACAAGGTTTTTGATGAAATGCTTCATATTTTTAATATTATAACAACTGCATAAATCATTTGCGCAGCCAGCTCTAAATTCTTTAAAACACTTTTAAAAACACAAAACTCTAAATATTATTTTAAACACGTTTAAAAATGTCACATCTTTTGATAAAACCTTATTTTATTATTAATTATCGCGTTGAATGTATTTTTAGGATTTTAGGATAAATTTGAATCAAATTATAATGTTAATAATTTAAAAATCGATTATTGTTGTAAAAATATTTGTCTATTTATATCATTGATGCACACATTTATATATATATATATATATAAACGTTTCATGATTTGTTTCTCCGTAAAAATTGTCGTTATAGTTTTATATTTCACAAAAGACTTTTGATAAACGTTTAATATAATCAACACAATGGTTTGAAATTAAATACATTTTATTTATTATGTTCATTTGTTTGAAGAGTGTTTTGGACCCTTGAAGATCTGAGCATTTATTACAATGTTTATCATAATATTATATATTTTGATAATATAAAAAATAATGTTAGATTTATTTTCTTAAAGTCGCTATGTTAATATCAAAAATTTGAATGAAATAACCAAAACACATATTTCTATTAAAGTTCTTAACACGAACGATTTTTAAATTCAAGAATTTAAAACGTTATATCAGATTGAATATTTGCTAGTTTTACGACAAAAATCATCGATCTAATATCGTAATATATTAATTACAATAATATAATATGAAATTATATAGTAGAATATTACGTAGAATATTATTGGTTTTTTCGCCAAATCATATTCAATACTGTATAATTTTGGATAATAACTTCGAATTAAAATCTGTATATAAGGCACGCATATTTGTTTTCTGCATTTGCACGTTATTTTATTTCTTCGCGGTAGTTAACTTGGATATTTAATTCTACCCCCAAGTACCCACTTTAAATTTTCCACAATGTTAGTTCGTACTCGTATTTCTCGCTGCTGATCCAGATTCCTTTTTACAACTATGAATTTTGTCTTAACTTCATTAATTGTTAATCCTATTTTTAATACCTGAACCTCGGGTTTATGAATTGTTCCTTTAATATCTCGTTCACTTGATCACTATATAATCATCAGTGTAAGCTAAAAGTACGTTTTTTTTTTAACGTGAGACGGAATTGGTTGTTTCTTATACTATCCTGATCACATCTTATAGAGCCATATCGAAAAGCGTTGGTGACAGTGCATCGCCTTGTTTCAGTCCTAACATTACTTCGAACTTTTCTGAAAAACGTATTCCAAACTTTACTTTGCATCTTGTTCCTTCTGTACAGATCCTAATCATTTTTATTAACTTCGATGATATACTATATATTTCTAAACTTTTCTTATAAGGATCTCCAGTTCGGCGTAGGAAAATGGCGTTCTCATCGCCCAATACACTACTAAGTTCAATAGTCCCTTTAATTGCTTGAATTAGCTGGTGAGGATCCTGATGCCCTTGGGCTAAAAAATTCATAGTATGTGTTCAAACATAATAATTGATTTAAAGATTTGTCTTATATTTAACAATAAGATGCACAAACACTATGTCCTTTTATCTATCGGAAAAATTGTTAAATTCACGTTGTAGAATTTTTTTAATTGTCATGTTTGGGTTAAATTAAACCAACTCTTTACAAGCGTATTATCGCATTTAAAAACATGAAAAATGTACGTGCTTTCTCGTCGATTATTTATGTTTAAAATGAGACATCCGTATTCTTAATAATATGTAGGTATAGCACGTATGAATTCTAAATTTTCAAATATTGTTTTTCTTTTATGAATTATATAAGTTTTCGAATAATAAATATTCAGTTGTGTATTAAAGACGGAAAACGAATAAAAAATTATTTCGATTATTTCGTCGCGACGAATAGGATCTGTAGAGTAAATGTTGTGAATGCCTAACCTGCCTCGCGTGCGAATCGGTGCGACCGATTCGCGGATCTTCCTCGAGGAGCGGCACCATGCGAACGATCGTCGACAGCCGAAACACGGTGGCGGCGATGGCGATGACGCTGTGTATTTGGAGTCTTATCTCGATTCACCGACAAGTTGGAAGTAAAAGAAAAAAAAGAAATCAGAGAAAAAGAAGGTAATCGACGCGTACACGGGTGGGCTGAAGGAAACGTCCGCGCGGGTGCCGAAATGCTGCAGTCACAAGGCATCTTCGTAGATCGACCGGATGGCCAAGGAAAGGGAGGCCACTATAGAGTCAATGACATCATGTACTCAAGAAAATTTTGAACGTCAACCCTACCCTGTCGACTCGACGTTAGGCCAATAAATTTCACTTTTTTTTTTTTTTTTTAATGTTTTCTCTGCGAATACGAATAGAGCTGTTAAATAAACAGAAATGAATTCAAAATTGTAATATATGACGGGTTATGCGAAACATACGTAAAATAATTTTCATAACGCATTCATCATTTATAAAAAAAATTATTAGCATATTTATAATTATTATTATTATTATTATTATTATTATTATTATTATTATTATTATTATTATTATTATTATTATTTTTATTATTATTATTGTGTTTCATTAGGATTCTAGAGGTTTTCGACATCATTGGAAATAACCAGCTGGGAAACAGTGGCCATCTAATTATGTGTGTCGGGAATAATTATAATGCATTAACGCATTGATTTTAGAGCATTAGCTTAGGCCTTATATTATATTATGCTATGTTGATATGCTGTTTGTTATGTAAATAAAATCCAAAATAAAATTAACCGCTGTTTCGCTATACCTATGTATTATTCCGATACGAACAGACACGTATTTAGGAGTGGCGAAGAGTTACACTCTTGTGCTCCGGACAGCACATTTCTACGTATAATAAAGAGCGGCGAAATTGTGACCTCACAACTGCCAACGCGATTAAAATAAAATATTCTACATAAAATTCGTGAAAAAAATTACAATTCTGTTATAACGTACTAAAGTATTTTATCATTATTCTTAAACCTTATTTTCAACTTTATTTTAAGTAAATGTTTATATATAGTTGTATTGTTTTTACTGTTTTGGGTGAATGTTTAATGTTAATATACAAAAGTGATAATTTAGTGAATGTAATTTAGACTACCTAATAGTAGATATACACATATATAAATCATTTAAAATATATAGCACTGATAAAGTTCTTAAGTTTTATGTTGTCCAGCGTATAAATGCTATTTAGTGGTTTAAAATTTATTTTTGCTTTTTATAGAAAAACCCTAAATGTGTCTTTAGATATATAAAACAATATAATATAAAACTAGTACGTTATAAAATGTATAATTATTGTTTTTATTTTTAAAACGTTAAAGAGTCAACTACTGAATTTCATGTATAATAATTATAATAATAATAATAATACGTTTGAAATTTGAATGTATTATTCACATTTTGAATTATTGATTCATTATTTCGAATAATTATTGAAACATTCGAACATTATTGAAAAACAAACTGCAGTCCGTTATGAATGTGTGACTGTGGGCATTGAAGAAATTAACAACGAAACTCGATAAATTACTCCGAGATAATTTATTATCGTATTATGACAACGAAAGTTTTATATTTTAGACGTGTATAATTAATTATTAATATTTTACGAACGGAATGCTTTCGCATTTAAATGTACAGTAAATATTATAAGGACCACCGGAGACATAGTTTTAAAAACGGTTTAAACGCCCGAACTACTTGAATCAAAAATATGTTTATGCTTTGCTTCAAAACGAAACGACAATAAATACGATTTAAATTTTGACTATATTACAAATATAGTATATTATGTTTAGGAATTAGAAATAATCGATAAAATGAACTTATATCGTATATGGTAGTAAAATAATTAGTATGTTAATGTTATTTTGTAAAATATTTATAACGAGATTATTTATGTAACGCGCATGAATATCTAAACGATTAAGTGAAATAAATTAATGGAAATTGGTCGGAAACGAAATGCATTGATGTTCAATACTATAAATGATTTAAAAATAAATTGTTTATTTTAAAACCTACATAATTCGTTTCTTGGCGTATATAAGTATAACTATTACTCATTTTTCAAAATCTAAAAGAAATATGATACACGCGTATTACCTATGTAGCAAGTGTTTTCTATATGTATAATAAGGGATGTAAGTTTATAGTTACATATTTATAAGATGTTTAAATGTTAAAATTTATTTGTTTTAATTTTAGTAATTATTTATTACTTTATTAATAATACACAATTCAAATATAACATATGTAAAAACTTTATGATTTACGTAATATAAATCAGCACGTAATAGTTAAAGGCTGTAAGTAGCTAATCGTTTCTTCGCGAAATCATACATATATACTATTATACATATGCATTCTGTAGATAACTTATAATTAAATTTATGTAATAAAACACATTTAAGAATACACATGTGTATATATAAGTACATAAGCAATTTTTAATCGTTTATCTTCTTTTAATTAATCATATCATATGTTAAAAATTGTACAGTTACAATTTAAAGATCAAACATTCAATTTTGCGTATATTAATAGTAAATTAATAAATACCAAAATATCTAGCTTTGTAATTTTTTTTTTTCATTTTGACATTTTTCGTTCGTGACTTATTATTATCGTTTTTTCCCCATCGCAAGAAGATCCAAAATAAATTATAAACGAACATCAACGAACGACGAATAAACTTAGTCAATCGAGCATGCTTGCACGGAAAAAACGATTATGGTTTTATATAAATAGACTTGTTTAGGATGTTCCTCTGAAAAATTAATTTCACATTATAATAACAGTATGTACATAGTGGATGCGATACACGCTATACTCTTCTTCGATAAAAAAAATTATTTAGCTAATTTTTATAATATGCGAGTGTAAACAATAAAACGCTCGTTTTGTTGCTACACAAAAAAAATAAAGTGAAAACGCATGGAATATTTCGCGATTTTCTCGAAGACTACGCGAGGAAAATTTTGAAAAAGACCTTTTTTTTAAGTACAAACTGTTTTCAATTTTCAAACAACAGAGGAACTATTACGTGAAATGCGTTCTCCGTATGTTCACTGCACGAAAATGTGCGTAGTAAAAATATAAAAAACACACACACACACACAGCATTGCAAAACCAATACGCATTCCACTTTCAGAATTTTAAACGAGCAAATAATGTCTGCCAACGATTTTACGATAACTACTCGTATTTTCAAAATTCATATATTACAGTATAACTTATACAGTACGCCTTGTACGTCCGAATACTAACATCTGCGTTGATAAAAATATGCTAATGTAGTGTGTAAATGTATTTATAAATTTATAAGTAAAACAAGAACTGAGATGCAAAAAAATCATACGAGTAACAACCGATATGCATAAATAGTATTCTTGTACAATTTCTATTTTATTATTATTATTATTAATTATTAGTATTAGTTTTATTTATTTTGACTTGAATAATATCCAAAATATTCCCTGAAATAATGAATTTAGTACCTAATTGAAAATTATACATGCCATTAGAATAGTTTTTGTTGTTGTTCTTCTAATTCTCTTGGTGTGACTTTAAGGTCTTTGACCGCAGTCGCATAGCAGGCCACCTTCATTACAGGGCCGAATTGGCAAAGCGAAATACCGAGAAAATCTCAATGGACAGTGGTTAAGTATCTAATAAATGTGTTAAGTGTTTTTTTTTTTAAGTACACAAATTTAACTGAAATAAATATTTTTTTTTTATACTAAAAATTGTTTGTGACCTTATGCAAAAAATGTTATTTCTTCCTGCAAAATCTCGATAACTCACTATATTTTTACCTAGATCGATTTATAATTTACGTGAAATCGCATAAAATATAAAATTTTTTTCTACCTAAAATATCCCGATAGTTTACAAGATCTTTTCGATTTTACGGGGTAGACCGCCGTTATAATACAATCCGACAATGATAACAAAATGTACATTTTTTTTTAAATATTCTACCTACCCATTGCTCACTAATTGTCTTCTTAAAATATCAGTGATTGTCTTTTATAATTTATATTTTATAAAATAGATGAAAAATATTCGAATAAAAATTATAAAATTGAACGGGAAAGTTAAAGAAAAATGTAGTAAATTATTAAGGAGATACTGGGAGAGTATTTTATGAATTAGACTTTTATTGGGTTATTAGCCTGGATATTTTGAACCTAAACATTTAACGTATTAGCTTAATTTGCGATTTATTTCTATTGCAATTTAATCCTTATTTTAGAATTTCATTCTTAAGTCAAATTTATTTATTATAATTTTGTAATTTATTTTGTCATTTTAACCATTTTTTTTTTTTTTATGTTACTAACCATATTTTTAATATGTCTGTGATTTAAATAATAAATGCAAAACTTTATACACATTTACATATTTTTGTTCATTTGAAATGTTGTCCCAGCAATATAATATGTCGACGATAAAATTTAAAATACATCCGCAGTAGCTCAAATGAATAATTAAAACTAATAATAATTTTCATACTTCGATTCGTCTTTATAAAATATCCTATTTTAATCTGAGTTTAAACATTACTAATAAATGTACATAGTTCAAAATAGTTTATTGTCCGCGAGATATGTTCACATTTAGTGAAATAAGTTTCCAAATCGGTAAATGGCGTCCGAAATTAGATTTCAGAATCCTGCAGTGCACGTACATACGAGTACTTCAATAACGCGTTATAGTTGTTATATTTATAATTATTTAGAATATTAATATTTCCGAGTAATTGCAGTACGGTAAAAACATTGTACTTCCTGTTGTAGTGTAAAATTGTCATATTACATATTTATTACATAAAATACTAATTCACATGGTGAAATTCGTCGTTTATAACTATGTTGAGTAACAAACGTTATAAACGTACGTTTATGACTATAATAAGCCTTTATACGTTATAATAGTATAGACCTTTGTTCGTGGACGTGAGTTCAGGACCATCAAATTTATTTATAAACACGTTTTCCATATATTCCATATGTCTTACATTGATGAAGGTGTACGTTTATTTTTTTCGAAAATAAAATATTTTTACAAATTAGTTAATTTATAATTAGTTTTTACCGTTGAAAATTCTGAATATTCTGAAAACAATTTGTCTATAATACAATTTCAAAATGTGTGTGATTGTTTTTTTTTAAACGTTCGAATTTAATTTAGACTAAGCCGCTTAGTTATAAACGCGTACGTTTATAAGTTATAAGTTATATAATATACACTAATAAGTAATAATAAATATTGGAATATAAAATTATAATTTACGCGTGTTTTAAATTGTTTGAAATGTATAGTGAGTGAGTGGGTCCTTGGGAAATTTGTCGCTTGCCTCTAGAAAACGATAAGTTCGCCACGCCACTGTTTATATATATATATATATATATATATATATAATATATGTTACGAGTAAAAGCCGAAATCGGGCAAACCTCAGAAATGCCCGGGGCAAAACGCGAATTGCCCACGGTGCTTGGTTAAAACATCATATTTCAGCTTTTGCCCGGGCATACCCAGTTGTGACCAGCAACATTTGGACAAAACTGTTTAGCTTTTGTACATTTAAATATTACTAAATAAACACATTATTTAATTATATTCGTACACAGTGGCGTCATTTGGCGGGAGGCAGGGTGGGCCCTTGTTAACAGTGGGCCGACATGATTCATGCTGATCAGTGCTTGACTTGGGAAAAAAGTAGTAGAGGTATTCTAGCTACTTTTTAAAGAGTAGCGTCCCTAGCATTTTAACATCCCTCACGTTACAGCGGGGGGCTTCGCCCCCACACCCCCTTTTACGATCCCCCAAGTAGCATTGATATAAAACCATAAACACGTATCATAACAAAACAGAATAAGGAATATAATAATTATTAAAAAACATACCTGAATTTATAGATAGGTACCTAATGAATATGGTTATCATTTATGGCTACTTATCAGTTATCACGTGTGAGATATGAGATATCTGATATCAGTACATTTTGTAAATATTAGAACATTTTTTAAACTTTATGTATTTAATACGAAAACGTAAGTTGAGCATTTTTATAAAAATAAAAAATTTAATAAAAACCCGTCCCATGCGTTCCCTTTTAAAAAGTAGGGGTACGCTAGAATATCCAAAAAATTAATTGATTTACTCAGTCCCCCCCCCGCCCCAAATCGAGCACTGACTGTCCACCGCGCTTCTTTTTAAAAAAATAGTAGGGGTACGCTCAAATATCTGAAAAAATAGATGGGGTACTCAGTCCCCCCTCCCCCAAGTCAACCACTGATGCTGATACCTATATGATGTAAATATAAATTATTCTAACCAAATCTATAGCAATGAGTAATAACAAACCGCGTGGCAAACAGTGGATTAAAATTAAATTAATAATAAAATAAAAAAGTATGCAGGTTATAACCACGATTAAAGGTGCTTAATTCGTGGTTACAACTTACCGCGGTTCTGGGTTTTTTTTCGATAAACATATGGTTATCGTTAAAGGCAGTGCATAAATTATTGATGTTACCCCTAATTCGAAGAATACGATGTACGTTTGACGAGTGACGAACCTATATCGCGTACGGCATAAACGAATTTGTTTAACCGTCGTTTAACGTTTCAAACGTGTGTTTTATGTATATATATATATTGTGAGTGGCAAGTGTAAAAAATAGAAATGGAAAAAGCTAAAGGTGGTGTGGCCAAGACGGCGAAAAAGAGAGAAAAAATAGAGAACAAGCTGCTTAGAGCTGGTCACAAAACGTCATTTCTAACATGTTTAATATTATCACAAGAGAAACTTGGATCACAGGTAATATTTATACGTACTATATAGTTATATTTATGATACATTTATTACAGCTGACAAAGTAATGAATTTCCTCCCACAAAACAAAAAATATATATTGGCCGATTCGTGCCTATATGATAATGATAGTAATATAAAAATTATGTAAAATAGAAATATTGTATTGAGCTAAATGTTGTAAATGGGAAATAGTTAAATGGGCCGGTTAAATCTTTTGCCTCCCCCTTTCGAAAATTGAAATGACGCCACTGTTCGTACAATAGTATTTATTTTATTGTATTATTTGTAGTGTTTTAAAATATAAATAATTTAATATATAATTTTTTTTTTTTAAATTTACATTATAATATTATTATATTTTTCTAAATAATAGGTATTTTTACGCATTATTGATTACTCAAGTAAATAAATAAAAGGGATTAATTTTATCGTTATTGATATATTTATTAATATGTTAAAACCAACATTTACACTGTGAAATATTCAAATATGTAGGTATAGAAGCTATACAGTTTTGCCCAAAATGTTGCCGGTCACATCTAGGTTTGCCCCCGGGCAAAAGCCGAAATATGACGTTTTGCCCAAGCACCGTGGGCAGTACGCGTTTTGCCGGACTTCGGCTTTTGTCCAGCAGCGTCATTTGGTGGGGGGCAGGGTGGGCATTTGCCCCCCCCCCTTGTTAATTGTGGCCCGACATGATTTGTGCCGAGATGACGTTGAACAATAGTTATTCTAACCAAATTTGTAGTAATGACTATCGAGTTATGAGTAATAATAACAAACCGCGTGGCAAACAGTGGATTAAAATTAAATTACCAATAAAATATAAAAGTATGCAGGTCATATAACCACGATTAATTCGTGGTTACAGCTTACCACGGTTCTGGATTTTTTTCGATAAACACGGTTATCGTTACCAAAAGGCAGTGCGTAAATTATAAAGAATATACGATGTACGTTTGACGGTTGACGACGTACCTGTAATCTGTATGGCTGTATCGCGTACGGCATAAACGAATTTGTTTAGCCGTTCTTTAACGTTTCGAACGTATGTTTTATGTATACATAATTTGTGAGTGGCAAGCGTAAAAAAAATAAAAATGAAAAAAGCTAAAGGTTGTGTGACCAAGACGGCGAGAGAGGAAAATAACTGAACAAGATGTTCAGAACATGTCACAAAACGTAATTTCTAACATGTTTAATGTTACGACAAGGGAAACTTCAAAACTTGAATCTCATAAGTCATTTATAATTGTTGACAAAATAATGAATTTTCTCCCCCACCCAAAAAAAAAATAATACTAATAAAAAAAATCGGGCGATTCGCGCGTGCCCATGACAACGAAAATATCAAAATTATGTAAAACAGAAATCGTATTGAGCCGAGTGTAAGTGGAAAATAGTTAAATGGGCCGGTTAAATATTTTGCTTCCCCCTTTCGAAAACTGAAATGACGCCACTGCAGTTTTGCCCCTAACATATTATAAATATAAGAGTCGAGTAAATTTTGTGGTAATTTGATTTGCGCGGCGGTCCACCGGTGTCTCGAAACTCTCGCGGGGTATGACGCGCGGGCCCGTGGCCCGTCCGCGCGGGCATACGGTACTGTGCCGACGACACCGCGGGGACGGTCCTGTCGCAGCGGCGGAGCGATTTCGTCCGGCGGGCGGCGGTGACCGTTCACGTTGGCACGACTGCGGCGGTGCGGGCGGCCGTCGACGCCGCTGCCGCCGCCGGTTCGGCGAGGCCGCCGCCGCCGCCGCCGTCTCGCGCGTGTGACCGTCTCGGCGGAGCGGGTGGTAAACGTCCGGCGGTGAAACGCGCGCGCCACACCGAATCGCAAGCGCATTATTATTATTATTATTGTGCGCGGCCATTCCGAAATCGTATTACGCGGTACCGCAACCGACATACCTGTATATATATATATATATTATACGGATGCCGTAAATTGTACGGCATTACCACCTATATTATAATAAATAGTAGGTTGTCGGGTAAAACGTGTCGCCGTGATCGCGTGACGCGCAAAGGCCCATGTCGGGCAAACGCGGTACGCTGGAGGTGGTGAACCGTATGATCTCCGAGGTGCACCGGAGGCCCGAGCTGTGGAACCGGCAACACCCGCAACACCACAACAGGTCCGTGCTGGACCGTCACTGGGACTCCGTGGCCGCCGTGCTCGGCATGACCGGTGAGTAGTAGTGTTATTATAACCTGTTCGAAATATTCCGTGCGCGCGTACCTACGGTTTGCCGTCCATTTTGTCGCGCGTATTTATTTTTACCACAGTCCACGCGTCAGTGTAAACGACCCCCTTATAATCGTCACGATCCACGTAGATTGTCGTATAACAACTATAATCCTTATATAATAATAGTAATATTGTTATTTGCGTCGGTGGCGGCGGTGGTGGTCGACAGGCAACGACAACAATATTGCGCGTTGCGATCGCTGCACGCGCACGCGCGTCGCGCTGTTGTCGTCGTCGTCGTCGTTATCATCCGTATCGCACCCCACCGTCGACGGCGTCCCATGACCGCCGCCGCCGCCGCCGCCGCTCGAACCAGACGCCGACAACGCGTTTTGCGATAGGCGGCGGCGGCGGCGGTCACGCGGTCACCACGTGGTCAGGGTCAGGTATATTTATTGTGTTCGCGCGTACGCCGCCGATTGTATTATACACTCATCCGTGCGCGATTGTCCCTGTTTTTTTTTTTTCCATTGTAACTGTTAACGTATAATCGACAAATTTGTTATGAAAATTATTATTTTTACAACTGACGAAATTTTACCATCACGGTACGAATTAACACTCGACGGAATAATGTCGGGGGGGGGGGAGGGAGGGTAGTGAAGAGAATTGAATTTTGAAAAAATCAACAGGGTAATAATCCCATTTATTTATTGACGGTTCTTTACAGTAGCGTGCCCAGGAATGTTCAGTAGTGGGGGGGGGATGTTTTAAGTAAATAGTAATAATACATTTAAATAAATTGTCATGGTAATACCAAACACTCAAATGTTTATGTTTCAAGCTCTCCAAAATTGTTTCTAGCTTATAATTGTGTACATCTGTAAATTGTTCTCTAATTAAAATGAATTTAAATTATAATACATTAATATCAAGTTGTTCAATTCTTATCAGAACCATATTGTGATGTTTGATTTTGAAATTCCCTGTATATTTCTGAAATAAATATTGTTCTGCTGTTGATATTACTTTTTTCCAAAGGTTATTTCTCTTTGTCGTAAATTATTAATATTTATTCACCTTATAATTCTTATTTATTAACAATATCACCATCAGTTCTATATTTATATAATAACGAGTGTCGGATTGTCATATTCTTGTATGTGATAAGTAAATAAAAATATTATGAAATGTTTATGTAGTGAATTTATTTAAAATTTCATGGATTAAACTATTCATTTCATTGTGTTTTCGGAAATACCCACGGTGTCAATTTTTTTCTGACGTTTTCAAATCCATTGCCGGTTCCATCTTGAGAGGTGTATGGTTCTCGTTTAATTGCTGTGACTATACTTAGTATTTGAAACGTCAAGAAAAACTTGACAACGTGGATATTTCCGAAATATTTTTACCATATGTGTTAACTGTTTATTGGTCCCGTCCTGGCAATTTCAGTCAAAATAAACCTTTATATTTACAAAGTCCAGTGTTTTTTTTTATTCTTATTTTTAATACTACAATTCCCAAAGTCTTAAAGTAGTCGGTTTTACATTATTGAAAAATTTTTAATTATATTTTTATGTATGTTGGTTAACAGTTTTGGCGGTAAATTAAAAGGTCTGTTTTGACAAACAATTTAATTACTTGATGAGTTATTTTTTAAGTGAACCGATAGAATTATATCAAATAGAATATATCAATATTTTTCGTATTTGAAGTGTAGTTATTTATGTTCTTTGGAAAGTGATATGAAAATATTTTAAGAAATAAATATCTTAAATCTTGATTATCATTTAGTTTGCTTATATTTTACATTTTTTGTTTGGTTATATATTAAGTATTTTAAATAATATTAATTGAAATTGTATGTATGTCTTTATTATTTTTACACAATTGCTGATAATACGATTGATAAGCTTCATTTTCTATATATAGTTATGCTTTGTGCTTTGTTGCTTATTAGATTAAAGACTTAGTTAGTTATGAAGTCAAATGGGACAGCAATAATTCACTGGTTTGGCACTGTCGCATGTTCATCGCGATATAAAATTAGACGCATGGAAGATAATAAATCGATTTGCAGAATACAAGCGTTTTAAAAAATTTATTCTGTAGAATAAGTATATTGTGTGACATGGACATAAGACGATTTTTCATTGGTAAGTATATAAATTATTTATTATTATTTAATGGCTCTTAAGTCAGCTAATAGCTACATTGTATAATATACATAATAATATAATATGGTAGGTATATTATAATAATTTTGTGAATTATTAAGTTTTTAATTTGGTATTCGAACACTCATTAGTTTGTTATTATAACTTTGGATAGGTACATATAAATTTACATTAGGTATTTACTAAAATACTTATATTCTAATAAACTATTTATTTATGTGTGCATCAGACAAAGCAGTTTCTGATGACTCAGATGACCCAGTGCCTGAGAACAAGATATCAAAACACTTAGATATTGGTATAATATTAAATATATCTTATATATTCTTATTCAAACTTTATTGAAAAAAATAATTTTATTTCAGACAAAGCAAATTATCATCATGTAGTAACTGTGCCATGTATAAATGATCCAAAAGACCCAATACCCGGGGGAAGCACATCATTGTTGAACAATTACAATGAGTCATTAGGTATTTATGTCATATTTTAAAATTTATTATTATTTTTATTAAATACAAATTTTAAATAATAACTATCATCTATATTGCCCATAGGTCATAATAAAATGGTTCCAGATATACATCCTGATGATCCTAAAATGATATTCCTAAAATCAGATTGAATTCAGACTAAGACTTTTAAAAGGCCCATTTCAACCTGTAATGGACATTTTCCCAAGAACCCTGTTTAGTGGCGTAAAACGTAGTTTTCAAAAATCATGGTACCAACAGTTTACTTGGTTAGAGTACAGCCCAAAGGAAGATTTAGCATTTTGCTTCCTTGTCGGATGTTTAGCGGATCAACAGGACTTAATGTTGGACAATCAGAATTGGTATATTCAAAATTGGATTTAAAAATTGGAAAGCCTCTACCTCCAAATTCAGTGCACACGAAAATCCAAAATCATTTAAATAGTTCAACATCATTGACAAATTTTTAAATTCAAAACCTATAGATGAAGTTATAGATGAACAGAGAAAAATATTCACAGTGTAAAGGAGTTGACTCGACAAAAAAATAGAGATTATGAAACGATTAATTGATATAACTGTTTGTTTAGGGATTGGTGGTAAACCATTCAGAGGACATACAGAAAGTATAAATGATGTTCATAAAGGTTTATTCTTAGATATAGTATATCTCTTGCGTAAATATGATCCAATTTTTAATGAACACTTTTTATTAGGACCAAAAAATGCTTTATATACAAGTAATCATATACAAAACGATCTGATTTCATCTATTAACCAGGTTATCAAAATGCAATTAAAAGATGTAATACTTAATGAAAAGTATCTTTGATAGCAGACGAGACCAGTGATATAGGCCACCACGAGCAATTGTCCATTGTGATACGTTATTTTAACAAACATACAAATTGTCCTGTAGAACAATTTATTTGTTTAAAACGAATAACATCAGTAGATGCACAGAGTATTTTTAGTTCATTACATGATATTATTCAAGAATATAGTATTAAATGGGAAAATATAGTTGCCGTTTGTTTCGATGGAGCATCAACTATGTCAGGATGTACAAACGGTGTTCAAACAAAATTCAAAGAGAAAAACTTAAACACATTTTTTGTTCATTGCTATGGACATTGCTTGAATCTCGTTCTAGTTGATTCTGTCGGGAGAAATAATCGAACAACGTTTGATTTTTTTGGAAATATCCAGCTCATTTATAATTTTATTGAGGGCAGCTGCGTTAGACATGCAGTATTAGAGAAAATTGCCAATTCAATCAACTTAAAATTAAAACTTTGAAGTCGGTTTCTACTACACGATGGGCTTGCCGTTATGAAGCCGTTAGTGCGGTCAAAGTAAATTACTCTGCTCTATTTACTGCTATTAGTGAAATCTCAGAATCCACTAGACAAGCTGATATTCGTGCTAAAGGTTTGGGTATTATTTACCAAATGAAAACCTTTGAGTTTGTTTTTATTAATAGGTACTTATAATTTTAAATATTATAATACATTTTATTTACTAAAATTATTTTTTTGGTACTATTTTTAATGTGAAATTAAAATTGAACAAATTATTTTTTTTTTATAAATTGTTTTTTTTAAATCCGAATGAAAAAAATGGGGCTAAGTATATTGGGTCCGCGATAATTCGGGTACATTTTTAAAGCAGTAAATTGAGTCCCAGTAAAAGAAATATAGTAGGTAAGTTGGGCCCCGGCCACCTGACTGACCTTACTGATTATTTATTTCTATACCATTATATAATATATATATGTGTGTGTATTAACATCTGGAAAGTACAAAAACTTGATTAGTCAATACTGATACAGTTGAAATTATTATATTTGTTATTTTGAAATCTTTATTTCCTACTCAGTGTAGTATATGTCGTACATGTAGAAACGTAGAAAAAAATTTGAAAATTGAAGTATAATGGCTAGTGAAAAAACAAAACAGTAATTTTAAAAACTCTAAAATCTTTATCCAAGTAAATTACCTCTTTTATATCAATTCAATACCTCAACATTTATAATTGCTATTAATATCCCAAAATTAAAAAAAAATATTTGAAATCTTCCTTCCTCCTCCTCAATTTAATATAATGTTACATATTCAGTGAATATTTCAAGTTTCTATAACCATTAGTCTCAAAATTACGAAGAGATTTCGCCCAAATCGTTTTTACGTAATTTTTGGTTAGTTTTAAAAATTTTTTTTAGTTGCTTTTGAGAAAATCAAAAAATGATCTCTCTAAAGTACTAACTGGATAAAATTTGCTGCAGGAAACAAACTACGATTGTAAAGATCGGAGCACTCGTGGTAGAATTTTTGTGTACAGACAAAAAACGCATCATTGTAAAGTCAATACATTCCTCGCTCCGTTCATGATCTAAAATGGTATTATTTCTAACTTTACTCGACTTTGATTATTGATAATTATATTGAAGCTGGTACCTATAATATAATAATTTTCATAATATTCTATAATTTATAACATGATATTAAACATTTTATTTATACTACGGTTTCGTATAGCAGCTATGGTTTATTTTAATGTATATATACCTACCTACATACATACATATATGTATATATACATAGGTGTCCATTGGAAGGGAGGTTGAAAGGGGACATGCCCCCTCCTCGGCAGAGGCTAAAATATATACTTTTTCGTACTGCACACTTTAGGATTTTATCACACTCCCCTTTCAGCGGCATCGTTTTAGTTTTTGATAGGGATGGGGGTTATGTTTTAATCAGCTCGTGTTGCAAATGATGAGAGTACCTGTTGGGACCCAACAATGATGTCAGTATATAGATTAAATACGACCACTCTTACAACACGTGAATGAAATTGCCTATATTACGTTTCTTGATAAGTAATTAATAAATTGTACCTATTTATTAAAATACTTATCCATAATTTATATTATATTTGTATTAGTTTATATGTAGGTATTTACTCAGTATCATCTACCCACCCCTAGGAATTTTACTAGGGGCGGTTGCCCCAAAAAGTCTCCTTCGTCATGCTACTGGGTGTCATACTATACGCGTACAGTTTTTTGGTAAGTAACAATTTATAGGTAGGTAGTATACTACACCAACCGAAGTCACGGTAGGTAGCATATTAGACGAGTACCTAAATTAAAATAAATAGAATATAATCTAATAATTAATAACCTTCCACCGAGGATTAGATTTTAGATTTTGCTGATGATACATCTTGGAATTTTTTTAAAAATATATTTAAATAAAATAATTTAATAAAAAAATGTAAAATTAGAAACAAATACAATAATATAAAGAATAGAGCCGCTACAAACTTTTCAATTTCATACTACACACTTAACAAAGTGTGTCGTACTGCATTCAATTTTAGTCCCTGCTCCTCGGCTTGTAAAATAATTTTATTTGTATTTTCTTAAATTATTAAATTTCATAAATAAGTACTATAATATTTATGCATTATTTATTGAAAAAATAATAATTTGTTTAAGAAATTGAACATTAAAAATTCACATTTTATGTTTTTTATATAGATTGCATGCGCCGCGCATGACGTACACAAGAATATAGAATGTTAATTAACTAAACATAAATAGTTTTGTATAATATGTACATATATTTTTTCTCCGTGTTGAATTATAAATGCGATTTACATCAAAAGTATTTTTCATAAATTTTATGAACGGTACATGTATTGAAATATTAAATTTTAAATTTTAAGTAAAGTAATGTTAATTCTAAATTTTATTACGTATTAAATATTTTTACAAAAATAAATGGGTTTTCTAGAAGAAGTATGAATAGTGAAGTACTATATAATAATTTCTAACTTGACTACTATAATTTATAATGATTTAAAATTACTTATTTAAATATGTACTTTTTGTGAATAAAATCAGTTATCATCATCTAGATTAATACATTTACTGAAATAACATAATTTATAAGTGCTTCAGTGGAATTCCAATAAATATCGTTTTAATAATAATAATAATAATAATAATAATAATAATTTAATAATAATAATAATAATAATAATTTATATCTACTTAATTAAGCAACTTCAAATTACATTTTTGTATAAATTTTCTTATAAAATGAATTTTCGTTTAATAAATTATATTGTACACAATTTTCTCATTTAAATTGATGAGTAGGCACTCCAATATGTATTTTCATAACAAGATTAATACATAGGACATATTATTTAGTTCCTAGATACGTAGATGTACACTGATTCGGAAGATAATTTATATAAACATGGCCCCATTATTTTATGCAGATTAGTGTATAATCAATACGGCTGTACAAAATGCAAATATTTAAAATCGTCAAAAATATGCAATTCGAACTAAATACCATTAATGTCATATAAGTACTTACATTATCTAAATATATCATTGAAATTAAATTACTCTTTACATTAGCAAATGATGTTCTTAATTTTAGTTAATAAATTAAGTGTTAGGTATACTAACATTTATATTGTAAATTGGATTTAATCGTTCATAGATCCTTTACCTGTTGTTAAATGCATTTCTAATGAAATTTTTAAAATTAAAATCCTATAATTTAAAAGTTGAATATTATTATTTTACTTGTGATTTAAATAAAACGTTCAAATTTCTGATGAAGCAAGGATTCTATAATAAACAGGATTATGAAAATCGCTTTTAAAATATGACAAATTCTCAAATACGTATGCATATATATATATATATATATATATATATGTACTATAGGTATATATGGTATTATTTAACATGTTATCATATAGGTAGTAATATGAAAATTTTAAAAATTTTAAAATTAATTAAAGCCTTTACAATATTATATATATACCTACTTATAATCTCTATCTTTTCATTGGTAAGGGCTTGTTTAAAAAAATAATAATTTTTCTCCTTATATTTTTGGCATATCTAAAGAATAATTATTATTTAAAACCCCTTTTCTAATTGTAATATTTAAGCAGTGGCACACCCAGGGGAGATTTTGGGGCTAAAGCCCTCCTAAATTTCTTTTATAAACTTCATACATTATTCTAAAATATTGATTTGTTAGAATTGTATTACGGTGATACTTTCTTACCGGATTTGATTATTATGATTTTATATTATTTAAAATATATTATTAAAAATGACTGGTTGTTGTTTACTTGTGTGTAGGGAAAGTAGGAAAATTTGTAAGTTAGTCCTTTCCCCCAAAAAAAAAAATTCTGAGTGCGCACTTGTATCTAAGTTATCTATATAATTGTCTATATAAACTGGCTTGTTCGACAGTGTTAAATTTCTGATATATTTCAAATTTTTTTATTGGTTCCAGTTAAATTCTGTGAATTATTTAAGAATAAGAATATATACATATATTTTTTTTCACTTCAATCTATCGATTTTGATAACAATCCTTTTATTAGCGCCTACAAACGTATATATTTAATGTTACGTAACCCTCGGCACGTGAACACTATGAGTGTACTTACCGCATTTTTCCTGACTATTAATTTGATATTTAGTGTTATACACTGATTCTCGTTTTCATTCTATATTGATCTTACGTGATGCGTATTATTTTATTCACTTATATTTGTTATATTGTTCATTATTGAATAAATAATCAATAAATAACAACATTATAAACTAATATTTTTGATATATAATTTCAGGTAAAGCTGCCCGAGGAAAATGGAAGAATTTGAAGGATCATTTCCGTAAAGAGTACAAAAGATGTATGACCACGGACAGTGATCAAGAATTGTCTAGGTGGCCATATTTCCATTCTATGATGTTCATTAAAGAACAGATCTCACATACCGTCACAAGTTCAGTATACTTGTCTGATTATCAATATCAAAACATGTACCCAGAAGTGGAAATGGATGAAGAAGAGTCAGAAAAAGACAACCCGTTAAATTGTCTTAACATCGAGTGTGAGAATTCAGTAGAAGTAAAATCAGAATATTTGAATGAAGACGAAAATATTTCTGATGACAAGCACTTCTTATTAAGTCTTCTGCCCATGTTATCGTCACTTCCACTAGACAAAAAACTGAAAGCCCGCATAGCCATTGAAACGTCTTTGCTCAATATAGCTTATCCAGATCAAATCGAACAAAACGGTATTTCACAAAAATCTGCGAAGGTTGAAAAAAGAAAATGGAAGTCTGAAGAGGAACGGCCGAAGAAAAAGCGATCTACAGATGAGAAATAATATTTTTACATTCCATTGTAATATAAACTTATGTTAATGGTAGTTTTAATTATTTTTAATGATTTATAGAGGCAGAGAATGACATAAATGTATTTTTAATTATGCCTGCGGTATACGTTATGTATTTACGTAGTTCCGCTAAAATCATAAGGTGTAACATCTTTTAGTCGATAAAACGTTTGTACCATGATGAGTTTCTTAACTTGTGCTATAAAACATATTGTAGTATCCCAAACAAGTTTATATAATTGATAAACAGCATTTTTAAATTCATTATGTCATAATAGATGAATAATTACGTTTTTTGATGAAGTGGTATGCTTACATAACAACTACTAATAATTAAATTATCCAAAAATAAGCGGCCGTTGTAAGCGAAAAGAAAAAAATTTCCCCGTGTAAATGGTATTTTATGTGTCAGTATTTTTCTGTAAAATGCACTCGTTACTCGTAATCTTGAGTTTGCATTACATCGAATTACATTGGCATAACATGGCAGCTATCGGTCTGTTCAATCTGCGCGGCTGTCGGACGCCTATCTGAGGGTAAACTGTATAGTCTTTTATTGTCAACAATTCTCTCCAGAGACCAGTAAACTGCACATCCGTCGCACTATTCTCCAGCAACATTTCCAAGCGGAGAACGATGTAAGGGTACGGGCCGAGATCGTCAATAACTCGTATTTTGATTAACTTAAGTTTCCGTCGGCTGCAGTAAAATTAATGAAAACCTATTTTAAATAAATCACGAGGGTCCGGTTCTAATAAGTACAGTCTAATTACGGCTTATTGTTGCAGTTGTAAAGTTCTTACGACGAATGAAAATATCGTGCGAACACTAAACAACATTGTGACATTGCCGAGTTTGATAGAATGTGATTTCTATAAGTGGTTCGTTATAAGAGTTTTAACGTATTACATTTATTTACACGATTAATGACGTATGACCTGTAGCAGGATTCATTCAATATTTTTATGATTTTTTTAAAAAAATTTTACAACTTTAAGTAAAAATATTCAGTTTTTATTTTTAGTTTTAAATTTCTTTCCAAAATGAAAAATTGATATTTTATGAATCTACAAACAAAAATTTTATTAAAAATATTACAAGTACAAATAAGTCACTTGTTTTCAAAAAAATGTTTAACTTTATTGTACTGAATAATATTATTTTTTTTAAAAAAATTTTAATTTATAATTTAAAAAAAGACGTAATGCAATAAGTTTTATAAACCAATTTTTTTAAAAAAATTGTTATTTTGAATTAAAAATGTAATTTTTCCAATTTTCCTTGTAATTAAAAATGTTTATTATAGAAAAAAGATGATTATTTGGTAGTAAGCCGCGTTTTCTGTAAATGTCAGTTTCGATTAGATCACCTGATCGGGCATCGTTAGAGTTCTATTATTATTTTTAATTTGAAAGCAACAATGAATTTGGAAAAACGATTCTAATCTAAACTTTGTTTCTTTATAGTTTTTCGAAATTTAAACTTCATACATTTAAAAAAATTGCTATGACAGTTTTCTTTTTAATACTGCTTAAATAGTTAAATAAAAAATGTGCACATTTCCAAAACGAATATGTTGACAACTTTACCAAATTTGTGGCAATTTTAAGAAAATGTTCTTAGATTACATACGAGTATGTCCGTATCGTATAATTGTGATAGTCTTCTTAATAAATGGGCATAATGCAGCTTAATAACTTAAACGTTACTAAATCAGATCTCTTGTCAGGCCCATGCCTAAAGGAGTTTTTGAGGATAAAATCCTCCATCGTTGTTTGTTTTTGTAAAATTCAATTCAAAGACTAAATTTATTAAATTATTATAATTATAACTCATTAGTAAACATTATACAAAATAAATACTTAATTTATGTTTAATTAATACAAAAAATAAATACCAACAAGGAAATATTTAATAAAACGTTTGAGAAACACCCCCTCTAGAAGAAATTCTGCGCACGGGCCTGTTTCTTGTCATCAATAATTTTGTCTTTAAGAATTTTATCGAATTTAAATAATATGTTTATAGAAAATCATACACAACTGCTTGTATGATAACAGATGTATATAATATGTTTTATTTGTTTTTAAGAACAGAATTTCCCGTACCAAATATCTATATACGGAAAAATTTGTGGCTAGGCTTACAATCAGTTTCAGCTTCGTTATTTGTATGAGTATATAAAGAAAACTGCTGGAAAGTGGATTAATCGGGAATCTTATCTATAAAAACTTTAATCTCTCCTTTAATCACAGGTGTGAAATAATCTTTAAATATATATAAATCATATCACTTCGCATCTCCCACCACTAAAATAATTACCTTCAGGTCCGCCACTTTTGTGCGCATAGGATGTGTCACACATGTAGGACCACCCGCGTTAAACGCAATAATGTTTGTGTTCTATTCAATATTTTTAAGTTTTGTTTTTTTTTTTCAAATTCCGTGTGTGAAGAGTTACATTTTTTTTGTCTGTGAACAATTTTTACAACGAGTATTGTCGTTTTTTGCGCACGTAACTTTCCAGTAGCAAACCGTATGCGATACAAGAACGCATTTAGACACTGCGTACCTATCTATTATTGTTGATACAATCTGTGACAAGTCGCGAGCAAAACGACTTCTGTAACGTTACACGAAAATTGTCACCAACACGAATTTAGACTCTTGCACGTCGTGTACGTCTCCCGTCGTTGTTGTAATATTACACGTTTATATACCTATTCTATTATATAGATAATAAATCGATTTATCGTCGGAAATGTTTGAATGTTCGACGATAAATCGATTAAAATTTTTTTTTTATTGTGTATTATCTTTTTATCCTTTTGAAAAAAATGACCCCCCAAATTTTAGTTCTGGATCCACGCCTGACTGGATCCGATTCGATCCGACGTCGACCGACCATCTGAATCCGATGGCGTCCGACGTGAGTGCTTATACCGGTCCCGACACGATCCGATCTATTGAGTATGCAGTTTTAGAGAGCACATATAGTTGTAGGATATGAGACATTATAGACACATGAATGTCTCTGACGACGATTTTTGTATGGTGGCTTTGGCTGGAGAACAATGTTTTCCTAAAAAGATGTAAAACAAAATCATAGATCCATGAATAAAACTTTTGATCGATCTGTAGGAAAATTTTTTCTAAGCATATATTTTATTATAACTAATAAGTAATTTTTAATGTGGGCGACTATTTTGACCAAACAGTTGAGTGAAATTTTCAGAAAAATGTTAAAGGGGACGCTTATTAAGCGTTGGGAGAAGTAGGACTGTAGGAGGACTGAGTCCACTTGCGTTACTTTAAGCCCTGATTATAACTACTATAATAATTAAGTACAAATTATATAAAAGAATATTAATAGTGAAAAACAAAAACTAAAGATAAATGTGTAAACCTTTATTGCCACTATTTCCTATAGGTACTAAATAATCAAAAAATTAAAAGATATTGTATCTCACAAGTTGTATTGACAATACCTTGTGTCAGTAGCGTACGCAGAATTTTCCAATGAGGGCGGGAGCTTGAAAATAAATAAATATTTAGTAGACATAAGATTTTTCTTAATTTACTATAATATATAATTACACAAATAATTTAAAAAATGAAAAAATGATGAGCATTAAAATAGTTTTGTTGCGTAATAAATTGTTTTTTTTTTGTTAATCGTTAAACGTCGTGTTATTTTTTTCAACTTTGGAGTCAGAACAATCAACCAAAAACCGTTCATGTTATCAGTCGTAAATGTGACGTTACACTATTTGTGTCTATTCTGTGCTAAACGATTGGAAAGGAAAAACTTGTACATCACTGCGCATCCAACGTTTCCCAACAGGCGACTACAGTATTATCAACATCATAAAATAAATAAAACTGTTTACGACCACTATAATCATTAGTTATATTGGTAATATGAAACAAAAAAAATAGAATTATAGGTCAGTGGGGAGGCTTCAGCCCCTTGCCCCCCTCCCCTGCGTACGCCACTGCCTTGTGTCCTTGTTAATTTTTTCGGTCATTTCTCTCGTTGATTTTTCTCGCGTCAGACTCCGATTACGGACTTGAAACAAACATATTTGATCGGCCGTGAGATCGGATAGAGCTGAGTAAACCTACCTTTCCCTAATTAATAGACAAACGTTGTCGCTAGTTTTGAGCAATCTTCGTTTTTTGATGGCTATTTTTCGTGAACAGCGAGTAGCCATGAAGTTTTGCTTCCTTCTTGGGAAAATTGGCACAAAAACTTTGGAAATATTGAAAACTGCCTACAAAGATGATTCAATGGGGAGAACCAAGTGTTCGGGTGTCTTTCCCATTTCAAAAGAGGGGAAATACCAATTAATAACCAGCATCACTGGGGACGTTCTTCGACGGACGACCTGACCCGAAAAAAATGTAAAATTTCGAAAAATCATTTTGAAACATTGACGACGGAGGATCGAAGAAGTTGTAATGTTATTAGAAGTAACTTGGAGTTCAGTGCAACGAATTTTAATTGAAGATTTGGAGATGAAAAGGGCGGTGGCTAAATGTGTGCCTCGACTGCTGACTGTACAGCAAAAACAAGGTCGTTTGGAAATTTGCCGTGCTTTAAGGGAAGAATTCAAAAATGATTTAAACTTTTTTTCCAAGGTCATCATAGGTGACGAATCATGGTGCTATGGATACGACCCTGATGGAAGACTCCAAATTTGCCTCACCCCTAAAAAAGCTCTTCAAATGAGTTTAAACATCAAGAAAATGCTGAATTTTTTTTCGATGTAAAAAGAATCGTCCATTTAGAGTATGTTTCGCCGGGTCAGATACGTTTAACCGGGCTTGCTACCGAGTTGTTTTAAAAAGATTGCACAACAGATTGCGGCGCAAAAGACGCTGATTTATGGCAGTGAGGCCACTGGTTCTTCCGTCACTACAACACCCCTGCACATAACCCTATTTTGTGGTGTACCCGCTGTGCCCCCCCCCCTCACTATTCATCCTACCTACCTCCTTGTGACTCGTTTTTATTTCACTCGAATGAAAAGGGAGATGAAAGGAAATCGTTTTGCCGACATTGCTGGGGTGAAGACAAAAACGACGGAGGTGCTGTTAGGTATCAAAGAAGACGAATTTAAGCAAAGTTTCGAACAATGGAAAAAATATTAGACAAGTGTATTAGATCCAATGGAGAGTACATTGAAGAGGATTGATAGTTTGTTGTCAAAAAATTTAATACATACGTTATTTAAAATATATGAGTTCGGTTTCTTTTAGGTACGCCCTCGTATAGAAATGCTCCCGTGTATGGGAATCGAAATGGTTCTCCAGTTATTTGAGTGTATTTCATTATGAATCCGTTATTAACGTTATTAACGTTATTACGATTATTGTTTTCTATATTAATAGAAAAAAAAGGTGTATAATTATCGTAACAATATAATTGTTGTTACATCGTTCTTTGTCCACGGGAAGTGATTCGAACCAGAACAAGCGTATAAGTAATTCTTCTTTTTCTTAGCTCCTTAGTCACTTCCGCTGTTAGACACCAAAAAAAAAAACAAGATAAAATGAATAAAAGGGCGATTGTTCGCGTTTTATAGTGTATACACCGTGTTTTAGTCTTTCTATCGAATACGTACGGCCAATGATACGGTGTCTCACGCGTGTTTTTATACTGGTGTCTGTACTATGCAGTGTGTGTATATGTATGTCACACGCGTATATTGTTGGAGTGGTTTAATTTTCACGGTCAGCTATTTAGTCGGTTTTTTCCGTTTTGATAACCAATTAAATTTTGTTTACTTACGAGAGAGTCAAGTTTATCCGTGCGAGACACATTCGAAATTTGTTCCACTATTTGTGTATTTATTATATACAGGGTGTCTCGTGGGAATTCGCGTTAGACCCGCGTCGTGCACGCTAACCTGTATATATTATTTTTTATATGAACGTGCAGCGGCGCAATAATGTACGTTATAATATACTTACATGGTGGCACAATGCAAAACTTCAAACGTTTGTGCGGTGTAGTCTGTTCAATGAAACATTTTTCGTATATTTATTTATAGTTTCATCCGAAGAACTCTATTCGAACATAAACGTTTTATTATATTTTACGAAGATATCTCGCATATTTTATACTAGTTAATATTTAAATGAAAAAAAAAAATACTACTAAAAATGTTCGACCGTGATTAAACACCCTGTTTATTTATATATATATATTTTTTTTCCATTCGTTATTAATCGAAACAGTATACTAACTAGCTAGTGTGGAACTAATGAGCCTAGGAAAAACGATGCAACGGTCCATCGGATTAATAGCGACATTTTTAGTGGGGCGCATGAACACGAAGTTTATCGACGTTATTTTTTTCCTCGTCCAAATTAACGTACCTGTCTAACGTATTAATATGCACGATATCACTTATTCCGGTAATTATTGCAGCGCGTAAGAAATGCCCCTCCCCCTTAATCCGTGTTTGTATATACTATATTAGATTAAAAATAATGACTGTAAAATCATCGGTCATTTATCAACTTGAAATCAACAAAAATATTAAATCGATATCAACAATTGTTTTGTAATTTTAGTATAATTTCCAATTCGTTACCTATGTCAAATTTTATATAATATTTGTTTATATGTCAAATTCTGTTATCATTGGGTAGGTAATATTTTAAACTTTTTTTTTTTTACGTCTTCATTTCCGGTGAAAGTATCAGGCGTTACCTGTAAGGTCCTTTTTCTTTCAGCCATTTTAGTTGTTTTATTTATTTCTTCAGAAATTTTATTTATATTGTCTAACAATAAATTTTCCCCTTATTTTTTTTTTGTCTGAAGTATTATTATTTAATGAATTAACATCTGCATAAATATACTGTAAAAATTTTTTTGTTTATTGATTTACTAAAATATGTCTGTTCTAAAATATTATATTCACTAGTACCAGAAAGTAATTTTTTCCCACTTATATTATTGCTAATATCTAAAATATTTTTAATTTTTTCTTTTCTTCAATGTCTTGAACTACTAATTATTTCCTCAAATTATTTCCCCTGAACAGAAAATTTGGAAAAATACGCCGGCTATCCATTCAATAGCATTGGGGCCCAGATGGTGAAGGAACGCTGGGTATATACTATCTTTGCCTACCTACTGCTTTTCCTTTTCCTTTTCCAATTACGAATTTCGATTGTACGAGTTATAATTTAGGAATTAAATATATTATTGATTAATTCCTAATAATTAATATGACTAACATATTATATTATGTTATTATTGTTTTAAGTCCAAACAAATTCAAATAATACCTAAAAACATTGTCGTCGGATAACTTTGAAATACGACCACAAAACATACTTCGTATTCATTTCTTTTTTTTCGATCAATTAAAAATATAAAAAAAATAACAATATTATTTCATAATGCGCATTTGGCTGCTATGTTTATAATGGCGTT
This sequence comes from Slavum lentiscoides, assembly GCA_032441835.1. NCBI lineage: Eukaryota > Metazoa > Arthropoda > Insecta > Hemiptera > Aphididae > Slavum > Slavum lentiscoides. Next base: position 26,557,829 of record CM063706.1, read on the forward strand.
TGGACGGGTTTATACAATAATATATCTTTATAATAATAGAAAGCCATACACTGTAAAGTAAATTAATCGAATCTTCGAAAACGAAATAAAAACCTATAATGTGTATAGCATTATATATATATATATTTTTATTTTTTTTTGACACGCAGTTCTTGTGAAATTGCTGTAAAATATTGTTTATATACGGGGCGTGTTTATCGGAATGTAAAAATGTGTTGCTGCACGGAGAATAGCAAGTTATTTTCGTGGAAAATCATGCGAAAGAATTTATAAAATATGTGTATGTAGTAAAAAAAAAGAAAAGAGTCCGTTAATAAACAAGCGAGTAATTTTTGAGAGGACTCTCCTCGTGTATTTACAATAAAATATACTGTGGTCTATAATGGCCTATTCATCGAATAAAATAGCCAAATTTTGGTATTAAAAGTTATCAACGAAGACTTTATACACAATTTGTATATACGAATAATAGTGGGGGGAGGGTCGGTTTACAAGTTTTTTTTTCCAGTCAAAAGGGTGACTGTATAGTTCTTCGCACCTGCTCTGCCAAAACCTTGGAACGCCCGAATCACCAATCCGCACTAATTGAAATAAGAAATACACGTACACATATTTTTCACATTGTTAAAAATGCTTAACCTAAAAAAATTTGTATACTGTCTAGTCTTATATTTTAAGTAACAATTAATTACATTTGTAAATTTGTAATAATTCAAAAATTATAAAAATAAAGTCAATGAGAATTAAAGTGAATAATATAAAAATAGAGACTTAATGAGTTACTCCTGTTAACGGAAGGAGAGATCCGGAGTCGTGAGAATGAGGATTGTTATGCTTATATCGAAATAAATGACTTACAAGCGTCTTATACAAGAATTATAATACCTCACTGTCCGTGTCGTATCTGCCAAGAAGGGTGCTTTTAACTCCTGATGATGAACACACAGAATTTTGAAGTTGAACGTTGATCCTAACAGAAAGAGAAATTAACAGAAACATACTAAATAAATGGATTTTAATACCGTCAAACTGGCTCGGAACGATTGCCCAGTAAACAGGTTCGGTGGCGCGGCGCTGCGGTACAGATGACGAGAGGCGCACGTCAATCAAACGTGCACGTGCTACTACGACCCTCGCGGACATCATTTCGCGCGCGTGTGCTCGTTCATTACACAAAAATCAAAAGGGTGCAAACTGGGTACGGTTAAAATAATAATACAAGCACTGAATAATAATAAATAATAAAAATGAAATGCTGTTCGTTGATAAGCGATGAGAACGGCTAAACAGATTTGGTTAATTATTTTTTTTTAATGTTCTAAATAATCCGAATACGGTTTTTAAGTAAAGAAGAATTGGAAATATTGCACGGAAAATTGAAAAATTCGGGAAAAACTGAATGTGATTCTTTCAAGCTGCATTCTTTTATGACGCGACAGTTGACTACAATGCAGACCAATCCGTAGCTATTGGAGCGATGAGCGTTGTGTTCTTACACTGTAAAGCAAAGGCATTGAAATTCAGAAATTAAACTCTTGGATTGTGTCGCGCAAGTGGCATAGTCAAATTGGCGCCATTGGTCCCGCCACCAGAGCTCATTGTTTTCTGGACCAGGAACAGATTCCAAACATTTCCTCTGGATCACATCCCAGGCACATCATACAATCCCAGCATTTCAATGGTGTACCACTGATAGAATTCATTTTGCATGTAAAATTTCCCATTGGCATACTCTAAATGTGCTCTTCATCAAATTGAATATCCACAGCAGCAATAGTTAAAAGGTAGTAAAAGATTCGTTTATTCCTCATTTTTACTTTGTTTCCAATAACTTTTCATTAGTTCACAAAAAGATAAAAAATCTTTTTTTGAAATTTGAACAGGACGACGTCTGTCGGATCAGCTGGTAATATTAATGATGATAATAATAATAATGATAATGATAATGATAATGATAATGATAATAATAATAATAATAATAATAATAATAATAATAATAATAATAATAATAATAATAATAATAATAATAATAATAATAATAATAATAATAATAATAATAATAATAATGAAACCTCATAATAATGCACATGCGGGGAATTAGATCATTTGCCGTTTTCAGAGAAACACGAGGCCCCGAAGTATGGACACATTCTTTCCCGATGTACTTGCACAAAACGCATTTAATATTTTAGAGCGTAATGGTATTGGGGGGTAGGAAATATACATTTTAATGGATTCCATGGCTGAGTCACTGTGCGTGAACCGTCTCGTCTCCCCGGTGCTCGAGGCTGTTTTTTTTCGTCTCTAGAAGGGTGGTCTTCCAGAGGGGACCGCATATACAAATACAATTGACCATTTATACGCACTCACGCTCCGCCTTTTGTTTGTTCTCTTCCCAGTTTGTTCCCTTCTCGCCGCCCTACACATGAATACGCATTAGGTTAGGTTTAAAATTTTCTTTTTTTTGTCGTTTTGATTTTCGAAACACACGTTGCGCGGTCTACTTCAAAATTCCAATAACCGTGGTTTTTTCTTCATAAAATTCCTATTACCTCTTAATTACTTCATTTCGCTTGTATTATATAATGGTATCAATACACATTCCCGACACTCGAATTCCCGATACTACAATTGCCCGACATCATCGACAATTCTTCATTTTCTCCATATCTCTTACTGAGAGAATGTTCTTGAATTTGTCGCCATATACTTTGTCCTAAGTGAAGAAGACAACCTTTACAATTGGTATCTGAATATTCACGCTTTTAAGCATTTATAGCGGCTTGCTCAAAATCTGTTAAAATAAATTGAGGATTTAAATGTATTTCATTTACGGCTGCAAAATCATTTATATTTTCAAAAAGGTGATTATAACATTCTTCTGATTTACTCGTCATTTAAGCTCGTCACTAGAGGCAAAATTGTTGCATTATTTCTTGTTCCTACTCTAGCATGAATGGTATATAATTGTCGAAAAAGTGTCGGAACAGTTTTAAAAGTACCGTCCATTATCCAATAAGCACTATTTTTTAAATGTTCGACATTAAATCTAGTTGTAAACAAAAGTATTCGTTCTTTGTCAAAAGAAAAGTCTTTTACAATAAATATTTGTCCATTAATAGTCCTAAGGTGTAATGGTACATCAATATTGTCAATGGAAGTTGGTTGGATAGGTATATTTTTTCTGCGTGCTCTTTTCATAATTTGGCGTAATGCGTGGTTATTTGGCAATGAAGGTTGACTTAAGTTAGAAATAGCATTGGTTACAACTTGTATTATTTGTGCTGGCGTATTACTAGTTTCTCGAGTCATTCTTTTCAAATTTAGAACAGCATTAATAATATCTTTTCTAACAGCATCGGGGCTATGGTTATGCTCTTTTGTATTTCGTAAATAATGTTGTTCATTAACTAGAATAGTACATGCATAATCGCCACAATGCATAGTTTTTCGTTTTTCGCAACACCAATAATATAAATCATCTCTGTTTTTGTCTTTAGTCATTGTAATCAGTTTTTAAACCAGAATTATACCTTTGGAACCACAATTCCATAAGATTTTTACAAATACGCATAATACGTTTACCAGTATTTGATATTGTGTACATTGAATCGATTTATTTTTATATATATAGGTATTCACTCTTCACTACAGTACCTACATAACTAGAATCAGTCATATATATATATATATATACATATGTCTATGTCTACGATTCTTGAAACTTGCAAGATTTATTGGGTTTAAATTGTTTAAGTATCTATGTAAGGTAAGGGGAAAAAGGCAAATTTTTGCAAATATTCTTTTGTAGATGATTTAGTACTGCGTAAGTACGATTAAATATTTTTCGCAGACGATATAACAGGCATTAGCTAGTTACTAATATTATAACTGTCGATAAACAAAACGATTAGGTCCAATTAGAGCGATGTCGATTTTGAATATAATAAATAAAATAATAATTTGGTGGCTTGATGCTGAATTATTAATAATAACTTTAGAATAAATAATAAGAATATATTTTATAATTTACAGTGAACACTAAACAGTTGTTACTAGAACAGCTGTAAGGACGTTAAAATACGTTTTTCACATTAAGAATTTGTATTATCTAATACACAAAATATTTTATGGTAGGTAGGATTACATAGTAAATTTCTTCATGTACCGGATACATAATTTTTTTCAGGGAAGAATGGGAGTATTACCATTTTAGAAGATTTAATTTATGAAGTTATGTAGAAAAGGCTTATTTTATTCAAATTACTAGATAAAATGCTGCAACATGTGTGAACTGCAGAATTAATTCACCGTAATAATACCACGACAGTATTTATAAACATTACACATTGTACGAGTACTTATTGTTTTTATTCTAGAATAAATAAACGTCCAAAGTAATGTGCTGAAATAGGATAACATATAGGATAACGTTTAACCGGGATAATAACTCTCGGTTTTGGGACATTTCCATAACATCAGTGTGTGTTGTCGCGTTCGAAAAACGGAACAACGATATGCATATGAGTTTGATGGAGAAAAAACTCCCGTGGATAACTGCAGATAACAAGATAAGCTGAATGAACGTCAGACTCTTACGTTGTCATAATAATTGTAAAACTCTAAATTTAAGATACTCCAATATGCGAGAACGTGTTATTACCACGAGCGAGGAACATTTATTACTGCGACGTAGGCATATTTCTGTAGCTTGCGAACGAACATCGACTCGTCGGTTTTCAATTTCGAGAAGCCTAAATATACACGTGTAGAACCATAAATCTAAAACGACATTTTCGCTGAATAACGTGATGCGTGTCAAAAATATGCTAGACTCGTTATTATTATGAACACTTTGATGTCATCAAAATTTACCATGTGAAATGTATTGAAAACACAGCACCAAATTATATGTAAACGATAATTTTCTATCGGAAACGCATTCGTTTAAGACAGTTTTTTAATGCCAACTACAGTTATATGTGACCGTGATTTATACTCAAGCATTTTTAAAACACATCTTTTAGGATAAAGGGTGCAGTCGAAGCTGATTAATTATCAAAGAGTAAAAATAGTAAAATATATATAGGCTATTTTATTACAAATCGCACCATTTGAATGAGAAATAACGGATTTACGGAGAAACTCTCATGCTTCGTGCATAATAATTTCGATCTCTTGTTGTTTTTCATTTGAAAGACGACGATTTTTTACAGGTCACAATGGATTTTCGATTAACCTTTGAAGTAATACAATACCAGAATGATATTTAAAGAATTTCGAAAGTGAAATTTTAAAAATACGAAAAGAATTTAGAGTAAAATTATGGGAAGATATAATAACTTTACTAGATGTGAGAATTTTTCACTTGAAGCAAGTTTTTGTAAAAACCTATCGGCTCCTACGGCCTTCTAGTTGAGTTTCATCCACTAGATTTTAAATAGCTATATTAATACTCGTATATTTAAATCAACTGAATGTATATACGTTTGTATAATAATTTATTATTAAATTCGCGCCGTCGAAGACGTTAAAATAACGCATATCGATTGCGAAAATAATGTTTGACTTTATCGCGGATATAGTACAATAATTGTAGTTATAATATGAAAATAATCTCGATTGTATATAACAAAATACGTACGAGAACATAAAAAAAAATCCGTGTTTCAACTGCGGTTGATATTTTTAAAACGAACGACTCGAATGACGATAATTCGTCAAAATCGCATTTAGACTGTACATAATGTATAATACTGCTTCTCCACAAGCGTTCAGTATATTTCCGTTGTAGTGAGAAATTTTAGAATTAAAAAATAATATATAGTATATAATCGTATATCGCGCGTAGCGTACTTGTACCATGACATTACATCTATATAATATATAGTACAGGAGTGAAAATTAATGTTGTATCACGTTGGTGTGCGTTCGATTTAAGGATCAAACAGCAATTATGAAGACATTAGAAACACTATTAGAGCCCGTAAATACGAACACCTAACTATAACCATCTATATAACCGTTATTTACCGCACGTTGCCCCCGCCGACTAATATCTACCGTCTGTCAGAATCAAACAACACATAAACTGCAATCCGACTACGAGGCGCGCGACCGTGTGCTATCACCAATCCGGCCATAAAACGAATAATAATTAATTATTATTAACAGTGGCGCGCCAACCAGTAAATTACCCGAAAAAGTAACAACGATTTATTGTGTAAAAGTCGAGCTGTTTACTCCGCTCGTTATTGTTATTATCTCAAAAACGGTAAAAATCCAGAGTATAAAAAAATAATCGATAAGTGCGTGTTTTCCATATATTATGTTATCGAGAAGTACACTGCACAGCATAGGTGCGCGAAATAAAATCAACGCCACGATAATGAAATAAATTCCGTTAAAGGACGATTGTAGTTATACGTATAAAATTTTAAAAAGAAATATATTTTTATAGAAATATGTGATTTTTTTTTTTGGAAGGGGGAGTGTTACCCTTAACCAAATTTATACGCTTGTACATATATATATATTTTTTTTTACCAAAACATTTGTACAATATTAATGTACATAACATTATTTTAGATGTCACGTTTGTCTGATTTTACGAATACTTTCCGATAAAGATATGTATTTATTTTAAATAATCGAAATATATTTATTTTTTACTTTCAATACATTTCGTTATACTCGAGTAACATAATATTTTCAAAATTATTATCTGTCATTATAATTCTTTTCTCGGTCAAAGCCGCACCACCTACTCTAAACATTCTTTCGATAGGTGCACTGCTGGACAGAGGAGCCATTTTTATGCTTTATGAGCACACATTTAATTTCTGGTAAATTATCATTATTTAAACAAAACAAATCTTTTTGTGTACTTTTACTGAAAAACATAGTAATAATTTCGTATACAGAAAAAGCTTTTAAAATAATTTGTTGAGTACAAAATAGTATTAAAATAGTTTTATGCGAGTACTTTACAATACTGTAAAGTGTAAATAATACAAAATATAATACATATTCTTAGATCTTATTTCCAAATTCGAGAGAACAAAAACTATGAACTCAATCTAACATACCCATATCAGTCACTTGTTATATTTTTTCGCACTACATAAAATATTCAAAATTATATAAGTAATAACTTTAAAAAATATCTAAGTAAATATGTAAAAATACTGGAAATAAAGTCGTATAAACATGTAGGCAGTTTTAATTTAAGAAAACATAACTGTATATAAATTATTGATAAATAATATTTAACCAGAATGAGATCAATTAAAATGTTCGTTTTCTTCAGCCCATTCGGTTGTGATATTTTTTAGAACAATTTATCTCTCACAACTTTTCCCAACATTGTTCACAAAACGTATTTTATTCGTAATTCGTTTCGTGAAGTGTACACAAATTTAATGCCAACAATGTACTTTAATGTCGAAAATGAATGCTCCTTGAAACCTCTCTGCGGGACACTGCAGGGGCACCGAAGACAAGTCACAAAACTGATATAGCGTACTGGCAGGTTATCTATTACTTATTATTCATTTATGATTACATTTTATTATGTATTTAAACCAATAACTGAACGGATTTATTATACTGAACGAATAATATTATAGAATAATTTGGAGCGTCTCCGAGTAAAATAAATTATTAATTTACAAAGATTAAACGTACTAACCGTAATTAAATATCTTAACCTAATTATTTTTATTTTATTTCAAATTAAATAATACATTTTCAAACATTGTTGCATGTTACCAGGTTAAATATGATAATTATAACATGTTTTCCTGGCTTCAAATTGAGAAAATAATTTAAATTGTTTAATATGTCCTATATAATACTAAAATCAATACGACTATTATACTACATTGGTTAAAAATACATAATTTGACAAGGAATTCAGAACGAATTATATAATTATCGGTTTTATATTAATATTGATTTGCGATATTCACTACCTTGTACCTATATTTACGGACCAGCAAAAATAAAATTGTGTGATGAAAAATTATAGTACCTACTCGATTTTTTTTTTTTTTGGAGAATATAAAAATAAAAACGTACCAGAAAATTAGAATAAAAAATAAACACGTCTTCCTCTCCCTCGACCGGATACTTCTTTTTTTCCGACAGTTATATATTTATAAATTTAATTTACGTTATTTTACATCCTGATTTTTTACTGACATAAACAGATAAAACTCTGTATCCGTACGCAATTGAACATTTCTATGAATAAGTCATAATGATAAAAAGTATGATTATCAATTATCATAATGTATCACACTGTACAAAATAAATAAAATAAAATAAATAGATTATTTGAATAAATTAATTTGTTTTAGTATCGTTTGGTACTTTACTTTGCAATATTTTTGTCGATTTAACGAAATAAATATCTGTGTAATGATTAGCTGTATTACGTACATTTTTTTCTGCAACGCACAATATCCGTTCGTTTCGGGACATTTATATTTATATTGAATTCCGTCCCACCGACTGTACATTTCCAACGTACGGAGGAAAAATTCATAGGCACAGCTAGAATCATAAATTTGAAAGGTGGAAGGAGGGTTGATTATTTTACATATTCAGAAGGCTTATCTCCCTTCCTCGTAATTTTTTTTATTATGGAGTTACATGAGGGTTTTCGTCTTAATTAATAATTAAATTAACTTATACACGTATACGAGTGCATTCCAATTAATTTATTCAGGTAATAAACGTCTATAGTTTTTGCCATAACTATCAATAATGAATTCAGTACTAATCGAGTTGGCTATACATCACTTCCAATATTTAAAATTGACAAACACCCATTAAGTGTTATGTCGTCCCATATGATTCTCAAATAATTTTTTATGCGCGACGGATCGAATTACGTATAACGAACACTCGCGTGTGGAAGAACTTATGAGTATATTGATCTCGGTTAATTGCAACATCTCGGACAGATTAAGGAAAATGTTTTTCACACATTTTATTACATTGTGAAGTTCAAATATATTTTAAATTGTTTTTAAACAACTGTACGGCACACGTACTTCTGATTTTATATTTTCGATTGGAATATGTAAAACATATTAGAAAATGTTTTGGATAAAATAAAATAAAATTTCGATAACATATTATTTACTAAAATGAATGTATTTACTTACCGACACGTTTTACAAAATGTAACTTTAATATAGTGATCAATTAAATTGAATGTGTCGCAGTTACGAGTTAAGTAAACTTTCGAATTTGTAGCATTAAGTGTACTATGAACACCATTCTATCGTAAATAGTACTAACAATTATACTAGTAATAGTAAATTTAGTTTAAAAACACGGGGGAAAAGGAGGTGATAAGTTACCGCGTCCAGTTACGTCTATAGTTAAAATATCCGAAAGGTTGACTCTTTGAATCTCTCTTCGGAATACTTTAAAACTGCAGGTGTTCAAGTAACAATACAAATTCTTTGTGATTTACATTCTATTCCGAAAGGGATTAACGTAAATAGCCAAAGACTGTGGTGTTGGCAAATTTTTCTGAGGCCGGTAAATATTATTCATGACTTTTTTTAAAATCTAATAAGAATTTCGAGTAACAGTGTCAGTATTATTTTAATACCGAACGGTATTTAATACGTTGAAGAAAAGAGTATTTCGTTATTTTTAACTCCATTGCTGTTTTTTTCGGCAACGGACCGTGACATCACAACGCGTTATGGTGTTCGGGCATTTAGACGCTAGAGAATAAACGAGCAAAAACAATTAATTCTTTGTTCGAGAAAAAGCGAATTTACTTTACATTTTATACACACACACACACACACACACACACACACACACACATATTATATATTTTTATTATTATTATTATTATTTTAGTCGTTGACTATTTCGTACGGTCGTTTAAACAAGTTATTTCCACAACGTTTATTTTTCAACTACGGAGCTATTAACTATAGTTTGTGAACATACAGTCTTAAAACAAATTTAAAAACACGTTCTAACCATATTTGAGATGTATATTATAATTATTATACTATAATACATTTAGAGTCGGATAAGTAAATCACCGCTGTCCACCGAGTTTGAGATTTTCAACGTGCCAATTTTGGTCCTATTTAAAATTTAAAATATTTTCAGATTTGTGTATCATATTTTTGGGTAGTATACAGAATGTGTATTTGAATAGGTGAAGAAAACTAATCCATATTTAAATACTTATCGGAAATTTGAATTATTTTTTGCACAATACAAAAAGTTTATTCGTATACTTTACATTTTTAGATAAATAATGTCAATACATTTATTTCTTAAATTGAAGTTATTTTATTCCAGGCTTTAGAATATAAGGGAATGAAAAACGTTGGAATTTCATAATATAAATAAGAATACACAAGGTCCATATCGTCAGCAGCCCCCAATAAGAAATGACGGTTTGAAATATAGGCCATTCGTTAGTGCTTCGTTAGTGCAAAAAAAATTTTAGTTAGTGCTCAATTAATAACATTCCCAAATAGTGATTTAATTTTATATCATTGATTTAAACTTGAAGACAACGTTTAAAACTTTCTAAAAAAAAAATGTTGAGCACTAGCGAAAATTTTATTCGCACTAACGATCACTAACGATTAGAATCATTTCGATCTCCAAATTCTAATGGGGATGCTTACATGTCGTTGGCACCCCAGCTGGATTTTGGGATATGTCCAAAAAAAAAAATTAAATTAAGCACTAACGACAATTTTCTTTGCACTAACGAAGCACTAACGATTGGCTTTAGTTCAATCGGTCATTTCTTATTGGGGAGTGTTGATGACATGGACCCCAAAACAAAAAAAATTTATAAATATAAATATATTGCGAAACCAAAATAATTGTCCTTTATACATAGGCAACCTATGGCTGATAAGCTGTAGCCATTTTAAAACGATTACTAGGATGCTTATCGGACAAAAGTCTATATCAATATATACATACCTTTAAAATTTAAATCGGTTTCTTATCTATGTTTATTATAATCAATCACATGATATTTGGGATTTTTTAAAAATTCATTACAAAATATTCTGCGATATGAATAAATAATAATAAAAAAACAAAGTACGCAGATTACGCGTATTTCATATATAAATTTATATATTTAAAGTTATTTATCATTTAGTATTCGCAGTAAAAAATAAAAAGGTAGCGAGCCGCGGGGTGTTGTGGATATCGCTTAAGTGAACATTACTTGGATAAAGATTTTAGAGTTTTGTTTTTATTATAAATTTGAAAGCAATGATAAATCATTGCATTCGATAAAACGATTCTGAACGGACCTTCGGTGTAATATACTTTCTATATATTATATTAATATATAATATTAATATATTATATTACTTTAATTTTATACAAAAAATATAGAAAGTATATTACACCGAAGGTCCATTCAGAATCGTTTTATATATTATATCTGACGTTGTGTCCAAATTTCAAGTCAAAAAACTTAAAATTAACTGTTTTATGAATGAAAAAACCTCAAAATCTAAAAATAGCTATAAATAGCCTAAAATTGAATGAAACTACTTGAAAATTTGTTTAAAGTTGTATAGTACAAAGATACAATTTTGTTGAAAACTTCAAGACAATAGAATGATTATTTTCGAAATTATAGCGAAAAAACTATACGTGAAACAAATTGTGACCGAAGAGATCGGTGCACTCCTTCTGGTCAATAATCTGTACGAAGGATAGAAAAAATAAATAAACATCATTGTAAAAAGAATAGATTCATCGCTCCGCTCAGAATCTAAAATAAAAAATAAAATAAAGAGAAGTGTATTTCAATACTTTTATTTGAATAAAACTATTCAAATCGGTACTCAACAAGACTGACTATAAGCAGGGCCAGCTCAAGTCATAGGCGAGTTTGGCACCCGCATGGGGCTACACTTTTGATAGAGCGACTTTTTCGAAAAAAGTGGTCTTTAAAATTATTAAAGATATCTATCAACGAATTAGGAAAAATTATTTTTTTTTAATTCACCAGTTAAACCTGGCCTCACATGTGTTAAAATATATTGCTGTATACAATAATAAAGTATTAACACAAACAGTTATATCGATAATGGATACAGTCGAGTTAATAGTATTCGAGAAAACGTATTAATATCGTTTCTGATGAAAGTATTTTGATCCTATTGAATTTCTCGAGAATCAATCGAAATGGCGCAATTCATTTAGTGATGAACATAGTTTGATATTAGTAAAAAACCGTTCTTGTTATTTTAATTCCGTATCCTATAATATGTTGATGGTATACATTTTTTTCTTCAATAATATAAAAAAAAAACGTGTTCATCTAATACGATAGTTTATATGAAATAAAAAAAATGGGTAAGTTAAGTCCTTTTTGTATAATACGGCGGTTGTGGCGTGAAATGATATTCGGATTTGGTTTTGCCTATTTTGTTTCGGGCCCAGTGGCGTATTTGAGGGGGGGGCGATAGGGGCAATCGCCCCCCAAGAGATTTTAAAAAATTATATTATTTTATATTGTTCTGTGTTATAAGTTACAAGTATTTTTTATGAAAATGTTGGTAACACTATAGTTATCAAAAATTATCTGAATAAATAAAATGTGTTTTGTTCAATAATTATATTCCTATACATATAATTTTTTTATTGGTGGGAAGGGGAGTTCTTTTACCATCGCCCGAGTTTGAATAAATTTTAATAACAATTGTATGTCAGGTGTATCGTTAGCATAATTCCGTATCCTATAATATGTTGATGGTATACATTTTTTCTTCAATAATATAAAAAAACGTGTTCATCTAATACGATAGTTTATATGAAATAAAAAAAAATGGGTAAGTTAAGTCCTTTTTGTATAATACGGCGGTTGTGGCGTGAAATGATATTCGGATTTGGTTTTGCCTATTTTGTTTCGGGCCCAGTGGCAAAACAAAACCCTGTAACACTATAGTTATCAAAATTATCTGAATAAATAAAATGTGTTTTGTTCAATAATTATATTCCTATACATATATGCGGATTTTTTTATTGGTGGGAAGGGGAGTTCTTTTACCATCGTATAGGTATTGGTGAAGTCTCAAATACGCCACTGTTCGGGCCGGTTCAGACTATAAGTTTAGGACTTTTAATTTTACCTTTATACGATATAAAAATGTTTTCGACAACGTATTTTGTTATTGAATCGTCCAAAATTTTTTGCGTATATATTATGATGTACCGCATTGGTAAATGTTAAACTTTATATTTTTTAATAATTCTAAAACGTCAGTCAAACGGGTGCACATGGTTTGCGCACATTTACTAAAATTACAGCTCATTTGCGCACATTTTTACAACTCGTTTGCGCACAGATTACTTCTAATGCAACCACTCGTTTGCGCACACATTTCCTTTCCCACTTATACAGACTTAGCCACTTAGGACTGTCAGCGAATATTTTAACTTCAGTGGTGTGGTTAAAAATGTGTTTTTGGTGTGCTATGTGTTAAAAGATATGCACAATTAATTTTTATTGTAGCGGTCATTTATTTATGTTTATTTTAAATAGGTACTTATTTCAATGGTTTACCTTGAAAGCGGTTGCCCATTTGTTCCAAGTAATTCAATTGATCAGTTTCGTTATTTGAATACTTTGTCCACAAATTTTTCATGTACTCAATTGTTTGTGACATTTCTTTCCGACGATAGTTATTAACATTATATAATATGTTGTGCGCAAACGAGTTACAGGTTTTAATAGGGAAATTTTAAAATGTGCGCATACTAGTTGTAGCCCAATCAAACCGCCCCCCCCTCCGCATAAACGGCTTAACTGTCGAATAATTTCGTTTGGCGTAGATTTTTGTTTTTAGATGTCACCTGGGAAACAATACAGAGCGTTTCACTGACTCGCCAATATCCGGAGACCGGTAATGCCTGATTTATCATTTTGTTAAGGTCTGGGCCACTGGAATATCGCCAAAAAACCGTACACTATAGTATATCATACTCGTACATAAATATATACTATTAACCGGGAAAAATGATTACCTACCGAGTTTGTTCTGGAAAGCGAAATCTATTTCTTCTACGTTTAATTCGAGAACACCATTGCCATTGGTTTGAATCAAGAAGGTCTCCACAGCCCCGTCTGTTTTTGTTTCGTTTCGATTTGCCGGCACACCCGTCGTGGAGACGAAGGACTAAACAGACTACTCAGCGGTTTTGCTAACGAATCAGTTACGCGCGTAATAAACATTTTGCATTTCCCCGGAGAGGAGAGCGTATACCGCGCGTCTATTCGTGTATAGGCACCGTTCAGTCCCCTCTTTTTTAAATTTGATTTTGCGCGGTGGATTACCGAAAAACATCACCGGCGGTTGTATTTAATCACGCGGTCTTTGCGCTTGTCTTTATATGAAGGAATCCTGATTGATATGGTCTGCCGATACGAGTGAACGAGTCGTTCGGTTCTTCCACAGTCACGGGCGTAAGTGAATTTTTCGCGAACCCTTTGAAAACTTCGGATGAAAATGTAATTGAATAATAATATGATACGAAAAAATCCGCCAACGTTCCCCGCGAACTGCCTTTTTTGTATTCTAATGTAACTGAGAGAATAATAATAATAATACGTATTTTAATCAATTATGACGGTCGATTCACCGTGTCGATTCGTTTAATGTAGGTACAAATATTATAACTATAAATATTAACGCAAGACCGTTTTAAATCAATGTTGATTTTTATACGCGGAGAGACATAAATCAAATTTAATGTTTTTAAAAATGTCAGACACTTAGACAGAAATAATAATAAATAAATAAAAAATTCGATTCGCTGGCCGGGAATTTTACTCCGTTCCTTTTTCATGTTATTTCCTAGTAGACGTAATAAATGTTTCAAAAAGAAAATCAACACTATTTCAATATGTTACGATGTTAACCAAAAACTATAAACGTTTAGTTAATTTCGACAATAATACATTGTACCAATCTACTTACGTATATTCCTCGTATATACTAATCCAGTAGGTACCTATAATTTATTATATTTCATATTACCTAAACATTTAATTAACATAATTGTTTTTCGGATGTAATGAAAACAATGATAATAATTTTTTCAAAATTTGAGGACATTAACATTTAGTGCATGATAACAATGACTAAATGATTTATAGACCTTTAATTTAAATACGTACTTACTACTTGCCGCAAGATATAATATAAAATAATTTACAATTTTACAAAAATGTATTCGAATAATAGTAATTTATTAGTTTAATCGATACATTTTATATTTTAAAAGAATACAAATTATTTGACTAACAGTAAGACTTATAATTGAGAACCGACTATAAACGTTTTACAGTAATACTGTTAAAGATAATCTTGTGGTTAAGTGGATTTCATTTACCAGCAATCTAATAAATACGTACGTCCTATGGAATGAGAGAGATATTTTTAAAACTGTAATGCAGATACGTTAGAAATAACAACGCATAGACCACTACATCGTCAAATATGTTATGTCAGCACTCACTGGATTTACTTTTCTCGGAATAAAGATGAAAGGATAAACCGAGTCATTTAAATAATATGAAAAACTTGTTGGTACATTAAGATTCATACGGAGCTATTATGAAAATATTTGATGCCAAATAAAAATTAAAAACAAAAAAAATATTTGAATATAAACTTGTTGAATAAACAATGTTGCGTTGTAGGGAGAGAAATTTTATTACATAGTATATACTCGGTAATTACGCGGGGCCCCAATCGGTCAAAGGAACTAAAGCTAATAAGTCACATTGATTAAGTAAACCTATTAATTCAAATACTTTACTAAATTAATCTAGTGTCAATAAATAAGTTTTTAATATTTTTCCTCGATACTTTCATTGTTCGGCTTATTTTCCATAGTTACTATTCAATGTACTACAGAAGACAGATGAAAATATCAGGTCGTGGTCCGTGGTGGTTGAAAATTTGCAGAAGTGGATGAAGTTGGGAATCACTGATCTAACGTAAAGTTTTGTGCTTATCGTTTATATTTTCTGGTACTTTAAATTAAATTACTTTCAACAATATTCTGTCCTCTCTTCTCCAAAAATACTCATTTTATTTTTTCGAAAAAAAAAAGTAATAACACGTACGTATACACTAATAAAAATAAATGTATATTTTATCGTGTGCTTTGTTTCATATATTACACATTTGTGTATTAAACATAGGTATATTAAAATCTTATATTCTGCACGTTACGTAAGATATGATATTTGTTAATTTATGTAGTTTCAAACTCTACTACGTCATGTTTATTTATATACTAAAAATTGATTTTATTATTATTTTTTAAATACTATCGCAACGTATATATTCAATCACATCTGTGTGTGTCTTATTAAATTTTCATGTTTTACGTGAAATACGACAAAAACAATTTTTGTAAAATTGATCAATAAGCTAGCAACATACATTTTAAAATAAAAAATGCTATATTTTGTTATAGGAATGATAACGATATTTTCGAATTTTTATGAATTAGTTTGCATGCATTGCACATTAACACTATAAAAAAAAATGTTCTTAGTACAAGATAATAAAATCGTTCGCACTTATACAGATATTATATACTCGTACAGTATCAACACTATACTAGAATCTTACGAAGAATTTATAGTCTATTTTACTTCAAGTATCGTGCTATATATATTTTTATATATATAGGATATATCTTCTCGTCGGGATAACATAGGAGACCAGGAAGGTAATTATTTTTCTTGGCTGATCGTAAACAGAAAAGGGCGTTTTGGCGAGAGCTCCGTGGATAATAGCATATATATATATATATGTTTATTTCTCAGGAACAGTTAAAATACTGTGTGCCGGTGAAAACTTTATTAGTTCCCGAAACGCTCTTCTTCTTCCTAAACAATATAATAACCGTTCTCTTAAACAGTATATGCGTATACACAATATACAGCAGGTTACTGTATACTATACGGTTAACCCATTTTGCTCGAACATCGATTATATAAATTCCGTATTTTTTCCCCTCCGTTTATTTAATTGCATTTTTTATGAAGCACGTAATGAATTCGATGCAATTTATTATTGAAAATATCAGCTATTTATATGGGTAGCCCAGGGTTGTAAAAAAACAGCATTTAAATGAAAATAACCGGTTGATCTCTCTGAGGGATTTTAATTTTTAATGTTTCTTTTTATTGCATATACGTAGCGTAAAATCGATTCGTTGCAGTAAAGATAATGTAAAATAAAAAAAAACCCCGATTGTTTAGCAAATTTCACAGTGTATAATACTTAAACTTAATTTTAGCACTCCCTAAAATATTTGTCTAGTTGCACCAATGGATATAAACATGACTTAAGAATATATATTAATAGTAGATATTTTCTTAAAAAGATGATATAAATACTAATATATTTTATGAATTAAAATTTAAAAGGTCTGATGTTTTATTAATTCTGATGTTGATGAAGGAATTTCTAATATTTTTATGATCAACTTTCACGTTTTTTTTTCCTTTAATTCAATTTGTCGGCTGTCGGTATACGTATATAAACACATTTTCCAAACAAAACGAATTAATTAAGTGATTGTCGTGTTGTGTAGATTAAAACAACAAACGTGTACATTGCCTTTTAGTATTAAAAAAAGAAAAGTAAAGTGAAATTGACAACGAGAAGTGATGTGTGCCATGAACGCGATAATTCATACGCTGTGGTCGGAGCTCTATAATAACTGAATAACGCACTGGCAACACGAGTAAAATAGTCGAATTTCTGTATACGAGAAGAGAAAAGATTTTTTCTCTGTCTCGCTTTTTAATAATTACAGTCATTATGAGCCTATTATGACGTTTACTTTGTATTTTTGGTATGAAATATTTTACGAGAGATCTTAACGAAAAAATTGATGAATCATAAAAATTACATTATTGATTTATTTCAATGAAATTTCGTTTTATTCTTTTTTTTATCGATTAATGACTAATTTCATTTACAACGAATGATCATCGATCTTTGAAACTACTGCAACGATCTGGATTTGATATTTTTGAATAAAATATGTACTACATAGATACATAATCAATAATAATAATAATAATAATAATAATAATAATAATAATAATAATAATAATAATAATAATAATAATAATAATAATAATAATAATAATAATAATAATAATAATAATAATAATAAAATATAATAATAATAATAATAATATTTGTATATTTTAAAAATAATACACATTTTCAGATTTAAAATACGTGCAAGATAATTAAAATATATATATCGAAAATATTTCTACGATAGTGTTAGCTATATAGTTTGTAATATATTATTATGAGTAAGAAAATCCACTCATTTGTATGGTTTGTATTTTAATAATGTATCGTTAAAATTTTAAAATCTTATGGTGAAGAAATAATTCAAGAATTAAGAGATTTTTGCTTTAAAATTTTATATAATCTTATAATTTATATATATATATATATATATATATAGTATTTTAAGTTTTAAAAATATTTAACATATTCATTATTAGCGTCGCATATAATCATTTTTCGAGTATAATGATTTATCATTGCTGTCAAATTCAAAATATTAATAAACTTTCAAACATCTAAGAAATTAAATTAATATTCACTACACCCACGACTCACTACCTCTTCAACTATTGAAGTTGTTTTTTTGTAAAACGTTTATAGCTATTTTTAGTAAATAGTTTATTATATGTTGATTAAGTTTACGAAATATAGAAACAATTCACGAGAAAAGTTCTCCTGAATAATTTGTGAAAAATCGAATTATGAATTACAATTTTCGTACTATCATGTCGTATTTGACTTAATGATAAAACAAATATCTAATGATGTGTTAAAATTGTGTAAAATTAGCGGAGTTATTTTTTTCGTTTACGTAATCCAGCATTACAATTTATATCTGTAAGTTGTTCAATCATTAAAATACACATTTTCTGATTGATTCAATATTATTTTAGTAAAAAAAAAAAAAAAGAAGAAAAAATCGTATATAAATGAAACCGTAAATAAATATGCATAATTCACAGTCGAATTTCGATCGTTGAAAATGTATCTCCTTGAGATTACAGTTTTCGACGTTGAACTGTAATAAAGAATTCAGTTTGTAAAAACAACAACTGAAACACTGTTCGATTTTGTGTTTAATCGTGAATCATAAATATTATATCAATTTTTACGATAAAATCGAAATAACAATTAAAATAAAATATGTATATTTTGTATGGAATGTTGATGTTCATAATATCGCACATGTTCTCAATATGGTTAAATTAATTTAAGTTATAATTTTAGAATCTGACCTAATTTCATCAATTATTAAATAAAACAAATAAAACAGACAAGACAATATTAATAACACAAATCTAATTATAAACTTAATGATAATTTTTTTTTCTCGAGACATATTCTAATTTCTAGGAAATAATGTATTTTTATAAAAAATTATAGGTTTTTTCCATCAATATTATTATGTCTAAATTTCATATTTTATGTGCTACTTAAAATAGAAAAATGACTACGGTTTTTATATTTTTATTAATACACTTATTTTATAGCAATAAATAACTTCCTCCATTATTATATACCGTTCATCCGTGAAAATAACATTATAACCAATATTTATATATTATATGTAAGTATATGATGATCATGGACGATAACCTAGTTAGTAAAAGACCATTGGGGAGACCCCGATTGAGGTGGTAAAATATTGTAAGAAAAGACGTAGAGGCACTGAATGGAGGACTGGAATGGAAAACACGAGCGGCTCGATAGGGAAGGCTGGAGAATTGGATGTGTGGTGGGATGGTCTTGACGGCCGACAAACCCAAGAAAAAGAAGAAGAAGAAGAATGTAAGTACATGGATTTTTTTTTAATCCTGCACAATAATAATAATAATATGTATATATATATTAGGTATTTTGTGTATGGAAAACAATTATCGATAACGATAAATGCAATAGAGAAGGCTATCGAATAGTATTTCGTAATTCATAATAATGTAAGGAATGGCTGAGTCGTCATTATAGAACCGTCATAGTAAATAAATGGTAAAACGTATGACGTTTTCTTATTTTTACTGGTCGTCTCGTCGAACAATATTTTCAAACGAATTTGTTTGTCAATCATGTTAACAGAACGCTTTAAATCGATCGATTTCTAACTAAACGAAAATGAAAATATAATTTTATTGTATGGAAAAATTCCATTAAATATTTCGTGGTTTTATCTGCGATGTGATAAACCATATCTAACACTTTATAAAAAAAAAAAATAAATAATAGTACTAAATAACAATATTAATGAAATGACAATTGTGTTTAAGTTTATAGTTGTGTTTAACAAATTCAGTTTGCAGAACTGTTTCAAATAATGTTTTAGAGTTCGAATACGAATAATAATTTCAACACCACATTTAAAAATATTAAATAAATCCCGTATTTTATATAAATAATTAATATTAAGTGTTTAAGAAATACGTGCATATGTTGAACGTTGCCTCTTTTCTAAATGATATTTTTCAATATCATTATAATTATATTTCAATGTTTTTGTTAAGCCACTATAAAATAGTGTGATTTAATTTACTGAAGTGCTTCGTTCGAAATAAAAACAATACAATTGTCAGGTTTTTGTTGGTTGAGATGAGTGTTCCGGACAATTTTGTTTCTAACTGCGCTTCTTAAAATGAATACTTTTACCATTTCATATAAATTTGAAAAATAAATTATTTCTTTTACGAGAATCCACGTCATTAGTTATTAGATTAAATTATAAACAAATTGTATAGGAGTACACGCTTTACCAAGTGATACTACGTGTCGACAATGTTGTAACTTGTAAGAACATTACTTTTATAATTAGAGAAAAACTGTATAGTATGTACTCGAATGTCGATTTATTTACAATACTGTATTTATTAAATATATTAACTAGTAGTAACAGTAATACTTGTAAATTATTGTTTATATTTACCATTTCTGTAATCAACATACGTTTCGCCAATAACCTCGAGAGTAAAATAACTTTTGAAATACATATTAAGTAGGATAAATTTATTGTTTGACCTAAGTAATAACAATTAAAATTGTATTTAAAATAACTACTAAAGAAAAAATGCGACACACATGTTTTAATGATTTTATTTTTCTACAATAAATAAAAAGCTTTTGGAACATTTATTGGATATTAAATTTATTTGAACAATATTTTATTACGGTTTTCGTAGTTAAATTTTTATCGTTATCGCTTATAAGAAATTACGAATTACAGTACACATTATTGATTTAACCTATTAATATACCCCGTATATAAAACCGTTAAAATTAATTTTTATCGTTCAACTTGTATATTATTAGGAATAAATTTTAAAAATGAAAAAAATAGAATGCTGGTATGTGTAATGGAGGCACAGTGCAGAGCCACGCACTTTTGATGTGGAATACGCGTGAAGTAATAGCTAATCGAAGTATATTTCACCTACTAGGTATATCATTATTTCTGTAGAATATTTTTGTATTTGGTTATTATAAGCCAGTATAGAAAAATGGTCATTAGTCGTTATTAGATATTTTGTTATTTCTGTGATCATAATTTCCCATAATCGTTATAAAAGTTTTACCTCCTGCAATTTTATCCCTTAAATGAGACTTGCCGAAGTCGGGACCTATAGCTAGATCACTATAAAGCAACTAAAAAATAGTATATCCTTTTCATATTTTACGTTATGTGAGCCGATTTAATGATCAAATATATTATAATACATGTATGTATAATTATTATTGTAACCTCGATTTATAATCAATTTTAACACACCGTTATTAATTTAATATTGATTTTATCTTATAGAAATGTGCCAGAACAATCCAACAAGAAGTTTTATACGAGTATATACATTTTATTTTTAATATTAATAAACAATAATTTTATAATTATTATTCATTAATTCACTGTTCAAGTATTTAAAAAGTACAGTATATGTTATTGTCATGCAAAAGCATCCTGTTGGGTACATCTATTAATTTATATGGATTTAACGTAAGTGTTTCGTAATTATTAAGTACCTGTTAAATTCTTTAAAGAGTCCCGCGTGCTTTATTAAGAACTGCTTTTATTATTGAGATTTTCGTCAATATAGGATAATATAACGTTTTGGTCAGCTGATCATATTCACACGCGCTCACGAGAGAATAAAGAAAATCTACATTAATATTAGCGAATAATACGAAATATGTTTTTGAATATTTAGTGTTTTAGAGTGGTGTAATTAAACTACAATATTATTACTAACCACTTCCTTGTTTTAAATGCCAAACATTAATAGTGTGATTAACTTACTGTCGACATTATTAAAAATGATTATATCGACATTTGATCAAATCAAACAAATAATAATTATAATTATTGCTTTTGTTCGAACGATAATATTATGAATATCTTTAACGGCATTATTCGATCGGACGGACACACGAAAAACGAAATTAATTTCAATGATTATTGTGTGTATCCTATATTGAGGATTTCACTAGATTAAGTAATAAATTTAGGGGAATTCAATTCCGAAATATATACATATATATATATATATATTTGAGAGAGAGAGAGGCTTTTTGCACCATCACAAATAAGTTTGTTGTAAGTTGGCGGTTTACACAGAACCAATTCTGACCAATACGCCCGAAGGATACATCAGATTTAAATTAGAATGTACAAATCTCCATCCCGCAGCGGTCAAACCCTGCGTATTAGTTGGATTTTAAACTAGGATTAATATATATCTCGCACAAATGTCAATGGCAGATGCGTTTTTCCTCGTTGATGCGAATAATTTACCGAAACGTTATACTTTTTCATTATCAATAGGCGGGGCTACGGTATTGTTTATTTATCTAAATTAACGTCAACCGTAAATGAAAACATGCATTTTTAAAAAAAAAATTTAAAAAGACCATAAGAAATAAATCAAAAATATATAAAATCTTCAAATATTTTTCAAGAAAACCTACAATTTTTTATTATTGTTTTAATCGTTATCAATTTTTAACTCTGAACAATAGCGGGTATTCAAAAATATTTGAATGAAATTTATTTAAACAAATTTTCTTCAAACATCTTATATAATTCAATTCTATAGACAAAAAAAAAAAACCAGAAAACTATCAATCGTAATAACTATCACCAGTAATGAATCATTACTAATAATGGTATACGTCAAAAAATAATTTATAAAAATTACACGGGTCACAAAATATAATATATTGTCTATTTAACGCATACAATTAACCTAGAAAGAGAAACAATGAAGTATCAATTTCGATAAATAATATTATTCTTGCTAATTCAATAGGTACTAAATTCCGAAAAATATCATACTATTCTTTATAATATCTGCCAATGTGTATTCGTGTTATAATTTCAATACTACATATTATTATGTTATTTGAATTTTGCGAACTGTCGTGTTAAATTATTGTGTTGTATATTTAAAAATAAAAAGTAATTACAATAATATTTGTCGATTTAATTAATTTCCTTGCGGGTTGGTTCAACACACATGTCATCTTTTGTTTAAAATTTATATGTTGTTTGATGTACCGCGGCTTTTAGAGCAAAATAAATTTCCATAAAAGTATATTAAAATTGTAAAAAAAAATAAATTTGGCATTTGAAATTTACTAAAAAGAAAAGAAAAAAATGCGTGATTATATTTTTTAAAGTTCGTTTATAATATTATTCAGTGATCGATACAATGCGATAAAAATGTTCCTATAATACAATATCCTTTTTGCTATGTTTTGAGTTGGATACGTGGAAAGATTTCGTCATCAACAATTTTTTTCCTAAAATATTTCCTTCAAAATCCTAATTCTATTTATCGACCTGCGAATTTCGTAAGTGCAATAAATATTAATATATTGTTTTAGTGCCTCAAACGATTATTTCGTTTATCACGACGTCCTCCTGGTGTATCGCAACCCCCGCCATTCGATCACCACTCGACTTATACGGACGTACGGCGTTTAATATGCGTCCAAAGTCAATACAATAAATTTCTTTTTTTCGTCTAACCCTTCACATGTTTGGTCACGCGCTGCTTACGCATATATTTGTACGCGATTGCTACAATTTGCCTAAGTCTAAGTACATATTATATTGCATAGACAGCGAGGAGACGGTGTATGAATTTGGCTTGCGCGCGCGGAGAATCGTAGCGCGCAGTCGATCGGACGGTTTGTTTGATGTTCACTTGAAAGCCATTTTCGTGCCGCGGATACCTCTATTACATTATATGTAAATATAACGGAACGGCTCATCAACAATTCAAATTAGCCACTTGGAAACGGACACGTTTCCGGGTTAGTACGCCGCGGTCTGTACGCGAGAACAAATAACGTCGCGTCCTGTACGTATATTGCACGGGCTCTATTCTTTATGTACGTAATATATGAATTTTGATAGAGTATTTGTTTTCTCCATGCCAATCAGTGGCGTAATTACGGAGGGAAGAGATGTAGGTTGACACTTATCCCTAGACAGTTTTTTAGCGGGAGTAAAGTTATCATATCGTCCACCTCCCAGATGATGTTTTAATGTGATGTGGTACCTACAGCCGAATCATCGAAATTATCATTACAAAAATATTCAGAAATACGGAATAGGCGTTCGCGAAATGTTTATTATTGTAGTGTTAATCGATGAATTCGTAGCAAATGACGTCCGAGAAAAAAGCAAATTGGTTTTAAAACATCAATTAAAATGTATTGGTTTTTTTTTGTCTTAGTTTATTCTACAAAATAAATACTACTCTTGTTACTGATAAAAAAAATTAATAACAGTCTTTCGAAATATTAAAAATAAAAAAACAATTATATTTAAAAAAAAAGAAAAAAGATGACTACGTGACATTCATAACAATATTTTGGATTGCCTGTTCGAAATAAAAAAAAACATATTAGTTTATTAAAAATAATAAAAAATTAAATTATCAACTTTATGATTTTAATCCAAATAATTGTCTTTTAAGTTATTAAAATAAAATAAATAAAACTTGTTTTATTTTAAAAACAACAATTAGATAATATCTGTTTAATGTTTAAAATCCCTAGTGTGACCGAGTGAAGCAATAAGAATGAAGGAACGCGCCATATAATATTTTTCACCGCCTATCCTAAAATATACTTTATTCTTACCTATTAAGTTTACAGTGTAGAAAGGATAAAAATTTCCAATTAAAATTTTTAATGTCTTTACAATAATTTACGATTATTGGCAATTACAAAAAGTGTAATTTTTATTATTATTATTATTATAATTATTTTTTTAGTGTTGTAATAAATGAACAAATTACAATAAACAGCATCCAATGTACAAGCAGAACCACGTATATGCACTATACATATTACACTAAACTTTTGAAACGTTCGAGTACTTTTATCAACTATACCTTTAACAATCCCCAATCCCCTGAAAAATAACACGTTATTTTAAAATCAATAATTTCCCTTATTTCCCCTCGTCTGATAAAATTAAACAGTTTCCGAAATAAACTACAATGAATTTTTAACATAATTTGACTTGCATCAACTTTTCACTGATATTAATAACAATAAACTTTTTCTTGATATTAATAAAAATAAACTTTTTACGCATATATTCGAATATTTTTATTCAATTTTAATATAAACTTTTCGCATAATCCGTATTATACGAAAAATCGGGATTTTTTTTTATTTGCTTAGCATGAAAAAGTATAACGTGAATTTTTTTTTTTAAATAGCAGGGAAATTTGTTTGCTGCACAAACATAATACATTATCATTTGCATTAAATTTAAATTTTATTTTAGTAACTACAAAATTTTCTTTTTAACAATAATACGTTTTCGGATAAATGTTAAATCCAATTAATATCAGATATTATAAATCGCGATATAAAATAATTGAAATTTGAAATAATAATTGTTCTATGAATTAAAGTGGCATCGAAATATTTTGTAAATATGTAATATTATGTTGATTTTGTTGTTTTTAATTGGATTTATATTTAAATAATATTTCAAGTGAATCACATGGAACATGATTTAGTTTATTGTGAGATATTTTTATTTTTGTTTGAAATATTTTAAATTAAACTCTCGTTTAAACGCTGTTGAATTATTCAAAACTAACTTGTTAACATTTATTGTACTTATAAAATTAGTTTGTGAATTAGCATCTATTAAACTGACAAATGCATAGTAATTATTATTATTATAATTTTTATTTTTATTTTACTCTATAAAACACTTAAAATATGTAATTTTACACCCAATTATTTCGAAGTATTTAAAAGTTATTATTAATATACGTGTACATAACCATGTGCTTCCTTGTCGTTTGTCACTATACCGCTGAGCAATAGTGTGCGTTAAACCTAACTTTTTTAAGTGTCTGAATAGTAAATGTTAATTAGTAGTCGAGTTAAATTCATTTTATTCCATTTTTGTTACTATTAATTATTCTTAAAATTTCTTATCATTATATTAAGTAATAGCGCTGAGACTTCAATGAAATTCGTATTTATTTTTTACAATTGCGGTGCTCGTTTAATTACAAATCCGTATTCTGTGTTGTTTCATGGGCGCACAACACATTTTGAGAATTTTATATTTTCAAGTGCATTTTTCACTTTTTTGATTTTCATGTACCATTTTAAAATTTGTCTGTTATTACATAATTTTTATTAAAAGTTTTCCAATAAATATACTTGAAATACAAGATATATCTGTATAATTTGTATGAATGTATACGTGAAATAACGCGCTGAATTTGAACTTCATCATTGCCGCAAGCCGTTTATTTGTCTTAATCATTAGACCCTATATTATTGTCACCGAACGTACGAGTATAATGACTGGCAAATTATGAATACATGTTCGGTAATCGGTTTTAGTGTAATCAGAGGTGGATTTTATAAAAAAAAAAAAAAATGTTTTACAAATTTTATAAATGAGTTACCTATTCTGAATTTGATTGTAAGTTACTTTTATTTTTTTTTTTCGTAATTTTATTCGTTTTGTAAAGCATAAGTTTTCATCTTAATTAGTAAATTATATAAATATATTATAAATTATTAATAGTTTATATATATATTTATATAATTATGTACTTATTGAAAATATGTTCAAACGGATTATAATAAACGCATATACATTTCTTTGCAAAATCTCTAATTAATGTTATTGATTATTATTTTTCATTAGTCAAGAAATGAATAATTGTAAAACATTCGCATTAAAATAATAAAACTTTTAACAGTTTCAACATTTTTAACGACCATTTTACAAAGCACGTGGGTTAGATTATTTTCTGGTCTGGAATCATATTATCGTTATTCGTTAGAACGAAGTCCCCTTCAAAAGAAATGCACTTATGTAGGTAATGTATTTTCTTCTTTAAAAATCTCTCGAGAATTGCAACAATTACTGTAACGAAACTCTATTATAAATGCTGTCGACACTCCAACAGATTTAACGAGGTAAAAGAGCATACTGTCACAGATGGTCCGGCGTCGGTAGATATAATAAATTATTATGAACGATGAAGTGAAGGAGAAAAAAATCTCGTTTATAATTATTTTTGAAAATTTATAAACGGCAGATAAACATGAATTATGTAATTTCAAAATAATTAATCAAGCGTATGGTGTTAATTTGAATAAATACGACAATTTGTTGAGTTTATGTAAAATACATGATGTGTACCACACACTTCTAATTATAAAATATAATCATAAAATATAAAAACGTTTCCAGATGAGAGGAGAAGTGAATTTTATTAATTGCTTACTATAATTAATATGTAGATTTTCAATCAAAGGACACCAAATTTTTCTACGCTCGTTAATATAATTAAAATCAGAATGGTTTATTTATACAGATAAATACGTGTCGCAATAATGTGTGGTAGGGAACACATTTATGGATAACAGAAAAAAAATTATATTTCATTTCGTTAGACTTTTCTCTTAAAATAAGTATTGTTATTGTACTTACTCACTTTAAAAACATTGAAAAAGGAAAATATTGTTTCCATCAGAGATACGAGTATATTGGCTCTCCCTCTCCAATAAATGTGCGCCCTGAAACCATCACTATGATTTGCATTATTTAGATAATATTCATTTCTTTGATATTATATTTTATACATATTCGTTTGGGAAATGGGAATTATCGTGTGTTGAGTGGCGTTCGAGTTTGTACACTTTTTTTATTAGTCAATCGTATCGCAAGGTGAACGCAAAAAGTGCATATCAAAACATTGTGAATAATAATAAACCGATTTTTTTTTGTGAATATTTTCATTGCGCTTTGACATTGAATATTTTCGCGAAATGTTTTTTAATTTGAAGATCACGTTTCAATAAAATATATTATAGTATATGGTAAATATTTGACACTGCGCGGAACTGTTATTTTTTGTAGGTAACAAAAATTGTTTTTTATTAAAAAAAAAAAAAACTTTATAAACAGTACGATTTTATCGAGATGTTTTGTCGATTAAACACGCGTATTGTAGAATTTTACACTACAATATATAAATGGATATAAATTATGAAAAATTTGTTGTGTACCAAACGTGAAGCTTGACAATAATGGGAGAAAAAAATCACAAATATTTTAAATATAAGTGAGGAGATAAACGTAAAAAATAAAGGTCACAAAATAGTTCGTTATGTTAGAAAAATCCACCTATTTTCCATACGAAACGCCTATTTAAATGGACGTTGATATTCAAATCTAATGCTATTTACCGTTTTTATATTTGATCTCAAAAACCGTTGTCGGTACTGATTCAGTCCTTATCGCAAAGTTGTTTTCGTTTTGTTAAAACCAATATATTATATTTTTATGTCTTAGATTACCCAACAATAAATGTGTATGAACGATGGATCATAAATTATTGAAGGAAAGTCAAACATTTATTCTTTATTTAACCACTTTAATGTACTTATATTTTATATTTTGTGTCTACCACCACGGTTTAATCGACTCACTATATGAGTAGAATATAATATGCATTACCTAATATTTATAGCAAATAATTCAATAAGGAATATGAAATACGAGATTTATTACGTATAAGATATTTTTTTTCGATTTGTAATAACTCAAAATAAAGTGCATTTGATTTTTACTCACTTAATTTTATTGAATGAATATTTATAAGTATTTCAATTAGGTTCTTTACATGATTTATAATATTTTCACCAGTATAATTAGTTTCAAACTAATTATAATATGATACGTTTTATAAGTGAATACAAAAGTGCACGTTCATTAAAAAAAAACCAATATATCGAATATATATTATTAAAATATTCGTAGGAAATTAAATAGTTCTGTATATTAATAAAAATAAAATCCTAATAATACACAGGGATGAGAAAATTGCTTTTTTTCTTCTAATCGATTGCCATTAGATAATATACATATTACGCTTCAAACAGCAATAGATGTCAAGTACAAAATTAAAAGTGATAAATAAATTTTATTCAAGAGATATTTTACATAGTATATTATTGTCCATTAATATTGTCATTCATTTCAGACAGAATTTGCCTACCTGTAATGTGGATAGTATTTTTTATAGAATGCTTTATTTTAAAATAATGGATGTTACATTATTTTTTTGTCATATGCACTTACAGTAGTGTCAATGTACATAATACTGTACATAAATATTAATTATTAAAATCAAACTCAATTTGTGAAACACGAAAAGTGTATAAGTATTTTTTTTTAAACTAAATGGTCTATATTTAAGATGATTATAGAGTATTTATTACGTATAAGGGTTTTTTGATTTTTAAAGAACATTAATTAATTAATTTTTTATTGTATAATTGTTGCAAGGAAAAGTGAAAGTTTATAGAATATGGGGTATTTTGTTAGCACACGTTCATTCGACTGCTTTAACTTTCGGCTAATTTAATGTTAAAATATAAATTATTAATTCTCTTTTAAAAAATTGAAACTCAAATGTGGATGATTCTTTCCTTGGAGAAATATTGGGCGATACCAACGAACCTATATAATAGAAGATGATTTATGACGATTATTCCGTGTCATCGAACTAAACGATATCACGCAGAGGTACATCTGACGGGATTGAAAAACTTTATTCAAATCACAAAAAATACACAAATAAAACATTTTTACGACTTGGTGGTGTAAACTCTGGAAATGATATATTTGTATGCATCGATTTTGCTCACAAATAACTGAAAAAAAGACTCGCACCATTGTGCCCGTATTTTATATTTGTATGCGATTGTTTTTAATGTCTCTATAATTCTTTATTCAGCTGCTTAACTATAGTATAATATTTTATTGTAAACAATATTTACAATTATTGAGTTTTGAATAGAAAAATAAATGTAAACTAATGATATTATAATTATGGTTGGATGCCTTGTAAATATCACGTTTGACGAATCAATGACTATATTTTATGATCAACGCAGCGCCACTATGATTGTCACCTATAGATCAAGTAGGTTTATGTTCGGGTCCTTTGACTTAAAATAATAATAATAATAATAATAATTTTTTGTGAATATAAAATAATTACAATGATAGTTCCAATAAAGACAATTTGATCGATATTTATTCGTATAATTACAAAAAAAAAAAAAGAATTACGACAGTTAAGTGCTTTATATGATTACTTATTATTCCTATCTGGAGATTAATGAACATCGCAATTTGGAAATTAAAACAAAACGAACTATTGTTCGAATTGAAACCGAAATTTATTCCACTTAAGTGAATGTATTTTAACTGATAATAGAAGGTTATCGTATAGCACAATTTTAATTTTGACACATAATATATATGTAACAAAATATAATGTGCGAAATCTATCTTTTTTTTTTTATTAAAAATACAACTTTTATAAAAGGAAAAGGTTACTTTTAATTATTACAGCCAGTCATCTTTTATATACATTTATTCGTTATATTTAATATAATTTATACATTTTTTAACGATTATTTTCGTGTAAGATATTCATTTTAAAAAAGGTAACGAGCCGCGGGGTGTTGTGAATGTTGTTTAAGTGAATTACCTATTTGGGGTAAGATTTTAGAGTGTATTGTTATCACTCTAAATTTGAAAGCAATGATAAATCATTGCATTCGATAAAACGATTCTGAGTGGAGCTTTGGTGTTATATTATTTACTATTAAAATACCAACTAGACGCAATTTGCTACCGGAAAAAAGTGCTACATATGAAGATCGCATCAATCCTTTTGGTAAGAGTACCAACTATAGATGCGATTTGCTGCCGGGAACAAATTGTGACCGAAGAGTTCGAATACTCCTATTGGTAGAATTTTTGGGTACAGACGTAACAAAAAAAAAAAAACCACATCGTTGTAAAAGCAATAGAATCATCGCTCCGCTCAGAACCTAATATGCTTTTATTATGTAATATTAAAATATGTAAATATGTATCTACAATTTACATGCCGTTATATATTTGGATTAACAAAACTTCATTGAGTTTTTGTTTTTGTTTAATTATTGGCTCAATATAACGTAAAAATAAAATAAATCTCGTGTCTGAATGAGAAAAATCAAATTACACCCGATGAATTTTTGCTATTCAATCCGATTTTTAGGCCTCCTGTAAGAGGCATTCAAAGCCGTCTGATATTTCACCACAGTTGAATTATGTTATTGCTACTGGTACGCTCTGACAGAGTGTTTTTCATGATACGATATTTATTTTACATCAATATGTCTTTTCGAAAATAGAAAACAACCAATATAAAACAATCAAATTCAATACCTATTTATAACCGGCACACGATTCACGGATAACATAATAATTATCAACTATGAAATGCGATAATTCATTATTTAGAATATAATATGAAATAAAATAATTTCATACTGTCTCAGTATCTACATATTATATAAAACACACTAAAATTAAAGCACATAATATAAATTATGATAGTTATAAAATATTTGTAATACCTATTTTGTATATTACGTATAAAATTTAAAAAATAACCAACGTACGTGTTTTTCGTTAGATATTCAATATAATGCTGTATCAAAAAGAACAGTTGGCAGAAGAAGACAAGTAAAAAGCTAAGGCACGGTGACACGACACCCAGTTGTTGCTCATAACAGTGCTGACCTGGATTATTTTGTTACATTCAGAGTCGCTAAATATACGGGAATATATTATATTTGCATTTAATCGTTTGAACCATGACATGATTTAAGAATTACGTGGTCTTTTATTATTTGAATTGAAAGAAATATAAATTTTTTAGCATGTACTCGGTCAAATTTTAACAATTGTCGTTTTTTATGACTACTCAACTAGAGATCACAATCCCGGATCCCGGAATCTTGGGATCAAGTCAAATTTTTGGTTCTAAAAATACCGAAACTAGTATCAATAGTCACGGGATTTCAAATATCTAACTTTGACTCTGTAAGTTAATCGCCCACTTAAATACCTAAATCGATCTATAAATTAGATTCTATTTCATACTGTACACAGTACACTGTATCTGTACAGTACATTATGTACTTTAAACACGCCATTAGTCG
Organism: Slavum lentiscoides; assembly: GCA_032441835.1. Taxonomy (NCBI): domain Eukaryota; kingdom Metazoa; phylum Arthropoda; class Insecta; order Hemiptera; family Aphididae; genus Slavum; species Slavum lentiscoides. Next base: position 26,590,522 of record CM063706.1, read on the forward strand.
TACTTAAGACGCTGTTAGGATCAATCAACGGTTTGTACACGCATTCGTTATCGAAGCATAATATTAAAATTTTATCTGAAAGCAACTACTGTTCATTAACTGGTCTCAGGGCCATGCACGGAGAACTGGTAGAAGAGAATACGACACAACCGCACCACTGCACCAGTTAAACGAAAATTAGTCGACTATTTGATTAAACGTGATACATACTAGATCGTATGTTTTGGCTCCACTGACAGCTTTAGATGGTTTCTCGATTATTGTTTTTATATTACTTCTAACGATATCATGACAATTATTACTATCCAAAGGTTACTCTGATTTACCAAAATCAGCGGTGATAATTGGAAATTTTAGTTTTAAAACCTGAACTGACGAATTGAAACAATTAAAAAATGCCGGTGAACGATTTAGTTTGACTTTTGACGAGTGGACTTACACTCACTGGAAATATATGATATTGTCGCAACTGTAACCGATGGACCAAATGTTATGTGAAAAAAAAGAAAACTTGTCAACGCTGAACACCAGTTATGTTTCGCACCCGATATTCGTTTAGTTGTTTGTAATGAACTTTATAATAAAAAACAATTTCTTTTTAGAACTAATTCTTTTAAATTTTTGCTTACCGAATTTCGGGATAATCCCGATATCCCGGGATCGTAAAATAGGACCGGGATTATAATCTCTATACTCAACGCTTTCAACATCACATTTTGAGAGGGTTGAAATTCTATAAACGTAGTCGACGTATTATCTTAGACACAGAGGTTCCAGAAGACGTTTCTTAATCTTACCAATAAGCAGTTTGGTTACGATGTCATTTTATATAAAAAATATAATATCCGTGTTTCGCAACGTTGTGTTTTTAAAAGTAAAAAATTCTATTTTTGTAACATAGACGATGATTTAATTGTATTGATGCAATACGATGTTGCTAACTCGATGCACCGAACACGTTGCGGTTAATGCAATTTGTCTTTAATGAAAGTTTAAACGCTTCAAAATTGAATAAAAATCGTCACCTAAAAACAAATTCGTGCTGTGATTGAAATTGTTCTGGAAACGCTTATTAAAATTCGAAATTTCTCGATTTGTCTAGTGATATAGGCTTCAATATTAAAAATAAAGTTGTACACTGTACATGAGTCGAGTTTGATATATTTTCGTCGGATCAGTAATTCATGCGAATTATTTGGTGATAAAAAATGGTATACTCACGTAAAATAATGAAAGCTGATTGTTTTTATTGAGAAGCGCCTGTGACTGGTGCTTATAGTTAACAGATTAAAATGTATATATTATTTTGAGTAACATTCGATTTTTTTTTTGATTTTATTCGTAGTAATTTCTAGTTTACCGTAATAATTAAACCGTTATAAAATATGCAATCGCTTGATGTTAAACGTATGTGAAATCTCCGTTCAAAATGTACAAAATGTATGTAATTAAATTAAACGTCAATTTGCGTAACACATTTTTTCGTCAAATGAAGTTTAAATTGTGTTTTCTACCTTGAGACATTATTAAGATTATTGGGGGGAAAAAAATATTTTCCTCTACATGCGTATATTACGTATAATACGCGTCAGTGCGCGATGCGAACGGACACTAGAAACGTGTAATCGCATTAATTTGCACGAGAGAACGGGTGGTGAGGCGAAGGATTATTGTAGCGGGACATCTTACAGAACAGAACAACGGCCAACACATTCAGCAGTGTTTTGCCAGCGGGTAGGAGATTAACCGAAAGGGCTGGTGAAATCAAAACGAATTCGCGCGTATTTCCGCCAAACAATAATATTAACCACGCGTTTTACCCCGCAGACATTTGTCCGATTTGTTGTGATGAAAACCGGCATAGGCCATGACCTATGCGGCACTCGCACGCGCATACTGCAGGGTTTTAGGCTGATGAATCGTGGCCGCGGCGAGGAGAAAATATATATACGCGCGAGCGACTTCGGGGTTGGGGAGAAAGACTTTTTCATTATACAGTAGAACCACGATAAGTCGAACCTCGATAAGTCGGAAACCTTGATAAGTCGAAATGAATGCCGTTCCCTTGCGAAAACCTCGATTACTCGAAAGGAAAACTATATAGATAACTCGAACATTCCGTGTTCCGAACATAGACGATTTATTATTGGTTTTTACAATTACATTTTAATTTTATTAAAGAACCTGACTCAAAGTAATGTCTTAAATTATTTTTTGTAAAATTGTAACACTATACTTACACATTTTATATCGTATTTTTTTAAATAATCATTTAAAAACAATACCCACTGTAATTTATATAATGTTTTTGATAAAATTAATTTAAAAAACCCTTAAAGTCGAATTTTTTTTTTCTTAAACCCCGATAACTCGAAAACCTTAGTAAATCGAAAACTTAGATAAGTCGATAAAATATCACTTCCCTTAGAATTTCGACTTATCGAGGTTCCACTGTATTTTACTTTTAGTAAATAATAAATAACGTCAATTTTCAAATAATAATCCCAGACAAATAATATATATAATGGTAATTAAAAATGAATTTTCGGACCGAATTGAAAACAACTGTTATGCATCACCGGTACCGGAATTATTTTGCGTTGCCCATTGTACACGGATTATTCTAAAACGTTTTCACAGAGTTTCATTATTAAATGAATAACGCGAGAAGGTCGATGAATTTTTTTTTTTTTTCGAATATTTTTATGCATTCTTTTTTAGGGTGTTTTGATTTTTCAAAGTAAAGTGTACATAAATATATATTTTTTTTTTTTTTTAGAAAAAAAAAGCAACCGAATTCAAAAAATGCACTAAAATGTATAAAACAATCCATAACCTTTTTGAAATCGGCGCCAAATTTCAAACAACATTATATTGCAGAAACGCGTTTTATTAATATATTAATTTATTGCAATATCTATATTAGTTTAATAAAACGCGTTTTATCTCGTCCTTCTTAATCGTAGTGGTTATAGTAGTCATATCACCATTTCTGTTCCTACGTTTGACTGGGTGATTAGGTAGGATGCTAGGCCAATCCCTATGAAATCGGAAAATATGAAGAAAAAAAAATACAAAAACTAAGTTACTGACCGAATACAAACCGAATACTTACGAAATCGGTATGGGACCACCGGGAGTTGATACTCTTTCATATAAAAAAAAGATTCATCCAAATCTGTTAATAAATGACGGAGTTATGAGGTAACAAACGTTAAAAAAGTAATAATAATACAACCGAATCGAGAACCTCCTCCTTTTTTGAAGACGGTTAAAGAACCGAACCGTAGGTTAGTGCGTATTCTTGACATTATAACAGTATAGGTGTAAGATACAATTACACGAGTTGATTTGTGCGACTAAAAACGTTACGGTTCTCTGGAAAAATCAAATTTTACGCGCGCACAAAAAAAAAAACGCAGTGTCAAATCAATATCGTTATTGTTGCCGGTACTCCGGCACTATTTCAAAATATTCTAATACTACTTATACATAAATGAAATACAGTGGATTCCGCTTAATGTGAGCACCGGTTAATAATGTGGGCAGCCGTCTAATATGGGCATAATGGTCTGGTCCCGAATCCAATGTATGTTAACAAGGTGAAAAAACACCGCTTAATGTGGGCACTCGATTCGGTTTATGTGGGCAGTTTTTATATTATAGCTTAATATAAACGATATTGAGTATATACTACACAGATAAGATTACACTATTAACTGTGTCGATAAGATTGTAATGTATCAAAAGTAATAAAAATCATTAAACCCTAATCAGTTTGACGATATAAACGGTGACCAAACAACAACAGCGAATATGGGCTTTTTCAAATAAGAAGCACCACCACAGAATAGATTAATGGCACCACGTCACGCATCGTTATCAGCGGCGGAACATCACGCCACTACCACAAAATGAGTAACTTTTCTGTAATTGGTCGCTATCGGTCGGTTAGGTGTACGTATGTGTATGTATATACTCAGTCAGTTCCGTGAATTTCAAATTTTTTTTTTTTACTAATTTCGGTTTTTATGGGCAGCCTCTTAATGTGGGCAAACAGAACTGGTCCCAACGTGCCCACATTAAGCGGAATCCACTGTATTAAAATTTTTTTCGATTGCGAACGCGGACCGTTTGAATTAGTCAATACCTATAAGAAACTCCTGCTGTACATTATGGTCACACACAAACATGTGTGTGTGTGTTGCGTACCAATCCTTTTTTTACATTTAATAAAAATGACGATTCGGAAATAGGAAACGTACTTTAAAAATAGTTCCGGAAAAAGGTTACGAAAGAATGTTATATACAAGATTTTGGTAACAAAAATGTTATCAATATTTCCAATAAAATATTTCTTACGCTTACGTTGGTACCTTAAATCTGAATTGACAATACCAATAACATTTATGTACATATTGTATATAATTAAAAAACTCACGAAACCGATGATTGGACACGTACATGGACGTGGGTGTCTGGACGTTGTGGTGTTGCACGTTGAGGTGTGTTATCGAAGTAGATGAGATCAGTACCATATATGAGACGAAATCGCCGTGCACGGTACAATACAATACGTATGTAAATAATATTTAATGTGAACGAAACCGTTTCACAATATACGTGAAATATATATTTTATACGGACGAAACCGCTACACATAAAATATACATACAATTTTGTATAAAAACACGAATTACCTATATATATACGTATATAAATGGAGCCAAAAATGTATAACAATTCATCAATTGAGAACGGCTGGGCCGATTTGGCTCAAAAATTTTTTTTAATTGTTCGTTTAATTGCCAGGATAAGGTTTTTACGAAAAAATTTTTTGGAAAAACCCTTTTTTAAAAATTTTTAAAATTTAACTTTTTGGTAAAACAACGTTTGCTGGGTCAGCTAGTTATATATATAAAAAAAAAAAAAACAGTATTATACATCGGTACATGACGTATAATGTATATGTCTTGTATATATTTTATTTGTTTTTTACACGTGACAAAAAGTTACCTGTAGATCAGTCTTCGTCTCCTCGTACTACTTGTAGACATATCTATATCTATATATATATATATATCCGGTAATTAGCTTGGTTTGTAGCATTTCTGGTTCTTCTACCTAAATTGCTTCGTCTTATAGGAGGCATATCAAATATAAATTATTTTTCACTAATCACGAACCAAACAAACACTAACTAACTAAACACTCTGCACAAAACACGATATACGAATTTGTTTCGTGTAAAGTAAAGCGACAAAACAAACTCAGTAGATTAGGTAACAGACAACTTTTTTTTTAAATTTGATATGAAGTCAAATCCTTTTGTTGCACGAATTGTTTTATTTATTTAAAAAATAAAACACTGTTGGTAACGCGATTTTGTTTGACTGATGTAATGACGTGGAAACTGATGCATTTTATCTCGCGTGCCGAAACTAATACAAAAGAAACGCGAGGTTCGGGAACGCGACATTAAACCGCTAATACGTATTGTGCGGCACGGCGGCCCGCGGGTTTCCAGCTACCCGCAACCTATCCTTTTGTCGTCGTCGTCGTCGTAGATAAGAATAAATCGAAAGTCCAAATTAATTCTACAAATAGAATTTGTATGTGTATTGGTTTATGTTATCGGTGTGCATTTTAAAATAAAATAGGAGTATTGTGTACGCGCGATGCATGAGATTATTTTATCGATAAACTTACGTTGAGTAGTTAATAATTTTGAGATACAGTGATCAGTGAGTCAGTGGTATTTGATTATATGTATAGATAACTAATTATTGACTAACATTATCGGACTTATTTATGCCTAAAACCGTGATATCCTCTTTCATTTAAAAAACTGTATGAGAAAAGTTGCGAATAAAAAAAGGTATAATATAAGAAAATATTATTTTTTCATTCTCATTTTTTATATATAATATAATACCTCCTGGGTGAAGCCGGGTAAACCAGCTAGTTTAATATGAACTTTATACCACAGCAATAAAGCTCAAATTGACGTTTTAGTTGCAAATCATTTGTATGGGAAAAAAAGGGTTATTTTAGGGTTTTTCCAGCACAATTTAATTTTTCTCGCCGTAAAAACCATCCTTGAACTTCAACGAATATTTGAAAAAAGATTTGGCCAAATTGGTCCAGGCGTTGTTGAGTTATGCGCTTACCAACACATTTTGCGATTCGCCAAAATGTATAACAATTCATCAATTGAGAACGGCTTATTTGGCTCAAAAATTTTTTTTAATTGTTCGTTTAATTGCCAGGATAAGGTTTTTTGCGAAAAATTTTTTGAAAAACCCTTTTTTAAATTTTAAAATTTAACTTTTGGTAAAACAACGTTTGCTGGGTCAGCTAGTTATATATCAGTATTATACATCGGTACATGACGTATAATGTATATACTTGTATATATTTTATTTGTTTTTTACACGTGACAAAAAGTTACCTGTAGATCAGTCTTCGTCTCCTCGTACTACTTGTAGACATATCTATATCTATATATATATATATAGATATCCAATATATCTATATATAGATCGCGCTGCCATCGCCGTTCCAATGTAACTGGCAACGACGGTATAGAACAAGGGTGATGGGTAGAGCCGTGTTCATGACGTCACGGTAACGCTCTCGGTGTCGCACAAATAATGTATAGAATGGCTCCAGTCACAAGACATATTATATACATGTCATTTACGTTTGTTACGCCAACACACCTCAACCCGGCCACAACATACCGCGGAAAGACAACAATAATAATAAGCCGAAAGCACAACGGTTAATAATTGTGACGTGAAGTCCCATAAGTATATATGATAAGTTTTCATACGAAAGATATTCCATCAAAACGTACGCGAATACTGAACAGTGTGTGTGTGCGTGTTTTAAAACCGGAGATAAAATTACTATGAAACGGGGGGAGGGAAGTCATTTCTGCGTACAAAACGCGTATATCGTTTTTCCTTTCGGGGCGGTGGGTTACACTCGCGTGCGTGCGTACAGTTTGTGTCGACTCGTCTGAAAGTTCGCAGCCCGGCTGAGACATAGGGAGACAAATACAGAGACAGAGACAGAGAGAGAGAGAGAGAGAGAGAGAGAGAGAACAACAATCGGGCGGAGACGCTAAAAATTGTTTTCACGCTTCGGTACGCGGATGACGTGATGGATCGGGGCACATGGTACCCCTTTGGCCTGTCACGCGACGCGTAATGATCAAAAATTGCATTTGACATGAAACAAGAGTGCAATGTAATTTCGGGATAAAAGTATAATAATATATTATTTTATATATATATATTTGTGTGTACTTCGGACAGAGAACGTACATGTACGAGCATGGAAAACGCGGCCTTTGTTGTGCGAACGCGCAAAACGTACGAGAAGACATCCCGTTAGCGCTATACGCATTAAACGGTTATTGTATTACACGGGACAGAAACGGGAGATAAAAGAAAATTGTATATATATATATATATATTATTTTATGTGCGTCTGTAAGAAATATTAAATTATATGAATTTTTTATTTTTATTTTTTTTTTCGTACGTATATTCATTTGTATTTTTCTCGATAAAATTGGATTTCATTGTGTGAACATCTGAATCCAAGAAATGTAATCAAAATAAAAACTATGCGCCTTATATAGGATATTATAGAGTAGAATACGTTTATAGTTTATCGATGCTTCTCGTATCGTCAGTGGCGTATCCAAGGGGGGGGGGTTAGGGGGTTAAGGGTTCAACCCTTCCCTTATGAATATTTTTATATAGTAATTAACTAATAATAATAATAAGAAAGAACAGCATGTCTTGCAAGAAAAATTGTTTCATAAAATGTGCATGAAAATAAATGAAAATTAAGAATTTTTTTTTATTTTAAATTGGCAAAATATACATTTTAAATGTTTAAACTAGTCTTTGTATAGAACGTTCTGAACGGATTTCTAGTTTGTTCTGTTATAAATCGAGAACGTGTTATTCATTATTTTTCGTCTTGTCAAAATAACGTGTTGTGTGTTTAGATGTACTAGTAAATTATATCACATTTATTTAATAACGCCCTCTCTCTCACTGAATAATTTCTGGTTATGCCACTCCGTATACCAGTGGCGAAGCCAGGAATTTTGTATGGGGGGCTAAGATCCAGTATTATCCATGTGAATATTAGTGACGTATATACAGGTGGATGGGGGATGCAAGGGGTTCCCTCAAAAAAAGAAAAATCATAAAAAAAAGCTTGTCCTTGTCATTTCAAATTTTGAAATTTCATTTTGTTGATTGTGCATACACGGAGCTGACATTTTTTATTGAGAAATTTATTGTAGTCTATAATAACAACAAACAATTTTAGTAGAACAAAAATATTGTTATTTTATTACCACGTATTTGTTAATTCGTATTCTTGTTGGTGTGACTGTGTCTGTCTGTCCGGTACGAATTTTGTGTACGATTTTCTCAGTGACTATATTGAACAGATTTTACTCCGGATAGAATGTGTATACAGGCCGACGAAACCTATGGGCGACCTGAGTGATCGTCTAGGGCGCTGATCACAAAGGGCAGTACACTGACAAGAATAAGACTTTGATATTTTTAAAAAATTATTATTGATTTTAAAAACAAAAATTTTAATATTACTCGTGCAGCCATTAAGTTTTTCATTTCGTAGAATAACATATTAATAAAATTGTTTATGTTCGTAAAGGCAACTTAAGTAATGGTACCCTCAGTGTTACCTATTGTAACGTAGTGTCGAAGTTTATATGTGTATATGTATATATGTATATTGAATATTTAAAAAAAAAAAGATTAGAAAAAAATTGATAAATAACCAATGTTATTTAAATATGTTACTTAATCAGTTTGAAATAAAATAATATTATTTTGATTACTTATTAGCTGCAACGGCTTTTAATTATTTGTTACAATACGTTTCTATATAATAGTTATGGTAGTAAAATACGTGGTACCTAATTAGAAAAATTATGTAATGAAATCACGATAGAGTGTACGACATTGATTCATATATGTCTATGTGTAAAAAAAAATACAATCATTTTTTCAGAAGGGTTTCTAATGGTGATTTCGCCCAGGGCGCTAGTGTGTGAAGTCCCGGCCCTGTGTGTATAATTTCAACAGCACATAATATGGAAACTTATGCGATTAATTAATTAATCAATCAAAAACTTATGACCGGTTACCATGGTGACCAGCCGAATTTTAATTATTGTTTGTCGTAATAAATAGTAAATGTCCGTTTTACTTTAATATTATAAGATTGCGAATGAAATCATTGAAAAATTAAAATTGTTTACGTTTAGGTATACAACTTGTGTACATTTATATTTTTACAAAGTATTTTTAATCACATTCAATTATTACTAACAAAATGCAATGGTTTTAAAAATGCAGTCGAATTAATTATTTAAATACATTTAAAAAAGTATGTATTACGTTTTTAAAACGGACATAAAGTATAAAGTAACTTTTCCTAGCCCCATATTTACAACACAATTATAGTTTTCTAACGCCATACAGCGTATCATAAAAATTTTTGATTGTGGATTTTTCAATTGCTATGAAAATGCTTGTAAGATTTAAAACGAAAAACCTGGGACGCATGCAATAGATAAGGAACTGTGTAGAGAGTATAGCTGCGTCGTTGAAAAACTCACTCAACAGTTCTTATCATTTGCATTGCAATAAAATTTCATTTTGCATTGCATTGCAGTGCAATAAAATAAACTTTCAAAACAATCTGTTTAGTGTATGTATCGGTATGGTGCTAGGAGAAATTATTTAAATAATTTTTAATAGCTCCTTTCAAACCCTCCATATAAAAAAAAAAAATCGTATTTACGCAACTGAATAATATGTTACCATAGAAACATATTGTACATAATCATATTATTTTTCACAACAATTACAACCACAGAATATAACAAAACTACAACTATCACTGTATAATTGCAATCAGTATTACACGAATAGCTAAAAGAAATATCACGGCCAATGAAGGAGGTGTCTATAGCCCCCTTAGACCCCCCTTGGCTACGCAACTGCCGTATACTTTTATTGATACATAAATTCTAGGTTACATGAAAACAGTTCTGAAACTGTTTACACGATAAAATTATCGGTTCTGTATATTACAAGTCCATAGAACAGATAACGTTTCATGAAAGAATTGTAATAATAATACTTATTTGGTAAATGGTATATATATATTTTAGTTTTATCAAAAATAAGATATTTTAAGTTATCGTAATTTAAATTTTATCGTTTGTTATAATTCGAATTCACAATTTTAATTAACAATTATAAATATGGAATATATGAGAAGAGAAGAAGCAAAAAAAATATATATATATAAATTAAATATAAAAATTATAAATTGATGGTTTTTACTGTTGTTTTTTTGTTATTTGAAATTGTGAAAATGCAATTTCACAGAGATATGTCAATGCGAAAGGAATTAATATAAGTAAAAGCCACTTTTGAAATTTATGGATACTCTTGCTATGGTCTTAACTAAAATGCAGTTAGGTCTATTTCATTAAATTCAGTTTCAAGAGTGGAGTCTTCTCTAGTTTCAATATATTGCTATTTGCGGTCCATAGAATATGATCGTATTTCCATGAAATAGAAAATGGCATTTTTCTCGAGAATAATAAATCATATGGTCGGTTATTTAATAACTAATTTAATTTTGAGTCGAAACTAATTATGTTTTTTTTTTTTTTCATAAACGCTCAAGGCCTAAAAAAAATAGTTTAAATAGAATAAATATTTCACGGCCCCCCAGTAATATAGCCAAAGCCTCCTAGGGGGCCGCGGCCCCCAGTTTGAGAAGCACTGCTTTATATTACTAGTTACGCCACTGGGTACATGGAATAAAAATTAAATGAATTTATTGAATATAATAAAATTATATCATTATATAGCATCAAAAAAAGAAACGAGAAATTCTCTAAAACTTTGATTCAATTAATTATGAATTCGTACAATTTCCTACAGATTTGGTCCTTATTATCATGACAAAAAAATTAATTAAAAAATGTAAAACCCAATATCTACCACGACCTTCAAATGCAAACGGTCGTTACCTCTTTAAACTACATAATAGATTAGTTGTAAATATTTTGAAAACTAATTATTTAAGACATTTGTAGATAAAAATATTATTTTGTTTTGTTCACTCTTCAAATTGACATTATTATTTAGACTGTGAAAATTTTGATTCATTGTCATTATGATTATTATTATTATTTTCATTCTTATTTTTTAATTAGACGCCTACATAATACTTTCCCGAGCCGAATTTATATCACAATCTGTTTCTGATCATTAGTTATCGATTAAATGCTTTTTTGGTAAGTGCCGGAATCAAATGACGGCCCGTAAACTTGCGAGGAGTGCCTCCAGAATTGTAATTTTAATATAACTGAATACGCGTGTTTGATACAAGAACTACCATACTAAAAATTTTAAAAATAATAATAAAAATAATTCTAAGTATTTTAGTTTATAAATAATAAACTTTTAGTTTCGTTTATTTAACATTTTTTTTCTTTACATTATTTTTTAAAAATATTATCTTAAAAAATTAATAAGTACAGTAAGTCATAAATAATAATTCCCAAGGTCTAAAATCACATGAAAATAATAGCTTAATTTTCTTTTTTTCACTCCCGTTTTAAACTGATAGAATGGTCAAAGTCATTATTTTCAAAAAATGCAAATATTTTCAACGGCTTTTTTTTTGTTGGTTATTATGCGATTTTAGAGTATCTAATTATTGTTTCGGAAAAAAAAAATTTAGTATGATTTTTGAGACAACATATTATAATCTGCAATTTCAAAAACGACTATTTTGTAAAACAATACTTTTTAAAGTCACGTTATTTAGTTATTTATGTAATTTTTACCCGATTTATTTGTGACGCAATGAATATTATTGTTATATAATTATAGGTAGGTATTATCTTTTAAGTGGTTACTTATTGAATAAATATATTTGTTCATAATGTATAATACATATATTATACATGTATAATAATCTGGTTGTGGCTGTAGAACGGATACCACATCGGTATTTGCCAACCCCTGTTAAATCCGCCACTGTTTGTGACGTGACGCTCGGTCGTATTAATTTGAAAAAGTCAAAACTTCGCCATTTAGTTTTTTGAAACTCGTGTACCGAGTTGACGTAACGTTAGGAATCTCATAGGAAAAAACAATTTAAACGAGACGATTAAAAAAAAATACAGTTTTTGAGATTACAAATTCAATTACAACGTTATTAATTGCGAATAAATTTGTTTTCCGAATTGTAAGACGCTGGTGATTATAGCGCCAATTTATAACGATTGACGAAAGTTCTCGTATCTCCTTTATGACGATTTTTTTGGCTATTTTTTTACTCGTTTGCCTTTGAACAGCTCATAGTCTCTGTTCTTTAAATGGCCAGTGACAATAAGTGTTTTGAATGTTTTATTTGTATCCATTTTCTACAAGCTAAAATGGGATTCCTTCTCTCCTCAAATGGACGAATCTGTTTACATAATGTTGATTGTTGTTCCTTTTGGTTTGCCTACACAAATCGCGGATTATAACGGTGAAAAGCCTGCGCTCAAATTGTTATTGCAAGTAAAACCTTATTTCTTTCGTTTCTTTTCTGAATTTTAGTCAATTTTCCTCTGTATTTTATGGTATTTCATATAACGATATTAGTTTATTTTCCAAACTGGACAATGTTTATGACTGATAAATAAAAACGAAATTCATAATAAATTTCATAGAACAACGTTTATCAGCGTTATTTAAGATGTTCAAGTGTACATATTTCATTACACCAAAGTTCAATGAACGTATAAAATATATATGTATATATACACACACACAATAGTTTGTATATACTCATATAAGATTATAAAATTGATGTATAAAACAAATAATAATAATAATAATAACTTTAATATGATAATTCAGCGTAATATGTAGTTGTTTTTCAAACTCAACCCGTTGGAATCGAAGCCTGTGTAAAAATAAAATACAACAATATTGTGTATACACATTTAGAACGACAACTAAAATTACAAGAAACATAAACAATTTAAACTATAACAAATAAGAGTTAATATAAAAAAAAATAAATACTTACTCAGCCAAAAAAAAAAAACAATATTATGTATTACTTACTCATATATTTTCAAAACCATGATACAAAAAAAAAAAATTGTTTTGTTGTCAAATGCAGTTTTGTTCAGTAGTAAAGGAAAGAAATTATTTTGTGATTTCAAACGTAAGCAGAACATTTTTTCCCGAGATTTATTTATATAATTATGTCTTTCATATGATATTCTATAATAGTTTTACAATCAATTTTTGTTTTATGTATGTATTTTTAATATTTGAACGTCTCGCAGAACCCAGTATAATAAGTTTTATATTAAGTCTAAAATCGCAAATCCCAGTCCAAACGTGGTGCACCGTGAATTTGATAAAAAAACACCACTCATTTGCAGATAAATAAGGACATTTATACTCAAAACTAAGTTATGGCAGAGAAAAGCCCTATTAGGTGTTTAAACATAAGTTATTTGGCACCAGAGAAAAAAAATTAACTTAAACTAAATCTCGAGAGGAAACGTCACAGGCCCGTTGAACTCAGATGAATTGAATGACGAATACTATTAATTTAGTTAATAAAAATAAATAGAAAAATAGACAGAAAATTATGAAAAATTAATAGTTAATGCCAAAAACGATTTTATTATAAAAATTATTATTTATTAAAAAAATTGAAATTTTATATATAAATAATATATATATATATATTATGGTAATATGTGTGAAGGGTGATTTGTTTGTCATGATTTTCTGTTAAGTTTCACATTTTATTTTTTTCCATACCAAGTTTTTATTTTTTTTTGTAGACACTTTTAATAATTATATCTCCAATGTTTATACCCTACATATATAGTACATCTACCTCCACCAATACAAATGTATACTTTTAATTTTCAAATAGCGACTTATGATTTATTTCTACAATGTCTTGAAGAATTTAAATAGATGTTTTTTAAATTTTCAGATAAAGTTTAAAACTAAATACAATTAAAATCAAAACACATAATTTTTAAAAAACAATACATTTGTCATTTTGAACAAAATCCAAAATATGTACACCAATAACTGCAATACAATGTCGGCTGACCGGCATAATTCGGGAACGAGAAAAATAAGGATGACGCCGGGAAACGAGGTCCTACAAAGGAAGACAATTGACTGCGGTTTTATTATCCGGTTTTATTTAGTAATATAATTTTTAGAATTTTATGATTTATAACACGAAGTATTGGCCGATAATATATTTACATATCAAAGTTAAATGGTTAAGGAAATAATATCGCAGTATACACCCGCATATTTACTACAGATACTTACTAAAAATTCTCATGCCTAGAATTATAAAAAAATATTTAAAAATTCCAAAAATCAATAATATTTCTTGTCAGTTATCAATTATCACATTGCACAGTGTTGAGATATCATAAATCTAGGTATTTTCTTTAAAATATGATTAAACCAGAGTGACTTTAAATGAAAGAGAATTGCTTTAAATATTTATAATATTATGTACCCGTGCAGTTTTCATTGATAATATACCGTTTGAAAATACATTTTCATTTTATAACTTGCGATACAATAGCAGTACTGTTAAGTATATTATCTTTTTAAAACAGAAATAAAGCTTAATTTGATAATATACGCGTATTTATTGTCAAAACGATGTACATATTATACTATTTATATAAATAAATTTTATATTGCGATAATTAAAGTTCCGTATAAAACGGATTACTCGATATTCGCCCTGCATGTTGGTATAATATCAAATTTGAATTCTCCACTCATATGGTCGCATATGAGCCGTACAGCAATAACACCCTTCACAATGCTACACTGAACAACGCAATCCGAATGATCCCTCTTCTATGTTGCATATAATATGAGCCACGAGGGTTTAAAAACGTAATATATTCCATTTTTATCGCGCATGTGTCTTAACACGTCATTTTGTGAGTTTGAATGTGCACACCGAGAAAATTTGAACGAATAAATTTTATCTAATACTCGAGAATAGTTTTATTGCAAAGTTGAATAATCAATAATATAACGTAATAATAATAATAATAATAATAATAATAATAATAATAATAATAATAATAATGATAATAATAATGATAATAATAAATAATAATAATAATAATAATAATAATAATAATAATAATAATAATAATAATAATAATAATAATATATTTAAAAAAAGAATTATATATATAAATTTTGTACCTATATGTTATATATTTTAAAAAACGATGACTTTGACTCTTTAGATAAATCGATGTTATCCGTGGTCTAAGATGATACAGTTATTCAGTCAATATAATATATTACATGACTAAAGAAAATATTGCCACTTAGGCAATTGCATTATTTGGTTGGAAATAAAAAAATTCTATTATTTTATTTCGTTAGGTTAACTGGAAAAAATTATATGCTATGATTTTTTTTTAACATAGTAAAAATTACAAAAAAAAAAAAAGAAATACTTAGAGCTGTATTTTAATTATAATTACACAAAAATAAATTTTAAAAACATCTTTAATAAATTTTACTAAAATTTTTAACTGTGTTTTTTCATTTTATGATATATATCCAAACATCTTAATTTATAATTTATAAACAAAAATTATATTAATTGAGTTGGTGTACAAATAAGTAAAACTCTTTGAATGGAGACGATGTTAATTTTAAAGTTCACATTATTGTAAGATTAAGTGAGTATGTGGCCGAAGTTTACAGAGAATTTAATGCTATTTTTTGTGATGTTGTTTGCCAAAAAACACCATTGAATGACCATTAATAACCAAATAATAATAAAATAACAACGAACGTTGAAGACATTTAACGAAATCATTAAGAACAATATTATCAGGGCTAAACGTTTTAACGTATATCCTCTTTTACAAAACTATTTTAAGTAGTTCTGAAAATTCCTTAGCACAAGATCTGTAGAATATTGTCATTTATAAATGTTAATAAGGACACTTTTTAAACAAATTCATAAAACAAACAGATTTCTAAAATTATTTTATTTGCCAAAAACTTTGTAATATTTTTACTTTTTAGGTAGGTATTCGGAATATTTTGTAAAACTTATTCTAAATATCATCACGTAATTTAATAATAATATATTTTGTTAAATGGGTCATGTGGTGATATTTTATCTATATTACGACACATATGAAGGCTTAGCAAAATGATATACGCGTATTCTTTATTGTTTTCTTTAGTGCGAACCGCATAATATTTTTGCTTCTATTCGAAATAACTATTTTAACAATGCGAAAATATTTGTAATTGGTTCATATTTTTTCATTCTATCCAATATATATATATATATATATATATATATATATATATATAAATATATAAGTTTGCATAATATAATATAAGCAATTTTTATTTTAATAACACATTTTAACGATTCAAAAATAAATTCAGGATTATCGTCTTGATAATATCAACGAATCATAATACAAACATTTCAAATTGTTTAGAACCTATTAAATGACATTTAATGTTTCGTTATTTAATAGGTTTATGAGAAAAAGAATATAATTAAAAAGCTTGTGAAATTAAATTGACGACAGATTAATGATTATAAAAACACGCATCTAGTTTTTTTTTTATGTTATATTTTATATTTTCGGGCGTATAAATTGGTGACGGTGACTATAAAATATGACTCGTTTTATCAGTGACGTTACACGAGAAAACATTATTGCAATATTGCCCTACAAAAATCAAAATAATACTATACTGTCCGTCAACGGTCACTAGTTTACCATTTATCGATAACATAGAACTACACAAATTACACAACGAAACGTAAATTAAATGTACCTAATCAATATGTACATGATATACGTGTAGATAACACCAGGTCTTCTGTTAGAACAAGAAGAATACCGCCTTTATGTCGCAACAAATTGTTGAATTTGAAAGTTTAAATTTAAATCAATTTATCAGCATTCAGCTGAGATTTTAAGCGAATTCCATTTAGGAAATTTACACGTTCACGATTAAAACATTTCATTATGGATCATATATAAAATTATTATTTCCACATTAAACAAACGTAAACTATTAATTTTTATACACTACCCTATAGAAATATAAAAAAAAGTAACGAGCCGAGGAGTGTTGTGAATGTCGCTTAAGTGAATTACTTAGATAAAGATTCTAGAGTTTATAATGTTATCACTATAAATTTTAAAGCAACGATAAATACATAATTGCATTATTGTATACTCGTATTATATTATTCTTATTCTTCTTCTTCTGGCTTTATCTACTCTACAAGAGTTTTTGCCACCATCACAGTTTCACGCCACTTCTCTCGATCATGAATTATATTTCTCCAATCATTTACTCCTACCCTTTTTAAATCTTCCTCGACCACGTCCATCCATCTTTTCCTCGGACGTCCTCGTGGTCTCTTACCCGTTGGTTTCCAAGACAGTACTGTCTTTATTATTTTGTCGTCACTTCCACGCATAATGTGCCCAAACCACTGAATTCTCTGGCCTCTTATGTAATATTTAATTGGAGTCATTCCTGTTTCTTCAGCTAGTTCTTTGTTAAACTTTCTCCTCAACATACCAGAGTTTTCGTCTAATTTAGGTCCACATATCATACGCCAGATCTTATTTTCGAAGGTAGTAAGTCTTCGTTCTGTTACACTTGTAGTCGTCCATGCTTCGCATCCATATGTTAGTACAGCTCTCACTATCACTGTGTAGAGTCTGACTTTCGTTTTCTTTGACAACATTTTGGATTTAAAAAATTCGGATAATGCAATATCGTATTATATTATATAAAAAGCAATGGGGGAGGGGTCTTTTTTTTAAATATATTTTTGTACACGATTATATTTTCTGGGTTTATAGAACATTTTAAATCCTTAGCCCTACGTGGAACGTTAGATGGTTTTCTTCACAACGAATCAAAATA
This sequence comes from Slavum lentiscoides, assembly GCA_032441835.1. NCBI lineage: Eukaryota > Metazoa > Arthropoda > Insecta > Hemiptera > Aphididae > Slavum > Slavum lentiscoides. The sequence continues at coordinate 26,608,611 of CM063706.1, forward strand.
CCATCACCGTATTTCTCCAAATTTTATTTTTCCATTTTCGTCACTATTTTCGTAACCCCGTTCGTCGTGTTCGTCGTGCGATAATGGTTTTGACGATTACACGCATATTATGAAGCCAACAGTACACCACACGCCACTGCCGACCCCGCACGATTGCGCGTATCATCGCCAACATTCGCCCATAAGGACACACGCGACTTACGACGGTGTCGGATTCTGTTTATTCACGGTCTGCGGAGCTTGCCGATCCGATCAATCCGCCTCACCCCACACATAATATGTATGACGTGTCCACGTGGATAACGTTTAGACGTTTTACAAAGCGATCGTAATGACGGATAATCGTTTTATTTTTTATACGTTTTATTTTTACCCCGCTTCGAATCAGAGTTGAGTACGCGCGGGATTTGTTCCGGAAGACGACACACATTTGGAGCCGGGGGGTAGGTCTGGCCGTTGTCGGTCACGTGGAAAATTCGGGCAGAGTCTCCGGAGGGAGTTTCACGTTTATCATTATGCTTTTCATGCGAGCCCGTACGGAAACGGGACGGACTTCGATCGAATCGACTACAAAACGTTTGACTCTTTAAAATGTTGTAAACACACGGTATTCGCCATGACCAGTTCAAAGACTATACATTTTGAATCCGTCGGAAGCGCATTATATTCGTGTTTTATGGGGTCAGAATTTTGTATTTGTATAAAAATAGAGAATGTTCGATACGGTCGTTTGATTTTTGAAATTTATTGTGTCGCACGAACAGCAGGCGGTGCGTGGAAAACAAAATATACGATATCATTTAAATCGTTCTTTTTTTTCTTTTACGCTATTATACAACGGCCGTGTACATGAAATGTGAATCGCAATTTATCGTAGGTCTACTGCGTAGTGATTTAACAAATTGCAATACGTGATTCTTATCGTACGTCGTTCTTAAAAAAAAATATATTTTACCGGTATATAAAATATACAACATTTACAAACTCTAATGAAATATGGAGAAACACATATTTGATATGTCAGCGAATTATTTATTTATTTTTTGAAAATTTTTTTCAGCAGTCTAACTGTAGCCCAAATTGAATACGTTTTAAATGCCTGTTAAATACATCTACATATACAATTGAATATATTTCAATCAAATATATTTAAATAAATACTGAACATCTCGAAGAGAATTATTATTTAGTAAATGTTCACTTACATAATGTATTATATTTACTATACGTATACGTTATGGTATTAATGTTTATATAGTTAAAACTAATTTTATAATTATTACTTTCGTTCACAAATTAGGCATTCATAAAACAATATAAAATTCATTTAAAAAATGCGTAATTTATTTATTTATTTTTGTTTGTCTCTATTTTATTTAAAATGTCATTATTCTATACAGGCCAATGTGTGAATCATATTGTTCATTGCACAAACGTTTAACTTTTTATTGGTACCCAGTCACGTAGATAGTAATAATAATATCAAATCAATTTATTGCCCGCGGACGCAGTTTATTATTGAAGGGAATGTCTGAAAATTGTTATTTTTCGATAATGTTCGTTATACACTTATACTATATCCATATTTTAAAGTCTGTTTAAAATAATTATGTAGACGACGATTTTCATTAAAATGTTTAGTACCTAAAGTTCAATTTCAACACTAATTTCAATATCACATTATCAATATTACGTGTTATTGACACGTTTCCAAAAGTTTTCGAAAGTCGTGTTTAATGATCGCCATCATTTTTCGATTAATTGTCGAATTTGTTTGCACGAGAGAAGTTTTTTAAATTGTATACCGGTTTTTCGCGTTGCGCCAGATTCCTTCGAAGGTTTGTCGTGTATGTGCGCGGATCGATAACGTATTGCCGATGATTGAACGTGTTGCTAGAATAATCCATTTCTCCTAATTGTTTTCGACAATTGTCTGTAATGACGCTAATGCGGTGTTTAGGTAGGATAAAAAAAAAACCATATTTCTTTCTAAAATTCCATTGCGACAAAGCCAACATGAACCGAAAATCCAATGGTCCTGAACTCATTTCATACTGCATTTTCGCTGGTCCTAGAACTGGAAACGTGCTTGCGACTATACACCTATGGATTTATTATTTTTGAACAGTTAAAATTTGTTCGATTTTATTGTGCGAATGCTAACGTAAGCAGATATAAGATAGACCAGTAACGACATTAAATCACACAAAATAATCATGCAATATTAGATATTATTATTCTCAACACTCGTATTTCGTACACTTATTGATCCCACCGGGGTTTTGGTTCTTACGTCGCGCGTACGTAGTGGAACTGTGGAAGGCACAGGGATGTGCGTTACGTGAATTTTCGAGAAGACCGAGCGTCTGAGCCACCGTTTAAATTATGCACATCAAATGGAGGAGCGAACGAGCAGCGCAGAAGTTGGGTCCAAGTTTTCGGCGAGATTACGCATTTTGTAAAACCGAAAAGTCCTCTGTGTGTGTGTGTGTGTGTGTGTACAGCCGTGCGCACCTCTTCGTTTCCTATTCCCGGCGTTATAACTTATTTATGCGGATTTGATTTTGATTTCATAAAGATACCCCGGAGAGGTACCTATCCCGGAAGTTTTCTCCGCAAATACATACACGTCTTGCATCCCTTTTCTGCGGCGGCCATTCCTGCTCAACGTGCTGCACTCGACTGACTCCCTCGTGTCAACTAACGGATTCTGCACATATACAGGTATTAAACAGCGTGTAAACGCGAATTTACGCAGATACTTCTAACGGAATTCCTCAAAACACGAAGTGTTTTATCGACGAAGAAACAGCGAAACACACTGTTGAAAAACAAAATATTCGTTTACAACCGCCCCCCCACCACCACCACCACCACCACCACCGGGCATTTTTTCCTCGACCGATATTTGTACGTACACATATGCGTTTCGTCCAATATATTTTTCATTTGGTTGACGAGATTTACTCTTACATTATTTTACACAACAAAATCCTTTTCGAAGTCTACGTAATAATATTTATACGTACGTGCATATCACGCGTTATTATTACCATAAAAAATCAGACAAAACGATATTTACATAAAGCAATAAACATCGTTGTTGTTTGGCTTTTAGACGTGAATTCAATAATTTTCAACATTCTTTCGAAAATCACATAATATACATACTTCCCACACAGCGTTTTGAAAACATTAATATTTTCACAATATTTGAAGAAGGTTTGGCGGAAAATATTTTGCTAAAAATATTGTTATATTATTTTGAAAATATTTGGATATCAATTATTTAATCCAAATATATGTACAATATTTGAACAGCATTGTGTGTAAAATGTTATGTTATCATTTTGCAAACAATATTTTTAGAATATTTGTATTCAAAATATTCAATTCCAATTATACTAAAAATATGTGGAAAATATTACGTATAAAATATTGTATTGCTATTTTTCAATTTTATTAATCATTTAATCTTATAGTTGGTAAGAATTTCACTATCTTCCTAATAGGTACCGTATTTACGTCTGCGAATAAAATACGTATCGAGTATATCCAATAGAAAATCTCTTTTTAACCCTTTCGACTCCTGAAACGTGTATTTATTGTTTTATTTTGTCAGAAATATCAGTGATAGATTAATTATTCAAAATTTATTTTTTAAGGCTCCGATGACAGAGAAAAAAAGTAAAGCATGTGTAAAAGCAAAGATTGGAAAAGGAATCGGACAAAAGTGTAACGTATCACCGACATTATTCAATCTGTGTATTGAGAATGCATTAAAAAAGTAAGGGAGACATGCGCGGGAGGAATAAAAATTAATGGAATGGTAGTACAAACGTGGCGGTTTGCGGACGGCATAGCAGTGATGGCGGAAATCGGGGAAGAATTAAACAACGTGTTAACAAAAATGAATGACGGCTGTAAAGAGCACAATATGAAAATTAACAAGAATTAAACCGAAACACTAATATGCAGCAAACAGGCAGTGAATTCGAACATATTAGTTGAAAATGAGAAGTTGGAAAAAGTTTATCGTAATATACGTATTTGGGAAGTAAAGTAATATATGATGGAAAAAGTGAGACCTTGTAGAGTGTACAGGATATACATATTGATGATCTTATTGATAATCTACTGGCAAAACAAAAAATAATTAATAATTAAGTGTGCAATTTTTCTCGGATATTTAATGGACGTGATATATTTTGATTTTATTTTTTTTTGACTGTCAAATACTAAAAAACATTACTGTCAATGTTAAAATATAATATATTGGGTATGACGTATAGTTTAAAGGATATGACAAAACCGTGTGTGTGAGCGGTCATCATAATTTATGACCGACAGTGAAAATAGCATATATTTTTTATGGTATTTTTTTTATCCTTATTATTTAAAAATTATTAAATTATAATATTTTTTTCGCCCCGTATTATCTATGTTGTTCACGTTCTCTTGAATTTATATTCAGTTGTGCCTCCGTGCGTCCAGATTTCTTAAAAGAAAATTACCGTAATGAGAATAAAAAAAGCGTGACTTTTTGGCGTGCATTATTTTCCATTATTTTTTTGTTGTACATTATTGAACGTGATAAATTTTCAATAAAAAATATAATCACCGTTCGAGGATTGTTCGAATTTCAAAAACTACCCGATCGACACGATAATAAGCCACTATTACACTAAATGGTGTCATAAACGTTTAATCAAACGATCTTTTGACTAGGTGGTCGACAATTAAAATCGACGTATTCGCTTAAAACACTAGAAATTTACGAGTGCGCATCGATATAATAAAAGGGCTGTAAAAAAAAAAATAAATAAAATTTAAATGAAACGACTCATTAGAGGCCCGTCAGAATAATCCGTTTCGCTCCACCGAAATCCGAAGGAGAGGTTGCAATTTGCAAACGGAATACATTATTATTGTTTCATTTACTCGTGGTACACTTACAGATTCCCCCAGAGGTCAGGGGTATTTTTTTTCCACACCAAACGAGTAGGCGCTTAATTTTTTTTTTATACCAAACGTATTGTTCATTCGCAAAGAACCATAAGGCGGGCCAATCAAAACCAAAAATAAAAATCGAAAAATTTAGTGCGGCCATAAAGTTTTGCGATCTTTGACAATGTTATTTTCGAATTTTCGACGATGTTTCACATGTCTATATAATATAAGGGTGGAACGGGACATTTTTCTGATATGGTTTATTACACTAAATAAGTACTGGAATGTTTATTGTCAAAAAATAAATAAAATAAAAATATAGTAGATACCTGTTATTTGATAAGTGTACGCGAGTGTTATAGTTTTTTTTGTACAATCAAATATTTCTTGAACTTCTACTACGCACACATTTGAATATTGCAATGACAGGCAAATTAGAATAACATGTGAAAGTGATTTCCTGTTCTCTACTTAAGAAAACTCCGGCGGAAATGACGATAATGTCCCAAAACACTTATAAGTTATACGAGAGTTTACCAGTAGTTTACATTTTTATTAAAATTGCGATATTTCCATCGAACATCAACTTTGTTCAATGAACCGAAAAGATTGACATGTCGAGGAAATTCAAGAAATAAAATCGTCGACGAACCATCTATGAACTAATAGAAATATTCCGAGCCAACGAATTTTGTCAACAACTTTGTAGAAATTTGTTTCTCGGTTGATGACCGACGTTTAATAATTGAAAAATGTGTACCTGAAATTAAAAAAAAAAACAAAAAAATGTCTTGTTTATACGATTTGTACATAACGTATATTTTCCTGTAGCCATATGTTTTATTGCTGATCTATGGCTTATAGTAAATATAAGCATTTACCAGAATACATATGTACACGGTAATCATATTCATTGGGTCAAGTATTAGAATATTACTTGAGTAGTATTTGCATGTTTCATAGCTGTATTGCAATAGCAATGTTTGAATTCAAAATTAAAGTAAAAAAATACAATAAAAACATTAGGACAATTTTCAGCGGGTATTAAACAACTAAAACACTTCATTGCGTACATCCCTGATTTCAGTAGGTATTCGTATAGTACTTCTTTATATAAGAGTTTTGTTATCATTTTTAATAATTTTGTATAATAAAAATTTAAGTAAAGTAAACAGTGAGTGTGCATAATTTGAAGGAAATGTGATTTCATAAAAAAATTGTGAACAGAATGCAATGTTTATTACACGAACGATCCCAATAATATAAGATACTGGCAAATTGTTCGAGAAGTGAAGTTAAATTCAAAAATTATTTGAAGATTCAAAAAAAAAAAATAAAAATTTAGCACCGTAATAACAATATTTATAAGCTATGGATTTTTCTACGATAAATTATATTGATATTTGTTTATAGAATTTTGCCTTTGAAGTTTATTGGGCTGAGAAATACTGTCGGGTTTAATATATAATACGTTTATATTGTCTAAGTTTGAAATTCTGATACGATTTTGGTAAAAATATATATTATGTTCGGATGACTTATCAAACGCAAGTTTCGCATCGAAATAACAGACGTTATTAAAACATTACTGGCACATAATATTACAATATAACTTTTCCTTACTTAAACATAGATTAGGGCAGATTACACAGTAGATAACACACAGTATTTCCGAGGGTAATGGATTTTAGTTATTCGAATTATAACATATTTATATAATTTTCAATATAATAGGTCTTTTTTATTGATGTGGTTGTTTAAATGTTGAATTATTGTTATCATTTTATTTAGTAATAAATAAATATTATTATTCTGAGGGATAATTGTTTAGTTTGTAATTTTAACCTGTCAACACAGCAGTGCAGAAAACTCCGTGTTTAAAAGATATAAGAGTGAAATATTATTAATATGTCCTTTAAATATTTTTTTTTAAATATACCTACCCTCCCAAATTAGGATAATAACCAGTTCTCCAAAAATAGTATTTAGCATGAAATTTACTATTAAAAATGTCTTATTTTATTATACGTAAAATTTCATTTTCCACTTGAAAAATTATATATCGATTATATATACATTTTTAAATAGAATTCAAGAGTCAAAAATGACTTATATAGGTTATTGTTATTATTATTAGTTTGCAAATCGTAAAATATGGTTATTATCGAAATTGAATGTTAAACAATTTATAGATTCAATTGAATCAAATTCAGACACAGTTGTTCCAGTTTTATCATCGTCGCATGTATGCATTTTACTTGTGTATAAATAATACAAATTTCACGAACTGTTCAAGTATATGTTATATTCTGTGTACTTGTGTTATATACATATTATATAATACGTCTTATGGGTAGAATTTCAGCTATGCGGTCCATTTTAACATGCACTCCAAATTTAAAATAATCACCGCACCTCGTGATGCTGTTGTTGTTAATAACAAGTAAGACACTATGATAATACTAATTAATAAAGTAAATGTCAAAATATAAACTAGACGCGTGTGTACGTAATACGTATACATGACAGACACTATTAATCTATTCGTTCGTCCTCGCGGAATTATCACAAAACAGATTTTCAAACCGAAATAATCAATTGTAGTAAGATATAATCGCATACGAGTATAAAATTACTCTTTATGATTTTGAAAACGAAAAACAAAATCACAAATCAGATGATAACATTATAAAAACGAACTATTTAACGGTTAGAATATTACAATAGAGCAATGCACACAAATTTGTAATAGCTGTATAGCATACTAGAGGGAAGTTTTCTGGTACATCAACTTTGATCCGTTTTTAATCCATTATATTTTATATCTTCGAGAAACAATTGTACGTATTCAAAGATTTCTAATTTTAAATTCAAAATTTTACTAAAATTTTCTTGTTGGAGTAATAGTGAGAAACGAATGAGCTGCTTTACAGAGGTATTCAAAAGCAAAAAATTAAAAATAGTTTTTTTGTAAATATTTCGGTTAATTAGAAAAGTGTTGACACCTTCACTATCCGAATATTTCGTAGAAGTAGATGATCAAAATTTGCTTATAAATTGATCAAAAATAACTTTTTTGTGAATATATCATTAATGACCTATTGAAACAAGGCGATAATCGTCGATTGTTTAGAAGATAAAAATTCCAGGGAAAAAAGAGTTAAAAGTGATTAGAAATTATATTCAAATAGGGATGCATATTTTTCAAAATTATTTAACATCCTAAAAGTTATGAAAATTCTAATACCTAATGTAGTATAAGCTTTGAATTTAAGATTTTAATTATATGCCAATAAATAATTATGTTTGAGAATAAACATTATATATATATTATAATTTTATTATTTTCAATTTTACTCAAATATCTGGATAAATAGACAGATCATTAATCTAAAATTAGATATTTTTAATTTTAACAGCCTATATATATATATACTGTATCCACACGACCTTTTTATTGAACTATATTAAGTCTTTTTTTTCAATCCTATATTACAAAACATGTTTCTGAAATATTATAGGGGTTATTTAAAATCAACAATTTTATATTTTATTTATTACAGTTTGAAAAAAACAATTTTAATCTCTGTTATATTTCCTACGTTAAAAATGGTACACTTTTTAAGCATGTTTCTCACACTACGTTCATATTAAATTGACAGTTTTAATTTATATGTATTTTTCCGATGCGTCGTTCTGGTCATGCCAGAAAATCGTTTTTTTTTTTTTTTAACAGTGTTCCAAACGATTAATACTTACACAAAGCACACAAGCGTACCTTCGTATTAATTATGTCGTACTGTCAATAAAAAGTTTCCTCGTTTCACATAAATAACTCCTACGTAATATTTTTTATTATTTTTATTATACTCACGTAATACATATTACATTAAATTATATTGGATCCTGGAACACGTGTATAGTATATACGAAAATCTGTGTATTTACATGTCATCAAAACACTTTATTTTATAGTAATTATTTTTTATGTCCAATATTAATAATAATATAGAAAAACAATGCGACATTTCCTTGTTATGTATTTTTACTTAACACTTGCATTACAGCTCTATTTTTGTTACTTTTGTATAAAATAAACATTTTCGTTAATCAAAATTAATTGGGTATTTGTTTATCGGGTTAAGAAATTGTAAATTCCGTTAACCTGTTTGTTCTGGTTATATCTGTCAGTTACCTACCACCAGAGTAAATATTATGTTATAGGTACATTTCAGCACTAATATTGAAAATCGTTATTGGGTTTCGGTTATTAAAGTGGATTTCGTGGTTTGTACTTATCTCGCTACATTCGCGGAAAAACATAAATTGTGAGTTATTCGACTGCTACCTGCCTACCATACGGTGCTGGAATATTACAAATTTCACTTAGAAACTTGTTTAGCCTTTTTACCAACGTTCGTTACTCGACCGAAAGATTTATCGATTCCGTTTGAATTATACGACAGTTCCTTCTTCCAAAAACGTTTATTTCCGTTAAATATATTTATCAATAAATATTTCGAATGTGTCATTTACAAAAAACAATCAGGGCTTATAGATTTGTGCCAATTTACATTTCTGTCCAGTCAATAAGATGCTCAGTTTTACATGAATTAATTATTATCTCTAGGATTCGACGCGTCATAAAATTTTGTGTGTTACATATTATGTTAACATTTATTAGACATTTTGACGTATAATTAGCATATAAATTTCATTTTTATAAAAACAGTCTTATTTTTTTTTTTAATGTATTACACGTAGACAAAGTAAATATTGAAAATATTAAATATAAATAGTATGTTTTGTAACATACATTCCTATTCATTTAAACACTTAGTAATGCGGAAAATCTTAACATCTGTAGTGCATTGTTATCAGTTTATAAATATTAATGAAATATCCAAGTATCTTTACTTCAATCATCTAACAGATTTTGAAAATATTACGATGATGTCCGATGTGTCTAAACCTGTATTAATTCTAATACAATGTCTTTTTCAAAAGAAATTAACCCACATAATTTCGATTATATATGATGTTTATAATTTTTGAATATACCTATGGTTCGCTCCCGATTCGACGAATCCCTATTCGCCGTCATCTCAAATTGCCGTCAAACCAGTTATTTCCAGTTCGCTGACAGTAAATGTATCAGAATATAAACCTTCTCGATTCGACGACATGTATCATAGTTTACAGTGGCGTAATCATAGGGAGGGATATAGGTGTCGAATTTTTTTTTTATTAGTGAAATGGAATTTTGAAACGAAACAATGTAAGTGTTCCCGATTAAATCTGTACAATAAAATAATCAAAATCATTACTATTATTATTATATCCGATGTACATGTATATACGTAAATATACGTCGTGTGTTGTAGACAGCGGCGTAGATACGATTTTCTTCAATGGAGAAGGGGTTGGTGGTTCAAAGGAACGTTCGACATACAAATATTTTATATATTATTTGTTGGGAAATTTTTTATGAAAGAATTCCTCATAATTGCAAAACAATGTCAACTCGCCGATTTTCGTATATTGAATATTTGTATATATATTTCAAATTACAATAGAAAAGTTATATTATTTTTAGTGCACAAAGGCACAAGTCACATGTAAATTTTCAAAAAATAAGTGTCATTGGGAATAAGTCCATGTAAACTATAAAAAAATTCTTTGTTTACTTAAAAAAATTTAATATTGCAATAATAATAATTTAAAATAATTATATTCAATATAAAACTTGAATATTTTTGTATTGTATACCTTTTATTACGTTTTTTTTTTTTTTTGTTTATTGAAAAACTATGATTTTGGACTTGAACCGGCCCTTTTTCACAAACACATAGAACCAGTGGCGTTATTTGGTGAGGGGCAGGGTGGGCATTTGCCTCCCCCTTGTTAACAGTGGGCCGGCATAATTCATGCCGATACCTATGATGTAAATATAAATAGTTCTAACCAAATCTATAGTAATGAGTAATAACAAATCGCGTGGCAAACAGTGGATTACAATTAAATTAATAATAAAATAAAAAAGTATGCAGGTTATAACCGCTATTAAAGGTGATTAAATAGTGGTTACAACTTACCGCGGTTCTGGGGTTTTTTCGATAAACGTGGTTATTGTTGAAGGCAGTGCGTAAGTTATTGACGTTACCCCTAAATTCGAAGAATATGATGTACGTTTGACAGTTGTCAGTTGACGAACCTATATCGCGTACGGTACAAACGAGTTTGTTTAACCGTTGTTCAACGCTTCAAACGTATGTTTTATGAATATATGTATGTATAAATTTGTGAGTGTTAAGTGTAAAAAATAAAAATGAAAAAATTTAAAGGTGGTGTGGCCAAGACGGCGAGAAAGGGAGAAAAAATATTGAACAAGCCGCTCAGAGCTGTTCACAAAACGTCGTTTCTAACGCGTTTAATATTATGACAAGAACTTGAATCACAGGTAATATTTACGTACTATATAGTTATTTATGGTACATTTATTATAGCCGACAAAGTAATGAATTTCCTCCTACAAAAAAAAAATATATATATCGGGCCATTCATGAATATGATAACGAAAATATCAAAATTATGTAAAATAGAAATTGTATTGAGCTAAATGTAAATATGGGCAATAGTTAAATGGGGGGCCGGTTAAATCTTTTGCATCCCCCTTTCGGAAACTGAAATGACGCCACTGCATAGAACATATAGAACATATAAAATTTAGGCAATTATTTATTATACCTACTGTATTAACAAAATGTACAGTGTGCCAGTAAGGTAAAAAAAGAAAAAAGAATCTCCGTCCTTTAAAAAAATATATTCGATGATCAACGTGTAAATGTTCGGGTTGTGATTTCATTCAAAGCTTCAAGAGTCAAAGCGTTTCGTTCCTTTCGCCCTATCGTGCTCGATAATAAGACATTTACGTTAAGAAGCACCGATTAATTTCATACCAGTAAAGAGAATATACTTTTATTTACCGTAGAGAGAGAAGGACGATGGAAAGAGAGAATCTCGTCGACTTTTCCGGCCGGAATATAATATTTCACACTAATTTTCGGGCGACTTTGCCAGCCCACAATTATTTAATATCAATTTTCACCGTCGCGCACTTACAACAGCCGCCGAGGCGCGGTGTTCATTTTTTCCTCGCATAACACGTTGTTTTTTTTTTCATTTTGTTTCTTCGCTATTTTCTTCTTCTTTTTTTTTTTTTTTATTATTACACGGCGGAAAATAATAATAAAAATCGAACTCGTCTCAAACTTTAAATCGGGTTCGACGAAGAAATTTATCATCCGCAGGCCGACAACGCGCGTGCACCGAACGACGTGTCAACATATTTTGTTTTTAATTTTCCATTTAAACTTTACACTTTGTCAGTGCACGGCGCATGCTCGGGACTCTCGACATTTTCACTTTAACGTTTATATATATATAAAATACTCTCTCTTATGGCGTTTTAACATGTACGTAGTATATGTACAAGAACGGATTGGCAGAATTTTTTGGTCCGTGAAAATTATTTAGACCAGCCCTCTATATTATAATATCTATAATATTATACATAAAAGCAAATATTACTCAAGTTTTTTAAGGCAATCTGCGGTTTAACCCCCCCCCCTCATATAAAATTTTGTTCACTGACTTTTATTAAAATAAAATGTTGACATAAATAATATAGCAAAACAATTTAATATGAGAGTTTTTTTATTGAGTAATGCACTTTTATTTTTTGACTTATCGATGATTCCTTCTGTATCAAAATAATTAAAATTAAAAATTCATGATAATTTATAGCAAAATTACAAATTGTTTGCGGCCATAGCAGACCTCAAGGATACCGGGCCACCGGGAAGTTTCCCGGTATCCCGATGGGCCAATCCGATCCTGTATATATGCGAGCGAACACGCTTACGAGAATACGTTACTATTCGAATACGGATCGCATTGATTTAACGCCGTAGAAACGAGTCCGTTTAATAGATTTTATTGAAGAAAAAAAAAACGCAAACGAACAACACGAACAAAAAATAAAAAAATAAAATTACACCGAAATCTTAATCTAAATGATTTAAATTAACGTTTTTACGGCACAATGGCAGTCCAGGCGATTCCGTTTATGGTCGAGTTGAAATAAAAAATACAAACAAAACTGTACAATTCAATTTCTTTCGTCGGCACCACATACTATACTGGTCGATACCGAGGATTTCGTCATTGTATTATCGTTTGTCTTTCACGTTTCCAATAATAATATTATTCTAAAACGTATACGATTTTAATCCGTCGGTTCATGTTAAGCGACGGCTAAAGAATTTTGTCGTGATTAATATTTTATATGTATTTCGATTATATTTTTCGCAAAATTTGGTATCGAATAGGAAAAAAGTATTCGCGCGACAGGTTCGATTCACCGTCATTCAGCGCAACGCAAATAATTTTTTTTTAGTGTACAATACATAAACATAATATGCGCGGAGAGATTAGTCACTGCGCATTAACGATTTATTGTTATTTATTTACTTTTTTTATATTCTATATCGTTTAATAATAATTGCGTAAACCTCAAATTAAAAATATAAAAATTGTTTTGAAAATAAAATATTACGTTTTAGATTCGATTTTTTCCTCCGACCGAAACGAACGTTTCAAACATACTAATGCATTGTCGTATACAACATATGCGATAAAATACTTATCAAAATATTTTTGGATCTCGGAAAAAAGTCATTGTTCTTTGAGAGTACTCTATAATATTCTGTAGAAATTTACATACGATCGGGACGCAGACATTTTCGATTTATATCTCCACAATAATATGCCGGCATTAGTCAATTAAAATAAAAAATAATGCGCTTATATATTTTATGAAAATGGTAGGAACACAAATAGGCATAATATACGAAAAAGATCGAATGACTTCCGACAGTGATTTTGAAAAAGAACCCGCTAAAACTGTCAACGGATCGATTAAAAAAAAAAAAAATGCTCAATATCATTCAACGTTACGCGCTCTATTATTTTATATAAAACAATAACTGTACGTTATCAAGAGTCAAATATTAGTTTTATTTTTATTTCTTTATTTAAAATTTATAATACCTATACTCGTACGACATAAATTTCTACTTGTGCCCATATAATTCAAATGTGTCTAAAATAATAATAATAATAATAATAATAATAATAATAATAATAATAATAATAATAATAATAATAATAATAATAATAATAATAATAATAATAATAATAATAATAATAATAATAATAATAATAATAATAATAATATTAATAATATACAAAATATAGCATAGTTTATTGTTATTTAGTGTAATACATATATTTGATATTTCTATTTCGGGGTACAAAGATTTTTTTTTATTTAATAATAATAATAATCTAATAATATAGCATAGTTTATTGTTATAATAGTTTATATTTAGGGGTATAATAAGATAATAATAATAATAATAATAATAATAATAATAATAATAATAATAATAATATTAATAATATACAAAATATAGCATAGTTTATTGTTATTTAGTGTAATACATATATTTGATATTTCTATTTCGGGGGCACAGAGATTTTTTTTTTTATTGATAATAATAATAATAATAAATAAATAAATAAATAAATAATTGTTGCACGCGTTTGCCGTGTCCGTTTTCATTACGACCACTATATTGTAGGTTGTCGTTTCGATTTTCCTAATCGTTTGTATTGATAATACGCGTAGTTTTCTTCACCACGGGCGCACCGTTTGCAGTGCGCACTGGCACTGATGTGACGGCCGTCAGCCAGTGCGCGTCCGCGACAAATTGGTGTGCCGACAGAATAACGAAACGACGACGACCGAATGCGCATTCAACGTTCGAGTGCGTTATACACAATATTATAATACGCGCGTGATAATGCGTGTTCTCATTTACGGGGTCGAAAATATGAATTATTGCCGGAACGGAATCGACTACCGGGGCGGCCTGTCAACTGTTGTTTTATTATTTCTTAGGTTTTTTTTTTTTTTTTTGGGGGTACGACGACGGTCTGGCGTATTAGTTGACGTTACGCGTTGCGGGCGACGGGTGTTGGCGGTGAAAGAAACGTGTGGACGTACAAATGTACTTATTTATATACGCGTATTCGTTTTGGTAAAAGAAACGCGTATAATAGTAATAATACGAGACGCGTAACGTTCAGGAAACAAACCTCCACGTGAAAAATATTCTCGTCGGCGGGGCCCGAGGACAATGATGGGATAATTTGTACGGCGCGACGTGGCCGGCGTAGGAGCACAGCGCGTTCTGCGTACAAGCGAGTGTATTATAATATTTTTACAATGTTTGCGTATACTCGCGGTGACACACAATACGGGAAAATTAGGCGTTTCATAAAATCTCACCCCCGTGCACGAAACGTTTTCGACGGCCGAGAGTTCGAACGAATTCCGCGGTGGGTTTTACGGTGGTACAGTAGGTATTCGATGGAGAGGATGCTGCACTGAAAGTGTATAAAACACATGCGATTCACCGTAACTCTGTGTAAAAACTAGTTTGCGCGAACGTAAAACACCGGGGGGCTACAATCAAAATAAAAACACCGAATTTTTTTTTTAACTGCATAGTAATAAAGAGAACTTAATCTACGTAGTAGCGTTTTTATTTTTTGCATCACTTGTTTCAATTTTCTATTATATATATTATGTAAAAAAAAAACACACACACAAATCGTAAAACTTTAACAGTCAATCACTCAATTTAAAATGATTTTATAAAAAAAAAAAAAAATGAAAAACGCTACGACATAGATTGGGTTCTCTTCTATGCGGTACGAAAATTTTATTCCGATTGTGTAGCCCCGGTGTTTTATGTTCGCCTAAAACAAGTTTTTAGCCTCTTATTCGAGACGTGTAGCATCCCCTTAATAGGTCTACTACGGAAATATAGGCATTTATTTGTTTTTTGTTTTCTTAGTGCCACAGCATATTCTAATGTATCAAGTAGGTGTCACTATAGTGCCACTCAGTGGTTAGTGGACGTGCCACACGTATGTATTACATTAGTTTATATATATATATATATATATATATATATATATATATATATATAAAGTATGGAAAATAAGAAGAAAAATTATAAAATATTAATTTTTATACGAATACGTAAAAAAAAAAAAAAATGTTTTCACACGATACTGACTTGTAATTATTTTTTATAGAATTAAAATAAAAATGAAAAAATTATAGGTTCGAAATTTTGTTTTAAAATCCGATATTTTTTTATTTCTTTTATAAAATAGTCCATCGCTGTTTAAAATAATCACTATATAGTATAGTGTAGTACATTGCAAATTATCTCATAGGAACTAGACATGAGCACGGGCTAGCGAACATCAGTTAAAGTCATAAACTAAAAAATGTACCTGTGTATGGGCACTTGGTTTATTCCCCTTAATCATATTGTGTCACCCGGTATAAATTCCTTAAAATGTGCTCTATTTCTTACAAAACTCAAAAGTCATTTAACAGCGTTCTTATAACTAGATTTATTATGGTTTTTGAATTTTTCATAAAATGCTTTATACATTTCTTTTATAAAATAGTCCATCGCTGTTTAAAATAATCACTATATAGTATAGTGTAGTACATTGCAAATTATCTCATAGGAACTAGACATGAGCACGGGCTAGCGAACATCAGTTAAAGTCATAAACTAAAAATGTACCTGTGTTTCACCCGGTATAAATTCCTTAAAATGTGCTCTATTTCAGAGAGAATTGAGGAGTCGTTAGCTGGCGTCGTCGTGGAAAGTGGTAGGGTCTCGTCAGCGACTGAGCAGTATGTTGATTGTAGATGGATGCTGAAGACCGGTGGTTCGTCGCTATCGTCAATCGTAGATGGCTTGTTGTTGTTGGTGGCTTGGTCGGTGTTTCTTCCTTTCGACTTGTAAGAGTTACAAAACGGCGTGTTCTGGTTGGTTCGTTTCGCGCTTGGCTATCTGATGGGTTTCCCGGAACGGACCAATAACATGCCGAGAAGGAAAGCTGCGTATAGCCAATGGTGGTTGTTGTTGGCTCTGAAAAAAGTATCCGTTACATCATTTAACAGCGTTCTTATAACTAGATTTATTATGGTTTTTGAATTTTTCATAAAATGCTTTATACATTTATTTTTAGATTCTGAGCGGAGAGAGAGAGAGAAAGAGAGAGAGAGATTTGATGGAAAATTACAATTGAAATTAAACATTTTTAGCTCCATAGGTTCAATTTTTAATGTAAGAAATTATATTAAAATGATGTACTGTGAGGTTAATCATAAATGATGTACTCTATATTAATATTTATATATATATATATATATTATTAATAATAAATAATATTACACCGACGAAGCTCCTCTCAAAATAGTTGCATCGAATGCAATGGTTTTGCGTATTGTTTTAAATTTATAGTAATAACAAAATTCCAAAATCTTTATCCAAGTCATTCACTTAAGTAACACCACATAACACCTCACGGCTCGCAACCTTTCTATTTTTCATAATTCTATTGGATTTTTTTTTAACGTTTTCAAATCATTTTTTTTTTTTAATTGTTATGCTATGAGTTTCTTTTATTACTTTCTATTGGAATATTGGAAAAGTTTCACCGAAACTCTATTTAAATATATAATATAATATACCTATAATTAAATAATAAATATTGAATCACATTTCTATTTTATGCATATTTTTAGGTACACGTTCAGAAATTTAAGATCAAAAGTGCTTCTTTTGTATGGGCATTTTTAAAAATTATCTAAATATTTTATTTTGTATTCGTCGAAAAAATAAAATAATTCAAAGTGCATTGTTTTAAAGCTATTATTCTGGAGTTTTTATTTCGTATATTAATTTTTTTTTTTTAACCCGAGCTCTATGTTTTATGCTTATTTTATTCATCGACTATCGCGTCTTTATTGTATTACTCGATTCGGTAAACGCGGTGTCAAATGCTGCGCACTAACCCTATGTATAATATAAACGTCACATGTATTCCATTAATCTAATAAACACCTAATATAATCCTGCCCGAAAAACAAAGCTTTTTTTTTTTCAAAAATTCTACAGTTTTTATTCGATTCGTCCGTTCATTAGACACGTTTCGCTTTTGTTAGTATTCATAAATCGACGAAAATCCGCGTAAAATCTAGCTTTTGCAAATTTAACGGAAAAATCGGGTGTCGACAATTTTTTAGCCTATTTTGTGATTAGATACCTTCTACTCACCGCATTTGTGTAATGCGCTATTTTGTACCATTCGTCGCACACCTGCAGCCACGCCATTTCCATATAGAACTACTGTTGTCATATTTTTACTGTAAAGGCAACAAATTGTCTCGTAGGAGTTTTTTTTGCAGTAAAAAACTTTCGAAATTCAAAAATAATTTATTGGTCTATTCGCTATTCTCGATTTCAGACACTTCGTTTCAGAGTTTATTGTTGGTAGGTACGACAAAACATGTAAACTCTGTGGGTATTTATAAAAGAAAAAAAACAATTACATACAAAAGAAATTGTGCCGATTAAAATATTTAATAATTATATAATATATTATAGCAATGCATTATCGAGTTATCAGGTATCTACTCCGAAATTTTATTCCATTTATACAAAAAAATATTCGTACAAATAATTTCATTGTAATCGACACGTGAGTATACCTAAATTAGATATATCATTGTTTATTCTGTACGTTCTCGAAAAATTATCACTCAAAGCGTAAAAAAATGTTTCTTTTCTACAAAGTTATGGGTATGTTTAAATTGCGGTTATGTTATGGCACACGTTTTGACGTGACGTCCTTAGATCTCGAATCCCCGCACTGCAGTCAAGACGGTGTGTTGATAATTTATCGTTATTACGTTCTATCTGTTTACCAGAAAAAAAAAATATATTAATAAAAATAAAAGCGAGGAAAACGTTATTGTATAATTTCAGTTCCCGAATCTCGCGTTTTCATAGTGCGGTCGTTGAAAACTTACTAGGACATTTGATATTTATTTTTGTAAATTGTATAAAATATTAAAGTAATTTTAATTTTTTTTTTTTTGCGATTCACACGTACATTCGTATCCGATAAGATCGAGTAGTAACCCACTCGTGTATCGTCTTGATCTTATCGGATGTGATCATAATGAACTTTAAGTAACTAACAGGGTAATTTCACGCACAGATAAATTGTTAATCACTGTACTTACGATAACGCCTCATGCGTTTGCTCGGCGTAAATAAGTTTGAAGTCACTCAATTATATTATGCGAGGGAAATAGAAAAATGAATGCGGTTTCCCACGTAGACATCCGGTCTACAGCAAATATGCATTGTAATATTATATTTAACTGAATTCGGAAACCACTTTTAAACGCTGATTATAATGTCTTCAAACCTGTTAAGTCAAAAAAACAATTACGTTCATTATTATTTTAATGTCAAAAGTATAACCGTCCATTTACAACAAGTAAGTAACACTTACTTTTACAATGATTAATAAAAAAAAAATTACCTAATTTTCGTATCCGCATTATTTAAGCTGTATAATAGGACCTGTAAGTTGTACGCGTTATTTGCAAAAAAAAAAAAGAAAAATTGATTTAAAAAAAAAATATAGGTACGTACAGATAAATATATTATGTTTCTTCTCAGATTTAATTTAAAAAATTAATCATTTACTTTTGAGTAATTTTCTTTCGCAAATATATTTAAATTATTTTTAAAATTAAAGAGAATATAACATACTTACTTACTGTGCCGCGAGGTGTGATAAATAAAAATAATTTTAATCATTTAAATTCCCTTGTAAAAAATTGTCTTGTTTACGTGTAGCTGAAAGTTCGTTTTCGTTTAAATAGGTAGCAAAAAGTTTAAAAAAAAAAAACATTAATATGTTAATCGGGGCACAGTAAAATGTTTCAAACTAACCTTACTAGAAAATCATATTACGGAAAAAATATTTAAATCACCTGCTTGTATAATTAAGAGTCAGGAGAACATATTATAATATAGGTACCTATTTACTAACCCTACTCAACAGTATTATGTGATATTTTCTCGTTTTTTTCCGGAGCTTGCATGTACCAATCAGACTAATATAATTGACATAAACTTTTTGTGTACTTATAAGTTATCGTTATAACGAAATATCCGAGTAAATATTGAGTAGAGAGCAGGGCTTGCAAACGTTATAATAACGTTTTGATTATACCGTTATAATTGCAAAATATCAATTGAAATGAATATCAAAAAACGTAACGGAAAACAATAAACACTAATTTTAAACTATCACAAATTAAAATGTATCATAAAACGAAATAAGGTATTAACGTTATATATCAAAATATCGAAAAACGAAAAATATAATTAACGTTATTTTAATATCTGTATCCAATTTACTAAGGAAAATATAAGCTTATGGTGTAGGTTTATTATAGTTCTATAATAAGGCTGGGTTCACACGGACGCGTAAAAATTATTCAAAGATACGTGTCTTAGAAGATGTCAGCTAGTCAGAAAAGTTTCTATTGGTAATATAATCAACATTTTAAGAAAAATATTCTGCATTAGAATATAATGTCAAAAATAAACCAAGGTTCTCACTGAAAAAATGTATAAAATCAAAAAATTAAGGATAAAAATTAGGACTTTTATAATCAATGAAGTTTAATGAAGTACATCACGTTTATGAGATTTGAAAACGTGCTATAGTCTATGGAATATGTATGGATTTATTTATTTGAAAAAAAAATCGATAGTAAACCAAATAACGTTAAAATACCGATAAACGTAAAACGTAATTATTATATAACGATAAAACGTTCTTTAACGTTAAACACAAATAATCCATAACGCTAAAATATACCATAATGATAAACGCAAAAGTTAAATAACGATAAAAAAACGTTAAAACGTTAAACATTTTTTTTTTTTTCAAATGAGAGCCTTGGTTCGTAGGCACACGTTTAGAGTGTAGAGAAAAGAAAAAAATACCTCGTTGCAACAGCTAATTATTATCGAACGACAAATAACGCGTGGTTTATTATTTTACCAAAATATGTTCTCAGTAAATCGTTTTATTAGTTTTTGAGCTATTGTGTAAGTAACGAAAATAAATTAAGGGACTTTTAAGTATTCTTAATATTTAACACGATATCCGTCAATAATATATTTATAGTGATATAAACGGCCAGCTGTACTTAGAAATCCCAGGGAAATAGAAGACAGATTTACAAAAGAAAAAAATTGTTTTTAAATTATTTTATTTGTAAAGTACGTTTAAAGAGTAAGAGCGCTTTTTGAATTGTAATTTATTTCAATGTACAAAGGAAAAATACACGGTAACAGTGTGTGCAAGAAAAATAAATGGGCCTCTAGGTGATTTCTCGCTCACGGGCCTCGGGTCTCTTCATATTCGCGTCCTATTTCTATATTATACAAATGAAATGTATTGAATATTTCGAATGTCCGCCGATTCGATATGACTTTTAAGCGTGCCTCTTTCAAAAATCTGATTATATCATTTAAACGCGTGTTTAGAAAACAGTCGATGGTTATATATACTGGCTGAATACATATAGAAATCAATATTTATGCGTAACCGCGTAAACGTTCGCGACGACTCAACATTGCGATTTCGAACTGTAATCCGTGATACATCTCGTCCGTAATCGATAATTCGTATATATTATTTTTTCCAAAGCTTTTTGTACAGTAAAATGCTCGACGTGATGGAGACTTCGGATATGATCGCCTACGGTTGTCCGTCCGACAGTAAACGGTGTCGCGCAGAAGCGCAAAAGAAACTCACGGTGTGGAATTCTCTGAAACGGTGTGGCCTTTGCGACAAAAGGAAACCTTTCAGGAGAGTGGTTAAGTGCACAGGTATAGAGCGTTAAATACAACGTGCGTAGAACGCGCGGTAACGTTTTCTTATTCCGCACACAGACTGCGGGTTCGTGTACCACCGCCGATGTCAGAAAAAGATGAAACGGTGCGCGGTCGAATGTGAGAAAGAAGCTTCGGAATTGTCGCTGGCCGACTCTGACGACACGGCTTATCCGTCTTCGGGTGACACGGATGACTCGAACAACGAATTTTCGGA
This sequence comes from Slavum lentiscoides, assembly GCA_032441835.1. Taxonomy (NCBI): domain Eukaryota; kingdom Metazoa; phylum Arthropoda; class Insecta; order Hemiptera; family Aphididae; genus Slavum; species Slavum lentiscoides. The sequence goes on from CM063706.1 coordinate 26,630,706, forward strand.
TTTGTCGTCTACCACCGCGGACGACTCGGAAAACGATTCTTCGGATTTGTCTTCTACCACCGCGTACGACTCGGAAGACGAATTTTCGGATTTGTCTTCTACCGCCGCGGACGATTCGGAAAACGAATCCTCGGATATATCGTCGGTCACCGCGAACGATTTGGGAGACGAATTGTCGGTCTGTTCGTTGGCCGAAGAAGCAGACGATCGCATACTCGCGGATAGGCTGTTGCACACGACTGACGAGTCGTCGAACTCGGCGCTCCCGAAGACTGGACGTCCAATAGTAAAATTCGGCGACATGTCGGCTTACACGAATTTCAGTAAAAAAAAAAAAAAATTACGTAAAAAAAATTGCTACAGAAAAGGGACGAGCCCGTTCTTGTCGATTTCGATTTGTGCAATAAAATATCTCGCTTATTGCAAAAATACAAGTAAATCCGACGATAACAGCTAAAAATTGTACGGACTACTAGCGGCAGCGGACGAGTCCCCTTCCTGCAGTAAACTGTTAATACATAATAAATGCTGTTGAGTGTCCGTTGATTGCCTGGTGGTTTAAAAAATTATATTTTGCAGTTTTACCAGTGTTCTGCGGTTTAAATGAAATTCCTACCGATATTAACGGTTTTAATTGCTACGATGATTATTATATAAATCACGTCTCGCGATGAAAAACGTCGCGGTATTTTCTTTTTCTTTTGAAAAGTCGAACAAGTCTTTATAATGTATTTTATAAAGAACACTGCATATTGAGAATAATCGTCGCCAAACGGACTTTTATTTATTAATTTAAAAAAATACAAATTTTTTTCTTCATTCCATTAGAATAATACGTAGGTTTTATCAAAATCGTGTCTATAATACATTTTACGCGTTAATCACAGTTTTTTTTTTTCGTTTCTCCTGAAAAATTAGACGTTTCTATGGCCTTTCTGCGATTAGCGATTCGTATTTACGAGCAATGACGTGATTCGAGAATAATATTGTCAATCATTTGTTTGTTTTCAGAAACTTTCAGAAGATATATGCATAAGAAGATCGATGTGACGGCAAATATCTGGAACAAATCAGCCCTTGGTGAGCATACGCCGGGTCCGTTCGATGTCCAGAGTAAATTCGGTAAGACGTCTGTCCGTGTGTGTGTAGATAAATAAAATAATTTATTATAAAATTTATATGTCGAAATTCACGCGCACGTTGTGCAGCTGTTCGCGCAGATTATGTGCAGTCGTCCAGGTTTCATTTTACGTTGACGGAGACGTGCCGAGGTGCGAGCAAAATCCTGGCTGATAGGCGTCGGGTTCTTTGGGTGACGATATACGCGAATACGACGTACGGTATTATAACGATATTTGTAATAATAAATTTAAATTGAATTATCAATTTGTTTTTTTAACATTTTTCGTTGTTAAAAATTCATATTACACGATTTACCGTTTACACAAATGAATCGGTTATTTTGAAAAGGCACATATTTCGTATTTAGTATTTATACATGTGGTATTGAAGAGAACTGAATCCAGGACATAATATAGTGCCTTTCAACAATCGATCTATAAATTGACGTGCCTAAAAACGCGTAGAGTGCGTGAGTGAGGCGTTTCCGCGACGTTTTATCACGCCGATAGCGAGCGACAATAACGATACGACGAGATGAACGCTCCGCGTTATTATCATATTATTCAGTTGTTCTTCGTCGAACATAACGGATTATTATACGGTTTGGAGTGGTGGATCGGACAACGTAGGAGGAGAAGTCGATGCTTTGCATCACAAAAATATCGGCCCCGAAATATTGGAGATCGCTGAAACGTTCGTAGCAGGGCTCGCAAACGTTATAATAACGTTTTGATTATAACGTTATTATTGCAAAATATCAATTGAAATGAATATCAAAAAACGTAAAGGAAAAAAATAAACACTAATTTTAAACTATCACAAATTAAAATGTATCATTAAACGAAATAATATGTTAACGTTATATATCAAAATATCGAAAAACGAAAAATAGAATTAACGTTATTTTAATATTTGTATCCAATTTACTACGGAAAATATAAGCTTATGGTGTAGGTTTATTATAGTTCTATAATAAGGCTGGGTTTACACGGACGCATAAAAATTATTCAAAGATACGTGTCTTAGAAGATGTCAGCTAGTCAGAAAAGTTTCTATTGGTAATATAATCAACATTTTAAGAAAAATATTCTGCATTGGAATATAATGTCAAAAATAAACCAAGGTTCTCACTGAAAAAATGTATAATATCAAAAAATTAAGGATAAAAATTAGGACTTTTATAATCAATGAAGTTTAATGAAGTACATTACGTTTATGAGATTTGAAAACGTGCTATAGTCTATGGAATATGAATGAATTTATTTATTTGGAAAAAAAATCGATATTAAACCAAATAACGTTAAAATACCGATAAACGTAAAACGTAAATATTATATAACGATAAAACTTTCTTTAACGTTAAACACAAATAATCCATAACGCTAAAATATACCATAACGATAAACGCTAAAGGTAAATAACGATAAAAAACATTAAAACGTTAAACATTTATTTTTTTTCAAATGAGAGCCCTGGTGGTAGTTTAAAATTAGTGTTTATTGTTTTTCGTTACGTTTTTTGATATTCGTTTCAATTGATATTTTGCAATTATAACGTTATAATCAAAACGTTATTATAACGTTTGCGAGCCCGGTATTAAACCAAATAATGTTAAAATACCGATAAACGTAAAACGTAAATATTATATAACGATAAAACGTTCTTTAACGTTAAACACAAATAATCCATAACGCTAAAATATACCATAATGATAAACGCAAAAGTTAAATAACGATAAAAAACGTTAAAACGTTAAACATTTTTTTTTTCAAATGAGAGCCCTGGTAGAGAGTATTCGACATTACAAATTTACTGTAATTATTGTTTTTTGTTTTTTGTAACAAAGCGTAGACATTTTTAGATCATTTAGGTGTTTAAAATTTGTAAGTGTAATGGAAAAAAAATTACAAATGTAATTGGTCCAAATGTGCAGATTAATAATTCAACATAAACAAAAATTAACGAAAAAAAAAATTATATACATAATTATAACCTAACGAAAATATAATTAAATGATTATTTCAACGAAAATAAAAAAATCGTTATAGGAAATTACCTGTTATATTAGATTTACTATGTTTCCATATGTAATATGTTATTTCAACAATCATCAAATGGAATAGTATCTAAACAATATGTAAATTGCCAACAAATATAGCAATAAACTACATGTGAATAATCTTTTTAACAACCAAAATTATTCTCAATGCTGAGGGATGTTCGAATAAAATTGTCACTGTGGTTGGATGATAATAATTCTATAGAAATTGAAGTAGATTATTCGAGATTCCGTCCATGGCAAATTAAATAAGCGATTTCATGCTGATACGAAATTAAAATCTATTAGAAAATATAGATACGTTTCAATGAAAATCTCATTTTGGCCTTAATTCGTCACAACTACTCGGAATCTGTAGTTTTAAATAATCGCTTTAAATAAGTGTCGTTTAATGACGATATAATGCCAAAATCGGATAGCGAGCCAGATATTTTTCAGAAGTAAATCATGACATGTAAAAATCTATAAAGTTGAAACACAAGAAAAAAACAAATAATAAAAAAGGGTTATAAACAATTATAAATTATAATCCTTAATATAACATCAGCAGTTTGCATCCAATTCCGAATGCAATTTTGTAAGAAATATAATTATGTTAGGTAGCTATAAAATATACAAACGACTATACGTAAACTAAAAGTAGTTTTTTCATCAAGTTACAGTTTATTTAGTATAAGATTTCTAAAAATATTTTGAAAACTCTGGTCGTTGATAAATACCAACGAAATGAGAATAACGATAAAAGAAGAAAGTGAATTATGTGAAGTGTGCAAAAAATCACTCTAACCAGGTAAAATAATAAGAAAATAATATTACCACATTGCATGAAATAATATAAAATAAAAAATTCTAATAAAAGAAAGAAAGCTGAGAGAAATTTAATACTCAAAGTAAAAGAAATTATACTTCACTGAAATGCATCCTACATACCACTTGAACTAAAAGGTTGTTATATTATTTTAAAATCAATAAAGAAAAATGAAAATTATATTAATATTACACGTCTTCCAACATTTATGTATGAAGTCTTAAGTAAAAGTATTTTCTTTTATTAATTCCATCTTTTTCTTAAAATCGATAAATGATATTGAATTCACCATTTATTATTTATTGATTTTTATATTTTATATTGATTTTAAAAGTCACAGATGGAGAATTATTTCTTAACTTGTTAATAATATGAAATTCTTAGTTAATAAAGATAGTAATATAAAAATTAACATTTTCAATTATATTTAAAAGAAACAAACGTATAAAAAAATTACTGTACTTATTTACTTAATACAATAACGTATTGAACAATCCAAAATAACATTCCGATAACGTAATACAATTTTCAATTATTTTACGTACATTTAAAATTATGAAATTATAAACTAAATGAAATAGTTTATTTTAGATATAACTACCTATTTATAAAAAGTTAATTTATTTCAATCGCATTTAAAAATGTAAGCGATAGTTAAATTATAATATAACGACAAAAATTCTAAGTTACTTTATGATATAAACAATTTATATATAAATATATACTCATTAATGCGCATTTCAACAAACATAATAATAATAATAACAATATTAATGATGTTAAGTACATACGTTTGAAACATATTATTCTGTTTGTTTAAGATAATTGTAGAAGACCTTTTATTGGGTACAAACAAAAATTAATTAAGTTTTTAATGAAAACTACAGCTAAAACGTATAACGTTTTAAAGTAAAAGTGTTTTATAAACGTTATCTCCGTGAAAAAAAATGAGCTCGTTTAAGGTAAAACTAATATTTTATGCGTGTCGTTAAAATAATACGGACCCAGAACCGTATTTAGTACGTCGAGTAAAAATAAAATAAAAATAAAAATACAATAATAACAATAATATTTTTTTGGGTTGTACGAAAATACGCATTGAACATTGCTCAAAGCCAAATAATGCAAGCATTATTCCCGAGAAATATCGTTCATATATTGGATTAGTCCGAGCTTAAATCCTGAATAGTTTTTCGCGCAGCCGAAAACCAATGTAATATTATTTTAGCGTATTGTGTAAACACGACGAGAATATTGTCTGTGCCTAATATTTATTATTTTATTAAATTGTTCAAACTCGCATCAACAAGAGTGCCGTGTGGGTGTTTTTTTTTCTGCGGAATATGTATAACTTGGAATGCTGTTTTGACAGTAACCAGACGTTTTGTTTGGCGAATGAGAGCGATTATTTTCAACTATTATAAATTGATCGAAGGATTTACATTGAATATCCAGTAAAAAAAAAAATGTCTCTCCAAATTAAATGGTTAATATTATGCTTTTATGGTGTATATCGTTTTGAAAAGCCTTTAAAATATTCAAGTAATAAATTCAAAATTTAAATTCTTAGATAATAAACGAGAAAATGAGCAACGCGATAACAGAATAGTTTATTGAAAACTAAAAGGTAGATAGGTCGTAGTGAAGACAAACACCCGTTTTCCTCCTCTAATTGCCTACACACATAGTCTTCATTGTTTTATGTGTTTTTATCGTTCATAAAATCATAAAATCATGATTTATATAACAAGTTATAAACAGTGATGTAGTCCGAAAATAATTAGTGGGTATGCGCGAAATCCTAAAAATATACTAGGTGGAAATTTGTCCCTTACACCCTCCTCCAGTATCTTAAACATATTATACGAATAAGTAATTCGCATATAATATCAATACTTAAAAATAAAATATTGACTACATTTTTATACAATTTACAATTTTAATTAAAGGCGTTCAAAATCTTATTTTTCGATTTCTTGAATAAATGCATAAGGAACAACTATCAATAAATGGTATATTTTCTCGTACTATTGTCCCTCGTCTCTCTCAAGTACACCGATCATGATATTTAACAAAACTATAAATCATGCTATATTGATTTATGCCATAGTTGTATAAACCTAATAAAGGTTTATGCCTTTATTATTTATTTTTTATTTAGAATAGTAAGTTTATTGCAACAAATAAATGGAGAACAATAAAGTAATAACAATATCAATGATAATAATAACAATAAAGTAATTAGTAAATACAGTATACACATATGTAATAATTATGACTAGCATAAATACTATATTGAATATAAAATTAATAAACTGCATACTCACACCACTAAGGTACAATAACCTTGTATTGGCGAGGAAGAGTGCATTTCATTTCTTCATATTTTAAAAGAAAATATTATACCTAATAAAGTAGTAAATAACATCTCCACTTTAACTATGAACTTTATTATTATTTGCACTTACATCAATACTACAGATTAATTTTATTAAGACTAAATTTTAATAATTATAATATTAATAGAGGACGTCTTTCCCGCATTTGTTGTTTCCGTTTAGCTTACAAGAAATACATCAATTCAGGGTTAATTCAGGGTAAACGCGCACGTAGATTCAAGGGATAATTTCTTGGAACATAAAATTCATTATTTATTAAAAATCATTAATTTATTGTATCGAATATAAAAATCGATTTATTACCAATTTTTCATCAACACATTATTTATGAAATATTTTTTTGACATTTATTATTAAATATCTTCCTTTGAGTGGGAAGTGGGTATACGCACATTTTCTACCGCACACCCGCGATCTCCATTTTTTTTTCATGGGTTTACGCACTTCTTAAAATTTACAAAGTGGGTATGCGGCGCATACCTACGCATACCCTCCACTACATCACTGGTTATAAAGTATTTTTATTTTAGACGAGAACAAATTTTGTGCTACTTAAAAGTATGTCTAATAAAGTGCTGGAAAATTTGAAAATTTGCCTCAAGATACATATTAAATATGCACGTTGCACAAACACTCATATGAAAACAATTAACATAAATATACCAATCATTATTCATAAATGTTTATTGATACATATAAAATATCCACGTATTTTTTCATTTAATATTTCCCGTACTGAGAAAAACACAAAATTCTCTTTATTCGTTTACGAGTACACAAAACGTTCTACGGAATGATATGTTCCAATATTAAATTATCGTACACTTTATAAGTATTCTTCGAATATTATATAATAAGTATATAAGACATAATATGTAAAGAAATATTTCCATTTTAATGTGATTTCAATACTTTAAAAAAAAAAAAATGTAATATACAATTACTTGTATTTCTCGAATCCAACCCATATAAGAACTTTATTAAGTTATTGGTTTTCATGAAAATCGATTATTTACCCGTTAAAAATGATAAAATTGAAAACTCACATCCAATATATTACAATAATAATGCTGTTCAAAAGTTTATATTTTTCATGTTTTATTGATTTGTTTTAAACGATATTGATAAAAATTAACGATATTAAAATTAATTTACCTAATATTTTAAATTTTGTTAGTAATTAAATTTAACATTTATAGGTTAATTTTTAATATTGAAGTGTTTAAGTTAACTTTATACCAGTGTACCAAAATTTAGTTAAATTTCGATTAGTATAACATGAAATACTGCAGACATTACGTAAATCATTGACAGTTTGCAGTGCAATTTAACATTAATAAAATATTATTAAGGTCTTATATAAATTATATTGTTTTTGTACTGTTAATTAGAAAATATTAACTTAACTAACTTATGTTACTATTAAAAATAAAATTACCTTATTAACTTTCGAAGTTTATGAAAGAACTATAAGTAAATCATATTGTTTTATATTTAACTTAAAGAGTTAAAAAAATACACAAACTCGCTTTACTTTAACTTCATCAACCTTACATTAGGAACGTTTTGTAACGCTTATTTTTTACTGGAATTAAATCTATCGAAATTCTATTCGCTATAATTAAAATATACACTTATACATAAACTGGTTTCCATTTAAATATAAATGAATTATAATAAATCGCTCAAACGAGTATTATTTTATTTAATAATATTATAATATTCTACGCATAATATATCATTATATTATATATGTGCCGTTTTAATTTTGAAAACCGCTCGGATGATGATGAAAAATGGAATTAAAACAACGTTTCCGAGGAAACGAGAAAACTATAGATTACTATGTGGCAACCACAGAAACAAATTAAATTTCATTTGATTATTACATTTCAATATTTCAATCCCGTAAAATTTGTTTTTATAAACATAAGGGTGACCAATATAATCCACCTTGGTGGTACCACAGAATAGATAAAATGGTACAATGTTGTTATCAAATAATTATAAATTAAAAAAGATTTAAAATAAACAGTTGAATTAAAATCAGTTATATCAGTCTTTGATAATGATCGGAAACAACAATTTTGTGGTGCATAGTGATCCACTCTTATCAATAATGCTATCTGAACAATTGGTCACACTTATTTTCATACATTTTCGGATGAAATATTTTCTTATGATATATTTTTCGGACAAAATATTTTCTACAGTATTGCTTTCGGTGTATATATTTTTCGACCTAAATGTTGTTCGGATAAAATATTTTTCGGGTTAAATATGGTTCGGACAAAATACTTTCGGATAAACTATTGTCGGCTATAATATTTTCGGATACTTTATAGCCCCTCGTATTCAATATGACGGCTTTTTGGAGTAGAATGTACGTTTATTATTATTATTATTATTATTATTATTATTATTATTATTATTATTATTATTATTATTATTATTATTATTATTATTAACTTTCCATTATATCGACAGATATGTTGTGAATTCTCCTAATCTCTTAAAAATATTGAAAAATAAATATTTAGTAGTAAGAGGAGTTCCACAGGTTAAACATATCGGTTGCTCTTTCATTGCGTCTAAGTAGTCGTTGGTGAGTCTGTTGTAACCAAGCCCTTGTCTATTTAAAGAGGTTTGTTTTTTCATCTGTATGATGGTATAGGCGACGGAAATATTTTTGTTTTAATAGTGTTCGGTAATAATTTTGTATTTCGATTACGCCATTTTCACCGTGAAAACTTGTTTTATTTAACGTTATATAGATATTTGCATATTTTTTAGATTAAAGAAATAAACATGATTACTATGTGCGCATACAAAAAATGTATTTTTGATTTCAAATCTTTTCTTCTCGTCTCATCGAAACTTTTAAGTACTTTACGTATCGTACAATTACGTATATAATATACATAATATACGTCGTATTATTGCAATTTCTATCGCGTAAAAAAAAAGCATTTTTTTCGTCAACGTTCGATATTAAAATTACTGAAATAACCTAATCATCGGTACCGTGTTATCAAAATTTTCAAATTTTGACACTCAGTATATTATAGTATTGCAATTAAACTCTATATTGACTATATTATACATGATTTTGGGTCGGTAAAACTCTGACGTAGGCTTTTCGCAAAATCGCGTTATTCTCAGAAATATATGCAAGATTACCGTGTTTCAATAAAATTCAATATTCTTTATACCAACTATCGCAGATAATGATAATACGTCCTAATACTTCATCATATAATGAAACTACAATGGAACCGTCGGTTTTCCACTTGTCACGTCTATGAACTGAGCTATAGACAATTAATGTAATAAGAGTCCCCCATAATGCTGCATGTATATAAATATATTTATGTATATAATATGTGTATGTGTATATAATGAAGTGGAATAAATGTGTGTACATTTTTCACAACAAGCCAGTCGAATACTAATTTTGCCACGAATATTTTAAGATCTAGGAAAAACACCGAATGGGTTAGGTTACATATCAAGATAATATGGGCAACATTTTTTAAAAAATTAACAAACAATTTATAAATATAAATAAAAAAACACTTCCGCGATTTATACATTATGGATTTTCTAAAAAAAAAAGAACATAATATTATTCCAATTTTTTTTTTGTATTAAAATTAAAAATAATAAACGACTTAAAGGACATTGGGTTTAGGTATGAAATGTATGACTCTTATATAGTTCACAGCTATTTGAAATTTGAGGTGGATATTGTTCATGCTTTTAAAAAAAAAAAACTTTAATATTATTTGAGAGGAATTCCGTGTTTTGCAATTTCGTTGACCATTGACCATCTGTATATACATTACACTAACTTTTTTTCTTAATGTATTAGAGCAAAAATTATTATAGGCTATAAATAGTTTTTTTTTGTATAATAAATTATTTTTATTACAATCGTATATCTGAAATGAAGCGTTACACTTTGTGTAGTATATATATATTTTTTCATTATAAGATATTGAATTGATTCAATACGAAAAGTAACGCGAATATATAGAATCTTACGATTAGGGACTTTCGTAAAAAGACATGCTGAAAAAATTATATATTATTTGTGTTTGAGTTTGTCAAAATTTTGTTTCATTTTCTGCGTACATATTTATGTGCGTCACAAGATAACATCGTTGTATAGTGTACAAGTGTTTCAAATGTTCAGTTCGCGCGGTTTTAAACTAGAATAATTCGTTGATAAACCTTACATTGAATGTAATCAAACAACAGCAATTTGTTGTCGGGGAATATAAATGCAGTTCATCTACACCTCGAATTCGATTACAGTCGCGTTGACCGTGACAATATCGTAAAACAGCGAACACATTCGATAAGAATATTAAATATTAAAGCGATCATATTATCATTACACATCAGTTTATAGAGACGAGAGGAGGTAATTCATAATTTTTTTTTTTTCTATCCTTATTTACATTCTATCCGTGCTGCGTACTTTTTATTTTATGTTCACATTAATTTTTACATTCGCTCAATAACACGTAGACATATGTATATAATATTTTATTATTATTGTTAAAATATACGTTTACGGACGGCACTGGTTTGGTATTAATATAATAACGGTTTTATTTATATTTTATTACGCTGTGTATAAATTGCATTTTTATATTTTTAATTCACAGTGACCGTGGCCGGCCGATGTTTATCAAGATCCTCGTCATCGTCATAAGTGTCCGCTTTCCGGCTGGCGGTTCAAGTCTACGTTCATTTAACTGCTGCGCTGCGTTCGGGGAAAGTGCAATTTTTAATTTTTACTTTATATATGCATAATATGCATTTACCAACCGTTTCAATCGAATATAATATAATTAATGTAAATACGATATTCGTTTCATATAGGGTAATTTTTGCATTATCATAAAAACACACTCATATAGGCACATTAAAAAAAAAAAAAAAAAGTTTTGCGAGCTTTAAAAAGTATATCGAATATTAGTTAACGCATGTCGTTGCTTTATTGACGGTGTCTGTACACAGTATACGTGTTGAAAATATAAATTTAATCCGATTTGCTACACTTTACACGGGAAACTTTAAAAACAAAAAAAATCACCACATCAGAATAGATGCATAATGTCGTCAAAATAGATTCGGTGAATTATAATATTCTATACCGAACGACATTCTACATCGACATTCAGCCTTCTAATGAACGGTTATACATTTATACAATTTATTACCAAACGGTTGTCATACTGATTGAAATTTTAAAATTGTTGAATAATAATTCCGTACAATTGTATTTTTGCCTAAACAGCAAAAATCGAATCTGCTTCCTCGAGTTTAAAATTTAAATATCCTTTATGCATTGGTCAACGGTTGTGGAAAGGTTTGTAGTGATGGAAATTCGAGAGTACATATTATATTTAAATATTTGATACTTAGTGATTCGGTACGGAAACCTGCAACAGCGACGCATACCCGACGCTCTCGATCCTAATGCATTCCGTCGCATACGCTTAATATGGAACGCAAAGAATGCGTTAAGGAACGCAAAGAATTGTTTAAAAAGTGTCTTGAATTAATAATAATCTGCTATTGTTTCACATTTTATTGCACTCGATAACTAACATATAGTAACGAATAATGCTGTGAATTGAATATGATCAATAACCTGAATGCATTAAACGATTTTAAAATACACATTTAAGTCTCTTATTAAAATTTAAAGATTTTTAAGTTTAAAAATAATAGTGTTCTTTTCCGCTAATCAAAAAAGTATACAGCCAGTGCTCCAGCATATTTAAAAAACTGAAATAAAAATAATTATAATAGAATACATGAAATGTGTGCGATGTGCATTTAAAAAATATATATAAATGTGATAAAGTGCAATGACAAAGGGGTGAAAAGGCCGAAATGAGCAAACAAATGACGAAAAAATGAAGAATGTCAGGAAATTTAAATTACAATTAGTTACCTTAATATATTATTCCGAACTGCACATAAGAAAACCATGTGTAAATACAATAAGTGTTGAAAATATTTTATAATATTAATATGTAAGTACAATAGTAATAATATTTGCTTTAATTTCACAACCGAAATAATGGATATCATGTTCGGTTGCAGTGTGCTGAAATATAAATCATTATCCATTCTTCTATATTCTTTTCTCATTATTCTCTGTGCGGCTAGCAAAACTGTATTTTCTTGCGACTGAAACTGAACCTATAAGGACCGGTTTTAAACCGAAACCCCTAAAAATGCTGGAACCGATAACAAACCGTAACCCTAATTTTCTTTTTCCCTTACCGGAACTGAAAACGTAACCGACATTTGGAAATTTTATTGGTTCGTTTCGGTTTTTTCGCTTCCACTTAATTCAGTTTTTCTTTTAAATTTAGATATGTCTATTATTGACAAGAAATTAATTATGAGTTCAACATTATTATCATCGTATAAAAAAAAATATATTTGTATAAGATAATATTTTCAGGTTAAGAAGTAATAACTAATAATAATAATAATAAAAATGACAATAAAATAGAGAATATTCAATGAAATATTTTATTTTTGAAAAAATAAACGTACGAGTACACCTTAATATTAATATAAGATAACAAACATATGAAAACATGTTGATAAATAACTTTGATGGTCGTGAACTCGATATACAATAATAATGGAATATAAAATTATAATTTGTGTGTGTTTTAAATTGTTTGACACAAAACTATATTCAGACAATATAAAAAAGATACATTTTTTGTAGACATTTGAAATGGAATTATTATGATCATTTACTTAAAATAAAACATAGTAAAATGGTAAAATTTCACGATAAAAAAAAACCACCATATTATGTTTAGCAGTTCAATGTTATATTTTTATTGTTGGCTAAAACGATATTTGATGTTCGTAGGTATTTATGACACCTTAGTTACTAAATTAAAATTATTTATATATAATTAATAATTATAACAATATATGTTGATTTCGTGTACGTAGTATAAATGGTTACAAATTGTTTTTCCGAATTCTGTACTAAACAATTTTTACCGAATTTCTTATTCGACATCGGTTTACTTACCCAAGGCAGCTAATTTGACTTATCTACGAAGGCTACGAATTAAAATATTCTAATGTTTTTTTTTTTAGGTCTTCAATCTCTTGATTGGTTGGCCGCAGCTCTCCATGCTTCTCTGTCAAAACTCAGCTCCTTTAAGTCTCGATAATTTTTCATGTTCATGTCCTTCATAATCTGTGAAATGTATTCCAATCTTGGTCTTCCTCTTCCAGTTCTACCATCCACATATCCTTCAATAATCAATTTCAGCAGACTCTCATGACGTAAGGTATGCCCTATCATATTATCCCTTCTTTTAGTTATCATTTTCCATATTTGTCTTTTTTCCTTAATTCTTTCCAAAACCTCTTCATTTGTTATTCTGTCGCTCCATATGATCTTGAGCATCTTCCGGTAGCACCACAATTCAAATGCTTCTAATTTTTTCTTTTCAGTTGTGCTTATTGTCCATGTCTCGCATCCATATAATGTTACATTCCATACATATATTTTCAGAAAGTTTTTCTTTGTATTTATTCCACACTGTTTGTAGTTAGCAAGTGGTTTTTGTTTTGGAAAGCTCTTTTTCCTTGTGCAATCCTACTTTTTATGTCTAAACTGCTTTTACCATCATCGGTTATTATACTACCCAGATAGCAATAACTTTGCACTTGCTCAATAAGTTCATTTTTAACATTTATGTTTAATTTCTTTTTATCTAATTTACTACATGCCATAACTTTAGTTTTCCTTTTATTTAATTTCATTCCGTAATTTCCTAAAATATCTTCAGTTTTATCGAGTAGTGTTTGCAGATCTTCTTTAATGTTACGTACGTATATAATATTACGTTTAAATCTGAACGCGATTTATCATATATATATTACGTGATTCTATGTGTTTCATACATAAATATTTTACCGTATTCTGTTCTTTGAAAGTATAGTCACTTCTAAAATAATATTAAGTAAAAAAAAATATTGTAAAACCTACAATAGTATTAGCAATTAGAACATTGAATAACTAAATTATTTAAACTATAATACGTAATATTTTTTTATTTTGATACAATCAAAAATACGATTACAAACACGATACATTTCTCTACCTATTTAATAATCGCGATCATATCTTGAAATTATGAACTATTTAATAATTTATGTTTTTTCTCTCGATTTTCGGTTTAGGAATTAAACAGATATATTTTCCGCTTTCTGCCAATTTTCTGTACCGAGTAAGTATTAACTATTATTAGATGTTTTTTAATGCAATATATTTTTATAAATACGATTAATTTGTTATTAAAATAAAATGTCCGTGGATAATTTGACCGAAGAAGATGTCAAAAAGACATCTACTTCGGCTAGGAGGAAAGGGCTCGTGGCCCACGTTCCTGAATCCCCAATCACCGTTATAGGATATCCAATTTTACCGAAAATCGCTTTTTTAATTTGTTTTAAAAAACGTCGTATGTTAAAAAAAAAATTGTATTTCATTAAGTTACTTCACCCCCCCTCCTCTAGAAAAAAAATCGTATCTACGCCACTGAATAATAATATATTACCATAGAAATGTATTCATACATAATCATATTATATTTTATAACAATTACGACCACAGAATAAAACAAAACTACAACTATCACTGCAATCAATATAGCACGAATGCCCAGAAAAAGTAGTATCACGGCCAATTATTAATAGCCCTCCTTGGCTACGCCACTGCTTCCCCCCCCCTCAAATTGCACCCCTGACCAGAACCGATAAAGTAACGTTGAGGTTCCAATCCAGTGTCAGGTTTCTCTACAAGCAGAACAAGCAGGTGATTGGAGCGGCAAAATTTTATGGGCGGCAAATTTGCTATTCATAAAAAAAAATATTAACTTTCATAATATTTTAATTATTAATATTATTTAACACATTCGAGTGCTGTGGTCATCAACATAGATAATGAATTGTTTATCTCGATGGAATTGCCTCCATACCCGCGGTCAACGCGTATTATTATTCTTAGTGAAACTATTGAGTTTTACCCGCAGACACAGTGGCGTATTTTCAACTTTTTTCTGGGGGTCCAAATTTTTTTTTTGAAAATTCCAACAGGATATATTGATATAAGGTATTTCATAAAAAATACCTTTGGATTATCTTTTTTTTTTTTGGTTCTGGAAGGGGGGTCCAGTACCCCTGGACCTCCCCATCCCCATAAATACGTCACAGATATATAAAACATTTTTAATTTTCTCTGCTTTCCTTCTGCTTGTAGGCGTCAAACTGTTTAATCCGCCTCTGTTCCACCAATCCCTGGTTCTTGTCGCCGTTGGTAGATTATTTCGCGTTTCGTCGATACGGCGAGAGTAATCTCGGTGTAATCTAAAACGCCGTAAATCATATTCGAGTCGTGTTTTGTTTGACTTTGCTGTTGCCGCCGCCGCCGCCGCCGACTAGTGATCCGCGAACGGTACGTACGCACGTGTACACGTCGCCGTCGCCAGCGCAACACCTACGCGCACCAGAGCGACGCGGAGAGTTCGTATATATTATATTATTATACCGCTTTCCTATGGGGCGGTACGAGCCGGAGAAAATCTCGTACAGCATCATTTGCTACAGCCGATACAGACCGACCCGTCGTATATAAATACATATTATCGTCATTACACTGGTTTCCGTTAATGGCACGATAATAATAATTCACAACGGTAGACTACGGTTAAACTCGCACTGTATTTAATACGTATCTATTGTGTGCGTTGAATATAATATAATATTGCGAGCATAAGCGTGCGCAGACATTACTGGCAGGATAGTCATAAATGATACATTACATATTGACATTTAACATGAACAAAAAATTTTAGATAGGGTAACTTTATTTAACTGCATTTACCACAGTAAAAAATTATTTTATAAGTAATAATATAATGTAATATACCTAAATTAGTTATAATAAGTAAAAATTTAACAACAATATTTTATATATAATAAATATGGTTTGCGATAGGATTCAGTGCTTGGACAGTGGTTACTATGATAAAATAAATTAATAAAATAAAATTATGATAAATTTATTTTATCATAGCAGTTACTAACGACGATATATATTTTTTAATTTTTCCAATATTCTTATTTCTTACATTTTACCGTTTACGGGCATGTTGAAATGGTCAAACATAATATTATGTTGAGGGCGGGGGAGTTGTTCGCAGAGTAGTCAAGTGCCTACCCTGACTACCCCGTGCGCACGCTTATGATTGCGAACAGGGTCGGCCTGGCCATAGCCGCTAGGCCGCGAATGCGGCCGGAGCCCCATCTTTTTTCTTGTTTTTTTATACCAATATTTTTTAACGCTATGTCTCCACCAGTTTTGAAATTTTTGCCTTGTATTATTATAATGTATAAAAATAGTGTAAAAATTGATTTGAGAACAGAGGTCCGAACGCCGAACCGTACACGTCAAATCATGGTATTTATCCGTTGGACTATTATATAGTACGAGCTGAACAGCGGAAAAAATAAACTTATTAAAGAAACACGGTAAAATTGCCGAATTTCAAATTGCTATAACTTAAAAATTAAATCCGACCACCAAATTCTAACTTCACCATAGATTCTTTTATTAACCTGTATTAACTCTATATGGAAACAGAAAACAGTTTCTTTTATAAGTGGCCCGGAAATATCTTATTTGCCCGATAAGAATTTTAGAGTCACTCCGCCTTTGGATCTGGGACACCCTATATAATGAATTGTTTTTTATTGATATGTATTTTTTAACTTCATATTAAACCAAGGGCAGGGGGCCCCACAATAGAAAGATCCAGGGGCCTTTGTTGTGCCAGGCCGACACTGATTGCGAGCATACGCGATTGTCGCAGACTATAACGTGTGCTATGGTGTCCGTTGACTGTGCAGCGTTAACATTATTCGCCGTATAATATTATAATGCGTGTATCTCGTTATAAAATATTTATTTAAAAAAAAAAAAAATGCAATTTTTTAAAAATTTTTCTGTCAGTGACCGCTGAAAAACTTTACAAATATTTTGACGAAATTTTCCCAGACGTTTTTCTATACCGATCCGCATCGGAGTGTTTTATAGTCGTATACAGGGCCGGATCGGCCCATCGGGATACCGGGAAACTTCCCGGTGGACCGGTATCCTTGAGGGCTGCTATGGCCGCACACAATTTTTAATTTCGCTATAAATTATATCATGAATATTTAAATTTTAAATCATATTGATACAGAAGAAATCATTGATAAGTTAAAAAATAAAAGTGCATTACTCAATAAAGAAAAAAATTGTATTTTAATAAAAGTCAGTGAACAAAATTGTATATGGGGGAGGGTTGAACCGCAGATTGCATTAAAAAAATACGAGTAATATTTGCTTTTATGTATAATATTAGATATTATAATATAGAGGGCTCGTCTTGATAATTTTCCCGGGCCGAAAAATTCCGCCAATCCGTCCCTGGTCGTATAGACGTACTTTTAGATCTTGAGCGGAATCTATTGGTTTTACAAAGCTGTGTGTTTTTTTTTTTTGTTATGTCTGTAGCAAAAAAATTATACCGGACGGAGTGCTCCGATCTTTACGGTCACAGTTTGTTCCAGGCAGCAAATTGCGTCTAGTCGGTACTTTAAAGATGTCGTTTTTTTTTCGATTTTCTCGAAAGCGCCTAAAAATAAAACTAAAAAACTACAGAAAAAAAAATGTATTACTATTACTAATTATATGCTCTATACACAATCTATTATTATGTAGTATTAATAATAGGATTAGGAAGCTCCGCTCAAAATCGTTTTATCAGATGCCTTATAAACTCTAAAATCTCTATCTAAGTAGTTCACTTAAGCGACATTCACAACACCCCGCGGCTCTTTACCTTTTTTTTTTTTTTGAAAATATTACGGGCTCATATTACATACGTATTTATTATTTTTAATAATTTATGGGCCCTCCCTATAATACTGTAATCATAATAGGCGCGTGTGTACCGCCCGCGGACCTGTTTACTGAATACTTTCAATTATAAATTGTATAACAAAATTAATTTTCCACTCACATAATTTTATTGTATTTCATTAATTTTTCTACTTGGAAAATAATTTTGGAATAATCGCGTGTTTTCGGTATGGTCTGAAATAAATTATCTTACGTTCCACGGACGCTGCTATATAGAGAACAGCTTTTAATTTCAACTTGCTGGCCTGTATAAGCGTCACTTTAGCTACGTCGAATTTTCATCCGTTAGAAATTCCATCACTCGCTAATTTTGACATAAAAATATATAAAGTACAAAATTATATATTTTACTTTTAGTAGGTATGTATGTATTGCGCGTGGTGTATGAAGATGTCATTATTATTATTATTATTATTATTATTATTATTATTATTATTATTATTATTATTATTATTATTATTATTATTATTATTATTATTATTTTTACAAATCCTATTTGCATTATTTGTATCTCTTTTTGTCTCTTTTGTAGATTAAAAACACGGCCAAGTTCAAAATCGATTGGCTCGTTTGACTTCGATGCATGTGCCTAGAATCATTATTATATCCGTTGTGGAAATCATTAACAATGTTTCACAAATGAAAAACAAAAACATTTGCTTTGTGATTTATTTGTTTAAAATACTGCCTATATTGTATAATTGCTATTATCAATGCTTTTTTTTCTATACCTATTACTTATATAAAATACATAAACACATTATTTTATTAAACTTTTATTTAGTCGAATGAGCATCTTTTTCAGGAAGACGAGCTTTAGGTAATTAACTATAAAACATTTTTTATTTTACGTGAGAGAAAATATAATGTGTATTAAATACGAATAAAAAATTAGTTTCTCCGACCCGTCGCGGGTCAAATACGTCGGTCGAGTGAAAATATTTGTAGTTCGTTAAACGAAGATCATTGTGAGATAGTAATTTCATAATATGTGCAATCATTTGAGTTCTTTGGAAACCCAGATTTTGGAGAATTTCGCAAAAGAAAAAATCTTCCATATGCGTTCGTCTGACTTGCCATTCCGATTCGAACATTTACATGTTTCCTCCAAACGTCTTTTTGTCAATCACGGGCATTAAATAAATTACTAGAGTGTTTAAACGTTTAAAAAGGGTAGGAATAAATTTGAGTTTGGACTGTTATTCACATGGGCAATACATTTCACGTAAGCTTATCGAGAACAGGAAATGACAAAAACATCTTACTCATCGATCACACAAAGAAAAAAATTCTTATAAGGATATATTTCAATTAAATTTATTTTTTTTTTTGAAGGAAAACAGCCCGATCTAAGCTGCTAGTGTAGACTCATGTGGGTCAAAACTATCATACAAATATACTGGTATATACGTGTGTGTTTTTGTGCGTGTATTGTACGTACCGTGATCTCGAAAACAAAAAAACACGCCTTAAAGAATTATAAAAACCTCGTTTCATTTTTTGGCCGTATAAAAGTTTAACATAATATTTCTTGTACATAATTTTTTTCCATTTATTCAATGCGTCTTTTTTTCAGTCAGTCTTTACATACCTAAGCAATAATAATTACTGGCTTTTCTTCGACTCAAAATAAAATAATTATTGTTATTAGTTGCCCAAAATTGTGCGTATAGAAAAAAAACTCTCGACCCGAAAACTGTAAGGAATGTGTTTAGGCACTCAATAATATTGTATGCGAGCAAAACGTTCGATAAAGCCAATTTATAATTATTCTAATTATTGAACTCGGCCTATTATTATTATATGGAACGAGAGATAACAATAATATTATTCGTTTATGACAATAATAAATAAAAGCTTATCTCGTACAGCATTATTTGGCGGTTAAAATGGAACATGTTACTATAATATAGCGTCTCGCCTCATACATGTTCTATAGCTGTTGACGTTTGAATCAAATTGCAATGAACACCAGACATGTGTGACAACGCTAAATTATTATGAATACAGACACATATGATAATAAGCTAAAGCATATATTCCGAAAATTTTCATTTAAAATCGATAAAGCTCTTGAAGGACTCAAGTGCGTAATAACACACCTGTTATTTTCATCACGCAACAAAATATGTTCAGCTATATATTATTATCCGCATATAAATCGTTTTGCGCAATAAAAAATAACCCCGAACTCTAAAGTCATATTATATTTACGGTTTCACACTTTTCAGAAATTCATTGTTGTAAAATATCTCCCCTAAAGAAAAATAAAATTGAAAAATAAAACATTTATTTCCACTCTGAGAATTAAAATATAGTTAGTTTACATTTTAATATATCGGTTAGTGTAAAAAAAAAAAATGGAAAAATTCTAAGTTATTTATGAATGACTAAAAATGACTAAAAATTAATAAGATGATATAAATACCTGTGTGTGCATTTATTTTAGTACAATTAATAATTATATAGGTAATATTTTACAATTTTAGGGAATGTTTTTATTTTATTTTTAACATATTATACACATTTAAAAATGTATACAATAGATGTTTTTGAAATATTTTAAATTAACGTTACATATAAAATATATCATATGTGAAACCACAACTAATTATAATAACCATTTATCTAACATCAAATGTTCATTCTAAACAAATGACAATAACTATATAAAAAATATATGTATTTTTCAAATTCCATTACATATGTAATGCATAAGAACTATAACTGGAATTAACAAAAAAAAAAAAATCAGCGGACTTCAAATGTTATGGATACCGGTTCGATTGGATCACTCGATTGAATATTGTTAGAGAAAAATTATTTTTTTATAATTTGAAACCAACGATAAATCATTGCCATTTTATTATGAAAACAATGTACGTAGAAAACTTATCATCGTTTAATTTTATATAAACGTTAAATATATATAAATATAATTATTGCTAAATATAATAAAAATGTATATTATCGTGGAGTAGTATAGTCAGGATTGGAATGAGGGGATGCAAAGACAAAAATGAATGTACACAAATTTACAACATTATTTTTGTATTATATTTTTAAAAATAATTCAACCATGTACAAAAAAATAACAATTTTGTTAACAGATTACTCGTGTTTCCCTGTTTTATTGCAAATACCATTTTTCCATTTATTTCGCCACATAAGCGTTTCAACTTTAAGATTTATTAAGAAATTGAAACGAATATTTTTTTCATAAATTTGTTCAGCACACAACAAACAATAAATTTGATAGAAATAATTCATTCGACTGGATTAACGTGACACGTTTTAACCGTTTATCAATTCGCTTTTGTGATTGTATGTAATTATCTAAAGAAGAGGAATAAATATTGTTTTTAGATTAATTGTTTGCTTGCCCGATTAGTTTTTCTTCCACAACTGTGGACATTTTTATCCCAACAATCACTTTTGAATCAAATATAATAACTTGATTAAATACATGATTAAAATAGTTATCTGCAATAAAGTGACGAAGAAATATTTTACTTAAATTATGTGCACACGAAAAACAAGTCATACAAGCCACAACTACTTCTAAAGCAATATAAAAATAATTTTTTTATAACACTTTCATAATTTTCAACTGAATTGGAAGTTTCTGAACTTGTATTATTGCATTTCAATTGTTCTAAAGCAACAACGTTATACACATTATATAATTCTTTAAAATACATTAAAGCATCGTATTTTTCAAACCATCATCGTGTTTCGAAGAGCGTTTTAAACTATATATATTTTTTTTCTATTTGTTTCTTCGAGTTTAAAATGAACACAGTTATTTACAATTAGAGTTCATCGTTGCGTTTAGCTGAATTAGAAAATATTACAGGAATAGAATTGAATGCCTCCGTTATATTTTTGATTGAAGTCACTTTAAAAGCCTTGAAACGATTTTTCTCATTTTGGTAACCCACCATTATAAATAAGTATTCTACGTACAAAACTAATCTCGATCTTTGTCGTTCACATAAAGCTATCATCAATTTCTTTGTAAATATTCGGTTTCACAACTATAATCCGTTTAGGGGTTTTCTTTGCAATGGACAATTATAATTTTGTTTGTTTTTCGTTGTATTTTCAATGAAAACAAAATGTTTTATAACACTTTTTCTCTGATATTACGTGGTTTGTGTTTATCTGTACAGAGCCGTTCTCTTAATTTTATTTATTTAATTATTAATAATTTAACTGAAAATCGCGCGTTGGGTTTTCATTCATTATCTATTATACTTTAGCTGGTCTTTTCTAATATGCATAGCCACAGAGTACACAGGGGACAAATATCCTTCGCGGATAAATTCATGGAGGCAACATCCCCATATAAAATTATACACAAATAAATTGAAAATATTATAGGTCTTTTCTCATTCAAATTATAGGAGGCAATGGAATATATTTTAATTGTGAACTATGAAGTGATAATGATCATGGAAATAAAATAAAGGAAGTAGTTGTTTCTCAGATTATAGTACGAAACGTTCTATGATGCTCTATAATAATGTTTACATAATATAAAATAGTATATTATATTAATTTATACATAACTTTATTTGTTTTCTCAGCATTTAATAATCTAAACTGTTACACATAATCATTTAAGTTACCGTAATTAGTCCATGACTTGGAAAGGAACGAATTTCTATTTGTTAATTCCCTCTTCCCCATCATTCCCCATAGGTCTGTATCTAAATGCGCCAACAATTTCAAAAATTCAAGATTCCTTTATAAGTAACGTGTTATCAATAGAATAATATATAACGTTCACTGTATTCGCCGATTCGTTTTCAAATCGAATGTATGTCTCGGAAAATATTGGCCTTTTTCTCTGGCAATATATTTGCAAACGGCTTTACATAATATACTAGCGAAAACGTAGGCGAAACAACTATTTTCGAAAAAGTTCAAGTGCTTTTTGGGATACAGCCAGTTTGTAAATACAAAACCAAAAATCATATTTTATAGTTGCGTATATACAGAGTGGCTCAAAAGTATGTATACAGTTAGGTATATATATATTTAATCCCGAAGGTGCTCAAAATGTCCACCTTCGGCATTGATGCATTCCTGCAACCTATCCCCGACACTTTCACACACAGTGCGACACAAATTCAAGTTAGAACGAATGTCCATAAACGCATCATCGATGAAATTCTTCAACTGTCGTTCTGTGACGGGTTTCCTGGAATAAATCTTATCCTTTACTACTCCCTAGAAAAAGAAATCCATTGGGGTTGAGTCCGGGGTATTGACGGACCGCCAAAGAATAATGCGGTGGGCCGTGAGGCCTCGTCCTGTTGAAAGAACAATTCCGCAAAGTCGGGCCGTGCTTGCAGTTGTGGCATCACAACTTCGATCAACATGTCCAGATACCTGGGACTATCAACAGTTCCATCAAAAAATACATGACCCACGACACCATCGCAGGATATGCCACCCCACACTGTGACGCCTGGCCGATTCGATTGCGTAGTCATATTGACATGTGGGTTTTGATTTTTAACTGTATACCTACTTTTGGACCATACTGTATACATACATGTATGTATGTATATATATATATATCTATAGAGTCGTTTCTATTCGTCGTCGTTTGTGGAACGGTGTAGAGTTTTTGTGTTGAAAAAAAAAAGGAATATTTTTTGTACGTTTATACGGCGAAAACCGGTTTTGCGCGATAAAAATTGTCGCGCCGAGCCGGTCACTGCTAAGTCGGCATCATCGGCCCATAATATTATGTCGTAATAATATATACAGATGGAACGTATTTATTTATAGTAGTCAGCGGACGTTCACCCGTAGACACCTGCAGTGTCCAGTGTATTATTTTTCAAGGTACAATAATATTATTATTCATCTTCTGTGCAGGTCAACCCTATAGCTGGTTTTAAATTCTCCCGTGCTGCTCTCCCGTCCCCCACTTCCCGTTACCAGTTAATCTCTTTAGTTCAACGATGTTTCCTAGTCCCACGTTGGAAACCATCTGCTATACGATTATTATACGACGTTCCTCGTCCGTTGTCCTTGGCGAAGGATTAACATTGCATTACCATCAATTTTTCCTCCTATTTATCGTATAGTAAGTAATTAATTTTCGTGTGGCTGAGCATTAACGGATTAAAAGTTACTTTTATTACAATTAAGTTACTGAACTCGTTACTGTTTTTTTCAGAATTTTACGTAAAATTAACTTCAAATTAATTTTATTCGGAACTATTTAAAAAAATTAGCGACAACGTATTATAAATTATTACAGTATCGTTCATAACGTTTGGTAACATAACATAAAATATGAGACAATAGAAAATAATATAATAATAAATATATATATATATATATATATATATGATATATATTATATGATTGTGTCGCAAGTCATTTTTATGCTCGTACTTTAAATTAAAATAAGTTACATTTTTAAAATTAACATTTAACTTAACTTTACGTATATATATATATATATATATATATATATATATTAACTTAACGGGCTAAAATATTTAGTTAATTTGTCAAACATTGAATTTCCTATATATTAAAAAAAAAAAGATATAAAACGTTAATAAAATATTGTTATTATTTAACTCTATACGGATCGATTGATCCCACGGTGTAAAGCCAATGCGTGTATACAAATGGATTTGCGGCTCCATGGCAAAAACACGATCTATAATTTTGTAGACCGGTGATCTGCGTAAAGGATGTTGTTTAGGTTAGTTTTTAATAATTAAAGTTTATTATAATATTATCTTTTAAACATAATATTTACAAGAGCATTTCTTTTAACTATAATATTTAAAAATTAGTTCATTTATCACGTAATTATTTATAGTTAAAATCTAGATTTAAGTAAACTAGTCAATTCAAAAGATAATAATTTTAATATTTTTAATTTCCTACATAAAATAATGAAGTAAGTATACCAGTTTTTTTTCGAAAACAGTGAACGCCGGATACACTATTTTAAATTTTTTATACTCATTGAATTAGGAATTTATGTGTTCAATTTTTGTGAAATTATAGTATGTCACCTATGCGTGGCGATTTTCTGAATCCCCACTGTAAAACAAATTCTACGTTAAAAATTACATTTTCACTTAAAATTACGAAAAAAAGAATTAATCTGGATAAAAATTAAGAACTTAAAAATAACACTTTAGAATTATACATATAAATGTATATAATATACATATTTAAAATATTGGAAAAAATGGTATAGTTAAATGAAAAAATCTGAAAACAATAGTATTTATTTTAATTTACTTAAATGTAACATATTGTATGAAAAAAAATTAAATGAACTTGTTTACAAATGACTTTTTACTAGATAATAATTGAAGGGTCCAGAGAAAGAACAATGTATCTTCATTTTTTTGAAATTGTTCAGGAGGCTGAAAAAACTAAATTATTAAATTTCTAATGGAGATATTAAAATATTGTAAAAAGTAAATTTTAATTTTCCATACGAAGAGCTAACTATACATATATTATATAGATTTACATTTCACATAATCTTAAATACATTTTTTAACAAAAACAAAGAAAAAACTGAAGATACCAGGTTATTGTACTGAAACGAACAAATGTTGTTTTTTATGATATTAGCCTAACTAAAGGACGGATTTATCTGGTTATTGCACCAAACTGTAGACAAAGTTTCCCATTATCAGATAATGTACAAAAATGAATTTCGAAAAAATTGGAAATATCTGGTTCTTGCTCTGGACCCATCAATTTGAAAAGACCTTAACAGTGCACTAAATCAACTTTTCAAATTAACAAGTATTAGAGATTTTGCGACTTGTTAACTTATGTCCGTCCTAGGATGGTACATCTGCGGTAGCTTGTAATCCTTTTCCTTTTTTTTTTACATATAAGAAAGAAAAAGATTAATTTCTATTTCAAAATTTAAACTTTCAATCGTTAATAATCGATTTTTTTTATGAAAATAATTTTTTTAATTACAATAATTGTAATTAACAAAATCATTTTATTTTTATTATTTATATTTTGTAAAATTATTTTATCATTGTAATAATCCAATATTGGAAAAATATATTGTAAATAAACAATAAATTGAAAATAAAAGTATTTTTATGGGGTTATCAGCAATATTAAACACTTTTAGTCAGTCACGTATAAAAAATATGTAAAAAAAAAAAAAAAATTGTTGTTTATTTTTAATTGGCTAAAATTAAAAATTCTTTATTATTTTAACCGCTGGAATTCTACTGGCACGCGTGTATAATAGGAAACCTCTTTCGTTTTAATTAACGTCACAATAACCAAATATAAATTTCTGTACGATTCATTAGAATCTTTACGACACCTAAAGTTTTACTAGTAACTTAAGAAACTTCCTTGTTATTTCACACACTTAATTGTATTTAGTTAGAACTTTACTGTAATCGTAAACCTATTTTATTACCTCTATCAATGAACTCTGCATTGGTCGCATAATTTATTATCCAGTTAGATAAGTTTATTTTAATTGTGTAACGATTTATGCGAGATATTTTGTTCGTTACACAAAAACAACTCGGCTGATCAAAGAGTAAAAAAATGATTATTCTTTTGAAACTATTGTTAAAAACTATTTTATTCTCGGACGCGCGTTTTGCATTAGATTGACATTACTAATAAAAATTATCTCCTAGCCACGTTGACGATATAACGGCGTCAAGGTAGAAGTGGTTGTAAATCGGTTAGAAGTCATTTTATGGGGACATGGAATTTTTTGGAATCGATAAAATGATGGATGTACATAGATGTGGAGGGGTGAAATAAAAATAGTCGATCCTATACCCGTGCGCGATAAAGGCGTAGAAAAAGGAGAAGAATAAATAGTATTTTATCAATATATTACGTACATTATTTATTACTCTTATTTCAAAGTATTATCTCAAATTTGCGAACAATTATTATTTATATAAACTTTTGTTACTGAAAACTATTCTATAAAATACTGATTAAACACGATGGTTAATATGGAAAATACAATATTACGGTGTATCAAGGTATAATAGTTATAATATTCATGAAAATTATCGATACGATTATGGATTATGGTCGACCAACGTGCATTGACGAAATCCTATTAATATGGATTAAGTATTCGTTGTCCGAAAACTCAGTGTACATGGGTACATTTTACAATCTAGTGCCGTGAAATTGTATTAAATTTATAGTTTACCGGTTTGTATGTATAAAAAAAAAAAAAAAGATTAACCCGTAAGCACGTTAAATCGTATTAAAATACAATTATCGGAAAACGGCTTGAGATTTTATTTTATTTTAATAACCTCGTACGCTGTTATATTAAATTATAAATATTATCATAATGTTCCTGGAACACGATTTTAATTTTATACTTGTGCTTTTCAATTTTGTATATTATTAGCAAATAATATGTACTTAGTTTTATAGTTATGTGGTTAATCCGAAATTTGTTAAATTGTCTTCACGCGTGGAATCTTAAGATTAAAATAAATATCAAGTTTTTAGAACAGTATTTTTGTAATAAATCTCTTCTCCCACTCCAAACGATTTTATGAAAAATTCAAAATCATCGATTATTTACTGACAGCTTTATTATACGAAGAATGATCAAATATCCAAGCACCAATTGCAAAATATTTTCATAACAATAAATAAATAACACTATACATCGCCAAATTATTTAAAAACTTCCCGATCGCATAATACGATATGAATATTATAGCAGTCGAACTCGTAACTCTTTGGAAAGTTCTCAATGATAACGGTGCGAGAACTTCTGCTATTCAAAGTTTTATACATATTTTACTGGCCGTTTTATTTGAGTTAATAAATACTGACATAAAAAATTTCATCCATATAATTTTATGATAAATTGATCATCAATATATTTTGGACACGAACGCTTTAACGTTTTTTATTCGAGTTTTATTTGATTGCGTAGTAAAACACTATTAATTTTGATCTTCTATGCCCGTCGCCGTTTTTCCGAAAATGTTTAAATCAAGACAGTAACGACATGTGCTCACATGTACACACGTAGTTATTTTTAATATTTCAATTTAACTATGGACTACGGACGTTTTGACTTTTTTTATTCGTGTACCTTATCAAAATTTGTAGTTTATACGTCTTAACATCATTATCAAAAAATATTTTTTTTTTTTTATAAATATCCAAAATCATATGGTACTGGCACGTCGAATGTCACGATTGGATTTTTAAATAAATATAAACTGCAGCTATTTACTGTCATAATTTATGGTCCGCGATCAATGATCATATCATAAACAACGCATAAACTCCATTATAAAACGTCTTCACTGACTCCTTGATAAACGTTACACGTTTTCAAGATTATGGACACCTGTAATACGATCATATACACGTACTTGTGGCATTTATTCGGAATAAGAAAAACGTCCAACACGAAATTACAGTGCGGAATAACAATATTTTCTGGTACCTCATCGGGAGAATAATAATTTATTCAGACGAATTAGCAGGTCAACTTTGCCGATGAAAAGAAAAAAAAACAAAATTTATTTAAATACTGGTTAAAATCGGTTTCTGGGCATAATTTGTTTACAGTGGTATCATTTTAGATTTTATTTCTTAGTAATTATATCATAAAATCTACGTGATAACATTATAACAACCATGTGATTATAACGATAATAACAATCGCAATTTATAAACGTAATTAAAAAAGAAAGGTAAATGATTTATGTAATTTAAATAAAATATAAAACGATATCGGATATCCAACAGGGGCGTCATGTGGGGGGTGGCAGGGTGTGCGGTTGCGCCCCTTAATTTAAATATAGTCCCGAATGGCCTGCTTTGGTAAAGGTACTTAATGTTGGTAAAGAAGAAGTTAACAATATCTATCAAGAAGAAACAGTAGTTGTATTTCCTAAACTTAATTGAAAATTTCCGGTATCCAGTTATTTAAAATATAATAAGTTTTTTTTTATATATTTAACCTTAGGCACATTATTTATTTGTTTTCACGGGTAAAGTAATCGATTATTTATTATTTTTAAAATTTTAAAATTGTTATTATTAATTATTACTATATTTATGTCGAGTGCCATTCATGATCTATCGAAAAAGTTGAAAGCTGGATAATGCGTACCTATATATCTAATTTTATATGGCCTGGTGAAATTTCAAAGTGGCCTGCTTGAAACTTCGCACACCCGAAAAGAAAAACTGAAATGACGCCCCTGATATCCAACATCAAAACCTATTGTTTGAATTTAATTTAACGTTATTGTATAGTGTATTATAAGTTTTATTTATATCTCAGAATAGGGCATGCACCAAGAAAATTTAATTAAAATTTAAAATACAAATATAAACATAATATTATATTATTGTTTTTATCAGTTTATACTTAATAATTTTTACACTGATTTATGTATTATTTTTAACACACATATATGTATACATATAAATATGTTTATTCATTTTTAAATTATAATGTATGCATAGTTTATTTAGGAAATGCCGGTTTTAATCATAAAATTGAAATAATATGTTAGGTAATATTAGTATAATTTGCAATATTTAATTTTGAATATTTTTAACAATTAACAATGAATTTGTTTACACAACGATCTACAGGAAGTTGTGTTTCGATTTCTGTTAGTATACACATAAATGGGGCTAACAGTTTAAATACCTACTTAGTTTTAGGACACAATATAATATCCATGACATTGTTATCATTAAAGATTTTAATGGAGTACGCGTAAATCGTATGTGTATGTACCTATAAGTAAAAATCAAAATTTTTATTTATATTAAAAAACACATAACCTTAACAATTAGAAAATGTTAAAACATTTTAGAACATAAAACTATAAAAATGAAATAATGCTCGAATACTTTTCAGCATAAAACATAAAAATGACATAATGTTAAAATATTTTATCATGTCTGGCATAAAATTTCAATAGCGTTCTAATTTTTAATAACAATGAATACAATTTATTTGGCAATAACATCGGCTAATCGAAAAAAGAAATTATAAAATAAATAGACTATAATCTAAGGTTCATCGTATTTATATAAAAAAATACCCCCAATGAATCATTTAATGTTTTAGAAATTTCAAAAAATGTAAAACAATATAATTTTGTCAACTAAACATTTATTTTTTTTTTGTTTTGCAGAGAGAGAAATTGACCAGTAAACGACCCCTCAGTTGACACCACTTATTTTCCTCGATTAACTTAATTCTCCATTAAAAGAATCCAGTTATGCAATACATGTTCACCAGAGATTAAAAATAATTTTTTTTTTCTTTAATTGGTTTATAGTAACAATAGAGTTTTTTCGTGTTCATTATATCGGTTACGTCGAGACGTTTCTAATCGTCTGCAACTGCGTACCTACTCTAAGTAGTTTTAAAACAATTCATTTTATTCGTTAAACGATTATAATTAACGCGATTTGTGCACTTACATGGTTAACTCTTAGGTCGAGTCTTTGAGTTATTCCATATAGATCACCCGAAATCGTGGTTGACAATTAACATTATTTAATAATATTTTTTAAATCGTTTTACATTGACTTATCCATGTTTTTTCGCGTCCAGAAAATTGGATATTCACTAATGCTCGCGATTCATGATTATTTTTAGTATTAATGTATCATACGTCATTTCGAGCCAAATTAATATTTTAGTAGGGGATAATTAATAATTGTATACCGGCCATTGTATTGTGATACGTACATAATCATCGAGCAGATATAAATATTTAATCGACTTAAAACGAACAATGACGGCGAATAATAAAATCGTTGAAAGTTATAACGGTGGTGATTTGGAACAGATTATTATTATTATTATTATTATTATTATTATTATTTTAAGTTTGTTTAAGAGACATCAAAGTTTTTTTTTATAGTTTTATGTGTAAAAAAAAAAACGTTTTTCAAAAGTTGTATTCACGCTTTTTGTTTAACTTAAAGGTTTTTCGCGGAAAGGATTTCAAGAGAAAAAAATAAAATAAAATCAACAAAAGCTTTGGGACGAGCCGAATTATTATATATGCATTTATTTATTTTTTCTTTCGTATTATCGTGAATAGTTTTAAGTCAAGCGCGTCTCTCGTCCGTTCTGCCTCGAACGCGACGTATATACAAATATATTGTAAATATAATATTTATTTTTATACTTTCACGCTGTGCGCGCAGTTATAATCGTCACACACGCGTGCACGTATCGCGCAACCAGTTTCCGACGGGAGATTGCTGCAGCTCGCGGGTGTGTATATTATAATATAGTTTATTCCCGTTTGTAATAATACGCTTGCTGCTACAGTAGCCCATTATCTTTGTATAAACACTTTTTTATGGGACCCAAGATAATAAATAAATATATATATATATATATATATATATATATACGAAAAACGAAAATAAATAAAAAGGTATATGCGACAAGAAAAAAAAAAACGACAAAGACGGCAGTCGGGTGATGATGGTGGTGGTGGTGGTGGTGGTGGAAGGTAAAGATTAGGTTTTCGAAACTCTTTGTATGTGTACGTATGAGATACGTATAAAGCCACCGGTGTTTGTTAATATAATTTTTTTATCGAGAGGAAAAACGCGTATCATATACGCACACGGGCTTCGGTGAAATTGTGTAACATATTTCGGTGCTCGTATATATTATTTTATACTCGATTTTCTGCGGCATCTCAGGAGCGCAATGCGCGTATAAGAATATACGCATACGCCGGTGAAATTATAGCCGGGGGACATTGTATAGGTACGTCCCGTGACTCGCGCGCAATACCGCGCGGAAATCAGTGTTGATAATATTTTATTTTTGCAGTACTTTCTGTTTTTCCGTTAAACATATACAAATACGTTTTTATCGAGTTCGTTTCGAATTCTCAACGCTAAAACGGCTGTGTGCAGGCACGTTCCGCGTTCTTCCGTTAAATCAACGAGGAAATTCTCTTGTTTACACGAGAATGGCAAGCGATACGAATCGCTCGACAAATTACTTCTAAGCAGGGCTCTCAATTGAAAAAAAAAAAAATGTTTAACGTTTTAACGTTTTTTTTTTATTGTTATTTACCTTTTGCGTTTATCGTTATGGATTATTTGTGTTTAACGTTAAAGAAAGTTTTATCGTTATATAATAATTACGTTTTACGTTTATCATCGGTATTTTAACGTTATTTGGTTTAATATCGATTATTTTTTTTTCCAAATAAATAAATTCATTCATATTCCATAGACTATAGCACGTTTTCAAATCTCATAAACGTAATGTACTTCATTAAACTTCATTGATTATATAAAAGTCCTAAACATAGGCGTGCACAGGAATTTTGTATGGGGTGTGCCACGAAGGAAATTGGGCCGCTTTCCCTTATATGAGCCTAAGCAAATCTAACCTAACTCTCAACCTAAAAAAAGGATAAATTTAATGCAAAATATCAATTCATAAAAACTTATTGATTAAATGTTGTGCTTCACAACATTTAGATATATTTTTACAATATAGTATATACCTATATACCTAGTGGTTAGTAACCTACATTAGAATATTAAAAAATTTTGCTAGAGCGTCTAATTTATTTTCTCTAATTTTTATTATTTATAGCTTAAAATGTAAACAAAGTCCCCGAACGAATGAAAGTTGTACAAAAAGCCACGGGCCACGGGGTGTGCCACGACACACCCGGCACACCCTGTGCGCACGCCTATGGTCCTAAATTAAATATACTTAATTTTTTGATTTTATACATTTTTTCAGTGAGAACCTTGGTTTATTTTTTACTTTATATTCCAATGCAGAATATTTTTCTTAAAATGTTGATTATATTGCCAATAGAAACTTTTCTGACTAGCTGACGTCTTCTCAGACACGTATCTTTGAATAATTTTTACGCGTCCGTGTGAATCCAGCATTATTATAGAACTACGTTAAACCTACACCATAGGCTTATATTTTCCGTAGTAAATTGGATACAAATATTAAAATAACGGTAATTCTATTTTTCGTTTTTCGATATTTCGATATATAACGTTAATACATTATTTCGTTTAATGATATATTTTAATTTGTGATAGTTTAAAATTAGTGTTTATTGTTTTCCGTTACGTTTTTTGATATTCATTTCAATTGAGATTTTGCAATTATAACGTTATAACGTTTGCGAGCCCTGCTTCTATGGTGTTTTCGTGAAATGTCCGCATTAAAATGCGATTAAAAGGAGATCGGCTGTTTTTTTCTTTTTTCGTGCGTGTTTGCCAAGGGTGGACTGGCCAGGGTGTGCTAGTGTGCTGTAGCACATCGGGCCGGTTCAATATGGCAATATAATAGGTAATTGATTATTTCTAATAAAAAGATTGAATATCAACACAAGTTTTATTTTGTTCGTGGACCTATTATTGCGTTTTTTTTTGTTTTACACTGATTACAATTTTAGGGATATCATTTATTCACTATTGTAATCGTAATAAGGTAAATTGTGTGTTTTCAAAGATCCAAGACCAGTGGTGTGTTTATATAATCAATCGATAAATAGGTCGGTATAAAATGAGTTTGGGCCGTTTATAATTGTGGAATACTGGGCCGCATGCCTCCCAGTCCGCCCCCGGTGTTTGCTAACGTAACGAAAATCAAAAATTCAACACGATCCGAGTCAAAATGAAGTTTTCTTCGTATTATTATTATTATTGGTATTACACATTTTCATGACTACCGGTGAGTTCATAAATATATATATTCAGTAATGTTCCCGTCGAATTTGTTGAGGGTATACGTAGCACACGATTTTAACGATTTCAATGAAAAAGTTTAGGGTGCTAAAAAAAAAAAAAGTTTTACGTATGCCAGTTTCAGTTTGTGCAATGCAGATTACGACCTCGGTATAATGAGGGAGGAGTGTTAATATAATGACAAACAAATTTTTATTTAATTGACAAATTAAATGTATTATATGTATTTACTTAAATTCTATTTAAATATATTTATAAAAAATTGATTCTTATCCCTATTTGTTCCTGGTTAATATATATATATATATATATTATGTTAGCGTCGATTCTGTTCGATGAATGTTGATAAACAATGAACGTCGTCGTAGTGCAAAATAATTTCCATATCAAAAATATATATTATTCGGTTTTCGATAAAAACATGAATTGCCCACTATAAAAACAATAACAATTTTTTTTTTCGCAAATTCATTATGACTTGAGTGTGTACGCAGTATACCCATGATTTTGATAAAAAAAATCTTGAGAGTATACGGCGCATATGGCGAGTATACGCCCTATGGGAACATCACTGTACATATTATTTATTAATTATCGGGCGAGCGATTTTTTTTTTTTTTGTCTACGCGTAAATAGAGATTAAAAGGAAAATTATCGTATAATCCAGTGATTTCATAGATATTGCTGAACGATGTAGAAGAAAAAAAATGTAAACGAAAAATCGTTGAGGGGAAAAACGTACTTTTTCGACTTTAACTTTTACACAACGACGTATATATTTGAGACGCGTAGCTAGTTTGTTGAAAACCACCTTCACTTATTGTGGATGCAGTTTCACAATATTAACACCGTACTCGCCAACGAATTATTTTAATTGTTTTAAAAATATTATTAAAAAAAATGTGCGACATTTTGTCTCCTTATTTATCCTTATCCATCATTCACGACATCTGCCAGATTTAAAGCTTCGACTAAGTCTTGATTTTCCGTTTGAAAAACTCGACTCAATGATAAAGCTAATGTACGCACTGAATATACGTACAACATGTACTGAAATCTGAAATTCCGTGGAGCCGTGCCTCCTTGATATTTTGTGAATTAATTATTTTTTAAATTTGTATTATACGTATTGCGATTAGACATCTAACAGTCCATCATAAACGTTTTTACACAATTATTTCTGCGATACATTTAATACAAAAATACTGCTGATATATTATGAAATAACTGATAACAGAGAAAATTTGCACGCCAAAGTTGTAAATTTTACCAGAAAATACAACATAGTTTGCCCTCCCCCCCCCATAAAAACTGCCCAAGTTACGCCAATATAGCTGATAATAATAATTGAAAAGCTCCGGATGTAGTTTAAATTCGTGGTAAATGTATAACGCGGTCATGATGTCCATTATTGATCGCGATACAAATCATATTATCAATATAATCTATATCGAATTGATAAGTATTTTAAATGAAAACGCGCCATTTTTAAATTAATTAAAATTGAATAATTAAATACTCTTTGAGTTTTACGTACACGTTATCAAATTTTTATACAACTATACGGGTGGGAGGGTGGGAGGGTTGAACCTCCAAAATCCTCCGTCCGTGCGCACTGCTCTGAATGAATAAATAATATTCATTTATGTTATTATACTATACTTACCGTTAACGTTTTTGAAATATTGTATGTACTCGTAATAGAAAAACACACACCAACCGAATGCCAACGTAATTATATATGTACTTTATGCCGATAAAATAACGTTATTTCAAAATTAACATTAAAAAACGAAAACGAAATTGAAATAATCCGATGATACACACAAATAATAATATTGTTTACCAAAAATAAATGTCGTTTTACTGTTTGCTATTTGCGGCGGTGTATATATATTTTTTTCGATAATTATTTTAATAATATTGTACGGGATGACAATGATGAATAATAATAATAATAATAATAATAATAATGATAATAATAAAAAAAGAAACATAACATTATTTTGTACCCCGTTTGTGCCGCCGCGGCCCGGTATAAAATCTATTGTCACGCATTTCGTTGCAGCCAACGATTTTAATCTCTAGCGCGCAAATTGCTGTAATTTATTTCCGATAAAATCAATCAACACGTAAACACATTTACACATAAATGTATTTATGTAATAATAATAATAATAAAAAAAAAAAACATAATAAATATAAAAAACATGACATTTTCTACGGACGAATATATCCGCCGTATAATAACTTAATGTCAAACAACCATTGGCGTAGCGTATTATTATTATTTCTGGTTAAATATATTATTCCGAACGGCGGCGGCGTCGGATTAAATAAAACGTTTATTATTAGTATTATTATTTTTTGTGTTTGTGTACAGAACGAGAGCAGTGAAATATTCGGGAAGAAACGGCCGTAGGTATTTTATGTTTCGCGTGTAAAAAGACAACTGTAACATTGCAAATAGCAGTAAATCGTTTGTTTTTCACGCGAACGCGAGAAATTATTATATTTTTCTTTTTTTCCCTGTAAGTTTTCAAATAACTCTCGCGCAAAACTTTCTATGCCTGGACGTTCGCCGCAGAGGCGGTTAAAAAAATTATTTTATTTTTTTTACTTTTCGTAATAATATACAATAGTATACACACATTTTTTGACGTGTTTTAATTCGGAAAAATGCATGACTACGTGGGTGTTTGATCACACACATAAATACATTTATAATTATCTATAAAGATTGTGAGATTTTAATAATAATAATATTAACAATAATTTTTGTTGCCTCCGGTTATACAATGCACACAACATTGCGCACTTTAAATACTGTGTCCAGTTTTTCAACACGAAACCAATAAAAGTGGAAATTAACCAACTGAAGAGAAACGTTTAACACAAAAGTTTTATGTAGAAAATAGTTTTATTTCTAAAGCAATATTCGCTGGTATTATTATTATTATTGTATAATAAGTGCGCTAAATGCCCATGTGAATATTACAACGTTGTTATGAGTTATCCAAAGAATTCGATTTTAAGAGTTATAGGTATTGAAGACATTCCCGTTGATAATAAATTCGTAATCAATATTAAAAATTAATATTGTTTTATTTTACTTTTTGTAAACTCGTCCAATATATTAACATCGTTTTTAATATAAATTATAGTATTGTTTGAAATACGATTAATATCGTATAATTTTAATGTTATGCGTTTAATAAAAATGCTAATGTTTTTTAACAGTACCCATATACTCACGTTTTACATAGTTAAAATTATCAAAATTATTCAATAATTTTACTTCGTTTAATTGGGCACAGGATTATATGCTTTAAAAACCTTAGAAATATGCACTATATAATATGTATTTATGATCATATTTCGTGTAAATGCTCTTATTTCTATTTTAAAATAGAAATTATGGAGAAACAAAAATTCGACTTTGAACAAAATGTTCTATTATTTTTATTGCTTAAAAATGTTTATGTAAAATTATATATCATTCATTTTCTATGGTATTTTCAACCAAGGCCGTATCTGGTGGGAAGGGGGATGAGGATTCATGAAGTTCGACCTCCGGAATTTCATATAAATCAATACATACAAAAATACAATAAACGACATATAAATCCGGTTAAAAATATACTAAAAAACTATCCCTTTCCCCAATGTCACGTAAAAATCATATTATTATAAAATAATAAAAAACGAACACTACAACGGTATAACACTGTTATATCAGTGAATCTTAAAACACATAACAATCGTATGATTTGGAAAATAAAATAATAATATGATAACATTACCATTTTAAGATATTATTTCAATATAATAATACGTGATTCTATCAATATTTTTCTAATACACAATATATTTTCTTCTATTTAATCAATACGGTTTTCAACGTTAATTGTCTACGTGTTATGTTTTCATACAATTTATCTTTTTACATTCATATTGATTTGATAAATTGTAAAACGTTAGAGGATTCATAAACTTTAACTGTTAAGACTTTAAAAATACACGTACTTTAACAATACACTATGTGTGTCTCTTGTCTGTTTAATTATTGAGCACGCATTTATTGTTTTTTGAATCCTCCTAATTCCGTTTATATCATCCATTTTTTACGTTACCGAACGACTCAACTGTTGATCTGTTGTCCTCGATCTCTTTTCCCGTATACCTTCCTTCACATATTTTGGTTTTCATAGTTGTATTTCATAATTCTAATTGTGTTCACGCTTCCCCTATGATATCGTACGATGCGCACAATAAATCTAATAATAATTCTAATGTAGACATTTTCTCCAATTCATTACATTTAATTCTAGCTAAATTATCACCCTAATTGCATGGTAATATATATTTTTTTCACTTTTTTGCTACGTATTTATTGCTGTACTCTGTGATCGTGGGCGTTGACATTATAATCTTTATTTTTATATATATAAAGAAACAGCGTTTGTTTGTATGTTCGCAAAAATCTCAAAAACTACTGAACCGATTTTGAAAATTCTTTCACCAGTAGAGAGTTACATTATTCCCGAGTGTCATAGGCTACATTTTGTCGCGAAAAAAATGCCTAATGTGATAGCCAATACGGAAATTTTGCGATTCTAGGCGTTAAGTAGTAACCACGGTGACAATTTAAATTGTTATTATAAAAATTTAAAATATATAATTTATAATATTAAGTGTAGATAATATAATCTCTAATTTATAATTTCTAGGCGTTAAATAGTTACCACCGTGACCGTTTAAATTGTTATTGAGTTACAAACATTTATAAATGCGAAAGTATCTCTGTCTGTTACACTTTCACGCTTAAATCACAAAATGCCAAAATCGAGACTGTCTCGCAAAACAACTGCCGCAAGATCAGCGGCTTCTAGACGACTCAACGAAAGTTTAGAAGATCGTGAATCTCGAAATTCTCAAATGAGAATAGCAGCTGCTAATAGACGTGCTAGAGAGATTTCTCCTGTTCGAGAAATGCGTCCATTACGCAGCAACTAGTCCGGTCCTCTTCTCAAAGACATCGTGAATCATCAGTTGATCATTCACGTCGACTTGATGATCAGCGTATCCGCACTATGAATTATAGACTGCATAATCCGATGTCTAAGGCTGCTTTTGAATATCAGCCGGATCAGGATTACATCAATTCTGTATGTGTCAAAATTGGTGCTGTGGATACAATGTATTTTGTCATATACGATTCACCTACGGGTAAAAACTAAAAATCTTTTGGCGAAGATTTTATTTTACATTTCATCTTTTCCATTTCCCGACACCTACACTGCACGATACGGTTTTATATTTATACGGACCGTTTGGAGCATATAAATGAAAATATTTATACGTTTGAGAGGGACGGGATGTGGGGGGGGGAATGAAAGTCGAACGCGTAGCATTGCACGGAAACGTTATTAAAAAATTAATCGACCGTTATCTCGGGGACTCGACTAGTGAACTAAACTAAAATAAACTTAACTAATGTCAAAGCGGGATCGTATCTAATCACATACGTTGTGTACACGAACCACGCCGTGTTGATTCGGTGAATTTTCTATATAGAGTCGTAACCACTGCACACTCGAGTCGTTTAAACCGCCATTGTTGACATATAAATCCTACACGAAACGAGCGTCCCGTTATTTTATTTAACAGCGGAATCGGAATTATTACTGTAATCGAACATTAGATGAACCGCGAGGGTTTCTGCGCTGTCGTCGTGTGTATATGTGGCGCCGAACGAAAGACAATATTATTATCGTTGCCGGATTCTCGTTATTATTATACAATATATAGTCCAACCCCGAATTCGTATTGGAACACTTCTATTTCACTTCTTATCAAATCGAAAAGTTCGACAACGTTATACGAGTGTATATTTCTTCAGCTATAATGTTATACTGTCGAGAGATAGAATTTTACAAAAAAAAAAAAACAGCGGACGTGTTGTAACGACGCCGTTCACAAAACTACGAGGATGCATACTTACAATTTTAGCGTTTTACATTGTTACCAGTAGTGGCGCGGTTAGTGGTATTTGAATTGCCGGCTAATACACATTTCTAAACAAAATTTCTAAAATAAAAGTGTAAATACGAATACATAATAAGGATTCACAGTGTTTTAGAGCTTACCAGAAAAAATATCAAGTCAAAGCCGTGGGCATCTGTATGTTTTAGACGATGTTCGCCACGCCACTGATTACTACCACTGATTATCACTAATTACGTACACGAAATTGCACGTCGTTTGAAAAACACTAAACATAATGTGCAATATTTTGACCCTATTTGGAGCGAGTGATTGAAAAAATAAAAAAAAATTGAAAAACTAAAACATTTTTTTTTTCTATTCTCTTTTATTTTTCTCGTCAAACAAAGGATCAATAAAAACTTTATTCCTCTTTTGTCCCGGGACTTCAAAGTCCCGTCAGTCATCTAAATGGTTGTGGCAGTCCCGTTAGGAAAGATTATTTTACACAAAACATTCACGTATTAAGACGAAATTAGTTACAATTAATTAAAAACCAACAAAACACTTTAATATAATAATTTAAACGTTAAATAATAAAACAAATGTTTCTTAAAACTTTTCTCCAGTTCGTATGGTTTTCTGCAAAATAGTTTTATAGCAAGTAAATGGACGTTTCAATGTGAACATATTGTAAACTGTCGTTCCGTACTACAAACGTCACATCCTTTCTCAATAGATTAATTTTAATTTTTGAAAACCTTTCAATATCTTCCACGTTGACTATTCGACTGGCTTCATATTCGTGTAATTTAATTAGCCAACTGAAATAATAACAAAGAAAATACGTTTCTGTAATAATATTACAAATTAATATTTTTTTTTCAATTAAATTTTGTAAAACCTCAAATGGCTAACGGGACACATAATATTCTCGGCAACAAAACGTTATGTACCTTTTTGATATGTCGACAAATAACGATTTAATACAATAATCCATAACTTACGCGGAAAAAGCTTTTCCCTGACAATACTGTATTTTTGATAAGTTTCATAGTTATTATTTCATCAACCCGGGCTGAAATATTTAGTTTTTAATGAACACATCAATGTCGAACAATTAATTTGAAAATTATATTGACAAACTGAACTGGTAAAAATGAAAATAATAAAATCGCAACGTTCAAACATATTAGTATTTGTCATATTACAAACATAGTACTTCGAAACTAATTAAACCGTTATAAAACGTAATCAATATTTTATATATTAATATTGCAGAGTAATTATTATTTATTAAAATAAATAAAAAATAAAATATTATGTGACTCGAGCCGCCATAAATTGAACCTCAATCGAAGCGATTCAAGCGTTGACTTAAAAAATACGTAATAATACAAGTAAAATACTCGTATATGATGATTTTCATTTGCAAAAGTTTTGAAGTTGTATTTGATCAAAGAGACGTTTTGAAAGTAAATTACATTTCAAAAATTATACGAACGCGTAAGTGTACAGCTGGCAGTTAGGGATACACTATCATTTTTATGCAATCCAAATATCAAAAGAAGACTATATTATTTTCCGACCACGAGTATATTATATAAATACATCAGAAATTAGATGGACGATATATTATTCTGACAACTGTTAATATGTATATAATGTTCAAAATTATGAGAAGCTTTGTATCTTTTCCAGCTATTTATTAACATGTTTCCATTTTAATTTTTTCGTATTACTTATAGGACCACAATTCTCGATTTGTAATGGGGATTCTTTGTAAACACGTCAATAATTTAAAATTAATACATTATTCTTAGCAAGGCTGTTGAAAATCAAATAATTTATTTTACTTCTTCTGTTTTCACCTTATTAGTCACATTCGAGAAATAGGAAAACATATTTGGTTTTCTGTTCACTTTGTCTATATTCACAATTGACAAACATTTTAGAATAACAGTCTGGTAATAATTTTACAGATTAATTAGTTCGTCGTTATAGATAAGTCGCTATGACAGTTTATACTCTGCAGGATAAACGAAATTAAATATATACTCGCCCGACATACGTATAATAAATTATATAGGTAAAAATATTTTAATTTTAATACTACAAATAATATGTCTATTAGTTTATATTATAAAGTTATTAAAACGAATTAAACGATATTTTAAAGCATTTTAAATCGATTTAAAAATTAATATTTAATTATAATTATACCCCATTACACACGTAAAAATTATGAATACGCCACTGATTTTATTACATTCTTTTTTCTTGTTTTTTCCAAACGCATTTCGCATGTTCGACGATTTATTATTGCTCGTTGTTTTTTGATTGACATTAATTTCTATTTGCATATACTAACTATAATTCCCATTTGACGTAAAACGTTCGATTTATCGACGCGATTTATTTATTTATTTTTTTTTATTATAATATATTTTATTATAATCACTATTCACTAGTACACGGATTTCCACGAAAATCTGTTAGTCGGATCAGCTTTGATGCTAATTATTGTAAGACGGTTTTGAAATTATAATAACTGAACGGGAGTGATGACGATATTCATACATTTAAAAAAACAAAATATTAATATTATTTATTTATTTATTTATTTATTTATTTCAGTAAACTCTGTTATTATTCACAGTAAACTTGTAAAGGGTCAAAAACATGAAATATTCCGGGAATAAAAATGTACAATTTTTGAAGAGCAAAAAATGTCGATGAATAACAGGTTAACTTTATATATTATGTATAGCGATAGTGCGGTATGATCCTTAGCGATATAATTGTTATAACAACAAACCATAATAACGATTCGATCAGCTTAAATTATAATAACAATAACAATAAAACGGCGAAAAAATATTTGTAAACAAAATAGTTTGTACTACGTAATGTCGTGTATACGCGTAAACAAATATTATATCATATACATCCGTTTCCTCTCACGAAATAAATTACTACCTCTTACTAATAAATTTTATTATATACAACGTTCTTTATTACAAATAACTAGGGTCCGGATATTGATGACATTTGAATTTTTTTTTATAGAACGTCTTAGATGATGCTTTCCTAGCTCCAAATACGATTCAATAACATACAAATCTTAAAATTAATTTTTATTTTGCATTTTTTTACCATTTTTTAATTTTTTAGCGCATTTATTGACATTTGAAGGTAATTTTTTTGTAATTTTTGATCATTTTTTAAAACTAATTTTCAATAATCAAAAGAAAAATCACGATTATTATTATTTTTTAATTTATTATCGTTATTATTTTACGTAATATTTTTTTTCGCTTGTAATTTAACATTGGTGCATACGTTTAATTTCAAAAATGTACATTATACACTGTAAAGAGTTTGGTAAGGACTGCGAATAAGGTACGTAAAATACGTCGTACAAATATAATATATTCCTTATACAATATAATTATCTCTTATTCAACTCCATATACGAGTATTTACTACCCATCAAAATAGAACAGATTTTATATTTAATGCATATATATATATATATAAATTTAAATTCATAAAATAATAACTTAAAAAAAAAAATTAGTAATTTAATTATAGTTTAAACGATTTAAAAGTTTTTGGGTTAATATTTTTTAAGACGATTTCAATTCGCTTATTGAATTTTTTTTTTTTTGAAAAATCAAGTTTATGAACAAATTAAAGTCATGTGCCCTGTCCTTCGCTGGCCCAAAGCT
This sequence comes from Slavum lentiscoides, assembly GCA_032441835.1. Classification (NCBI taxonomy): domain Eukaryota; kingdom Metazoa; phylum Arthropoda; class Insecta; order Hemiptera; family Aphididae; genus Slavum; species Slavum lentiscoides. Next base: position 26,674,612 of record CM063706.1, read on the forward strand.
ATCAGACATATATTTCACGTCACACATTTTTAAGTGTATTATTTTATTATTGAACAGAACGGGGAATCAAAATTATACGAGTTCGCATGTTGAATATCAATAAGTGAAGCAGCAGACAATCGCCGGTAGAATTGCGGGTTAATGAAAGCAAGTACGCTGAATGCCGAAAAATGCGTTACAATGAGTGAGGGGTCTTCACGACCCCCCGAACCCCCCTTCCAACCGTCCCTGACCGTCGACCAAATTTGTAAAAGTTATAACGACGCGCGCGTATATAATATGCGTATATTTTATATTGTATAATAGGTATATGTATAGGTATACTCCGTGGTTATAAAACCGCGCAAAATATGCTTTGTAAATCCGCGTATACTTTTCAATTGGTGTAAAAACACGCATGTCGCGCATTTCAGAACAACTAAAATAGTGATACAAAATCCTGTGCCCCCACTTCCTCCAAAAAAAAAAAATAAATAAATAAATTTCTGGCTACGCACAGTGCGGCCGATTACCAAAAAGGTGGCCAAAATTTAAAAATTCAAGTAATTCGCTTCAAAATGTATACTAAGGGGTTTTCGGGGTCGCTGATTACAAAATCCATTTCTGTGAGTTATTTTCATCCATTTCTTGTTCATCTTCCAGTTTTGTCTTAGTTAAACACATTTTTAATTTTGAGTTTTCCCAGTAATTTTATTAATTAAATGTACACATATTGATAACCGCATAGAATGAATGCAGTGTTTAACGACCCGACCCTTCGACCCCACTCGCCAGCAATTATTATAACTTTTCGGTTTTTCCTAATGATTTGATCTGTGTGCTTTATTTCTTTCGGTTATTATTATCTCTTGAAACGAATATTCTACTTCATTCTTGAAATAAATGCATGCAAATTCAATAGGCAGATATTGGCAGCTGCATTTTGTTTTATCCCGTAGATAATACTTTTATATATAACGTCCAGCAAAATTTAAAACAGCGATTTACGGCAATCTATTACTTTTTTCGATAACAATGGAAATTTTCATAATAAAAAATAAAAAAAACCTGCTCTTACATTTCTATTTCTAACAATCCTCCAGTTAACAATATTAACACCCAGAAATTTTTTCGTATATTTTACTATCCTTCGGATGTTGATTCCATTTTATTCCGCTTGATTTTCTATATTTGCAAAACTTCCACACGTTCGTAATGTAAACGGCAACTTACTGTTCTCTCTGTGTTTACTGTAGTGTAGCGCTCGGACGATGGTCACATTCCGACTGAGATTAAGGAGGGGATTTAGGAAAAGGACGTTACTGATGACGGACTTTGCTTCCTAGGGAATCCCTATAGCCAACCCAATGATGAAAAAACCCTAACTAAGAACTTTTTTTTTTCAACTTTTGGCCGACCGGGTGTATTGATTACGAAGTCGCGTGCCGGTGGGTTTTGATTTCGAATACCGCGCGGTTGTTTCTAAAATATATTACGTACACACGCGTTTGAGTGGTCTGTCGAAAGGTGGTGATGTTGGTGGTGTATAGGAATCGTGTGAGTGTTGTACAATGCGGCAATTCGTCATAATAACGAATACGGACGGTTCCGCAAAGGCGGCTGTTGCGAACGGATCCCCTGCTACGGACCGATCAATCTTTCTTCGGCCGACCGTGCGCTGGGAGCAGCTGCGGCGTTCGGCGTATTCAATCTGTCCAAATCAATCTGGCGTTAAGAACGTGGACGGTGCGAGAGGATGGAATTTCTTTTATATATATATATATATATAACGCGTGTAGTATCGTTTTACCGAGATCCTCCTCTCTCGAACGATGAGCAACCGGTTTGTACGCGTTACGATATTAATATAAAACATTATATATTCCGTCGTGGACCAGCGACAACAGCTGCGTGCGCTTTACGAACAGTACGAGCACTCGATCCCGCGTGCCGAGGTATACTCGGACCCGTAGTCGGATCAATTGTTCGGGGGTGCTGATGCAAACCGTATTGAAGGGCGGGTGGAGTTAGAAGAAAAAAAAAATAAAATTTTGTGCGTATTTTTTATTTAATTTTTACAATTAAAATAAAATATTCTGAATTTACGATTGAATCAGAAGCGGTTTGAACATTTTGTATTTCTTACCGGGACAGGTTAACAACCCGCGATCGCTCGCACCTTTAGAAAAAAATCTAACATTCAAGTTATTTTAAGAATAACTATAGTCGATTGAATGATAAATACTCTCCCTTCTATACTAATGCTTTGTCTATACACATAGGCGAAACTAGGGGGTGCTAGGGGGACTTTAGCACCCCCATACTCAATAGTAACACCCCCAAAGTACTCAGATTTCAATTTTGATGACATAACGAAAACAATTCAAAATGAGCCTTTTCCTAACTTGTACGAGTAATTTCAAATTTAACGCTTTGCTGACGCGCTCACTTTAAATATTGAGACGGATGTTGCAAATAACACGAAAACAGAAATACAGAATCAGTTAGATAAATACTACAGTACAAGTACAGTTTTAAAATAGTAAATTGTGTAATTCATATTCTTATTATCTAATATCAAACGTAAGTTTTTTTTGTAATTATTATACTGGATGTAAATTGTAAAAAGATATTATATTGTAATAATAATTTACAATTGTTTGCGTACTTTCTAAATGCAATATATTAGTAAATATTCAAATAAATAATAATGTTAAAGTTGTGTTATTTACGGTTTTTGAAATGTATGTTTTTGGGGTGGTGGAGGTGGTGTGGTGAGTGTTTTAGTCAGTGACGTATACATAATTTTAGCTCCCCTAAAATATAGGTCTAGTTGCACCAATGTCTGTACACAATTATGAATCAAATAATACCAAAAAACTTTGAAAAATTTGTGTAAAAATTACAGTATTTTTTTATGGTAGGCGGGACCAACAAGGACCCAAAACTATCTCACACATATAATCCAGTTTATAATGCAACAATAATCAATTGCAAAGAAATAGAATTCGTATTTCGACGAAATTAATTAAATCAATAGATTGTTAGAAAAAATCTAACACGCGAGCGATCGCGGTTTAAATAAAACCACCCATCCAACCAGGTCCGGATTGGCCCATCGGGATACCGGGAAACTTCCATGGCCGCAAACAATTTGTAATTTTGCTATAAATTATCATAAATTTTTAAATTTTAAATTATATTGGTACAGAAGGAATCATTGATAAGTTAAAAAATAAAAGTGCATTACTCAATAAAGAACTGCCATATTAAATTGTTTTGCCATATTATTTATGTGCAAATTTTATTTTAATAAATATAAAAGTCAGTGAACAAAATTGTAATTTTTAAATTTGTATATCGGGGGGTTGAACCGCAGATTGCCTTAAAAAACACGAGTAATATTCGCTTATATGTATAATATTAGATCTAATAATATAGAGGGCTGGTGTAAATAATTTTCCCGGGCCGAAAAATTCCGCCAATCCGTCCTTGCATCCAATTACCGTCGAAAAAATTATTCTCGCATCGCTCCGTTTACTGTATAACGTTCGCTAAATACGTTCATAAATTCACTCGTATACCAAATTTTAATTTATTTAACCAATTAAACGCAGTGGTAATCTTGTTACACGGTGATATGCATAACAAAAGGTGATCAAATTGTCGTATTCAATCGTTACTCGTTGATCATACGCCATCGGATCGCCATACACGGATCCGAATCATCACTTATTACGGTATACTTCTTTTTACAAATATATCGACCAATTCAAGAATCGTCGTCTTCCGTGAAATGTGCTAGGGAGCAATACGCATTTTTGCTTCTCCCCGTTGCTAATGGACTGGTTGTACTGCGTGTTCTGCAGTGGCGTAGATAAGATTTTTTTTTCTCGTGATAGGGGGAAGGGGTGGTTCAAAGGAAATTTCGAAATAAAAATATTTATAAATATTATTTTAGATTCTGGGCGGAACGAGGAATGTACTGGTTTTACACTGAAGTCTGCACTCAACAATTTTGCCAGAAAAAATTCATCGATTTTTATAGGTCATAATTTGCTTCTGGCAGCAAATCGCATCTAGCTGGTACTTAAGGCAGGTCGTTTTTGGATTTTCTCGAAAGCGCTTAACAAAAAAAACTCGAATAATACCTTGAAATTACAAGAAAACGATACAAGACGAAATCGATTATCGTTGTTTTCTCGTGATTTTGAAAATAATGGACGTATAGAAACTCAAAATATTCAACCAACACGTAACTTTATATTATATTAGGACAAAAAAATTTTTTTCAAACAATTTTGCACTATATTATATATAGCAAATATAGATTTTGAGGAATTTTTAATTCATAAAAGAAGTAATTTTTGTTTTTAAGGCTACAAAATTTAATACAATATCGGAAGTGCGTTATTTCAACTACATATTCAAAAAGAATCTTGAAAATCGTTTGTCACAATAATCAAATTTTTCGACAAAGTGCGTTATACTTTGATGAAAAATAACAATTGAAATTAAATATTTTTACCTACCTAGGTTTATTGTAAGAAATTATTTTAAAATTATGTACTGTAAGGTTGATCGGAAATTATATGTGCTGTACTATACACACTATATATACATATATTATTAATAATAAATAATATTACACCGACGAAGCTCCGTTCAGAATCGTTTTATCGAATGCAAACCTCCAAATAAACCAGGGCTCGCAAACGTTATAATAACGTTTTGATTATAACGTTATAATTGCAAAATATCAATTGAAATGAATATCGAAAAACGTAACGGAAAACAATAAACACTAATTTTAAACTATCACAAATTAAAATATATCATAAAACGAAATAAGGTATTAACGTTATATATCAAAATATCGAAAACCAAAAAATAGAATCAACGTTATTTTAATATTTGTATCCAATTTACTACAGAAAATATAAGCTTATGGTGATGGTGTAGGTTTATTATAGTTCTATAATAAGGCTGGGTTCACACTGACGCGTAAAAATTATTCAAAGATACGTGTCTTAAAAGATGTCAGCTAGTCAGAAAAGTTTTTATAGGTAATTTAATCAACATTTTAAGAAAAATATTCTGCATTGGAATATAATGTCAAAAATAAACCAAGGTTCTCACTGAAAAAATGTATAAAATCAGAAAATTAGGACTTTTACAATCAATGAAGTTTAATGAAGTACATTACGTTTATGAGATTTGAAAACGTCCTATAGTCTATGGAATATGAATGGATTTATTTATTTGGAAAAAAAAATCGATATTAAACCAAATAACGTTAAAATACTAATAAACGTAAAACGTAAATATTGTATGACGATAAAACTTTCTTTAACGTTAAACACAAATAATCTATAACGCTAAAATATACCATAATGATAAACGCAAAAGTTAAATAACGATAAAAAACGTTAAAACGTTAAACATTTTTTTTTTTCAAATGAGAGCCCTGAAATAAACAATAGCAAAACTCTGAAATCTTTATCCATATGAATTCACTTAAGCGACATCCACAACACCACGCGTCTCGCTACCTTTTATTAAATTTGTACTTATTTATTGAGTAATTTTTAATTAAAAGAATACCCACCAAATAATTAAAAAAAACTACGTCAACTCGCCGTTTGTTGTATTGTACATCAAAAACCTTTTTCCGCATTAATCGCTATTGTCTACGGTTTTTATGAAGAATACAGATTTTTCAAGAGATTATATAAATACTTGGCTCGGTTTAAAGAAAAACTTTGGGATTTTCTCGTACCTAATACTGCAAAATGTTGTCGCGTTTTCGACGAAATCGAGTAAAAACAAAAATCAATATTTCATATCGATATTATTTATGTAAAATTTTCGCATATTCACATATTTATTGCAGCGTATTGTAATGCTTAAGATTATGAAATTTGCATAATAATTATAATAATACCGTTTATAACATATATATGTATATATGCATTAAAATTCGCCGTTAGTTTCAGAAACAAACGAGACACAATAATTTCAACATTTTAAATAAGAAGAACAATTTTCTTTTCTTCTGATTTTATTGGAAGGCAGTATGAAAACGTCTTGCCACACCCTACCCGCATCTACGCCACTGTGTGTGTGTGTGTTTTCAGTGGCGTAAAGGCATATTCTTTGAAAACTTCCGAGGTTTTTTTTTTCTTCCCCCCTATAATATGTCCACGTCATAGCCGTACACGCCACGTGTGCAGAGTACGCACAATACGTAAATATCATATCAAATATCATCAAACGCTGCGCTAAACCAACATAACCGCAGACTGTTTAAATATACGCAATATTGAAACAGCTAAGGCGCACGTTTTTAATATTTTTTTTTTTTTCAATTCTAACGTTTTTATACGCTATACGCGCGCGTATATATACCTACGAAATCCGGCTGTATACTACAACGCAGTAATAATAATTTCGCTTCGAAAAAAATATATAATATTTGTTACCCGCGGTGATTATTATATTTTCTCATCTGAATTCCGTCTATTACCATCATTTATCGTTAAATAAAATTTCAAAAAAAAAAAATAATAAAAACATTTTTCGACGTTGTACAATGTACACGAATAAAAATCACATATCCGTATACACTTTTTCACTTTTATTTTATTACACGCGATATATTTGTTTTTTCCACGACGTTACATTATGATATTTATTTTATAACCGCGCGGCACTCGAAAACTGCTGCGTGATACGCGTGCTCATAATTTTATGTCGGAAACGATAGATCGCAATATAAACACGCAAATCCCGTGATACTATGAAAATACATAAATATTATATAAGTTCGAAGAATTAAGAATTATATTTGCAATATCGATATTACACGTATATAATATTATGTTTATACTCGTATAAAGTAAAACTGTAAATTATTTTTTTCATGGTAGACGTACCCAGTGGCGTATTTGAGACTTCACCTCAGGGGGGGGGGCGATGGTAAAAGAACTCCCCCCCTTCCCACCAATAAAAAAAATTATATGTAGGAATATAATTGTTGAACAAAACACATTTTATTTATTCAGATAATTTTTGATAACTATAGTGTCACCAACATTTTCATAAAAAATACTTGTAACTTATAACACAGAACAATATAATATAAAATAATATAATTTTTTTAAATCTCTCAGGGGGGCGATTGCCCCTATCGCCCCCTCAAATACGCCACTGGACGTACCGCCGACACGTCCGAACGAATCCGAAAAAAATACAAAAACAAAACGTTTGACGTCTGGTACACACGTACGTAATGAAATGTATAAATGTGCGTTAAACCAATTTTTACTTTGTCGTCCAAGCAAAAAAAAAAAAAAAAAAATGTAACGAGCCGCGGGGTGTTGTGCATATCGCTTAAGTGCTCAATTACTCGGATAAAGATTTTAGAGTTTTGTTTTTATTTTAAATTTAAAAGCAATGATAAGTCATTGCATTCGATAAAACGATTCTGAGCGGAGCTTACTTTTCTCGTAAATATAGTCTAAAGTTACATATTTGGTGAAAATTTCAGGTTCCTATCACTATTAGTTTGAAAATTACGAAGAAATGAACAGCAATCGATTAAGACGAAATTGCGTTTTTAGCGTTTTTTAGTTATATTTTTAGGTGCTTTTGAGAAAATCGAAAAATGACCTCTCTAAAGTAACAACTAGATGTGAATTGCTGCCGGAAACAAACTGTGACCGAAGAGATCGGAGCACTCCTTCTGGTCGAAAATCTGTACACAGGATAGAAAAAAAAAATAAACATCATTGTAAAAACAACGGATTCATCGCTCCGCTCAGAATCTAAAAAAATTTCTTAAAATAATTCCGTTTTTAAAACGATGGCGTACGGCGATTCGATTATACGAAAGCGGTTCGTCATAATGTTCGAATGATTTGAAACCTAAAAAATATTTCTTCACAATAATATTTACGTCTTTATATTGTATTGTATCAGTTCGTAGATGTTCGTGCGTATCAAAAAGAGCAGCTGCCCACAATATTATGTACGCTACGGGTACTCATCGTTATAATATTTGTCTTTTCTGACTGACACACAATAATAATTAATAATAATAATTAATAATAATAATAATAATAATAATAATAATATGTAAGTATATACGGTTTAATTTTCACCGAGCAAGACCGTAGCCAGCAAAAAAAAAAAATTTTTTTTTTTCGGGGGAGGTGGGGGGTGACTGAGAGTAAAAATATGAAATAAAATAAAAATAATAAACTAATAACAGAATATAAATCATTAAATTTTATTTTAAGAAAAAATTTTGGGAGGGGTCTGAACCCTTATTCCTCCCCCTTCTCACTGGCTACGGCCTTGCCACCGAGAGATCATCAATAAATCGTATAAAATATATCAAAAATAAGTGACGTATTTCAATGTTCCTCTGACCAGGTTAAGGAGAAGGGTTTTAAAATAAAACGTAGGAATTCGTCGTCTTCGCTATAAAAGATTTTGTATAATATTTTGAATTAAAATTTTAGTAATAAAGTAAACGGATACCTACCTACATAATTTAGGGTCCTTGCACTATTACAATAATATTATCGCGTGCAGTAACGACGATACCGGTAAAATTATTTTTACTAACTCAAACCGAACAATATATATATATATATATATATATATATATATATATATATATATATATATATATTTGAAGTGTTTTGAATGTTTTGCTCTGTACAAACAAATACTCTTGGGCGGACAAGAATACGTCATATACGAAGTAAAAACAAAAACCAACCCAACATATTAATCTCGGGACGTGTGTCGAAAATATAAGATGGGTTTACATTAACACTCGCATATTTGTCTCTGTGTGTGCATAATATTTACTCTATCTGTGTTCACTTCATTTTATAACACATATATTTTATACTAACGAATTTTCAGTAACGAAATTTAATAAAAAATTCAAAGACAAACGGTGGTCATTTCGATATAGAGCGTTTTTGATTTTCGTTGCGTTATCAAAAGAAGAAGAAAAAAAACAGTTCGTTGTCCTGTTCAATAGTCACTTTTACTGCGGACATTTTCGCGGTAACCAATAAATATAGATTTATCCAATATCGAAGTTTTAAAACTTAATTTATAATTAGTCGCTATTATGATAATCTCAAAAATAAAAAATAAATGCATTGTTTTGAAAACACGCAGACAGGTGAATCACATGGGTTGTACGATAAATTCAATCTTTGTGTTTTTTTCCAGCGTAGCACAAATGAAAACCTTACTCGTTCCCACTCGATAAATGTTTACACATTCATTTATTTTTCTTTCAACCCGTGTATCTGAATATTAAACATTATTAATTTTTTTTTTTTAAATTATTTCTAACGTTCAAAAATTATGTCCAATACGGTTATTTTTGTTTTTCTTTAATTCCGTGTCGTCAAAGCGGAATTTTCTTATGGATTGTAAAACGGATATAAATAAGACGGGTTTACATTTTTGTTTCGTACGTACCGAGGCATTTACTCTATGTTTGGTCACTTTGTATTCTGCGCATAATATATAATACGTCTTTATGTAACGACGCCGGGTCAACGTATATATATATATATATATATATATATATATAACAGTGTTATCGGAATTCAAATAAGTGGTTTGTAACGAGAACCCTTTGGTATATACCACCCCGTTATTACGTCGATTACTCACCCATTCCCTTCAGTGAATATTGTGCTTGATTACAAAAGAAGAACTATGTAGCCAAGAAGACGACGACGGGATAATATAATTTAAAACCAACACAACGACGACGAAGACGGTGTTCGTACTGTATAGGTTAGTAATAATAAACAGTTGTGTGCACGCTCTTGATAATGAAATACGTCAAAGTGTCATATGTTTCAGAAATATCAAACTAATTTAAATTGGGTTTACGGTAATACTGTATAGTGTCTGATGTGTTTTAGAAATATATTATATGTATAATATATATATATTTTATATGCATATTAATTACTTTATGTTAATTAACAATATACACTATATATATATATATATATATATATATAAATGTATAAATCCCGTCTGTATTATACGATATTGCGGCGTAAAAGAATCGCTGGAGAAAAATCGTATTCTATTATCTCAATATGATTATTTAGTAAAAAAACATTGTCACGTTATTTAATCTAAAAACAAATACTAAGTATATCGACGAAATGTACATTCGAGTTGCATATAAGTACATTTGCCTTTATATTCTTGAAAACGTCACTACAATAATTATTATTTTGCCGAAAATATAAATCAAACAGGTGGTACCATTTTCTTTTTAGATTTTAAAACATAGTTATAATAATTAAAAATACATTTAAAAAGTTATTTTTTTTTTTTTTATATCAAAAAATGTTATATAACCGCGGATTTTATGGATATCGGACGGAGTGCACCATTTGATTGGGTGTCGTTAGAATTGTATTATTATTTTAAAATCGAAAGCAACGATGAATTGCGTTACAATCGTCGAAAAATGATCCTGAGCGAAATTCAATTGTCACACGCACAAAATAAATAAACGATTTTTTAAACACTGTGAGCCTGAGTGTGCAATAAATTTTGAGAACTTCGATGAAAAAAAAAAGCACATTTCATCATTACGGCGGTTATTTTGACAACCGTTTCGCAATTTTTTTCGGAAATTTTATCAAAAATTGTCCGTAATTTGCTTACATCACGCTTGAGAAATCTATTCAGGAAACGGAGAAACGTGTCAAATAACATGCCAATTAGATAGAACTTTCCAACGGAAAGTGACACGTTATACGTATAACGTGTCATCGGAACACTTTTACATGAAACGTTAATCAATGTTCATGAAAGAAAACAAAATTTTTAAAAAGCGTCGTTGTGAAAAAGAATATACATATCCTTCGCTTTGCTCTGAAACAAAACAGGAATATATTTTAGAAAGCCAGTGTCGAGAAACTGTCTGAACAGGCCGTACATCTAATAAAATATACTCAAACACATTATATATAGGAGCACATGAATATTGCAAAATATGATATTTTTACCGATTGTTGGATTTCCGAGTGATATCAGAAAGGTACTATTATTATATATGAGATTAAACGCGGTTTTGAATAAAAACAATGAACAATACACTTAACAATAAAAAAAAAAAATAGATATAAGGATAAAATATAAGGATTGTAATGGGGAGAGCACAGAAAACTACTAGGATTCAAAGCGATTGTTTTGTCTGTAGAAATCACAGTATAGTATGTATATTTTTCCTTCTGTACACGTGAAAATTGTATTTCGAGTTTATAAATATTTTTTTCTCGAAAAACAACCGAGTTTCGTTCGACGATAATTATTGTATTAAAATCCACGAAGCCAATACACTATACTTGTCTACTACAATAAATACAAACAAACCGACGATTTAATTTATTCGAATTTTATTTGAACGAAACTAACATTTTTTTTTTTAAACTCAAAAATTTAAAGAACTTATGGTCGTTTTTCGTTTTGTATTTACACTTACGGTAAATTTCGAGCAATATCAATTTTTATAACTGCCAGTTTCGTAACGACTGAATTTTGTCAAAAAAAAAAAATATATAAGCAAATTTTAATGAAAACATTTTATAGTAGATAAGCATAATAATATAATAATGTTTAACTTTATTATTTTATCATTATTTCATATACGAGGTTATACATGTGAATATGTTATGTTATATATATATATACGTATATAAATATATTATATATATATATATATATATTAGGTATTTATGTGGTACACAGGAGTACAGTGTTTAGAATCAATAAAATGGACAAAAAAAAATCTTGTCGAACAATTAAATTATAATATTCATATATTATAATTTACTTTGTCCATGGATATGAATTGTAATGAGTAAATAATTATCTACTAAATTTTTGTAGACTAAACAAAGGTGCATTTATTACAAATAAATTTTAATTTATTACTATATAGTATTCGAATCCTAGTTGTAAATATTTCGTTCGGTTCGTTACACAAATTTATCGCGAACCCTTCCCCCCTTCACCGGGCCTGTGTACACCACTGATACAGTGTTCAGAGGTACATTCGACATTGAAAATTGGAAAAAATTATTTTTATTATTTATGAACAACGAATAATTATCGTTTGTATTATATTAGTAATTTGTATAATAACTGTTATTAGCATTCTGCATTTTTAACAACAGGTCGTATCGTCTACCGACACGGTAAATTAAAGGGTCTCGTAAATTGTTATCGCCGTTAATTGCAAAACATAACAGTTTGTAATCTACAGTGTTCCCGTATTGTAAACATTCTTTATATGCTCTCAGGATAATGTTTAAAAATAATGAGTATACACTCAAGTAACGAAATTCAACAAATCTTTCCAATTGTCACCACGTTAGATCGATGCAATCGGTAATCACAGAACAGAATAGTATAAAATTAACACCGGATAACTCGGATATTTACTAACATAAAAATATTGTGTATGATGTTGAAATAGGTCACCTGATTCTTATTCCGCCGATTCGAAACGATGTTTAATGTATTTACAAAGATTTTCTAGATAAACACCTTTTTTTTTTTTTGTTCCAGAAAAAAAAATCGGAAAAATGTGGTAAAACTACAAATAGCATATATATATATTTACAAAACCATAATTCGTGAATGATTATTCCGTGGTCAGAATTTAAAAAATCATTAGTGTTTTCATCCTTTTTAACCTGGTCCTATGCCATCTCCTATGTTTTGGAATGAATTTCGGAACATCGAAAACCTTCGAATAGATTTTTTTCATTTGTAAACATTGTGAGTTTAAAGAAAATTCAACGGGTTCTTGAATTGCACAGTTCGTTGTTAAATCATGTTTTTGTTTTTATTAATATATGACTATTGCAGATATGGTAACAATCTTTGTCGCGTTTTTCCATACGTTATGTGTACCGGAGCATTTCGAACGCCACGATTATTAGAAAAACGTCACTACGTGTAAAAGCGGTTTTTAAAACATCAGTTTTTTCACCGACTTAGTGCCAGCAGTTACCAACTTGTGGTACGCGAAGACATTTTTCGATATAATTAAAATTTTTTTAATATGTTAATATTTTCAACATTCACTGTTAATCGGTGTATTCGACATTAGCTGATTTTGTAAATATCGACGGTATGATATTTATTGATGTGATTTATTTATCATTTAACTCAATGAAAGACGCATTTGAAGACGAAACATTGGTTTCATTATTCATCGAGCAAGCGTTACATGTTTCATCCCATTTTTCACTACTTATTCGTGTGAGAATGGATTTTCTGAAATATTTGAAGAAAGATAAGTACGGAAATAGTCTCGATATTCAGAGCAATTTACGAGTGAAAATACGAGTTGTATTCAGCCCGATATCGACGTTATTATATTATACAGAATAAATGACAATACGAATTTCGTATTAAATTTATAAAATTGTAAATTAAATATTAATCTTAAAATTTAGATTTTTTTTTACTCTTATGAATATGGTACAATAAAAAAATTAATAAACGAATGAAAAATTAAAAAAAAAAAAATTTCTTTTCACTCTCCTATAATTTACTCTCTTAGAATTAAGATGGTACGCGCGTATCGATCGTGTATAGAAGGCTAGTATAGATAGATAGCTAGATAGTGGTACCCGGTGATAAAATTGTCGGAACCCCTGACTTGGTGTATAAAACCTAAAAAAAAAAAAAGAATTACTGGGAACATCACCAGCTGATTATGATTATTAAAATTAATTATACACGCCGGGACGTCCGGTCATATTGTTACGGTATGTTGTTGTGGGGAAACCGAGCATGAAAGATAGTATTCGACGACGACGGTTAGACCGGGGGAAGGAGGGGGATAGATTTTAATCGACAACGCGGAAAAACGAGACTTGCAATACAGCGACGAAAAACGTTCGTCGTCGTGATGCGTGACCTCGTGGTCTATATTATGTGTTATACGCAGTGGCGTGCTCAGGGGGGGAGGTTAGGTGTTATATCCCCCCCAAGGCCGTAGCCAGGGGGGTTTCGGGTTCAAACCCCCCCCAAATTTTTTTTAAAATAAAATTTAATTATTTAAAATATCTATTAAATTTGAAATTTGTACACGTGTAGATTTATAGATCGCACAGTACGGTAATACCCTTGACAAATTTTTTTGAAAAATTTTTTTCTTATATGTGTATAAATAACGGACACCCTAATAAAAATATTTAGCTTGTATATATTAATGTATAAAGTTTAAAATTGAGTAAAAATGTAAAATAATGTAACTACCTAAATAAAAAAAATGCCATGTACTAAATTTAAATAATAATTTCATAAATTCATACTATACTGAGAAGATTTATGTTTTTTAAAATTTTTCAGTCGAAAAAAATAAATTTATATTCTCAACCCCCCCTCCAAAAAAAAATTTGGCTGGCTACGGCCTTGTCCCCCCATTGACTTTTTTGCCGACGTACAGAAAACAACTTATTAGTTATAAGAGCTGATTTAGAAGCATGATGTGACGTGTATTGAATTTCAAAATATTATTATTGGACTTAATTTAACAAAATATTCTATACTTCTATATTTTTATATTGTTGAAAAGTATTTTAAACATTTATTTTAACATATACCTACTCTACTCTAAAGTGTATTAAAATGATATATATTTTTCTAATAATTCTTTTATTTAAAAAATACTGTAACGGTTTAAACTTTAAAATGATCAGTAAAGATGAAGAATATAGGTAGTTTAAATGAGATACACACAGTGGCGTATATAGGGGGGGTTGGAGGTTCAACCCCCGAAATGTATATTTTGTACGGTAATTATTAAAATAAAGTTAATTTATAATATTGATTAAATAAATTTTTTTATATACGCTACTGGATACACATATCACAGTTAAATCTGAACAAACGTTAAATATATAATATATATATTTGTATTCTAATGGCTAAGTTTTTAATATGCACATTCTTTCAGTATTTATTACTTGATTTAGTAGCTGTCACTTATTATACAGTGATGCCACACATATACTAATACCTAGTTGATAAATTAGTATTGTAACCTTTAATGCTTTTTAAATTAATTGCAGTTTATTTACAAAAATATTTTTGCTTTTACACATTTTTATTATAAAAAAATTACAAAGTTAAGCATGGAAACTTTGTCTAAAAATTTGATAGCTGTTTAAAGCTATTGAGTAAATGTATGTTAATCTAGTTTCTACGTTTTTTTTTTTTTTGTTCATTTTTAAAAATGCAATACATTTTTTCATTTAAATGGTGTTATGTTAATTGAACAATTTGGTATTAGTGTGTTATAATTTAAATTCATTTTAATTATAGCGCAATTTACTAATGTAAAGAATTATATAAGCTAGAAACGATTTTGGAAAGCTTGGAGCATAAACATATAAGCTTTTGGTATTACCATGACAATTCATTAAATTGTATTTTTACTATTCACTTATAACATCCCCCCCCCATTGAAAATTTCTGGGCACGCCACTGGTTATACGTCTGTAAGAAAATTGTTTCCTTGTCTATAACATATTTACCGTTTTCCCGGTGTTTGTTAATATACATAAGCGTATAATGTTTTGTCATAATAACGTATAGGTACTGTAATTCAAGTCCCGGACATTCATTATACAATTATTTCCAATATAAAATTTCAACGGACGAATTTTATCGACAAAAGTCGAGCCACTAAAACGAGTTTACGTGTCCTATTTACGGGTCTCGGCGTTTTTGAAAATTATTATTATACGTACATTCGTTATCAGTCTCGTTCAAGTATTCGAAATATTAAAAATACATTTTTCGTATTCCAATACTTATCGGCGTATTTAGAATATTTACGCATTAGGCACACAATTCCCCTATTTTCAGTAACGTCATTGGCGCGATTTTGAGGGCTTGAAAATTATCTCCCCTCCGGCGCTCCCTGCTGTACACAACTCTCCGAAAACGTTTACCTACATTATGTCCGCGGCTCACAAAAACAAATTTCTTTCCATAAAACTACTTTAAATCACCTTCTTCCCTTCAGTTTTTATACTTATGAATTTTTACCTTCTTTTTTTTTTTTTTGTATATTTCACCATAGATAACCGTACGTACAATTCCAAACCGTATTACGTACAAATATTTCCAACGATATTTAAATGTAAATATACCTAGTATATTAAATAGTAAATAACGATTGACACACACGGATAGTAAAACTCATCGTGTTATGTGCTAAGCACTGATTATTTATGTGCAATCAATGGCGTTACAAAAATAATAATATAATAGTTACTTTACGGATGAACCAAAAACAAGATTAAAATATTTACATAATTTATTTTATTTTTTTTTTAATTTTCGTTTGAAATTAATGTATAATACTGCTATTTCTAAACGTTTACTATATCCAACATCGGCGCCCCTCAATAGAACTCAACATTTGGCGCCCCGGGGCAATACATAAATTAAACATTAATATACCATTATATTGTATATAAACATTAATACACCACTGCCAATACTCTTTTGATGTGAAAACATCTTATGCGGCGTCTAGACCTTTCCGCTTTTGGTGTGAAAATTCTCGAACGTTACTTTTTTGCGTTCGCCAATTTTCCGTAACGCTTTATACGAGTATATAAAGAGATACGTACACTCGTATATTTTTTTTTTAGTTATAAGATGACGTATTTGTCACTTTTTTCCTTCGTATCCACCTATGTGTACGCGTGTATATATTTTATTCCATTAAGATATATTTAATGAGTTGTCGTACTTTGATTTATCAAGAACATAATTTCCATTCCTGTTCATGATTTCAATCAAGTGTTATTTTTATTTTATTCAAAATACATAATTACATATACGTAATTAATATTGTACTCCGAAAAATTACATTTTAACAAATATAATTCTTGAAAATTTTGAAAAAGTCAATCCTACAAAATAGTATGCGAGCCATATGCTGTAGTTTGTTAAAATATTTGCTACCTGACCCTGCATAATACCTCTGTATTGTTAGGCTCATGTTTTCACATCTTCTGCAGTGTCGTCCACGATACTTCCGTTTTTTTTATTAACATTTTTATACTTGTTGCGGAATAAATGTTTTTCGTAAAATATAAAAAGAGAGATATATCGAAGAAAATAGTCTAGCGTCATATTCGTTGTAGTTTATATAAATCATAAAATGGTCGAGAAACAGTTAACTAATAACATAATATAATACACAGTTTTTCCGCTTCAATTTAATTATAATTATTACTAATTTTTTTTAATGGACACAGTATTTTGGTTGCAATAATTCTAGTGTATCCTTGTGGTTTGTACGTTTTTATTTTAACTCTTGTTATTGCATTTTATTTTTACTTCATAACTGAAGATCAATTTTAATCGAGACCGGTCGTAGTTATTAGTAAACAAATTTTCTTACAATAATTCTATACTATTTAATTTTATGAAACTCACTGACTTTATTTTATATATATATATATATATATACAATATTTTATTTATTTATTATCAGTGTTAATTTATATTTTTTTCCTACCTTTGTTTTTACTATAAAAATATTTATCTTGCGATAAACGATTGTCCGGTATAATATGTACTCGTATGTTCTCGTTCTTATTATAATTTATAATAATTTTTATAGCCAATGGACCAGTATGAATACGAGACAATTTTGCTTTTACATCATATTTCATTTTTATTATGAAATATAATATATATTTCTTTATGTTACAACTTTACATCTTTCTCTCGTTCAAAAGTCGATTCGGGGACGGTGCCAGGTATTGCGAGTCCCTGGACAAAATTGTATTGCGAGGCCTAAATGCAGGGACGTGTCTAGGCTCTAGGGCCCCAAGAGCGATTGGAACGAAAGTTTTACGCGTATGAACATATTCCCATAACCACTAACGCGGTATGATATTGTTGAGTGGTAGTCTCAATCGCAGTGACAGGAAAAATAACTAGCAATTCGATGAGGAAGGAAAATAAGAAAAAAAAATGTATATAAACCTTATTCATTTGTTATTAATAACGTTATATGGAGGAGAGAAAAAAAATTATTATTTCTAGGAATATAGGCAAGAATTTAATTTTAAATTGTATGATAAAATATATAAATTTTATCAAATAAATGTTTTGTATTTACAATATAATTTTATTTACGACAAATTTCGCAGAGTGGAACACAGTAAATAACAGCAAACTTTTTAAATGCCCATTGCTCCTGACGGGGTAGACAAATTTTTCGGTACTTCCTCATAAACCGGGTGTACAGAAATCGGGATTCGATCTTGGTCCTATCTGACCAAGTAAACTCAACCGTCCAGAAATCGGAGACATGATTTTTTAGAAAACAACCTTTTTTTTCGTGTCCAGATCCAGCACGGACGCCCGGTCCGGGGATCCGGTCTAAAATAGTGTGAATTAGTTGTATTCAAAATTCAAAGTTTAATATAATTTCTTACACTTAGCCCGGAGCAGTGAAAATACAGTTTTAGGTTTATATTATATTATACTTATTTTATTTATACGGTTATAGGTATCCCGCCACACGTCGGAACAGGATTTTTCTGGTTGTTCGTATTAAGTTACTATTGTTTGGCATCATTATTTTATTATATACGTACCAGGTACTAGTGCCTACTAGGGATCGGAAACGTTGCGATTGAAAACGAATGAGATTTGTCGAAACTTATAAATGAAAAATATTAATACCTATTTTATTAGTTTTTTATGATATTATAACTTGCGTGGAACTATAGGAAATAATATTATAATAATACACCTACCTAACTGTCGGAGTAAACTAATAAATATGGCTTGAAGTTTGAATACCAATTACTTAGGACATTATTCACAACGTTCAGTGCCTTTAGACGTTTGAAGAGAAATGAAATTGCGTGTGACAAATAATAATATTTACAGAAAAAAAATACATAAATAACATTGCAAACTATACTCTACATTAAAGATAAATAACATACGACGTATATTATAAAGTATACAATAAAAATAATTGTTAAAAAATTAACTCACACGATTAATGGGCATCTGGGCTGACGACCCAACAAACAATGATAACAGCAACAGAAACATTGAAAATGACAAATTGGTGATATATAATTTTAAAAGGAATATTATAGTTTATAATATTTTAAAGTGTGTAACAGTAACACAACACGACGACGTACGCGTAACAACAACGACGACTTTGAAAACAATCGCCCAACAGACGATGATAAAACGGGTTTCCACTGACGAGTCGAGAACCCATATAAAATATCGTGCACAATACGAAACATCACCCCGCCTTGAAAGACGTAGGGTGAGCATTGAAATCGACGTCTTTCAAATATCTCAGTGATGACTGAAGATTGAAAATTGAATTTTGACTTTTCGCGATGCCCATTTTACAACTACTATCATAAGAGCTTTATACAAATAGAATGAAAATTGACAACTACAAAATACATTTAAAAAAAAATAATAATAATATATATATATATATGTAAGTGTACAACAAAAAAAAAAATAAATAAATAAACAAAACAAAAAGGAAAAAATTGAATGGGATAAAATTAAAAAAGGAACTGTGTACTAGGTGTCCACCGGCAAGACAATTACTTTTACGACTGGTCGCGTAATTGGACCGTCCATGGTACGTATTGTGACAACTCGCACTATTCCATCATCTCCTGGGTGGGTTTTGTCAACTCTTCCCAACTTCCATTGTGTAGGGGGTAAGTTTGGAGTGTTGATCAGTACTAAATTTCCCACTTCAATATTTGGTTGGTGACGTGTCCATTTAGTTCTAGCTTGTAGTGACGTAAGGTATTCATTAGACCAACGTTTCCAAAAAGTTTGGTGCAGTTGTTGCAGAAGTTCCCAACGATGAAGTCGATTTTGGGGAATGTTTGTTACATCCTTTTCCGGCAAAGCGACCAATGGTTGACCAATGAGGAAATGACCAGGTGTCAAAGGTTGAAGATCGTTGGGGTCCGTTGACAATGCTGTAAGCGGGCGTGAATTGAGGATGGCTTCAATACGAGTAGCTAACGTGGTTAACTCTTCGAACGTTAGCAATTGATTACCGATTACCCTTCGCAAATGAAATTTAGTGGACTTTACTGCCGCTTCCCACAGACCTCCGAAATGAGGTGCTGCCGGGGGGTTGAAGTGCCAACGACATGGAATCGCATTGGTGTACAAATTTTGCGAAGATTGTTCTATAAAAATCTGTTGTAATCGACGATCAGCACCTTTGAAATTTGTACCACAATCCGTAAATATATCACTAGGAATACCTCTACGAGAGATTACTCGATTCAACGAAGCTAAAAAAGCATCAGTAGTCAAGTCCGACACTGTTTCAATATGAACAGCCTTTGTTGCCATACATATATAGACCGCAAGGTAACATTTTGTGGATCTAGCATTTTTCCGACGTGATTCCTTTATCGCAAACGGCCCAGCAAAATCGATTCCAAGTTGTGAAAAGGGTCGAGAAGAATTTACGCGGCAAGATGGCAAATTGCCCATCACTGGTTGAGGAGTTGTTGCCCGATAACGGGCACATACAACACATTGGAAGATGACACGTCGAATAGCAGATCGACTACATATTACCCAAAATTTTTTAGATAATAAGGCAGAAATTTGTCTCATTCCTGCGTGGAGATAGACTAGATGATAATGTCGGATAAGTAATGTTGTTAATGTGGATGCTTTTGGTATCAAAATTGGACATTGTGTATCAAACATTGCCATAGAATTTCGAAGACGGCCACCTACGCGAATAATACCTCTTTCATCCAGAAACGGGGCAAGTTGAGCAATAGATCGTGGTGTGATTTTTGAATCCTTAATCTGAAGACTATGAAAAATATCAGGAAAATATTTTATTTGTGTACTTCGAATAATTATTTCCAATGCTTCGTCTAATTCGTCTCGTGATAATGAACCAACTTTCACAGATAATCTTCTAGTATAACGACCAAAACGTATCAAATATGCTGTGACCCTCTGCATTCGATTAAATGTTGAAAATCGATTGAACCACTCAGAATCTTCATCTGTTAGGGTGACCGATCACAAAGGAAGAATGTTTTTCTGTTTCACCTCTGGTAATTCCGACAGTGGAATAGCTTCAAATTGAATGTTTGGCCATTCATTCATTGGTTGGTGTACAAATTGTGGTCCTTCCCAATACAAATTATAATTAATAATTTTGGATGGTAAAGTACCTCGAGAAACACAATCAGCTGGGTTTAAAGCTGATGTAACATAATTCCATTGACAAGATGGTATTAGTTCCATTATTTTTGCTAATCGATTTGTGACAAAAATTTTAAAATGAGATTGTGGTGTAGTTAACCAAGAGAGAACCACTCGAGAATCTGTCCAAGCATGCACTGAAGTAATAGAAATAACATTCTGCAGAGTTAACATCAAATGATTTAACGTTCGTGCCAATAAAAGTGCTCCACATAGTTCCAAACGTGGAATAGTTAAAGAACTTTCACTTTTTTCCATCTTCAATGGTGCCACTTTTGATTTTGAAGTTAATAAGCGTACTGATATCCGATCATCCTTATACACATCGAATGTATATTATTGCTGCATATCCCTTTTCTGACGCATCAGAAAAGGCAAGTAATTGAACTGAAGTCAAATCAGTTGTAGAGATGTAGCGACGTAATTTGATTTGGGATAATATTGGGAGCTCCGATTCAAATTGCTGCCACGTGTTTGACAATGAAACTGGTAATTCCTCATCCCACTGTAGACCGGATTTCCAAAGTGTTTGCATAAAACATTTGGCCCAGAATGTTATAGGTGCCAATACTCCGAGAGGATCATATAATTTGGCGATAACAGATAGTACAGAACACTTTGTCCACTTGTTGTTTACTGTAGAGGTATGGTAAGTGAATGCATCTGTAATTGGGTCCCAATGCATACCTAAAATTTTTAACGATGTATCCTCTTTTGATTCGAAGGAAACTGTTGATGCTTGATCTTCTTCAGGAATTTGATTTAACAATTCTTTGCAATTCGATGACCATTTTTTTAAAGTTAGACCGGCTCGATCTAATAATTGTATTAGTTCAGTACGACAACGCAATACACCTGATATATCATCGTGACCCGTGATGATGTCATCAACATAAGTTTGTGTAGATAATATTTTATGTGCAAACGGGTATCTGTGACCATCCTCCTTTTCTAATTGATGCAGAACCCTTATCGCTTGAAATGGAGACGATGACACACCGTACGTAACCGTATTTAATTCGAAATCTTTCAACTCTTCAGATGGATTGTTACGCCATACAATATGTTGAAAAGGACGATCTTCTTTGTGAACTCGAATTTGCCGATACATTTTACATATATCCGCTGTCATCATATACTTCACAAAACGACATCGGTGTAATAATTGTGAAATATCGGATTGTAACTTAGGCCCCACATACAAAAGTTCATTCAACGATTTTCCAGACGTAGTTTTGGCTGAAGCGTCGAAAACCACCCGAAGTTTCAACTGCATCCCTGTGTACT
This sequence comes from Slavum lentiscoides, assembly GCA_032441835.1. Taxonomy (NCBI): domain Eukaryota; kingdom Metazoa; phylum Arthropoda; class Insecta; order Hemiptera; family Aphididae; genus Slavum; species Slavum lentiscoides. The sequence goes on from CM063706.1 coordinate 26,697,238, forward strand.
TTACAACCGCATGGTGTGGAATGTAATATCTTCCTTCGTTCGACGACACTTGCATATGACCAAGTTCTTCGTATTCTGCCATGAACTTTGATACTCCTCGAATAACTTGGGTTCTCTTTGTAATTTACGTTCCAAATTGTAAAATCGAGAAATAGCAACCGAACGAGATTCCCCCAACAACGAAGGATCGTCACGAAATGGTAATGACACGAAAAAGCGGCCACTAGAGTCACGAATTGTGGTCCGTTGAAAATGTTCTTCGCATTTTTGGTCATCTGTAAAACCGCTTACTGGAGGAGAAGGTTCTTCTATCTCCCAAAATCTACGTATCAATTGGCTAATTGAAGGTTCAGTCGTTAACAAAAGCGACACAGGTGGCGAAGAAATGGTTTTTGTATCTTGGCCCAATATAATCCATCCTAAAGTAGTCTCATATGCAGATGGTAAATCAGGTGTGTGTAGTACGCGTGAACACTCTCCTAATATGAAAGGATACACATCTGCCCCAATAAGAAATCGATAGGCGCTGGGTTGTCGAAATGAGGATCCGCAAAGATAACATGGCCATATGCTTGACGAATTGCCGAATTTAAAGGCGAAGATGGCATTGGACCGATAATTCTTGATAAAATTAACGGTTCACATTTTAAATTAAGACAGTCTGAATAACACGACGTGAATATACAACTTGTAGAACCCTTTGTCGATGACACTCGCGTTTGAGACAAGCCTGTTACTGAAGTGTGGGATCGGCGACGTTTTAAACCAAGCAAAGAAACACATGCACTCGTAATAACTGAAATTTGAGAACCAGTATCTATCAAAGCACGAATAGGTACCAACTGACCCATAGAGTTTCGAATTCGAATCATAACTGTTCCAAGAACGACCTTTCCTGCTGAACTTGTAACTCCGTTAAAAGATACTTCTGTATTCGTACTTGGTGGCGTTGTTGTGGCAATCGATAAAGCATTGGGATTGTCCGTAAGCGTAACTTTCGGTAATTTCTTTTCTAAATGTAACAGTGTGTGGTGTTTTTCTGAACAGTGACGGCATGAATGTATTGACGTACAATCTCTCGTTTTATGCTGTGGGCTTAAGCAATTCATACATAGATGTCGTGACTGAGAAAATTTAAAACGTTGGAAGACTGGTAATTGACTAAACTGTGTACATTGATGTAAAAAGTGACTACCTTTACAACATTTACATGACTTAGAATCCACAGTGGCAGCGAATGAAGCAACTTTACCTTTTACAGATTTCACAGAAGTTGTTTTAGTTGACAATATATTGTGACTAGGAACGGAATTTTGTAAAATTTGACAACGCGTCTGAACAAACTTTAGTAGTAAATCTATATCAGGAATATCAACTACGTGATATTCTGCTTCAAATAATCGTTTCGTCGTTGGTGATAAAACTCGAGAAGCTACGTAAAACAACAAAATCCTGCTAAATTTTCTACATCTAAAGCTCGTATTGCAGCAATATTTTCACGAAATACGCTTAAAACTCTGTCAAACCCGTTAATGTTTCAGTGGACATCGTAGGAACTCGGAAAATCATATCTAAATGATTTGTTATTAATAAACGTTTGTTATCATAAGTATCTTGTAATGCTCCCCACGCAACACTATAATTCGCTTCGGTGAGTGGAACCGATTTAACAATCGGCGCAGCAGTGCCCGATACCGTTGAAATTAAATAATGAAATTTTTCAGTGTCAGAAAGCATTGAATTTTTATGTACGAGTGACATAAACGTGTCACGAAATGAACACCACTTTAATAAATCACCATCGAACAACGGCAGTTGGATTTTTGGTAGTTGTATATTATTATTATATTGATTCGAATTATTTATTGCAGAATTATTAACACTAGGAGTATTTAAATTCATCGTGGTAATCACCGCTTTAATACGATAATATTGTTCCATTACATCGCGTTCAATAGGATCGTGTATTGCTGTGAATTCGGATTCTCGATCTAATAGTATTAACTGATCTAAAATAGAATCCTGCTCTGTATGGAAATTAGACAAAAGTATATGAAGATCCTGTGTACGGGCTTCAAAAAGGGGTATTAACGAAGTATCTTCTTCTATTTTGGAACCCAACTCGACAATAATATTAAATTGAGATGCGATATTATCGCGTTTTATAATACTACGTCTAAGCGCTCGTACAGCTCGTTCCTGGTCACCCGCACTCAGCTGTGAATTGAGGGCCATTTTTTCCCGATTTTAAATATATAAAAAAAAAATTTTAATAATAATTGCGTTTCTCGTATTAAAATGATATACTAAATAAATATTCACTCGTATATCACCAAATCCACACGTATTGTCTTATTGATAGCATAAAATATATTGGTCAAATACACTATTTATATTCTGCGGTACCGAGGTTATTGACCAACACCAGTATCATAAGAAATTATAATGAGATAAAGTTAATCATATAAATATCATTAATTACGACCGTTGTTGCGCAGCGTTACCGACGACCGATCGTAGATAAAGGAGGCAGTCATATAAATATAATTTATAAGCAAAATCCTACTGTCATTAATATTAAAAAAATCAAAAAAAGACAAGGAGATTGGATGAGGATATTTTTCCTTTTTATCTTGCACACACTAACCACAGTGAAATAGATGTTCCGTATTTCCAGTGTATACCGAACTACCTAGTGGTTCGATAAGGCATTTTAAAATAGTTTTAATTCGACGTTAAGTCTACTTAAAATTGACATCCCCACATTTCTATTTTTTTCCACATATATATATATATATATATATATATATATCAAAATTAATTATTTAAATTTAAACTAATACAAATTGGTAATACGTAATTTGGTTATTTTTAGGTAAAAAAAAAAATAAATAAAAGAGTGAGAAGGTCGATCTATAGTGATTTTTACGATAAATTCAAATCTGTTTTCAGAATTCTTATCGCATCACTAAGTCGATCGGGAAGTTAGAAGTATGAAACGTCTATTTTACCATGTTTCGTTTGTGTGTAAGATAAAGAGAGAAAAGACTAAATAAGCATATACATTTAAGTAGATTTAGACTTAAATAATCCTCAAAAAACATAGGTATTTCCTATATTTCGATTTTGAAAATATTAAGATATGTTTGAGAATATTTACTTTTCATCGGTTAGAACATATATTTCGTATTGAAAATGGTTTTTAATCATTTACTTTTGAATGTGTACAAATTTATGAAAACTTTTAATTCTAGTATTTGATAAAATTGAAAAAGTTCTCCGACCGATGGAAAGATAACATGTTTATGACTTGGAAAATATTTAAATTTTTCTAATCAAACTACTGGAAATATCTAAAAATGTTCATGTGTATGAAGCTATTTTGCGATCTTAAAATAAATAGGTTACGAATATATTGATCCGCTGCTTTATTAACGACATGTGCATATGCGCGTACGTACTATCTATTTTATTTTCTTCATCCTTTTTAATGATAAAATGAGACCTATTGTAAGAAAAATTTCGGGAAACACATGCACACTAATGATGATCTTTTAAGTTTCACACAAACACGCTGCACAACGCGTAGTAAACGTAAAATTACTTAAACGCAACCCCTTAATAAATATCCGCTACCAATCTCCTCAAGGTGTTTTCTCACTTTGTCTTGCACACGAGAAACATGAAGAAATAGTCTTTTTTTTATTTCCAATATACCGATTGATCTAAGACACCTATATTACTAATTAAGGAGTGTTGTATAATAGCAATAGTATCGACTTTATACAGGTGCGTAGTGTGTGAAAATTAAATGCAGTATGAACATTAGTGTCAGTGTAACTATTATCTGTATGAGACGTTCGATAAATATACACTTTTTAGATAATACGCTTTCGCACGCGAAACAAATTAACAAAAACAAATAAAATCGAATTGATTTAACACGTCTAAAAGACCAATAAGACTGATAAAAGTATTTAGCTTAGGTTTGACGGATTAAAATTAAGTAAACAGATTTGAGCTTGTCGCATTTTATTCTATGTTTTAATCGAGGCGATTTTCAATAATTTAATAATAGACATTAACCATTAAAAAAAAAAAATTACCCTTAACTCTATACCTACTTTAACTATGTGCTCGTTTTTTTAAATATCACAAATCTCCTTGATTAAAACGTAGAAGATCTGAAAACGAATTTAAATTTGTTTTTAAAATTAAAATCAATTTATCCCAACACACATACTTTTGTCTGGCTTTAAGCTTTAACGGAATTTTTAAAATCAGCTCCAGCCACCTTAATGCAATTCACTTTTCAAATCTATATCCCGATCCAAATCTAAACCTAATCCCGATTCATATAAAAACATTATGGTTAACGCGATAATAAATACGCAACAGGCCTCGGACATAGGGAACCTATTACCAACCCGAAATACACAATGAATCCCCGAGTTTATTTTATATTTATTTAGGTAATTTTAGATAAACCTAATTAGCAAATTTGTTACTGTAACCTATATGAATAGGTGATGGTGCATACGTTATCGTACGATTTACGTCGATAGAATAAAATTTGTACGGAACAAATCCGGAAGGGTTTGAGGAGGCAAATTTGAGATGATAATGGAACCTTACGAGCCGATGTGAAAGAAGTCATTTCGTACTCTATTATAATAATACGCAATTACTATTTTAATACACTATGAGCTCAATTGTGGATTTAACAATAACTTTTTAAAAACGTTACACTATGCGTCTTATTCTGGAATATTTTGCTAAATGTGACCAAATTTTTAATGTATTTATATACACCGACATATTATTTTAGAAAATTTGATGGCAGAGTTTAAGGGAAAAGTCAATAGGCATTCTAGTATTCTACTCAAAATTTTAAATGTTTACGTAAACGATAGAGGTATTTTTAATAAGTTTTTACCGCGACAGAGCAAAAGTTATTGAATCATAAGGATTTCAAAGCGATCATGTACGAATCGGTTTGCGGGAATATTTTTGTCCGATCAAGTAAGACTTTACACAAAACTCATAGCGTATGGTGAGAGATTAGAACTGAACGATTGAAAATTAATCATTGATCTCCGTGTACATTCTGTATAAAACTTATCACGCTTTTCGTCTAGTGTACAGTCACTAGACTCTAAGAGTCTATAAGAGTCAATAAAAAAATGTCTTATTTAGGTATTATTACATGTCGCGTATGGAGAATTTAAAAGCATTCGTTTAGTGCGTGTGACCTACTGTGTGCCCCGATAAAGTAAACTACTATCATATTTTCTATGCATTGACGTATAGTTGTGTGTACCTATATTGGCTATACTCCATATAGATTATAGTGTGCGTATATATTTGAATGTATGTGTATCTTTATAATTAATAATAAAATTCCAGGTCCTAATAAAAATATATGTGACTAATAAAAATCTATTACGTCATTAATAGTTGAATTTTGGTATCGCTTAATAACAAATTTCAATCATTTACGTTCGTACATTCTTTAGAATACATAAAAAAGTTTGTTTAATCTAAACGGAATAAAAATATAATATAATTAAATATTTTTTTTTTTGGAAGATAATTTGTAGTAATAATGTAAAATAATTAATTTTATAATTTTAAGTACATTTTACATATACTAATAATATTGTATTTTTGCCCTGTAGGTCACTAGCTAAACGAATGCCAATTTAAAATGTACAATTGAGGAAAAAAATTGAAAAGTATATAAAAGTAATACCTATAAATAAAAAAAATTTTCTTACACTATATACATACCAATGTGAAGGCATAATGATAAAAGTAAGTGTAGTTCACACCTATTTTGTTAAAATGGCCGCCTTTGAAGATATATATATATATATATATATTATGATATGTCGTAAAATATAGATAGAGAAAAAATAAACGATTTAGTGAAAAAAACTAGAAAAATCCAGTTCCTGCGTGTTGCGTTAGAATTAGACGGTAGTTAGATATTATATTAATAAAAATGTTATAATACTTATCTTTTTGAAGCTGGATCAGGCGTGTAATTGTTTTTTACATTCCGCTTCGTATTCTTAACTCAGGAAACATATCTCAATGTAATAAGAAAAACTATGACAAAATAATTTACCGATTATAATATAAAATGATTATGCTTCATTAACTCGTTTAGAATATTTAGATTTTTACATTTTAGTCCAGCCTGCTAGTGTATTCCTCGAATTTCTGTTATAATTCTACTGTCGCTGAGGTGCCTCACACTTCTGTTTTGCAGCACTATGTGTAACTCTTCGGTTTTCTTAATTGCAGGCACAATTCTTCACAGTATGATCCTGATCATCTGGTTTCGGAACGGTCGACTGTTGGCGGTCTTGTCCACATTCGTCGCGTTCCAAACGCCTGGGTGACCTTTCTCCAAAATTGAATGTGATATGAATGCACTTCGGTCTCATTGGAGCTTCAAATAAACTATTGTCCTCAGTTTTACTCGTAAAAGACTTATTTCTATTAGCTTCGTTTTTGCAGATAAGATTCACATTAACTGTATCATTGTCTAAAACTATGACATAATCCCTATTCTCGTAAGCTCGGTTTGCATACGCTTTTTCTTCATAGTCTTTGTTCGTAGAAACTGTATTCTGGTCTGTACTGTTCTCGAATGATTTGTTACCGTTGTACCGGTCCTGTTCAGAGGACTCATCGGTACAAGACCTTCGCTGCACTGCAAAGCATTGGCTATCAGGGGTGTTCAGGGGTGTTGGTGATTGACTTTCCGATCGGCATATCCGCTGTCCACTGACCGACGGCGCTATCGTTGCCTCCGACATCATCGCCTCCTGTCGACCCAACGACGTCAACGGTTCCCTTTGTTTTTGAGCACCACAGCAGCTACGTTTCGTCAACAACGATAATAGTGCACACTGATTGCGAATAGGTGACTGTGGTTGAGGTTTTTCATTTATTTTCTGAAGCTGTTCTTTTTCCTCTTTGGTTTTCATGTTGTTCAGACACTTTATTCCGTCAGACACGTCGCTCTGATCTTGTACATTTGATTTCAGAACAGTCGACTGTTGGTGCTTTCGTCCACAATCATCGCGTTCCAAACGCCTAGGTGAACCATTCTCCGAAAATCTGTCGGCCTGATGAATGCACTGCGGTCTTTTGGGAGGATCACATGATCTATTCTTCTCAGCTTTACTCGTACAAGACTTAATTATATTATCTACGTTTTCGCAGGCACGGCTCACATTAACTTTATTCGGGTCCGATAATTTCTGATTACCTCTATGCTCGCAGTTTCTTTTTATGTTCCTGTTTTTTTCACAATCCCTGCTCGTAGAAACTGTATTCGGGTCTGCACCGTTCTCGAAGGATTTGTTCCCGTTGGCCCGGTCGTGTTCAAAGGACTCGTCGGTACAAGATCTTCGCTGCTTCGCTGCGAAGCATTGGCTATTAGGGGTGTTCGAGGGCGTCGGTGGTTGACTTTCCGATCGGCGTATCCGCTGTTCACTGACCGTCGTTTCCGATATCATCGGCGCCTGTCGACCCACCGCCGTCAACGGTTCCCTTGGTTTTTGAGCACCGCACCAACTACACTTGGTCACCAACGACAATAGTGCACACTGATTGCAAATAGGTGACTGTCGTTGAGGTTTTTTATTTATTTTCTGAATCTGTACCTGTTCTTCTTTGGTTTTCAGATCTGCATGGCATACATTTTTGTCTGACACGTCACTGTTATAATGTTTATTTGGTTTCGGAACTGTCGATTGTTGGTGCTTTCGTCCGCAACATTCGCATTCCAAACACCTAGGTGAACCTTCCTCCGAAATTCTGTCGGTCTGATGATTGCACTTCGGTCTCTTTTGAAGATCGTATGATCTGCTCTTCTTAGCTTTACTCATACAAGACTTAATTATGTTATCAACCGTTTCGCAGGCACGGCTTACATTAACTTTATTCTGGCCCGACTCTTTAACATTATCACTGTGCTCGCAGGTTCTTTTGACGTTCGCGTTTTTTTCACTGACTCTGCTTGTAGTGACTGCAGTATTCGCGTCTGCACCATTCTTGCAGGATCTGTTCCTTTTTGGCTGGTCGCTTTTGGAAGACTTTTCGTTTCGCCGCTCTGCGAGTCGTTGGCAATAATTCATATTGGCTTCCAAGGTCATCTTCGGTGGACTATACGATCTGTTCTTCTTCTGTCGACAGATCGCTGCCGCTACTGTCCCCTCTGCCATCATCTTCACCTGTCGACCGTACTCAGTCAACGGTTCCCTTTGCGCTTGTCCACAGCACCGGCAACACTGCGACGACGACACTTGTGCACACTGTTCACGAACAGGTAACTGTCTTTGAGATATTTCATTTCTTTTCACCTGTTCTTCTGACTGGCACGACTTTCTGTCCGACACGTCGTTATAGTCCTGTTTATTTGTTTTCGGAACGGTCGATTGTCGGAGCTCTCGTTTGCAACCGTCGCGTTCCGATCGACGTCCAGATCGTTCGTCTTTCTGGACGTTTTCTGAAATACTGTCTATCAGATCCATGCACTTTTGTCTCTCAGGCTTTTTCGTCGAAGGTGCACAGGATCTATTCCCGTCAACTGTCCTCATACAGGACGTATAAGCCCTGTTTTCGCTAATACAGGAACACATTGAATTTTCTCGGTAGTTAATTTTGGGATTTGTTAAAATGTATGGGTATATCGTCCAGTGTTCTGTTAATTAATGACTTGTTAACAATTAGCATAAATATATATATAAATAGCTTATTTATATTTTAAATATAGGTTTATCTCATAGCAACACAATTCAACAATGATGCAGTTGACTGGCTAGCACCCAATTACGGTCATCTATATACTATTAGAAAATGCTACAATGTTATAAAAGATCATCAATAGAGAACAAATTTTTAAGCACTGAAGAAATATAGAGGAATTATTTACTGACTCCTGTCATTATTTAGTCCTATATTCGTGGTTCGGATCAAGGGCGGAATGCAGTCAATTTTAAGAAACACACAACTAGACAGGATACCGTGAAATTATTGATTCACTTACGTGATAACATTCATTAATCAACGTTTGTTTAACTCATTTCTAATATACGAATAGAAGAGGAAATTTCTTAAATTCAGCAAAATTGATATTAAGAACCGTTATTCAGAATTCATCTTAAACGTCATTAAAATGCTGCCGTATTAAGTACATTTTCTTCACATGAAATTCAAAATGAACGCTTAAAAATTATTGCAAATTAACGTTCGAAATACTATTTTATCAAAAATTAAAAGCGCTATCCGTATTATGACATGTTAAAATCTTAAAACCTGTCTACAGCGGTTGGGTATGCTATCCCTCTCCCCAAAATATAAGACATGACTTGTGATAATATTCTTAATTTTTTTTTTCAAATACATAATTTGAGTATATTTCAGAAGTATATCGTCGTTCTTAGTACTGTACATAAATTATAACTAGATTTTCGGACGAAATTCAAACAATTTTCGGTATATCGGGGAATGCGATAAAGAAAAAAAAAAAGGTAAAATTTGAATGGAAAATTGGCAAAAAAATTATTTTGAAATTCAAGAGTTTAATATGTAAATTAATAGTAAATAAAACGTTTATTCCTTAATAATTGAAAAATATAACATTTTACAATGAAATTTTACGTTATTAACATCTCGAATTCCGTGGTTTTGTTAGGACGCGTTCTTGTAACGTAATAATTATTGACTATGCGTAAATAACCAATTTATGTGTTAATTATTGGACGAGATCTTAATATAAGCAAAGCGAATATACCTTGACTGGCTCGTCACCGCATATTTTACGGGCCGCGGGCCTGAGGAAAATGTAGAGATCAGTGGAAAATATTAGAAAAAAAATCATACCGCAAGAAGTGTTCAAAACGCTATTAAGCGAATATGTTATGCGTTTATTATTATGATAATAATTAAGACGTTTCAACACTGTTCGAAAATCGGGTCTCACGGTATGAAAAATTATCACGCACCGTTAATTTTCAACACTATGACAAAATGTTTTCGTCGGGATTTGGACGGATATATTTTGAAAGGAATTGTAATTAAGGATTTTTAAAGTTATGTTATTGTCGGAATATTATATTATAACACAGAAAATTATTGAAATTTTCGAAATGATATTTTAAATGAAAGAATTTATCGAAACATTTCAAAACATTTTTTTTGAAATACGCTTGCACGTAACAATTCGAAATAAATAAGTGTTTAGAATGTAATGTACGTCGCATTGTTAATTTTAAATTGCAACGAAAAAAGAAAATATAATTAATATAAATAGTAAACACATGTAATACAATTATATATATATATATTTATACAATTAATATAATAATAATATACATTATTTCCGAATGCAATAATATACAAAACTCTAAATCGGGGTTGTCTACTATAAAGTATAATCTAATTCGAAAAAATAATAATTTAGCGCCTTTAAAATATTGTTAAGACCTATTTTTATAATTTTATCTAGAAAAACACAATTCGCAGATAATTTTCAACACTTATTAATAACGCAAATTATAAACTACATAAAAACTTATTACGTGATTTATAACATTATAGAGCGGCAAACAATTTGTCACGGCGCTAGTACGGACGACATAACAATTAAATTAAACGCAGAAATATTGTTAAGTTGTTGTCGAGATATTTTCATTTCAGTTAATTCATTTTCATTCGTTCATTTTCTAATCATATTTTACGCGTTTAAATAATTAAATGTACTAAGTATAAAGAATAACAACACTTGGTGTACGAGTATTTATACGAATAAAATATGTACGTTCGTTAAAATTGACGAAATTCTTAAATGAGAATTATAGGAAAAGATATGAGTATAAAAAAAAATATAAAAATATTTTGTCATCCAGGAAACCGTACGTTTTCTGAAGCGTTCAACGATTATTGTAAAATAATATATAACAGTACATTTTATTAAATAATTTATAAAATAAAATTTGATATAACTATTGTTCTTGTATAAAAGTAAAAAACTTAAGCATGTACCAATCGTATTATTTTTATTTGTTTATTTGTTCTTCTTTTTTTTTGTCGTAAAACAATTATTATTTAATTTGAGTTGTAACATTGTAAATGCTAAACTGTCATATTATTCTGGTGAAAACGTTTTGGCGGACGGGAATGAAACGGCGACGTCTTATCCAAGAGATGTACTGTATTAACATAGTGCCGTCATTGTCGGTTGAAAAAAGTAAAAATAAAATATTATCGTATTATAATAAAAAATATTAAAAAAAAAAAAATTAAATAAATAAAAGAATAATAAGGGCATATATGAAAGAAATAGCACTATTATAAATTAATACCCGATTAATAAAATTATAAATATAAATTTTAATTATAATTTTATGTATATATATTAATGTATATTCCAGGCACGTAGCCATGATTTTATTTTAGAGGAGGGGAGGTCTAATTAAAAAATGTTGGAAAAAAATATTAATATTAATAATATCAATATAAGAACGAAAAAATTCCGGGGGAGGGGTCCGGGTCCGGGTCCATGGACCTCTCCCTAGGTGCGTCACTGAATATACAATCAACGCAGAGTATTATGAAATATATTACAATATAAGATGTGTTGTATTAAATTTGTTTATTTTTTAATACAGGTTTCGACAAATAAATCATCATCGGAAATTTAACGATAAACAAAAGTACATCAGAATAAAAAATAAAAATCGTCAAAATTACATAATGAAAATTATGAATATTACATTAAAAAGACATATACAACAGTACTACATTACTTTAAATATAGTTATAATGACTTAGAAATTTGATGTATAACACAATATTTATTATCAATATATATATATATATATATATAAATTATATGAATAATATGCCGTAATTGTTTTTTTAACAATTTAATTCACTATGCAAACGATTCCTTTACTGTTTTTTTTTTTTATATATTTTTTTCATCTCTTCGCCTTTTTATTGTAACAATCATAATTTTATCTCTGTAATTTTGTTCATTTTTATTTTTTTTCTTTGTTATTTTTTATCTTTTTTTTACCTGATAATTACTTTTTTTCTCAGAAACGGTAGTAAATAAACAAATTTAATACAAAAACCCCTACACATTTCTTTATTTTTTTTAACTTATTCACATTGACCTGATTTTTCTTATAGAACGCTGTGTACACGAACATTTTACCCGATTGAAATGTTTCGTGTTAACAGCGATTATATAGTTATATATAAAAACATATTGATTTTATCGTGATAATTGTACATTTCAGAAATCGATTATGGTCAGTGTTATTTATAATATAATGTCTAGGCGGCTAGGACATATAAAAGGGAAACATTTCAGAAAAAACGTTTTTTGTTCCACACGGGACAATGTGGTTCCGATTAAAAATTGATAACGTTTTGAGTCACAGTTTTATAATTATATCATCTTTTATATAATAACGTACCGTACCGTGTTCGGAATAATATTATAGTTTTATGTTGTACGCAAAGTGTACACAGGAATAATTTATACTTTTATAGGATGCCTCCAAAAAAAAAAAAAATGCGAGATTTTAATTGTGTACAAAATTATTCACAATATTTGATAGGTTCTGACACGCAATAAACGTTCTACAAAAATCGTTTTATACTGCGTGGAGTACGTATTATTTCGAAATTCATCAATAACACAATATATACATATTCGATGTACAACCGGTAGATAGAAAAAATAGAAACATCTGTAACTTTCTATGAAAAAAAAAAATTTGTCTCCAAACAAACTATAGCGTTTATAATTCTCAAAACTAATCAAGAACAATATTGCAATATGTGGTTAATATTTTGCTGAAAATAATAACGAGATGAATATTTCTATATAATAATGTATTAAAAATAACTCGCGATAAATGTGTATAGAATATAATAATATGCTTAGGTAGAAAATGATTAAAAATGAAATATTCATTTTTGTTGGTATCATAAAACCCCACATAAATATACTATAATATACCGTTTCGTATATCATAGCCAATGCATTATAAAAAAAATCCGTAAGCGCGAAATTATAAAGTGATTGTGGTTTCAAACGTGACAGAAATGTCAAAATATGAATATTTAGACTCTATTCTCTTGTAACAATAATAATAATAATAATAATAATAATAATAATAATAATAATAATAATAATAATAATAATAATAATAATAATAATAATAATAATAATAATAATAATAATAATAATAATAATAATAATAATAATTAAACGACCACGAAACGTCATCCGAACGGATAATAAAGGCCGTGGCTGCAAAACTTGTCGTGACGATACGTTAATTTTGACATTTGGGTCATCCTTTTTGTAAATCAAGAGTTTTGTGCGCATATGTGATTTTTTTTCAGTTACCTATATAAGAATTTAGCGAACGACGACAGTAAAAATTATTAGACGGATTTACATGTGCAATTAAATGGATAAATAGATATTGAATTATAATGTATAAAGTATTTGGAAATAATAAGAAAATATGAAGGGGAAAGATGTTAGTTAAGTTCAAACAAAAATGTGTGGAAAATATTTTAAATATAATTATATATAAAAATTAAAAATTAAATTTTCTACTCAAATCCCGTACAGCCTTGAATAATTGAACAAATTATTTTTCATATTACCTATTTTATCAATTAAGAACACCTCAAACTCTATAATTGCTATGAATAACACAAAATCTAAAGAAATTGTTGAAAATTGTTTTTCCTAATTTAATATATAATATGTTTACACATTTGGTGAATATTTCAAGTTCCAAAATTACGAAGAAATAACGATAATCGATTTTGAAGAAATCGCGTTTTTATCGTTTTTACGTAATTTTTCGGTAGTTTTTGAGTTGTTTTTTTTTTTGTCTGCGCTTTTGATAAAATCGAAAAATGACCACTTTGAATGAAATTTACTCCCGGAAACAAACTATGAGCTGTAAAGATCGGAGCACACCTTCTGGTAAAATTTTTGGGTACATACATAAAAAAAAAAAAAAATAAAATTTAAAACCAGTACATTTTCCTCGCTCCGCACAAAATCAAAAATGCACGTAATCATACCTGAGAACAGCTATAATAAACGAAAATCGGCATCATTTTAATAAGGAATATTATGGACACGTTTCTCATCCGCAAAACACACTTGAAATATATTATGTTATTCCAATGATAAATACGCGTTTCCTAATAATAATAACGTATGAATACGCACGAAATATATTTTATATTGTACACCGCAACGGTTCTCAGAATGTTTTGTTTCTTGCATCCGTGAAAATTTAAAAAATAATCATAGCGCTACCCATGAATAAATGAAATCAAATTGTTTTATTATTTAAATATTCAAACATTTTTATTTTATGATAAAAAAAAAATATATAATTTATTTAAAGTATTAAAAAATATTTTAATTTTTATGAAAAAAATAATAACAATGCGTTTGTTTTCCATGCATTATGCCTCAAATTCTCAAAATCAGGAATCAACGTTGCTATTACTACAAGCATTTCTAGTTTATATTGAAGAATAATATAATATTATAAATAAATAAATATTAAATAATTAAATAAGAGAAAATATTATATTTCAAATAATAATTAAGTTTATTTTTACAAATATTAGAAAAATAAGTACAATTTAAAATTAAATTAAATAAAAAAAGTTGAAAAATTATAAATTAAAAGGATTATTTTTACGTGTTGTAACGGTAAACGTTATAGACGTACTGCCGTATGTTTATGTAGGTCAATAAAATAATTTTGTTCACAATATTATTGAAATAAGTCAATAATAGCAATAATGAAATCGTTTATCGGTTTTTACTGATATACGATAATAATTAATAACAATAACAGTATAGTCCGTGTTCCTTGTCTTGAGTGCTGTACCTATATACTGCAGTCCTACACAAGTTAAAAGCGTATTTTTTTCATTTCTCGTTAAAATTTTGATATGAATATGGCACAATAAAATCAATAAAATGCCAAGACTGGAATAATTTCAAAAAAGCAATAAAAAAAAAATCGTTAACATTAAAAAAAAAATAAAAAATTCAATGAATTTAGAATCAGAATAACGGATTTATTAATAAAAAAATTACATTTCTAGAAAAAATATAGAAAAAAAGAAGCATGTTATGGCTTTACAATCCGAGTCCCAGCTATAACGATTGTAATGAGTAGGTCAGAGGACTTGTAGCATTTGCATATTTGTTTTGCTCAATCAAAAAAATAGCAGTGTAAGAAACAAATACTTTTTATGCTAAAACAAAGCTAGATTTCTAATTTTGCATATAAATGCATATTTTGAATTTTTTTGGTTTTTAATGTCATATATTTCTTCCATTTTATTGTTTTTGAGAAATATTTAATACAATTAATAATTTTCTCAGTATTTTCTCCATCGACGTTTTTATTTCGTTTAATATTATAATTGAAATAAAATTGATGAATTTAAATTAATTTTTAATTTTTATCATATAACATTGTTGTTGTCTGTTCGCGGACGCACGTTTTTCCTAGAAACGCTTGAGGATCTCGATTAGATTAATTTTAATTCGATAATTAATTTGATATTATCATTTTAATGTACCTACCTATTGATGTCTACTCTCTAATTAAATTAATACAAAGTTATTATTTGAAGTTCGATTTTATTGACAATTTCGTAAAAAAAATATTCATTTTGCATATTTTTAGTGCATATTATAGGGTTTTTAAGTGCACAAGCGCTTGCATATTTAGCGCTTTTTTAGGGCTACAAGTCCTTTGCCCTAGTAATGAGTAAACCGTATTGTAATGTGTGTGTGAACTGATAAAAATTCATGTATGTGTAATTGAACACACTTTGGTAACCGCTGGTATACCGCGCAACACGAGAGAACGTATATTATTATTATGATTATTACAACACTGGAACGGGATGGTACCTATTTTGTCGAACAATATTGTTATGGGGTGGTGGGCGCGACGCAATCCTCGAGATTTCTTCGGGATTTTGGCCGAACACCACCAGACGACACGTCGTCGTACGCGCGGCTTATTATTATTATTATTATTATTATTATTATTATTATTATTAAATACATTCGAGTGTTTAATAAAGTGTCACGTTTTTGTATTCGTGGACGGTCGTCTCGTCGTACGCGCGCGTGAAATTCCTCATTGTGCGCACCAGCCCCTTCTTCACCCCGAAAATTGTGTTACGGTCGTCGACGACGAAAAGAAAAACAAAATAAATAAAAAAACGCGTTCCCCTTACGGGACGTCCATAAAAACTAGTTTCACGGCGAATCGGGTTTCACAAAACGCTGTAGGGGGACTATACACTCCGTACTGGTCTGGGGCTCCGCAGCGTTTCCTCGGGCGCGGCGGCAGCTGATGTTTACCGTGCCGGAGTGCGTTAAAAGCTGCTTTCACGAATATGTAAACAATCCATTAACGACGGGCCGACGACTCCATCGAGATAACGCATTTATCTGTCGAAGCCGAACGAGCTGAGAGTCTGTGTGAGACTCCTAAAGGAATACGAGTGCCCCGCACCCACCACAATGCGACGAAACGTACTAATAATTATCGTTAATATTATACCGATGCAAATGCACGCGTGTGTATTATATTTTCGCGTCTGTCGGGAACACTTTACCCGTTTACGTATTCACAATATGCGGTAAAGGATCGGTGTGAAAATCTATAGGTGTGCTGGTCAAATTCATCAACCGTATGTTCATTTCGAGCGCACACGAAACGACCGATTCCATTGCCAGGACACTTTTAACCAGAGAGAGGGGTCAATGGGCTGAACCACCCCCCTCCTCTCGAAATTTCACAAATCCTAGCAAAGACGTGCTTTTCTACGATAATGTCATTATTTTAAATACGTTTCTATTTCAGAATAGATATTAAATATAATACAATATCAGACGTACAATATTTATATATTATAATAAAAGGAATTTTTTATTGTTAGCAAGCCCGCCGTTCTTTAATTATGTGCTTGTATACCAAAAAAAAAAAAAATATATATATATCTTTTTATTTTTTTTTCTGCTATCAATCGCATTAAAGATTACTATCATCTACCGTCAAATACTTTGAGACCGCGGATGATATTTTTTATAATTTAATATTAATTAATATTATTATTTAATTAATTTATTAATTTAATATTTTCAAATGATAACTTTGAAAGCAATGATAAATCATTGCACACGATAAAACGATTCTGAGCGGACCTTCAGTGATGTATACTTTCTATATTTTTTGTACGAGTTAATGTAATACGTAAATGTCTGACGTTGTGTCCAAATTTCAAGTCAAAAAACTCAAAATTAACTGTTTTATGAATGAAAAACATCAAAATATAAAAATAGCTATAAATAGCCTAAAATTGAATGAAACTATTTAAAACAATTTTTTTGAAGTTGTATAGTACAAAGACACAATTTTGTTGAAAACTTCAAGACAATAAAACGATTGTTTTCGAAATTACAGTGAAAAAACTATACGTGATATTGACGAAATCTCATTTTTAGCGGTTTTTTTTGTAATTTTTCGGTAGTTTATTGTGTCGCGTTAAAAAACTAATGAGAAATTCGAAATCCCTCTAAAGTACCAACTAGATGCGAATTGCTGTCGGAAACAAAGTGTGACCGAAGAGATCGGAGCACTCCTTCTGGTCAAAAATCTGTAAACAGGATAGAAAAAAAAAAAAATAAAATAAGGGTAACGAGCCGCGGTGTTGTGGATATCACTTAAGTGAATTACATGGATAAAGATTTTAGAATTTTGTTTTTATTTTAAATTTGAAAGCAGTGATAAGTCATTGCATTCGATAAAACGATTCTGAGCATAGCTTACTTTTCTCGTAAATAGAGTCTAAAATTACATATTTGGTAAAAATTTCAGATTTCTATGACTATTAGTTTCAAAATTACGAAGAAATAAACAACAATCGATTCAGACGAAATTGCATTTTTAGCGTTTTTGAGTTATATTTTTAGGTGTTTTTGAAAAAATCGAAAAATGACCTCTTTAAAGTACCAGTTAGATGCGAATTGCTGCTGGAAGCAAACTGTGACCGAAGAGTTCGGAGCACTCCTTCTGGTCGAATATTTGTACACGAGATAGAAAAAAAAAAAAATAAACATTATTGTAAAAACAATAGATTCATAGCTCCGCTCAGAATCTAAAAGCGAGGGAGAAAATTCGATCTACTGACATTCCAGAGAATAGAAACAACAACAAAAATAATAAAATTCATTGGTTTTCATAATGTTCACTGAACGAAATACATGTTTAAGGAAAATATTAAAATAGTTACTGAAAAATCGTTTATGCATATTTTATTTATATCATACCAGTTTGCTTTAAACTAACGTTTTGTCGCAAAGCTTATTGATAGACACATAAAAACCTTTTTAAAAAATATGATAAATAAATAATGAATTGTGAGTATTGGTAGTAAGTAGTTTTCAAATTAATAATTCATAAATATAAATCTGTTTCCAATTTCCATTTATATATGGATAAATAGTTATAATTTATTACACACACACACACACATATATATATATATGTGTGTGTGTGTGTGTGTTTAAATTAATTAATCAAGTTTTATACGTTTTATGGAGACGACATTGAAAATATTGAAATCTATTCAGAATAGAATGGTCAGACGTCATTTGTATACCGTCACTCAAATTATCTTTACTCTTTCTATAGCTCTTTTCCGATACTAAGCGTTTAAATGTAAATCTGCCACGTCATATCAATATTATGGTTATCCGAAGTATTTATTTATACGTATAACTGTTTAATGGATTAAAATTGTAACGATAGGATCGTCGCCGAGTATGATACCACGTGAATCATAGGCAATTAAAAATCCTTTTAGTCACGATTTATATCGAACGGCAACTACTGTCGTTTGTTTAATTGATTCACTTTTGAAATATAATTATCGTAATCGGCTTACTTTAACGGAAACCATCGAGATCAACCAAATCGTGTACGGGTTTTGAGTGTAATATTACAATTTTCAATGAATACGTAATTATACGCACTTATACCTAATGACGGTTTAGAAATTATTTTGAAGTGAAAGTGTTATGAATCCAATTTAGTAGGAAGTCTTTATTTGTATATATATATATATATAAATATATAATATAGGTATTACGTAGGTAATATCTCTATATATTTTAATGATGATCGTCAGCTTTCAACAAGTTTAATGGGTTCATTAACGAAGAACACGCGACATTTCGAAATATCGTTGATTTTGGTGTAATTTCTACTCGGAAACGACTTCATCAAGACCGTGAGATTAGCCTTTAATTCGCCAAACACGAAAACGTTCTATTTCGAATCAGTGTGTGTATTGTCGTGTGTCTAAAAAAAAAAATGTGTAGACATTCCTTACGACACATTCTGAGGCCAGATAAAAATAAGAACTTTATAGGAGAAAAAAATGTTTTTATCATAACTGACTTTGCGGAAGGGACGATATTTTTCAAAAGAAATGTCAAAATACTCGTATTATAGAGACGAATATAAATTTTATCACGTACATCACATGACAATTTAGAATTTATGGAAGAAATAAAATAAAAAGTTCTATCATCATTTAATAGGTACCTATACGTAATTTGGAAGGATTCTCAACGATTGTTTGGCTGATTTCGTGCTAGTGTAGTTTTATCGTTATCCGTGAAATGCGGTTCGGCAAATCTAACCCGGTTCCACCCAAAATGGGTTTATTATTATTTAATTATTTGCCAAGAAATATTCGTCAAGCAGACTCGGGTAGTATTCTGAATACTGTATTCATAATATTTTTTAATTATTTGGAATATATTTAAATAGGTACTTTTTTCGAAAGTATTTTGAATAGTGTATTCCAAAAAAATGTTTTAAAGCGCAATCATAATATTTTAAATATTACGGGGACGTATGTACAGAGAGGAGGAATGGGGGAAACTTGCCCTGCCCAAAAAAAATTAAAGTAGAAAAAAATTAATAAGACAAAAAAAAAGATCATCGACTTTTTCTGTATTTTGCCGACAAACTTAAAAATCCTAACGACTAAATGGCCGATTGACATTAATTTTCCTGGCGATTTCCTTCCCTGAAAACAAATTTAAAAAAAAAATAGGTCATCCCCTTATTAGTGAAGAAATTTCGCATACTTTTCATCAATTTTATCGCTCTTACTTTGTGAAGATGCCAATAGAAACTCCGAGGAAAAAGCTTATCAGTTGCGCTTGTTAACTGGTACCTACCTCATCGTTAATTAATTATTATCGATAGAGTCTGATAATATTAATTGTCTTTTCCCCGCCCAAAATAATTTACCCCTCCCAAAGTCGACTCTTAGATCCGCCACTGTATTACATAAAAATAATAACTTGGTACTTAAATGTAAAAAGTAATTATTTTAGAAAAAAAATACTAGTAGCAACTAGCGATAGTAAGTATTTAATGTAACCTCAATTATTTTAACAATAACTTTGCTATATTGGGTGTTTGAATCCTATTTCATTTAAATAATCAAACGCGTATACTAAGTTATTATAATTGTGTTAAATTACACTATTATTATTATTATTATTATTATTATTATTATTATTATTATTATTATTATTATTATTATTATTATTATTATTTATTTAAACACAGAATTTAAAAAAAAAAAATATATATATATATATATATTAAAAGACCCCGAATACATACTGTTGATGACCGTTTATATTCGACTAAATAACAATATATAATTACTATGTTTGATATTCGTATTACTAAAAACTTGTAGAAAAAAATACATTTCTTTGAAGTATTCAAAATATTTAGGGAATACTGGTGTCACGAATTATTCAAATGCACGTCCTGAATTCGGACTTTATTCAAAAATACTTTGAAATAGTATTTTACTAAAGACTGTCTTCAAGGTGTGTTTTGAAAATTCATATTAAATATTATTGATTTTTTTTTTATCTGTTTGTAATCAATAACACGTTTTCGTAATGTTTTTGTACTGGATTTTTTTATTTGATTAATTAATAAATATTTATAGTATTGAAACGATAAAATATATCATACAGGACAATGTTTTTAAAATGTATGTTTCATATTATCGTTTAACAAATATCGTTATAATGTAGTTTACGAGAGACCGGTAACCCTAAATATGGCCAATATTATTCTCTAATTTTTTGCTTTTTTCATATTTCATCAACAGCACCAGTAAATCTGCCGCATCCGTACAAAAATGGAATTTAACGAAATTACTACCAATAAAAACGAACCTCGTTTAATTTTTCGATTTTTTTATTTTATTTATCTTTTTAGTAGAACATTGGTTTTTGGAGATAAACATTTAAAAGAAACAACCGCTGTGTACAGTATGTTAATAAATTCGAAAACACAATAAATCGATATCGAAGACGTCCACAGTCACGGATCAAAATTAATAGAACATTTAAATACACACGAAGTAACATAGGTAAGTGCAAATAGAGAAAACGTGATATTTAAATCTACTGCTGCAATCAAATAAAGATATCTAGGTGCGATACAGTCAACTTTTCTGATATCTATAAAGTTAGAAAATGCATACGTTCCAAGTACTACTGTGGGCAAAAAATAGTAAGACTTTGTTCATAATTTTAAAATTCTTTATTCATTCTGTCAAATCTATTTCGTCCCCCTCAAAGTAATCCCCCCGGCCCCAATACACTTATGCCAACATTTTTTCCAATCCTCGAAACAGTTGTTAAAGTCAATTTCCGGAATAGCCTTCAATATATATAATATAATATATATATATAGTAATATATATAATATATTGCCGATGATTAGTAAATCGCTTGATTAAGCTATATTGTCGAACTTAGTGAGATTTCAATAGAGTAAAAATAAACGTTGGTCGATCGCGTAAATAACATTATTTTAATAAATAGTGATTCAAGTTTTTTTAACGTGATGCGCACACGATGACGTCTTCAAAATTTGTTTTTGTCAAATGTATGGTACTATACATGCATTTATAAACACGGATTTTTCGTACCACATTGGTTATTGCATTTTCGCCACCGTCAAAATCATTCGAGGAATTCTATATATGTCGACTATATGACGTATAAACGAAATTCGAAAAAAACCATTTATTCATACAAAAATTCTTTACTATATTAAAATATAAAATATAATCTTCGTGGAGTGTGTGTATTGTAACATTCGACTGACAACAAAATGTACGTTGCATTTGAAACGATCGCTTTTGGGCAAAGAATCGACAGATGAGCTCGTCTTTGTTGTGCGAAAGGATAAATCGAACAGACGACTTCGAACAAATATCGCGGCGATCGAAAAAATTGGCGCTAATATCTTATTTCTATTTTTTTTTTTTTAAATGTACTACTAGAATATCAATCGAAACGCGTATTTCTCTTGGTATTTAAAAAAAAATAAACATATTTGTTAAATATTCGAATACTTTACGCAGTGGCGTATTTAGGCCGGGGCCACCGGGGCCCCAATATAGGTCCAAGTTGAGGGGCCACAAGAGGATCTTAAATATTGAAAAAAACTTTGAACATTTTTTTTTTTTTATATATATAATATTTATATTGAAACTAATTTAATTTAAAATACCAAAAAAAAAAAAACGGTGGCGTTCATTATTTTACAGACGTCGCAAGTTTTTCAAATGGACAGTTAGTTTTGAAATTTTTATTTTGCTTTCAAAATCACTATTTAATAATTAATATTCTTATTATAGTTTAATTTCTGTGATAAAGTTGGCCTTCATCTCTTATAGGCCCTAGGGCCACCGAGTTTCACGCTACGCCACTGACTTTACGCATTTGTAAAGAGAGACAATGGTTTTTAAAAGAAAACGCTTATGGATTTTTAACACAAAATAGATTTTCAAAAAACAATAATATAACAAAGAGAGCATTTCGTACGACACGGGAGAGATATCCGCGTTTAATGTTTAAAACCTTTTTTTTTTCATATTTAAACGTTAAACTATAATTATTATATTTACGGAGGAGATACGTTTTTTTTTTCATATTGGATACAGAAAAAACGATTTTTGCCGCGGCGTGGTGACGATGTACAGCATTCGTATAATAATATATATTATTAATTTTAAACCAAACACGAACGCACAACAGTTCTTTCGACGGTTTAAAATACAAAATTTTTTTCATCTACAATATAATATTTTTTGGGCATAACACGTCGCACGACCTTCGCCGACGCACTTGTCTTCCGAAGCACCTGTACAAGTACAGAAGTCTATTTGCTTCCGTACCTGGTCGGCTCGTTTTATGTATTGACGTCATAACTGCACGTGTACACATATACAAAGTAAACGAAATATGTTTTCGGTGTCGATATGAAATCGTACACTTAAACACCATAAAATAAACGATACCGCCGAATAATATTTTCGACTATTCAAATAGTGCACAACACGTCAAACGTTTTTAACTTATAGACAATAATCGTGTATTATTAATTGTAGAAACGATTCTATCGGATGAACAGTAATAATAATTCCGGAACTAGAAGAATATATATTAATATAATGGTGATAACTTACCAAGGCACGGAATTCCATGTATTGTGTACTATTTTTATTTGGATCGTCTTAACCGATGTTTTTTAACAAAAATACGCGTTATAATTGCATGCGAATCACAATAACTAAATTTCGGTATGCATTTTTTTTAAACATTTTTTTGGCTTTATACATTTTTTAGATGATTTTTTTGATGTTTTTAGGTAATTTTAGTATTTTCTAAACATTTCCCGCTAGTTGAAAGAAAAAAAAAGGTAACGAGTCGCGGGGTGTTGTGGATATCGCTTAAGTGAATTACTCGGATAAAAATTTTAGAGTTTTGTTTTTATTTTAAATTTGAACAGTGGCGGCGTTTAGGGGGGCATAGAGGCCATAGCCCACCTAGACTTTTTGAACTGTACGCGTAAATACTTTTTTTTCTAATTTTTTCTAAAAGTATATTATAACAGGACACGATATGACACGGACACGGTAAATACGCCTTTACAAAATATCGGTTGAAAGCACTGATGTCTGATAACACAATGGTAATAAATGTGGCTTTTTCTACTGTATGTGTTTTAAAATATTAACCCCCCTTAATCAAAGAACTAAATCCACCACTGAATTTGAAAGCAATGATAATATCTTTACAAGTAGATTTATAATTCGTTATAAAATTCAGTTGTAAAATACAAACATACAGTGCCGTGCCGTGGGGGGGCCAAGGGGGCCTAGGCCCCGGGCGCTAAAATTTGAGGGCCGCCAAAGTTGTATTATTATTATGTAGGTATACAATTATCGGCGGGGGTGGGGGGCAAATATTTTAATCTCGCCTCGGGCACAGAATCATAACGGCACTGCACACACACACACACACACACACACACACACACACACACACACACACACACACACACACACACACACATATATATATATATAGTACTGCCTAGTCTAGTGGCGGCTGTGTCATTTAATTTTGGGGAAAGGATGCTAAAAACTATTGAGTGGATATTCTCTTTTTTTTATGTGTAAACATCTATTACGGCGGTATGAGGGTAAATCTCAGGAAATAGGACGGAAATGTGTAAGCTGTTGTCATGAAAACTAATAATAATATTTATTAATATAAATAATATTTATTAATTTACACGCAATTGTGAATTGCGTGTAATGTGTAAGCTATTGTCGTGACAACCAGGGCCGGATTGGCCCACCGGGATACTGGGAAACTTCCCGGTGGGCCGGTATCCTTGAGGGCTGCTATGGCCGCAAACAATTTTTAATTTTGCTATAAATTATCATGAATTTTTAAATTTTAAATACAGAAGGAATCGTTGATAAGTTAAAACATAAAAGTGCATTACTCAATAAAGTACTCTCACATTAAATTGTTTTGCTATATTATTTATGTGCAAATTTTATTTTAATAAATATAAAAGTCAGTGAACAAAATTGTAATTTTTAAAATTGTATATGGGGGGAGGGGGCTTGAACCGCAGATTGCCTTAAAAAAACACGAGTAATATTTACTTTTATGTATAATATTAGATATTATAATATAGAGGGCTGGTCTAAATAATTTTCCGGGCCGAAATATTCCGTCAATCCGTCCCTGAATTGACAACTAATAAATATTGTTTATTATCGAAATTACATTGAATAAAGATACTAATATTCACAAATCCCAATCACAATCCCGTTCCATTTTTACCGCTCACGCGACGTTTACACATCAATGTCCCGAGTACTAGCAGACTCGTTTAATTTTGTCTTATTTGTTAATAAAAATTAACAACAACTATTGGGCGTAGGTACAGTATCCTTTTTATCATGTCGCCACTGATAACCGCAGTAGTCGTAGTAAGTACTTTATTGTGATAATTTCTAAAATTAATGTAAATTTAACAAAATTATTAGAAATCTTATATTTTAAACGTGGGGAACTTTTTTTATTATACGATATAATTAATATGAGACAATATTGTTTTACGAGTGACAGTAAACTTAAAAATAACTAAATAATAAAACAATTTTTCGATTCCTACTGTTTGCAAATCGGTCTACGACTCCATCCGATATCCATAGAAATTTCCCTGTGAATATGCACGAGAGGCCGACGCATGAATGTCGAAAACGATCATTCAGACGTCGCTACGCTGATTGATAAAGTCGCTAGTATACAGGTATAATATATTTATGTATCAGAAAACGAATCGCGGAAAACGTAATATCACCGTCACAAATCTCGATCACATCCGGAATTTTAGTGATTTTTTTCTTTTTAGGAATTTTTTTTTAGGAATCCGGGGGGGAGGAGAGGTATGGCCCCCAAGGCCCTTCCCTCTAATTCCGTCACTGGTCACCTACAGTCGTTTATTCACTGTTCATCGTCGATCTGTTGTAGGAAAAAAAGACGCCCCGGTTTTAATACGTATAATGTCGACACGCGGTGCGGCGGCCGAGATTTCTCATTTAAAACGATAAACATCTCATCAGCACCTCATGGTAATATAAATCTTTTGAAGGCAAAAGTACAAAATAACGTTTTAACAATAGGGCTCAAGCTGAGGCCTATCGCGTACCCGAACTGCCCATCTCCAGCGCCGCCGTTGATCGCACGCCCGAGACGCACAGATCCGAATCGTTATGCGTGCATTGTCCGCGATACGAAGTGACGACCGTCTACGGGGCGGCCACATACGGTAGACAGCGGCTGTGGCGGGCGGAGTGAGTGCAGAGAGACCGTGTACGTGGCGTACACAAAAATAAATTATTACTATTATTATGCGTATTTAAAAAAAAAGAGTTAAAACGCGCGACAAGAACAAAAAAAAAAAAAACAAAACGGATATCAAAATCTGGCGAGCCACCTGACAAGCCTTTTGTGTAAAACGTTTTTCGTTTTCATAAATCATAATCACGCGGTGCCCATTGTGCTACGTGTGTTGTGAAACAATCGATACTCGGCTGCACCGCGGCCTTACCGGGTATTATAAAATAATGTGCGTATAACACACGTCCAAAAAGGAGTAACGAAGCTAAGTAATACGGTTTTGTGTAGAAAAAAATTTCGTCTACCGACAGTCGATCGCACATTATGGTTCGGAAAAATAAACAACAAAACAGGCACGCGTTTCGGGTACATGGGCGTAGGAATTTTTTTTCCGTGGCGAGAGACACACATTGATTTTGGTGAAACGAACTCGGGTGCACGCGCAATACGACAATATTTAGAGTTCGTACAATATTATTGTATTGTCCCGCGACGGATTTTCACTTACCGACAGAGAAACGTGTACGATTATTTCATGTGCATTTACATTTGTATAATACAAATTAATTTATTAAATCGTGACGAAAAATGATTACAATTACAATAGTGATAACAAATTTCCCTAATAAACGCGCTGAACGTTGGCGTGTGTATTCGTATAATAAGAAAAAAAGCTGACAAGAGTAATGAACGAAAAACATTTGAAAAATATGAGATCGAGGGGGAGATACGTTCTTCCAAAACTCTCCCTAAAATATGCCACTTTAACAACGATCTTAATACGTCATTATTAAGGCCCGGACGTTGATGCCCTAAAAAAAAATCTATAAAAACGTCCTTAAAAAATTTAATTAATAAACTAAAAATATTTAAAAAAAACCTTTAGAATATTAGGTATAGATACGTATTATATTTATATGACGTATTTTATATTTCTTATTTGCAGTTTTTCTCAAACTTTTTACTGTGTAATGTACTTTTTAAAACTAAAATATATGCACAAATGTGAAAAAAACAAATATAACGTAAAATAATAATAATAATAAACTCGTGAATTTTCTGACGATTATTGAAAAACAGTTAAAAATGACCTAAAATAACAAAAAATGACCTTAAAATGTCAAAAAATGCAAAATAAAAATTAGTTATTTAGATTCTTATGTTATTGAATCAGATTTTTAGCTAGGAAAGCATCACCTAAGACGTTCAAAAAAAAAAAAAAAATGCAGAAGTCATCAACATCCGGGCCATAGTCATTACATTATGCGTATTGTTCTATACGTTTACTGCCGTGTTACGGGTATAATAAAAACGTGGACGTAAATTAATTAAAACGTTAATATATATTTTTTAAACTATTATACTCAACTTTATTTAATTAATTTGTTCTATAACTAATTAACTTGATCAGTTTAAATTATCATTGGCGTCACTTAACGTGAAAATTATATATGTGAAAATTTTAACCAATTCATAAATGAAAACTTACATTTTTTACAATTTAGATAGACTGAAACAGTAAAAAAAAAATATATATAGTAATAATAATTTTATTTTCTAATATTCAATTGTTGGTTTTGAATACTTTTGAACTAGTAAGTAAAAAGGGATGAGAAAATTTGAAGCCAACAAATTAATACCTAGATTTATTGTCTTTAGTTTTTACAAAGCTATTATGAATAAAATACGTTATTGTAAATGTATTTAAATTCATTAAAAAGCTAGCGAGGTAAATAAAAAAATTGAATTTCTTATTGCGCCTAATTTAGTGTTTTCGATTTTAAATGTGAAAATAATAAAAAAAATTGTATAGTAATTAAAACAAATTGTGTAGATAATAATTCGATAATTTTCGATACAACAAGAATACTTATTAATGAATAATGAAATATCGACAAACGATTTAAACGGTATGGATATTTGTGAAAATATATCGTTGCGCATCACTTATACAAACATTGTTTTACAACATTATATTTAATCACCGAATTACTTGTTGTATTATTATTTATTTCAATTATAATTCTTGTATCACTTTTAATCATAACTGAATTACGTATATACTCGGTGAATTGACAAGCGGTGAATTGTTAGCGAACCCTCCGAGGCATTTGACGAAGTACATTTATTTTCGTTATTATATTCCTTCCATGCTCATAAAGAAAATTATAACGTAATATTATAATGTTTCTAAACGATATATTGTTTACTCAATTAGAAAATGCTAATTTTTTTCTACATTTTTTTTTTTTTTTGTTTACGTTACACGTTACACAATAAACAAATATGATATTATGGGAGAGAAAACATTTATCACAAAATCTCTATTAGTATAAGAACGACAAAAAAATAAAAATGAAAAGAATGATTACTTTAATTATTAAAACTGTGTTTGGATTACGAGAAGATAAATCATTATCAGTCATCGATATTAGAATGAATGTGATGACTGTGTGTTTGAAACTGTAGTGTTATTGGCTATACAGCACACTGTATGTAAGTAGAGCCCGATTTTCGAACTGCAAAAATCGTATTTAAAAAATACAAGTAAATATGTTTTAGAAAGACCAGCATTGAATACTTTTACAACAAAAAAAAAACCTATTGTTCGATCTTCGTGGTCTATTTTGAAAGTGTTTTTTTTTTCAAATTCTTATAACCACAAATTATAATTGTTATTTTTAAACGAACTTTTTGAAACTCGTATAAAATACGTGTAAAGTTTGCAATTTGTAAAAAAAAAAACACTTATTTTCAAAATACACGTAATAAAAATTTAATTTCTAATAATTCGACTATAGTTTTAATTATTAATAATGTAAAATTAAACGCGAAATTTTTTTCTTCTTGTAGAAACAATTAACATTTTAGAGTTACGTTTCCTCGCCGTTAAATAAATGGATCACGAAAATGAATTTTTAAAATAGGCCGATGCCATTTGAAATTCTCTCGAAAACAAATGAATTTTTCAACACACGCGTCTGCATACGTATAATTCCTATTTGCTTGACATAATTAAAAAACATTGTTCTATATCCAACGAAAACCGTTTTAGACAACAGACTGTGTAATATGTACATACCAAGCATGTCAAACTTTTGACCTGATTTTCTTTGTTGGCTCAAAAAATAAAAATAAAGATAAAGAAAAAAACCTTTTATATTAGATTTATTTTGGTATCCTTTTCACGAATATATAAACATCACTCACCATTATACACACGCGCGTAGTAATAACGGTTATGTTAATATGCACAATGTTAAACAATATTAAATAATTTTATTTTAAGACAATTTATAATTAATAAATAATAACGAATACATTAATAATACAACTATATTACTAAATGCATAAGATAATAGAGAAAACATTTTATTGTGGTAATACTGTTTTAAACATTTTATGCGTATATTCTTATAAATTTACTCGTAATATCGCTTTGGTTTAATACAGAGTTTCACGTGGCTCTTTCGTATATTATGGTAAATTTCACTTCGCTTTGTCTCCATATAATGTGAATGAATCACGGTTTTTTTTAAACATAAATCATGGTGAAAAATTTATTGTATCTCTAAAATCATAAATATTAAATTAATTATTAGAATTACAGCATGAATCATGTACAAGGCTATGAATTTAATGCGCATTCGTATATTTTTGTGATACTCCGTAGAATGAAATTAGTT
This sequence comes from Slavum lentiscoides, assembly GCA_032441835.1. Lineage (NCBI taxonomy): Eukaryota > Metazoa > Arthropoda > Insecta > Hemiptera > Aphididae > Slavum > Slavum lentiscoides. The sequence goes on from CM063706.1 coordinate 26,727,352, forward strand.
CGGTAAATAATATTATTTTTGCATATTTTTACATATTCAAGGAGTTAGGCCATTAGGGCAAATAAATGTGTAATTCCACATATTCTTAATGTTAGTGTTATATATATATATATATATATATATATATATATATATATAAACTAATATATAAATACATTAATTTATATAATATGAGAGAAAGAAAATGTAATAACATCAAACAAACCCGCGTTCAGCATCCGAAAGTCGGTAAGTCGGTCGCAAATATAAAAAAAAGTGTTTGAAAATTCACTATACCTTGTTATGGAATTTCATACCAGGAATCGTTGGAATAAAAGAAAATTTAGTTTTTATACATTAAAATGTCCAGTGTCTTATTATTACGTACCTTTAAAAACAAAGTATTCGTTAATCTATGGGTCTTGAAATTATTCAAGATATTTCATCAATTAAATTAACAGGCACAGCATAAACTGTTTTTTTTCTACGTATTTTTGAAAAATTGATGCATATTTTTGTATACGAGTTTTACGAGTATATCGCAGTTTAAGATATTTCAGAGCACATTTTTTTGCATACCTATATTCACAGTCATGGTCATTTATGTATCTTAATGATCTAATATAGTATTTCCGATGTCATTATAAAAATGCAGCTGTTCATGAAAGATTTATTAACTTAATTTAATTTAATTTTTTTTTTTTTTACTACAATTATTACGATAGTCGCTTTTAAAATATTTCATTTATAAAATTCTTAATATTTGAATAGTTTTATCAATTAATATTGTCTGGTGAAAACGGATAAAATTACTAAAATTGTAAAAATATTACTACTAAAACACGATATATATTTTCTTAAAAAAAAAAATATATATACTACATACATGTGTACATTTATATAGTAATTTTTAATATTTTATGCAAATTAATTTTAATTTTAAAATATTTAGAGAGGAAAAAAGTGCGAAAATGTGTAAAACATTGCATTTTCCAATTCATATTTTCTGATGACAATATTATCCTGACTTTACGTCAGGGATCAATGTTAATATCGGGACAACTAAGGAATAATATTGATCTAAGTATATAAAAGCGTCTATTATAAAATATGTTGAAACATTTATGAAAATCTCAAACTTTTTATAGAATAATTTATTTTGTACGATTAGTCTTAACTATACCTACGTTTTTTTTATATTAAAAAAAATATATATAAACAAGGAACCAAATTAAAATACCTAGTTTGAGAAGAACGAGTAATAAAATATGTTATATGTAATTATTTTAGAAAAACGAAATATATATTAGTGTTGTAATGTTTTTAATAATTAATATTCGTTATGACTATATATCTTTGTTTTTTTTGGGGGGGGGTCAAAATGAAACTGAAATAATATTCTTTTGGAAATTACATACTGCGTATAAAAAAATATCTAAATATAAAGTTCCAGTAAACAAAAAAAAAAAAAAATTCGTCAAATAAATTGTGTACAAAGTTTGTACTACAAATACAATACCTAAAACACCCACTGTATAAAGTTTATCGGCATTATAACGAAATTAAAAATGGCCGCATAACAGCTGCGTAGACTTTAGATGAAATTTTCAAAAAGGAACGAATATACTGCGTTTTGGACTCCGATAACGTTTTATTTTTATTGTTGAAATTCTTATTTCTTTTTTCCAAATAAAAAATTTTCATAGAACTCACGTTACGTTCCCGTTCCTAGTTTTGTAAATGCAACGAAATTTGATATCAATAAACGAACGTCAAATGTTTATTTTTAACACAACGAGCGTTCTACAAATTGACTGTTGGACATTTACATTTTACTCGACACGCGGATATGTTACTAGAAAAACGTCAGAGTCAATCGTGCATAATTAACAGTCTGATGCTCCGGGGGAATCGTTCCCCAAATAATTTTTCTTCTTTTTTTCAGTCATACACTATATATACGTACATACTAAAAACCCCTAAGGCGTGGATCCGATGGTCGGAAGGACAAAAAATGTGATGTGCTTCCCAATAACAAAAAAAAAAAAATACGAGCGCAAACGTAATATGTAAACTGAACGTCGTACAATTCGAATTATTTTAATAGCTGGCAGCTGTTTGCTTGTTATCGACCATACTAATAATTATTATTATGAATATGCCATCGAAACAATAATATATACAAAACAGACAGTGCGCGTGCTGTGTAATTTCAAAAACCGTGACGTAACGTTTTAAACGAGATCTCTTTGAATTCGGTATCTTACAATAATATTACATATAGTAACCTCGCCTTGTGTAATATACGATTTATTATTTAACTCGTACATAACTCGCGCGGACAAAGATCCGTGAAACATAAGCATTTTTAAATATAAACGATCGATATCAGTATTTTCGTTTTTTTTTTTTTTTATTATTCGAAGACATATTATTATATTATATTTTCTTCTACGTTTTCCCGGCAACGTTATTCATTGTGTAGACAATTTGAAACGCTAACGGTGCTGCAGGTACGTAACGCGTGCTGTAAGTGAATTGTACATTTTACCCCGAAACAAACGGGTAAAACGCAGAGATGAAAATGATAGATTAACTGATTATTTGATATTATATATATATATATATATATATATATATATATATATACGTATAATTCAACGCACTTTAACGGCACTATTCAAAACACTTCCGTTGCGAATGTCCCCCGGGAGGTGGTTTCTTCTTCTCGTACAAAGACAACATAATATTGTATACAGTAAAAACGTATGGGGCCATTCGAGTTTGTCCTCAAAACTCTACACCGAAACAGGTATTTTATCGTTGTTTAAGGAACGAAACCAGAAATGTTAGACGTAGAGTCTGTGGTTTCGAGAGAGAGAAAAACAAACGCACGCACACCCGGCAAAACTCATAAATTCCCGTGACTTTACACTGCACCGACGTTCTCCTTATAATAGAAGTTTATACCTACGTACCAGTGGACACTAAGAGGATCTATCCAATAAATTTCCATTTGTATCTCCTAAATATCATCATTACGTAAAAACGTGATTTAACGTTATTAAAAAAAAAAAATAAAATAAAAAAGAATACGCTTTTTTTACTCGTATTTCGCCGTTATATCGAAAGATGAGAAATACAATATTATATATTATGCGGTAGATGTTATCGTTTAGATACGGCGCACCGCAGCAGGGGACATATATTCGCTGCTGTCCGTATAATAAAAAATGAAATTGTGTAAACAAAAAAAATGTTTGTATACGAAAATACTCGTTGGATTTCACCGACGAATTCTTTCCGATGAATTCTGTTTATCCAAGGCGAGATCATTATACACGCGGCTAGAATTAATTCATCTATATTACGGTTTCGTTGTTTACAACGCGTATCCAATATGATCCAAGGATGAACAGCGAACGCGTTCCATAGTTTTGACGTAGAACAAATCGATATTATTTTACGTTTTTACACTTATTGTTTTAATATGCCGAAATATACGTTTTTTAAAAGACATTTTTGTTTTTCGTACAAATATTAAAAAATAACGTATAATAAATTTAAAAGTTAAAAAAAAAAAAACGAGAAAAATCGTTCCGACTTTGAAAACAGCGGTAATTAATTTAACGCTAGCCGATACAATGTACACGTTTACACCATTGTAAACATGTTTTATAAAATAAGTAATAATCGCTTTATATGTATACATACATCCTATGTGTGCGTGTGTGTTTCCTTTTACACATTATTCTAATTAAAATCTTTTTTTCTTCTTTTTACGTCATAATTATGTTGTTAAAATATGTTGCCCGTACGAGAACATTATCCAAGTGTTGTACTCGCGAACGTACGTAAGTATTATTAAAACGGACCGAGGAGGAAAATCGGCTACGGGGAAAAAAAAAATCACGATTTCCTCGGCTCGTCTTTCAATAATGCAACACTTACGGGTCTAAACATATACGACAATCGTAAAATTCCATACGTTTTACTATAACGATGACATGTCACGCAGAACGAACGACACAAAAAATTTCGACCGATTATTGTTTTAAATTTTTTTCGAAAATTGATTTGCTACGTATTACGAAATATTGTGTAGGTTTTGTACGCTGTTATGGAGAAAAAACTATTTTTATCAGATAACGATAATTTATGATATTGATATTGTTTTCATTTCTATACGTAATATTTTTTTCTTCTAAAAATGTCCGCTCAAAGACGGATACAGACTGTTTTCACGCGTCACACGAGCTCACGTGCTAATGCGTGCTATCAACACGTTAACACGGTGGCGTCATTTCAGTTTTCGAAAGGGGGAGGCAAAAGATTTAACCGGCTTCATTATTTAACTATTTCCCATTTACATTTAACTCAATACAATTTCTATTTTACATAATTTTGATATTTTCGTTATCATACACACGAATCGCCCGATATTTTTTTTTTTTTTTTTTATGGGAGAAAATTCATTACTTTGTCAGCTATAACAAAATGTATCATAAATAACTATATAGTACGTAAATATTACGTGCGATTCAAGTTTTGTAGTTTCTCTTGTCATATTATTAAACACGTTAGAAATGACGTTTTGCGATCAGCTCTGATGACCAGCTCGTTCAATATTTTTTCTCTCTCTCTTTCTCGCCGTCATGGCCACACCACCACCTTTAACATTTTCCATTTTTATTTTTTACACTTGCCACTCACAAATGTATACATTACATTCATAAAACATACGTTTAAACAACGGATAAACGAATTCGTTTGTACCGTACGCGATAATACAGGTTCGTCAACTGACAACTGTCAAACGTAGGTACATCACATTCTTCAAATTAGGGGTAACCTCAATAATTTACACGCACTGCCTTTAACAATAACCATGTTTATCGAAAAAACCCCAGAACCGCGGTAAGTTGTAATTATAATAATCGTCAATCGTGGTCATAACCTGCATACTTTTTTATTTTATTATTTTAATTTAATTTTAATCCACTGTTTGCCACGCGATTTCTTATAACTCATTACTATAGATTTGCTTAGAATAATTTATATTTACGTCATAGGTATCAGCATGAATCATGTCGGCCAACTGTTAACAAGGGGGGGGGGGCAAATTCCCACTCTGCCACCCACCAAATGACGCCACTGCGTTAACAAACCAAAATCCGTGACAGAGATACACTATACTATATCATATGTCACACTGTAGCGTCCTGTGATCGAGTCATGCTCTAGTACACGGACGGTACATAATATTTCCTACTCTCGGGTGTCCGAACAGAAAGTCAGTGTGTGCACCACTGCAGCGGTAAGGAAAAGGTTTTTTTTTTTATATACAAATAACGAACGAATAAGATAAGATAATTCGACGGGTATACCGAGATATTTAATTCGTTAAAAAATTTGCGTTTAGCGAAAAACGTTTAAAGCGAGACTGCGGGTTTTTATCGTTAAAAACGATTGCAGCGTTTTTGGGAACGAAAAGTAACGTAATATTTATTTTGAACGTTACCGTTTGTATTGCCCTACGTTAATCACGGTAATTACATTTTAATTGATCGCTTCAACCATTGATCTCGACACGGTACACCGGGAAACATCAATGAAGTGTCGCGATACCGGCGTGTGATGAACGCAACAGAACGTGTCCAATGCAGATATTAATCCGGTGTCAAACTATTCTCGTTTGTTTGTTCGGCAAACGCTACGATTAAAGAGATTTAACTAAAACAAAATATTAAAATACTGTATAAATATCAATATATATATATATGCGTGTCGACGCTCTCATTATTTTCTACTGATTTCGGAGGTTTATGTTTGAAATAAATCTAGAAGTGTTTTTGATACGATGACGTCTCGTTAAGTGTCGCAACGTAAATTTCTAATGAAAAGAGAGAAAAACGGTATTTTTTTCAATTTACCCGTTCTTAGAAGAAAGGCGACTTGACTTTGTTGATTTACACGAATCCATAATATGGCAAACCGATTATTCGATTACTTTTTTCTTGCCACAAACATCATACGTAAAATGTCGGACATCTTGATAATTATGTAAAAACACTAAAAGCCAAAATTTAAAGCATAATAATTATAAAGTTATAACGCAATATACTGTACCACCGCAAAATCGCAAAACATAAATGAGGTAGGTGCTAGGCAATGAGTACGAGAATAAGCCGGTAGGCGATATAGTGTTAACAAAGGAATTCATGAGAAATGTGGAAATTTTTAAATGCCATTCAGTACCACGAATCTAAACGAAATCGTAATTAAAAATTCATTCTAGACACTAGACTGGCCTGAGACCTATAACCTAACACACTCGCATAAATTTAAAGTGGTCCGCCTTGCTCCCGCGGATTTGCGCCACTGTTCTCTTCCCCCGTTATATTTAACAAAAATAAATAAATATTGTACGATATCGACAATATCTGTGATGTGGAATTTCTCGAGTAGGTTTTTCTAATTTCTTGTGGATCTTCAATACGCTCCTTTACGGGATTGATAAAAACCTCCGTCGCAGCCATTTCTCTGAAATACAGAATCGGAGTAATGAGTGTTTGTATTGTCGACTACGTGTCCGAGTGTAGACAATTGTGTTAAACGCGTTAATATATAAATTCACCGTTGCACAATAATATTTTGAATTGAACATTTTGGTCCTGTGGGCGGTTTTAACCCGAACCCACCGTGAATACGCCACCGGTAACGCGTAGGTAATATAACGTAGTAAAGGAATAATATGTTTTACGACGTTTACTACATATTCGTAGCAATCGATTCGTCTCACGCGTGTCCTAACGACACGCAATAACGTTTTTGCCGTGTGTTTTTACTTCTGTGTAGACACAAGTTTTTTTCCTCTACTGTTTCGCACGTATCTGCACTACGGGGCCGCGAACCAACTGCCACAACAGACCAGTGACGTATTTACTGTGGGAGGTTAGGGAATTTATAATATCTCCCTACCATTGGATTTTTTATTTTATTTTTTTAAACGTATACGCGTATACGGTTATGATTGTGCTTTGCTCACCATGTCAATAGGTAACGAAACAATTTTATTGGAAAACATTAATTGCTACGACGTTTGTACGTAGTTTTCAACTCCTGAACGCACGTTTTCGCGTCCGAAAAGATCAAAAACATGTTTATGGAACTCTACGAAGGGAATATTTATATTATTCACTGTTCACTATTACTGTGTTGTTTTGTATTAAACAATTGATTTAAATTCGAAATATTACATTGATTTCAGAGCGCGTTGAACGGAACGTGTCAACGCTATCCGTCCGTAAACATTATTAAAGTAGATTTTTAGGAAATAATCGACGAAATCGCCAAAAAAAACCTTATAAAGGTGACTAGAGTTTGTCTTGTAAACGATATAAATTCATTGTAAATGTACGAAATTTCTTTTTTACTCGTCTCCCCTCCCCGCAAAGAAATCCTAAAAGTACGCCACTGTAATGGCCGCGGTATACCGATCTAGTGTACGGGAAACGCGGTGTACTGCACCGTGCTCGTGCGAGCTCCATGTCCCTGGCACCCCCACATTTAAATCTTAAATAGGGGCAACCGTTTATGCTTCGTTTGTGCTCTTATCCCCAAAGTTTGTGCTCTCGCCGTTACCGAGTTATAACACTTTTACTGCGGTTGTGCTAAAATTTACCTCACCTCACAATATTGTAATATCGTTAAAATACGGTAAAATTGTTATAACTCGGTAACGGCGAGAGCACAAACGTCGGGATAAAGTGCACAAACGATTGCCCCTATTTTTTAGACTTAAATGTGTTAAGCGGGGATGCCAGGGACATGGACCTGCTTGTGTGACCAGGATTTCATTACACTACGACGACGACGACGACGGCGACCTAACGTCTTATCATTAGCAGCTGCAGGTACAGACATAATTTCTAATAAACGAAAATAACATCAATCCGCGCAAGTAGCAACGTCGTTCGATAATTGCCACTTTAAAAATGAATAATCGTACAACAATATACGTTACGAGTATATTATAACGTTATAACAATACGGAGGTTTTTTTTTTTTGTTTCTATTAAGTTTCCGACGTGCTCCTTTACCGTCGCCGGTCCGCCGCGGCAGTCATCGAAACCGAGCCGCGCTCGGAATTAATTACTCGCCGAGCGGTTACACGTGCCGCGCGTTTTCGATATTTAATAATTTTTTTTGTTTTTATTCGATTATACCGCACTGTATTATACGCGTTATAATAGCTCGTTCAAAAAGTAGAATATTATATTGTAATAATGCGTTGAAAATGTCGAGTATAAAATACACTTGAACATTATACACACGCGTATGCTGTACAACTTATGTAACGTGAATATAAAATTCCCCCCTTTATACACACACACACACAATATACGGTCGTAAATTACGGTGCGCAGAACGAATTTCGATCGCTATATAATGTTATGCGTACACTGCGTGTATATAAAATATATTATACACGAAACGTATATACAGTCAAAATAAATATATATATATATATATATATACATTATACATATAATATATGTATAAGCAGAAAATTCTCGAATTTACGTGGAAATTTTATCCATCCCCGGCTGGTAGGCGGGATCGAGTGATGGTTTATATCGCTTTGATGACGGCGAATCGTTCTCTTTAATCTCCGTAAACAAGACCAAATTTGTATGTATATAGATAATATATATATATATACATTGTAAAACGACGTGCAGTTTGAATATGCGTATAACGTTATTATACCGGCTAGGTATAATAATAATAATAATAATAATAATAATAATAATAATAGAAAAAAAACGGTAAATGATTGATTATTCGTATGCGTCGAAAGTTTTCCGAGGGAAATTTTCGATTAAATTAAAAAGGAATTTGGACGATTAAAAATCCGTAACGTTTACTTCTTCCATTCTCCTCCTTATCTTCCGAGCACGATTAATGGTGACGATTAGGGCCGTGAATTAATAGAAAAGTGCATAATTTTTTTTTTTTTTAGCTCATTGTGACACATAGCTTTCTAAGCACAAAATTTGAATCACGTAACAACAAAGTCATTTACGAAACTTTTATTTATTTTTTTTATTATTAATAATATCCATCCGCGGCTGCTATGGCCATTGGACGTAACGGAACTTACATTGTGTATAATATAAAGACTACGGTGTAAATAATAGGGTTAATAACGTTTTTTTCACATCGAAATAACAAAGGGTAAGCAGATGCGCAAAAGAGAGTTTATGAGTACGTTACACTAGATTTGTGAGATGTGTTGCCGATAGAAATTGGCTGAGCTTGATGACACTGGCTGGATCTGGGCTTTATATCTCCGCTAGGTGGTCGGAGATTTGTAACGAAACTTTTATTTTGCATTTTTTTGGCGTTTTTATTTTTTTTTTGTACATGCTGTATATACGAACAATTTATATTTTATAAAATAATATTTTACACAAGCTGTAATTGCAGCGTTTGATTTGGTCAGGATTCGATAAGATAAGGCAATTACTGGAGTAGTTATTTGTGGCATATCAGTCACAAATTTCCAGATTAAGTAGGTTAACCTAAGTAGGTACCTATAAAGTGTTCGGCATTGTCGTTCAGTACCTGTTCGGCGTTCGCGAGTGCGCTTAATGCTCACAGTAAAAATGCCCAAATTTAAACCGCAATTTTCGTCAATATTGCAAAAGTACGGTAAATGAATTTGGCGCTGATATTTTCAGTACGAATAATGTACGTACCACAAACACATATGTAGACATTTATGTTATTTTTTTTAACAAAACAAATACTCACAAAAATTTTTAAAAAAAAAATGCACAGTGCGAAACGCAATCCGAAAAGTTTTAGGATAAGAGATTTTCAAATAAACATATTATGGTTGTCAATGACTTTTGACCTTTAAATCTCCGTTGGTTTCGGTCGCATTTTTAAAAAAAATTTAACTAAAGAAAAAAAACATATTTCTACTTCACGTAGAAGTGTGTCACAACGTCGAAGGGGCTGCAAACTATTTAAGTGAAATTTGTTGTTGATGTTAAATAGATATAATTTAGTTACGGGTAATTAGAACGATTTGTTTGATTTTTTAAATGTGAATCGGAAAATATTCTTAAAATGTCAACTATTTACAATAAATGTTACTGCTATATTATTTGTCGCTGACAGTAATATTTTGTTATGAAAATAATAGTAAAAAAAGAGTAGTTTTTAATTTTTAACATTTCTTTAATCGTTGATTTTACTAAATAAACGGAATCCTATTACATCGGTGTAACAGTACTGGAAACTGTTTATTGTTTAACGGATTACTTGTTTATTATCCGTTTTAAATGAAAATTTTACTTCAACAATACCTGGTAAATAGGCCCGCGGACTCGTGTCCTTTTAAAAAATTTAAATCGAATCATCTCAATAGAACGACTATAAAGTTTCCCCGGAATTATAACAGCAACCATTTTCTATCAACAATTTATTTATACGTGCGAAAGTGAAGATATTATAGGTAATTATACAAGAAAGATAATGACGAATGAGATAGTCTTCAGATAAGTAAAAAAAAAAAAATTGCATCTAGATGAGATAAAAGGTAAAAAAATATTATCTAGACAAGTCTCCGAACTTCGACTATGACATATTTTCGCGGTGTTGCGAACGATCGCGTAAATATTGTACGAGAGCAGCGTAACATCGTAACACGGGCGTGACATTCGCGACCGTTAGACGTCTTTAAATATTTGCGAAAACCACACGGTACGCGCAAATGTCAGCTCAAAAACGGTGATAATAATAATAATAATAATAATAATAACATATTCACCGAGGCGAATCCGCCAAAAAGGTTCGTTTAAGAAATAATAAATAAAATGACTTAATTTCAGATAACCGTTGTTAACACTATTAGCTGTCGTTACCCGACATTTGGCGATTATTTCGATAGAGTAATTCGGCTTTCGGCATATTACACATATGTGTCTTCTATCGCCGTTTTGACATTAACACGCAGAGCGAATAAGGATCAGAGGGATTTGTTTTTCACTTGTGAATAGCGCAAAACTTTTCGTGATTTTCCTATTGCTTTGGTCCGAATTGATATTTGCGACATTTTACCGAGCCCGTAGAACACTGTTGATTTCTTTTTTTTTTTTTGATTGAAAACAAATTTCCATACGATCCTTTTTTTGTTCGTATACATATATTTTGAACTTTTTTTTTTTTTTTTTGCAATCCTTGAGCGTGTACACAATGTTTTTCGTTTGTACCTTTTTTCCACAGCTTTTGGTCTCCAAGCTACAAGTTTCTTGTACTTCAATACTAGACCTATTTTATTGGTTTCCCTTGCCCTAGACATGGAGGTACTCATACACTCCTACTGCATATAATTGCCCGGTCGTTTTAGACACCCACATAGCTTTTTATCTTCGCACGGTTTTTGCTGCTCGTTCTTTTTTTTTTTCGTTGGAATTGCAATAAAACGAAAACTTAAGCATTTCGCTTGGCGCTTGAACGGTTGAATATTAGTACGAAAAACTGCTTTGCAATAACTCGTGCCGAGCGGTTGAAGTGATTTCTACATATCATATTCTATAACAATTTCAAGGCTAATCACCGTGGTAACCCGTTCGACACATACAGAGTATTGAAATTCCACCGACCGCGTCATGACTAAATGCAAAATTTGGTTGCCTATAGGACGATGCGTTTGGATTCGTAATAAAAACTCTTCTTTTTATAACTGATTATAATAACTAAAATATTACTGTACTGGAGTAGTACAGTGTTTTATTATATTATGCTGATGATACTCGGTCGTCGTATACAGTAAGTTGGGCCTTTAAAGTTTTTTTTTCGATCAAAAAATGTGTATTTAATCTTTAACAGGATTGTGCTTAAATAAGTACGTATTATGGGAGAGGTTTTACAATAACATTTGCTCGTATACACGTGACTCGTGTACGTTTTGAAGTAAACGTTTTGATTTCTGGAGAGTAGATAAATATATCACTGACCACCTAAACACGATAGCGATTTCTAATTACAGATATATTACCGCGGAATTCGTATAAAATACAATATTTTATTTCAAAAATTATTTCTACAAGGTAACCATTGTACATACACTCCAGCGTTGTTTTGGCGTTAAAAGAACATTATTTTTCAAGTCGTACCGACGGGCAATTATTGTTTTTTTTAAATCGGTATCAGCAAAGGGCGAAAGCACCGAAATTAGAATTGTGTACTATTTAATTTCACGAATTACAGATTTAAACAATATTTAATAACGACTTAATGGAAAATGATGTGTATAATACGAAAGTAACGATAACAAGAAATATTTTCTATGTTTTTTTTGCAAGAAAAAACATGTTCCTTACAATTTCACGTGCCTCATACGGTTGGATTGAGGTATATGTTTGTGTGATCTAAATGCATATTACACAATGTGTTTAAATAATTTGAAACAATAGCGATTATAGTTTTTCACACTTTTCGAAATAACGCCAAAGAACGCCCTAAAATAATTATTAAATAATTTAAAAATCGAAAAAAGCCGGTTTTTGATGAAAAATAAAAATAGATATGTCTGCGTACATCAATAGTATGAGCTGTAATGGCCAAAACGTTTAAAAAAAAAATGACTATTTTTATGATTTTTTTTTTCGAAATTAAACAAATTGTCAATAGCATATCCAAGATTTTACTTCTGAAAGAGAGTGTGACGGGGTTTGGGCTGTTGAGATGTACGCGTGGACTTATTAAAATTCTAAATAAATCTGATATTTCCAAGACTTCTAAAATAAAATAAAAATAAAGAAATACCTTTTAAAAAAATAATGCAGCATAGTAATTAGTAAAAGATACTTTTTTGAAAACTACAACAATAGGTACTAATATAGTTTTTCTGTTTTTACAAAATACTATTCAAGTACTTTAAGAGTACTTTTGATATGCTAATTGTTTTCTCTGTAATGTATTTTCCTTTATACATAAATATTGGGTACTTATGAAATAATACATTTGACCGTCGTCAAATATGTAAATCTGAGAGTATGGTACTAACAATATTATTATTGAAACAAAAATGTCCGAACACTTTACACGATTCAAAAATATCATTTGATGTACAACAAAATCTGAAATAAATTTAAAGTATTACTTTAATACTGAAATATACTTTAAATACTTTTAATAATTTTTTTTTTTGTTGAATACTTTAAATTTATTTCAAATTTTGTTGTACATCAAATGATATTTTTGAATTGTGTAAAGTGTTCCGACATTTTTGTTTTAATAATTGTTAGTAAATCGTTACTAAAGAAAAAAAAACAATTTAAGTATTTATTGTAATAACTTTACACAGTTACATAACAAAAGTATAACACGTACGTATAATAATAGTCACCTATCATAATTATTTATAATCGGTTTTGCACCTTTCATGCGTGTTATTTGTTAATACCAAAATAAACAAACTTTATATGGTCGTTTTTCACTTGAAACTTTAGCGAGGTATGAATTATTTTTTCAGCAATTCTACGAATAAATACGTTGAATTTGTCCGTTTATTTTTTATTTACATATTCAAAGAATACGAATGGCAAATTCTAAAATATTTCGGTCAGTCCCAAAGCCTGCCTTCGTCTCGTATAATTTGTATCGATAATTCTTTGAAAACACGTATTCGGTCGACAGACTACGAATTTTGTGTGAAAAATTTGAAATTTTTATTTTTTTTTTTAAATATGCTTTTGTACGAACCCGGTACACAGAAACGCCCGGCCATACACGTCACCAGACTTGGGTAAAACAATTTTTAAAATTATTTGGAATACATTTTCCCGAATATTCCGGGAAAAAAGTATTCAGAATATGTATTCGAATATTTCATGACAATAGTATTCCCCGAGTATTTTGAATATTTCATAAAAAGTATTCCAAACACATTCATGATGGGTACTTTTTATTTGTTACTGGTTTTCAGTAATAAGATTATCAAACATAGTGAATAGAAATTATTTTGTTTAGTCCAATATACAAACAGTCGTGGTTCGTCAATACGTATTCGGAGTGGGGGGTTGGTTAATAATATATATTTTTTTAATTCTGTGTTTATGAATGAACACAATAACTAATAAGTAAATTAATAATATCAATGAAATTTAACACGATTTTAATTTTAACCCAGGATATGCGCTTGATTATTTGAATAAAGTAGGGTTCAAATACCGAATACAACAAGACAATTGATTAAATAATGGATATTATTTAAAATACCTAGTGCTGCTGCTGCTAGTCATATTTTTTTTGTTCCGAAACAATTACTTTTTACATATTTTAAGTAATGAGTTATTATTTGTGTGTGTGTGTGTGTATTACACGATTGAGCTTTAAAAATTATTCGGAATATTGAGTACTTAAAATATTTTAGAAAAAAATCGTTTACCGTATTCCTAGAACAGTGTGTATTCGGAACACTACACAAGTCTGTGCATACCCAAGTTTGTCTCGTGCGCAATAACCGCGGTTGTATTATAGAGACGGTGTTCGACACGGCGTTCTACGCCAATAAATCGAATTTAATAATATTCCGACGGTCGTCTGTCGCCCGTTTGCCAGTCGTCGTCCATTCCAAGGCGTTTAATAATAATTAAATAATAATTATTATTATTCGAGAACGTGTTAATACGATTAACACCTTACCTATGCTTGCACCCACGGACGTCCGTTAAACGTCACCGGTTTAACGCGTACGTGTGTCTCCTCGACGACGCCGGTAATTACGAGTGTTAATCCATTATTATTATTATTATTATTATTATTATTATTATTATTATTATTATTATTATTATTATCACAGATAAGATAAAACCAGATGGTTCACTCTTTGATTTACTGATAATTCGACCCTCCCGAGATCAGTATGTGCACATACGATAAATTAAATTACTGTACATATTTTTCTACAATAATATTATTATTGTATTCAGTAACTTTAGTATATGTGTTAAAATATTGATGTTAAAAAATTTTAAATGCTTGCTGTACTTGCTATAATGCGTTTTACACGTGTAGGTCGGAAAAAACATAAATTGCAAGTGAACGACTGAACGAGTATAGGCGGCGGGCGTTAGTACAATAGTGGGACGCATAGTAAACTGTAAAAATCACATTTAAGGAACTCATAAAAACTTTTTTTCCCTCTCAGTGATGACACTGATCTCAGGAGGGTTTTAGTTTGTTCACATTTTTGAGAATTACATGGGCTGAATAGGAAATTTTAAAAGAGTGAACCATCTGGTTTTATCTTATCTGTGTTTTTATTATTATTATTATTATTATTGCCTATATACATTTAAAAAAATTTAAATGTACAGTAAGAACTCGATTAACCGTCACCGTCTGCACCGGGACTGTGACGGTTAACCGAATAGACGGTTAACGGAAATTTTGCAATAAACGTACTTAATTATCCAGATTTATAATAATTACAAATCTTTATTTAATTCCTAGCCACAATAAACGTTGGATGATAATGTTTACAAACATGCTGTTTTGCAATAAACGTATAAAGAATTATAATTACAAATTACGAATTGAGTTATAAAAACGATTAAATTCGTTCGTTCACGACGCTTTTATCTCGTAAGTTGGGTATTCCAGTCTATATTTATATGCTTTATTACGTATTAAACATAGTCGCCGCATTGCTTACACTGCAACGAAATTACCGCACTTGCCGAGTAGGTATCCGTTTTTTTTTTTTCTGGATGATGACGGATAACAGAGAGTGGCGGTTAAAAGAGTGACGGTTAATCGAGTTTCCACTGTATATAAAATTAAAATTGTTTAAATTCCGTATTACATGAATATCGCCGGTCAAGAGGATTCACATGCGCTAGAATACAGGTCGGGGTGGCATCAGACATTTTTTCCTGGTTCCGGGCGGAGGGGGGTAAGATTATGGTAAATTTTTTTTTTTGGCGTAGCAAATAGATACTCGTATATTGCCCCTATTGCCCTCTTATTTGTGTTTATTGTAATAATAATAATATAATTGGGTTTTATATTTTATAGTATATACTTATACTTGTTGAAGGCATATATAGTTAAATCTCATATGAATTAGATGGGTAAGCAAGTAGAGAAAAATTGACGTTTTAAATAATAATAATAATACAATTTCGTAATATACATGTGAAACAATTTAAATTATAATATTTAATATCGTATAGGTACATAGGTTTTTAACATATAATTATAAAATAGTATTATTGTTTATACGCAATTTATCAATCATTAAATGTATTTAATTTTGATTCTAAATGATATAAGAGATTTCTATGTACCTGAAAATTTCTTCTTTTTTTTTTTTTACTATTCACCCAAGACATTTTAGAAAAATTAACGTTTATTGTATAAATAATTGTGGCAATAGATCCACTTTTCACTCTTTTCCTATAGGCTTAGACGTCTGAAATAATAAACTTTTATTAATTTACAACGCTCTGTATGTATGTATTTCAACATTTTTTAAATAATTGTAAGCCTATAAAATAAAAATTAAAAAACAAATTATAAATATTAATATTTATGCACTATTTATTGATGTTTCAAAAAAGCAACACGCGCGTGTGCGTATTGTTTAATATTTTAATAGTGATCCGTAAAAAAAAAAAAATAAGTATTAATTAAAAATGCCACCTTGAGTTTCGACCGAATCACGAGTATACACGTATACGAGTATAACACATGTGTAGTGTGACGCCGACTGCACGGGTGTAGTGTAAATTATTGAAATACGTGGAAAATTCTATATTATTATAACGTTGTCTGATAACACATGTAAATAAAATTCGAAATCAATTTAAATGGCGGTATATTCTGTGGTGTATTATCTAAACGAGCTAACAAACTATTATCTAAACTGCAGAAGGAAAACGGCAAATAAATAAATACTTGAAATTTAAATTTTCGTTTGGTCTTGAATAGGTGGTGCAAATGTGGAACAAAATCAAATTCGGATAGAGTGCTTGCCCTACTTTGCACCCCCTCCTAACGCCACCACTGAATACAGGCTCAAAACATTCAATTTATGTTATAGACATAGGCGTGCGCAGAGTTCCTCATCTGATGCAGCACACATTTTTATCCGTTCCAATTCCTTTTAAATAAGATAACATTTTTAGCATTATATATTACACAACATTAAATAAATAATAATTAATCTTAACAAAAACAAATATTTTTAAATATTTGCATGTGTGTGTGTGTGTAACTTTTAATATTATAAACAGTGTTGAAACAACATAAGTGAAAATTTATCTAGATAAAGATAAAAGATTGTTTGCTAAAAATCATCTAGATACAGATAAAGATAGCATATACTTAAATCATCTTAGATAAGATAATAGATGAGTGAAATTTATCTAGATAGAATATAAGATAACAATTTTTAATCATTTGAATAATCGTGTTATTAGTTATTGCAAGGGGTATATAATATTATACAGGTATACATTATTACACATACACACACACACACACACATATTTATATACATATATGTGTGCGTGTGTGTCCAAGTCTCCCTGGAAACATTTCCAGGTCATTTTTTCTTATTTATTGCAAAAACACTAAAAAAACAAGTGAATTGATTAAAATTTTTATCTAGAAAATTACAAGAAAGATAATGATTTTTTTATCTAAGATAACTTTCAGATAAGTAAAAAAAATGTTAACTAGATGAGAATAAAGAAATATTATCTAGATAAGTCTCAACACGGATTATAATACTAGTCTAAGTTCTCCATAGTGTCGTTCATTATTTTGAATTCATTTATTACGCTCTCAATTTTAACTTTAATTACATTATTTTATTCAACAAACAATATTAATAGTGATTTATGCAGCCTTTCTTGCAGCATTGTGTATTAAAGTTTAGTTTTTACAAACGGTTAACTTCGAAAATGCCCAGCTCTCATAGATATTGACACGTAGGTATAGTAGAAAAATCTACTAAGACTTTTTTAAAATTTGAAAAAATCCTCCATTTAAATTTTCTTCTGGAAAAAAAAATTCTAGCCAATCATTTATACTGATTTTCTTGATGTGCTATTTGGAATACTTTAAATAACTTTTAAAATTATTGTCACGCCAGAAATGGCAGATGTTGCCTGCGTTGCGTGCGCTGCACCCGTGTACACGCCAGTGATATTAGCCGCTCCTAATATACCTACTAAAAGACGTGTATTATATATATACGAGTATATAATTCGAAATAACTGTAAATATCAAATTTGCCACTAGTGCCACAATCATCGGTGAGAGGAAATAAAAGTCGATTAGTAAACAGGAAATAGTACGAAACATCAAAATATTTTGTTACGTGAGTTCCAAACGATTAAAACTTCACAAACATCACTTTAAATAAATGTCTGAAGTAAAAAAAAAAAAAAATTATTAAATTAGGTAGTTTTATCAGTTTAACACATCTACCAAAATGGTTAATTTTTATTTTCCAGATACTTCATTTATTATTATATTGATTTTTGTTTTTGTATTGACTACTATAATGACTATAAATTACAATCTGTAAAATCTTTAAGAAAACTAATTAATTAATTCATTACTTTCTATTTTTTGTAAAGGTCAATTTTATGATTGGTCAATTATCCATCAGGCATATATTTTCATAAAAAATGTATTTTTTAACTCGCCGATATTTCAATCAGTTTTCGTAAGTGCAATGTCTTATTCTAGAAAACATAAAATAAACATAATTCGATAAAAGCCACGAATCCTAGTGACGACTGCAAACAATTTGAATTTGTATTTTTAAAATATTGATAACAACTGATAACATTTCTTAACTTTTTACGACATATTATTGTAATAACGAATTGATATCATTTTATGTCTGTATGTTTTAAATTCAATGATTTTACATTAATATGTTACATATATATAAATAACATGGGTATATTTGTTATTACTACGATTTTATTATCATACCAGTAAGATAAGTTTTTTTTTAAAATTTAGTTTAAATTCCGATCGTTTTAAATTACAATATATTTTTTACTGATTTTAATCAAAAATGTCCTAAATCTTACGACTTATGGTAATGACAATGGTAAACGTTTATTACTGACTACTAGTAAAGAATATCTGAATAGAAAAGGTCTCCACATATGTGTATCTTTATATATACTCGTATATAAAGTGAGGGCACAAAAATCCCGGTCACTCTGGATCTCAAGAAATGTAATTGCGAAGAATTGTTATGATTCGTAGCTGAATAATAATTTTGAAGTAAAGAACTAATAAAAAAAAATAAGAAAAGTTGAAATAATTTTTTTTTTTAAATAAATAAATTTTACGGGGTCTCGAAAACAAACGGGTCCCCATACCCTGATTGCATACTCCCTCCCAATGTGGGGACCCTCCTAGAATATATATATATATATAAAATTATTGTTCTGATGAGAAAGTATACAATTGAGATTAATGATGGCAATCAACAATATCGTCGACGGTCTCGTATAAATTAAAACATTATAAACCTCCATAATCTAATATCTCTTATTATTGTCCGTAATTGTCGTATCCACATCTTGTTTTAGTGTAAACTCAGACTTTCTCGTAAATTACGGTTTTCTTTTATTAATAGAGTGAGTATACGTGTAATTTATTGTTTTTTAGGTCATACTTAAATGCATTTTTTTAGAACATCATTACCCGAATCTAAAAATTAATTACATACAACAATATGAGTATAACGACTTGCAACGAAAATCGGCTTATATTATTTTTAAGAATAAAAAGTCATAATACTATCATATGTTATTAAATAGATACGTAAATTGCAACGAACGACGAGGCGGTTTATAAATTTCTATATATCACATTATTATATGTACACTCTGTGTACTTATACTGTACACAACTTTTGTACTTTGCCAAACTTATATGGAAGAACTTCGGTTCTTTACTTCCCCGTTCATCATCATTCGTGGCAATTTGCATACACGTCGACCGGTATGATGGATAGTCGTGTACGTATATAATACACACTGCATATATAATATTATATTCGTTTAATACATACATATAGGTAAGTACGTCAAGGAAATAATAATAATAAACAACGTCGCTGTAGTATTATAGAGTATATTAACCGCACTTTTCAGACGTTTTCATTATATATATATATATATATATATATATATATATTATTATACATAATATACGGCTCTTATTCCTTTTAAAATAATATACGTTGTTAAGTTTTTCCTATATAATACAATATGTCGTGTTACACAGTACGGCTATAAGGAATCTTTAGCGACATTAACCAAATACAAGAAACGAAACCGTTTAATAACGAATCCCAATAAGACCCGACGGCCGACAGTATGCATATATCATCTCAATAATCGAGAGGCAATGAGAACAATGAACATTGATTGGCAATGTGTTAAAATAGAACATGTGACTAACCCTAAGTATTTTAGTGTGAAACTTGATCGTGCTTTGACGTATAAAACAAGAAGAGAAAGAACAGTAATGATAGAAAGAGAAAACCTGACAAGTGACCACAGATAACTTATGTTTGGTGAAATACAAATCGATAGTCTAATTAAAATAATAATATATAGAAACCGTTTATCAAAATTATCGAACCAATCACAGAACTGCCAAGTGTGACAAGATTAAGAAAGTGACAGAAACGCACTTATACGTCTTATACTTATTACGTCACTGATAGTGATAAGAGTACAATATTTGGACATTTAATGGAATTCCTGCCACCAGATTATGACTAACCTTGGTGTACATGGAAGGAAATTAATAAAATACGATTGGAAGTGGAAAGCACAAAGAAAAACATGTGTAAATGGAGACTAACCACTAATGCGCACTGTGAATGCGGAGAAGTGCAAACATCGATTTATTTATTGGAGTACCCATTGCTTGCAGTATGGGAAGAGAAAGGCTTTTGTAAGACATTTAAAAGGGAATGCAATCCAATTTGTCGCTTTTTAAAAGAAGAAAGAAATTTAAATACCTCTGGTCGATACGAAAAGATAAAGAAGTAAGCATCTTATAATTGAATCCATCGATATACTCGTATTATATGCCGTGACAACCTGCATTTAATACTCTTCTTCATCTACTGGTTTTCCTTTACTTTACACTCCCAACAATATGGGTTCAGCCACCCTAGTCCTATACTTCCATAAAGCCCAATCTTCTACCTCTTTTACACTCACACGAACTATCGTTATATAATTTCATCTATCTAATTCTTCTTCGGTCTTCCTCTTCCTTTTTTCGTTTCTACAACAATTTCCGTAACACTTCCCCGTATAAGATGTTCAACCCATCTCAACTTATCCTCTCTTATTTTTTCCTCAATACATACCACTCCAACACTACCCCTTACGTATTGTATATTTCCTAGTTACTCCAAACATCCATCTTAGCATTCTATTCTACATTACACTCTTTCTCTACTCCGTTTTCCTGTCCACTGCTCAACATTTCGAACTATACAACATTGTTGAATTCACTACTGTTTTATAAAACCTACCTTTAAGTCTTAATGGCATTCGCTGGTTACATACAATTCTTAACGCATTTCTACACTATATCCATTTACACACTTTATCCTATTTTTCACGTCTTTCTCAAGACCATCGTTATTTTGTACTTCCAATCCTATATATATCAACAGCACACATTGTATCTTCTTCACTCGACATCGTTACATGCCTTATTCTATAAATTCCCTGAATATTACCTTCAAAATCATATGCAATTATCACCGTTTTACTCCTACTAATCCTTACATCCTTTTAAGAATATTATACTCATTACATTTTAACATTTTTAACATGCAATGAGAATATTATCGCGACGATGAATTGATCAATTGATTAATTGAATATCTGAGGAAAGAGAAAAATTATTACACGCAATGAGTATTAAAAATTCGACGTAGATTGTATACTTATTTCGGATATATCATCGGCATACTTAATAAATTTAGTAATTTTATTTAAAAAAAGGTTACACAACTGAAAACATAAAATGTAAAATAATGGCAATTACTAAAAACAAAATAACTAATTAACTAGAGTTATTATAGATTATGTAAAAAAATTTTATTCTATGTTCACGCTTCCACTTATACAACACACCAATTATATCATATTATAATTATGTGTTAGACTAAAAAGCATGTTTATTTTTTACATACCTTTTTAATGTATATAATATTTCTAGCCAGGTTTATGTGTTACGTATAAATATCCTTATAAAAATTATTACCGAAATATGTATCAAATTTCGACAATTTAAAAAATATTTTATTTTCTGTTAAATTTTCGATGAACATACATATTTTCGCGTTTTATTTTGACATTTTTATTATTATTATTTTTTACACCGCTTTTGAATTTCGAAAAATTTATTTCTTAATATTTAACATGAAAAAAAAAATTAAATTATATTTTCACGCCGTACGTCCGTTGTCGGTATATTATTTATTTTATTACAAAGAAAAGTGGACGTTTAAAGAGAATATCAACATTAATTATAAACTTAAGATATTAAAAGTTTTGTGTCTGTATCTATGTAACATAATATTGTTTACATTGTTTTAATAATACTCGTGAAGAACAAAATTGAATTTTGACATAAGCCTCGTTGTAATTAATATTACTAATTTCAATTAAGCGAAGAGAAATGTGGGCATAATTAAATTTTCTACGAGGAAGGTTACAAAAAAAAAAAAAATTTACAAAATTATACTTTCTATTTTTACATAATTAACGATGCATAATTTACTTTTCATCCGGCATTAACATCCGCGGTACTTCACAAAATGTACTATTTAATACCGCTTAAACCGTTCTTTCAAATATCTTACAGATCTGCAAGTCAAATGTTTTTACATTTATTTCAACCGTCTCAATTTGTCTAGGAATCAATTCGTCTAATATGATGTGTAGTTATCGCATTTGTCACCGTGTCTTAATCTCGTGTCCGTATATTATTTGAACACTACGATTATGAATAATATTAAAAATCAACTATAGCCGCACACATTTATTCGGCTATAAAATAATTTCGAAAATTTCACTTGTGTGTTCAGTTAAAACTACTTGGCTCACCGTAATAATATTGTATAAGAGCATTACGTTTAATATTATAATCCAAAGCGAATAAAACGACTGGACATTATTAATTTCTTCATTTTGTGTACGAAATACGCAATTACGTGCCTAATATGTGTGCGTAAATATTATCGTAATAAGCGGTTGCCATCTGATCGAGTGAAACAAATCGAAAAAGGATACAATTACTGAATCCAAACGAGTAATTTTACTCGGAGAAAAAAACAAGAATTTCATAAATTTTTTTTTTTTAAGTTTAAGTTCTTCAGCCGCTGCTAAACAGCGGCGTAATCGGAATTTC
Organism: Slavum lentiscoides; assembly: GCA_032441835.1. NCBI lineage: Eukaryota > Metazoa > Arthropoda > Insecta > Hemiptera > Aphididae > Slavum > Slavum lentiscoides. The sequence continues at coordinate 26,750,836 of CM063706.1, forward strand.
TGAGGGAGGGCCAATAAAACCCGTTTGTCATATCTTTTTCGATTTTCGTTCTGTAAATTATGGAAACAAATAATTCAACGGCATCGACCCACTGTTGTCGGGCTTTAAATTAAAAGGCACTTCTTTATACTATACAGTTATGTAGGTAGTGTTTTATCAATCAAAACAATATTTGTAGGTACTAGACGAAATGTTATTAAAATGTAACTGTTTTCAGTAATATGGATCGATACGAAAACAACAATTATATTTACTATAATCGGTCTAGTACTTTCATTGTGTTTGGTGATCTATTTACAAAAAGCAAATAAAATGTATTTTTATATATGTCGTTTTGCTCCAAATACATGTGTGCGTTTGCTTGACACACATACAGCTTTGGTGAACACCAAAAATGACGTTGGAACACAGAGAATAGTTTATATTTTTTAGATTTCTGTTTCACGTTGATGACGTGTTTGTTGATGGTAAAATATTTTACACCGCCACCCATAATATAAACACAATGTATTTATAATGTAAACGTTTATAAATCGTATGCGCTATACGATTCGATTAGAGAAAATGATTAGAAACAAAAAAAATTAACACTAGAAATATTAAATTAAACGTATTTTTCCACAATTTTTTTCAACAGTAGCCTATATATATATATATATATATATATATATATATATATATATATATAATTGGTTTTTAAATTAATTAATTGTGACTGATATATGATAATAATATATATAGGATCATCAATATTTTTTTTTTTTTTTTAGTTATTTAGTCGATAGTAAGTATGGTTTTATCTCTGAAGTTTTTGCATTTTTAGCGATTTTTTTTTTCGTTTGTATGTATGCAGGGTGGAGAGAATCGTGCATTGCATTAACGACTATAATAATTATTGGAGTAAACCAGTGATAATGATTATGAACTGTCAAATAAAACGATGGTGTTTAAATTATCAATTGACCTAAATTTTATAGGAAAAGTGTGTTAAAAAATAATAAATAACACGATGAATAAATGAATATTAACAAAACACTACAACTGACTGGGAGGGAACACATACCCCGATCTAAGCCACTGGGGTCCGCGTCCATAATTAATGAGGTTCGCAACAAATGGAAAAGATAATATCAAATCGTATGATGTTATTGCGTGATGACGAGTGACTCTATCAACGTTATTATAGTTGTTTTACGCAGAAACGCATCAATAAAGTAGAAAAAAAAATTGCGGGTAAATTTTTGTAACAGTTCGTGTCGGTATTATTTTGCGACCCAATATAAAAAAGGTTAATTAATAATTTGTGATTATATGTGGTAGCCGAAAATATTACAAAAAAACATTATTATAGCAGATATGCATATAATTTTCCACATATAATAAATATACATATATATTAAATGATATAAATATCATTAAATATAGGTATATTTTTAACGATTTAAAATCTTAAAATATACGATAAAAATATTATCAATTGCGGACGCATTTAATAGACAACAGAGGCGTATATCTAAGGAGGCCCCGGTGGCAAAATGCCCGAAAGAAGCACGTCAATGTTATTTAAAAGTACCATTGGTTAAAGATATTAAACTTATTTTAAAACAAAATTATTAAAGTAATAAATAACTTTAATTGGAATACGTTATGAAGATAGAACACGTGTAATATTTGACGAATGAAGAATTGATAATGAAAATTCTCGAAAATTGTCGATTTTTTTACAATTTCATGACCACAAATTTAAAAGAAAGCCTGACATATATGATCATGTTCATGTATCGTGTTTTAACATTAAACTTTTGGGCGAAATAGTCTAATGTACAAGATTACATAGTTAAATTTTTAAAAATAAATTTCAGCTCTAAAAAATTGACAAAATCCTTAGAACATTATACCTATTAACTAAGTTCTATATAATAAAAACAAAACCGATTCTATCGTCGAATAATAGACTACGTAGCAACATCTAAAACAATTTTGGGAAAAACAAAAATTTTTTTTTTCATAAATAGAGTAAATTGTAAAATCTACATTTTTGACAATCCATCAAATAATAATTTATCAAAAAACTGTAATATTGATATTTTTGGCCAAGAAGAGTCCTGAACACGGGTCCGGTTGAAATATTTTGCAATTTTGATTCTAAGTCAAAGTGTAAATATTTTCTTCAAATACTCTAACCAATAAACTCCTGTAATACATCGCACATATGCATAACACAAACATAACCTTGACGTAAATGCTCAAATTTAGTTCCAAAATTCTACGAATTATTATGCAAATAGGTGTTTAATGGTAAATTGCTGTTTACATCTAATAGTAAGTAATATACTTTCACGTATACGCATTGTAATAACGCGCACAGGATACATGTTGAACCGCAGCAAATTTGGTTTTAATTTTTATTTCTCTTCATTTTGTTCATAATTCCAATGACTTACCTCGTCCGAATTATTTGAAAACTTATATCCTATATCATAATATAATTTATATACATGTTTATATAAATATATAAATATATACATGTATATATATATATATATATATATATATATATATATATTAGTGAAATTTGTTATACTTGTCTATTTACTAATTCCCACGGGTTATGGTTTTATAATAATAACAACAAAGAAATGTTCTTATTTTAAACATTGAAAAAATTCGAAATGGTTGGTGTTAATTAAAATAACTCGTTTATTATTTTATACAACCACCACCCTTGGCGACGCAAAGTTTTTGAAATATTACTAGACACGACACCAGTTGTAATTAATTTACAAAATATCGTACACTGTAAATTTCATTTATCTACTCCGTACCTCCTACTATAAAATAATCTTAATACAATTTATATTTATTAAAATTATTATTTAATTTTGCAGTGAAAATATATATTTTTGTTAATTTAAACGGATTTCAGTTGAACTGATTTATACCAATCTGTTACATTTGCAAGTACGTAATATTATAAGGTAATTGCTACAAAAAAAAAAAAAATCACGAGTAATTGTATTTTAGATATATGTATATAAGTAATAATAATATATACATATTCACATATGTGAAAGTTAAAAGTAAATTTCGTTTGTGACACGAAAACTACGCGCTGTGAGTAAATTATAGGACAGATAAAGGATAGATATATATTTGCTAGTAAGTACTTGCAATGAGAAATGGTTAAGAAAAATAAAAGATGTTAAGTAACTCTATTCTCCACTTAGTTTTATCTCTTATCGGCGAGCAAGAATATTATATGTAAATTTAGATTTTAAAAAACCGTAGAACTATAAAAAATATGAATTATTTTAAACGATATTTTATAAACATTATTTTAAGGTTCTTGTAGAAATTCGTAAAATTTCGATATAATTTTGACGAGTTTTGTAATGTTGATTTTAAATTTTAATTGTTTTGTGTTTGAAAATTAATAATACAGCTTGTTTTTTCAAATGTCAAAAACTCGGAATAATGTAAAATTTGAGTATCCATAAGATTATTCTTGTTAAGTTTTTTCGTGCAACTGACAAATTTACTTTTAGAGCATTACTTATTACAACAACCCCAAGCGATTATACCGTATTCTTTTTAGGGTAAGCCATTGCAAAATATGGTATTCCAGTGTAACGTTCGTTTAATTTTTTTTTTCACAGTCTGAAAGAATAAAATAAGTCGCCTTATTTTAACATTAAATTTCCGGTAAGAAAATAATTTCGTTTTAGATTTTGGTCAATTAATGTCCCGAGATATTTGACCTATAAATATTTAATTGATTTGGGGTAAGATAAATCGGTGCAATTCGTACAGTGAATAATAACAATACAATTTTTTTCTTCTGTTTCGATGTTCTAAGACTATTAAGATCAAAGATCACATAAACACTACAACATTTTGATTTCTCGTAATTTATTATTAAATTATTTTTAATAAAACAATATTGTGAAGTGATGACAAATCGGACTCTGCGTTTTGCCAAACAGATTCGCGTTTAAAGACAGTTATTATAATTGCTGTGCCGTCTGCCTAAGGATAAATTTTTCCATTTCGCGAAGCAGAACGTAGTGCAGATACATAATATGTACATGATATAAAGTGATAAAACCGTACCCAGTGGGGGGACATCTCTATTTATCCATCCTGTAAGCGTTTCCGATTTTGACACGTCGAATACGTCCTTTTATAAATATGAATTCAAAAAAATAATGTGTTTTCCCAATTATAGTAAAAAAAAAAAACCAACGTCCGTTAGGTTTATGGCGCAAAGTCAACAGTTCTCGACGAAACCCTTCCAACAAAATCCATAAACAATGTTTAGTAGAGTGATATAGAGATGTGATATATTACCAAAGACGTTACAAAAGTAAATAAAATAATATATATATGCCGATTGTTTTATTACGTTTATATAAATTATCATTGTAAGATTTGCCAAAGCCTTTCCAGCTGAAACCATATTGAAAAGCAGGTGAATCAGTGTTTCAAGTGTAGTGTGTATAATTTTAACTGTTCAATTATAACACAACAAATAGGTAAGTTGACAAGTGTTCCGTGAGTATACAATCACTACTCCGCATCATACTACAGGTTATCAAACAGTCATATCGTACACTTCCTAACGAAATATTTCGTTGGTAACGAGTTACCGTAGTCTGAGAAAACTTTCACGATTATTCGGAAATGTATAAACGTAATAACAAATTTGAATGTTTTATAAGGGAATACCGCGTCATATTTTACTCGCAAATCCACTATAAACAATAATCCTGTAAGGTATGTTTGCCGTTTTGTGAGTAATTTTCCGCACGTCTAATAACGACCGGTATATTATAATATCCACAAACGCATAGGTATACGCGTGTCGTCGTCGTCGCACTACAAGAAATAGTTTTAAGTTTGTGCGCTATTATAGCGAACATTTCTGTTCAACGAAAATCTGAATTGACATTATCAAGGCTGGGCATTAACGAGTTAAAAGTTGAAATTTAATTGAAAAGTTAAGTTAATTTTAAGTAAGTTAATTAACGCGTTATTTTTTTGACATGTACGTGTATTATGGCTGGGGTCATTGTACACATTTCTGCGACACCGAGAGCGTTACCGTGGCGTCATGATCTCGGCTCTACTCACCACACGGCCAGTTCCCCCCACTTCTATACCTTCGTTGCCAGTTACATTGGAACGGCGATGACAGCGCGATCTATACACGTATCTATAGATATAGATATGTCTATAGGTACGAGGAGACGAGGACTAAGCAAAAGGTAACTTTTTGTCACGTGTAAAAAATAAATGAGATATACGTACAAGACATATACATGTACCGTTGTACCCGCGTGCAGTGTAGATTTCAAATTAACTTCTCACACGAAAAGTTGCATTTTACAAAATACCCATGTTAAGTTAAATTTTATCCACATACGATTTAAGCTATGTTATAAATTATGATATGCGCCTAGATATATACATATATATATTAGTGTTTTTATTTTATATAAATAGAATTATATGTAATATATTTTAGGCACTGTAAGTATCTTGGCAGCTTTCTCATTTTTTTTCTTTTTTTGCAAATCAAAAAATTATTTACTTTCAACTCAATTACGTTTCATTTTTTTTCAAAGTTAAAAAAAAAGGTTTTGCTTGATTTAAATTTAATTATTCTAAATAAACTTAACTCGATTAGTATAAAAAAAAAAAAAAATCGTTGACTAACGGACATTATATAATAATAGGTCGTGTGCGGAAAAAATTTAAGTGATATTGTGGGAAGTCGTTCCTCCAGCCGAATTCGACGTTTTATCTTCCGATACCTCTCACCGATCATTCCGTCAAAATGTTTCCACTCGTCCCCGGGGGTCGCGGATTCGTGCAGTACAGAAAAAAGAAAAAAAAAAGTAGAACTTTTTTTATTCGTTCAATAACCCCGCGTCACCCGACGGATCTATATTGCGGACTATTCCCGAACACACACAAACGCCTGTCCCGAACGCGGTCTCGGAGGGCTGCGCGCAAACGAATACGAATGAATTAGCATTGCAGGAAAAATACAAGAACCGTGTAGTACGTCATATGCGACAGAAAAATCTGTATGAAAAAGAAATATAGAAAAACTCTGTCACCATAATATTCGCGTGTCGATCGAGATGTATCCGCGGTCCAGAACGCGGTGGTATACTAATATATAGAACGACGTAGCTCTGTGATATATTTTTCATATTCGTCACCGACTTGACGTTATCACATTCCATGTTTTTTTTTTTTTGAGTCGGTCACGCGTGTTTTATGTTATTTCCGACAAAAAAAAATCAGCTTTACTGGCAAAAACAAACTTATAACGCCTGCGAATAAATATAGGTATACTCGGATTCAAAGGGGAAATTCAAAATGCAAAAACATTTTCGAATTCTCCTTTTGTCGTACTTTACACCACGTGATTTTCCATTCGGAAATTGATAATATTTTATTTCTAATATTGTCGTAACATCAGGATCGGATTCGGAGGAGGGGATGACGTAGCATCCCGTTCGTTGACCCATGTTGGCTTAATGTTTTTTTTTTTTTTTGTTATATCATATTTATTATAATATATATACCGTTTTAAACCTATATCGTACTATAAGAAAATCAGGAATCGGTATAAAACGTTTAAAGCCAGTGAGCTACACACATACAGCCGTGTCCTATGAGTACCGCATTTTCCAGATCGGTTATTATATTTGTTGAGGTAAGAACATTGCGATTTAATGACACAGATTTATGTTGGTTTACTTTAATATTTGAGCGTACAAAAATAATTCTTTTTCTACGCACATAGTTTAGAAGCGAAATTACTGAAATCGCGTAAGAAAAAGTGAGGATTTTTTTACATTTTTTAAACGTTGACAAAAACACAAAGATATTGAATTCGTCGTACTATATTATTGTTCACCCGTCATATGTTCAAAATCATTTTTATGCAATTACGATCAACTACTGATTTTCAAATAGTAAAACAGTTTTAAATTGAATTTTAAAATCCAATAATAGGCAAATATATTTTCATGTGTTACCATGAGTAATGTGCATTAAAGGCGATTTTGTAATAGAATATAAGCTGTTCTTTTTTTTTCCTAATAGTGTAACAGAAATAAAAAAAATCAAACGCGCTCTAATTTAAAATGACCAGCGTTTGTCTTTTCATGACTATTTTTTTCAATTTGATGAGTATTATTTATTATAAATATATTAAAATAAAATTATTGTGTAATTATAGTCGAGCGATTTAATATAGATGTTGGTACGATGTAGAAAAAAAGTAAACGAGGAATCATTAAATTTCGTGATATGATACTTGCTAAAAATTTTAGAATACCACCAAAATACAAAATTTGTTAATAAGCGTTTCGGCTCTAAATCAGACCCAGAAATCAGAAATTTAATAACTCCGTTGTGGGATTTTTCAACGTTAGATTGACGTAGACAAAAAATTTATTATAAAGACGAGTATAATACGTGTATTTTGCGATAAGTCAACTATATAAAATAACAACATGTACGAGGACTTCAAATTTAACACGTTTTAATCTCATACATTTGTTAATCTATTTTTATAAAAAAATTATAAGAATCTTAACCAAAAATGTAAAATTTTCAGTAAAATTAAACACAATATAATTCTTATAATCGCCAAATGAAATATTCATTTTGTTTTTTTATTATAAATTCATTAGTTTAAATAAAAAATCGAATTGATTCCGAGATTGATGTTATTATCGTGATATCCAGTCGATAGAGTATGAGTATATACACATTCAGTTTTGTAGTTAAATCTATATCGATTTCCGTTCACGAGCAATTTATTTTATCAAAACTGCAAATACCTCCCGAAATTAGAAACACGTTATTAAATTTAAATAAACAACAAAAGCAAATAAATAATTTGTGTAATTTTATGTTCACGTGTTATTCCATATACTTTTTATTTTAGTAGTGATGAGCACAAAAAAAAAGTACCATAGAAACCGTCGCGGTATCGGCGGTATTAATTTTTGAAAAGTGGGTTACATCTGTAAAACTCATTTTGTTGCGGGTCAGGAAACAACACATTTAATTTTATCGACACGTGATGGAAATTTATGAATCTAAATTTTATCTTTATTTCTTAAGTACATATCGGAATTTTACCAGTTAGTGTGGCCCTTGTCGGCATTATACGACACGATTATACCTACTTTATGGCATTCGAAAACTTACTAATCTCTGTATCCACGGTCTTAGGATTATGTGAATTTGTTGTATTTTTTAAAATTATATAATTCGTACGATTTCAGTTAAATGACAGTTATTTTATATATTATGTTAAAAAAGGTTTTCATATTATTTGTTGAATAGAATTTTTGAGTTTTCTAATTCATTGGCGGTTAATTTTTTTAAATAGACACTACATTAAAAACTTTAGAACATATATTTAACATATTTAGATTAATTTTAATTAGAAATAAAATAAAAAAAAAAATAAATAAAAATCAATACAGTATCGATATAGAAAATCTAAAACCAAAAATATGTACATATAAATAAAATAATAAAGTAGTAAAATAAGTAAACGTGTTTATATACATATAAAACAAGTAAAATTAAAATTATAGTATATACAAAAAATTAACAAAAAGTTTTAAAATGAAAAATTTTAAAAAGCAACGATATAAACAGAATTAAAATAATAAATAAATAAAAATAAGTTAATAGTTAGAAAGATGAATAAACAAAATCAAAAATTATGTACAAAATTTAAAAAACTATTAATGAAAATAATTAAACGAGCAAAAGCTATATAAATGTATAGTATATACAATAAAATGTACAGAAAGCATTAAAATTAAAATTAAAACAAATATCAAGAAACCTGAAAGGCTTTTTATAAGACACCAAATTTTTATTTAAAAAAATTAATTACAATATTATGTACATGTAAAATAACAGAACTGTTTTTAAATATCATGAATTCCTAAGAAGTAATAAGATTTAAAAAAAAACAGTAAAAATTTTATTTTTTAAATACTCGTAATTTTTTAAAAATTAAATATGTTCAAAACAGTAATACTGTAATTTATTTTGTGTATAAATTTGATGTCTAAAAAATTACGGTAGTCTTCAGAGTTGTTTCCCGCGTGAATTGTTTCGATGAAAATCATAAAAGTGTATAGCGTCCTTTTAGTTCATAATATTTATTAGAAATCGATGTCTTTGAATGATCAATAGTTTGCTACGTTTAAGCAGTTTTATGCTGACTGCTTACATATTCACGGGATTACAGCAAAATAAAGACGGTTTTTTTGAACAAATCATCGACAAAAGCTTGTAATACCGCGATATCAAACAAATGTCAAAATTTTAAACCATTTTTTTTTTCACTTACCAACAGTTTAATTTGATTTCAAATGACATTTCTATAATAATGTAAGATTGTCTCACATTAAATCCAACAAAATACAAATAATTTTGTACGATTTTGTTGAAAAGTGTAAACGTCGTCGGAGAAAAATGCAAAAAATACAAACGTAATACGTACAATAAAATTATGTTCGAAGTTCGTATAAAGTCAATTATAATTCGATGATATTAAAATTAAACATTTAAATCCCGTTTTCTTTTATAACGCATTAACATTCTACCGATACCAATGTTTTAACGAATAAATATTAAAATATTTATTGTATTGACATTGCTTTTTATGTAGATATACAAAAAAAAAAAACACGAATTATTTTACATCAATAGTACGTAAAACACACACAATATATTTATTATTCCGCGTTATTGATTTTACTGATGGGCACTGGCATACGTGTTGTGCATCGAATATAAAACTACTTTCTCTAATGCACACGGTGGTGAATTTTTTATTTTTTCAAACATTTTTAGTGAGATATTCCAATATTTTTATTTTATTTTTTGTAAACAAATTGTTTCTTTTGTCATTTCAATATTTTTTGTTCCAAATAAACATTATAATAATAATAATAATAATAATAAATAAGTACAAATCAGAAAAAAAATAACATTGGATATCCAGAACACAAGGAAATCGAAATAAAAGCATAAATATTATTACTATTACAAGTATTATATTGTTAAATAACTTATTAATAATTATGTAGAAATATGTACAGCCGCATAATAATAGATGAAAAAAATAAATATATTTTTTGTCTATTCATATACCAATAATTTTGTATTTTGTTTCTCAAAATTAAAGAATAGTTCCAAATTAAAATAACATCTTCATGATTTTAAGATGACTTTTAATTTCATATAATCTATATTGGTTATTTTAGAAAATGTGCCTCTGACGGATTGCCCACTAATTGCACTCATTACAATTACCCTAGCCATTTGAAAAAAAAAATGATAAGTATAATTATAAAAAATGTATTATTATTTGCATTAATTGTATTTTTATAAATAAAGTTAACAATTTGCTACGGTTTTTATAAAATGTAAAAATAAAAATCGTTCAACTTTCTCATATTTTTAGTACCTAATTCATATAACATTTTCAAAAAGTATCAAGTATTTTGAGGTAGACAATTGCACTTCGCATGATTGGTAATCATAATGTTAGCCCTAATTTCCCCTAAAAAAATGGGAATAATATAAATTGTTTGCATATAAATTAATTATAAGTATTTCATATATGACATGTAAATAAGATATGTGGGAAGCAGTTCGACCGGAGTGATGAACTAGATTTGAAACAGAAACAATTTCATGTAGAAGGGTAATGAATATAAAAATTCGAATGGGAACCAATTCAGCTCCGCGCAATAAAATATTAAAACCACATCATCCGAATCGTTAAAGCTTAAGTTGTACTTAAAAATGCGTTAAAATAATTGTTTTTTTTTTTTGCTATTATAAATAAATTCCTACTTATATTATGAACGTATATCAATTAGATACATATAATATGTGATCGTTATTCATTAGTAATTTAATATTCGACAAACTCGGTGGTAAACATGTGTAATAATAATAATAAAGTATAATATACGTTTTTCAAATCGAAATGCTTTCAACATAAATGTATGTATATTATATCTCACACAGCCTCTTTTTTTAAGCATTTATGCTCATAATAGAAAATGTTAAAAGGTTAGCTATAGCCACGGGTGTCGTTGATGACGTTTGAGCGAAGTACTTGGACAACGATTCTAGAGTTTTGTTATAAATTTGAAAAAAAAAAAGATAAATCATTGCGCGTTCAATAAAACAATTATTTATTATTAATAATATATCTGTAACGCGGCGCCTACGGTACACAGTCCGCGATTAATCTTACATTATAATATTTTCTCTTATTAATTCCTAAAATCACCACTTTTTTTCGAATAAAAATATCGAAATCTCTAATTATTTCAAATAGGTGATAATTGAAAAAAAAACCATATAAATGGATACGAGAGTAATGTATTATCGAAGCGTTTTCACTAGTCGAAACGTTGTACGCAGAAAAATAAACTATAAAATAAAACACTTGTCGAAAAACGTAAAACAGTAATAAAAAAAAAATGGTGATTAACTCTTGTTAAGACCTTTCGAAACGTAGCTGCTGGAATAACGTGGGACTTATGTCGTAAAAAAAAAAAAAAAAAAAAATGTTAACCACTAAAAAATTGTCCGATACCTAATAATTTGTAAATAAACAGCGCAAAATCGGAAGGAAATTTTCGAACCATTTTTTTCGAAATCCCGTAGAAATACAATTCACTAAATAATTTTACATTATTTATAATTAATCAAAAAATTGTTTGTAGTTATTCAGACCACGTTTGAAAACTATTATCGAAATGCGACGTACTTAAAGCATTATGCCGTGAAAACGTACTCCCGGAAAACTGGTTCTAGTTCAATAATAATCGGAGCAGTTCTGTTAGCCGAAAAGTTGTACACAGAAAAAAAGTACATTGTACGAGTACAATCTGCAATATGTTCCCCGCTCCGCTCAAAATCTAAAATAATTACACGTTTGTAAATATGGTTTGCAACGTGAATAAATAAATTTCTAAAATGTCGTACTCCGCAGAAACGACAACGAATTTTAAAAATTTTTGTTACTATAACCGCGATACGTTTTATAAAAAAGGAATAGTCATTATTTTTTTTTTTTTATTGCTTATTCGCGGCTAACGTAAAATTATTTCACGCCTTACGTATTTAGTAAACGCTGTTTTCTCGAGTTTGAACTCGAGTACCGATGACGGAATTCGTTGTATTAATTAACACGCTTTTTAAAAAAAAAAAAAATAAAAAAAGTTAACGAGTCGCTGGGTGTTGTGGATATCGCTTAAGTGAATTACTCGGATAAAGATTTTAGAGTTTTGTTTTTATTTTAAATTTGAAAGCAATGATAAGTCATTGCGTTCGATAAAACGATTCTGAGCCGAGTTTACTTTTCTCGTAAATATAGTCTAAAGTTACATGTCTGGTGAGAATTTCAGGTTTCTATGACTATTAGTTTCAGAATTACGAAGAAATGAACAACAATCGATCGAGACGAAATTGCGTTTTTGAGTTATATTTTTAGGTGCTTTTGAGATAATCGAAAAATGACCTCTCTAATGTACCAACTATAGATGCGAATTGCTGCCGGAAACGAACTGTGACCGAAGAGACTCTCCTTCTGGTCGAAAGTCTGTACGCAGGATAGAAAAAAAATAATAAACATCATCGTAAAAACAACGGATTCATCGCTTCTCTCAGAATTTAAAATAAACATCATCGTAAAAACAATTTTTTTTTTAACACGACACAAATATTATTGAAGTAATATTTCGGCTAAAATTTACGGTGTACCCGCGTAAAGCGTATGGCGCGAAAACAAAAAAAAAAAAAATAAAAAATATCTGTGGGGGACTTCAAGGTTACACATACACTTGTATTCTTATACAATAATCAAACACGTAACGCGTATTAACAAATTCTTTTATAACACAAAAGTCGTGTGTTGGGAAATCTGTAGGGAACTTTGTCGACACCAGCTAGTGTTTATAGTTTCTATAAATATTTACGAGACCTGTACCGATTTGTCGGTCCGGTCGAATGTTATTTCGCAAACGAGTCCTATAGTCGCCGTAAAGTCGAAAATGATCGGTCTGGTACAAAAGACCGTTGGCATTTTGGACAGTTGAATCGGTGGACGATACGTACTTTAAAGTACACTCGACGAAGATTTTCGGCGACAATCAAACTGAATACGCCAGATTTCAATTTGAACGTATCAAAACGTGAAACCGCCGGAGATTTTTGAGTGTTTTAAATGTTTAGTGTTTCGTGATAATAACGATTGCAAAGCGAAAATTATTTACCGGGAACTCGTGAGCGCGCTCTCGACACAGTCGATATTACGTATACGTATACCTATTGGGGTATCGATAGCGCCGAAAATCACGGGTAAAATAAAATTGTTTTGGGATAAGGTTATGCGTCGGATATGAGGACGATATCAGGTGTGTATTAGATCGATTGCGCCGAAAAATATTGAGGTGGTACGCAGTCGACATTTCATTTTCGTATTTTGACGGTAACGTCCAATAATAATATTATAATAAAAATTCCAAGTAGATGTAAATGAAATAATATCGAAAATGCGATAAGACACTCTATAGTGTTATTTGACGAGTCTTACGAAAATCGTTTTACCTACAATACCGTTTTCCAAATCCACGTTGTACATATTATTTATTATTCGTTTAAATTGGCGCTTATTTTTTTAAATTATCGCCTATTTACCGGTATTATAGACACATTACTGGCGCGATCGGTGTTCGACCTTTTCGATCCGTGTTATAAATCCGCCGGCGCAAAAGTTGTAGAGTACGTTACCGGCAACGTGAATAATTCAGGCATCGTGCAAAATGCCTAGGCATTATGTAAATAATGCCGCGCGACTTTAGGCAATTTAATGAATTATTTTTTCTTTAATATTTTTTTTTTTTTTGTACGTTCCCTAGGCATTATTTAAAATGCCCAAACGTCATTAGGCATAGTAAAAAAATAGATAATTCGGTATGAAATTTAACGGATTAAATACGAAACATTAATATTGTATAACCAATATAATCTATACTACGTACATATATAATATATCGTATTATAGTAGTGATATTGTTATTATATTTTTTTCATAAGCATTTTACATAAATGAAAAAATTAACGAAAACTTTAATGTAAATTAAACGCGATAAGTGCAGTGACGAAACGTGCAAAATATATAATTGTTGTGTCGAAAGTAAAATAAAAATCAAACTCAAACTTAAATATTTTCTTTTTTTTTTTTTAAGTCGCGAACATATCCTTACACCGAGTATTGTTATACTGTTATAATATAAAATGTATTATTAAATATATATAAGTGTTGTGGCATTTTTTTTTTTTTTTTTTTTTTTTTACGGCCAACGAAGTGCACCGGGACGGCTATTATAGTGTTACCATTTGTTATAGAACAAATATAATATTATAGACTATATTATAGTATAATATAAAATCAACGGTATTACACGTAAACGGGTCTGATTACATATAATTTATTTTTACATTTCCTGATTGCCGTTAAGCGTTATTCATAATGTCCAGTCAATGTGATTATTATCTACGTTTCCTGATCATTTTCGGCATTATGCACAACGCCTATGTAATTATTCACATTGCCGGTAACAAATAACATTACCGGTGTAGTCCAAAATATTCGGCGCAATTATTGACAAACGCGCCGACCTGTTGATTTCGTGTTCTCGTTACGTTTTTTTCTTTTCTGTGCGGCGGCGCATTAATTTATTGTACACGCGTGGACTACTCTACAAGTAAAAGTAAATTTTAAATAATACACTTACAGTGTTAAAACAAAAAAAAAAAATGTAGGTACGCGATACGCGATATCGAGTGGTAATTTTTATATTTGGTATATATATATATATGAAAAAAATAATAAAAAATTTCTCGATTTCTTTACGCGAGACCAGTTAATCTGCTGTTGTACACTCGTAACGTCGATTTCGTATTTTTTTTTTTTTTTTTTTTTTTTTTTTACTGCAGTACAGAAAACGTATACCGAAAAAAACTGCTTCGAATCGAAATATCCGCAAGCGGTCGGAACAATAATAACGAACGTTTTCGATACAATACTCAAATAAATGCACCGACTTACCGCGTGTTCCCGACGACGTGACGCAATTATTAAAACGGCGTTTTTCGATCGGGGAGATTCGTCTTCATCGACACACAACGAAGAATTCTCAAGACGAAAACGTGTGCAATTGTTCCCGGGGTATAAACCCCGTATACACGGTAGGTAGGTATATATAGGGACTTGCGGGGGAGGAAACGGTAAAAACTAGAAAATTCTTAAAAACGACGTAATTATTATGTGTAACATCCGTGTTTATTTATTGAAACGCGAATGAAAATTAGTAAAATACAACAAGAACCGGACGTAAATAATAATTACAAACAATCAATAACGCGGCGAGAACAATATTCAAAGGAAATTTCGTAACGACTAAATAAATAACGATGATAAAGTACGGGTTAAAAGTAAATAATAATAATAATAATAATAGTAAAATAATAAGAAAACAGGACGCAAATAATGTGTAATAAAAATCGTACAGATTCGCGCGCGCGAAATCAACGGGAAAGTTGTTCCAGCAGCTCTTGGAACATTCCGTGGATGTCAGCGACGTACTGTTGCATTTTCACCTCGTTCGCCGTCTCGGTGGGCCCGTTCGCGTAGTAATTGTTCGCCGTCCGGTTGTCCGTGCTGTTGTTCACCGTTCCCACGTTAACGACATCGCCGCCGATATCGTTCATGTTGCTCATGTCGAGAACGCCGAGGTTGACGGCACCGTTGTCCGCGTTGTACGCCCGGTAATCGCCGTTGTTCAACGTACCGCCGGCGGACGCGCGGCCCCTGTTCGAAACGATTCTGTTCTGGTCCCCGGAAGAGGCGACAACGGCGTCGGTCGCGATCTTGCCGCTGTCGCCGCGGTTCGCGTTCTCCGCGGCCACGAACGGGTTTCTATCGTACCGAACGGTTTCGGTTCCGCCGTCGGTACCGTCACCGTTGCGGTCGGTACCGTCACCGTTGCCGTCGGTACCGTCGACGGTCGTGCCGTTCGGACCGGCAGCGTGGGCGGATGGCGCCGGGATTTTGACCACGGTATTGTTGATCGCGCCGTAGTTGACGTTGTAGTTGTTGACGACAACGCTTTTCGGCGCGGACGCCGGGCGTTTTTCCGCGACCGCGTGCCCCCGGGTCGGCGCGACGCGGTCTTCGTCGCCCACATCGATCCGGCACAGTTCCTTGTTGTCCTCCACAATGGTCGTCACCGACTCGGTCACTTTGGCCGCATCGTCGGACTCGTCCACCTCCACGTACTGGAACGTCTCGTCGTCCTCGTGGTATTCCGTAGTGAACTCCGTGATCACTTTGGTGATCTTGGTGATGGCCGCGCGAACGGACACCTTACCGTTTTCTAACGGCTTACTGACCCGCGTGAGCACCAACAGCTGGTCCACGGCCACGCACTTGAGCCCGTCGTGGCACGCGCGCTTCAGCTCCGTCAGCTCCTGCTTCGACAGGTCGTCCGGCGACTTGTCCGCGATCTCGGCCACCCCCGGTGGCACCGACGTCACCGTCAACGTCCGTTCCTTGATCGCCGTCCACATGACCGATCGCCGTATGATTTCCACGAACTCCGAGTCGGACATCACGTTCGCGAACACCGTCTCCTCTTCCAATTGCTGCACGCTCAGTTCTTCCAGCTGTACCCGGACGGTGTGAGCCGAGCCGCGTCCGAACACCGTGCACGCGGCCAACACCGTGGCGGCAAACGCGTACTTGCACAACATTTCGACGCGGGGCGAAAGCGAAACCGTTTGAGAAAATCTACGCGGCGTCGCACGAATTGTTTCGGAATTGTACGGAATACGCGGAGCGGTTACAACGCTTCTGTGACGGTACGCAGCGTATTGAAACGGTATTGGCCAAAGGCCGTTCCCTCGTACGCAGTGCGCGCAGTTCGGCACCGCGTGTGTCGGTTTGCACAGTTGTTCTCCGAGACAAAAAAAAAAAAAAAAAACAGACGCGAAAACCGTCTTGTTTTTGACGCGTATCGCGATTTATTTATTTATTTAATGAGTCACCACCAGCAGGTATACGCGTTGACGTCTGTAACTGTTATCCTTTCCGTGCGCGGCGTGTATATTGTACTTTTTTTTTCACAATATGTTTTACGAGGTATTCGCTGGTTGTCGTGGCCGAACGGGCCGCGAATAATATTTTTCCGTTATTATTTAAAATATTCCCAAGAACCGTTTGCAAAATACGTTTCAATAATGTGTTGCGAAATTTACTGGCGGGTGGTGTGGAAAATGTGTTTCCGTTATATTTTCGTAGAACGATTTATTCGATTCGCGGGAACCGACCGCGTATGTTCCACACGTGTATAACTCCGAGTCGTTTTTAAACAAACATTTACCCCCATCTCCTCCCCACGATTATATTTTAAACGTATACGTATATTGCAAAAAAAAAAAAAGGTACGGTTTGAAAACCGTTGTAAAATAAATGTAGCGAACAACCGGCGAGGTGTTGTTGATGTCGCTCTCGAGCGAATCGCTCGGATAACGGTCAAAGGTTTTTGTCATCATTTAATGCGCGATTCTGAGCGCAGCTCCATGACGCAGTGGCGCCGAATGCACGCTCAATAAGGTGATGCATTTGCACCACCTGAAATTGACGGATATGGTATTGGTACGGAGTCAACGTATTTTGAGATTGTTGTTTCTGACGTATATTGGGTTCAGGTTGGTTAACACCATTTGTACATAAATGTTTTGTTTCGGTGGTGTAATAAATTATTAAAAACCGGTGGTTTAAACCTTAAGCGTAAACTGTTTTAAGCGGCAGAAACTAGAGAGCCACTAGCTACAAGGCAATTGGTTAATTCGTTACGCGGGTCTCATATATTAATATTCCATACCAGTGTCGGCCTGGTACACCAAAGGCCCCTGGATCTTTTTATTCTGGGGCCCCCTGCCCCTTGGTTTAATATGAAGTTAAAAAATACATATCAATAAAAAACAATTCATTATATAGGGTGTCCCAGATCCAGGGGCGGATAGTGACTCTAAAATTCTTACCGAGCAAATAAGATTTTTCTGGGCCACTTATGAAAAAAATTGATTTTTTTTTTCTTGGACTAACGCCTTCTGTTTCCATATAGAGTTAATACAGGTTAATAAAAGATCTGTGGTGAAGTTAGAATTTGGTGGTCGGATTTAGTTTTTAAGCTATAGCAATTTGAAATTTGACAATTTTACCGTGTTTCTTTAATAGGTTTATTTTTTTCCGTTTTTCGGTTCGTACTATACCTAATAGTCCAATGGATAAATACCACGATTTGGCGTGTACGGTTCGGGGTTCGAACCTTTGTTCTCAAACTAATTTTTGCATTATTTTCTTTTATACATTATAATAATACAAGGCGAAGATTTCAAAACGGGTGGAGACATAGCGTTCAAAAATATTGGTATAAAAAAAAAAAGATGGGGCCCCGGCCGCATTCGCGGCCTAGCGGCCATGGCCAGGCCGACCCTGTTCCATACGCGTAAATGCATGAATAAATATTATAATTGTGCAGTTAACGTTTAAAATTGTTCATTTTTTTTTGGTATGATTTAACAATATGTTTTCCAGAGACGTATTTAGGGCGGGGGAGTGGGGGGGCTAGGGGGCGATCGGCCCGGGGCGGCATTATTATTTTCAGTGGCACCGAACTACTTTTAAGCATTGTGGTGCAAACACAAATTTTTACCACCACCTACCCGCCAAAATCCAAATAAGCAAAAAAAAAAAAAAAAAGTTGTAAAAATAAATGTGAAAACGAAAACAGTGAATAAATTTTTTGGAGGGGGGTGGAGTGGCGAAAAAACATTAGCGTCCGGGCGCCAAATTCCTAAATACGTCTCTGATTTTTCGGTATCGCATTTAAATATGAAATTTAGATCATATTATAGCTCGAATAATTTATTACATAAGTAATTTATTACAAATATTCCAATTGATTTACTATTATACGATGACTATAGATTACTCGAAACATTTACTTTTTAAATATCTTTAATTTAAACACACTAAAAGGTATATATAAATTTGATGTTCTAAATTGATCATTTTATAATAACCAAAACAAAATTTACTTAATAATTCAAATAAAACGTATATTGTTTTGAGAGAAAAAATAGTTAAATAAAAATAACAATAATGAATTTAAGTGTATTTTTTTTTATTTGGTTAACTTAACTGATCGACTAAACATTTTAATTGATTTCAACTGTTAACTTCGTTTAAAAAAATAATTATCTGAAAAAAAAAAATAAAATAATTAATTTGTCCAGCCTTGGATGAAATGTATATGTATAAAACAATATTTTATCAGAATATTTGGAAATGTTGGACTTTGAACCTAAATGGTAATGACAATTTTCGAGGGTTCCTAGAAACTAAAAATGGGTGGATGATGGTAAAAATGTGTGTTTGCACCACATACTTAAAAATATTTCGGCGCCACTGCTCCGATGTATAATACTATTTATTATTAATGATTTATAATGACACGGTGTGTACGGAGTACATGATTTCTTACGATAAACCGGGGTAGCTAAACATTTTCGGAGATCGTTTCCGTTAATGTATCATAAAAAATTGCCATATTGTGTTTTGTAAAAAATTCTACGACCTTTGGACCGTTGGTTTTCAAACGAACGTAATTTTCACAAAAAAAAACAAAATATACTTTGTTGTCGAAAATTGTTTTATTGTTTGTTATTAAGGAAAATCGTGTGTAACGATTTTCAAGACTTTTCGAATATTTATAGTTAAATGTAAAGACGTACGTCTGAATTTTGTTGTGTTGAATTTTTAAACGTTTAAATCAAACATTACCATTTTTATGAATGTTAAATGCCTCAAAATATATAATTGCTATAAATAGCTCAAAATTGAAAGACCTTTTTTGAACACTTTTTCCCCCTAATTTAATACAAATATTTACGTATTTGGTGAACGTTTTGAGTTTCTGTATGACAATCATATTCAAAATTACGAAGAAACATAACGATAACCGATTTCGACGGAATTGCGTTTTTACGTTTTTTTTCGATAGTTTTTGATTTTTTTACTTTTGAAAAAGTACCAACTAGATGCCAATATGCTACCGGACACAAATTAAGACTGGAAGAATTTGGAGCTTTCCAACTGATAGGACTTTTGGGTACAGACATCACTGTAAAACCAATACATTCCTAGCTCCGCTCAGAATCTAAAAATGTAGGTGTAATATTATATATGAATACGTTATGTAAAACGTTTCAATCCGATATATATATATATATATATATGTTTGAAAATAAATTCATATTATACGTATATCAATTTTAAAATTTCGCACATTTCCAAAACGACTTTAGAAACGTCATGTTAAAATTGGAGTAAATTATATATTTTAGAAAATGAGATTTTCTGCATTTGTTGACTTGTTTCATTTGATGATTCGCGACTAACGTTTAAATCAATTCACGCTTTAAATCAATGCTGGGCATTAACGAGTTAATAAGCTAAAAGTTAAGTTAATTTTAACTTTTTTTATTTTATTTTTGTTAGCTTAACTTATTAATTAAACTTATTTTTTGTTATATAAACTTTTAAATAACTTTTAACTTAAACTCAGTTAAGTTAATTTTAAAATAATTGATACATTTTGATAACATACTGTCTATATTGTCAAAACGATTGAGTAAAAAAAAAAAAAAAATTGTTTTACATTAAACATTTATGAGATTATATTATACGATAATATAGACGAAAAATAAAATCCGCAATGTTATTTACCATTAAATTAATAATAAATTTAATTTAATTAAAGATACATTTTATCTTAGTAGAAGTCATTAATATTAAACGATTGTAAATTCCAGGTAATTAAATAGACCGGTGCTCCACGTCCACGCGAAACAAATTTATTTTGTTTTGACATAAATTTTCATTATTATTCGTGGAATAATATTGTATTGTTGACGTGAATTATTATCACACGATGGCTTCAGTAAAATACCACACTAAATTATTATAATTTACAATTGGTAATCTATAAGAAAAAATAACGAGCTATTAATTAGGAAACATAATATGTTAAAATGTTATTAATTTTAAAAACAGTATGAAACATTGATATAGATTATATATACACTTCTTAATTACACTATTTTATAAATTATCAACAAAATATCTTGGTGTTGTCGCTGTAAAATAATATTAATTAGGTAGATACTAATTTGCAATGAGCAATTTCCTTTTGTTAAAACTATAAAAAAAATGTACCTACTAATTAAACATTATCATAAACCTATTTTTTGTTAATTGTATTAAATGTTGTCAATACCTTATAGTATTTTAAATAATAGTATGTTTAAAAATATGTGTAGTCATTCATATTATAAAACATTTAATTGATAACTTTTACCTAAGCATTAATGATTTAAAAAATTTTAAATGCCAAAAGCTAAGAAATTACAGCATTTCCAAAAAATAATAGATATAGATACTTAATTATATTTGTATATATCAAATCTTATATTGACTCGTAGAAAAAAAAATTAACTTAACTTAAGTTAATAAGTTAATTTTTTTTAAAACTTAACTTAACTTTTCGTCGAGAAAAAACTATTAATTTTAAACTTTTACTATTTTTTTATATTAACTTAACTTAACCGAGTTAAAAAAAAATCATTAATTTGCCCAGCATTGCTTTAAAATTTAAATCATATGTTTTCTTATGTTTAAAGCAGGGCTCGCAAACGTTATAATATCGTTTTGATTATAACGTTATAATTGCAAAATATCAATTGAAACGAATATCAAAAAACGTAACGGAAAACAATAAACACTAATTTTAAACTATCACAAATTAAAACATATCATTAAACGAAATAATGTATTAACGTTATATATCAAAATATCAAAAAACAAAAAATAGAATTACCGTTATTTTAATATTTTTTTTCCAATTTACTATGGAAAATATAAGCCTATGATGTAGGTTTATTATAGTTCTATAATAAGGCTGGGTTCACATGGACGCGTACACGCGTGTCAGCTAGACACGTGTATTGAGATATTATACGGTTTCCGATATGTCTTTCGCGGAAATTCTCTTTCTACGGTGTGATATCGCGAATTGAAATAATGTTTATTGTTACTGGACCTTTCAGATTATTTTTGTTTACTTGATAGTAAAAATTATTCAAAGATACGTGTCTGAGAAGATGTCAGCTAGTCAGAAAAGTTTCTATTGGTAATATAATCAACATTTTAAGAAAAATATTCTGCACTGGAATATAAAGTCAAAAATAAACCAAGGTTCTCACTGAAAAAGTGTATAAAATCAAAAAATTGAGGATAAAAGTTAGGACTTTTATAATCAATGAAGTTTAATGAAGTACATTACGTTTATGCGATTTGAAAACGTGCTATAGTCTATGAAATATGAATGGATTTATTAATTTGGAAAAAAAATCGATATTAAACCAAATAACGTTAAAATATCGATAAACGTAAAACGTAAATATTATATAACGATAAAACTTTCTTTAACGTTAAACACAAATAATCCATAACGTTAAAATATACCATAACGATAAACGCAAAAGATAAATAACGATAAAAAACGTAAAAACGTTAAACATTATTAATTTTTCAAATGAGAGCCCTGGTTTAAAGTCAAGTTTCGGTGACGGAATCCGTTGATGTGTGGCACTCCCTGAGAGAGTTTTCCAGTGTTACTGACTGTATGGGATTTTAAAGATAACTTCGTCGTATTACTTATATTTACTTTTATTAAATTAACCATTTTTGTACTCAAACAAAAATATATGACACTTAAATTATAAATACAAAAAGAAGGGTGAGTTGTAGAATTAGATGTAAGATGCTCTGATCAAAATGTATATGATGCTCTGACAATGGTCTTTCTACATTCTGCCGACCACTAGGTCTGTGTGTAACCGTCGAGGCATGGAATTCGCCTGGTCAGCACGCTCCATGGCTCGCTCGGTCACGTAGGCCAGTGTTCACAATATCAAACTACGTTATATAAAATGTAAAATCTAAAATATATCCAATATAAAATACCAAAATGTTATACGGAGTGTATACAACATCGTCATATTAATTATTATTATTATTAACATATTTACGTAAGAATCAATAGGTATGCAAACAATCGATAACTCAAACAAACGAGTTGGTTATTAAGGAATAAGTTTCGACGTCAAAATCAAAAGAAATGAACAACATTTTATTTATATTAATTAAAACGTATTTTTCTTTTTTAAATTAGTATTTTCCTTTTTTCATTCCATAAACGCCAACGCGTTCGGCTCGGTATAGTTAGGTGACGTACCTGCCTTTTTGCTGTACATCGTACTGAATTCACCCGAATTTAAATAAATTATTGAATTATTCCGGTACGAAAAATATTATATTACGTACAAGTTGCAGGAACGTATTACGTAAATTATTTTTTCGCGTCAAATGTACAAAATACTAAACGCGTACACGCGCAACCTTATAGTCCAGCTAAAACGTAACTGTAGAAATAACTTAAAATATATTCGAAGTGTATTTTAATTAAATTTTTTCGATCTATCTTTCAACGCGAATATACCGAGACATTGTCGTGTTGTAAGTATTTTCGATTTAGTTAAATCGAACTGGACTGTATAATATTCGTCTCAATAATCGAACAACGTTATCACAACTCTAGCGTAACATATATATATATATATGTATTTTTAGTTCCGTAGTGTTTGTATATAGCTGGTGTATAGGTATATACAGTGGCGGATCTTGGATTTTTTTTTGGGGGGGGAGAGATGCTCCAAAAATTTTCATTATAATTTTATAAGTACAATATTTAGGATTTGACGTAAGGCCTTCAAATAAAGTATTACTCAAATTTTTGTAACATGAAAAAATTGAGAAATATATTTAATTTCTAGAAAAAAAGTTCAGAATAATAAAATTGAAATATTATTAAAACAAAAAAACTATAAAATACAGATATAAGATTATAGTCAAAATTATCGCAACGACCACTACTAACGACGACTTACAATCGTTAACTACGAATGTATAACTGCCAACGGAAGGCCTTCTGGCCATCCTTTGAATCTGCCGGCACTGGGTGTATAGATGTACAATAAAATGTTTTTCATTAATTTTTTTTTTTTACGTATTTCATTAAATAAATGTAGAGTCTTTTGGTATATTTGGATATTTTTCGGAATCAAATTTATGCGTAGCATCATAATTTATAATGTAATTCTTCAATATCTAAGTAAAAGTCAACATTTTTAAATTGCTATAAGGCCCTTAGGCGCAAAAAAAAAATATATATATTTTCAGTAGAGAGAAGGGGAAGGAAATGGATGGTTTTTTTTTATGAAAAACGGCTTTGGCGGAATATACTGGTATATATACATGTATATAAATTTTTTTTAGGAAAACAGATCCGCCCGTATATACGAAAGTATAATGTCAATAAATAACTAACGCGCGATATCGCCTCGAAATTCCATATTGATGGTAATTCATTTATAAAATAGGTTAATGGGCACGTTTGTTTTTAAACGCCATTGTTTTCAAACGAAATCGCGCGGATTTTTATAGTATTCCCAAAAAATAAAATAATATGTAAATATCCGGCCATGAGTAGTGCGTGTTTGTGTACAAAGCGAACAGTTTTCCCTTGTGTATTTTTTTGTTCAATCATAATACTTACGTATCGTTTTTATCCGCGTAGATACATGCACTTTTTTATTCCGGACACTGTGTAATTTTGACAGTGTAAAACAATCCACGAATCTTTAATGTTTTCAATTTATCATACATTCATAGACATAGAAAAATATACTCATATTATATCGTGTAATTTAATATCGATTCGTTCGATAATTCAACGGCATCGGTCGTACTTTCGCGGGGGGGGGGGGATATTCAATAACAAAAATTATCGAAAAATCCGAATGCACTAGGACTATGGGAAAAAGTGATAAGTCCGAGAGAACGTCTCCGGGCCAAGGTTGAATCCAAATGATATTACAGATTTTTTATGATATCGTATTAAAAAAAAAACCTAAAAATATAAAGTCCGTATTTTAAATATTAAAATAATACATTTCAACCTTATTGTTATAATATTATATCGTAATATTTTCGATTCAGTATACGAGCATTTTAATTTTTTCATTTTGCCACAAATTCCGTAACGTTATAGCCTACGACTCCACTCGCCGGTTGTCGTTGTAATGCACATCTGTTTCACATGTGTTTTCGGCATATTTTTCACCTACCACGTATGTTGGTTATTTTTCTGCCACGTTGACGCGAACGTTCACGTCACCGCAACACGTCTTCGTTCGAATTATAAGTTCGATGAATTCCATAAGAATGCCCAAAAGCAAATGATCAGTCGAATATTATTACTTACTGGTCGAGATGTTTTTTTTTTTTATTATATGTTTACGGATTAATATTGTATGGTCTGCTGGAAAAAAATTGTTGTAATTTTAAATGCGTAAAAATCCCGTAGAGCATTTATTATTACTTGTACTATGGTGAATTTAATATTTAACGAGATATTACACACTCGACTCCGCTGTAGTCGGACCTACATTATATTTACATTGAAGAAATTTTTACTAGTGTAAAATAATACAATATCAAAAATATATCCTGTAATTCGTAAATATAAACAACGTAAATTACCACAAATTAATAACGAGCGATGCATTGATATTATTATTTTATATTTTCTATAGTGTAACAGCACAATTAATTTAGTATTTTTGGTTTTTCTAGTACGCTCTTAATTTTCTACTCACTCCGTGAGGATCGTATTCATAATATATTATTATTAATTTTATTTTATTATTATTATTTTTTTTTTTTTTGTGGGGGTTTTTGACTCTTGGTTAATTATTGCTATTCGGTAAGGGTGACCTCATAAGTTTTGTTTAACAAACGATTATGTGTTTAATACTTGCTCTTTGACAGTTTTTGGAAAGGACGTTCGTGGTTCGTAAACGACGCGTGAACGGGAATG
Organism: Slavum lentiscoides; assembly: GCA_032441835.1. NCBI lineage: Eukaryota > Metazoa > Arthropoda > Insecta > Hemiptera > Aphididae > Slavum > Slavum lentiscoides. Next base: position 26,777,040 of record CM063706.1, read on the forward strand.
GTTCTTTTCATTTTTTTTTCATGGACGACGTTTTTATATTTTAATGAATTTGAACGATTTTGACGTTGTTCAAATGCATTTACCGATTTAATTTAACGAATTTATAAATATTAATAGTTATTATATTATAATAACGTATTTCTACAATATTCCTATTATTTGTTAGAATTTAATACGTGGAACACCAATGGGCCTGTCATGGCATTTAACACGATTTAGTACGAATTTTTAATAAACCGATAATTAATATAAAATATTAGAAAAAATTAACGTTGTTTACTGTTAAGTAACAAAAGCATTCTCATATTTTATGACACGACGGCAGTGCACTAATTTATATTATCGTATACACATCTATTAACTGCGTAAATAAGTTTCATTATTATATATATATAAGAAATGAGGCCCGATATATACCTATATTCAATCTAAACTTTTAACATATAATTTATGCAGTAATTGCTTTTATGGTAATATTAGTGATTGAAGTATTTTTGAAATATTTCGCTCTACTGTATGTAACAAAAACGTGAAGTGTAATAGTTAATTTAAATTCAAGAATTAAAATAATTTTCCGGCATATAAGGATTAACACATTATATAATTGAGCAAAACATAAAAGAATAAACTCACGTGAAAAGTAGTTCAGTTAGGCGTAGTAAATACGACGTATCCTCGTTCGTCAGTATATTGCATCGTAGACACGCGACATTATAGCAGAGCGTGTGCACTTGGCCAGATTGGTTTCACTTTTAAATGTTTGTTGCACAAAATAATTTTATTGTGTTTGTGTTATTAAATTTATATGGTACTTGTATTAATTTGTTGTTTTACACAAAGTAATGAATAATCGATTTTATAATTTTTTTTTTTTTTTAGTACAGATTGCAAGTCGGCGATTTGAAAATACAAAATAAAAAAAAAAAATTGTTAACTAACGCGTTGATTTTTTTTTAAAGAACGTGACCGTAAACGTGTTCAATTTTTGAGCGAACGTTCCGGAACACTGGTGTTCGACCAATGTTTGTTATGTTTATTAATTAATTTGGCCTGTCGATTTATTTGCGTAATAATATTATTTCTAACGGAGAAAAGTTATTCTGAACCAATATAACGCCGGTGGATTTTGCTTTTTTCTTTTTATATTTAATTCCTAAATCAATCATTCGTTTACAACCAAGCCCACAAACTTCGATTATAGTTTTATATTAAGTTTGGTCTCGGTTTTAAATGTAATATTTTACACGATGTCAAAAACATAAATCAATATTCCGATATTAATTTTGGACTATAACAGCAGGTAAGAATATTGTATAAAAAGTAAACGATGTTTAACGAGACGATGAAAAAAAAAAAAAACATTATTATAAACCGCTATTATATATAAAATTCATTCGTGAAATTTTCCAATAGTTCGATACAATATATAGGACTGTAAGTCGAAGGTAATGAGAAAGTTTTTTTAATTCTTTTTGAGAGCAAAAAAACTCGACCGTAAAAATGAAACGAAAATAAAACTTTTTTAAAATGTGTATTAGTTTTTTTTTTACATAAATTTTTACCGATAAAACCGAAGAGAAACGAAACACGACCGTAACCCATTTGACGAGCACTGCAATAACATAATAATTATAATCATTAAAACGGATCGGCCTCGTTCGTAAACTAATATGAAATAAAATAATATATTATTATAATATTGAGAAGGCGTATGAAAATATTCACAGAAAATGTTCGGCGAATCTTCTGAGAATTGTGGAATAAATTTCGTCGATATTAATCGCTAACCGATTGACGTCCGAGTCGTCGTCCTTCCCTTTGTCGACACTGCTGTTGGTGCCGTTGTCGGTCGGCCCTCTCTTCACCGTTCTCACGTTAACGTCTCCGTCGTTGGTGGTGTTGTACGTTCTCGTATCGCCGCGTTCTTGGACGCGACCGTCGCTTTTCGCGGCGGTCTCGTCGAACGAGCCCGGGACGACCGGGTCGGGGTCGTTGGAGTTTTCTACCGCGTCGCCTCGGTCGGCGTTTTCCAATACGAAATTTCCGAATTCGTTAGCGTTCTCGGAGCCGTCAGTGTCAGTGTCGGGGGGAAACGCGAAAGCGTTAGCGTTCTCGGAGGCGTCGATAACGTAAGTGCCGTCGGGGGCGGAAGTGATGTTGATAACGGCCGAATCGCCGGCGTTAACGTCCACTTTTGTCACGCCGCGGTTCCGCGCACTCTTCTCCGGCCTCTGGTTTCGGGCACCGTTAGGACCGTTGCGCACGGCAAAGACGACACGCAAGTCCGGAGCGCCGTCGTCCGCGGTACCGTTGTCACGGTCGCGGTCGCGAACTGCGGGCGGGACGCCGTCGGTGCCGAATTCGGCGTGACGCGGGTCTTTGTTGTCCTCCACGGTGGACCGTACTGACTCGGACACTTTGGCCGTCGCGTCGGACCCGTCCACCACCACGTACTCGAAATCCCGACGGTACTCGGTCGCGTTGTAATTCGTGATCACTCTGGTGGTGATTTCGCCGATGTGCGCGGTGCGCACCGAATTCTCACCGTCGTCGTCGCTCGGCTCCGCGGCCGCGCGCTCGAGCCCGCCGCGGCACGCCCGTTTCGGTTCGGCCGGCTCCCGGTCGGACGGCTCTGCCGGCGGCGACTCGTCCGCGGTCCGGGCGGCCCGCGGTCGCGCCGACGTCCGCCGCTCGATGTCCGGCGGCCACACGGGCGAGCCCCGTAGCAGCACCGCCGTCACGTATTCCATCAAATCCAACGACCGGTCGCCGCCGGCCGCGCCCGTCGTCCCGTCTCTTCGCCCGCCGCCGTTCACGTCCGTCGTCCGCGGCGGCGACGCGACCGTGCGGCCGACGAACACGGCCAACGTCGCCGTTAACGCGTACGCGCGCAACATTTCCCCGCGCGCGTCGTTGCGGTGTGGTGCACCAAGAAACCGCTAGCCGCACACTTTTTTTATATCACACGCCGTGACCGACTGTTGTAATACGCCGAGACTGGATTACCGTTGGGAACGCATTTGATCGCGGCACGGGATGAGCGGTTTCGACGACAACGTTTTTGTGAGACACGTCGACTAACGGCGCATCGGTGTTTGCACAGTTGTTGTGTTCTTACACGCAGCGACCTACGCGCGCGTTTCCATTGTTCTTCACGGGTATTTTTTTTTTTTTTAGTAAAATACAAATAATTAATACTGAATTGCGCCGTTCGAAAAAGCGACGGTATCGATTTTTTTTTTTTTTTTTTTTTTACCATCAAAACGGCCGAACGAAAATTATTCTCCGTGATCTTATGTTGTTTGCAAATATATCGACTCAATGACATTTAAAAGGTTTTTTTATTTTTTCAAATGTTTTCCGAGTGACGAACACTTCAAGTTTAAAACACCGCAAAGTGAAGTGATGCTATATTGTATTCTTACGCAAGTTTTATATCGGACGTTTTTCGGCCCGATAGTATTGAAATAATATTGTGTCCCTGCTAAATCCCAGATATCAATATAATATTGTATTATCGTTACGAAAATTGAACGTACACCTATCACGGTTTTCATCGAAATACGCGAATAGCGTCTCGGACGAGACGGCATTTTTTTCAAATATCGAATTAAACACAACACAAAAGGGAATATTGAAAATTGAAACAAAAAAAATTACATTTGTTTCAGTGTTTTTCATTTGTACTGTAGAAAAATGGCGTTTTATCGACATAATTTTGAATAATATCAACGAATAATCGTTAATTAATTTAATTATAAGACGCTGAAATAAAAAAAAAAAAAATGTTTACGAACTTTGCGTTTAATGTGCCGTAGCACAGACAATAAAAAATAATAATGACAGCACGGTATTTATTAGAAAAATATTCTGTAATATTTTACACTGTAACACTGGTATATTACAACCGGTACCGGAACTTATTTGATTTTGATATTTTATAAAATAATATAACGAGTTCTCGGAAAATTCAGTCATTTCGCAAATGCTCTAACGCGATCTATCGAGAAAAAAAAATTGTATTTCAATTGTTTTTTTTTTTTTTGTCAAACGCGTGTTTTAATATTTATCGTTGCAAATATTTTCATAGAATATTACGGTTAGTAGTAATAATCAAATCATATAAGAAGAGTACAAGGTGTATTATGCAGAAAAGAAAAATTATATTATCATATTATGCTAATATCGCTGTTATAAAACAATATTAACTATTATAATATTATTATTAACGTGTTACGTTATTATGCATAATACGCAATTACAAAAGACGATCTAATCGTTGAAAATTATAAATCGTGTAAACCCAATATTGTAAAATCAAAGATATTAGATACATCAGTGACGTCATTTAACAGTGGGCCGACATGATCTGTGCCGATATGATGGAAATACGTATAACGGTCAGTGGCGTGTCCAGAAATGTTCAATGGGGAGAGGGGGATGTTATAAGTAAATAGTAACAATACATTTTAAATTTTAATGAATTGTCATGGTAATACCAATAACTCAAATGTTTATGTTTCAAGCTCTCCAAAATCGTTTCTAGCTCATAATTCTGTACATTTGTAAATTATTGTTCTATAATTTAAATTAATTTAAATTATAACACACTAATACCAAATCGTTCAATTAATATAGCATATGTATAGTGAATGTTTATTGTCATATAAGTAATAACTTTTTGCTAATAACTAATGAAAAGTATTAAGTAATGACTCTAAAACTGTAGCTCTTATAACTAATAAGTTGTTTTCTGTAGGTCGGCAAAAAAGACAATGGGAGGAGGGGGGTATAACCCCTAACCTCCCCCCCCCTTAGCACGCCACTGATAACAGTTATTCTGACCAAATCTGTAGTAATGGACCAACGATTTATGAGTACCTAATAATAAATCGCGTGGCAAACGGTGGATTAAAATTGAATTACTGCGCTTAATAAAATTAAAAAATATGCAGGTTATAACCACAATTTAAAGGTCATCAATTCGTGGTTACAACTTACCGCGGTTCTGGATTTTTTTCTATAACCGTGGTTATAGTTACCTAAATGCAGTGCGTAAATGATTAACGTTAATTCGAAAAATATATATATATACGATGTACCTACGTTTAACGGTTGACGTACCTGTATCGCGTGCGGCATAAACGAATTTTTTTAGCCGTTCTTTAACGTTTCGGGCGTATGATTTAATGTACAGATAATTTGTGAGCGGCAAGTGTAAAAAAGTAAAAATGAAAAAAGCTAAAGATTGTGTGACCAAGACGGCGAGAAAGAGAGAAAAAAACCGAACAGAATGCTCAGAACTGGTCACAAAACGTTATTTCTAACATTCTTAACGTCGCGACAATGGTAACTTCAAAAACTTTAATCTACTATAACTTTAATGTACTTACTATACAGTCATTTATCATACGTTTATTATATAGCTGACAAAGTAATAAATTTCCCCAAAAAAAAAAAAAATATCGGGCGATTCCGTGCCCATGATAACGAAAATATCAAAAATTATGTAAAACAGAAATCGTATTGAGCTAAATGTAAGTGGAAAATAATTGAATGGGCCCGTTAAATCTTTTGCCTCCCCTTTCGAAAAAAACTGAAATGACGCCACTGTATTACGTATTATACACGTTAATTATACAAGTCGATTGGAGATTTTTAATTTGTACGTTTTAGAAATCACAGAATTTTGACGGTTTCGAAAACTGTTTATAACGTAATCATTGTTATTACTTTAAAAAAAAAAAAAATTAAAAACTAACTACTCGTAATATTTTATTCTAACTGTACGAGCAAACGCATGTCGTTTATATTATATAATTTGTCGTCGCGAACAAATCGTCACACGGTTAATGTGTGTTTATCTACGAACTATTCGGAAAAAAAAATTGCCATACCTACGACATTTTTACCAATCAATCGGATCAAAAAATTATACGTTTTTACAATCGATATTCTTGAAATTTTGTTTTTTTCGCGGTGATTTATCATATATCGGACAGATAAGTCAGATCCGTAATGTGTATAGTTTAAACGTAAATTAAACACATTATAACATCACAAGAACCTGATGTTCCTTATATTATTAAATACATATATACACATATATTCCAGCTGTGGTTATGGGCGAAGGCGTCGTAGAACTTTTGGGGTCTACACAAGTTTGTGTCGTTGTAAAATGTGTATGTGTATATATACACACATATACTCGTATATATAACAACAACAACTTGCAAACAGATCGGACAGCCAACGGGGGGATTCTTGGGGCATGCTTGAAAAGCAACTGTCCAAAACTATATATATATATATATATATATATATATATAATGAGAATAAGTAATACAGATCCGAGTTTACAGGTATCTGAACAGTATAAAATATTATGCATCGGAGAACACCGCGATACGGTGAACGTAATGACGAGCACTGAAAATCTCCGAAAATACGCGTGCGAGTCTGCGCCTAAAATACACTAATATCCACTCTGAAAAATTTAATATTTATACGCCCTCGTTATATATATATATACATGTATTTTAATTTAAAATCAAAATTTCGTTAAATACAGGCAAGCACGTCGGTATTACGCAATTTAATTTTTAAAATATATTTCATTGATCATTCGTTAAAATCATTAATTAATATTAAAACTCTCATAATCTTAGAGAATATACACTCAAATACGGGTCCAATGTACGGCGTAACTATTTGCGAGGTACTCCTATTTTTTTATTTATTTATTTTTTTTGCTTTAAAATTTATATTATATTTTTGTAATTATTAAAAATTTCCAAAATTGAAATTCGACCTCGTTCACGTGCCACTGCACACGAGCTATTGGTGAAAAATGTTTGAAACACGAAAATTTCATTAAACTGACGATGGAAATTTATAATTAAAAAACCCGTCTCCGGTATCGTCTGTAAAGATACGCGTATTCACGAAAACACTTTGTTACAACGACATTGCTTTCTTTGTATAACGACAGCTGATATCCCATCCAAAACACTTTGTTTTAACTCCGTGTACGAAGTAGCAATGTAAAAAAAGAAAAATCATGTAATGACTTGATTTTTTTAAAGACGCGATACAAAATGGAAACCAAGTAAAGTACCGTTATAAACAGATACCTATAACGGATATTTGTATATATTATATGAGATTAGTTGCGAAATTAAATAATGGTCACCATTTTGTGTAGTCCGATTGTAATTCACGTTAATGGCTACGTTTTCTAGTGAATCACGGAGGTGGTTTTTCGAAATTCAATCTGTAAACGTGCCACGGATAAGTGACGGATGTAAATTGTTTAAAACAAGGAAATCGCAATAAGATTAATTTTTAAATTCGAAATATCCAAAAACCCGCACTTCCGTTAGTCTCTAGAAGAGACATCAACGATTCTACGGATTTTAACAAAATTCGTGTCAGAGCGAAAGGTTTTTTTTTCACCACTTAAAGCTCCGAGTACAGCGACGCACTTTCGTTATCATTGCTGTGAATGTACTACACGCGTCTCTCGTTTTTTTTTTTTTTTTTTAATACATTTTTTATAATTAACGACTAAAAAATATTATACTATACGCCAACACGCGCACAAATCAATTAAGGAAACATCGAAAACACATGCGGACCAATGATGTTCTCTCGGTCCTTAAGTGTTTGCCACGTTTAGACTCCTATAAACTTTAACGTACAACACAGTTAACGTTTCTGTAGATAATATGCGTTTTTGAACTAGAGAATATAAAAGTTACACGCAGGAAGCACGTACGTTCATATCACATTCGATACCATCTATACGTACGAGTAGCCCTTTTTCTCTTATCTGTTTTTTCGGCATCCTCCGTCCGTTCTACTAGGACGAATAAAAAGTATATATTGTAACGCAGAAAATAAAAGTTTTCGGTAGTTCAGACCGAGTGTTTTAAAATGTCTAACGATCAAATACGCGTATAGTTGAACCCGTCTCATTATACCGCTATGATAATAACACTTGACCCGTTTGTATAATACACGTTTAGAACTGGAAAAATCAATATATAAAGGAATGCTTAATGAAAATTTAATTCAATTTCCACCGCATTTACTTGTGCAAACGATTCACAACACTTGATAATTTACGTGACAATGGGATCTTTATAGATACAAGACTGATTATGGTTATAACCAGGGCTACTGGGAACGTATAATGATCAATGGAACTCTAAAAAAAATGCTTTTACGTCCCAAGTATTCAAAATAATGCACTAAAAGTTTTTGTTTATTCTTAATAATTTTGGTATAAATAATATAAATTTTCAAAAGTTTTCACAGACGGCTAGATCTCATCGACTTGGAATTCTTTAAATCCGACAAAAAAAAATTATTACTACAACTATTGTCCGACAATATAATACGAATTCCTACTTTATAATTTGTTATATTTAAATAAAAATCATGTTGGTGTGTGAAAATCTTAAAATAAAGTTTCAAATTCATATTTTGTTTCCAGAAACTTCAAAATTTCTAAAATGCTCTAAAATATTAAGAAAATAATCTGAAAAATAAAAATTATCAAAAATAGTTTTTAAAAATGCAAAATAAATTTCCTCATTCTTGTTAAAAAGTACATATAAAACGAATTTGTAACAATACGTACATCGCACAATGAGCTTTAGAAAAAAATGCAAAGCGCATCAAAATCTCAACCCTATAGTTATAACGCAATTAAGTAGTTACTTTATTCACTTAATTTAGAGGCAATTTTTAAGAGATTTTTAAAAAAAACTTTACAAAAAAAAATATTACAATACATACACATAATACATTATTGACATTTTATACTGTTATGAAAATGTCCTCTCGTGTTTTACAATTTTAAAAAGGTTAATTTTCGATATGTTAATAGGATTAGAATAATATAATAGGACAATCTGATCAATAATAATTTAATTTCCCACGATTATTCTTGAGTTTTTCAATACTCGTGTTTTTCTTTTATATTACTCTAAAAAACTTATGCCGCTTAATAACACTGTGCTCGAAAGAAATTCGTAGAACTATTTACGTGCATGTAAAATTTTTGAAATAATAATTATAATTATAACTATAATGGCTTTAACGAAAATGAAATTTATCTTAATATGCCTGTAAAAACGGTTGAATGAAAAATATTATTTTTATTAATATATGTTTATACCACGAATAACTGATGAATATTCTACAATAATGAGAAGTGATTAGATGAGAAATTAAATAATAATCATATTAATTAATTAAATGAGAATTGTTTTATTGAAATATTTTCTTTTTCTAAGCTTTCAGATACTTCACGTAATCATCTCACCTTCGCTATTATTACATTTTATATTGCGATATATTGTTCGAAAATATTATTCTTGGAATTAAACAATTACTTTAAACTTTTTTAAATATCAAAGCAAACGAATAGTTATGTCTAATTGTAATGAGAAAAAGTTTCAAAAGTTCAGAAAGACCATATTCTAATTTTTACATACGATTAAAATGTGCCCTTGCAATTTATTCGCTCTTCTCTCGATTACAATAGAAAAAAAACCCGATAATAAACGTTCCTTTTGGAGTTTATCGAGACAACAGTTCGAATTGCCGAAAAATGGCACAATCCCTTTTTAATCGGGACGTATAATCCTACTAAAACTTGATTAGCCACTTTAATCAATACAACCGGGTGACTTAATAATTACAGTGTTATACTTTAAACGACATATTTTTAACTTGACGACGTTCTACTTCAAACAATTTAGTAAAGTCATTTTCTATAGTATGCAGGAAAAAATATTTATGACATTAGTTGAAGACGTTTACGGTTGCAGTAGGAATGGAACAACTAAAATCGTCGTGTTTTCCAAAAATGACAATACTCGTACATTATTTTTACCTAGCTTTTAAACGGGCGTACATCAAGTGAATGACGCACTGCGTTCTACTTCAGACAAAAACTATAAAGTATCATTATTTTTAAAATGCAATAAATATTGTCTAACTCATGTGAACAAAAAAACTGACTGGTTTTTTAAAAAAAATTTACTTTTAATCCAAGTTACTTAATACGAGTATATCGTGTATTTGTAAATTAGTTATTTATTTATATATATATATATATATGTATATTATCACACATCTACCGACAATCAATTTGACATAGTATGAACTTTAAGGAACAGTTTTGTTGCGAACTGTGTGGCACTGTTAACGCACAGACCGTAAGAAATTGATTATTATTATTGTTTAGCGATACGCGTATACTAGCGAACGTGAATCTCAATTGCGATCGCGCGCGGTGATTAATTTTAAACGACTGCGTGTACGAATATGGTCATGTTATGGCGGAACTCAACTCACCGAACACGACGTGCCCTTTTACGAGTATAGAGTTGAATAAAAAAAAAAAAAAAAACCTGGAGATGTCTGCTAATTCATTGCGGCTACTTTTTTTTTCAAAATAAAAGATATACGTGGATAATCGACTTTATCATAACGTTTCCAAACCGTTTCGACCTATGTGACTCTGCAGGGTTAATAAAGCGATTTCTATCTACTATATTAAACGATGCGGTAGACGTATGGACGTGGGCGAAGAATAAGGTGCTTGCCTTGGGTTTTAGATTGTGACGAGCGAAAATTCGAACGAGAATGAACCCGTTATTTTACAATTACGCGCAGTGTGTTTTTGTGTTAGCTTTTTTCCGGATAGAAAAGACAAAACTACGTTTTTGTAGTTTGAACAGTGTAAGCAGGAAATTCGACTGGACGATACATTTGAGGAATCCCGCTTATCAGCAGTTTATGTAAACGAAAAAAAAAAGAACGTTTTCAATATTGGTTTTGGCCGTTTTGTAATAAAATATATTTATATTAAAAATCTAAAAATCTCCCATTGATCAGACATATTATACAAGTTATACAAGAGACCGTAAATATCAGAGCACTCCTTCTGGTAGATTTTTGAGTACAGACATAAAAAACAAACAAAAAATACATCATTGTAAAACAAGTAGATTCCTCAATACTCTCAAAATCTAAAAGCTATTGTGGAAAATAAAAATTTGAATATTAATTTTACAATAATTATTACATTTCGAATAATATTATATTAAAAACTAGTTCATCGCTTTCGATGGGTAATTTTGAATTATACGTATCGCACAAAATACGATTAAACGACGACGGGTGCAACGGCATTTTCACATCACGGGCGTTGCCCTCTTACATAATCATTATTAATAATAATGATAATGACGTCGTCGCTAACTTAAATATTATTGGCTTCAACATCCTCCCCCGTTGAAAACTGTGGGTTTCAACTACTCCTGCATCTTAATTTTCATCTTCTTGTGTTGGTAGTAAAGCCATCTTCACGACGGGACGGCGAAACTCTTGTCCTGAAGAATTGCGCACTGTAACCACTCTTATTACGTCATCAGCACCCGGATGTAGTTTAGTCACTCTGACCAAATGCCATTGAATTGGCGGAAGTGAATCGTCTCGTAAATGACTAAATCTCCGATGGACAGATTACGACTTGGTGATGTCCATCTTCCTCGGCGTTGCATTTGTGGCAAGTATTCGGTCGCCCATCTCTGCCAAAATAGTTGAAGTCGCGATTGTATTAGCGTAAAGTGGCGTAGTCGGTTTAGAGGTACCTCAGAGTGATCTGGTTCGGGTGGTAGCGTGAGTGGACCTCCTACAAGAAAGTGTCCGGGTGTGAGTGCTTCATAATCTGCAGGATCTGATGATAACGGTGTCATTGGCCTTGAGTTGAGGACTGCTTCAACTCTACACAGTAATGGCCATCTCTTCATAATTAAGTAATGCACCTTTCACTACTCTAATCAAGTGGTGCTTTGCTGATTTAACGCCTGCCTCCCACATTCCTCCAAAATGTGGAGATGCAGGTGGGATGAATTCAGTCTATTCCCATCTCTGAACATTTGAAGCGACCCTTGCGTCATCTTGGGCCGTATTTAACCATGATTTCAGTATGTTGTTAGTTCCTACAAGGTTCGTTCCATTGTCACTGAATAGTTTGGCGCATTGACCTCGTCTGAAATAAACCTGAAAAATGCGGCCAAGAAAGCATCAGAAGAAAGGTCTCTCACCAGTTCGAGGTGAATGGCTCGAGTAACTAGACAAACAAACAATGCAACATAATGTTTGATTGGGGTAACTCTTCGAAGACCGCTGCGTATCATGAATGGACCGCAAAATCCACCACTTTTTGCAAAAGTTCTGTCCTTGGTTACGCGTTCACGTGGAAGAGGAGCCATGAATGGTTCTAACATCGTAGGTCTAGCTCGAAAACAGGTAATGCATTTATTCACAATTCGTCGTGCTATGATACGTCCTCGAATTGGCCAATATATGTTTTGTAGATGCGAGAAGACCTTGTGGACCGATATGCATCAAGCGCTTGTGTTCATAAGCAAATATTAAACTTGTTACCTTACTCTTTGCGGGCAGAACTATAGGGTGTTTCTTTGAATTTGATATGGGCGCGTATGATAAACGTCCACCAACTCGGATAAGACCGTATTCGTCTAAAAAGGGGCTTAATGTTTTCAAGCAACTGCTGCGATGAATATTGGTGTTAGATTTAAGTGCATTCATTTCGTTGGCAAAGGTTTGATTTTGAGCTATTCTAATCCAATGATACTTGCTACGTAAAAGTTCTTCAGTAGTCAAAAATCCTGTTATGCGATTAAGAGCATCAGATTTTGAAATTTTTAAGTTTTGAACAAATCGAAAAACATAAGCAGTGATTCTTATAAGTTTTGTCCATTCGGAATGCTGTTCTAGCAGCCAGGGGGTAGCAATCTTTGTCGCTGCTAAAGCCAATTTCAAAGGCCGTTGTTCTGGAAGCTCTTGCTCATCCATTGAGATCTCTGATGCTTTCCATGTATAGACATCTTGAACAAGCCAAGGTGGTCCATACCACCAGATATTGGAATTGACTAATCCTTGGGTGTCAAACCTCTTGAAACAACATCAGCAGGATTTTCGTTGGTCCTAACATGATGCCACTGCTTACTTTTTGTTATATTAAGTATTTGACCAACTCGATTGGCGACAAAGGTCTTTAAGCGGATTGACTGACTATTTAACCATCCTAGAACAATAATAGAATCAGTCCAAAGGTAAAAATCTTCCACATTTAAATCCCAAGCATTTGCCACTTTAACTGATAATTGCGCTAATGTTAATGCACCACCGAGTTCCAAGCGTGGTATGGTCAGCGCTTTGAGAGGAGCTACTCTTGACTTAGCACACAGAAGTCTTGAATGCCATTGCCCATTTATATCCTTACTACGGACGTAGATTGCGGCTCCATAAGCTTCAAGTGAAGCGTCGCAGAAGCCATGAATCTCGACTGATGTACTCGTACTTGGCATGACCTTCCTTGGAATGGATAAATTACTGAGTTCTCTCAACTGATGATAAAATCTTCCCACCTTTGTTTTAAGTCATCTGTTAGTGGTTTGTCCCATTCTAGCTTCATCTGCCAAATTTGTTGCACAAATATTTTTCCACGAACCAAAACGGGCACAAGAAAACCCATAGGGTCAAACACTCGATTTAAGTCTGACAGAAGCATCCTTTTGGTTACCCTTGCTCTTCCTAAGTTAGCTTCAACTTGAAATATAAAATTGTCAGCAGCTGGCTTCCAACTAAGCCCTAATGATTTTATCACGTCATCAACACCGATCGCTAACGTGAAAAGTGGGTCATTGTGAGCTGTTCCAATGTATTCCAATATTGTCGCCGAATTGCTACACCATTTCCGCAGAGGAAATTTAGCTGTTTCTAATATTGTGCGGATTTGCTTTTGTAGCTGGCAGCATTCTTCAATGGTATTTGAACCAGTCATTAGATCGTCCATATAGAAATCACGCCGCACAATATCTGATGCCAACGGATACTGCTTTTGAATTCCTCTGCTAGAGTAACTAAACAATTTGTAGTCATAAACGAGGCTGGCGTGGTACCATAGGTCACTGTTGACAATCTATAAGTACGCAGTTGCTCATTTGGTTTAGAACGCCAAACTATTCGCTGCATATCACGGTCTTCTTTCCTAATGTTTACTTGCCTAAACATCTTCTCCACGTCGGCCATCAATACAAACTGGTGTTTGCATGATTCATTGACAACAAAATCTCATCATTATTAATATTTATTAGATTTATATATATTTTTTTTTATTACAGAGAATGTGTTAATCATCAAAACAATAAATGTATTAAAATACAACTTTTCAGAACTGAATTGAAACTAAAACGATTTATACGTCAATTTGAATAACAATGATGAAAAACAAAACAATAAAAAACCCGAGGTTTGATGCGTTCGTCTGTCAAATTTGTCATAAACATAATTAATCAATCTAAAAACTGTTACTAATCATTAATCATAATTTTTAGCTTGATTTAAATTTATATATTCCCAATTACTTGGAAAATACAATATTATTGGCTTCCTTTTTAAATATATTATAAAGAATACAAAGCAATAAATCGTGTAGTGATTAATTAAAAATAATAAAAACTAAATCAAAATTTTCAATAAATAATAGAATAAAAGAAAAATAAGAAAGGTTATGCCAAAGAAATAAAAATAAAACTATTAACCTTAAATTAATACTCGTAAATAATAAATTTTATTATTACAAGATGTATTAAAAAAATATATATATATATATATATATATATGTAATTTATATATTATAGCCAAAGAGCATTATGAAATATAAAGGAATGTACAAATTTAAATATAGTTGTAATATATTTTGTTTCGTTAAAAGGAATAAGTTTTGAAACAAGTTATAATGAACACATCTCTGAAATAAAATTTAAAAATAATATTTTATATCGATATTAAATAATAACCAAAAAAATTGTCCTTTTAAACAATTTAATTCACTACATATGTACAAAAACGCCAAAAACTTTACTTGTTTTTAGTTTTTTATTTAATTAACTTTTTAAACTCCATATCTTACAAATGTGTTAGTCATAATTTTCTCTGTGTTATTTCGTTCATTTATATTTTGTTTCTGGTGTTATATTTATCTGTTTAGCTTAATACCTGATTATGGTTTTTTGCCGACACCGGTAGAAAAAGTTGGTTATTAAATATATTTAAATTGTATTCAATTTGTTTATTTACTACTATATATATATATATATATATATATATATATATATATATATATATATATACAAATTACAAACACATAGAAATTAATAAATTAAAAATAATATTTCAATATTGCAGACTATAAAATATAACAATAATATGTATTCTAATATAACATTGTTTTATCTAATTGCTCGTACATAACTTCTGTAACACTATGTACAGCATTATAAATACCTTAGCAGGGTCGATAACCTATTCTTACCTTCACGGTCCAAGAATATCTCTGAACTTTAAAAGTGGGTGTCACGTAAAAGTAAAAAGTGTAAAATAAAAGAAAAACAAAGTGTATAGAATAGCTATTGTCTTATTTAACTTTTTTTATTAGTATGTGAATTACCACCTACCATTATCATACTCGTGAAACAAATAACGCTCCACATAATATGCGCACGTCATCTAATTCGTATTGTGAATCAAATCGACGAATCTTAATTACATCATTTACATAATAGGATGCCACTTCCTTCTGTTGCCTCAGTCAAATCACTCATAACACACAATTTAAAAAAAAAAAATTTTTAAAGTTACGAAATACTGGATAGAAAATAAAAAGATAGTTTTAAATTTTAAACGCCCGTAAAATTGTTTACGTCTTTATTTATTTTTTTAATAAGCGTTTGTCACATTAAAAATTGTATATCCGTTAAGCTCAAAGTATCAACTTCACACTTGATGCAATTTTCAATATCCAAAAAATATAAGGCAAGTAGATGCAATTTTCGGCGAACTGTTTTTCTCAGCCATTCACATACATACAATAAAATAACAAATATCAATATAAAAATCATTATTTCGATTTGCTTTTCTCAAAATACTGCTCATTATATTTACCTTTTTTTTTTTTTAATGG
The DNA here is from genome assembly GCA_032441835.1 of Slavum lentiscoides. Taxonomy (NCBI): domain Eukaryota; kingdom Metazoa; phylum Arthropoda; class Insecta; order Hemiptera; family Aphididae; genus Slavum; species Slavum lentiscoides. Next base: position 26,793,112 of record CM063706.1, read on the forward strand.
GCATGAGATCAGGGCAACTCCGTCTGCAGGCCGTAAAGACAAGAAAATATTTTTCAAAAGAAACATAAACATAATGAAAAAACAATCGAATCTCAATTCAATAATTATATTTTATTTAAAAACATTCAAAATATTTAATATTAATTAATAACTCGTTGAGTAATATTCAAATTTTATTTATATTTATTATGTTCTTCTGTACTTTTTTCATCCGTAGTTTGAAAAAAATTTTGCCACTTCTATGCGATGTATTTAATAAACTTTTCTGCTACTTTAGAGCGATTTTTTTTTTAATGTTCAAAAATTTAACAAAACATTAATCAAATACATAAGGTAACATATTAACAGAGTTCGCAGACCTCATTGAACAACAGTAAATAAACTAATATATAGTTTTATTCGATGTAAAAAGACAAAATACAATTTTGTTTTTTAAAAGATTATTTTTCTTTTTCTAGAAGTACAAACCAATTTACGACCTTACGATTATTATATTACCAACAATACGTTCAATTATTATTATCGCTCACTAGAAAACTGTGTGTAATTGATATAAACTGTGCAGAATAATGCATGGTTATCTACCGTCATGATAATCGCGGTTTGGTGTCCAAAGAAAATATGTTTTGTCTTAATTCGTATAGAAAAAAAGTTATTGCTAGAACGGACACCATTCGGTATGAAATTAAATACAATATCTAAATTTTTATTATTAACAAAAGAGAATTATTTTTTATGGCCTATCCCATTACGTATAATATATAATTGAACAAAAAATTTAACATATAACAAATTTTCAAAGACTATCTTTTTAAAATCTACGTAATAAGTACTAATGTCTATAGTCTATTGACAACAAAAATGTGTTATTGGTATTGTTATTGTTAAGAATGGTGTATGTTCTCATATTACGTGTTTCAGCTAACAAAAATCGAATATGGGACGTCCTATCTTTCCTACGTGGCCACGAATCGACTGATGTAGCCAGTAATCCGACTCTAATATTCTCTAATAGTGTATTATCATTACACGTTATCTTACCTGTAAATTATATTTTTTTAAATTTCAACTATATATAGCATTTTATCGCGCATTAATTCCGATACGGTTTACACGATAACAATTGTCGCTAAAAAAACTTATCTATTATATTATTCAGTCTAGTCCATTATCATTACGATACTTTTGGGAGAAAAAATCCTGTTATTAGCGTATAAGTTTATATTTTTTTCTGTGTATAAAGTGACTGCATATAATTATTAAAATTATAAAGGAAAAAAATTTAAATGAATTTTCTTTGTAATTATTCAAATATTTTAACTGTAACCAGCTGTGACTCTATTGACTCTCGTGTATGGTTCTACATAGTTTCACTCCTTCTCAGATTTCTTTAAAGTGTATCTTGTATTTCATTATCAAATAATATTCTTGATGATTTTTAAACAAAACCAATGCACGAGACTTTGCTCGAGTAATGACAATCGCATGCATATAACGTCATGGCTTATGACCGAAGAGTTTGGAAACGATGTGGATGGAATCTTTGGTAAGTGAAATGAGGCCAAGTTAGACGTTCAGCTGATGGCATGAAAAAGATAGAATCGAAAGACGAAAATCTCGGAAGATTCAACGGAAAATGTATATGAAAAAAAACATATGCTTCACATGAAGTATACATTCATAATATGTGTTGTTGAAGTATTGTAAATAGTAATTCGATAATCGCAACAAAACAATGTTAACTTACGTATTAATGTTAGGGCATTTATTACTATAATCAAATTATATAACATGATAATATTTGGGAAGTATACAATAATAAAGGTTTCAAAAAAATATATTTCTCAATTTTTTTAAATTGGTTTTATTTCAGCAATGTATATGCCCGTATTTTCATTATATTGAAACCAAAACCAAATACTATATAACATAATGACCAAACGATTAAAAATATGTAATATTTAAAACCAAAAAAAAAAATAATAATAAAATAAAACTCCACTAAAATTGATCATTTCATTAATTGAAAATACACCTTATACAACATTTATAGGTTTTAAACATGTACCTTGTAAACATGTAAATTGACAATATTATTGTTTTTAAAACTTTTATATAGTAAGACATACGTACATACCTATTACCACCCAAATTCAAACATTGAAAATTATTTTAGTTTTTTTTTTTTTTAATTTAAAAATAATATTGTATATTTCAATCGAACAAAATTATTTGATTGTCAAATAAGTAAATTTAATTTAAAGAAATATTTTTACTCACAACCGTCAAAATAAAAATAGTCACCAACGATTTTAAACAATTTTCACTAACACTTAAAAGTATAAATTGACCGAATTTTAATAAATACTCGTATTTCATGCGAAAAAGTATTTCCGATTATCATGGTTAACTTTAATACTTTAATATTTAGTAAATAAATTAAATAAATTGGATCCAGAGTTGGTTTTGACGTAGAACTCTTATAATGAGCACACTTTTATGTGTTTAATATTTAAAACAAAATCTCTAAAAATGTCATAAAATACCACGAAAAATAAATTATTTCAATACTTAATTCGTATTTTCGAATTTTCTTTTGTGAACGCTATATGGCATACGCGATAAACAAAAATAAAAAATAAAAATTGCCTACAGTCTACTACCTAAACGATTTACGATAATATATATATATATATATAATATAACGATAATACATACATCATAAATTGTGTAAAATGTATCATGGAAAATTGGCTATATGGCTAAATACCGGATCTATTAGCGTTCACTAGCTGCAAATATTATACTCGTGTTTACAATTAACTTTGTATGTCATTCTGACAAGAACTGCGGAATTGCATTTCTTCTTCGTGACTCTGGCGTTACAGTAGGGACTTCAGAATAACATTGTACTTACCTACACACAACGTGTTGTGCGAGTTATCAATTTTAATTTAAACGTCTTAGTAAATAATCGCGTTGAATTTTTTTACGTTTATTTTCTAAACGAAAATTATAAATAGTTTGTGATATATCGAACGCGTTAATGGACGGAACCGAAAGGTGACTGAAAAATTGTTTCAACGTCCAACACGTTTATGGTAAAACATAATATCTTCTCGTGTGAATTAAAAATATTACAAATATTTACACTATACGTCGGTCGAGTTTTGATAAGGTACGTACATTAATAACATTATTAGTAACAACGCGTGTACACATGACACGGTTACCATAAAAATAGGTCCAGTGCCACATCTCCCACACAGGCTGCAGCCAGGGCAATGCCCCGGGAGAAGAGCTTTGAGCTAAGCTTTTTGGAGCATTGTATTTCTTAATACACCGAGTACGTTTGCCTAAAATATATACTAATACGAAGAAAAAAACTTTGATATTAAAAAATCTATAAAAAAAAAATTTGCATTGTACTCGACAAAAATAAATTAAAATACATAATAATATTATACAGAGTTTATACTTTAAAAAATTATATTAAATTCTATAACATAATATTATTTATTAAAATGTACACAAGTACTTATATATATATATATATATATATATATATATATATATATATATGATAATAAAGTGTAGTAGTGGGTAAAGGTTTTAATTTGTGCTAAAAGTTTAGATTATTTTTTTTGTTTTGGATTCTGAGCGGAGCGAGGAATCTATTGGTTTTACAAAGCTGTGATTTTTTTTTTTTATGTTTGTACCCAAAAATTTTACCAAAACGAGTGCTCCGATCTTTACAGTTACAGTCTATTCCCGGTAGCAAACTGCATCTATTTAGTACTTTAAAGAGGTCATTATTCTATTTTCTCAAAAGTGCCTTAAAATATAACTCAAAAACTACAAAAAAAAATATAAATATATATATATATATATACTTTTTAAGCCTGTACTCAAAAATTCTACTAGAAGCAGTGCTGAAATCTTTACGTGTAGCACTATTTTTCGGTTGTAAATTGCATCTAGTTAGTAGTTGGTACTTTAACAGAGTCCTTTTTAGATTTTCCTCGATACTTTTTTTAACCGTTAGAAAAAACTACCGACAAATTACATGAAAACGGTAAAAAACGCAATTTTTCGAAATCGATAATCGATATTTCTTCATAACTTTGAAACTAATGGTCATAGAAACCTGGAATTTTCTCCAAATATTTAACATAAGACTGTTTTAACGAGACAAATTGTTCAAAAACTTTTTTTAATTTTGAGCTATTTATAACAATTGTAGATTTTAAGGTATTTAATTCGTAAAAGCGGTAATTTTTGGTTTTAAGGCTTAAAAATGTAAAACAATGTCAGACGTTTGGTACTTCAACTATACTCAAAAAAAATCTTAAAAATCGTCAAGGCACAATTTCTTTTTATAACCATTTCAAATAAATGGACAAATTGTATTACACCGTTACTCCGCTCTGAATCGTTTTATGGAATGCAATGATTTATCGTTGCTTTCAAATTTATAGTGTTAACAATATACACTTTTAAAAATCATTATCCAAGTAGTAATTCACTTGAACGACATTCACGATATCCCGCGTCTCGCTACCTTTTTTATCTTACTATAGGGCATCAGTATTGAATGTGCCTACTTAAGGATTATAATTTACTAAAACATAATCGAAAATAAGAATTACGGGCTCCTTAATTTTTCCCTATCCTAGGCTCCTAGAAAACCTTAGTTGCGTTATTGCATAGGTATCGGGTCGTGCAAATGTAATTTTGCGCGTTAATTACATTTCGATTGAAACGCGTTAAGAACACGTTAAATGAATGATATTCTCAAATCGTGTAAAACGTATCGAACAGAAAAATAAATCTTTAAAGATAATTAGAAAAAATAATTTCTCGTGTGTCACTTCACTAATTGTCACGGAATGACACGAAAAATGTTTCAGTCGCTCGCGTACGAGAAACTTTCATCGGTGTCAAACGATGCTTTTCACGCGCTCGAAAAATGACTGTGGGGGAAAGAAACACATTGTTGAATTCGTCAACAATGTACACGGTGACAGAGTTTGTGGAAAAAATCCAGTGGCATTTTGCAACGAAGTGTAAGCATTTGACATGTGCAGAATAACGAAAGGTCTACGACGACGTATAGCGAAATTTTTTGAATCCCTAACATTTTATTCGCAAATCGAAATATATTTTGCGTTAAAAATGTATTGAATACAAATAAAAATATAAACGAAACAAGAAATCGGCGCTCCAGTGAGGTAAGCCATTTCCAATTTTTAATAATAAATGTAATCATTTTAAATCGTTTATTATTATCGAACGAGATGTATATCACGTTTTACAAATGCGTTTTGTGAGTTTAATTAATATTTAAGTAAAATTCCTAGTGATTCTATTTGAAATCGGTATGAGTTCAGTAGACTCATTTTGTAAATGGGATTACAGCGATTCATAGTACTATATTGCGCACTATTATACGTATAATTTTGTAGTCATATTTAATAATAATCAATGGAGAAAAAGCGTATTAAAAAAAAAAAAAAAAGGAATATACGTCTAAATAGTTTTAAACATTTAATTATTCGCGTATTAAATTTTTATTTTAAAAACAGGTGTACAACGTATCGTTCTAAGCCAAACAAAAAAATGAAAATAAATAAAAAAATTGTAAGGACGCAAAATGAGCCGCATTAACTGAAAGTATAAACGAATTTGACCGTCATAATATTAGGCTATTATTCAAGCCTATACGGACACTTTTGTAAATATGCGCACATTATATTTATACGAATAAATTCAACATAGTAACAGTGTCCGATGAATATATTTCCGGATCTTTTATTAATGTGTATTATTCCTGAAATATAATCGGGCGTTTCGGTTTTGGACGTATTGTTTTAATACCACAAGGCAACAAGTTAAAACTTAAATTAATATAATATTTCAAACGGCGTATCAATTTACCGGCTAAATGAAATACTTGTAATCGTTTGTACAAATACTTCCAGTAAAGGGCCGTACAATGTGTGCGCACTGTGCAGTGGTCGTTCAAATTTCTCTCAGTTTGCGCAAAATCGAATTTTTTTTGTTTGCTTTGCAAATCTATAAAAACAAATATTTAAGCCTCGTTTTTGCCAGTCTAAAATTTCATAAGTTTCGCCGACCCTTGGTATTAAATTGTGGTATATAATTATGTCCACATGGACGTGAACCACGCAATTCCAATGATTCTCGAAATGTCTAAACTTAAAAGATTAAACACAAAAGACTGGCTGTACGTTATCAACCCGTAAAACTGTTAATAGAACTGTCAATATTTTCAAAAAGCAAATTTTTAGTCAATTTTAAACACATAGTGTACTGCCGCAACGATAAATATTGTGTCGTCACTGTCCTTCTGTTAAAACATTTAATATTTTCACTGCACGCGCTTTATTGGATAATAATAGAATTTATTCGTTACACAAATTTAAAACTGTTTTTCAACGAAACGTTTGCTTTCGAAATTATTTTTCTAAATAATTTTTTTTTTCTTTTGAATTACCATAAAAATTATTATTATACGTTTTACAGTAATTGCTATGTTTTCGGCGTCTCTGGACATTTCGTACGCTTTTGCAAATTTATTCAACAAAAGATTTCAAATACGACATGTCTTACAACATGGCTAAATTAAGGCAAATAATATTTTTTACCCAACCGTTTAAAAAGTTAAAATAGACGTAAATTAACAGTTAACCGTCAAAAATATATCATTACCGAACAAAAATCCTCAAATTAATTTTTAATTAATTATCACAAATTTCCTTTTATCCGTACGCAAAAGGTAACAGAATACTTGCCATATACCAGTGGATGTTTATTGGGAAGAAGTTAAATTTTTGTTATAAATACCAAATTTTTTTTTATTATTATTTTAGACATATTTAATATTTTTAAACGCATTTCTATATTATTTAAATAATTTTTTCGTGAATTATTTTCTCAACTTTTTCGATAAATATTTATGTAGTATTTTGAATACAATTAAAAAGTTTTTTTTTTAATTACATTTAATACTGAACGCGACATATAATAAATAACAATACGGTTGTGTTACATTTATATTTTTATGTCACATCGTATACATTTTCTTGGAAGTTTTTCGCGAAAACATATTTTTGACCTATATTTTTTCCTAATGAAATTTTAATAAACCAATCCTTACACATCGTATAATACACAATATTCCATACGAGTGTTGAATTCCCGACACACTCTTGTCCCAGTTGGCACGTGAACGTTTTATTAAATTTCATTTAATGAACTACAGTTGCTTATGAGGTGAAAAAGAATTTCTTAAATAAATTATGTTAGGTACAAACTGAATGAATTAGTACAATTAAAAAAAAAAACCTGTATGCCAATTATATATTATTATTATAAAATGTTTAATGGAAATTGGATCCCATAAAATATCAGTTATAATATTAATTTTTATCGATTGCTAACATTGCAATATTTTCATGACTATGAAATTTCTTCAATTAATATGTAATAATATGTACAATCCAAAAAAACGTAGCAAACCGCGGGTTGTTGTGAATGTCGCTTAAGTGAATTACTTGGATAAAGATTTTAGAGTGTATTTTTATCACTATACATTTGAAAGCAATGATAAATCATTGCATTCGAAAAAAACGATACTGGGCGGAGCATCAGTGTAATACAATTTGTCGACAAATTTGAAATGATTAATTCGCGAATTAATGATTTTCAAGATTTTTTTTTAATGTAGTTCAATTAACGAACGTCTGACATTGTTTAACATTTTTAAGCCTCATAACCAAAACTTACCTATATGAATTAAACATAAACGTTTTTTGAAAATGTTGTCTTGTTAACACAGTTCAAAGTTACATATTTGGTACAAATTTTAGGTTTCTATGACCATTAGTTTCAAAATTACGAAGAAATAACTATAATCGATTTTGACGCTTAATAAAAGTTTTGAGAAAATCGAAAAATGACCCCTCTAAAATACCATCTAGATCCAATTTGATGATGAGCGCAACATTATTATTATTATTATCATTATCATTATCATTATCATTACTATTATTATTATTATTATTCAAATGTGTACCACATACATTGTAATCTACGTGGGACACTATTCAATGAGTGCTCCGTGTGTTATATTTATCTGTACATAACCAAAAACCCAGTAAACACAACTAAGACGTACAAGTATATTCTTATTAAAATTCTCAGTCACTCAGTGTATTTCAAAACATACCTACATAAATCGTACACAAAAATGAAAAACATAAACAAAGTCTTTCTCTTTATTAAAAATAGTTTGAAAACATTAAGATAAAACTAACTTGCTGGTAAGAAACTAAATATAACGAATACTTAAAACGGACTTTTTTAATTGTAAAAATGCTTTTTATATTTTGGTAAAAAAATTTTTTTCTAATAAAACAATTTCACTAATGAATTATATAAAAATGTTAAAAATACGTTTTGTACTTTTTATTTTTATTTCTGTGTTGAAATACTATAATAAAAAAAATTACTTATTTATATTTATGGAGGAAAAGAGATACATATAAATTTGTGAATATACGCTGACTTCTGATTTGCTAAATGGCACACGATAAAATATTATTGTATAGGTAATAATCATGTGTACACGTTATATATTTATTACGAACATTTTCAGTATTAAATTATTAAATCTGGATTTGTGTTTTGCTCAGGAACAAACTATAATGAAAACTAATTTTGGCATGTTCAGATAACAAAACAGGTTTAACTAATAAAGGAATTAAAAAAACATTAATTATTTCATTATCTGTTGAGGAATTATGAGACAATAATTGTAATCCAGAAACTATGCTGGCTTATCTCATTGTCTTTTTATTGAGCACGCTCCCCACATTTTTCTCGGTTTAACTAAAACTTGTTATGAATACGGAAAAATAATTGACAACATAGGTTATTCATATAGTGTAATATTCACATGCTGAATAAATTTATATTTTATATTTTTACTAAAAAAAAAAAAAAAAAATGCATAATATAATATAGTAAAGTGTTTGGGAGTCAGGTAGTGAAATACGATTTTTAAGGATCGGAATTTTAAAAAAAATTTTTTTTGCTAGCTTCAAGTATTATATGAACACAAATGTGTTTTTTTTTTATAAATAAATACTAATTGAGTGCCTTCTTTAATTGAAACAGTGTTTGCATACATATAGTTGGTCATTTTAAATTATTACAAATGTGAATTTTTAACGTTTCTGCTACACAGCACTGTTACAAAATGAAAAATCGAAAATTTATTGATTATTGTATAATTTTATACAGTGTTTGTTTTAAACGTTATTGAAGGTTTCAATATTTTATTTTTTATTTTGGTTATATACCTGTATGTTTTATTCAATTTGTATCGAAAAATATTAATCGCGGTTCATTTCAAAATATTGTTTAAAAAAAAAAAAGGTTATATTCGCAAACGTGTTTTTTTTGTTTTTTGTTTTTTTCAAGTCCACTCAGAATGAAATTTAAAAATGAGCCTCCGTTATGTGAATTTATCAAATTATGTTATTTGTTTATGATTCTACTGGAATTAGTATTTTCAGGCAACAAAATAATAACGTTACACTTTGTCGATAAGGATTTAAAATACCTACTTGATTATGTATTTTAATAAGTTTTAAAATATAAAATCAACTATTTTGTAGTTTTTTTTTATTATTTTTCGATATAATATTATATTTCTGATACACCGTGTGGCGAGTAAAACTGTACACATACTTACGTATTATTCATTATTAACGAATTAATAATGATTTATGTATATATAAAGTACACGCCGGTTGTATAACCCTAATCATCGAAAATAATGAATTTTTATAAATGTAATTAAAATGTTGATCATTTAAATCATCTATAATATGTAAACAACGTTATTAAGATGTCTAATGTCCACGTAGACGTATGTTCAAAATTGTGTATAGAAAAAAACTTCATATAAAAAGTTGAAACGATCCGCTACTTCCCGGTCGGATCGCTCGGTGGCGAATACCTTTTCAAGTAAGGGTCGCCAACCGGGGGTGTGGTCATTGGACACACACACATACACCGGATTTTAATAAAGAAATAATAAAGAAAACAATTTAAAATATTAAGGAATCGATTTATTTAGTTGTTTAGCCGTTTAGGAGAAAAGCCTTGAGGCATAAAAACTCCGTCAAAAAAGAAAATAAATAAATAAGAAAAAAAAAAAAAAAATATATATATATATAGATATGAAACCATCAAATAAAATAAAAAAATAAAAAATGAATACATAACATTACATAACACAAAAAAAAAATATTCGATTTTTTTTTTTTTTTTACGAAACCTCCGGAGGGAGTGTCCTCGCTCGTGGACGAGAACACATATTACACTTATTTTAATTTTGTTTTAAAAACCGTATTTTTACATAATAATTTACTCACGTCACACAAAAAAGAACAAAACATACAGGAAAAAATAATAAAATGTACCGGCCTTTAAACTGAAATTATTAACTTACCCACCATGTTGTTCCTCCACCCGGCGATGCAAATCGCCGCGGGGACGTGTCGGAGAACTTACTCCATGGTAAATAGAAACTCGATTTTAAAGAAAAAAAAACTGTGCAGTTATACTGCGTTGACGACAGTCGAGAGAGTGCACCCAGGAAAAATTCACGACCGATACATTTGATTAATTTTAATTAGACGATAATATAGAATGCAGCCGACCGGTGTCAGCGAAGGTGGGCACATAATTATCGTCGTCTTTCCCCGTGACTATGGCACTTACAGGCTTCGGTTTCCGTCTTAATTATATTATTATTATTATTATTTTATTTTTTTTTTTGGAATTTGGACGTTACAAAGTAAAAAAAATTACTTTTTTAAAATAAATATTCGTTTATAAATTATAATAATTTATATAATTGTATTTTATTCGAATTAAAATTTCAATATTATTTACGATTATACTTTTCGTTATGTAAAATGATTATTGCAGTAATTCGTTCTACTAAAATTCCACGAAATTGTTTGGTATGGTATAAAATAATTAGATAATAATAATAATATTAAACACATACGACACAAATATTATGCATTAATGTAAGGTCTTCGTTACAAATTTTAAAAATATTGTTATAATACATAGGAATTCTAGAAAATTCACGTTTATACATATATAAAAGTATCAGTTTAAAAAAATGCATAATATAATCACAAAAAGTACTATATTTTTTAAACGAATATTTATTAAAAAAGTATTTTTTTTAACTTCTTATATTCAGTTTTTTTCTATAATACAATTTAGACATACGTCTATGTGGACGTTAGGTATCTTAATAACGTTGTTTACATATTATATAACTTAAATGATTAACATTTTAATTACATTTGGAATACCTGCTTAATACTATAAAAATTAATTATTGTTGATGATTAGGGTTATACAACCGGTGTATACTTTATACACACAAAAATCATTATTGATTCGTTTGATTAGTATTTTTCAGTTAATTACCCTGCAATTATTCGTCAGGTTATTGTATGGAAAAAAATATATATTTAAACTTTTTTTTTTATTTTTAAATACGGCAAATACAACGGATCGACCAACCTCCTTTAAATATTATTTCGGTTCAGATTGTTGTGAACGTATCGAATCAACTGAAACCTATAAATCACGTAAACAACATTATACTCGAATGTACGCAAACTATACAAAATACTTAAACCTGCAGTGCCGGCGCTAAGAGTGGAAATAGACTGGGGTAATTTACCCAGGGCCTCGATAATTAAAGGGATCAAAAGCACCCCGCGCACATTATAACTCGTTTATACATGTTTTTAAATAAAATTATTATTATAAATAACTAAAGATTTAATTTTGAAGCAGAATATGTGAGGACGAATCGAATTTTCGACTAGAAGAATTTTTAATGTGTAAACATCTGTTACGGCGGTATGAGGATAAATCTCGGTAAATGGGACGGAAATGTGTAAGCTGTTGTCGTGACAACTAATAATAATATATATTAATATTAATAATATTAATTAATTTACACATAATTATGAATTGCGTGTAATGTGTAAGCTGTTGTCATGACAACTGATAATAATATTTATTATCGAAATTCCTTTCAATAAAGATACCAATGTTCACAATTCCGTACCATTTTTACCGCTCACGCGACGTTTACACATCAAAGTCTCGAGTACTAGCAGACTCGATTTTCGCATGTCATATCAAACAATAAATTCAAAAAACAAAACGTTTTGTTCGGACGTTTTAAATCTCACAAAGATGACTTTGGATCAGACTCGGGTAAAATACTTTTTAAAAGTACCTATTTGGAATACACATTCCGAATACTTCCGAAAAAAAAGTATTCGGAATATGTATTCAAATACTTCGTGACAATGGTATTCCTTAATATTTTGAAAACTTTATAAAATGTATTTTAAATACTTTTAGAACAATTTTTTTCGACTAGTTTTCAGTTATACTAATATTAAACACAGATAGTAATAATTATATTACTATTTAATCGAATACAAACAGTCGTCAATACGTATTTAGGGTGTTCATAAATTCTGTGTTTATAAATTAATACAATAACTAATTAAGAAATTAATTATAATATATAACAAAATTATAATGACATAGTGTAATCAAATATACTTGATTATTTGAATAAGGCTGGATTCAAACACACCAAACGTAACAAGATTTTTAATAAAATATAATTGATGTTGTTTTAAATGTCTACTGCTGCTACTCATATTTTTACCGAAATAATTATTTTTTATATTTAAGTAAAAAGTTATTATTTCTACGTAGGCATTATTTCAAATACGATTGGTTTTTAAAAAAATTATTGAAACACTGTGTTCAGAATACTCTTAAAAAAGTATTCGGAATACTACACAAGTCTGATTTGGACGTACATACGTAGGTTGTCCGATAAATAAGGTACAAAGATATTTTTAGCGTAAACAATGGACCCTATCGGCATGAAATTTTTAAAAGTGATAAATTAGGTATCAAATGACGTATTCTATGTGTTACGACTATTATAATTTAGTCTTCCGTCGGCTACGTAATAATAAACATGGAAAACCAGTATTTAAATTGCACAAAAGAAGAAGTCCGTGCCGTCATTCGATTTTTTAATTTTCAAAATGTTTCTCCGACTGAAATTCATCGAAAAATAACCGAAGTTTATGGTCCACACGTAATGTCTCGAAAATGTGTATCGGTTCGGTGTACAAAATTTAATTCGGGTCGAGAGAGTGTTAAAGATGAGGCAAGAAGTGGTCGACCAATAATCACGTCTACCGCCGAAACCATTGAGGCGGTCGAAAAACTGCTACGATCGGATAGACGAATCAAAATACGGGAAATGGCCACACAACTCGATTCTCCCAAAGACCACTGTGCACGAAATTGTCCGTGATAAATTCAATTTTCCTAAGGTTTGTGCGCGTTGGGTTCCAAAAAATGCTTAACGCGGACCACAAAAACAAAAACGTGCCGCGTATTTCCGAGATGGCATTTTCAAGTTAGTCCATCGCTGAGAAAAATGTATCAGTTTGAATGGCGATTATGTGGAAAAATAGAAAAATATGTCAAATTTATTGTGCGAAAGTTTTAAAGTAATAAATTCATTTTTCATTATTAAGTATATTTTTGTACCTTATTTATCGGACAGCCTACGTATATACACAACGGATTGTTAAATTAACCGAAATGTATGACAAAAAGTCCTTTTAAAAATATTGTACTGATCTTCAAAACCGTTTAACGTATGCGGCGACTGAAAAGACTAATTATTTTTAAGTCTGTTGTCGATGAAAATCTAAATCCTCTCGCAGAGCGCGTTCAACAGTTAAAAACTCCATTGGTCCGTTTCCAAAAACATGGTAGTGTTGCATTTCGCGTATGCTGACAACGATTCCGTGTAGGCTCGTTCATTTTTATTATTCCGTTGTGTTTTCCTTTTTTCGTTTAATACTTTACGACAGGCTTTAGTCAGAAACCCGGTAGTAAATAAAACATTTAATACAACTCTTATAACATATATATATATTTTTTTAATACTCTTTGGCTCCACTGTATATTTAAATACACACACACACACACACATGTATAACGAAAAAAAATTTATATACTCGTAATAATTAATAGAAAAACATTTTTTAACAGATGCGGTTTATATGCAGCGAATAATTAATAATGAATTAATGTATTTGTATTCGTGTGTTTTAAATTCGTAATACTCATCGGTTCCCGCAGTATACTTATTTGTATAGAAAAGAAATTTTCCTATTTCTCCCCCCCCCCGTTTTGATTAAAACTCGTGTACCGAAATGTAATGCGGTAAGCCCATTCATTTAGGTAGGTACTTTACCGGCCCGTCCGGATTTTAAACTCGCGGTAACTCGCAGTCCGCAGAGCCAAACGCGGCCTTGCGCACAGCTCACACACCGGAATTGAGTGGAATTCCTCGCGCGCGCGTGTGTGTGTGTGCAGGGCTTTTTTCGAAATTGGAAGGGACCGACGGAAGCACCGTGGCCGTGTACCGAAATTGCCGTAATGCCAGCACAACGCCGGGAATGCGTGCGCGTAATAGCCGATAAATATTTTATTATATTTTACAGTCGACAGTGTCGTCGCTAATATTATATTATATATAATATTTAGCGGCGGCTGGCGCGCACACTCGCGCCCTTTTCTCGACGAAACGCGCACAGAATCCCTTCGGGTCACCGCGACCTCTGTGAGCGCACGCCCGTCGTCCCGTCACAACGCACGTCGGTACAGGGACGAGAGAACCCTCTTCCGGCGGGCACGACCGAAAGCCCCCGCGGTCCCCGGTCCGTCAACGACAAACCGGAGTCGTACGAAGAAAACAAAAAAAAAAAAAATAGAGTTTCCTACCGAAAACACAAAAACTGTAATAAATAACGCACGCGACATTTTTTTTTTTAGTTCAAATTTCCAAAACAATAGTCCACGACTTAGGCCGGGCGCCCACGTACGGTTTCCGTGTTCGATTTCCGAATAACGGAATTCCGATTCGGACACCCGAATGCAGGCGTTTCGCAGGAATAAATAAAATTAGCGCACACGTTCTTAATGTTTCCGTTCGGAAATAATTCCGAAAGTACGGAAAAAATTCCGGACATTCGTTTCGGAAATCAGGCCGTGCGTTCGGAGTCCCCGAACGGAAATAAACCGAATGACGTTATTCCGAACGCAGCCCTCGCATTCATTTCGTGTTGAACGCCGCACACGGACGGAAATTTCTATTCGGTATTTTTCAGTGTTGTGTCGAGTGAACGTTTGCTCTTCATTTTACGTACATACATAATATATAGGTTACCGAAAAATGTGCGAATCCGAAAATTTAATAAATAATTACCCATCATCTCGTCGTATCCGTATACGTACTGGCAGAAATCCTAATAGAAATATCAGAACGTGTGCGCTAGGCTTACGGATATCCGAGTCGGAATTCCGTATTCGGAAATCGAACACGGAAACCGTACGTGTGCGGCCGGCCTTAAACGTGTGATTCGCGTATTGTCCGATAAACAGTGTCAGCTGTCAAAAGTGACCAAGTGTTACTACAAGGGGTAATGTATTTTCCCGTCGATTCGGTTTTTTTTTTTTTTGTAACCTTAAAATAAATTGTTCGGTATAGATAGGAATTTTTTTTAGTAACACTTTTCGCGTCTCCGCAGTCGCATAATTTCCCCTAATTGGCTTACTACGCTATTAAGGGGATTGAAAGCGGGTGTTTTCTCTCTTTGTCTTACACACGTGAAACATAACAAAATAGACGTTTCGCACTTTCAACGTACCGATCGAACTATTGGTGCGATAAGAAATTTGAAAACAGGTTTGAATTCCTCGTGAATTTTACTACAAAACGACTTTCCAACTTTTTTCATTTTTTTTTTTTTTAAGACCTTCAAAAACGAATTATTGACAATTTTTTTTTTTAAATTTGTTCGGTTAATTTTTTTAAGGGTTTATGAAAAAAAAAAAAAATGAAAAACGTGGGAAAATCGTTTTGTAGTAAAATTCACGGGGAATTCAAATCTGTTTTCAAATTTCTTATCGCACCAATAGATCGATCGGTACGTTGGAAGTACGAAACGTCTATTTTGCTACGTTTCACGTGTGTAAGACAAAGAGAGAAAATACCCGCTTTCAATCCCCTTAACGAGTTGTATGAAAAACTAGGAAGAAAATTTCGTACTGATTCTGCAGTATTTAATAAACGTTTGCCGTGGACGATAGGCTGAAATATTTCGGAGGAATGAAAAATATATATATATTACTTTACGAATAGTGTTGGTACTTGCGGACAAGTCGCTAAAACGCGTTGATCAAATATTTCGTAATACAAACGTTATACTTGAAATATTGCGGTTCACCTTACACAATGTATCCGCAGATCGTTATGGACGGACGTATTGTAATTGAAACGGGATAAAATCGTGCTTACACTATACTGGTTTGTAATACCTGTATGAAATTTACGCGATTTTTTTTTTTTAATTTTGCAAATAAAATTGACATTAAACTTAATATTCACCAGTGACTGGGTATCTACCGGGTTACTGGTCGGGGGACAACGATTTTCAAAACACAAGAATAGACTTTTCAATATTCAGAATTTTGTATTCCTTAATAACTGATCAAATTGCCGGAAAACGAATTTTTTTTTGTAAAATATGTAACGTGTTTGCGGTTGTCAAAATTTGTAAATTCGTATGACAAACTTTTTTCAGCAAAGGAGTACTGCTGTGAAAACAAAGATGGATTACCGCGAACGAACAGCGCCGCACTTTCACAAATCGCAATGATGAGCTTCTTTTCCGTTACAGTTTATCGTTGCGCAGTTGCAAAACGAAGTTATTCAAACCTAAAACGTTTGAAGCCATATTTAAGAAATTATACGGAGAAAATCGACTTAATTGGTGGGATGTCTTAAGTGTTCCCAAAGAGATATCAAGAGAAACTAACGAGGTAATCAATAGTTTTTCATAAAAGAAAAAAAAATTCAAAGATTTATTCTATTGCGGAACGCGAAGTGGTATGATAAACATTTCGGTATTTTGTACTAACTGCGCGTTAATTTATATTATATTATACTACTATGGCATGTTAGGATTATTTTAATAAATAATAACGGAAATTATGTTCGTGCCTAGTACGTTTCGAAAAATTCTGTTCAGATCACCCTAATTGATAAATTGAAAATCCCCCATCATCTAAAAATAAATAAATAAAAATCCAGGTCTGAGTATATGCCAATAGCGTTTACCGCAACGTTGCGTACCTAGAAGTGTTAGATGAAATGTCTGGCATACACAGAGAATGGGCATTGTCTTATAAAATATATATATATATATTTGTTATATGGTATATTGACATTTTAATATTAGTAGTAAATACATACGAATATGTAGGACGGAGTGGAAACTAAGTATAGATTTTTTTCAATCATCACATTTCAGAAAAAAATTGTATTTACGCCACTGAACAGGAACGAATATTATCTGAAGTTTGCATGCAATATTTTGTCGATTATTTAACGCATCCGTGTATGAAAAAACAAAAGTATCGCGTTATCTGTGAATAATACATATATGACCGTCGTATATTTGTATATATATATATATATATATACCACAAGAACTATCATCGTTAAACTATATGCAAAAAATTGTATACATTTTAATTCATTGCTGTTTCTCTTCATAGTTTTATGAATGATTCGTACACATAAAGTTATTTTTCTATCTAATAATGTTATATTAATTTTAACGTCGGTCCAATACTCGCTAGGTACGGGCAGGGCCGGATTGGAAATTTCAAGCGCCATAAACATTGAAATATTTTGGTGCCCCTAAAAGTGTCATTCAATGAAATAATCAATAATAACCATTGAAAAATAATTTATTTCGCGTAACAAAAAATAGTAATTACAGCGTATGGTGAATAATTTGTTTGGAAAACATACTTAATTTAGATTTAAACATGTTTTTTTGGCTTCTTTTTAACTACAAAGTCTATCTCACTTTCATGTTTGAGAACGAATAATCGCGTTAAAAGTACAAGAGCGAAATTTGTCTCTAGGTTTCGGTACAGGTGCGTTTTCGTTATTAAGTTGATTTTTTCTGGTACGTCCCCTAATGTTTTCTGCTGTGTAATCAACACCTGGTGTCATTTCCTTTGCAGCTCGTTCACATTTATCTAATTGATGTAGTACAGTGCTCGATTGCTCAGTCAATGAAGAACAATAATCTGCACACGTGTTCAAGATTACTGTATCATTTTTTAAAAAAAAAAAAGGTTACTGGCTACAAAAACTTTGCGAAATGTCATCGCGAACATTCAACACGATAACAAATTATCTCAATTTCGCAACTCATCGTCAACAAATGCATCTATGAATCCACCAGAAGGCTTTAAAATTACGATAGTTGCTATAAAATTTGATTTCGTTCGTCACGAATCGACCGCGACTAACTAATATCAATTAACACATATACGTGTTACATGATATAATGTTTATGTCTCTGTCAGTCGCAACGAGATGAAAACAATTAAAACAGTGGAATTTCAAATTTATTTTGAACGTGCAAGAACCCATATTGCGTATAAAAACAAAAATACTTTATAAAATAATCAAATCTCTTTCTGTTCATTATTTTTCATAAATTTGAAAATTTCAAAAAAATATAAATTTCTAGTTCATTTTCGTGGTGCTTTTTTTAAATTGATCCCTTAGATACGTTATTGTACTCCTGAATGGTAAATCCGATCCTGAGTAAAAGTACAACGATCAGTCAAAATTCAATACGTTACACGTGATTTTAATAATAATGTGATTATTGTATACATTAAATTACCGATAATTACTTATTATTTATTATAAGTTAATTATAGCATACACTATAACATATCTGTTAGCTATGTTGGTACTAGCATAAATATTGTGTTAAAAAAACAAAACAAAATCGAAGGATGCAGAAATGTTCGCCTCTCACGACAATACTCTTACCGAACGACTGATTTTGCTATCTAATAGTGGAAATACGTGTCTTGTACGCTAAACAAAGCCGTTGTGCCGATTTTACAATATAAAATATACGATTTATAATGACTGATTATTATTATTGATATGGACGCAACACTATTCATTTATAATAAATTCAAATATAATTAAATTTTTATGTATACGAAATTTAAATATACATAATTCATGGGCCAAAGAGCATTATGAAAATTAAAAAAAAACATTTACATATACGAGTATAATATATATTATATTAATATATAAATATATAATACATATAGGAGTTTTGTAATAAATTTTTTATTTTCTACCAGTTTCGACAAAAAATCATCATCGCGTAGTGAGTGAAAATTAAAATACAATAATAAAATAAAAATAAAAATGAACAAATTATGTAGAAAAACTATGAAAATTATGCTAAAAGACATAGATTATAAAAATTAATAAATAACAAACATCAAATAAATTGTGTAGACAGTGAATTAAATTTTAAAAAAACAACTATGGCATGTTATTAATATTATTTAATATAAGTTGATAAAAACATTTTTAACATTATTCGATTTGATTTCGTTATATATATTTATTTATATATAAACATGTAATTTTTCCATTTTAATATAAATATATTGTGCTGTATATTTAGAAATTCTGAGTCATTATCTATATTAAAAGTAAAAGTATGATTATTTTCTATGACTTGTTTCGCAAAATTTTTATTGTAATATATAATAAACTTTCTTATGTAATTTGCTGATTTTATTTTTATTCTGTTACAATATTTCTGTTTTTCTCTTAATACCTGATAATGACTTTTTGTTGTATCCGGTAGATATACAATTATTACAAATTATTTACTACATTTCTTTATTATTCACAATATACTCTTTTGCTTAATTGTATCATCAGTTATACATACATGTAAATGTGTATATATATATATATATATATATATACAAATTTTTGTTTACGAATATTAATTTAAAGTTTTATTTTTATTTCTATATTTCTTTCACATATCTTTTTCACTCTGTCATTTATTTAATTTTTTTCTTATTATTATTTTATTACGATAATTTTGCCGAAATGCTATATTATATTCTTTAACAAATATATATATATATATATGTGTGTATGTGTGTGTGTTTGTGTATGTATGTATCGTATATCGCTACAGGTTCATAAATGTATTTGTTGAATTATCGTAGATTTATTTAATATATCAAACACATACACCCACAAACAAACAAATATTATATTTCATAAATATTTTTGAAGTTATACAAGTATAAAATGTCAAATGTATGTATTACACAACGACATAAACAGCAGAAACTTTTGCTTTTCAAGACATTTTCTTGTACTGACAACAATACAAAAAACAATTTAATTTCCAAATATAATACGACAAAATAGAAACCGAGTGACACGGTAAAACATTTCCCCCGGTTTTGAAGGTAGGCACGTATAAATTATATTCCGAAATATATATTATGTTTTAGATAATAATATTGATTTACCTAAATTATTTCAATTTTTTTCCCCATTTACATCGTACGTAATATTTATAACAACGATTGCGATTTATAATCCGACCGCGCTTTCAATCGCGTTAGTTTATAGTTTGCCATATAAGTGGTGTCGTAATGAAGTTAAAAGTTCGTCGACTATGCTCGAAAACGTAAGTTTACGGTGTTTTTATGGTTATGATTTTTCAAAAAAAAATTGTTCGAATACATATTGTTGCACGGTGAACACGTATTTGATATGTGTTGTGCACAACCGACCGCGAAGTCGCATTTTTCGCATGTATAAATAATTCAAAACTGTAACCGAAAACTTTTTATCGATCATAAAAGTAAATAATATTTAAAGTTTTTCACGGCGCTATAAAATTCAATTTTTACTAAAAAAAAATAATAATAATAATAATAAACCACGGATCGCGTTATAAATATTTATGTTTGCGACCCGAATTGAATTTTCGGTTTTATCCTCGTTATTGCTAAATAAGACAGAAGACTAGTATATATATATATATATATATATATATATATACATCTTCCACAAAGTTTAATGTACAAGTATAATTAGATCGAAATCAATTTACGTTCGGTCCGTTAATGTTACATTTTACACCGGCTGTATTCAACGTTTCGCTTAAAAAAAATACCGCGATCGATTGACTTTTTAGACGTTTCGGTGCTTTGAATACTAATGAATATAATTATTATAATAAAACAGATTTTCATTTTTCCAGAACGAACGTTCAACACGTTAAAAAGCATGTATTTATTCATAAAAATGATAATTTTCGGTTTTAAAGCGTTAAAGTTTAATATACAATGTCGGACATACGCGTTATTTCAACTATATTTAAAGAATCTTAAACATCGTTGGCAACAAAAATTTTTTCACGAAGATTTTAAATTTTTCGACAAAGTGTATTTTATTTTTTGTGGAAAATTACGTTATTTCAAAACGAATGGTTCTCTGGATTCTTGAATTTTTTTTATCAAATATGTAACTTTGTGCTATATTAACGAAAAAAAAACTTGAAAATGTTTAGCTACCTAGGTTTATTGTAAACATTTTTACTAAAATGATGTACTATTACAGTGTGTACTCTTTACACACTATATATTATATATATATATATACTCGTATATTATTAATAATAATAAATAATATTACACCGAAACACCGCTCAGAATAGTTCTGTCGAATGCAATGATTTATGATTGCTTTCAAATTTATATAAAACTCTAAAATCTTTATCCAAGTACCTAATTCACTTAAACGACATCCCTAACAACCCGTGGCTCGCTACCATTTTTGTTACTTTGCTCAAATAAAGAATTTCGTATTCTTGTTTCTTTTTATTTTAACTTATTTCGAATCTGATAGTACCATACAATGTGTATAAAGGTAGTTTTTTTTTTTATATTAAAATTTTGTGTAAAAATCGTTATTTATCCAGTGATTGTGAAAGTTGCTCTCATCATCAAAAGTATCCCACAGCTTTTTTATATGTTAAATTCGATAAGAAATACCTACGGTTGAACGTATACGAAAATAGTGTTTTAATACCAGTCAATTTTATCTTTCGAACATTGTGACGACAGTGATACTTTAAAATCGATCGAGGCAAATGAAAAAACCTTAAAGAAAACCTAAAAACAATTTCACGCTTTTCCACTCGGATTAGAAATACTCAAGGTCTTTCGACACCACTTAATTATCGCACTATTCTTTAAGAATCGACTGTCGTCGGGTTTTGAATATATAACATATATGAACTCGGAGTTCACAAGAGAAAGTGTGATATTTTCTAAAATTTTACTTATATCGTTTTTTTATCGAACCGACTTTAACGATTAAAAATTTTAAAAAAACCAACAAAATTTAATAATAAAAATCCCATAACGATAATAATTTTTTGTGTGAACGTTTACGGCTATCTAACAAGTTATTACGAACATACGCGTATTATGTATCGCGTAATACGATTTAATTAAAAATATAACAAATTTTAACGGTACGTACGATTGAATATAAACGGTACAATATCCGTTCAAGTAAAATGCGAGATCATAGTTTTATTGTTACCGTTTTTTTTTCTTCGTTCGTATACGTTACATAATAATTATTGTGTACTATGGAAATTTAATTTCATATCGGTCGTCTTTTTCAGCGTCATAATCGCGTTGACGTTATTCTTTATTAATCGACGACGCGGTATTATTATGGAATTTCACATTGAACTGTGGCGGTCAAACGGGGTGAGGAGATGAGGGGATAGATCCCCCCCATGAACTTTTTGTTATTATATTTTATTAATAATAACAAAAAATAAAAGTGTAGTTAATTTTTGTTTACAATAATCTGATAAAACTTTTCACAAATTTAGATATCGAATTTTTGTGATGATGAAAACAACCAACTGTGAACTTGCAGCTGCAGATATTTCACACTCGTGATTTTCACTATGAGACAATATATTTCTATATATTTTCTACTGTTTTTCAGTGTTATTGAAGTTACCTGCAGCAACCAACAGCTACTGTCGGTGCACTCATAATGATAATATTCAGAATTCTTATCGATTTTTAATATTTACCGAGTACCGACTATATTTATCATTTATATTTTTAATTGTTCGTCGGTTCACGTTATAAGTGTTTTTTTGTCTGCTTTTGTTTCCGTTATTTGTGCTATTAAAAAAAAATCCACAATCACACACTTTCAGGACGCGCTATATATGGCGTTAGAAATCTATTTGGATTGTAAATCTGTATGGTATGGTGCTTGGAAAAATTATTCTATACTTTTTGGCTGTTTTCGACACGTAATACCTATATTAAAAAAAAAAAGTATTTTATTTTAATAATTAATTCGAGGCACGACCACTGTATTTTGCATATAATAATTGAACGCGAATAAAAATACTCTGTTAAGACAGAAATGTACACAAGTTATACACCTATACGTTCAAATTGTCAATGATTCTATACGCAATCTTATAGTATTATCACAGATTAGACGAATATCAATATTAATATTCGTCTAATCTGTGATATTATATAGTAAACCCGATCTTTATTATTTATTACAAATAATAATTTTAATTCGATTGTTCATCTTGGTAACCGGGCATAAGTTATTGGTGAATTTATTAATTAGTTGTAAAATTGTCCATATTATGTGCGATGTGCCACAAACTATAAGCATTCTATCCACATTAGTGAAAACTGGAGTAAAATCTGTTCAGTATAACTGAGAAAATCTTATACAATATTTGTACCGAACAGACAAATACGAACAAGGATGCGAATCAATAAAAATGTGGTGATAAAATCACAATTTTTTTGTGGTCCCAGTGAAATTTTTTATTGTTATTATAGACTACAATAAACTTGTCATAATCAAAATTTAGTATGACGATAATCCGGTTTTTTTTTAGGATTTCTTGGTAGGAGACCCCTTGCATCCCCTTCCTACTGTATCTACCTCACTGATATTATCATATGGGCAACATTTAATCTTAGCCCCCCACCCATACGAAATTTCTGGCTACGCAACTGTTATACTTTGTACTAAAATTTTTAATAAAGTGGTCTAATATCATCAAATTATAACTTTTGTTTTCAATTATCAAAGTTCGTGTTGAAAAATGAGCCTCATCCACCCCCATGACCAAATCATTTCACCGCCACTGTATGGGTTAATTCGTTTTTTTTTTATCGAATTCAAAAAAGGAGGTGGTTCTCGATTCGGTTGTATTTTTCGTTTATGTTTTTTACCTTATAACTCGGTCATTTATAAACCGATTTGAATAGATGTTTTTTATATGAAAGAATATCATCACCCGATGGCCCCATACTAATTTTGTAAATATTCGCTCAGTATTCGGCCAGTAAGTTGTAGTTTTTTTTTTTTTTTTTTTTTACATATTTTCCGATTTCATAAGGATTGGCCTAGTATCCTATCTAACAACAACCCAGTCAAATGTAGGAACAGGAATTACGATACGACTACTATAACTACTATGACTAAAAAGGACGAAATAAAAATATTTTTAGAAAAAAAAAAGAAAATGACTTTAAAAAAAACGCACTAAAAAGTATGAAATAATCAACAAGCTTTTTGAAATCGGCTTCGAATTTCAAACAACATTGCATTACATTAACGCGTTTTTATATTAATTTATTGCGATATAACCCATATTGGATTTTAAAAAAAATGCGTTTCTGCAGTGTAATGTTTTTCGGCGCCGATTTCAAAAAGGTTATTGATTATTTCATACTTTTTAGTGAGTTTTTTTTTAAGTAAATTTCTTTTTTTATTTTTATTTTTTTATTATAAGTGTCATCGCGATAAATGTAAAAAATAATAGGGCAATTGAATTCGCACGCGTTTTAAAAAGTAAGTGGTTACCTACGCGCATTTAACTGTGCGCGTGTCTTAACGTAAAAGTGTACGTTATAATAATAATAATAATAATAATAATAATAATAATAATAATAATAAATGCAATGTGTAGTGTTACGCACACAACGTCGAGAGTGATGGGTAAATTGGTTTTTCAAACATTTCACGTTGCCCCCTCCACCCCGTTTTAATTTTCGTCGAAATATAATTTTATTATTATTTTTATTACATTAACTTAATTGTTATTATATAATAATGACGCAGTAATTAAAACGAAACTCGGTCACTTGAAAAAATCGTCGTGGCCTTTACCGCATTTTCTTTATAAATAGTACGTACAGCAACGTTCAATACTTCTAGTGCTAAGTCAAAAGGACTTATAGTCTTCCTGCACGTCCTACGCGTAGTTATTGTATATTTTTGAAATGTCATATTTTTTGTATTTTCAATTTCATAATAGATATTTTACAGAAATATTTTGGCTGTCAGATACGACTCGTGGAAAATAATAAGGCGCCGTACATGTATCACGAAACTAAGCCGAAAAATTCATTGAAAACTTTACTATAAAAAAAAAAAAAACGAAAAAAGAGACAGAAACGTATTGTCATCTAAACACGAGCACACTTAACGTATATTTATCGTTTTCACCTGTATACAGTTTTTATTTTCGAAAACGAAAAATTAGCTGACAAATGACTGTCAAAAATCTAAAAGCCATTATTCACAGCACAGTCCATACGAATAAATTTACATTGATATAATAATCATCAAAATGACTTTAAAAATATTTCCTAAAATTTACAAATTGTCGAGTACAAATTACAAGATAGCGTACTGAATGAGAACGTAAAATCGTAAAGGGAAAAATTAATAAATCAGCAGACGAAAAAAATTGAACATAATGAATGTACAGAAATTTCACTCGATCAAACTCTCGATTTAAACTCTAAAAGCTATAAGACTTATATACGTTCAAATCTTAAGGTGGCAAAAATAATATAACCAGTCTAGAAAATAAAATATTTCAAGCGTATCACAAATAGATCGTGAAAATCAATCTGACACTTTAATGACATTAAACAAATATTTATAAATAAAAAATCGATAATACGAATAGAAATAATGCAATGGAATCTTTGTAAAAAAAAAAAGTATCTATTTAAAAAAAAAACTATATAAAGAATTAAAATTATATCAATACAGAACACAACACATTTTTAAAAAACAAATTTTAACAAACATTTGAAAAAATAACGCTGGTTACAGACCCTTTCAATTTTATTTTTCTCAAAAACCTTTTCGTCGCAGCACAATCACTTTATGATTTTTAATCATTTGAATTTGACACGGTTTCATAAACCGTCATTTAACTCTACCATAAAACAATTCTTAACACTATTGCCGGGTTGCATGAAAATAGTTCCGTAAACTGTTGGTCCGATAAAGTTATCGGTTCTGTATATTACAAGTTATAGAACAAATTGCGTTTCATGAAAATATTGTAAATATTTTATATTAATGAGGTTATAACCGCTTACTTGGTAGATGGTATATACACATTTTTAATCTTATCGTTATCGTTATTCAAATGTTATTGTTTTTGGCGACCTGCGCATGCGCATTATCAAGAAATTAGAAAAATGATAAGGACACTAGTAAACCATAGAGTATTCTATGTGGAAAACAGTCCTGTAAATTATACAGAACCGAAATCGGATCTACAAACTATCGATCCGAAAACCGTAAATTTGATAACATCTAGAAATTTTACAGAACGGTTTTTAATTTTACAGAACTGATAACGAGTTATCGGTTCTGTAAATTTTCATGCAGCCCAGCATATAATATCTCAAATAATCAAAATTTAAAGGACGTTTTACTTCGAAAATTGTTTAAATCGTTTGGACGTAAATATCTTACTTTAGTTTTAATTGTTTAGGACGTTAAAGTTATAGTCGTTATAATATTTCGTCACTCCCCCGGTCGATCCCATCACACGCTATTCTATGTACGTTCTTTTCGTCATGTACTTGTCTCGTTTCGTTCAATATCCAAACAGATTAATACACCGAAATGTATAATATTTCAGCTGTTCTCGTATTAATGCTTCCTTATGCTTGATATCTACTATACTATATATATACTCGACAGCACCGAACAAGACGAGAAATTCACATTATTATTTCGATACGATTCCGAAGCGAGTTCATTGAAAACCCCCCCCCCTCATTTGATAAACACGTTCGTGTACTGAATAACGTATTGGCGCCGATACGAATAAGTAAATTCGTCGACGAAACGGAGGGGAAAAAAAGGAGTACGGTAAATTTTTAAAATTCTTAAAAAAATGAATAAAAAAAATATATCTATTGAAAAATGTTGTAAAATCTAATTATGTATATTCACATCCTAAAGAAGTTATTGCGCACACTACGTGCTGTTGTTATTGTCGAGAGCGTTTTATATTTCAAATTCAATAGGCAGATAAAACGATAAAAGTATATAGTTATCGACTCGGAAGAAAATAAACGAGTTTAAAACGTCATATACATATATATATATATTTTCATTTTAATATTATGTTAATAGAAACCGTTGTGAAAATAATAATTGCTGGAACAAATTGTAGAACGTAAAACAATTTCAACGTGAATAATACAATTATTACACTTGATTACAAAATTTCGATTATAAAAAAAAAAAATTGCTATTTCTAAAAACTAATCACGAATAAACTGAATTGAAATTTAATATTCAGTGTTCGATTTGTGTCATCGTTTGAGAATAAATCAAAACTTCCATAATATGCAGTACACAATATTATTCTCCAAATCAAAAAACGTAATAATTATTTCCTTTGAATAACTCATATACGCGGCACTATTTTTTTTTTACTAAAATATTAAATATTATACTCTCTCTTACTTTCTCACTTCGTTCACCTCGGCACAAGTCAGTGTTGCGCTGTTATATTAAATTTAAAAACAATAATAAATCACAACATTCAGAAAACGATTTTGAACCGAGATACAGTAAATCGGTTTACTATATATACTTGGAGTTTCATAAGGTTTTTTCTTCAAAAATGTTCAGTTATTTTTTATTTATTTTTTATACTCGTATATACTACGTCTGTATAATTTATAAGTGTAGGATGTATATGAGTAAATATTTTCAAAAATATTTGGAAAAGGAAAATGTAATTAAGAAAGAAAAAAAGGAAACGAATGTCATCGTTAAATAACACGATTTTTAAATATGATTAAAAGTAAATTAATAAATAAAAAAAATTGAAAATTTCTGAAATTTAAAGAAAAACAATTTTTTTTCATTCATTCAAATTTAATATTTTCTTACATTGCTTTATGGCATACATTTAAACACAATTCGAACTATCAACATTTATATATTCTAAATCTAGAACACTCTAAATAATAAGGTATAAGCCATAAACATTAGGTATATTTAATATTTCATATCTTTCAAAATCAAAAAAACCAATTAATTTTTATGTGATAATCCATTGACTGTATTGACCATTGAATATCGTTATATGGTTAAAAAAAACACACCTATTCATACAAGAAGATTTATAATCTTTAATCCAAAATAAACTATAAATAAAGTTGTCTTCGAAAACCACAAAATCTTAAAATAAAACGCTTGTTAATAGATTAAATATTTTCGAAAAATACCCATTCTTTACTTTATACATATATTATATAGACAGGTAAATCCGTTAAATAAAAAGATAAAAGAAATCAATACGGTGTCTTTTTTAAAAATTTTACGTCATCGAAACAAATAATGTAAAATCGGAATTTCGGAAGAATATAAAAACTTATATCACGTACGATTCTTACAATTTTCGAAATTTTAATTAAAAAACAAATATAAGTATCACTTTTCTATTGTTTTCATTTCTCGAATTTCCAGAAATATTTTACACCTAATTTAAAAAAAAAAAAACAGAAAAAAATTAAAATCACATTTACATATACGTATTTAAAGTTATAACTCGTCTATTTTGGTAACTTATAATTTATACAATTTCATGTTCCTGGAGTTCTTTTTTGCACGAAAAACAAAATAACGTAAATCGTTTTTATTACAAAAATATATGTATCGAGTATTTTGCCGTTTTTCAAAAATAGAATTTTGGAAAATTAAAAAAAAAAAAAAATACGATTAGTTTAAAATAGCTTGAATTATATTAGATTTACCATCTGTAAATAATTGAATCCCACGAAACTTTTTGCACTTTTATACAAAAAAAAAAATAATTATAATAAAATTAGTCTAATTGATGTAAAAAAAAAAAAGAAATTCACGCTTAAACGCGATGCCAATCGATATAGTTTTCTCGCTTTTCTCTGATAATCTATTAAAAGCATCGTAGGTAGCATAGGCGTAAACTGGGGGGGCGACTGCCCCCCTTGGTATAAATCAAATGGAGCCCCCCTTGACATTTTGTGAATTAAAATTTTTTAAAATTTGTATTATATTTATTGCGATTAGATATCCAATATTGGATTTATTATAGCGCTATTATAATAATATATCGCTATAGTATCGAATTTCATGGAAATATTTTGTTTACTCCGTGAATGAAGAGAACTGTGTTTACATCACGATTAAAGATAGACAGCACAGAATAAATAAAATAGACAGGTAGCCAGGTTGCACAAAATATGATAATAACGTAATAATGTTGTATAGTTAATATATCAATTCACTATTAGCGCTAGTAGTAGTAGAATTTATCAGTTGATTTAGTAAGAAGGTTTATCACTCATTTTGATGCTGAGTGTGTACAAAGAGGAAGAAGACTTCAATTGTCTTCAAATAAATCCATGGTGCACAACTGAAAATGATGAAAAACACCACTATTAATAATTAATAAAAAAGAGAACTAACAAACGAAAAACTTCTCAATGCAATTATAGACCATATCGTACAGCAAAATTACCTAATAATAACGAATGCTTATTACTTGTGTTATCAACAGTTATATGCCAGATAAATTATGTTTATCCGGTGGAAAAAGTACCGAATAACTATTTCATGATTTATCCGTCGAATAAGCGCTATCTGGACATTGAAAAACCGATAATTATTTATTTTTCCTTATCCGTCGAATTGTTTGCGTGTTATTAAACAATTTGTTTATTATTATTATTATTATTATTATTATTATTATTATTATTATTATTATTATTATTATTATTATTATTATTATTATTATTATTATTATTATTATTATTATTATTATTATTATTATTATTATTATTATTATTATTATTATTATTATTATTATTATTATTATTATTATTATTATTATTATTATTATTATTATTATTATTATTATTATTATTATTATTATTATTATTATTATTATTATTATTATTATTATTATTATTATTATTATTATTATTATTATTATTATTATTATTATTATTATTATTATTATTATTATTATTATTATTATTATTATTATTATTATTATTATTATTATTATTATTATTATTATTATTATTATTATTATTATTATTATTATTATTATTATTATTATTATTATTATTATTATTATTATTATTATTATTATTATTATTATTATTATTATTATTATTATTATTATTATTATTATTATTATTATTATTATTATTATTATTATTATTATTATTATTATTATTATTATTATTATTATTATTATTATTATTATTATTATTATTATTATTATTATTATTATTATTATTATTATTATTATTATTATTATTATTATTATTATTATTATTATTATTATTATTATTATTATTATTATTATTATTATTATTATTATTATTATTATTATTATTATTATTATTATTATTATTATTATTATTATTATTATTATTATTATTATTATTATTATTATTATTATTATTATTATTATTATTATTATTATTATTATTATTATTATTATTATTATTATTATTATTATTATTATTATTATTATTATTATTATTATTTAAATATATATTTAATTAATTTTAAATGAAAATTATGTTTTAACGCACATTTTAGAATCAATGAATTTATACAATAGTATTTTTTCATATTCATGGTGTCAACCTCCTCTACTTTATATACTTCACTAGTTCACTAAATTGAATAACGAAGTTATATATTATATAATATAGTATATACTATGTTATATAAATATATATAACTCATGTAATATAGTTTGCCCCCCCCCATAAAAACTGCCCAAGTTACACCCGTGATAGGTAGGTACTTACCAACGGAATTACACTTAACAATATTGCACATCTGCGAATAAAATGTTATTTTAGTGTAGTGATAAAGGAAATTTTTCGAATCGCATTTCAAAATGTTAGGGTGGGCTGTTCTGACGTCAATGCTCAGTAGTCCAGTACAATTAGAGTTAGCAAGTATATAAAAATTGGCGAATACAAACTTAAACAAAAATGCGTATCTCCTATAATTAACACTGCTATATAATTTAATTACCAAAAAATTTGATGAAGTATCATTATATCATGTAAATAACACAAAACGTTTAATAAAACAACTACAACTTATATAGTAAAATATTCAAATTAGGTTTAGCACAGTAATCATTTTTTACTTTTTCTTTATAGATTTGGATGTTTAAAAAATATAAAATGTTAACAATACAAACCAAAAAATACATTTATAAAAAAAAAGTATCATTTAAACCGTTCTGCCACTATTACTTTAGTTTTTAGATTCCGTGATAAATGGTGGTTGGATATAGAAAAACGTCCACATGGTTCCATGTTGTAAAATAATTCACCAATTTTAGTTCAATTTAATCGTATTAATAGAGAAAATAAAAATAATTTATTGAAAACATTTTTTAACGTTATATTCGTAAAAGCCCTTTTTTAAAATCTACCGAAAATGTTTTTTGTTTGCCGATAATAAAAATTTGTTCATTTTTTAACATAAATAATTACACGTTTTTTTTCCTAAAATGAATGAATTCCGGAAGAGATAAAATCATATTATATGACGTCGTAGCATATTAATTTTTTGTTTTTCTATATTTATTCGTCGTGATTTTCAATATTTGGGGAATCTATTTATTTTTCTTCGTCCGCAATTAAACAGTGGTCACGGTTTTTCAAAATCGTAATTTATTAGCTACTGCTGATGACTCTCCGTTTGATTTGATTGTGTTTATATATGCAGGATTACAGACGTGACTCATAAAAACGATTATTTAGTGAATTTCCAATGGAATTATTGACTTGTGCATGACTTGTAATTCGTTTCTTTTTTTTTTTTTTTTGTCTAGAAAAAATCTCATTCTACTTTCGTTTGTATAATAATATTTCTCGACCGAATCGGGCAATTGTATTTTTATATAATAAACTTTGTTCCAAATGTATGTGCCTACTGCGTGCGTGTTATAACATAAGTATATAGGACGTTTAAAAAAAAAAACAAAAAGTAAAACTGCTGTGCATATATATATACGTAAAATCATTGAACAGGCATAGGAATCAATGTCTCGGGTTTTAATTTTTTTTCTCGTTACACAATGAATAGGATAAAAAAAACCCGAATACACCACGTAAAATCGCCTGTATATATATGTATATATATTTTTTTTTTTACCGATTTTGGACATTTTACCAAAAAACGCGAAAACCATAAAAATTAATAACGTAAATTTTGTGTACGTCGAAACGTTAAATTAAAAACAACAATATTTTTGACAATACGCACAAAAATGTGCATAAAGCGCGGTATACAATAATATATAAGTCTTCATTTCTGCATCATTTCACGTGGTGTATGTTTATTTTTTATTCTTTCGCGTATACTCAAAATGTAATCCGAAAACAACATGAACCGTGTAGAATAAAACAAACGTTTAAAATAATGAAAAACGAGCGAAGTTCATTTTTACGCCCGTACTGTGCGGGGTTCGCCCCGCTGATAACGGACGGTTTTTTAAATTATTATAATATTTTTGAATTGTTTCAGTCGGGAGAAACTAAATTCGCGGCGCCTGTGTTCATCTAAATATATGTATGCTTTTTAGTAATCACGCGAATCGTTGGAAAGTAAAATCAGCAGTTTGAAAAAAAAAACAAAAAAACTATTAACGTAATGGCCGGTTCTTGTGTTCGGCTGTGGTATTATTACGCGCGGCGTTTTTTTCCAAAAGAAATTTCAAATTTAATAGGTCGTGAAAATGTGCCAAATCGTAACGGAATATTCTTTCTTGGGTACTCAAACAATTTCGAGACCACTGCGGTCTGAGGGTAACGGGAAAAATATAAAAACTCCTGGACCGAAATTTTCGGTGAGAAATATTGAAAACACGGTCGAACCACCAAGCGCGTATTGTTATTGATAGTCTCGAAGACGTTCGGAAAAACGGATATTCGGCAGCTGTTAACATTTCAGACACGTCTCTACGTAAAATTTTACACAACGTGTTGAATTATGGACGATGATAGTCCACAATCCAAGTTTTTCAACAGAAAAATATCAATATGAGATTAGCTTTCCGTCGGTAATTATATTGAACTCATTCGAACGAGGAAAAAAGTTTATTGAACAATTAAATTTATTGTCTTCATAATACACGTTGGTTTTTTATTAATACATATTTATTAAATATCAAAAATAATTTGTTTTTTTTTTTTTTTACTATTATTAGTTAAATAAAATATAAAAATTAAAAAAACAAAAAAAAAAATAAAAAAATGTAATACTCTTACAAAAATAAAATATATGTATTAAAAAACAATGTATATAATAAAATATATATATTATAAAAAATAATATATTATTTATAAAAAAAAAAAAATGAAAAGATGCCGAGAGTATTTGTAAATTATATGACTGTAACGACTAGTTTCGACCGTAAGTCATCATCAGGTTACAATGAATATTAAAAAAAAAAAAACAAAAAAAGTATATAAAATAAATATGAACCAAATGAAGAAAATACATAGAATATATAGTAAACTAGCTGACCCGGCAAACGTTGTTTTGCCAAATAAAACAATCATCAAAAAAAATTTTAAAAAAAAATTTTTTTAAAAGGGGTTTTCCAACATTTTTTTCCGTAAAAACCTTCTCCTGGCAATTACGAACAATTAAAAAAAATTTGAGCCAAATCAGCCCAGCCGTTCTCAATTGATGAATTGTTATACATTTTTGGCTCCATTTTTATATATATATATATAGTAAATAATAAGAAACCATCACAAACCGGTGAACATATAGTAACACAGATTATACTAAAACATCAAGTAGAAAATTATGTATCATTAGTTATTGTCATTGTGTATTATTACTAGTTGCGAAAGTTAAAATATATATACTTTTTTATTATTTTTATAATTTAATTATTTCCGCCGATAAAACTCGTTCAGAACTTTACGGTCTTGTAAATAAATAATATAAACGATGTCGGGATGATTCAAATCCTTAAAAAATTCATCAACCCCCCCCCCCCCCGCCCCCGGGCCACTTCATAGTCGTATACAGTGACTGCGGTTTGGTGTTGCGGAATATCGGGAAAAGACATTGATTGGCCTTTACTTTTTCGAAGAAGATAGTAAAAAAAAATTCAGACACTTGTTAATCCCGATCGCAATACGCGTAGCCGCGATAAGCGACTATTTTCATCTGCCACGACTCACTGCTTTCGACAAAAATTTGTATTTCGTATAATAATATTCGTAATTTTTTTATTTATTTTTATTTTTTCTAATAAATTTAATTGAAAATCGCGCAAACTATAGCGGAATAAAGAAAAAAAAAAACAATCGGTTTTCAGCGGCATGCACTGTACTGTACATAATACATAATATATAATTATTATCAGTTATAATTCCTTTTTTTTTTTTTTTTAATCGCCCTGAATATCGTGGACTAATATAACAATGATCAACCGCCGTTTTAGACGCACGGTCGGTGGTAAACATTTCACCGTTAAACCAACAAACATTATAATATCGTCCATTTTGATAATGGTAATTCTGTGTTCGACCGATCACCCAAAATGAAAACAAACATAATATCAAAACGCTGCCGACGGCGACGAGTGTTCACATCGTTGTACATTATCTAACGCGAACATTAGGTACCTAAAACGTAGACACTCTAAAAGCGAATAACCCGATTATTCTTATTCGACTATAATACGTGCACATCAAAGTAATATACTAAGATCGTCTATTAGATTTCGGTAGAGTACGACAATACGCTCAAATATATACTATGCACAAGTGAATTACACGCGTACAAAATATTGTACATAATTACATAAATATTCAAAATACAGTAAACCGTTAAAATGTAATTTCATCTCGTACCACGCACACGGACTAAACACAAATCATTTCCTTTTTTTCGTATATATATATATATATATATATATATATATATGTGCGCATTTATATTAAAATTTTTTTTATTTTGAATTTTGGCGCCCTATAGGTACACGATTAACTCATTTTCAATAACATATAGTTTTGGACACTTGAAACACACTATAAAAATGTCCACGGCTTGTCCGAAACAAATCTCTCTTCATAAAATTATTCCGGTTGCCCTCCATCCACCCCCGCCAATTTTCTACACTTATTAATTTTTACCTTCTCTCTATTATAAACCTTACCATACATACAATTCCAGTCTACAATACGTGTAAATATTTGCCACAATATATAAATGTACAAATCCTATATAATAAATAGTAAATAATGATCGAAATACGGATATCATACGTATTAGCACTGATTATTATTTATATATAATCAACGCTAATACATATTGTGTAAAATATAATGATATGTTATTACAAAAATAATATGTATCCATATATTATATTTTACGGATAAACAAAAAAAAAAAAATTAATGAAATGTAGTCCTCGTTTTGACTTTTAGCATTAATAACTTAACATTAATTTAAACAACTATAATATGTAATCTCGTATGCACACACAAGATTAAAATATTAACATAATTTTTTAATTTTAATTTTTTTATTTAATAAATAATAATGCTCTGTCAAAATGTTTACATCTAACATCGTTGCCCTTTAATGGAACTCAACGATTGCCCCCCCTGAGGAGCAATTATAGACACTCTATTACGCCACGATCCGATAAACTAAAAATTAAAGTATTTTTCCGTCGTTATTTATTTATTTATTTTAATTAATAACGAATATTGGCGCGTTTTCTTATTTTCAGAAATTTAAACTATGTATACGCTTTATATATTACGAATATTTTGGAATAAAATGTATTGCAATATACTTCAGCACACTGTATGTCGACTCTGCCATTTCGTCGATTGTCCATCGAAGATCTACGCTGATCTGATTGAATTTCCATGGCATTTTCGTTTGTTCGGCTCGTCGAAATACCGGGGCATAAATCCGGGTCGAATACCCGGTCGATTTTCGAGTTAAAATTCGTTATTTTTAAAACACGAAAATCCTAGAAACCATTTCCACCGATGTTCCCTTCTGTGGAAAACCGAACTTTATCTGGCAACGTTTTGTCTTGTCTTCTTGTCATTAAAATAACCGACGTTTTACGTGATAGAGGCTCGGGGAAAATTTCACTGTGAAAAAATGTACAACGTTTGCGGCAACAACAACATTACATTAACCAAATAAAACGTCAAATGTATTTTTTTTTTTTTTTTACTGTAAATACTCATATAATATAAAGTGCAAACAACAATTCAGGAAAAAATTCCCGTTACCTTTGGGTCCGCCCTCGTATCGTAGAACTCTGTGGAGAGAAGGAGTTTCGAGTGAAAATTTATTATTTGTGAGTTAACGTAAAAAGAAACGTATAACTTTCGTCCATATACTCCTCGAGCTACTATAACGTTTCGAGTTCTATATAAACCGCCGAGTCTATTGAAACTTTTTTAATCACTGAATATATACCTACTCGTACAAGAGGAAAATTATAGTTTCCATAGACCTTTGATCAGAGGTATAATATGTGCGCTCGTGGTATAAATTTTAATATCGAAGTGGCCTCTAGTGATTTATATCCATTTAATTTTCCACTTCAGTACGTTCGTCATTACAGGCACGCAATATATCGCATGCCTATATATAGGCGTTCCAGTAATAATATACCGTAGTGTCTATTTACGTTTACGTTTAATACAAGAAAATATAAAATTATCGAAATCCATAAATAAACGTTTTTGCGTGATTTGAGGAGTTTCCAATTTTTTTATTTATTTTTTTGTCAGTGCTGTTTACGCCGTTTTTTTTTTACCTATTTTCAATATAAAATATGCAATACCTGCACGGCTGCACGTATAAGATTTTCTATAACGATATTCCATTGTGTTGAGAGTTTTTTCAGAAATTTTCGTACATTAACCGTACAAAAATCGACTGTTTTATATGAAAACGAACTTAAAACGCGTTTCGCTATTTAATTTCAATGTAAATGCAGCGTGTAACGTATGTCTTGTTTCAATACGAGTATATATCGCCTAATTTTATTCGCTCGTTACGATCTTTCCAATTAAATCATAAATCGTTTTGCAACAGTTACCACCGCGGATATACTTCATTAACCGTTGTTATTCGAGTAATAAAACACGATTTACAAAAAAAAAAAATCACATTTTTACGACACACGCTCTGCGGTTGTTTCAAATTACTTTTAAACAGATTCTTCTGTAACCCGACTGGTCACAACAAAACTGTAATAATAATTCGCGCGGGAAAGTAAAGGGTCTACCTATATATATGTATACTCGTTGTAGAGAGGAGCGCATTATATGAGTGCCTATAGTAAATGCGCTTTGTTCCTTGCGGCCAGAGTACTATTTTTTTTCTTTTCTAAACAAAACCTTTGATGTTTATTTCTCGTAAAAAGAAAATTTGCCGCTTTGATCCTAATTTCTCGTAAAAAGAGTATTTACCGTTTCAAACGTTTGTAATTTACGCTTGAAACTCGTTTTATTTAAAAAAGCTTTTGTAACGGCCCGCGGGATGTGGATGTGTAAGAATTAATAACGTTTATCACGTTCAGACCCGATTATTTCCCGTACGTACTGGTCAATAATTGGCGAGAAAAAAAAACGATAATTTTATGCAAATGGACCGTACAAATTTATATACAATTTTTATATAGATAAGATCTATTTCCGATAAAAACATTTTCAATTCGTCGGCACCAATTTTTTCGTTGTTATTATTACGGAACTTGTACGATATTCGATTGATTATCTCGTTTTTCAGTGAACACGCGCTGAACAAACGTGTTCAAACGTTTTTTTTAAATTAAAACGTCAAAAATCGATTTCGACAAGATCCCGTCCGCAAAGTTTTCGAATTGTTTTTCTTTTCTTTTTTTCGCTTTCGAATTTTCGTTTACCCATTGTAGAGGTCTACTAAAAACGGTATAAAACAATATGTGTGTGTGTGTGTGTGTGTGTGTGTGTGTGTGTTCCGACAAACGGGACTGAACGAAACGGAGATTTTTTTTGTTATTTATAAATTATACGGTTTACGCGTTCTTCGTCCGAATTCCGGCGTTTGCGTTATTAATTTTTATTCCGCGCGTAAAGTTTTTTAATGAGAACGCGTACTGGTGATTCGCAAACATTCCGGCAAATCGTTTTATTTCACTTTTAAGCGTGCGTAGAAATGTCGTGTCCGTACCGCACAGCAGTACAATACGATTTCGGGACCATAAAAATATTACTGTAAAATACGAGAGACTTTACTACCGAATATTATCATATAAAACCGGCTCGTTTCGAGTACCCGCGGTTCGGCCCCGGTTGTAGAGAAAATCGCAAACACCGGCCAAATTCAAAATAATATAACATATTTATACGCTATTATTGTCCGCGTTAATATTAATGTCTACGTTTCGTTATGTAACGCGATAACATTTTATCACGATGTACATTGACATTACGTGACTAATGCTGCAGCGACGGCCGAAGAAATAATATTGTGTGAAATGACTATTACTACAAAAAATATATCAAACGTGTTAATGATATAAACAGAATATAATATTGTATCGTCTCCTCTTTCGCTCACTCTCTCCCACTCTCTCTCTCTCTCTGATATATTATATATATTTTTTTTTCTAAACGATTCGCGTATACATTTACACGTTTTATTCACTGAACGCGATATCGCGGTCGGACATGACGGGATTTCGGATTTTCAGTGTCCAAATTTTTCAAGTCTGTACGTATAATAAACAGTGTTAGGACTTATCTAGATAAATTTATCTAGATAAATTATCTAGATAAATATTTTTTTATCTTTTATCTTATCTAGATAAATAAATATAAGTTATCTAAGTATTTATTTTAGATAAAAATTTAACTTCTCTAGATAAATTTACAAGATAAATTTTTTGGTAAAAATTCGGTGGATCTGTAATACAGATCTACCGCGATACATTAGATATTAAAATAATATTCAATATTTTTCTTGTCGCTATAATTAATTATCAATCTTTGAAACAAAATCCGCGTTTTGAAAAAGTGTGGCACAAACAGCCCGCCACTCTATGTTCAGAATCATTGGCCATAACGGTGGGTGTAAACAACGGGTCGGGGCCAGCGCACATTTTCGTTAAACCCGACTACAATTATTTTAGATTAGTCGAAACATACGTAGTTCAAAGTACAAAACAGTCAAACCCGTATATTTACTACCGAATGTAACCACCGAATGACACAATAATTTCATTTTCAATAATATTATTTAATATACACTATACGGTCTATACGCCATCTATTGTTAGATTTCGCTATTAAATTTATGTGTTTCCACATCGTGCATTAACGTGGGCTATCTAGGTATATTTAATCAATGGTATAGGCATTTATTATTTCTTTTATATAATTTACCTAATTTATTTACATTTAAAAAGTTGTATTACTTCAGTTGAAGTATATTTTTTGTTTCTATGATATTTAATT
The DNA here is from genome assembly GCA_032441835.1 of Slavum lentiscoides. Classification (NCBI taxonomy): domain Eukaryota; kingdom Metazoa; phylum Arthropoda; class Insecta; order Hemiptera; family Aphididae; genus Slavum; species Slavum lentiscoides. The sequence continues at coordinate 26,833,153 of CM063706.1, forward strand.
TTCTCAATAATATTTATATTTTATTTTAACTTGTAATAAATATTATTTCTAAAAATATTATTAACTAGGTGTGTTTTGTTTTTGGTCCACTCGACACCTACTTTACAGCAGGGTGACTTCTCCCATTTTATTTATACCTTTGTTACTCCCTTGGCTCTTATTGGTTCCTTATATAATATGTGTCAAAATTAATGTTTGGTGATACACAACATGATATAATTAATGAAGCCAAAAATAAACATATTATAATATAGCCATAAACTTGCATGATGGTATATATATTTTTTTTAATTACTTAGTTGTTTTAATTTTAATTTCTATAATTATCTGTTATTTATCTAGATAAAATATTTTTATCTTTTATCTTTTTGTTAGATGAATTTAATTTGCTTATCTTTTATCTGTATCTTAGATAAAATTTAGTGTTGTTATCTTTATCTTTATCCAGATGATTTTTTTGTTATCTGTTCCTAACACTGATAATAAATGCCGTTTCGCAGTCGGTTTCAACTACAATAACCGTATGTATGAGTACGTTGAAATGTCGGTTAGTAAACGGTGAAGCGATTTCGGTAATGGAATATAAAGTAGTTTCGTAACGACGACGTGTGCTAAATCGTTTAATTAGAATACACAAAGTTTTCTCGGAGTGTGTATAGCACGTGAACGTCACCGAAATGAAATGATAACCTGATTTCGGATCAAAAATTACGGAACAGAATATTGTGTGTATTTTTCGCTTCTTTTCATTGTTTTTTTTTTTCTACAACAAACGTAATAAATCGATTTTTCTTTTTGTTTTTAAATTATTTCAAAAATTAACATCGACAATTTTCGGCCTAATGATGAAATACGAGCTGCTGAAAAACTGCTATATTATACTTGTATAAAATTATAAGAATATAATCATTATTATTGCTCGGAATAATAAATGAATACATTTTTTATTTTTCCGGTGAGCCCTAGCTACAACCTTAATCGTTACAAATGATTTTTTTTTTGTTTTTTTTACAAGTCGAATCGAAATATCTTCGTAATTATCGGATTGTTTTATGATATAAACACTGTTGGTTATCTGACAATTAAACGAAACGAAAAGGGTTTTTAAAAATTACTTTTGTAAATTATAAGCATTATATAAATAACTTATAATAATATCGTTTGTCAATTTTTTTTTTTTCTATTGATGTTTTATAAAATATTCTACACATTACAGCAAAACTCTAAACGATCAATTCAATGATTATATAAACAGGATAAAACTTAATACACAAACAAATAACGAAAATAATTGTGTATATTGCGCCTGTTCTTTCCGTAACAAATATTTTACTACTTTCTTCGTATCGTAAAAGAAACAAACGATTAACAACGAATTGGTAGGTCTCTTCTTCTGCTTTAGATTTTCCATACTATGAATAAAACCTCCTCATATGTACGTCCTGACACAATCCGTTTCTATGGGAACTTATCGTTTTGGTATCATGTTTTATGTTAATTTTTTAACATTTATTATTTGACGCGTTTATCTATATCGCCGTAAGCTTTCTCAAAGACATCGTATTTACGAACTCCTAAATTTATTATTACGAGTTCGTCGTGTTCAAGTAATTATTTTTAAAAGTTTATCAAAAATGAGATAATTAAAAATAAATTTAAATTTTAGACTCAACAACTGGAAAACTTTGTTTCACGTAAAAAAATTTTAAATATTTATTTGGATTGTCTAATATTGAAATATTTTTATTTGAAATAACATTCGTCACGACAAAGTCTGCAGGCGTCTGGAAATCAGATATTTAGATAATTTTATGTATTTATAATATTTTCTCGCCACGCGGCCGTATACATATTTTTTTGTAAAATAAGTGCGTTGGTCTAGCAATTCCTTCGATTTATAAACAACTACGTGCAGTGACGTAGCTAGAAATATCAGAAGGGACAATCGGGTTAGACAAATTACCAAAGCAAAAGTTAAATTAAATTAAAGCTGAATGTGACGAAGAAATGACGGATTGCTGAATACGCCGGACAGGTACAATGCCGGATTATCAAAACTCATACATATATGACATATATATATATATATATATATATATGATAGGGTATACACATTGTTTTATATTTCATGTACACTCTTCAAAAACAAACTATTAATCGAATGGTACTCGTAGGTGTACTACTAGTGGAAACAATACGTTATTACCTAGGGACAAATGCTCATACACTTAGATTGTCTGAATTAGCCCTATGTTTCTTTGTAGGAGAGTACACAAGACCTGTGTAGTGCAAATGAACCCACACAAAACAGTTTGATGTGGCACTAAACGAATCCTGCCGGATGATAACCGGATGCTTAAAAAACATAACACTTCACAAAATTTCCCTAATAGCAGAAATCGGACCCCCAAATATTCGACGCACAATCTCTGCAGACTTGAAAAGGACTTAACTTGAAACGGATAGACAACATATCCTATACGGCAATGAATCACATAGATCAAGACTAAAATCGATAAAGAGTTGTTTAAAGTGTATAAATATCCTAACAAAGCCCGCCGAGCAGGCTCGTATAGATAACTGGAAACATACCGGCGGTCACACTGAAAACGATCAGATCCAACCAGCAGGACACTTGCCAGCGGGACATGACCTCGACTGGCCAACCTGGAGAGCACTCAACAGGCTAAAAGTGAGAGTTAAAATGTCAAAGGACAATTTAAGGAAGTAGGATATTCGGCACGAAGACAATGGATGCGATTGTGGAAACGATATGCGCCACGTACCGACCTGCCCTATAACATGCACTGCTACAGACATAAAAACAGCGATCAAGGATGCAATCTTGCGGCCGAATACTGGAAGGGCGAAATATGATAACCCATTAGACCAAATATTATCATAATATTCGTAACTAGTCCTAAAATAGTCAACTGATACGCGATGTATTTGTATACTAGTGTATTTATCTGTTATTTTAATTTTATTCTATTTCATTTCCACTCATTCTGTTAATTTACGTTATCACTTTCATCTAACCTACTCTGATATTTGTGACAATTTTTGAATTTATAACTTGACCTAACCACACAGGTTCGTATTTACGTTTATGTTTATGTTCAAAATCATGTAAGGTTGTTTGACACGAACAATATTATAACAGCACGCTTTTTATTAGGCCGAATATGAGATTTTCAAACCCGACGAAAAGTGGAAACGCTTACGATTTTGTTGGAAAAAAATGATTACGCTCGCGCGTAAAAACTCGTTCGCCGAAAATAACACGTCTCCGACGTTTTATCACATAAAATATCACTGGAATACAAGAAATAGGCCAGTAACGTTTTTAAGTTTTTGTAAGACGTGAACAAAAGAAACGACAACGAGTCCATTGTGCCGTCGCATTTTGGCGTCTCGACTACAAACAATAATACTACGCGTAGTGTATACATTATATTACACACGGGTAGGATACAGGTACACAGGATAGAACGTACAAAAACAGTATTATAAAAATAAAAAAGGAAAACAAGTACACATCCAGTAAGGAAACGACCGGTACGCCAACGACCGGTTCGCGCGACTTGAATTTTCTCCGCCGCCGGCAATTTATTCGAATCTGGTAACTATACGAGTACGTATAATATACAACGCAGAATCAGCAGCGTTATTATTTTCATTACCCCGAGTCTTTAATAAATGATCACCACTGCGTTTACTCGGAGACTCGGATCATGCGTTATAGTAAATTATAACGTGAACGAATAAAATAAACCGCGTTATTTCAAAAATCTGTATTAACAACTGCTGCGTTAAATATTTTTATCGTTTCGATTAGTCAATAGCAGCGGTTCCCAACCTGTGGTACGCTAAGAAGAAATTTTTCGATACAATTTTCATTGTATTTGCATGAAAAGGACAACGGAATCTTTCATTGATACGATTAGTAACAGTTCAAATGAAAGACGCGTTTAAAGACAAAACATTGGTTTCATTTTGGATGTCAACAAAAATCGAATACCCGTCTTTTTTCATCCTATTTGTCACTACTACTATAATTTGTGTGAGAGTGGATTTTCCGAACTGCTGTATTTGAAAAATAAGTACAGAAGTAGGCTCGATATTCAAAATGATTTACGAGTTTCATACAGCCTGATACTGATGTTCTCGTACAAAATAAACAACAACAAATTTTACATTAAATTTGAATTTTAAAATTAAGATTTTTTTTTACTTTTATAAATAGCGTACAATAAAAAAAATATTAATAAATGAACGTCAATAATAACAGACATGTTTTTAAAAATATTTGACACTCCTAAATTAGTTTCAGACTTAAGGTGGTAAGCGCATTGATCATAAAAGTGTGTAATGGTGCTCGGTGATAAAAAAAAGTTGGGAACACCTGGTCTATCGAAATGATACTTGAAAGATTATGAAATGAATAATATATTTTCCAACAAATTGTACACTCCGTTTATTTCAGGTCTGTAGACGGTACTAATTTTTTGTTCAGAGGTAGGAATATAAATAATACATAATAAATGAATCCATGATTGCAGAAACGTCACGAGTCAAATATTTTATGAAATTGAGATATTAGTAAAAACGTATACTAGTCATGTGTTTCTATGCATTGAGTGTAAAAACGTCTTTAGTTATACTTTTTTTACTGTAAAATTACAACCGAAAAATCTGGTTGAGGGCGAAAACGTCTTTAGTCAATGAATTGTGTCGTTCCAAAAGTTCCTATCCAAACGTTTTAAATAATTGACTCATGACGTTTTTGCAATCATCGATCCAAATATAATTTAAACACAATCAATAAAACACATAGAGAAAAAACAAAGAGATTATTTTGAAAAACCTAAACGAATAAAATATAATGTAATTTATTATTGTAGTACGAAATGTCAAAATAAATTATCAGAAAAATCCGTTAAAATATTGTAAAAACGTAAAAATCATATTTAATACTAAAAATAATGTTCAATAAAACGAATAAATTATAAAACAAAACAATTTACAAATAATAATTGTAACAAAATAATAATTATACCGGATTTAATAAACTCAAACGTAATTATAATCAATATCGTAGCCAGGGAGAGGGGTTAAAAAGTTCAAAATCCCCTTTGACCCTTTTTATATAGTAATGATAATTTTATAATATTAACGTACATGATAAAATAGAATTGTTCGTTTAATGCACAACAAATTTACAATTTTATCGTCTTCGCTCACAGACAGTGATTTTATAGGCGATAAACTATAACCAAAAATAGCGCCTTGCTCATATATTATATCATATTACACCGCCCTCATAACGCAACTTCTCGTACATCGTATACTGTTTACTTTTACACATATAGTGAGCACGGACAAATTTATTCAGTGATCGAAGTGTGGAAGGATATGAGGGGGGATGCCATCTCTCCACTTTTTTTAGTTAGCATAATCTATCCCCCCAATTATTTTGTTTAAAATTATTCATCCCTATTGTTGCCTAGTTTTTTTTTTTAGAAAAATATCTTTAAATAATTATTTTTCTTTGTAAGAACTATTCCGTTTTCTGAAATGTTAACATTCAGTAGATCTAAAAGTCACTTAATCACAAAAAATATAGTTCACTGTCAAGTCCAATAGGGCCGAAATTAGAGTCCTTTGCTAAAAAAATACTTTTTTTGCTTATTTTTCAACAATATGAACCGTTTACAACTTTTTCACACCCATTCAATACTTGAGATGACGACACCGCTTTCATCTCTCCACTTATTTTGATCCATTTCGGCTACTAAATTTATTATATAATATCTACCTAACCTAATAGAAGGTTTAGATATTATCAACTATCAAGTGACGGGTTGTGCCGTTTAACTGCTCTATGGTAATAATATTATTATTAGGGCTATAGGACTATTACTAGTCATAGGGGCTAAAACAGACAAAATAAGCAAAACATTATTATTTAACCTGCAAAACGAATTATTCTGTATTCCATTACATATAGTTACTTAAAAATATTTTTATGAAATCTGATGGGAAACTGGTCGGCATTATTGAACTGAAAAAACTACAGTGAATTGTAGTAAAAAATTATATATATATACATTTTTAATATTTTGCGAAGTAAATAAATTGATGTTTTATTTTACCTGATGTCAGTGATACAATACTCTTCGACATGATTTTTTATTCACATACATATTTATTATTTATGAATATTAATTCATAGCTTCTATTTTCTCTTTCATTCGCGTGTCATTTGTTGTTATCCTTTTATTTATATAATAGTTGCTATTGTTCATTATTAATATTATTAGTGTTAGGATTTATAGATGCATTCGCATGTTTTATTTCTTAAGTCCAAATAGATTTGTTGTCAATTATGTCCACGATTTGGCTTATCCTCGATTAAATAGGACAATTTTATTTTTATTTTATTTTTTTGCGTATTTTGAAAAAAATGCATATTCAGAGTTTTTGAAAAGCTAGCGGATTTCAAATGGTATTTATTCAATAAATGTCTTTATGTAACATCTCCGTTCGTCGAAAATATATTAATACCGAACAATATTATCGAATCGCTTCATTAAAATTTGCTTCAGTAACGTCGTGCGATGTGGAAATAAGTCTTAGTCAATAAATAATTATACCTACACTCTTCGTTCCAATCGCTTTTCGTTCGTGTTTGAAAATCTGAAGCAACACATCATTACAGCGTGTAATATTTAATGTAATAATAAATTAATGTCTTATAATAATGACAATAATGAATGCGACTGCGTTCATCAATTAGTTTCTGATATCGGTGTAAAAAAAATTTTTCGTTAATAAAATGCGTATTTATATATATATATATATATTTTTATCGCACATAAATCCTAGCCTCATTGTTATAAACAATAATTACTATCACGAATACGCGTCTTGTAATATGATATATATATATATATATATATATATATATATCATTCATATAATATATAGTTTAACGACGGCGTTGATATTTCGTAGTTTTTAATTTGAAATTTTTACTGCGAAAACAGAATATATCGTACATAAAACGGCGATAAAAATCTCCCGAGTCCCGAGTGTATATTATTATTATTATTATTAAACGTTAACCGCCATTACGCGTTTATGTACATTATACCGCGTGTATTACGTTATAATATAAGATTATAATATCAACTATTATGTTATATAAAGTTCACCGAGTTTATTTGTTTTATATACTCGAGTATAATTTTTGTATTTTAGAAGAGAAAAAAAAACGCCCCCAAATTATACAGTATTTTTACGTTGTGTGTGGTGTTACGCGAACGGCTGCGTATATAGTTTATATACGGTTTCCGTTACGATTATAAACACACACACACACACACACACACAATATAGCGGCAATTGAGCCGAATAATTAAAATAATAATAATTATATCGCAGAACGGGAGAATAGTGTAAAACACGATTCGGGCGGTGTATGGTACCTACGCGTTTTAACGAGTAAAATTAATTTGGAAAAAAAAAGAAATTACAATACAATATTAAAATAATATATTTCACAACAAAAATATTCGTATATTCCGCGGAAGTGATTTTTTTTCCTCTCATTTTTTTTCGTTTTGCACAATAATAAAATACACTCGTAACGAACGAGAAACAAAAAAATAATAATAATTGCGATTATTATCAGAAGAAAAAAAAATAAAACCTTCCGTAATATTATATGATCAATACGCGTAAGTATATATTCGTTAACCGCGCGTATAAAACGGGACAATCGCGTGTAAGTGTTCGCAAATTGTTAGTTATTTTAAAACGACTGTTTTATTCTTCAATATTTCACGGAGAGCACACATTATAATAATAATAATAATAATAATTATATGCAACACTCCTGTACAAAAATGCACTCATATTCACAACGATAAGCGCGTGTCGTCATTTACAAAAGTGTAACCGTTTGTGTCTCGCCGGAGGCCAGTTCGTCGCGAACAATATAATATTTACGCGGTTTTTTTTTTCCAAACACTACAACGTCTTACAAAAGTTTATCCTCCCACAAAAAAAAAAAAAACCGTATTCCTTGTGGTTAAAACCGCGGTAACAATATTTTCATGTAAACGATCCGGTGAAAATAATAATAATTCACATAAGACGCGTAAAAATCCGTCCGAATTCAACGACAATAGAAAAAAGAAAAAAACCACGGGGTGTTGTGGATATCGCTTAAGCGAATTACTTGGATGAAGATTTTAGAGTTTTGTTTTTATTATAAATTTGAAAGTAATGCGATAAATCATTGCGTTCGATAAAACGATTCTGAACGGAGCTCCGGTGTATAATAAACAAACGAAGAATTCGATTTAGACGAAATTGCATTTTTAACGTTTTTACGCGATTTTCGACGGTTTTTCCTGACTTTTGAAAAAAGTATTGAGAAAATCGAAAAATGACCTCTCTAAAGTGTAAACCAGATGCAATTTACAACCGGAAAAGGTGCTAAGACCGGAGCACTCCTTCTGATAGAATTTTTGGGTACAGACATAAAAAAAAAAAACTGCATCATTTTAAAACCAATACGTTCCTCGCTGCGCTCCGAATCTAAAATGCGTAAAAATTAAACACAATACATTTTCTATCGCGTATTACAGTAGTACTTAATTGTTTTCTTAATTGTTTTTTTTTTTAGAAATCAATCTCGTTATTACGTTCATTTGTTTTTTTATTAACTGTATTTAACGAGACAATAATGGTTTTTTTTTTAATTTTGTAGCAGCGACGACGTCATAATAATAATAATAATAATATTATGACGGTGTAATAAATGGATAATAAATTATTAAAAAACGAGTGTGCATGTACACTGTAATATTATGATATTTTATCAACGGAATACGAGTATGTATACGCCTTGAATGCGACTGCCTTATGTTCAGTGGCGGATTCAAGGGGGGGCCTGAGGGGCACGGGCCCCCACCCCTTGGCTGTTATATATTAGTAGTAATATATATACATATAAGTATATTTGAGTAATACTTTACTCGAAGGTCTTACATCAAATCCTAAGTATTGTACTTATAGAATTATAAATTTTTGGCCCCCCCCCCACAAAAAAAAAATCTTAGATCCGCCACTGCTTATATTACAGAATGTAATTTTTATACGTAAAATGTTCCGTAACGTAACGAACTGCTCGCGATAATCCTATACACGCCTTTGCATATTACAGGCGCCATTATTATCAGTGTTGAAACTTATCTAGATAATATTTTTTTATCTTTTATCTCATCTAGATGAATTTTTTTTTACTTATCTGAATGTTATCTTAGATAAAAAAAATCATTATCTTTATTGTAATTATCTAGATAAAAAATTTTAACCAATTTACTTATTTTTTTAGTATTTTTGCAATAAATTAGAAAAAATTACCTGGGAATGTTTCCAGGGAGACTTGGATACACACACACACACATAATTTATATGTATATAAATATATGTGTGTGTAATAATGTATATCTAATATAATGTAATAACTAATGACACGATTATTCAAATAATTCACCATTTTTATCTTATATTATATATAGATAAATTTCACTCATCTATTGTCTTATCTAAGATGATTTAAGTATATGTCATCTTTATCTGTATCTAGATGATTTTTAGCAAACAATCTTTTATCTTTATCTAGATAAATTTTCACTTATCTTGTCTCAACACTGATTATTATTGCACGTATGTAAACGCGCGAATTTGTGACAGACGATGAGTGACGTCTCCAATTGGGTTTTTATTTTACATTAATATTTTTTTTATCATATTTTATATTAGGTTATTGAGATTGTTTATAAATATTACTAAATATTACAAACAAATTTTTATTGTATTAATTGTAATTCGGTGAAAGTATTAAAAAGTTTCTGTGATTAATTCTACCAGGGGCGTATTTAGAAATTTTTTTTTGGGGGGCTGAGGCATTGCGTAAATATCATTGTTGAATTATTTCTAAATTCTAATCCAAGACTAAATCTTAAAAATAGGACAATTTACCAAATTCTCAACATTTTAAAAACAACTACATATTAGGAATTTATTAAAAATATTACATCCTGTAGCCATATAGGGCATACTGGACATAGAAATACATAAAGAAAGTTCCTGAAAGCCCCATCAGCCCCCTTCCCATAAATACGCCCCTGAATTCTACAAATAAATATAATAATAATAATAATTATTATTATTATTATGATTATTATTATATTAAAAAGCTATAAAAAAAAAACCAGTTGACCGACCATTATTTTCGAACACGTTTCTCGCAAATAATATTAATAACTTTTTTACCTCTCTATGTACGCGTATAAATAATATAATGCAATATTCTGCGTAGATAATTTGTATAATCGTCCGAATCACGATTAATTACATTCGTGCGAGAAGACCGCCACCGCCGTTTGCAGCTCTTCGATCACGGCCGGTCTCTTCCGACACGGTTATTACGTTTACAACAAGCGTTTCGAACACCATGTTCATCATATCGCGTAATAATAATAATATGCTAATATATGCGGATTGAATACAGTGGTGGTTATTTTTTTCTCGTCTACGACGCAAATAATAACGACAATAATACGCCATATTAATATTACTTTATAATACAACTGAATAATCACGTGTTCGACCAGACCCGAGTTCAATCCTTTTCGTATAATTTTGTTATTTATTTTGAACTATAATACTATACAGTATAATATTATTACGAAAATACACGCAATCGATTCGCATAAATTTTAAAATTAATTTTATCGTAGGTATACTTATGAAAAATTAAGTTTACAAAAACAAAAAAAAGGTAGCGAAAAAAGGTACACCTGCACGGTGTATTGTGGACGTCGCTTGAGTGAATTACTCGGATAAAGATTTTAGAATTTTTTTTATTATAAATCTCAATTGCATTGTGTACATTTACAATTTATTTTTATTATATACATTGATTGAATGCGATGCGTTGCATTCGACAAAACTATTGTGAGCGGAGCTGATAATATTATTTATCATCAATAAAATATAATAATATAGCGTGTGTAGAGTACATAAATTTACGATTAGCATTAGTATCACATCAGTTTAATGTAGTTTCTTACAATACAAACCTAGTTAGCTGAAAATATTCATTTTCATTTGTCATTTTCCATCAAAACAATACGCTTTGTCGGAAATCTGGAAACGGTAAAAAATATAAATTATAAATACTTATGTATGTACAAAGAATATTTTATACAATTATAGGTCGTTTTAACGATTTTCAAGATTTTTTTTTTTTAATACAGTTAAAGTACGGTACGTCTGACATTGTATTGAATTGTTAAGCCTTTAAACCAAAAAAAAACCACGTCTTTTATGAATCGTGTAACGTCTGAATTTCAGAAGGTTCCAGAAGAAAACAACGATGTAGTGTGAAATGATCAGTGACGTGCTTTTTGAACTCGAATATTCGACCGTGTTGAAAGCAACGGTGTTGACGAAAAATAATGCTTTTCGATTTTGCCAAAGTCCCATCTACAGGAATATTAGATGCTGTGTGCGGTTATTGCGGCGACTCATCTGAAGGGTGGCGAAACGTCACAAAATCAAACTCTACAAAACGTGTCGGATCGTCGAATGAACTGACTATATTAATTTGTTTTCATGGCGCAACATTACTGTACGATCGCAGTTACCAGTTCAAAAGTTTTACAGTCACAACTCACAAAATCGTACGAATTTATTCGTGTTCAGATGGACATTATTATAGGCGTATAAAAATATTACAACACTGTAATAACGGTTTTATCATCTAGCCTAACGACCACGCTAAATTCTATACTAACACGGATATATTTCATCTATTTTATTGTTTTGTATTTTTATTTTTAAGGAGGAATAAGCGAAGCCAGTCGATGCGATTACTATTAAGCGATAAAAACGGACCTACCAATAATTATAACTATTGGCGTACAATAAATTCACTATTCAGTCGGACTCGTTCTTGTGATTCTTATGTAAATCTCGTTTGAATTGAACTAGGTTTAAAGAGGTTTTCTTGTGGAAACACGATTTATTATATGTGACCGGAGGAACGGTCAAATTGAGAGTAGACAATTTTATTTCAACCGCCGTCATAAACGTCCTTCTTATTATACACGTATACTTGTAAAAATTTGCTTTTATTTTATTATATATAATATATGTGATATACGATTTGTGTTATTAGCGGACGCAGACTTTATGATTAGGATAATATGAGGAAAAGCACGTTTCTGAGCACACTAAAGGAAAAAAAGTGCAGGTAATACTTTGGTTTTTTACAAATAATTATCGTTTAATACGAGAGTTGTTTGCGCTTTACTTATAATTTTTGTTATTATTCTAAAATGTTTAACACAAAAATATGTATCGCGTTAAATCGTGGTTTTTTTTTTTAAATTGACAGACTTTTTTTTTGTGAGTCACCAATTACGTCTTCGTGGTCACCATTTCAGAGCCACTTCTTGCTCACCGCTGTGGCCGTTCAACCGTTTTTGTGTAATAGTAGTTCTCAGTTTTGATTTAATTAAGTTTCGACAATGAGCATTATAACGGGGGAATCGCCGAAAATTATATCATACTGAAATGTTTACAAATACCGTTTTTATCGAAATCCATTGCAATCGCTGTAATGCTGAAAAACATTTCCAGGACTTACATCATACGTCTTCGGAGTCGTTTTAATTTTATTTATTATTCTTGTTTCGGCTTCCGATTCCACTTCGTCACACGTACATCAGCTGACTTCGCGGGCCAGTGGAGAACCAAATTTTATAATAATTTATCGCTGTCGACATTGTCACCTGTTGGCCCGTGCTTGTGGGCAGATGAGCTCGACAATATCCGGCAGCAAATCGCATCTAGCTGGTAATTTTACCAGAAGGATTGATGCGATCTTCATATGTAGCACTTTTTTCCGGTAACAAATTGCATCTAGTTGGTATTTTAATAATAAATAATATAACACCGAAGCTCCGCTCGGAATCGTTTTATCGAATGCAATGATTTATCACTGCTTTCGAATTTAGAATGATAACAATACACTCTAAAAATCTTACCCCGTGTAATTCACTTAAACAACATTCACAACACCCCGCGGCTCGTTACCTATTTTTATTTTTCAAATTATTCATAGGAATTTTTAATCAAAAAAGTGTTACTATTTTTATTCTTTTTCGATATTAATATTAATATTTTTACCGGATTAAGGCTGCATAACCTCTGGGTTCGCCGGCAGCGGTTTTTGTAATATTATAATAGACGCAGTGAATTTAAAAATCGTACGAATATTGTGCGTACACTATTATAGTGTTCCGCCGAAACCGAAAACCGAGCGGCTTTTAAAAGAATTTCAAATGTACAGCAGCAGCGGAGGCGGCAACGATTATACGCGGAAAAATGTAATATAACGAAAACGCGTTTGCTTATTCGTTTGTTTGTTTTTCTCTTAGAAATTCTCTTCAAAGCACGGGAATACGTACTCCGCTCGGAGTGTCGAAAAACGTTGGCAATAAAAAAATGCGGCTCGTTTCTCACATAATTTTGGAATAACATTATAGTACACGGCCGTATAAATAATTATACGATCACCAATATATATTATATATTATATGCAGTGGCGTCATTTGGTGGAAAACAGGGTGGGCACTTGCCCCCTCCCCTTGTTAACAGTGAGCCGACACGATTCATGCTGATACCTATATGGTGTAAATATAAATTATTCTAACCAAATCTATAGCAATGAGTAATAACAAATCGCGTGGCAAACAGTGGATTAAAATCTATTATATAATAGAATAGTGGGTCCAGAGTCCGTCGAGCGAAATTAATGTGGCAGAAAAAATCGCGAGTATTATTTCTTCCAAGACGTTTTGTCGTCTAAATACCCTGTTACGGATTGTGGTTTTCCACTCGGTACCGTTGGCTCGGTAGGTAGGTGATAGGCTGGTCTCCGGTTCGATTCCCGCCCGTCGGCGGCGAATTCGTGGTATATCCATCTCTCCGTCGGTCCGTTTTTTTTTTCATTTTTCCGTCGCCTATATTCGTCGGCGCGTTATCCAATTGTATTACTTTATTAATTAAATTAGAAAAAAAAAATGTAAAATATTATTGTACATCAATTGGAATTGTTAAAAGAGTAAATAGATTTTTGTATTATAATCGCAAACTTCTTTTAGTAATTGATACACTAATAAATTTAATGTATTAACCTTTGTGCACTTAATGATTTGGGTTTGTAAATCTAAGTGAAGTACCTACTAATAAACATTATTCCAACAGTTGTCGGTATCTTCATGGTTTATTTGAATACCTTCTTCCAAACCACACAACACAAAAGTTACAAATTATTAGACATTTAAAAATTTGAAATACACTGATAATATTAACAGTTTGTCTTATCACTGTATATTCTATAATCATAATCAAGACTATCTAAGACCGAGACCACGGTAATGTTTTATTATCTAAATATCATAACTATATGCCTATTTCAATGTTTTATCACAGAATAAAGTTTTATGCTCAATTTAATGGTTTTGTATTAACGCAGCTTAGAAAAATCATGGTATGATGCCTAGCCTGCGAACGCCATATTTGCCGTAGGCAACCGCGGAGGGAGAGGATCAATTCATATACTACTTTAATACGGGCCAATAATCGCTACCGAAAACGATATTCACAGCAGAGCGAGGCACACCTAGTTAAATTAATAATAAAATAAAAAAGTGTGCAGGTTATATAACCACGATTAAAGGTGATTAATTCGTGGTTACAACTTACCGCGGTTCTGGTTTTTTTTCGATAAACATGGTTATCGTTAAAGGCAGTGCGTAAATTATTATTGATGTTACCGCTAATTCGAAGAATACGGTGTACGTTTGACGATTGACGAACCTATTACCTATATCGCGTACGGCATAAGCGAATTTGTTTAGCCGTCGTTTAACGTTTCAAACGTGTGTTTTATGTATATATATATATATATTGTGAGTGGCGAGTGTAAAAAGTAGAAATGGAAAAAGCTAAAGGTGGTGTGGCCAAGACGGCGAGAAAGAGAGAAAAAATATAGAACAAGCTGCTCAGAGCTGGTCACAAAACGTCATTTCTAACATGTTCAATATTATCACAAGAGAAACTTCAAAACTTGGATCAAAGGTAATATTTACGTACTATATAGTTATATTTATGATACATTTATTATAGCTGACAAAGTAATGAATTTCCTCCCACAAAAAAAAAAATATATTTATATTGGCCGATTCGTGCCTATGATAACGATAATAAAAAAATCAAGTAAAATAGAGCTAAATGTAAATGGGAAATAGTTAAATGGTCCGGTTAAACCTTTTGCCTCCCCCTTTCGAAAACTGAAATGACGCCACTGATTATATGTATGCAATATATCGGTAATCATATATAATTAATAATTATTTATACGCTGGCATCGTTTAATCGTACACCGTATTTTATCGTATCCATAATATTATTATTATTGCGTTATACACGTTATAGTGGTACCTACGTTTGCGCGGTGACCACACGCGATGAGGTGTGTATAGGAAATAATAACGGAACAACATTCTGGTTTGTATCTTATCGAGTTTCACGCGTCTAAATATCAAATGAAAATGATTAATATTGTCCCGTTGGTTCGGTGTTCTCTTGTCGAAAACACCTCAAAAACATTACGCGACACTCGTATTTGTTATTAATGCGTTTAGGTCTGTCTGGCGCGCGTTATGATCGATCGATCGACACAATATTATTATTATTATTATTATTATTATTATTATTATTATTATTATTATTATTATTATTATTATTATTATTATTATTATTATTATTATTATTATTATTATTATTATTATTATTATTATTATTATTATTATTATTATTATTATTATTATTATTATTATTATTATTATTATTATTATTATTATTATTATTATTATTATTATTATTATTATTATTATTATTATTATTATTATTATTATTATTATTATTATTATTATTATTATTATTATTATTATTATTATTATTATTATTATTATTATTATTATTATTATTATTATTATTATTATTATTATTATTATTATTATTATTATTATTATTATTATTATTATTATTATTATTATTATTATTATTATTATTATTATTATTATTATTATTATTATTATTATTATTATTATTATTATTATTATTATTATTATTATTATTATTATTATTATTATTATTATTATTATTATTATTATTATTATTATTATTATTATTATTATTATTATTATTATTATTATTATTATTATTATTATTATTATTATTATTATTATTATTATTATTATTATTATTATTATTATTATTATTATTATTATTATTTACTTTATAAAAAAAAAATGTTCGCTAGTATACTTCGGCAGATATTTTGTATACAGAGCTCTATAAGCAATATTTAAATTTGAAATGCAGAAATTTGAACCTAATAGTTCATTAACTCGACAATTTGTACTTTGTATGTCTTTTTTTTTTTTTTCTTTTGGATAAGCGTTATATACGTATTGTGCTCTCTGACGTTTAGTAATCTTCTTCATTCTTTCGGGATGAAATCCTGCAGATCGAAGTTTCATTAAAACTCAAACCAAATGTTTGGTATTTAAATATTGTTATCGCGTTTTTATCTATTTCATGAATCCTGTTTGTTCGCGTCATCGAATGCGCCACTTGGTACACGAAGTCAATCGTGAGACAATATTACCGAATCTTTCAAAGTTTCTCGAGCACAATTACGACTACGATCACATGGTCGGCCTGGCCATGGCCGCTAAGCCGCGAATGCGTCCGGGGTCCCACGTTTTTTTAACACCAATATTTTTGAACGCTATGTCTCCACTAGTTTTGAAATCTTCGCCTTATATTATTATACAAATTTATTATTAGATGTTGTAAATAAGAGCACATACAAAACAGACATAAACACATAGACCATTGTATAAGGTGCGTTGTGTTTAGACCGAAGCATATTTGATTGTGAGCACTCGTGTGCATCATAGGTGCAATTAGGTGAGGACTAAAGGGTGCTTTGCACCCTCAAATATTTTTTGTGCTAATCCATTTTATAAAAATATCATGTTTTTTCTTATCAGTTTTGAAAGAAAAACGCAATGCACAATCATTGCACATAGATAATGTTTATTATTAGTAAAATACTGGAGACGTTGCGGCATTCCGTTGTGTCACTAGACTGTAGACGAGTTTTTAAAGTGTGGCCCTTTGAAAAATGAATCACGGTGTTTCGTCAACACAACACTATCACGGATGGAGCAGACATTCTATCATGATCATATAATCACAGATCAACTCGGTGGCAGTCAAATGATTTTGTCGTGCAAGACGATGAGGCTGATTTTTCAACATAAACTTTGATCATTGAAAACAGCAGTCGTAATTTGAGGATATGTTTTAAAAAGTGTGAAAAATGATGACTAGAACAAAAGTTATTGCGTTCGTCAAATAGATCTGGGTCACTCTGTATAACGAATTGTTTTTTATTGGTATGTATTTTTTAAGTTCATATTAAACCAAGGCCCCAGAAAAATAAGATCCCGGAGACTTTGGTGTGCCAGGCCGACACTGACTACGGATGTGACATCCGTAATAATAATAATAATACAATGATAAAATAAAAAAATTTAACAAAATTAAACGTCGCAAATCTACAACGACCGCGCGTATAATAATGATACCGATAACGATATTTGCGTGTCGGTCATGACGGTCGTCATCGTTTCTTTTTTTTATAAACACACTCGTTCTTCTCGTCTACTTATACCGAGATAATATGTATATACGCAATGTCGTATCACAAGCGCGCAGCAAAAAATTATATTATGCGTGCGGCCGTATATATACTCGTATATAGTTTTTAATATATTTTTAATGACATATCGTGTAAGGTTACGACGTGTAGGTTGGTATACGAGTTGTTGAATTTATTATTATATTTTTTTTTCTCATTTATAATGATCTTTCACGGAGAAGTCAGCGTTCTTTTCAAAATACATACCGCTGTAATTCAGTCCTTCTCCTAAAGTGTGATACGAACACGCGTTTGCCTCTTCTAACCGGAAGAGCGTAGATGTATACGAAATCAATTTTTAAGCCGTTCAAATTATTTTATGATTACGTCTAGGCGTAAACGCGATCTGTTGGTAACTAATCGCTTATAAAATCACGCAAACGGAAAAAAAACCGCCTGAATTTCTTTTTGTGAATTTCGTTAAATTCGAACAACGAATCGTATACGTTTTATGGTAGTTTTTTTTTTCCAACGTTTCAACAAGGAACTGATGAGAAGTGATATTATCATTTTATTCGACGTGGACGTAAAAGTCTTAGTGGCCCAATCTTCGTAATGCCGATTTGATGGTATTCGAGGTGTTTATTACGTTGGAACGCCAATCGTTTTCTTCCGTTACGAGAAGATATTATAATACAAACGACGACCGTTTAAGGTCAAATTTGCAGTGAAAACCGTTTTAAAAACTAGCAATTTTAAAGAACTCAATAAACGTGCGACAAACATTAAGCTACAAATTAGTTTTTAAATCGTTCCGATTCAATCAGAACAGTTTCTTGTTGAAATATCAATTTTAAAAAAATCAATTTTGTTTTTTACACGAGGAAAGAAATGAACAATATTCGAATATGCCATATGACTGTTTTCTGCAATATAAACCGTTTAAATGGTATTTTGAGGACGTGACATTTTTAGGGAAATCCTTAGAATAATCTTGGAAATAATTTTTAATTTTTTTTTTTTTTTGACGTACGTTCGATTAGATACCAATAATAATTTATTCGTTTACTGCGATTTCTATTGAATTACCATCTGCTAACAATAAAAACGTATAGTGTTTTATTCGTTAAAAATTGTAATTAACATTCCTTACTACACTTAGGCGTTCGCAAGGTGTGTAGAATAATTTTATTTGGGCTTGTACATTATATAAATATATAATTAATTTATATTATACAAAATACATGGTAATTAAAAATTTGTTATGTAATTTTTAGACGTTTTTATACTTTGCTGATGAAAAGGAGAATATTACAAGCAATTTTATTACAATAGTTTAAATTTAAATAGACTTTTTAAAAAAATTATATCTAAAACCAAACACGATAATGATTGATGAGTTATCGGCTTAGAATATTTTTTTTTTTAAATCAGTAAGGAAGAAGATATATTTCTCCTGAAATTAGTATTTGTAAATAAATAAAAAAAATGTGTAGAGTAGACAGAATTTTTTGCAAGTTGCGCACACGCCTGTGGTACTAAAATATGCGCGTACCACCAAATATAATATAATTCTATACAAATGTGTTACTCCGGTAATGGTAATATTATTTTATCCGCTGATATTATCAACCACATTTAAACGTCGAGTCGTAAATCAATAACATATTTAGCCGGCGTGGGATAATATATTACGTTTTTAAATTCATACGCCACAGATTTTCCTGGTATATAAAGTGTATATTGTGTAAAAAAAAAACAAATTCGATCTAAATATATATATATATATATATATATATATATCTTTAAATAGTATTGTATTGAAAAAACATTAATAATAATATTATTGAAAAATATAAAATTATAAGTAGTTGGTGCACAAATGATAAAAACGCTATATTATAAAAGTTATTCCATTCAAAATATAAGTCTGTTCTATAAATATATTATTTATATTCAAAATATAAGTCGACAAAAAGAAATACATTTTTTTTATCTCTATACGAATTTATTGTTAAACTTTCTGTTTACTCTAACCACCCTAATTTCTAACTTAAACTACGGTATAAATAATTCCATAATATAAATATACATTTTGTGCGTTTAAAAATTGTAATTTATTCTCATTATCAACTGTATATATGCTTATTTCAAATGAAAACGTGTAAATGTATTTGAAACCACGATAATTATTTTATTATAAATATACGCGATTTAAAATGTCTTATAAATAAACTTAATCGGCGTAATTAATTTATTTCACTTTAAATAATTTTAGCGTAACCGCTGTTTTCAATTTCCATTACGCGCAATTCGTGAAACGTCTGCATCTTAAAAATTATATTTTTCTCGATTCACACTCAGAAAATAACATAAAGATTCAGTCGCAGGTTTATTAAAAAAAACCCTTTCATTTTGTCAAAAAAAAAATATTTTCCGATAGTAAACATACGTATATATTAACACAAGATTATTTTTAATATCAAACGCCGCAAAATAATTTATAAAATTAATTCACGAAAATCCAAAAATATACACAGACCCGTGTTAGAAAATAATTCAAATATAATTTACCTACTTCTTTATATAATTTTCGTGTATTTTTTGATTTAACGAGCCAAAAATTCAAATTGATTAGTATGATTAACGGTTTTAAATAAAACAGGAATATTTCAAAACATCCAAACCCTATGTATTATAGTATTAGGTTTTATGGTAGGTTAGCCGTAAACAGGGCCAAAAACGTGACCTAAAACCCGTTTAAATATATGTATGCAGAATGCAGATATGCACTAAAAATTACCAAAATATGCTCTTAAAAAAAAAATTCAAATTACGACAAATTGAATCAAATTTTACGTAAACCTATTCTGTTGTCCGATTAAATTTTACCGGCTACACTCCCTTCCTCCTCCCAACCCAGAAAAAAAAATTAAATGTAATAATTATTTCGGAAACAAAGTTTCATATCTGCAAACAACACTAAAACCCATTTGAGTGAAACAGTGATATTTTATCAAAAAACCTGGGTAGTAAATGTAAAAATACTCCAAGTATCAGCTCGTATAATTTTTCACTCTAGAACAATTATTTTATCTTATTAAGATTACCATCTAATTTATTTTTCTTGTATATTCGTTGTAAAAAAGAAAAAAACCTATATTATAACATTCACGTTATAAAAACGTGTAAATACATGCAATGGTGTATTGGAGGGTATACGCCTTATACCGAGATCCCTATTTTCAGTTTTCTGCGTATACCCTGCCATGAAATGAATATGTATATAGGTATTATTGGTATACGATAGTTAATTATTATTTATCTTGTCGCCACCAATTGGCAGGTTTTTTGTATTTATATAATTTGTTGGTTACCCTTAGTTACATATTTTCCTCTATAATTTTAACGATTTTGAACGAGAGCACACGATTGCTGTTCTGTGTGTGGTAGGAAGCAACGTACGCACGTGGATAGGTTAGTATAGTTGTGTTCTAGTATATATTTTCTTTTTACTATATTTTTATTAGTGTTTATAAATTTATAAAATCGTATTGTATGACAAATAAAGGTGAAAACCGTGTAATATGAAAAACGTACAAAAAATTACAAACATTTTTTCAAAAAAATTGTTTTGGTAACCTAATCTAACCTATGTGTTTAGAAACGTGCGTATATGCCCTTAAATTAATTTACCAATACACCACTGAATACATGCAAAATAAAATTGTATGCGCCTACTGACTATATATAATCACTAAGGCTGGGAATATAATGCCCTATAAAACCCTAAAAAATGCCCTTAAAAAATGCTTTAATACCCTAAAAATTCTAAATAATGCACTAAAAAAAATGCAGGTAAATTGTTTTTATTTTTAATAAATTTAGTATAAATTTTAAATAATATTTGATTAAATTAATTAAACTGAAATAAAAGTGATTAAAATAATTTTTCTATAGGCTAAACTTCAACTTGGATTTCTTTTAATCTGAAAAAACAATTATTTCCTTATATTTTTTTAACTAGATAGATTTAGATTATATATTAATTTACCTGTACACTCTGAACTGTTACACTGAATTACATTCATTGTCTAAGTTTTTCTACAATACGGGATAAAAAGTAGATACCTTATAGTCGTTGCCAGATAAAATTATTATTATATAATTATTAATAAAATTTCAAGTTTAAATTTTGCACCCAAAAACTCCAGTAATGCCCTAAAAACCCTATAATGCCCTAAAAAATAAAGAAAATGACGTTAAAATACAAATTTGTCAAAAGATGCAAAAAAATGCAAAATAAATTTTCTCATTCTCATTCAAATGTACATGTTATGAATTTGTGACCAGACGAGCATCGTACAGCAACCTCTGGAAAAAAATGAAAAGTGCATCGAAATCCCAGCCGTAATAATCACTAATCATGTAGCGAAACACATTTTGGTACAAACCAACGTGTTTTTCTGATCAACCGATGAAAAAAACATGCGTATATTCTCTAGCCCTGCAGGTGCCACGTACAGTATTCTGCAAAAAGAAAATATCGGAGAACGAATAAAATAATAATGATATAGTACCGAGATCGTTAATATATTATTATGACACTGGCTGACAACTGTGCCCGACGGAATATCGACGGCTGTGCCCCGGTACTTGAGGAATGGTATAAAAAAAAATAAAAAAAAAAATCGAATAAAATTCTGTCGTCGGTTCGGTTCCATTATATTACGCGTGACACGGGGCACGAGGAGGAGCGCGAATACGTCTCGCGTCGCGTCGTTCATGCAGCGCACAAAAGCCATAAAATGAAGAGATAATAATTGCGAACCGATAGAAACCGGTTGCGGCTTCGCCGTAATCCTGTTTGCGGAATAATAATTGGAGTACGTTTGTGTATGTAGTCAGTCCGGTATGATATACTATATGCGTGTACGTACATATATGTAATGTTAGTCTGAGCAGCGGAATAAAAAAAAAAAAATTTCCCGTTTTTTTTTTCTTCTTGCTCTGCTCATTCACTGTCTTGCTCGGCGGCGGACTGCACTGCGGAGAGCACGAAAAACCGGTGCTGCGAAAGAAAAAAAAGAAATTTACGATCAATACAACGAACCGACGGCACGTGTGTGTTATATTTTATGAAAATTTCTTCTGAGCACACGAGGTCAGGGCAACTGTCCCTTCTGCGAATTTTTTTTTTTTTATGTACCTATAATAATAATTTAACATCGATATATGCGTATTGAAAAATTTGTATACGTAAAAAAAAAAAAAATTTGTTTTATTTAATTATTTCATTTATTTTATTCGCGGGACTACATTTATTAGAACGCGCGAAAGCATACTAACGGGTCGTTGCGTTATCACTCATCACGTCCAGTGGCGTGCCCAAAAATTTTCCATGGGGGGATATTATACGTGAATAGTAAAAATACATTTTAATGAATTGTTATGGTAATACCAAAAGCTTATATGTTTATGCTCCAAGCTCTCCAAAACTGTTTCTAGCTTATAATTGTTTACATTAGTAAATTGTGCTATAATTAAAATAATTTTAATTTATAACACATTAATACCAAGTTGTTCAATTAACAAAACACCATTAAAATGAAAAAATGTATTGCATTTTTAAAAATGAACAAAAAAAAAACTTAGAAACTAGATTAACATACAAATAATAACTGCTATCAAATTTTTAGACAAAGTTTCCACGCTTAACTTTTAATTGTTTTATAATAAAAAAATATGTAAAAGCAAAAATATTTTTGTAAGTAAGCTGCAATTAATTTAAAAAGCAGTAAAGGTCAATACTAATTTATTAACTAGGTATTAGTATATGTGTGGTATCACTGTATAATAAGTGATAGCTACTAAATAAAGTAATAAATACTGAAAGAATATGCATATTAAAAATAGAGCCATTAGAATACAAATATATATATTATATATTTAACATTTGTACGGTTTTAACTGTGATATGTGTACCCAGTAGCGTATATAGAAATTAATTTCGGAGGGGGGGGGGTTATATAAAAAAATTTATTTAATCAATATTATAAATTAACTTTATTTTAATAATTACCGTACCAACCATACATTTCGGGGGGTTTGAACTCCCAAACCCCCCTATATACGCCACTGTGTGTATCTCATTTAAACTACCTATTCTTCGTCTTTATTGAAGATTTTAAAGTTTAAACCGTTACAGTATTTTTTAAATAAAAATAATTTATAAACCAAAATTATTAGAAAAATATATATCATTTTAATACATTTTAGAGTAGAGTAGGTATATGTTAAAATAAATGTATAAAATACTTTGCAACAATATAAAAATATAGAAATATAAAATATAGAATATTTTGTTAAAATAAGTCCAATAATAATATTTTGAAATTCAATACACATCACTTCATTCTTCTAAATTAGCTCTTATAACTAATAGGTTGTTTTCTGTATGTCGGCAAAAAATTCAATGGGGGGGGGATATAACCCCTAACTTCCCCCCCCCTGAGCACGCCACTGATCACGTCAAATTGTATTAACCGCACGAAGCCCAGAGATAACGTGAACCGCCGGCTCCGTATATTTTCTCTGTTAAATTTAAATCGATTAAAGTGTTTAAACATTGTACAAATGAAATCTACGCGCGTTCGAATTCTGTAGTTCTGTTTCTGGCCGAATAGTTTTGCGTTGATTCTGCACACAATACGTTGGAGTTTAAAACTGTTAACGGTGTATGAAATCACTGGAAAAATAATAACTGGCGTTTATTATTTATACCGACGAAACGTTTTGATTAAACTCCTATAAAACTGCAAATGTTATCTCTTTTTTTTTTTCGTAAAAAAACGCCGTACAAACAAACACACATGTTATGATTTACAAGTATATTCCGTAGATAATAATATAAGTAAAGACTAAAGACAGCGCGCAATGCAGGACATTTAAGTGGGCGCCAAAACCACACCGTATAATATAATAGAGCGATAGGTTTTATCGTAAACGATTTCACGTATCTATATAATTACGATTGAAGAACACGAAACAATAGAAAATATCATTCAACGTAATTATTATTATATCGTTTTTTGTCTCCCCATATAATCGAGCAATGAACCGTTTATATTTAACTCTATATTAAATACGTACATGGTACATCGCATATTATAATATACGGAAGTTAAGACGTTTGAAAACCCTTTACGTACACCCTGCAACACCACATTCGAATTATACGCGTGTCCTTATGCAGGACCGGGGATTTTCAAACTAGCGCCCTGGGCGAAATCACCATTAGAGGCGCCCTTTTGAAAAAATGGTTGTACTTTTTTTAACATAGATATTTATGAAACAATGTTGTACAGTATCGTAATTTCATTATACGAGTATAAATTTTCTAATTAGGTATCTCATATATTACTACCATAATTATTATAAAAAAAAAACACAGTATAGCTAAAAATTAAAAACCGCTACAGAGAATAATAATCAGAATTATACTGTTTTAATACAAATTGATTTATTAACATATATTTAAATAATATTAATTATTTACCAATTTATTTTTGAGCAATTTAAAAAAATAATAATAATATTCTACTTTTTACATATAAACGTCGACACTACATTTCAAGTTTATAATAAGGGTATCATTACTTAAATTGCCTTTATAAAAGTAAACAATTTTAATTTAAAAAATAATTTAGTTATTCTACGAAACATATTATTATGTATTTCAAATTAATGGCAGCACGAGTAAAGTTAAAATTTTTGTTCTTAAAATAAATAATAATTTAAAAAAAATTATATCAGTCTTATTCTTGTCAGTGTGGCGTCCCTTTGTGATCATCGCCCTGGGCGATCGCCCAGATCGCCCATAGCTTTCGCCGGCCCTGTCCGTATGCCGAAACTATGCGGAGATCTGTTGCCCATGCGCTAGAAGTCATTTTGTGTAACTAATTTTTTCTACGCGTTTCGAGTATAGTCCCACAATTTTTCGTACTCTTTTCATATTTAAACTGATATTACATAAATAGTATTTAATATTTTATTTTTCACTGTACTTATAGGTGTTTATAAAATTTCGCAACACGTTTCGCAATAAATAATTTAAATAATATGAATACGAATATTTTTTTAACACATTTTATTTTGTACAACACTATCGAAATAATCACAAATTAAAATCACTCTAACTTTAGGAATTCCGATAACACTTTTTTTTTTTGAAAATTTATTTTTTATAGTCCTGGCATTTATATCACCGTTAATATTTCATTGGTTTCATATGGAAATCGGAAGTATTGTATTGAGACGACTTAAAATTTCCGTCACTCAGATATTACTTATATGATACAAATAAGGGTTCAAAGATCAAGACTAATTATATATATTACTAATAATATAATATTGTGATAGAATAATATTATATAATACATTTATATACCTACATAATAATAAAACATTTTTATCGTCATGTTGATATACGAGTTATGTTTTTCATTTGACAAAAAAAAAAAATGTTAATAACACGAATCTCGATATGGAGGCCAATGTGCAATGCTCACCCAGTAGTTGAGGGCACACTGAGTCTACGTTTAGTTTATAAATATTCGAAATTTTTTCAATATAAATTGGCCAAATTATTTATATATGTAAGCGTTATTTTTTAATAATACGGTCGATGTGTCTGATATACGAAAGAGTTGGAAAGAATATAAAAGTCTTATAATGTAGAAAAGTTTTAAAAATGATTAAAATGGTGTTAAAATATTGTGAAACGCCTTTCGAAAAAAATCAATTCTAACAGGAAACAGGATAACCGGTATTTATATCGTAGGTATATGATATTATAATATCAGGAAAAGATTGTTTTGTATTTTTTATATTTTTTTGAATTTCCGTAAACAACCTCATATTCGTGGCAAGACGATGTATATTATATATAAATATATAAGAGAAATATAAATATTCCCGTTATTACTGGTAATTATATTAGATATCTAGTCGATAAGAATAAAGCGCGTGAAAAATAATAATAACAGCAAAATTAATTACTTTATCGATAACAATTATTATTTTTTTTTTAACCACGATTAAAATAATAACTCGTAATAAATATCAATGTTTGTCTTACGAAATATAAATTCAAACAGTCTGTTTATAAAACTTTGTCCATATATATAAATAATAAAATATTACTCAAGAAAGAAGAAGACTAGCAATTTTTATTTTTTTTTAATGCTAATATATTTAAATACAAATACGCAATTTGTATGTTCTTTTTTTTCAGAAATAAAAATTTGAATATGTTAATGTTATTGAATTAATTTTGAATCACAAACTCCTCGAATTATCATTGTAATAAAATTGCCTTCTACTTTATAGCCCTCGTATTGCACAATGTATGCGTGCGTGTGCATAGTCGTGTATTGTACATAAACTTGTTAAACACAAAACCCAGATTTATAAAACGCATTTCAATTTTCCAATATTAACCGATTACCATAATCGAATCGAGAATTCTATAAATAATTTAACGGGATATTTGTCGTAAATATATTAATTATATCCTTTCAGGAAAATATTGTCGTTTAAATTTTGTTGACCGTTTTGAATGAAACTTTTCGCAGTGTTACGCGCGTTTCATTCGAAAGCAAATCCTCTAGGAAAAAACATACGATATCGGACAAATAGAAATATAAAATAAATAGGTGTATGGAAAAAAAAGAGGAAAACGTTAAATAATATGTTATAAGTGTGTAATATGATTTATGAGCGTAGACAGTGTGTAACGTTCTTTGACAATTATTTTACTCAATACAAAACGTAAGTAATAATAATAATATAATATATATATATTTTTTTTTTACCGACATTTGTATTTTTACGTTCAAATTCTGAGCCGTTAGATGTAGAACTTGTAGAATCCAATTTAAATTTACGGAATACAAAAAAATAACGTTTTTATAGACATTTCGAACCCTTTAACGAGAATTCTTTTTGATAGACAGAAAAATTCCCGTTCGCCATAACAATATAGACGCAATAATGCGAAATTATTTACGCGATACGACGCACTCGCCTAAACCCGAGTGTTTGAAATTGTGCTCGACAATCGCTATCATAAATCATCGTTGTAACGTAAGTCTTTATCAAAATGATTTGATATACGCGTATTATCGCGAATTTCTCATTGGAAAAAAAATAAATAAATAGAATTACAAACGACCGCACGTTTATATTTCATTGTACATAAAAAAAAAAAAAAAACAAAATAACGAATACAAATATAATATACAAACAAAACAAAAACGTTTCCGAAAATTGTTAGCTTTAATTCAATTACGACTGCAATTTCATATGTAGTAGAGAATAGAGAAAAACGACTCTTCCAAACAATGTGTAAAAAAAAAAAGTAACAACAACGGATAATTTATCGATTCAGCTATCGCCGTGTAATCACAATGGTTTATCGTGTAAAATATTCTAAAAAAAAAAAATAATAATAATAATAATAAAGTACATTTTTTTTTTTTAAATAAAAAAGAAAAGAATTTCAAGCATGTTTCGAAATACCTACTATATGCAAATGCCACGCGTATACGCGTATATTTGTAGCTCATGACGTAATAGACGTAAGTACATTCATTTGGACGACAATGATATATCGCAATGCTGCTCGCAATCACGTTATAATATTATAATATTTGACAGCAATCTACCTGTCTATTAATAATAACGTATAGCGTTGCTATTTATTACAATTGAGAAAATATTTTCATAAACGCCAATAGGATTGGTCCGAACACATTCTCCCAATAATACGCGCAATTATAAAAAATATACTTTGTCGTCCGTCGAGTTACTCCGATTCTGCATTCGAAAAAATTCAAATACAGGTATTTATCGATGTCACAAAAGTGTCTGTATAAAATTAGAAACGGTTAACTATTAATTTATGTTTCGATAAAACATCGATTTAAAATATTCTATAATATTTATAACGGGGAATAAGCCTTAATCGTGTACCTATGCTCTGCACAATAACTGGCGGAAAGAACGCAATAAATCACCGAAGAACTTCTCATTGCACAACACTCCAATAAAAATAGACGTTTCTGAACGTTTTTCAATATAATTTTGTGTTTTCCAAATTTTCTAATAAAATACATAACAAACTAGCCGAGTTCTCCGTTTGTTACTATTTGATTTATCGCTAAAAGAAAAAAATATTTTAATTCGAATAAAATCAGTCATAACGGGGACGAAGTTTCTACGTTTTATTTTTATTTTTAAACCCTCGCGGAGAACAATTGAAAGTACGTCACTGAGTACGATACATTTAAAACGCGTAACCACGACGAAATAACATGGTATGCCAGCAACATGAACGAATTTGAGAACAGTTCGAGTTGCCGTGGAATAAAATATAATTTATCAATTATGCCATGAAATTCTGACGTCATTCGGTCTTATCTGCAGCATTATCATATTAATGCTTATACCACAGAATACTGTAACACGATTACAAAGAATCAAAATTCAAAATAAATAATAGATATCACATAATTATGATAAGTGGACCGAGTGACGTAGGCAATATGCGCTGAATTCAGTTGCTGGCATACCATGTTATTTCGTCATGCGCGTAACGTTTCAAAACATTGTCAATATATTATTATATTACAATAAAAACCGTTTGCGCGCCTCGATTAAAGACCTGCAGATCGGTTTCCAATGCGGATTTATTGCAATAAAAAAGGGCAGAAGGGATTTTTTTTATTATTATTGTTATCTTAATAGTTTCGCGAAATTGAATAATGCAAACGGCATGATAAAATATGCATCTATTAAATTCTAATGTACGAAGTAATAATATGTATATCGTACAAAACGTTCACGACGTCATAATCATTATGGAAAAGTCAAAATAATTTTATCCGATCAAAACGATAACAATTTCGTTACAGAACTAGTGATGATAGAAAATAACAGTAACAGTGATTCGTAACAGTTACTAGACGAGTAACAATAACAAGCTGTTACTTGGAAAAAAATAATAATAACAGTTACTTTTTTTTTTAAAACATATCATATGAAATAACCTTTAATAACAGTCAATACTCTAAAATTGATAAACGACCAATAACCAGTTATCGCGACTCGCGACTGTCAGAAAAACCACAAATATTATCACTTATCAACTATTATTGTTTTTAGCATTTGATATTTTAACAAATTTTAATACACTGTTATACTTGTCTAACAAGTAAAACTGTTATTATTATACACAATACACATCTTTTTAATACATAATAATAATTGCAATTATTAACATTATACAGATTAATATTATAACATTTTATATTTTGATGCTGAACAATGTTTCAGGTATAAACCTGCATCATTTTGTTTAGAGTAAGTTGTTCCTATATACAGATATATTTAGAAATGATCAACTGATTATACCACCCCTGGTTTTGAGTCTGAAACATATAACGATTTTAGCTTTGGGTCGAAAAAAATAACAGTAACAGTTATTTGCACTGTTATTTTATACCGTGACGGTATATATTACGTATAATAATTAATAATTATCACGTATACTTAAACAAATTGATAGAACGGATTTTCAAAATGTGTGTAAAGAAGCTCGAAAATCATGATACTTTATACGCGGCGCGTTAATATAGTATAGTCTCTAATAAATTACATTAATTATTTTCGTTCCGAGTAGGCTTCATTAAATAGTATAAATAATATAAGCCTCGCGTCAACAGCGATTACTAATAAATTATTACAAACGACGGATAAAGCGAGAGCGAATATTAGCGACTTGAGAAAAAAAAAATGATATTTGCTTTCGAGAATTTCCTCCAGACTCGCAACGCTCTAATTGGCGCGTATGAGTGAAAAGTCTTAGAGGGGTTTTTTTTTTGCCAATTTTTCAGACCGTTTCTTTAGCGTTCAACCGTTCTCCTTGTTTCGCGTCATTCAGAAATCTCTCGGAATTTTAATAACTCTTTCGTACACCGATTTAAAGTCATTATCATCGTTGTAAAAAAAAAAAAAAAATGTCCTTTCGGCTGCATTTGTAGAAGATGTTTCGTCATGACAAGAGATCGGATTCATACGCGTTTTTAAATCCTAAAAATAAGACGTCTTTATGCTTTATAATTTCATTAAAATAATATTTTATATGCATGAACGTTTTTTTTTGGAAACATATAATGTTTAAAAAAATTGTGCAAAATACTGAAAAAACACATTAAAAGTAACGATTTAGAAAAATTATAAGACAATTAAATTCTAAACGTGATCTTTAAGAAATTATTCAAACCGTAAAATATACTTGGTTATGTATATTATATTTTTTGGGTATATTTAAAAAAAAGGAATAAAAATTATATACGTAATATATTAGGCGATTAAATTAATATTCAGTATTATGCTATCTAGCTGTACGCCACTGTACTAACACTGTCGATCATAGGCGCAAACAGGGAATTTCAATAGGGAAACTTAAGCCCTACCATTTTTTAACCAAAAACTATAAGTTGGAGCCTTGTTTCCATACTTTTAAATGATCCAAAACAATCGTTAAATTATCATTATTAAATATAATCGCTAAGCCGTAACGTTGCGAGATAAAAGCTTAATTATAAATTTAAAAAAAAAAAAAATGTTTTTTTTACAAAAATTACATTGATAAGATAATAAATCCTGATGGCTTAGCCTCCCAACCCCTCTCCCCCTCTATTTACCACCAATGATGTCGATTATACGGTTTTACACTGGGGTACTGCAGAAACCAATCCAATCGATACTACCTATATGGCTGGTGTATGAAAAACCGTTGCGCCGTTCTCGAATAATAAAATACTCTTATGATAAATAAAAAAAATAAAAATAAAAATAACTGTTAAAATAACTCTTTCTCTGCCGCCGCCTAGCACGTATGGCGCGATAAATCGTTATTTCCGAGTACGCGTATAATATTATACCGTATACGGTAAGAAATAAAAATAACCCCGAGCAATAAACAGCGCCCCGGGGCAACAACTGGAAATCCGGGAGCGCGTGATAATGATCCGTGATTCGCAACGCGTTCCTTCGGAAAGCGAAATTTTTATTCCACTACATATTTCGTCCGTATACGACCGTGTATAATCGTATACAAAAATTCAACGTTACAGACTATAAATTTCCATCGGATCCAACGTTACCTGTTTTATACACTTCTCTCGTTGATATCATTTCTTATCAGTATCGGAGAGTTCACGAGGATAACAGAGACTTTCAGTATACCTACTTCTGTTCTAAGCCGATTTATTATTACGGTTTTAGATTCTGAGCGGTGCGAGGAGAATGTATGGGTTTGACATTGATGTGTTTTTTTTTTCCAGATTCTGAACGGAGTGTAGAATCTATTGATTTTACAATGAATTATCTTCAATATTACTAGCGAAGTTTTTCAACTATTATGTCTGTAGCCAAAAATTCTACCAGAAAGAGTGCTCCGATTTTTACAGTCACAGTTTGTTTCCGGTAACAAATCGCATCCAGTTGATATTTTAGTAAGGTCACTTTTTCGATTTTCTCAAAAGCGCCTAAAAGTACAATTGAAAAACTACCGAAAAATTACATAAAAACGATAAAAACGCATTTCCTTCGAAATCGATTGTCGTTATTTCTTCGTAGCTTAGAAACCTGAAATTTTCACCAGATACGTAAAAAATGTCTTTTAATTTTGGGCTATTTATAGGAATTTGTAGATTCTGAGTTATTCAATTCATAAAAGAGGTAATTCTTGGTTTTAAGGCTTAAAAATTTAAAACAATATCAGACGTTTGTTACTTCAACAATATTCAAAAAACCTTATTATACTATTTCTTTTTATAACCGTTTTAAATTCTTCGATAAATTGTATTACACCGACGAGAATCGTTTTATCGGATGCAATGATTTATCATTGTTTTCAAATGTATAGTGATAAAAACCCACTCTAAAATCGTTATCTAAGTAATTCACTTAACCTCGCGGCTCGTTACCTTTTTTTAAGTCAGTGGTATCTAATTCGTACTTTAGAGAAGTCATTTGTCGATATTCTTAAAAGCGCTTTAAAAAAAAATATTCAGAGACTACCGAAAGATTAAAAGAAAAAAAAACGCGGTAAAACGCGATTTCGTCGAAATCGATTATCGTTATTTCTTCGTCATTTTGAAACTAATGCGGTTATAGAAACTTGAAATATTCGCACCAAACGTGTAACTTTATTATTATACTAGGGAAAAAAAATGTTTAAACAGTTTCTTTTAAATTTGTGCTATTCGTAGCAATTATATAGGTTTTGAAGTATTTAATTCATAAAATAGGTGATTTTTGGTTTTGAGGCTTAAAAATACAATACGATATCAGACAGACGTTATTTCAACTTGAATATATTCGAAAAATCTTGAAAATCATTTGTCGCTATTTTCATTAATTAAACATTTTTCGACAAAGCGTGTATTATTCTTTTGTAGAAAATTGCGTTCGTACAAAACTAATAGAAAACATGACATGGAAATAATGTTGCAATCATTTTATCATATTCCATTATTCAACGCAATCTAAATATTTCGGTATCAAACAACCTTTCAACAGATCCACCGTATAATTGAATTTCGGAAGGCAATGTAAGTACATACGACTTTCTCGCTACACGCGAGCGGCATGCACACCGAAATGAGATCAATTTTGACAACACAAAATCGATTTCGGACAAAGCGTTATTCTCGTCGACAGTGAAATTCAACGTTAACATTATTATGACTCAATTAA
This sequence comes from Slavum lentiscoides, assembly GCA_032441835.1. Lineage (NCBI taxonomy): Eukaryota > Metazoa > Arthropoda > Insecta > Hemiptera > Aphididae > Slavum > Slavum lentiscoides. The sequence continues at coordinate 26,866,844 of CM063706.1, forward strand.
AATATATATATATATTTTTTTTTGCAATGACCGAATCATTGTACCGCTTTCACGCCTGAAATTGTTCTAATCGTCGCCGTTCGCGTATACCCGGTGTGTTCACACACGACGTTGGAAAGTGTTTTTTTTTTCTCGTAATATAGAAAACGTGACAAAACCGTTATTATATACAATATCAGTAGTGATTTCATCAAATACAGTCGTTATATTATTAATAATGTGCGCTGGAATCGGGTATAAAATCGCGGTATAGAGGGGCGTAAAAGTTTGCAAAGATTAATACAAAAATTTGCTTTCCAAAAGACTGAAATGTTTTCGTTAAGCCCGTGAAATGTTTTGCGCTCAAACTATTCTAGCAGCTCCTCCGCTATAATCGATTCTATCGTTTTCTTAACATAACGGAAAAACAATTATTTTTTATTAGAAAATATTTTATACATTTACGTATATCGTTATTTAAATGACATCCAGTCGTGCTGTACGTACTTGTTTTATACGATTTACTTCGTAATCGTTTCCTATCTGAATACAACACTAAACATAACTTGGTGCAAATGATACAATAGAAGTTTTGACGCATCAAATATACGTCTTGTGATCAGAAGTCGGAGCGCTCGTCTAGACGCGTTATTTGTTCACGGGTCATTGTAACTCGTTACAATACAAATGTTTTTATTTGTGCGACAAAACTTTAAGCGTAAAAGTGTGCAAAATAAGACTTTGATCAGCGTTCCGTTAAGAAAAATTTGAAGAGGAACGGTGAAATGTTTTTAAAAAGAAAGACGTATGTCCTTCCCACGTCCCTCCAAGCACCGTTAACAATTTATATTTAATATTCAACGATAAACTGTACAATTCAAAAACGCAAAAGTTCTCTGTCCGCGAATAAACTCACAAAGTTTACAAATAAAAAAAAACCAATTTACAGTTTTTTTTATATTCCGAAATGTTTTCCAAAACAGGATAACACAGAATGAGGTCAAAACGGATGAAAAAATTTAAAATTCAAAATGCCCACCATGGAATATTCTTGAACAGACACTATATGATGGGGTAAGAATAAAAATAAATAAACGTTTTTGCATTTTCTCCGAATGTTTAAATTTTTTTTTTTTTTACTATGCTCAAAAACAAGGGATTGATCTAAAAATCCATATGAATATTTTGAGCGTTTTCTCAAAGTGGACGGAGTATAAAGTGTTAAAATCTTATACAGCATTTTTATATTATTAAAATACTCGAGTTCGAAAGTAAGACGTTATCGAGTGTCTGTTTAGATTATTCCGTTCTGTGTTTGCATCAAGAAAACCTGGTGACCATTGGAAATAATTGTTACTTGAGAGTTACCTATTATTTTCAAACATTATCTTGACAATACCTGCACCACCAACACTATCAACAATAACCCAAATTGTAGTACCTAACATAAATTAAGTGCAGCTAATTTTTTTTCGGTAAATTTTAGAAAAAAAAATCAGTTACGATTTACAGGAGAAAGAACCGTTAACGATCATTTTTAGTGTACTACACGTCATGTATTCCCCATCCTCCTATCAATACTAGAACCGCTCTGTATAAAAAAACGACTTATACATTATAATATGACTCAATATAGGGCATGAAATCACGTGATACAATATCGAAAAGTGCGTTGTTCAATATATTGGCGATATTATATTCTAAGACTCTTATTGAGTAGTTGTAAATGGCCATTTTAATTTTTCAAAACCGTGTTGGCAAGACCGTAGCCAGCAAAAAAAATTTTTTTTTTTTGGGGGTGTTGAGAGTATAAATATGAAATAAAATAAAAATAATAAACGTTGAAAGTCCGTATACAAAATTCGATAATATTTCATTTTATACAATTATAACCGCGATTACATATAATTGTCCATTTCGTTCATAACATAATTAGAAGTAAATTACGGTCATAATGTCATATTATGATAGTGATCAATTTTAACACAAGACACATTTGATATTTATGCTGCTCTGTATAACAGCGATGTAATAAAATAAACAAATGCGACACTATTTTAAAAAATATCTATTATCACGACGATTCATATCATTTCACATAAATTTTTTTTTTAATTTGAAATAATCAACAGAGTGATTTTCTTTTCTTTTTCATAGCATATTCCTCAATTAAAATTGTGTTAATAAAAATATAAATTTGTGGATGATAGAAGTGAGCGGCCGGCTGACCAAACACACTTTCATTTCGATTTAAACCCCAAAACATTTCCTGATCCCAAACACTGGTAGGTATAGTGTGCTTTGTAGCCTGATAGTCCATACTATAACGTTTTTTTTTTCTGTGATACTTTTACCGGTTATCTTGTAGAGGAACGAAAACGCGCACGCGAGAAAACGAGCGGGTATTAATACTAATTCGACGAGAAACGTCATGAAATCGAGTTCATCGAGATGTCGAACGTCTGTAGTTCGTATATATGATATATATATATATATACATTATATATGTATATATATATGTATATGTATATATATATATATATATATATACATTATATATATAATGACGTTGTATGAAAATAAAATGAATAATGATAAATATCGTTTCGTTAAGACGGAAGGGGCAAAAATAAAAAATAAATATAATAACACGCACAGGACGAAACATATTAATCGACCTGAAGTCGTATACAGCGACTGCAGCTGCGGCAGTTATACCAGGAGGAGTCTGGTTTCAAGAACCGGAATATAAAACATGGGAGTGCCTATACGTATAATACACACATACGAGTACACTTTTATATTATGCTTATGAATATACGTGTTTGTGTATGTATATTTCGGTTGGACCTGTTGCGCCACGTATCGGAATTTAATTGCATTACATAAGCCGGACGATTATAATAATAATAATAATAATAATAATAATAATAATAATAATAATAATAATAATAATAATAATAATAATAATAATAATAATAATAATAATAATAATAATAATAATAATAATAATAATAATAATAATAATAATAATAATAATAATAATAATAATAATAATAATAATAATAATAATAATAATAATAATAATAATAATAATAATAATAATAATAATAATAATAATAATAATAATAATAATAATAATAAATATTAAATACAAAAATATTTCAACACTTATTTGTATATTGCCTGACAACCATTATAAAATATTTTTACTGTAAATGAGCTTTTATTAATATTAGGAACATTTCTTGTAAACGTATTTTTTGCAGAGAGGAGCTTTTAATCACTTCGCAGATTGTACATAAATAAGTATGACAATTTTTATAACATTTTACTTCACAGCAATATCATTGATCTTTTGTTTTCTGATCTATCTATGTATGTATTTCAGTATTTGCTGTATGTTTGCTGTATAAAATAATACTCAAATAATGATAGATATTAGTTTTGCTTTCACCTAATTGCTTGATATTTACATCATGCGTTTTAGTATCAAAACTTGATTAAGGAGCCAAATTTGGCGAACTACATTGACAGGGATGGTATTAATGTATATGCATATAAATATTCGGGTACCGATACAAATAATATATTATTAATCGGTTTGCAAAAAATAAAATAAAACCAGATTTTATTATATAATTAAATGTACTCACTTATTCTTTGTATTCACATTAAGAATATTTTATCATTACCTATGTATATATTTGTATCATAATTTTCAAGTTATAATGTAAAATATTTCGACAATATTAAAACTTAAACAAAGATTAAACTTTAAATGGTACACTTATAAAAAAATACATCTTTACATGATTTTATTTGTTATGACCATAGGCATGGGTTTAGGAGGGCAGGCTGAAAAGCTAAGCGATACCCACATACTATATCTGGAAATTCTCACAAATTCATAAAATGTTCACGTCTCAGTTTAATATATAAACATACTCGTATATAGTCTCTCATTATAAAGTAAAATTGACTCGAGTTCCCCAGACTTTTGACAGAGACGCCTAATAATAATAATAATAATAATTATTGAGTTAAAATAAGTTTTCCTCTTAAAAACAGTTAAGGGATGCCTCCGATAACGTCAGTTCGTATTATTATTTAACTACTTTTTAAAATAATAACGTTTAGGTCCAGATAATTTTTACTATATATATTATATATACAGATCCGTAACATTTTGAAAGGTCAGAAATGTAAAAATGTATTAATACTTAATTTTACCCAATGAGTAATATACTGGTATAATAATTAGGGCTAGGATTTATATGCAATAAAAAATGGTAAAATATGCATTCAATTTATTAGAAATACGGAATAAAAAATGTGAAAAAATGTGGCACAAAATACAAAAACAAAATTATTAAATTCTAAAATATTAAAAATATTATTATACATTATTAATTTTATTCGAATTGTATTACATAAAACAATGATGTTGTGTTTAAAATTTTCAAAAATAAAAGATCTTCTGTTAGATCTTAGTATGTTTTTATACGAAGCTAAATAATACATTCAACATCACATGACGTAATTTTTGCGTTTTTAAATTATACAATTTCCCCGGGAGTTAGATTGGAATGAAAATCTTCATATCACGTATTATTTATAAAAATATACCTGTATTATATTTTCTTCTTTTACCAACCACCACGGCTAAAATAGACCGTAAAACATGCTTTTGTTTCAAATATGCAAAATAAAATAACCACCATTTGCTCCATTATGACGTAATTCGTGGACATTTCAAACAAAAGCGGTAATCAGAAGTTGCAAAAAAATATGCCAATGCGTATAAATCCTAGCCTTAATAATAATATAATTATTATATATTATATTTATATACCAGTGTACAAATGCCACATATAAAATATTGTTTTTATCTACAATGTATTCAGAGTGATTCTAATGATTTAGTTCTCTAGGTTTTTCACATCTAAAAACGATTCATAAATTTTTTTTAAAATTTAATTAACTTATATGGAAATCTTCTGTAACCTTCTTTTCTGAACTAAATAATAGCTACGCCTATTATAAAGTGTTATAAGTAAGTATTAGAAAGTGTGATTTGAACTCTATCAAGCCCTGTAGACCTACCGTTTTTCATTTACTACTTAGGATTTAATTTAAAATTCAATTTTTAATGCATGTAGGGTAGAAAGAAATTTCAGTGTTCTTCTAATCGAACGGCTTATAGTTTTCCAGTATACTGGATATACATAAATGTGTCAAAACGTTAAAAGTGACCAAAAGTAATGTGTTACTTATGTGCCGTGCAGTTTGAATGTACGTCATATGGCCAATTTCAGCGTAATTTATGAAGTATACAATATAATGAAACAATTGCGCGCTATCGAAACACAATGAATTTTTTTTTTTGGGGGGGGGAGAGAAGGGGCAAATTTTATGTCATCCCAAGCGGAAATTTTTGTAAATATGGGAATGTATTGTCCCGTATTTACAAAAAAATATTATTATATATAAATAATATATTTATATTACATATATTATATACGTGTATATATAGACGGAAGTTTTTCTCGCCGCAATGAGCTTAAGAGATTCGAAATGTTATTAAGGTTTAATTTTTTTCCACCTATTTTCGTACATTTATAATATATTTTACGCGCTATATAGTGTTTTGATACCGTAAGTTATTGCTAAGATTTATTATATGACGCGTTGTCAGACGAGCACCGCAAAATAACGCGTTCAACTTTATTTGAATATTATTATAATAACGCCGATGGTAAGGTACAGTGTTCACCGTGACCGACTACTACACGCATCTAACGCGTATATTTCGCGAAAAAAAAGTAATAATAATACCTACGATCACGAAGAAACGGAATATAAAAAGACGACGGAGACACGTGAGCAATTACGGGAAAATCGTATGTAATAAATACATGAAGTTAACGGATTTATATGCATTTACATGTTTTTAGATTCTGAGCGGAGCGATGAATCTATTGTTTTTACAATGATGTGTGTGTTTTTTTTTTATGTCTGTACCCAAAAATTCTACCAGAAGTAATGCTCCGATCTCTTCGGTCACAGTTTGTTTCCGGCAGCAAATCGCATCTAGTTTTACGGTACTTTAGAGAGGTCTTTATTCGATTTTCTCAAAAGCACCTAAAATTATAATTAAAAACTACCGAAAAAAAATTTTTTTTATGCTTGTACCAAACAGTGTTGAGACAAGATAAGTGAAAATTTATCTGGATAAAGATAAAAAATTGTTTGCTAAAAATCATCTAGATATAGATAAAGATTACATATACTTAAATCATCTTAGATAAGATAATAGATGAGTGAAATTTATCTAGATATAATATAAGATAAAAATGATAAATTATTTGAATAATCGTGTCATTAATTATTACAAGAGGGGTATAATATACTGCAGGTATACATTATTACACATACATATATTTATATACATATAAATTATGTGTGTGTGTATCCAAGTCTCCTTGGAAACATTCCCAGGTCATTTTTTCTTATTTATTGCAAAAATACTAAAAAAATAACTAAATTGGTTAAAATTTTTTATTTAGATAATTACAAGAAAGATAATGATTTTTTTTATCTAAGATAATCTTCAGATAAGTAAAAAAAATTCATCTAGATGAGATAAAAGATAAAAAAATTTTATCTAGGTAAGTCGAGACACGGGTACCAAAAAATTCTACCAGGAATGCTCTGATCTTTACGGCCACGATTACATTCCGGCAGCAAAACGCATCTAGTTGGTACTTTAGAGAGGTCATTTTTTGATTTCCTCAAAATCGCCTAAAAATATAACTAAAAAACCACCGAAAAAATAATAATTATATATATATTTTTTTTATGTCCGTGCCCAAAAATTCTACCAGTAGGAGTATTCCGATCTATTCGGTCGCAGTTTGTTCCCGGCGGCAAATCGCATCTAGTTATTATATTAAAAATTACTATTATTAATTATATGCTCTATACATACCTACTCTATATTATTATATAGTATTAATAATGAATAATATATAACACCGAAGCACGGCTCAGAATCGTTTTATCGAATGCAATGATTTATCATTGCTTTCAAATTTAGATTGATAACAATACAATCTAAAATCGTACCCCAAGTAATTCACTTAAACAACATTAACAACAACCCGCGGCTCGTTACCTTTTTTTATTTTTTAAACAGTCCAAATTAGCTAGTAAACTACGAGTTCGAATTATAATCAATACATCTGAAATACAATATTTTTGCGTATTTTACCATTTTTTGACACGTACTGCATATTTTTGCATTTTATGATTTCCTCATTGCATGTAGATAGTTTTTAAACGCATATTAATAATATTTTTGATATATCTATTTTTCTAAAAAATTGTGTATACGATGCTGAGCAAAGCAAGGAATGTATTGGTTTTACGAATAATGTTTTTTTTTTTTTCTGTACCCAAAAATTCTACCAGAAGGAGTACATCGATCTTTACAGTCACAGTCGGTTTCCGGTAACAAATCGTGTCTAGCTGGTACTTTAAAAAAGGTCTTTTTCGATTTTCTCAAAAGCGCCTAGAAACGTAATTAAAAAATTACGGAAAAATTGCGTAAAAAACGGTAAAAACACGATTTAGTCGAAATCGGTTATTGTTATTTCTTCGTAATTTTGTACCTATTAGGAATAGAAACTTGAAATATTCATCAAATACGTAACTTTACATTATATTAAGGAAAAAAAATCCCCAGAAACTTTCTTCTAATTTTGTACTATTTAGAGTAATTGTAAATTTTGAGGTATTTAATTCATAAAAAGGTTTGGTTTTTTATCCGGAAAATTACACGGAAGCTTTGCTCAGAATCGTTTTATCGAATCCAATGATTTATCACTGCATTCAAATTTTATCGTGATAACACTACACTCTAAAATCTTACACCCCGCGGCTCGTTATCGTTTTTTATGATTACAAAGATGCTCGCTCGTTGTACACGTATTTCTTTTCGTTTAACCACGTAATTTTTTTAAAAATATTTTTTGATATTGGTTTTTGGATTGAAAACGCGTGAAAATGTATAGTATTAGGTATGTACCTTTATGTAAAGATTTTTAAATAATAAAAAATAAAAAGAGAATTTATTTAAAAATCGATTTTTTTTTTCATTTTAAACGGTATATATTTCTATAAAATACGAGCATACATGCGTATATTTTATATCGCATATTTCTAAGACTTTTAGAGCCCTTGTAATAACGTGTTACGCGGCAAAAGATATATTTAACACAATCGTGCAGGCAAGACTAATATATAATTTTTATTTATATACGCGTTGAGTTTAGCGTATTTTTTTCAACGATACACTCTGGCGGGAGAAATATTGCTTTTTCTGCGCTACACACAAAAAAAAAAACGTTGAATGACAACGGATACTTTTTTTTTTTTTGATTCGGAGACAATTCAATGGTTTTTTTTTTCTTATATATATATACAAAGAGTATGGGAACGTTATGAATGGTACAACGGCGGAAATAACCGTTGTCAAACGGGCTTTGAAAGACAAAAACAAAAGGAAAATTGTCGCGAAATCGCGGGTCTTTGCGGAAAACGATGAAGATAAATTCGGTATTTAATTCCCTGCAGCACCGAAACATTGACACGCGCGTACTCGACGGCCGTCTCGAACCCGAGGGATTAAAATAATACGTGAGAAATATCGGCGATGGCGTATGTGACGACCGGTCGGTGCGCGCATTATACGCTTATAGGTACCTATATATATATATATACCTACTGATCTGTCGTCAGTTGTGTACGCCTTAATTTTCGCGTGCCCTTCTGATTAAAATGGATTACCAAATTTCCAGAGGATTTTCGATTATTAAATGATGATTTATTTACGATACGTATACGGCGAGCAGTGGTGCCGAACTACCACCGCACTAGCTATAGGTATACATACACTAGCTAGGTCCATGTCCCCGGCACCCCCAAATTGAAATGTTGAAAAAAAAACTCGGGACGATCGTTTGTACTACGTTTGTACCGGTTTGTACTGCAAATTTCATCGTTTGTACTCAAAGTGGAAAAGTTACGAAACTTTTAAAGTGGGGGTGCCAGGGACACGCCAGCATCCACACTTTGAAATTTTGAAAAAAAACTCGGGGCGATCGTTTGTAGCTGCCGATCGAGGCGAAACGAAATCTTTTCGAACCAATGCGGCGTGGCCGTGTTTTTTTATTCCCCTCTCTGCAGTGTGCCGCATCGATTCGTTAATGAAATCTCATTCGTTTCATCAACAATAATAATAACGATGTGCGGCAAATTTCATCTAAAATTTTTCTTCACAAACAATAATCCGTTTTGAAACACGTTCCATAATTAGTAATTTTTGTAATTGAAAAAAAATATAATAAAAAGATTAACCTGCCCGAGTCGTAATTTCAACTGGTGCAAACACTGTAACACTTTGTTCAAATACAATTTTTATTTTTAAATCGTCTATTTAAAAAAATAAATAAATGATTTAAAAGACTAACGATTATACGCGTGAAAATATATGGCCGCAAAAAAAAAAAAATGAAACAACGTAGCGGGATCATTTAAGTTTTCGATGAAATGCAGATGTATGTGACAACATGTACGATTTGTACGAGCAAGCAATTTTAAACTTCAAACAGATAGATATATTAACGAAAATTAACGTGAATTCGTATTTTTTTTTTTTTGTATTTAACAAATGGCATAAAATGTGTAAATAATTGTCTGCCTGATGTCTAAACAAATTTGAAAACTTTATCGGTATGTCTTCTTTTTCGCGCGCGAATCTAAATGACTAGACCAGTCGGTTAGATGCGTTTTGCCAAATATACGTTCATTATATGATTTATAAACTCACGTTAATTATTACGAAATTTTAGAACAATGTTAGATAATAAAATAATAATAATAATAATAATATTCGCTATTCGGATGAAGGGATTGACGATGATGTTTATTGGGCTAGTCTCACACTGGAACCGACTACGTGCGACTGCGTACAACAACGGACGACTTAGTAGTACGCCTTGAGCTCTCACATTAGCGCACACTCGTCGGAGACGTCTACTGCGGTTGTCGTACATTTTCGCATTTTTTTTTTTTTAACCAACATTTTAATATGAATGAGTTGTTTTACCTAGTCGAAAGCAATAGTAGTAGTCTGTTGGTGAGACAAAAAAGAAGACGCGCTAGTAGGACAGAATGGGTTAATGAAATGTTCCAGAAGGGAGAAGAACACGCCGGGTTTCACCACTTAATGGATGATTTAAAAAAAAAAATCCCGAGAAATTCTTTGACTACTTTCGTACGAGTATAAACACGTTCACCTCTATTCTGGAAAGTGTCAAACCTGAGCTTACGAAGTACAGTAATTTTCGTATGTCACTGTACAAAGTCGTACTGCGGTCGGACGAAAATCCGAGCCAGCTGGGATCGAGTCGCAGGTCGGAGCTAAACGCACGCAGTCGCATGACCAAATCGGAATTAATGTGAGAGCGCTAATAACATTATCAAAGTCGGGAAATTTCGTGCGTAGTCATCCGTGTACGTATACGACCAAAAGTCGCATTTAGTTGCTTCCAGTGTGAGACCAGCCTTAGAAAAACATACACGAGATAAGGAGCACAACACGATAATAAACATGAACGAAATATCAAAAATACCCAGTGTCGCAATTACAGTTTTGGACGCCCCGGTGTACACTAATTCCGGAAGCCCCTTACAGGGATGAGGGATGATCGCTTACAGCAGAGAACATTTAGAGAAGCGAAACTCGATCAGCTGATCGAGAATTTAACTAGATGTATAAGTTGGAAAATTCTAAACGGAAATTGACCATGAACATAGAACCGGAGAATTGATTACGGAAATATAGAAACGGAGACGCGATGACATGGGCTCTCTGTGATTGGTCGGCCATTTAACGGTCTGTTTATACTGGCATTTTTTCGCGCTTGTTTTTATATGATATTATGATAACAATGAAAATGTTATCAAATATTCATGTTGTCTGACCACTGATTTTGTGTGTTTTGAACCACTAAAATTTCAAGGTCATAGACACTGTTGGCCGTAAACTGTAGAGTTTCGTAGGCCTGCTTACAGGGATGACACCCCCTGTCATCAACACAAAGATTAGCATTGCAAAAAATTAATGACGATCGGTATATCGACAAATACATAATCGCCAAATTAATGAAAAATCGATAAAAAAAACTTTTCTTCCTTATTATTAACTTCTCGGAGGGTGTTAAAGACAGAAAAAAATTTCAATTTTACTTTGACATAGATAAGCTTGAAAATTAAGGTTTAAGAACAATTGTAACTAGATTATTAAATCTAATAATAAAAATAGATGAATATAAATTAAATATTTTTTGAATAACGTTTATATTTAATTATATGTAACTAAAAATATTTTAATGACCCATTACTAGCCTTTATAGGTCATTTATTTTTTCGCCCCGGGCTACCAATTTAAGAATGGCACAATAAAAGAATGCTTTTTATTTTGCAAATTTTTATAGAATTAGTAAAATTTTTTTTGATCCTGTTTTGCAAAGATTTTAATTACCAAATGATCCTGTTTATATCATATTATTTTATTACTAATTGTATGCATATGAAATCGTGAACTTATGATAAATAAGCAAACATACATAGCTTTATCGAGATTAAATTAGAGAATATTGAAAACAGTATATTTTTGTACTTTTAAAATAATAAAACTTGTGAATACCTACGTAAACACTGAAAACAATATAAATTAAAAACAATTCGCTAAATGCCTAAATATATAATATTATTTTATATTGTATCCACGCGGAATTCCGTTGGGTGTTTTGCAAATAAAATAAACCACGAAGCGTGTATCTACCTATTATTTTAGCGGCCTGTCGCCATCCACCAATATAATATCACGATTCAAGAGTGTTGATTTTTATATTAGTGAATATAATACATCTACATTTAGATTTTGAAATACTACAATATTAAATAAGAGACACTATACACAATGTTATATAAAATGAAATAATCACAATTTACGCATCGAAAATAATATATTTCATAGTTTTATATTTTATTACGAATTATGTATTCTACAAATAGACAATATAAAAATTTATAATCCCATGTATATCTTACTAAATGTTTGGTTTAGTCGATGAATATGAGGCCCCCTGATATATAACTACGTGGCCCGCTTGGCGGCAGTCGCGGCACTGAGTATGTCTATTGTAACATACGTATAATATTTATAAAAATGCATTGATACCTCATTGGCTCATTAGTTGCGTACTTCCATGTACTATACCAAAATGTATTTACTATTAATAACAATAAATTAAAATTATAACGTTTCTTTGTTACGGATACCCAATACAAAGTGTACATTTTAACACAGAATAAAAACCGTTTAAGTTCCTATCGATGAGACAAAACTGTTAAAATTAAATTAAAATATTATAAATGTAAATTCCATATTGGGCATATAAAGTACGTGTGATCCATAGTTAATAGTGTCACAATCCTAGACGTATATAAAATCTGAAAATGCGTTGGAAGGCATGAGCCAAATAGATTTTAGAGTATAAATATTATGGACTAAATCAATTCAAATATTTTAAGTAGGGCTTGAGATGGCTCAGGGAAGGCTAAGCCCTCCTAATCCCGCTCCCCTTGTTTACGTCTATGGTCACAGTACCCACATATTTATTATAATAATATATTGATATTCTGAATTCGTGATGCGTAAGTTCAAACTACCTGTTTTAATATGATTATTATGATTATAAATATAATTTGTTAATGCATATTCGAAAACTATATCCTTATTATTATTTATTGAAGTTGTTGGATGGCCATATTAAATGGTCCGTTCGTGTTTCACCGCAACTATCACAGACTTCGGAAATTAGAGTGTTAAAACATCCTTTACAACGCAATCGATAATAATATTATAGTTCTATTTAAAAATATCATATGCGGTGTTACCGAATAAAAATATAATAAACATTTTATTATTCGATTTATTTTTACTCGATTAAAAAGCATGGCCGGAAATAAATAATTTTTACAAACAACTGTTTGTTGCTCAGACACATAAATAATAAACAACCGAATGTTAAGCTGTTTGATATATTAACAAAAACGATTTTAAACATTTAGTACGATCAAACTGTTTGGACGTTTTCCCAAATATTTAATATAAACAGTAATTGTCTTTATATTATTAACGTTCTTATTCGGGATACAAAATGATTTTCGGATCAATGACTGGCTTGTGGAAAGGCCTAAAAGGATTCTGCGGAATCAATAAGGTGATACCGAACGTATATGCGCAAAATGATTACAATTATGACGGACCGAAAACTTGGGAAAATATGGTAAAAAATTTGTTTAATAATAATTAGGCATGTGTTTAGACGTATTTGATTGGTATTCGCGTATTACCGTTTAGATCATTCGCGGGCCAAACCCGTACTCCAAAACGGACAAACTATTAAAAGACGTTTTAGGTCAATACGAAAATATTGACAATCGGACGTTAAGTAAGAGTTACGAAGATGAAAATGGCAATTGGAAGATTAACATAAAACGTGTCCAACAATTTGCAAATAACAAACGTGATTCGTTAACAATGAAGGTTGATACTAAAATATCAAGTAAATATTACGAACTGTGTGTCTGCGTATACAAGTAACGTTCTCAAATTTATTTTTTCTGTTCATCAATCGTTTGCAAATTATTACAATTAATTTTTGAATTAAACCCGATTACAAAACCACTGTTTTAATCAAATTGTCGAGATTATGGACACGATGTTTTAACGCATATGATTTGAGAGTTTCGTGTTTTATTTCAAATACGTTTTTTCCGTTGAACTAACTTTTTTTATCGCACGTGTTTTTTTCAGATAGGTTTACCTCGTACATCCATTTAGGAAATAAACAAAGGTTTGGTACCAAATTTGTTACCGAAAACGGGATGATTTCGGGCGACGTAGGAATTCGTCAAAAGTAAATATTCAGACTTAATAAACGGGATACGATATTATTTTGATTCTTTTTAATAATCACTTAGGTTGGCCGAAGACACGGCCGAGAACGCGTTGTACACTAGCGCACAATTTAAACATCCCGCTATGGCTGTGGACGCTAAATGCAAATTTACAAATTTAAACCAGCCAGACGCTAGACAGTTCAATATGAAATTGTCAAATGTTTTTGGTCGTGAATTTAATAGGTTTGGTGCTATCGTCGGTTTCAAATTAAAACTAGACAATTCGGATGATTTCAAATGGCAAAACATGTGTCAGTCTGTTACGTTTGGACTGGTCTTCCCGACGATCGCCAGTCAGTTTACGTTGTAAGTATGATGTTCGCGAGTGGTTATTCATTTACTAACGCTTTTGTTCGATAACGATTTTAATCGTAAAAAACAATTTACACACAAATCGCACTACTATGAACGAAAATATTCTCAACATTTTCAAAAAGAATTGTATTAAACCTTTTGTCTTGCATATATTATATGCGAATGAATACATTACGAAAATTTTATTTTTTTTGTACGTGAATATAAAAAAATCAACTACTTTAATTTACAGCAAACCTAACCGAGATGTAGGCGTTTTTGACGCCTACTGGAAAGTAAACGATAAATTTGAAGTCGCTATATCGTCGAAGGCGAATTGGAGAAGCCCTGAATGGATAAGCCGCGATCACGAATTAGGCGTGAAGTATACACACACGGGCGATCTAACTTGCAATTTAAGAACTGATTTCAGTGGCAAAGTATCAGCAGGATTGTTGTTGATTGAAAAATGTAATAGTATAAAATTTAAAATAGTTAAACAATTTAATTCATCGATGTGATTTTGTTTCAGCATATAAGTTAGGATTCTGCTTTCAATCAAATTTGCGAAATTTAGACGAAGGTAACAAAGTAGGTTGTTCCTTCGAATTTTAAGTAAGTCTTAAAACAAAATCGTTTCAAAAAAAAAAAACGATACAATGTATGTACGTATACCAACGATATAACAAATCAATATCGTTTTTTTCGAATTGTATAGACTTTACAATTTTTAGTTTTATGCATTCATGAATACGTGCTAAAAACCTAAAGGCGTGTCTGTGGGACAAATTTTTCTACGGATCTTATGTCTCGTCGAATTTATGAATTTTATTAATGACCTGTCTGGTCGTGTCTGACAGGTGGTAGGTGTTTCTGGTAGGTGTTGTTAAAATTTTCAAACACAGTTTTTCGCCACATGATTTTAGGATGGAATTTGATAACTGAATGGAATTGTACCGCGTAAACAAGTGTCAATGATCATCCATAAATCGAGTGTTCCACTAGTCTTTACGTGTCTACCTTTCTACGTTTATTTTATCAAAATCACTCGTTCGTAGACATAACAGTCAATTTCGGACACACTCGTTGAATTTCTCTTTTCAGATCCAGGAATGATTGCAGGTTTATTAGCGTAAACCGTGGACTCTCGAAAATGTGTGGTTCCAACAAGCAGCAAAGCAGAGTAACCAACACTGCCACTCGTCTTATAAATCAATCACTTACTCGCTTCGTGGCGGCAATCTGTAGAAACGGACAGCAAGATAATGTAATCTCGTCTCTTGTTTCATTTTTATAGGAAGTAGTGAAGTCAAAGGTTTACGTAAATAAACCTGCAACCATTTTTCGAAACTAAGAAGAGAAATTCAACGTGCATTAGCCGAAATTGACGAGCAAGTGTATCGTCTAAATTAACAGAGTTGCTGTAATTAGAAAAACGGAAGTAGCGAAATGTCCGACATCATTTTCTATCATTAAAACGGAGTATGTACTTCAATAAAATGTTCAAAAAATATAAAATGTATTACATTTTTGTGAGCTATTACATTTTTAAAACAAGTAAATTTCGTTCGACTCCTCGTATAAACAATATTATCTCATATAGCCAAATGTATCAAATATAAATATACACATTATATATTATATTAAGAATCACGAATATTGTGTTTAAAAATAGCTAAATTAGTGATAATAAAATGTCCGTGTTTAAAATTCGCGTTGAAAGCTTTTTAAAATTGTATTTATTATATCAGCAATTTTTATATTTTGATAATATTTTTGGTAATTTGGAAATCTATGAAAAAGAACAGCGTTGTTTATAACACTTTAAAAAAAAAAAATAGAGGTGATATAAACAATTGCACGAAGTACTCCCGTTTTCATTGATGGATTGAAAAGATGAACGTAAAACAGAGGCATGAATGAAACGACATATAAATATTTAACTGATAAGTTATCAGGACCTGATACTAAATTTAAGTCACTAAATTACTCAAAAATATTTGCGTGGATATTATTTATGCAGAAACAAGGTTTCATAGTTTTCACGTAAAATGGCTTATTTGATAACGGTTTTTTGTAAACACTTATGTAATGACCAAAAAAAAAAAAAAAGAGAGAATAAATCAAATAAAACATATAAAATAAATAATTAAATCTTTTTTGGTACATTAGCTTTCCTTTTATATTAACCGATTGAGAGTTCCGGGGTCTTGAGAACAAGAATCTTTAGTAAGAAAACAATAAATAAATTGTACTTTTCTCATTTCAAAATACCTTATTTTCAACTGAATTCTATCTAATTCTGATTCTGTTATTATAATAATAATAAAAATGATCTTAAACTACTATATCAATTATTTAAAAACTTTATTTTTTATTGTTTAATCCTGAATATCATCATTCTATACAGAAATTAATTAAAGGATCGTGTAATTTATGTAATGTCTCGCTTTTTTTTTTGGAGGGGGGGGATAAAAGCGGTCTATGACCGTATTAGAGTCGACGTTATTTAAAACGCTTTTCTCTGTTGCCGTTAAAACAAACGATTTTAAATTGTCTCGCGCCATATTGTTTCTATAAATGGTTTGGCCTAAGCGTAAAACGACAATATAAGTAAATAATAATGTCAGAAATAAAAACACCCATTTTGACTTTTTTTTTTTATACAAAATTATACATAATTAATACGCAGTAAACACACACACACGCGTCGCCATTTTTTATAACAAAAATTTGTTATTAAACAATGTTAATAATTCCACATTCGAATTAACTATTTGACCGGCTCATCAGGAAATTTCCCGAGCTCCCGATCTACTATATTATTTCCCCGACCACTGCTTGAAGCTGCAAAAAAAAAAGCAAACATTAAAAAAATGATAATATAACACACGTTTAATAAAAATTAATTACTTAGTTAAATTTGATAAATTTGTATAATATGAAATGTATTATTTATACGAGTATTAATATTTTTAGTCATTATTTTCTATTTCTATTTCTTTCACGTACTGTTTTAATTTTTAAAATTTTTGTTTTTACTATTTTATTATTTAAGTTGTACTTTAAAAAAAGTTTGACTTGTGTAATTCAACGTGAAAGGAAAATCGTGTAATCCGCAGGTGTGAAATTAGGATAAGTTTGAAAATCGTTTTATAAAAAAAAAAAAAAAAATCTGATTATTTTATTAGTACAAAATTATATCTATTTATTATTTCAATCGCGGGTAAATTTTTATTTTTATTTCCTAATATTACTAGAAATATGGTAAAAATGGCCTGAAAATATGAATAATAACGTACCGAAAAAACAATGACCTAAGCGACAAGAGTCCCCGGTTTTGTTCTTCCGCGGATGAATTGGTCAGCTTTAAATGGGGCAAGAACTGAACAAGGAACATGCAGAAGTTTACTTTATAAATGGGGAACGGAACAATCTTCTCTTTGCTCTTGTGGAGCCGAACAGACAGTAAGGCATATCATCGAAGCGTGTCCACAAACACAAAATTTGAACGCGGAATCGCAAAACTACACGAAGCTGGGACGGAGGCAGTCGATTGGGCAATAAGCCTAGATCAGTGGTTCCCAAAGTGGGCGATATTGCCGACCTGGGGGCGATATTACGGTCCAGAGGGGCGCTAATATGATAGTATGAATACGTTGTTGCATTTTTTTTATATACTTATTAACTGATTAATGTAAAATTCTGGAATAGGGGAGCTGTGAGACTTTTTTTTTTATAAGTGGGCGGTAAGGGAAATAAGTTTGGGAACCCCTGGCCTAGAGACACCATTCTAACGAGTGCCACGGTTTATGTTTCCTGTTACCACTAAATAAGCTATATATTAAGTGTTTATCAAAGGTTTATTACGTTATCTATTTAATATTTGTTTATTTATTGTTATCGTTATTAATTCACTGTTATCTAATTATCATTAATATATCTTTAATTATAAGCCGATTGTCATATGCAAAAAAAAAAATGCCCTAAAATATCAAAAGCCTTGAAAAATGCCACAAAAAAAAAATGAAATAAAAATAAGTATATTGCCATAAAAGTGTGCACTTAAAACACATTTGTACCTTGAAAAGCACCGTGTACACGCATTTCATAAAAAAAAAAAAAAATTGGAAATTCATCGATATCCGATCCCTAATTCTTATTGACGGCTTACCAGAAATTTCATACGATTATACGACGCACGAAAATAAATGTAAATAATATTCGACGTACTTATTTTACGCACAAGAAATAATTTTTTTACACATATCGCGTGACTGTTACGTAATAAAATATTTATAGAATTTTAAATACTGTAATTTGTAAACGATTAATGTATTGAGATAATAACGTGTTCGGTGCAAAAAAATAAACCCGTACGTGTAATTCGTGTACACTACACTGCATGGTACGCTATACGCGCTGCAATATATTATAAATATTATATATTATCTAACTATAAATGTATATTAACAGATTATTATTAAAGTTGATAAAACGTAATTTGTACGCGTTTGGATGTTTGAATTTCCGTTATTTCGACAACGCGGCAAGAAAAAATTTTTTTTTCTCCTCATAATCCTTCGTCGCATATAAATAGACGGTAAAAGTACCGAACGAAATGCGTCGTCCAGTTGAATTTTCTTTTTGAACACGTCACACGAACGTTTCTCTTCTCGACGCTCCACATAAATTCAAAGGCATTCCAAACATAAAAACACAAATCACTCAAAACGCGTCTCTACGCGACAGAACTAATCGTTTAAGATTTTCGCCTAGTGCGAATCTACGAGTCGTAACACGATAATACAAACAACCGACAGTCGAATAGCTTTTTAAGCGTAGAGCAGGCTTTTTTTTATTGAAGAAAACAAAACGATTTGACACACGATTCCAGACGACAAGCGGGTCTTTATAAGACGTGATCGCGGTTTAACGATTTAAAAAAAAAATGAATTTTTTACAAAACTTCTCGCGAGTTTTTTATTTTTTTACTTTGTCAATTGGTGGGCAGTCAAAACCATAAAGGATCGTCTCCGGATATCCTGTATCGTCCTGGCGATCTTGCTCGAACAGTATATGTCACTGTTGATACTAGAAAGTACTACGTTTACACTAGGATGAACTTGCGTCTCGTTTCATCATTGCGGCGTCCTGTTGTTGCGACAAACTTCAAACGGGACGCTTTTTATCCCGTTTTTTATTTGCACATAATTAAAAGTTATCTTAAATCAATCATATAAAAGTTATATTTTTTTTTTTTCTGAAAAAAATTAAATATAATTTTAAATATTTCTGTTTTAAAGTTATTTATTGCAGACAATAATTTTAACAGGGGAATAACAATTTTAAAAGATAATAACGAGCCGTGTACACACTGTGATGGAGAAAATTTATGGTAGTATTAATACAAAATAATTATGGCTCACAATTATTGAGGTTTTTTTGAATATAATTTGAAGTAACGTTGAGCTTGCGTTGTGTAAAATGTTCAGCTCCTAAAACCAATAATTACCCGTCTCATGAATCAAATAATTAATAATTGCTATAAATAGGCCAGTTTTTGAAAAACTTTTTTTACGCTTTATATGCAGGGCAAAATTACATATTTGGCGGTGTGAATTTCTAAAAGGACCATTAGTTTGTTGGTTTTTTGTGACGCGTTTAAAAACTATTGAGAAAATAATTTTTCTTGCAATTTTCTTGTTTATTTTGAATACCGCACCAGGAAACTACTGGCAAAATCGATAAACCTTTCAAATAAAGTACCTACTATAGAGAAAATTTGCTACCGGAACGTAACGCATGACGAGATCATATGACGATTATTTCTAGTCGAAAATTTGTACACAGAAAAAAATATCAATAAAATAAACATCATTGTAAGGACAATAGTTTTCTCGCTTATCTCGGAATCTAAAAATTATGATTATTGACCAATTATTTTGTGACATATAATTATTTTGTATATGTGTTTTAATAGAATTGTCATTTTGAACCGTTAAAATTAATGATTGGAAACAAATACATGACATTACTAAGCTAAAAAAAAAAAATTCTGAATAAAATTCGGAAAAAGGTAAAAATTTAAAATTCAAAAGTGAAAATATAGTTCTAAAATCGAAGAATATTTTTAACGTTGGAAAAATATGTATTAATTAAGAAATTCTCATATATTATTGAATATTCATTAAAAATTTCTGGAATGAACGCAAAAATAATACTTATATTTTCCATACTAATGTTTTTTGGACAGATGTAAAAAAAACACCGTTTTTCTTCGTGGAAATATTGTAATGGTAAACATTGTACTGTTGTTTTTAAAACAACTTTTCGGACAAATTACGTGTTTCGGAGTTTCGTGAATTTCTCTTGAAGCGCCCAGCGTTCTTAAACGCCAAAAATTCTTTAGAAGAAAATTACAAAAAAACCAAACAATTAAAAACATCGAAATATAAAATATTATATTTAATCGAATTGTCACAATTCGTAAATTATAAGCAGTTTTGTGAATCAAAGGCACAAGGCGAAGGTTTATTAACGTTTTAAATCAACAATAATAATAATTGTATAATTTTGAAGTAAATAAAATTTTTTTAAATAAAAAAAAAAATTAAATAAATCATTTGTCTTAAAATATAATTATGAATTTCTACCGAGAAGGCGAAATACGGTAGTTTTTCAGGTTTTAAAGTGGGCCAAGAGCTAGGGATGAGTTGAGTTAAAACAAACGGCCCGTTTTTTAAATTTCAAAATATGTTCGCCGAAACATGCACGTTAATTGTGGGCATAATACGAGACAAATTAGGGAATGGGGAATAATGCTTGAGATATTTAATAGCTGGAAATAGAGTATAATATAACTCCCTGTAGGAAACAATTTCCTCTTTAACTTTATTAATTGCTTAATAAAACTTTTGGCTATAAGTTCCTTGCCGCAACTATTAACTGTGTATAATTTATATATATATATATATATATATATTTCCTTCAAATAATATTTTAATCTTTACGGTACACTTGATAAATAACAATGTGTTTCTCTAGGGGAGGAAAATAAAAGTGAAAACAATGTAGTTAGATTAAAATCTCATACGATTTTCTGTCAATTCCTAACACCACAGCTTCTAATAAAAGAAGTTTTTCGTCATTAAAACCTTTTTTTTTTTCAAACTTATATACGTCTTACAATGGCATGAACAAAAGAGCTCGGTAATAGTTTTACGATATATATATATATATATATATATATACGAATCAATGAAAAGCGATTGAAACGTTAACGTTCGGCTGAGTCTCATTTATAGATATGATCAAAGAAAAAAACGTACGTCGTACTTGCATGCCGGCTGGAATTGTTTTCGATGATTTATAGCAAAATGTATAATAAATATTATTTATATAAGAACCGTTCATTATATTGTTTAGTTTTGATCTAAATCAAAACTTAAACACCCCAATGATTACAGAAAATATTTACTAGAAATATAGTTATTTTTCCTAATTAGGTATATATTATTATACTGCTGGTTTTATAAATTGTATATTGTTAATTGTTAGTTGAAACTATTTTATATATTTTTGTCATGACTGAATTTCTTCGTTAAAACTATTATTATTATTATTATTATTATTATTATTATTATTATTATTATTATTATTATTATTATTGAGTGTTAAATAGGTAGGTTTATGTTTTTATGTGTATTACCCCAAACCGTTCATGAATATTAAATAATTATTATACAACTATATATACTACTATACAGTCTCTTATGTCACAATTTCAAATGGTTGTAGCTCGGTAGTGTTATTTTCTAGGCCAAATAACTGCATAGTATTGCAGTGCAGACCATTCGAATGAGACGAACGTCCTGTTTGTTTTTAGTGGGAGAGATTCAAATGCTACAAGATCCTTAACTGAATGATAAGACAAAACTTGTTGATTTTTGTAAAACCATTTTTCAAAAACGAGAGGAGGTTGAAAACCTTGTCTCACGTATCATCGTTTCAGACGAGGTTACACACATTTCATTTGAATGGCAAAGTAAACACACAGTGTTCGCATTTGGGCCTTTGAGCAGCACCATAAAATAGTGGAACATCAGAAGGATTATCCGGAGGCAAATTTTTTTTTCGTGGTACCACTTCGAAAAGTGTACGATCCGTATTTCTTTGCCGAAAATTTAGTAACACTTAAATGACCATGCTAAGAAATCGGCTGTTTTTACAGGTAGAAGAAAACGAAGACGACTTCCTTTTCCAACACGACGGCTTTCTAATACACTGGGCACAGCAGTTACATCCTCGGAGAATACCTTAACAAACAGGTCTCTCAAAAAAAAAAAATTGGCCATGCTGAGTCACAAGATTTGGCACGATTGCATTCACCACCATCTGACTTAACGATTTGCCATTTCATATATATAAATGACAAAATTCACTTATTAGTTGTTCACACACATAGTCGGTTATAGACACTTCAATTTATAATCTATAGACGAAGTATAAATCGTCGTCGTAGAATAAAGTGAAGACTCTATAATTTCAGAAATTAAATTTTCAACGACAACATTACGATCACTTTACCCGCTGCAATGTGACTATATTTTGTTATGATAAATACAATTAGAAAAAAAAAACAAAAACAAATTAATAATTTTTACAAAAAATAAAATAAAATGAAATACTTGAAAAGTGTCGTAAGATAAAATTATCGTTATTCTCGAGTGGAAATTCATCGTTTTGTTTGTATGTTACCAAAAGTGAAGCTGATGACCGGAAAAATATTCGCCACAAACCGTAATATCCGGGAAAATTTTCGTTAGGAATTATTCGTCGAGGGAAAATATAGTAAAAACGAACAGAATTTACGGGGGCAAAAAACAACCCAGGAAAGGATATAATTACGCAATATAGAGAAAAATATTGTTGTAGGAATTGATAATCGAGGAAAACACTTCACGGGAATGTACTTGGAAAAAAAATTTTTAATTCAGCAATATATTACACGGGAACGTAATATGCATAATATAATATTTACAAATTTTCGATTGTACGATAACGCGCGTTGTATTCACGCAAAATATTTTCCTGCGTATTATATATTGCCGAGTTGTGTTTTAGCGAATTTTAAATTCTAACCGAACGTTTTTCCGTGAATGATTTTCCTCGATTTTTAACGCTTACACACGACTTTCCTTCAACATTTACCTAAGGTTACCGGCAATTACGTCCCGCGTTATTATTTTCCAATATTATTATTTACCCGTTTTTCATCTCGATTTTTTCAGCCGTCCCTAAAAGCGCTAGCAGTTCTTGGATTGTGCGTTCCTAGCCAGTGGCGGATCTAGAGGGGTGCGGACGAGGATTCGTTCCAGGACGTAACATTTTTGGCGCGCACATTTAAAAGCCAATAAATTTTTTTTATAATATTTTTTTTTTCCTATTCCGGTAATTAGACAATACTGCACGTGTCGCGCAATGCACCGGTTATATTGTATTACCCGTTGGCTAGATTATACGTTTTACTGAATTACCGGGTAGGTACCGAAACAAAATCTTTTTCTCAAAAGCCGAGTGAATTACCAATAGCCATAAAGACGCCCATCACGTTAAATAAGTTTATCTTTCATCGATATTTTATTCTCTAAAATCATTCAATATTTCTATCGACCTTCCCACTGTTCTTCATTCTTATTCCGAACCCACTATTAAATTTATTTATTTTTTTTATTTTGGAATAACACATTCGTTAGGTACACAATAGTCTTTTTTCTTTATTCTTCTTTGCGCATAGTTTTATATATATATATATATCACAGATTTATAATAATTGCCGAGCTGCAATAGTTTTACTAGAAACTAATAAAAAAAAAAAAAAAAAATCAAAAAAGGCGTAATAGTAATATATTCCCTGGGCGTCGAAATTCATAGTTCCTTCTCTGTTCCTAGCGAATCGGATTTTTTTTTTTCTGAAAATATCGGACGCGCGCTTAGCATAAATTATGTACAACGTTGACTGGACCGTTTTACATGTATTTACTGTACAGGCGGATGTGTGTATCGTCCGCACGAGTGGGCCGTACGTTTAATACAAATATTATTTATAAACGAAAAGAACGGACACGATCTCAGAAAGGACTGACTCCGCAGCGTCCGCGGTCCACTCGTTCGTGTCGCAGAAATGGACCGCGAGTTTCGGCCCACCGACGTTGTTGGCGTTTACACGATACACCGTTGTGTACTGCAGTGGTTTCTGTTTGTTTTCGAATAAACGAAATAATCGAAAAACAAAATTACGTTGTTCTGTTACTGCGGCCGCGTGTCTTCGTCTAAAAAAAAAAAAAAATTGACTCGCTAGTTTCTTTTTTGGTCAGTGACGTCAATGGGCATCAATTTCTGGCGGCGCAGAACAACGTTCTAATTTCTAGCCCACAAATTACGAATACTTTCTTTATAGCGCTGCTTTCATAGGCGAACCCAGAGTTTTACGTTTGAATGTGCCCGGCTTTTTTTTGTAGTTATTTTTTTATAACATAGAGGGGAGGCTATATGTAAACAAATTTACCCGTTTTATGCGTTTTTTTTTTTGGCTCATAATTTTCTTCCATACACTAAAGTCAAAATATTTTAAGTATCCGACACTTGTTTATTAACCAATACTATAACATATTGTATAATATATATTTTTTTTTTTTTACTTTACGGCGTGCCTTGGCACACCCGGCACACCCCGTAGATCCGCCTATGACTGCTTTATATGCAGTTTTTCCCCACTAAAAAAATTTTATTTTCGTATAAAAATCATAGATAAATATCGAACCGTTACGAGTGTAAAAACTTTATTACAATAAGATTTTAAAAACAATAATAATTCACAATTGCTTATTTTGAATAACGTCGACGTCCTCTTTCAGAACGTGTCGCGTCGAATCCATCGATTACTTGGTCGAAATTAACGCTACACATTTTTTTTATTTTCTAAGGATGATTTGCAAAACTGCAAAAGTTAAAGTCCTACATTTGTACCGCCCGATTTACGCCACTGTTTTTTTGGTGATACATGATATAAATGCGTCGATATACCTACGGTCGTTACGTATCTATATATAGGTGTGTAACGCGTGATTAAACGCGCGTTTCATCGAACACACGCGTTATTATATTATCAATTACGCCGTTGACACAATTATTAATATCATCGTATACGATTTATAATAATGTCCGTTGTAAACGCTCGCGTGTTACGTGTTATTGCCGCAATGATAAAGTACCGAGCGTTTGCAAAATTATTATTATTATTATTATTATTATTAACGTCTGTTCGAATGATTGTGCGTGTTATAATATATGGAAACGCATTGAATATTTGATGAACTCGCCAATGAATATATACGAGCTGCGGATTACCGATACGCGTTATATCGTTACAATAATGTCCGAGCCGCGCAAGCCCGGATTAAGACCTCAAAGGGCCCAGGGGGCCCGATATTTAGTTGTGGGCCCCCATCAATGAAAAAAACCAATTTTTGTTCTGATCCCTGCTCGAACCTTATAATATTGGCCGCGTTGACGTACACATAACTTTACGAAATAAACGCAGTCAAATACTATATTAGGTACCAATTGATCAATTAATTTTTGTTTCATAAATACCCGTTAAAACGTTAAGTTTTATGCCTGTTAAATAAATATACATATACAAATTTAACGAATAGTATTACACCTATTTCATTTAAAATGACACGTTTATTTAATATTTTTGTTCACTGTTGCCGGCACTGGTCAGTGTTTATCTTCCGGAAAAACAATATAAATATTCTAAAAATAAATAATAATCGAAAATAGCGCTTGGTAACGTTTGTTCATTGGCGGTGATCGCGAAGGTGATAACGGAACTGTGGCGTATTATACGTTTTTATAATTTAATTTAAAATGACCTCTGTAAAGTAGTACCGATTTGATGATGCAATTTGCTACCGGAAACAAAGTATGACTGTAGAGATCGGAGCACTCTTTCTGGTAAGATTTTTTGATACAGACATGAAAAAAAAAAAAAAAAAGAAACACATCATTGTACTCGTAAAACCAATAGATTTCTTGCTCCGCTCAGAATCTAAAAAATGTGTATATACAAATTATCACTTGAAAAATTATGGTCCCTTTATATATGTGGGCCCCGGAGGCGTGGCCCCCCTTGGCTCCCCCCCTTAATTCGGGCCTGGAGCCGCGGCGTCTATTCTAACACGTGCAGTAGAGGCCCGTAGCCACACGGGGGAGAGGAGGCAAAAGAGAGCGTTGCTTCCCAGACCCGATCGTTGCCCCCCGATCATTTTTCTCGGAAAACGGCGATTTTCGAATTGATTGATAATGCTCCCCCCCTACAACTCGATTTGCCCCTCTCCCCCCCCTGAAGAATTGATTTGGCTACGGGCAGTGGCGCCGAGTCATATAAATTTAAGTGAAGCGAAATCAAATTATTTACACACCCACCATCAATTCACTTAGGTTAGGAACTTGAAACTTAGGTTTGCTTTCTGTTTTTTTTTTTTAAACTAGTAATTTAACGGCCGCGCTCTCTGGTTTTTAATTGTTCAGTGATTAACGGCATTTTGACGAATTTTTTTATACATTTTTCGACCCCTCCCCCGCCACCAAATATATGAAATGAACGCCAATTTTGCCACTCACTGAGTTGCATTCTTTTAAAACGCAACGGACAGATTCAATATTTTTTTTTTTTCTGTTAAACGAACGGATTCAATGTTGTTAAATGAATTTAATTTATTAATTATAATATCAAACTTATTATTTATGTAATGTAAAAACAAAAACACGTGTACCAATAACTAATAAGACCACCCACCCCTTTTATTACATGAAGCGATCGCTTCAGTTCGTGTATATAGGTTCGGCGCCACTGGCTACGGGCCTGATGCGGTAGCACAATACGTGTTTGTTCCGAAAACGAACATGGTAATTTTAAAAAAGAGTGACTAGCCGCAGGTGTTGTGCTTGTAGCTCAATTGAAAAATAAGCTACTAGACAAAATCAAAAATTTTGTCTCTCCTAAAATAATTTTAGATAAAATCCAAAAAGGATTGACCTACTTGATTTTTCTTTTTTTATATATAAAACAACATATTAGAAAAACGAGTATTATTTTTTATTCCCCCGCCCCCCAAAAAAACAAAAAAAAAAAATGTTTACCGTCGACACTTTATACATTATACGGAATTGAAATAATATGAACTGGTTCTTATTCTTTACTAATATATTAATCTATGTTCATCGTAAAAATGGATCAGGCCATTTTGATGAGTCCTCGAGAAATTCGATCTCAAAATACTTTCATCATAGATGATATGTGTACACGGGCTCGTTTTTTATGGGGGTCCGCAGGGGCGATTGCTCCTAGCCCCATTATTAGCAAGAGCTTTAGGGACGGCAACATTTTGAAAGGTCAAATAAATGTAAAAATGTATTAATAGTTCATTTTACAACAATGAGTAATATAAAATAATATAACACGAACGTGAAACAACAATAACGATAAGGCTTTATTGTTGACAAAGAAACAACTGTCAACTGATGATATAATTAAATCATTTGCAACAAAAAAAATTCTCGGAAAAATGTATAGAAAAATCCAGAGAAAAAAAAGTTTTTTAGAATATTTTTAAATTAAAGTTTTTTTTTTAATTAAAAGTTAATAATATTATGTTTATTTAATAAATATTGTTTGTGTCTGAGTTTATAGTTTCTATTTGTGTAACTACGTACCATTTACAAATGCAATTTATAGGATATTGTATTTATTTACAATATGTATTTAGAGTGATTTGAATGGTTTAATTCTGTAGGTTTTTCACGTCTAAACAATTTTTCATATTGTTTTTAAATTTAATTATTTATAATAAATTATTTTTTTAAATTTAATTATTTATAATAAATTATTTCAGCCTTATTATGGAGTACAAAGAATTAAGAAACAATTGTGCACTAGTGGGGCGTATTAGGTATTTTAATTGTAGGGGGAGGGGGGCTGAGGCACTGAGCAATATGATTGTTGAGTTACATCTAAATTCTAATCCAAGATTAAACTTTAGAATTAGAAAAAAATACCAAATTCTCAATCTTTTAACAACTATTAGGAATTTAGTAAACTTTGGTAAAAATTTATGAAAATATTACATCCTATGTATAGGAATACATAAAGAGATTTCCTGAAATTTTGGGGGGAGGGTGGCTGGGCCCCGTCAGCCCCCATAAATACGCCTCTGGCGCACTAACAAATAAACGATTTTATTTGGGGGGAGTGCGCCAAATTTTATGTTGCCCCTGGCGGCAATTTTTTTAAATACGGGCCTGTATAACGTACATAATATTATGTTCTTTTCGAATATTATTTTCTTCGTACCCAATATCGATACGACTGTTTCGGTTATTATTGTACACAACAATATTATATACGTAGGTAACACAGATAGGAGTTTAACTGGTGAATTAAAAAAATATATTTTTTCTAATATGTTGATAGAAATCTTTACAAATTTAAGAATCACTTTTTTGAAAATTTTTCGGCACTTTTTCGACCTTTCGAAAGTGCCGCTCTAGGCAGGCGCCTAGCTCGCCTGTACCTTGAGCCTGGCCTCGGTTGTAGATGCAGCTCAAGTGAATTACTTAGACAAAGTTTTAGAGTTTTTTTATTACTAAAAATTTGATGGCAATGATAAATCGTTGCGCGTTCAATAAAACGATTCTGATAGCGGATCTTCGGTATAAATACGCTTTATCGGAAAATGTTTAAGCAGTAGTATTAAAAAAATTTTTAAAATTGTCAAGATTTTTTTGAATATAGTTAAAGTAGAATTTTGTTTGTGCAAAAATTTTCGGCCTTTAAAATCAAAAATTACGCCATATTATTAGACAAATTGCTCGACATCTGATTATTATATATAGTGCAAAGTTACATAATCGGCGGAGTAGATTTTAAAACTCAGAGTTCATTGTTTTGATAGTTTTTATTTTTTGTACCGCGTTTAAAAAATATTTGAGAAATTTGTCTTCCATTTTTTTATCATTTAGAATTGAGCATAAAGAAACTATTGTGAAAATCGAAAAACGTTTCAAATAAAGTACCGAATAGATGCGATTTGCTATCGCATGACGAAATCGTTCGAATATTCTTTCTAGTCGAAAATGTGTACACAGAAATACAAAAAACAATAAAATAAACATCATTCGAAAACGAATAGCTCAGATCTGAACAACAAACGAAGAAAAAACCGAATTTACACACTTTTACACAATAAAAGTAATGAGTATTATTGTTTATCGAAAATATAATGAATAATTCATCGCGGAAAATGTTGTTTAAAAGAAAAGAAAAATTCATTAGTACTCTAAAAAGATTGAGTATATACCGTGTTTCAATATGAACAACGATTTTTTTCAAGTTCTCCTTCTCTCGACAATCCTTATTTTTGTCCAAGAAATTATAAACGCAGATCTAGGATCCCGTTCCTCAACAAACCCGCGGTATAATGTTAATACGAATAAACTGCGAGCATGAATTCTCTGCACGTTCGAGGAATTTTTTTAACTCGTTTACAAGGCGTTTTTTAGCTCTTGTTCATCTCTTGTACCCCTGTGCTATGAAGATTTCTCATCACAAACAATCACGCCATAACAACGAGAATCGTTTCAGAATTATTTAGATACGTCAATTTTGTACGATTGATTCTTAAAGTTTTCTTTGCAATGATTTATTGCATTAATGATTTATTGTATTTTGGAACACTAGTATATTGTCTATATTAACAAACTAAAGATCTGGGGCTCCGTGTATCATAACTTTTGTATGCTTCTGACACTATTACGTGACGAACGTAATGATAATTTTAATAATACAATTTCTCTAGCTTTTCATTAAAAAAAACACCTTTTAAAACTTCTGATTAATATAACAGCTCTAGTCGTTTGCGTATCCCTTACATAAAAATTATGTCGCCGTTTACGTTTTGGTTTCAAACATTGCAATTTATAATAATATTTACATAACAAATCATTATATTATTTTATTAATTATTATTATAATCACAATTATAACTAAATATGCACAAAAAAAAAAAAAAAAAATACGAGTATTCAAATTTTTTTTTAATTTCATAAATTACCACATTTTTTATATTGTATATTCATATCAGAATATAATTTATATATCAATATATAACGCATAATTTGGTTGTACTAAAAATATCGAAATACGTCTTATCGTTGTATGCAAAACCGACTTAATGTACCGCGCATAATACACGTACAATATAAGACTATATATATATATATATATATATATATACTTAGTATGTTTATGAATCTATTGACATTGAATAATATTAAACAGTTTTTTTTCTTCTTGTAACTGCAGCTAACCGCGGTTGCGTTGCTCAGTCGAGCAATAAAAGTTCATTGACGTCGTTTAATTTTTTTATTCCAAAAACACACCAAAAAAAAACCGATATTTCTAAAAAAAATAATGTAAAAAAAAAAACCAATACTATTTATGTTATAAATAGTAACGTTAAATGCATCTCACTTTTAAAACGTATTATTTATACGTACGTTAATAGTACTGTTACTTCCGTGTCAACGAGTTACTATATAATATATAGTATATTACATTATAATACGTTAATTATTGCGATATTATAGGCACTGATATCGGAGTGCACCGGACATTAGCGAAAATAAAATGTTATCCGGTACTCTAGAGTCGTGTGGAGAAAATTTTCCGCTTCAATTTGTTTCTTTTTTTTTTTTTTGCATATAACTTTTACGCTAGTGCCACCGAAAACGTCTTTAAAAATCCGAGAAAAACATGTAAAAACAAATAACGGGGAACACAACTATCGAATAAACACAAAAACCAGGCGTGTGTATTATAACCCATCATAACTACAGGAAAACAATACGTGGGAAAATATTACACTGAAAAATAAAACAAGCGGGCACGTAATAAAATTTTTTTTAAAAAAAAAATTGTGCTGTAGAAAATAATTTACGTGTTACAATAAAAATAGAATCGTTAAATAATATAGTAAAATAAATAATATTAAAGAGTCGATATTTCAAATGTCATCTCTTACATCTCATGATACAAGGAAAAATTTGCGAAAAAAAAAAGGAGCGCAGGATGATCTATAGTCAGTGGCGTGCTCAGGGGGGGTAGCGGTGGTTGGGGGTTATATCCCCCCCCCCAATTGTCTTTTTTGCCGACCTACAGAAAACAACTTATTAGTTATAAGAGCTGTTTTAGAGTCATTACTTAATACTTTTTATTAGTTATTAGCAAAAAGTTATCACTTATGAGTTGTGACAATATAAACATTCGCTATACATAACGTACGTTATGTTAATTGAACAACTTGGTATTAGTGTGTTATAATTTAAATTCATTTTAATATTATAGAACGATTTACAAATGTACACAATTATAAGCTAGAAACGATTTTGGAGAGCTTGAAACATAAACATTTGAGTTTTTTGGTATTACCGTGACAATTTATTAAAACGTATTATTACTATTTACTTATAACATCCCTCCCCGTTGAAAATACCTGGGCACGCTACCGTCTATAGTAACAAGCTGGATGCGAAATTTAAAACGGCGGTTCCACAATACAAAACCGAGGACAGCCGTTCAGTACAGCCGGGGAAAAAAGGCCATATAGCCGTGATAATTTCCAACTTTCGACAGAATAAGAGGAACGCGAATAAAAAGAAGAACGAACGAATTAAAATAATAATGTGTACGAAAAATCGTAATGATTCCCGCGTAACAATTTTTCTCTTATATTACTAATATATCTGTACATATATGTTACCTGTAATATCGCGTTAAGTCCTCCTCGGTTTTCAATTCGTACACATTATTTTCATCTATAAAACACGCTTTAAATATACTTTTCTTTGTTTTTTTTCTCCCCCGAAAATTTCGTTCCTCGTTATAATTTTCCAGCGATAAATCATTCACAGAAGAGAAAAAATTTCCCCCCGATTATTACGCTCGCCCCGGCTTTCAGCAATAAGAAAATATCGACCGGTCGTAGAATAATTACACCCGAAAAATCCGCTTTTGCATTTGAAGGTTTGCCGATTCGCGCCGGTTTTGTCCGTTTCCGTTTTGAACGCCATCACAAACACAGCTCATACCTCCGTCCGATCTGGGTCGACACGTCGCAGTGATTCCTGGAGACCGGTGTATAAAAATTTTTCGCGAAGGCCTTATTAGTACAGGACAAAATTTAAAAAAAAAACTCTAGAATTTCGTCTTTCTCGTGTCTTTATTCTTGAATACACGCACTCGGACGTGTTTGAAACATAATAGTGTTTGCGAGGTAGCTGTTTATTAACTTCGGCTTTGAAAACCATCTCCCAGCACCGGCCGCAATTACTGGTAAAGTGAGAAATAAATAATATGCCTTTAGTAATCCCGGGAAGGTTGTCATAAGATTGTTATTATTATTATTATTATAGTCAACGACTAACAATTAAGGGGATTGAAAGCGGGTATTTTCTCTCTTACACGCATGAAACATAGTAAAATAGACGTTTCGTACTTCCAACTTACCGATCGATCTATTGGTGCGATAAGAAATTTTAAAACAGATTTGAATTCCTCGTGAATTTTACTACAAAACGACTTTCGCGATTTTTTCATTTTTTTTTTTCATAAACCCTTGGAAAAATTAACCGAACAAATAAAATAAAAAAAAAAAAATTGTTAATAATTCATTTTTGAAGGTCTTCAAAAAAAATAAATAAAAAAAGTGGGAAAGTCGTTTTGTAGTAAAATTCACGAGGAATTCAAATCTGTTTTCAAATTTCTTATCGCACCAATAGATCGACCGGTACGTTGGAAGTACGAAACGTCTATTTCGCTATGTTTCATGCGTGTAAGACAAAGAGAGAAAATACCCGCTTTCAATCCCCTTAAGTGGTATCGAAAACACGGGGAAATGTTTCGAACTCAAACGTTTGGAAAGCTAAAAACTAAAAATAATCTTTTATGAGGTTTTTTTTTTTTTTGGTTAAATTGTTTAAATTGTAATATTCATCGTTTTCTGAGTTAAATCGTTGGAGGCCCGAGGCCCGTGTGAAATCGCACCTTCATACCTCTATATGATACGCAGTTCCGCCACCGAGTCGTCTCTGTACCAGTGGCCAGTTGCTCTTCTCATCACTTTCCGTTTCGATCTCCACGAGTCCGTCGCGTCCACGTCGCAGTGATGATAATATACACGCGAGTCTTTTATTTATTTTTCATAAAATTATAATAAACAAATTTATACGAAAAAAACACGGATCGAGTTACGTTTTGTGCGATAATTTTTACGCGAATTGTGTAAAACACAACGCCTTTCGTTTTTTGTTTGTTTTCACCGAGTGCCGCGTTTCCCGTTGTATTTTCGGGAAAGCGAATATTCTTCACGTGACGCTAATGCTCGGATAATGAGAAAATAAAAATCGAGGAGAGTTATACGCGTCGAGTGCGTTTTGTTAATTTAAAAATAAATTGCACCGTACCCAGTGTGTCTATTCCGTTGTTACGTTTCAAACGTAGGTAGCAACGCGTATAACGAGTTTATTTATCGCTCAAAAATATTGCTTAAAAATAATCGGCGAAATTTTACGGCGTCCAGCTTAGAAATTCAGTACGTAAACGAGCTAGTATGAACGCAGCAATATTATACGAATCATGTCTGCAATCGTACAAATAATGTGTATAGTGTACAGAATAAGTAAACGTATATTTATTTTTTTTTTAATGGACGCAAACACATATATATAGTGTAGTAACACAACGTGTACATTAATATAGCAGGCCCCGTACATGAATTTTTCAACTACGGTACTGTAGCCGGGGAAAAAGGCCATATAGCCGTGATAATTTCCAACTTTCGACAGAATAAGAGGAACGCGAATAAAAAGAAGAACGAACGAATTAAAATAATAATGTGTACGAAAAATCGTAATGATTCCCGCGTAACAATTTTTCTCTTATATTACTAATATATCTGTACATATATGTTACCTGTAATATCGCGTTAAGTCCTCCTCGGTTTTCAATTCGTACACATTATTTTCATCTATAAAACACGCTTTAAATATACTTTTCTTTGTTTTTTTTCTCCCCCGAAAATTTCGTTCCTCGTTATAATTTTCCAGCGATAAATCATTCACAGAAGAGAAAAAAAATTTCCCCCCGATTATTACGCTCGCCCCGGCTTTCAGCAATAAGAAAATATCGACCGGTCGTAGAATAATTACACCCGAAAAATCCGCTTTTGCATTTGAAGGTTTGCCGATTCGCGCCGGTTTTGTCCGTTTCCGTTTTGAACGCCATCACAAACACAGCTCATACCTCCGTCCGATCTGGGTCGACACGTCTCAGTGATTCCTGGAGACCGGTGTATAAAAATTTTTCGCGAAGGCCTTATTAGTATAGGACAAAATTTAAAAAAAAAAAAAAAAACTAGAATTTCGTCTTTCTCGTGTCTTTATTCTTGAATACACGCACTCGGACGTGTTTGAAACATAATAGTGTTTGCGAGGTAGCTGTTTATTAACTTCGGCTTTGAAAACCATCTCCCAGCACAGGCCGCAATTACTGGTAAAGTGAGAAATAAATAATATGCCTTTAGTAATCCCGGGAAGGTTGTCATAAGATTGTTATTATTATTATTATAGTCAACGACTAACAATTAAGGGGATTGAAAGCGGGTATTTTCTCTCTTACACGCATGAAACATAGTAAAATAGACGTTTCGTACTTCCAACTTACCGATCGATCTATTGGTGCGATAAGAAATTTTAAAACAGATTTGAATTCCTCGTGAATTTTACTACAAAACGACTTTCCCGATTTTTTCATTTTTTTTTTTTTTTCATAAACCCTTGGAAAAATTAACCGAACAAATAAAATAAAAAAAAAATTGTTAATAATTCATTTTGAAGGTCTTCAAAAAAAATAAATAAAAAAGTGGGAAAGTCGTTTTGTAGTAAAATTCACGAGGAATTCAAATCTGTTTTCAAATCTTATCGCACCAATAGATCGACCGGTACGTTGAAGTACGAAACGTCTATTTCGCTATGTTTCATGCGTAAGACAAAGAGAGAAAATACCCGCTTTCAATCCTTAATGGTATCGAAAACACGGGAAATGTTTCGAACTCAAACGTTTGGAAAGCTAAAACTAAAATAATCTTTTATGAGGTTTTTTTTTTTTTTTTTTTGGTTAAATTGTTTAAATTGTAATATTCATCGTTTTCTGAGTTAAATCGTTGGAGGCCCGAGGCCCGTGTGAAATCGCACCTTCATACCTCTATATGATACGCAGTTCCGCCACCGAGTCGTCTCTGTACCAGTGGCCAGTTGCTCTTCTCATCACTTTCCGTTTCGATCTCCACGAGTCCGTCGCGTCCACGTCGCGGTGATGATAATATACACGCGAGTCTTTTATTTATTTTTCATAAAATTATAATAAACAAATTTATACGAAAAAAACACGGATCGAGTTACGTTTTGTGCGATAATTTTTACGCGAATTGTGTAAAACACAACGCCTTTCGTTTTTTGTTTGTTTTCACCGAGTGCCGCGTTTCCCGTTGTATTTTCGGGAAAGCGAATATTCTTCACGTGACGCTAATGCTCGGATAATGAGAAAATAAAAATCGAGGAGAGTTATACGCGTCGAGTGCGTTTTGTTAATTTAAAAATAAATTGCACCGTACCCAGTGTGTCTATTCCGTTGTTACGTTTCAAACGTAGGTAGCAACGCGTATAACGAGTTTATTTATCGCTCAAAAATATTGCTTAAAAATAATCGGCGAAATTTTACGGCGTCCAGCTTAGAAATTCAGTACGTAAACGAGCTAGTATGAACGCAGCAATATTATACGAATCATGTCTGCAATCGTACAAATAATGTGTATAGTGTACAGAATAAGTAAACGTATATTTATTTTTTTTTTAATGGACGCAAACACATATATATAGTGTAGTAACACAACGTGTACATTAATATAGCAGGCCCCGTACATGAATTTTTCAACTACGGTACTGTAAATACGTAAATCCGGGCCGTCAATGTATATTAATATTTATAATCACCTAGTAATTATAAATTATTCTGACATATAATTTTTGATTTTTACAAAAATCACCTAAATATATGGGTTACACGGCTCCTTTTGCTGTTATATACACGCCTCTATAAAATATCAGTTATTTTAGTTTAAAACGCAAGTACATTAATTTGCTACGGTTTAATATAAAAATCAATGTTTGAAACCTTTCTATTCTTTTTACTCGTTTTATTTTAATCCTTAATATTATTACCCTCTTTCTTTTCCTTTATTATTATTATTATTTTATATATCATAATTATTGTTGTAATAATAAAACGAATATCGATATATATATATATATATATATGTAATATTGATATGTGTATTATTATTGTAATCGTCACCGTTCCCACTATACGCGAGTACCTTGACCCGAACTTGTTTTCAATTATTATAAATATTATTACCTATACGTTTTCCGTCGTTGTCGTCGTCGCGTTTCGTCCACCGCCGTGTACACGTCTTTCGTGCTCACCACCAAATTGTTCACCGTTTTTAACACCATCACCGTCGCTTGAGCTGTCGTCGTTGTCTACCCAAAAGCCATTAGTTTTCAGAAACGGAAGGAAACGAGCTCTAAGTGGCCGAGACGGTGACTCGCTTTGCTCAGTATCGAGAAGGTCGTATTCGTCTGTTTATTTTGTATTTGTTTTCTGTGTAATAATTATTTATATTTCTACAATACATTTTTTTATCATTGCCAATTGTTTCTTTTTTTTATTCTCGTTCGCTGGCCAGCACAATACCATTTTATATTACTTTATTTGTCAATTATTTATCTATTTAATTTTCCGTAATTATTAAAATTGTAATACCGATGATAATACCAACACTTGTTATTATTTAAGAAAATCTTTATATTTAATCCTATACAGTCCATTTATCTTATAATTCCAAACAATCAATATTTTTTTAAAAGTATTTACGCACAATGAAATACAATGTAAATTATTAAAAATTAAAAATAGCGTTTGTACATAGGAAAATACAATTGTATTGTACATATTTTATACATTTTGTGGGAATACCCGAATACGAATACCTATTGACAAAATTAAATATATAAAAACCCATAATAATTATCTCATTTAAAAATAGTACTAAAACATTAGTATTTCTATAGCGGCGGACTAATTGCTCTTATCTTCCAGGATTTATTTCCCTATTATTTTTTCCAAGAAATGCTCGCGCCGCACGCACCACCCGCCTACACATTTTGTTACAAAAAAATGATGTAGTAAGAAATCAAATTATTTGCATACCAATAACGTATAAAAAGATATGGTGGCGAGGGTGGCATTATTCATATGTCTCGTTTTATTCTTCTAATTTAAATTAATAATATGTATAGGTATGTTATGTTTTTTTCCCCGAGACCATAGTACTCACTGACCTCCCCCCTTTGTGGGGGCCCTGATTGTTTTTGAAAAAAAACCCCCGCAGTTTTTGTTTTAATAAAAATAAAACGTCGACAAAAACACGCCGTTAATTTTTTTTTTTTTCTTCGGTGTATTATAGAATAATTGAACGTGGCGTGTGCTGCTGGAAACAAGAAACGTGCAATGTAAACTTGCCGCCGACAACCGTATAGCCACACTTAAATTTAATCTCGTCTCACCCCGCTAACCCAATAACTACGTTACACCTGAAAAATCCTTTATGCGAAAAGTTTGATATAAACTTTTTAAACCGTCCGCGCAAGCAACGCGCGCTGCGTGTTTCCGTAAAACAAAGGACAACAGCATTTACTGTTGTACCGCAGTACCTATATCACTAGCGCGTTTATCCATTAATATACTGGCCGAGCAAATCCCAAAAAGGGAAAAAGAAAACACCGTTTAAATTCTAACGAAAACTCGATTTGACACGAACGAGAAACCGCGACGACAATATTATTATTATTCCCGTTCTCGCAACGATACAATTGAATGTAGCGCAGAGGTCGCCAACCGCAGTGGTCCGTGCGCGACCCACTGCAGATGACGGTGGTCCGCGAGAAAAATCCGAATATTATTGGCGATTTTATTTCATTGAAGTCCCACCTGCGGACGATGCATACAAATCGTATAAATAAATAAAACCGATTAAATAAGGCGTTTATAATTGAATCGGTCATTTCGAAAACAACATGAGTCATCGAATTGAAATTTTATACAAACCACAGACAACTTCGTAACTCCAGAAATTCAACTTTTTTTGTACTTTTACCTCTTTACACATTTATTTTTAACGTTTATGACATTCATAACTCGTGGTTTTAAATTGTCTATCTTATATTTCACTAAAATAACATAAGACTTATTTGACTTGTGTCGTTTTTGAAATGACCGAATCAATTGTATTTCGTGATTCGTACGTTGATAAAATGGAATTACTTTAATTTATTAACGTAATTATCCTTTTTTTTTTTGAATTTCATACGAGTGGAATTTACGAATTTAACGGTCCAAAAGTTTGACTCTCGCTGTATTATAAAATATCTGAAATTACGCGTCAAACTCGTGAATTAGCCAGAATCGTTTTCTTTTTTTTTTTTGGTCCTTAAACGTTTTCGTACGTTACGCGCTCCTCAGGTTAGTAACAATATATTCTGTTAATATTAATAAATAGTAATATAATCTATAATTTGTTATAAATAGGTGCACTTGAGACCAAAAAAACTTTTTTATGAATATACTATAGAACTAGAGTAGTCTACTAAATCCGATAACGGACTGCAGCGTGTAACGAGTATGATGTTGATAGTGGTGGATTGACGTTTGTCTGTCTAATAAAACGTATGCCAGGACTCGTAACCCTAGTAAAATTGTAAAAGGAGAATTTCTAACGGACTTCCGTCGTTATGGCTAAAACACATTTTACACGCCAAAAATGTAAAATAACAACCTGAATATCGTTATTTTTTGGACTTACGTTCGTCTGACTCTGAGGTACAGAATTCGTGCGAATACGCGTATATACATAAGATCCGTCTCAAAATTCGAATTGAATAAAACATTTTCTTCTACCTATAGGACGCAACGGTGGATTTTGGTGGTGTCGGTGGTGGTGGTGGTGGGGGAGGGAGGGAATGAATAACCTCTTTGAAATAAATTTCTAATTATAAAAATTGTATACGTTATTATTATTATTTAAGGTTTCAGCAAGAAAGTTATTAGAAAATGTATTGAAGACATTTTACAACATAAATAGTCTGTGCATAATATAATATGAGTTATGTTTGTAAAATACTGTAATATGCAATTTCAGAATAGAAGAAATATATACGATTATTAATTGTATTTCATACGGTAATAATAAATTCAATAACAATATTACATTGTCAATATGGTCTTGAACATAAATTTCCGAATACTTTTTTATTTGTTTTGCGTAAATGACGAAAATCAGTGGCGCATTTTCAATTTCACTCTGGGGAAAAAGCGTTTAAAAAAAACATAGATCCTATAAAAGATTTTATTTAATATTTTGAATTATTATATTTTTTTAAATAAATAATACAGATACCTATATATATGTATATATGTATAAATCAGATAGTAAAAAATTTGAATGGAACTCGGTTAATTTGATATGATAATATTATGATTAGAATTTAGAAAACAGAGAATTGTAATAAAAATTCCTTTTAAATCAATGTTTTATTTCTAATAAAATAAATAAATATTGACTGTAACAATACGTCTGATGTAGAATCTCTCGTGTTGAGTCATTCCGATTTCCCGCGGATCTTTACTACGCTCCATAGACATATAAATATAAGGACTGCGCTTTCCTCACCCCCAGTCCATCAATCAACGAAAGATTGTAGTGCGAGAGAGAAAGAAACTACTAGGGGATATCACGGAATAAACACTAAGTACATGAATTTATTTATCCAAGGACTATCGTATAATTTTTTGGCGGATAATCATATCCATAGACATATAAATATATGTATGAATATATATTTATGATCATATCACAGAGTAATTCAAATTATTTTTGTTCTTGTTGTTTTCTATCCTGTGTATAGATTTTCGACCAGGAGTGCTCTGATCTCTTCGGTCACATTTTGTTTCCAGCAGCAAATCGCATCTAGTTGGTACTTTAGAGAGGTCATTTTTCGATTTTTTTTCAAAAGCACCTAAAAATATAATTCGAAAATTACCGAAATAAAATTATTTATTTATTCATAAATTATAATTCTCAAATTTTTCGACAAAGTATATT
Organism: Slavum lentiscoides; assembly: GCA_032441835.1. Classification (NCBI taxonomy): domain Eukaryota; kingdom Metazoa; phylum Arthropoda; class Insecta; order Hemiptera; family Aphididae; genus Slavum; species Slavum lentiscoides. The sequence continues at coordinate 26,907,619 of CM063706.1, forward strand.
ACATCGAAGCTCCGCTCAGAATTGTTTTATATCGAATGCAATGATTTATCGTTACTTTCAAATTTATAATAAAACAAAACTCTAAAATCTTTATCCTTATACAAACCACAGACAACTTCGTAACTCCAGAAATTCAACTTTTTTTGTACTTTTACCTCTTTACACATTTATTTTTAACGTTTATGACATTCATAACTCGTGGTTTTAAATTGTCTATCTTATATTTCACTAAAATAACATAAGACTTATTTGACTTGTGTCGTTTTTGAAATGACCGAATCAATTGTATTTCGTGATTCGTACGTTGATAAAATGGAATTACTTTAATTTATTAACGTAATTATCCTTTTTTTTTTTGAATTTCATACGAGTGGAATTTACGAATTTAACGGTCCAAAAGTTTGGATCTCGCTGTATTATAAAATATCTGAAATTACGCGTCAAACTCATGAATTAGCCAGAATCATTTTCTTTTTTTTTTTTGGTCCTTAAACGTTTTCGTACGTTACGCGCTCCTCGGGTTAGTATAACTATATACTGTTAATATTAATATAAATAGGTGCACTTGAGACCAAACAAACTTTTTTATGAATATACTATAGAACTAGAGTAGTCTACTAAATCCGATAACGGACTGCAGCGTGTAACGAGTATGATGTTGATAGTGGTGGATTGACGTTTGTCTGTCTAATAAAACGTATGCCAGGACTCGTAACCCTAGTAAAATTGTAAAAGGAGAATTTCTAACGGACTTCCGTCGTTATGGCTAAAACACATTTTACACGCCAAAAATGTAAAATAACAACCTGAATATCGTTATTTTTTGGACTTACGTTCGTCTGACTCTGAGGTACAGAATTCGTGCGAATACGCGTATATACATAAGATCCGTCTCAAAATTCGAATTGAATAAAAAAAAAAAAACACATTTTCTTCTACCTATAGGACGCAACGGTGGATTTTGGTGGTGTCGGTGGTGGTGGTGGTGGGGGAGGGAGGGAATGAATAACCTCTTTGAAATAAATTTCTAATTATAAAAATTGTATACGTTATTATTATTATTTAAGGTTTCAGCAAGAAAGTTATTAGAAAATGTATTGAAGACATTTTACAACATAAATAGTCTGTGCATAATATAATATGAGTTATGTTTGTAAAATACTGTAATATGCAATTTCAGAATAGAAGAAATATATACGATTATTAATTGTATTTCATACGGTAATAATAAATTCAATAACAATATTACATTGTCAATATGGTCTTGAACATAAATTTCCGAATACTTTTTTATTTGTTTTGCGTAAATGACGAAAATCAGTGGCGCATTTTCAATTTCACTCTGGGGAAAAAGCGTTTAAAAAACATAGATCCTATAAAAGATTTTATTTAATATTTTGAATTATTATATTTTTTAAATAAATAATACAGATACCTATATATATGTATATATGTATAAATCAGATAGTAAAAATTTGAATGGAACTCGGTTAATTTGATATGATAATATTATGATTAGAATTTAGAAAACAGAGAATTGTAATAAAATTCCTTTTAAATCAATGTTTTATTTCTAATAAAATAAATAAATATTGACTGTAACAATACGTCTGATGTAGAATCTCTCGTGTTGAGTCATTCCGATTTCCGCGGATCTTTACTACGCTCCATAGACATATAAATATAAGGACTGCGCTTTCCTCACCCCCAGTCCATCAATCAACGAAAGATTGTAGTGAGAGAGAAAGAAACTACTAGGGATATCACGGAATAAACACTAAGTACATGAATTTATTTATCCAAGGACTATCGTATAATTTTTTGGCGGATAATCATATCCATAGACATATAAATATATGTATGAATATATATTTATGATCATATCACAGAGTAATTCAAATTATTTTTGTTCTTGTTGTTTTCTATCCTGTGTATAGATTTTCGACCAGGAATGCTCTGATGTCTTCGGTCACATTTTGTTTCCAGCAGCAAATCGCATCTAGTTGGTACTTTAGAGAGGTCATTTTTCGATTTTTTTTCAAAAGCACCTAAAAATATAATTCGAAAATTACCGAAATAAAATTATTTATTTATTCATAAATTATAATTCTCAAATTTTTCGACAAAGTATATTACATCGAAGCTCCGCTCAGAATTGTTTTATATCGAATGCAATGATTTATCATTACTTTCAAATTTATAATAAAAACAAAACTCTAAAATCTTTATCCAAGTAATTCAATTAAGCGATATCCACAACATACCGCGACTCGTTACCTTTTTAAACTTTTAAATCATAAAACGATATATTTTATACAAAAAATATAATATGTATTAACAAAAAATGTTATTATTATTATAAAAAAATTATTATGTTATTAGTTTTTTCTTCCATGATATCCCCTGGTATATATTTGTCTCTCTTACTCAACAACTGTTTTCGATTTCTCTCTCTAAGCGCGGTCCATGTATTTATAGTCTGTGTTACGCTTTATTTTGTGAGATCGATAAAATCTTCAACGTTTTTTTTTTTTTTTTTTTAAATAGCGAATTGGAATAATGTGTTTTGTTGTCGACTGTCAAGTAGTCGAGTGTGTCGGAAGTGTTAATATAAATTAACTAATGGACAATAATATTTTTAATTGACCTTTTGGTCCTTGGGGGGAGGGTTTTATTAATCCGACCCACCGCTGGCGATTATATAAATATCGATAATGTCCCTTGACGTTGTTTCACTACGTTATTATCTGTAACGTCCGTATTTATATAAAATTTAAAACAATATAATAATCCTTTATTATTATTATTTTTTTTTAACATATTACACGCGATGTCGATTTTAATTCATGACATATGTCTAGTCGTCTCCGTGTTATTTATTTACGGCTGACAAAAATATCCTACGAATACGCAACCACATGATTCGCTCGGATTTTATCGGACGGACGGATTCTCCTTCCGAGTTAGCAGTTTAACTATATTTTATAAAATAGGACGATAATGTAGAAAAAAAACATATGTATGTACCTGAATATACACAAGAAGAGTTGTAAAAATTATTATACCCGTTATAATAACTATATAATATTTATGAATATACTCGCATAGAAAAAAATGCAAAAAAAAAAAAATATATATATTGTAATAATACGCAAATACGCATTATCATATTATTATAAAGCATAAACATTTTCCATTTGATCATCAATTCATCAGACCGTCGTATAATATAAAATTACAAACGTATAAATGGGTGCGTGTATAATTCGCACATAATACGTATAACCGTTATTCGCGCGTTTATTTAATTTTTTTTTTTTTTTTTTTTTTTTATATCACGTCATGTCGATGAGCAACTGTCATTGTTGTTACTTGATGTGGAAAAACGCGCGTGTTTTTCTAAATGAAATATTCATTTTTTTTTTTTTTTTTTTAATAATAATAATAATAATAATTTTTAACGATAATAAGTACGCATATCGAAAAGCAAAAAAAAGACACGTGTACGAAAAGTGTTACGTTTATTCTTCCATCGCGTTTGGAAATAATAACACAGCGTATTATTATTGTTTACTACGTGTGTAAAAACGTTGGAAACCAGAACATTTCGGTTCATAAAAACGAATAATCCGATTTCGATCCCCCGAAAATATAACTGTTACACCAAGGAAAAATTACCAGCGCCCCCGCCCCCTCTCGTATTATTACTCCGAACAGTTTACGAATTAATAAAAAAATATTTTTAAAAATGAACTACGAGATTTATCATATTATTATAACACGCTATACTGTGCACGCGTCGAAGTGACATATCAACAGACTTGGGTAATATTCGGAATACTTTTAAAGTATACTTTCCGAATACTTGTAAATATTTTTTCCTAAAGAATTATATAAAGTATTTAAAAAAATTTTTTTTTTTTTGGTATTCTGAACACAGTGTTCCGAATACTTTTTAAATCACAATTATTATTTTAAATAGATCACGAACATTTGAATAACAGATTATTACTTAAATTTAAAAAGTAAAATTATTCCAGAACAAAATATGAGCAGCAATAAGCATTAAAACAATATCAATTATTTTATCAATAGTCTTGCCATATTTGGCATTTGAACCCGGCCTCAGTCAAATAACCAAATATATTTGATAACACTAATATGTTATATTTTATAACCAATTGATAATATTGATTTACTTTTTAGTTATTGCGTTAATTCGTTAACGCATAATTTAAAATTAATAATAATAATAATAACAACTAGCGTTGATTGCATACATATATTGATGACTGTTCATATTCGATTGAATAATAATAATAATAATAATAATATAATAAATATATTTGATATTACTGAAAGCTATTAATAATTTAAAAAATATCCTAAAAGTATTTGGAATATTCCGAATTTTTTCGGAATATTGTGAAGACGTTTTAAACAAATTTTTATGTCATTGGAACTTTTGCTTTAGTTTTCCGGTCGTTGACCACCGCGTAGCCAAACATTCGTCCCTAAAATCGACTGCTGCTCTTCTCCACTACAAAAATCCGGTTCCACTTTTTCCACATTGAGTTTAACACAATCGCTCACCCGATCGTTATCCTCAGTAAAGAACCTATAGCTTTCTCCACTCACGTCCTGCCCGGCGGCACGTCAACGTCATTTTCGGCACGGAACGGTCCGTACAGCTAGGTATAACGTCTTTTTTTTTCCCCCGCATTCCTGTCTGCAGGGCGTCGACGCACGGACCACGTAAATATATTCCTCTCAGAATGTTCCTCTCGAATACACTCAATCTCAATTAGTCGGCTTTTCAAAAGACTTTTGAAGACGCGTATAATAAGGAGTCGTTGCAGAGGCTCGTAACGATATTATTGGATACGCGACAACGATGTCAATAATAGGTACATCCACGTACAGTTTCGCTATGAGGATTCCGAGCGCGGTATTTTTCCGAATCCAATAAAGCGACACTCATCGCGCGTTCCGCCGTCTTGTATTAATTTCGATTTTTGGGAAAACGCGTCCATAGGTCTCACCACAGCGCGCGTATATAATAAACGCATCAGTACAATGCGAAACGTTTTCTTCGACAAACGTCGTGAGTCGTGTACACACGATTAAATGAAGACAAATCGCGCGCGGAAATATTAAAAAAAAAACCAAAATTATTATACGACTGTATACAGCTACAATCGTCGATTTGTATCGAAACTCGTTGAAAACGGAATTAAAAATTTTTATTTTCTCGACGGGCCAAATATCCAACGGTTTCCCGTTTCGCGGGAGAATCGATCGCACACGTCATAACGTGATACGTATTACAATACAGCGGGTACGGCCACGACGAGGCTCGCGATCCGCGTGCGGCTCTTAAATCGGTTTCGTGCGCCTCTTGAAACCAAAAAAATTAATGCTACTTCGTTTGATATAAAATGAAATACGTGTCTTCATTTTATAAACGTCTCTTAACAACGTGGCTCGCTTGGATAATTAGCTTCATAAATTTGCGGCTCCCTAAATTGAGGTCAGTGGCCACCGCTGTAATATTATAGTCTCGAATAAAATCAATTCGAAAAATTTTGAAATTAAAAAAAAAAACAATGAAAGAAGACCTGCGAAGAATTTCCACAGTTTTTCCAAAAAAAAAACTCTCGTTATACACATCATAAGACAGCGACCGATCCGCCGCGCTCCGTTTCTTCTGGTGCTCAACCGCCGGCGGCGTTTAAAAGCGTTTCCGGCCCGAATTATGGAAAACGTTTTAGTATATATATATATATATACATTTTGTCCGGGCAATCTGGAATCGGTCGGTATTAAATGCGTTCTCAAAGTATCAATAATAATAATAATAATAACGTTATACGAGGCTAATAATAAATCGAGCCGCGTATCCGCCGCTACGACTGCACCACACTCGAGCCACTGAAAAGTTTTCACGCGTGACTCGACTGACAATAGCGTGCTGAGCGTCGGCCGCGTCTCGAGCGTTTCTCCGGGGCGGCGTGTGCCACGTGTGTTTCGTGAGTCCTGAGGCAACGGCGACAGAAGTCGGAATCGAATTTGCATTCATAATTCCGTATTATTACCATCTTATGATTACGATTATTTCGTGCACGTGACAATAATATATCGCATCCTTCGTCTCGTATACACCAATGCGTAACTATTCAAATGTACGCCGCAGTGATGGCGTAGCCAGAAATTAGTCAAAAACGGCGAGGGAGGGGTGAGGGGGTTTTAAATAAAAAAATGTGATATAATTTACTCTGTCTAGTAAATCAAACTCAAAACACGTTACTTTGACACGGCGAAAAATAATGAACGAATACCATCGGGTTATATAGCAGACCGAACAATAGGAATCCGTGCTGTATACAAAAAAGACGAGTTCAAAAAACGACAAACATAAATCGCATACGTATGTAGCCAGTTTTAGAAAGAAATTTCAATATTTCTTGATTTTTATGTATTATATTCAATACAAAATACATTGTATGGATTTTTTTTTTTTTAAAATTGACGTTTTTTTCCTATTTTTACCACTATAATTATATATATATATATATATATATATAAAGTGATTCTTATTATATGCGTATAATAGAGAGGAATGGATTCAATTTAATATTGACGGCAAAGGGCCTAAATGGTCTATAATGCTAATTAAAAAATAAAATAAAATAAAAATCATTGTTTCCGCACGAGATGATCCCACTTGCACTGAACGTTACAACACACGCACTGATTTATATAGCTCATATTGATTAAACGCAAAACTCATTATTCATATACCTAATATCAAAACATTTTAACTCTCGTTTGAATTGTTTATTGAAAGCGAAATGAAAAGAATATTAATATATCGATCAAATTGAACGTATACATTTATTTCTTCTCTAAAAATAATATTTTAAAATTAAATAATATAATATTAATTACGATTTCTACAGTAACGGCTTAAAAACATTTGTTTATTGAGAGATGCACAAATACTCACAAAATCTTGTGTTTCGTCTAGGTACTTCGCTTTCAATATAGTGTACGTCTATATATAGTTCAGTAAGGTGTAAGAAAGGTAAACATTTTTTTTTTTTTTTTTTCGAAGAAGAAGAAGAAGATTCGAACGGCCATTCTCCGGTTTTGCGCTCGTTAAAGACAAATAGAGTTTTAAAGCCCTTTCAGTGTTAGGAAAACTTTTTATTATGTTTAAGTTTATTATTATTGTACCGCAGTACACTGACAAGGAATTTCGGTTGCCGATAAACGTCAAATTAATCCTAATAATAGTTATTTCGTGAAAAGACGGAAGTTATAGTTTATAACACTATAAAGTACTATCCTAACATTATTTTTTTCTACCATCGAGTTCCTGTTATAATAAAATGTAAATTATTTCAATACAAAATATTTTATGTTTATATTTATTATTATTATTATTATTATTTTTTTTTTTTTATTCCACGGAGATAACAAACATCGTGTAATTATTAGAAAATCACTAAACGTGATTACTTAGGGATCACTTAACGTGATTCAGGGGCGCAAGGCTCTCCGAGACCCCTTATTGCGTTTATTGTTTGGGGTGAAATAAATCTATCTATAAACCCACATGGCCTACTCTAAAAATCATTGGCCATTTGTGTTAAAAATTCTGGCGTCACCGCGTGCAATAATAATATAATATATATATAAAACTATAATACAACAATCAACAACGACAATAATAATATTTAATACAAACGTATGCTCGTGCACGGACACTGTGCGAGCGATAATAATGTTATAAACCGAAATCGAATCCAAACAGTTATTACGAAGTATCCGTATTTGCACACAATATGGTATATTATAATTTACTCCGGGTCCGATCTTCCCGGAATAAATCGTAAAACGTGTATGCGTATGTTATATGGAGAAGAGACGGATTTGAGCCGGCGAGGCACCAGAGAAGAATTCCCGAAAAAAAAAAAATACCATGAGAACCGATAGAATTTGTTCAAATAACGCTCCACAGTCGAAATTCTATTCACATTTCTGTTATAACAAATGTTATTGAAATCTATCGAAAGATCAGTGTATGGAAAATATTAACGCTACGCGGAATATAAATTTCGACATGTTAGAATTTCAATCTGGAGTTAGAATAATATATGTCTACGTAATATTGTGCAAAATCCAAAACCGGGGCTCGCAAACGTTATAATAACGTTTTGATTATAACGTTACAATTGCAAAATATCAATTGAAATGAATATCAAAAAAAGTAACGGAAAACCATAAACACTAATTTTAAACTATCACAAATTAAAATGTATCATTAAACGAAATAATATGTTAACGTTATATATCAAAATATCGAAAAACGAAAAATAGAATTACCGTTGTTTTAATATTTTTTTTTCCAATTTACTACGGAAAAATATAAACCAATGGTGTAGGTTTATTATGGTTCTATAATAAGGCTGGGTTTACACGGACGCGTAAAAATTATTAAAAGATACGTGTCTGAGAAGATGTCAACTAGTCAGAAAAGTTTCTGTTGGTAATATAATCAACATTTTAAGAAAAATATTCAGCATTGGAATATAAAGTCAAAAATAAACCAAGGTTCTCACTGTGAAAAATGTATCAAATCAAAAAATTAAGGATAAAAAATTAGGACTCTTATAATCAATGAAGTTTAATGAAGCGTACATTACGTTTATGAGATTTGAAAACGTGCTATAGTCTATGGAATATGAATGGATTTATTTATTTGGAAAAAATAATCGATATTAAACCAAATAACGTTATTAATATTATATAACGATAAAACTTTCTTTAACGTTAAACACAAATAATCCATAATGATAAACGCAAAAGGTAAGTCACGATAAAAAAAAACGTTAAAACGTTAAATATTATTATTATTTTCAAATGAGAGCCCTGTCTAAAACACAGAATGTTATTTAAAGTCACAATATACGGGTTTTGTTTTGTTTTTAATATCATACGCATATGACAGAGAAAATTAGTAGTAGCATGGGGTTTTTTTTAAGTATTGAGTACAAATATATATATATATATATATATAGTGGTAATTTTTTTGTCCGGCGATATCTAAAAAAAAAAAGAAAAAAAACCTAAAAATATTTGAAAACATCCGGTAAAAGTCTTAAATTATTCTAAGGGTATATAGGTATTTATAGAAAAAACAAATAAAATACAGTGAAATGTTACGAAAATCGAACTCGTAATTGAAAATATTCGAATCGAACTGAACGCGAAATAATTCGGTTCGAATATCGAACCTTGGGAAACGAAATTCAAATTGAAAACAAAAAAAAATCAATATAGGTTTAAATAAATAAAATAGGGTTTGTTCGATGATGTTTAGGACGGAAAGTAATTTTCCACCAATCCGCAGCATCGTCGTCGAGTCTACAGTAAGGCTTAATGCATAAGCCCCGCTGTTTTCGCGTAAAGGAACTGAACTTCCCGGAAAATTCAAAATACACATGCGTTATTCGTTCATCGAAATTCGTAGTATTAGGATCCGAAAAATAGATTGTTTTGTCGTTTTTTTTTTTATTTGTTTAAACCAGTTGTAAAAATTGTAACGTATATTACAATACGTAAAGCATTAAGGTGTGAGATAATATATTCCGTTTCGGTATATAACATAACGTAATATAGCAGCTATTTATTTTATAAATTAATTATTAACTACCCGTAGTTTGATTTACTTTTAAGTCTATTTAATGCTCACCTATTTGTTTTAAATATTTTTTAAAAACTAATTTTATTCCTTTTAAGTTTATTTTGAAAGTTCGGTTCGAACTCAAAAATCTGAGCTCGTTACATCACAAAAAAAAAAAAAAAAAAACAATGCGTTTATTGAAGACAATGGTTACCACTTATTAAATTACCTAATACACATCAAAAGTGCGCGGCGGTAAAAAAAATACGGTAAATTCTCCAAAACTAAATCCGTACAAATTCGGTTTTTTTTATCGCGTTAGAAAAAAAGTAAATCTTAATAGGAAACGCGTCGTAGATTATTTATCATCTCGTTCGAATGCAATACGAGGCCGCTGCCACTTTCAACAATAACGCGCGACGTAATATTGTAAGTAAATATATATTTTTTTTTAAAATCCCTCGATTTTATTAGAAATCTGTCGATAAAAAATATAACAATTTTTGTTTCGTTCGTTTACCGATTCGATATTAATTTTAGATTCTGAGCCGCAATGACGTGTCGAAAGGGTATCCGAGAAGCAATTGCCTCTGAATTTTCAAAGGCTGGTAGTTGGGCCTTTGATTCGAGTTGTAATTTGGTATTTTACAATTAAATATAAAATTGTATTTGATAATATTATGATCAGAAATCTATTATCAACTATACTTGTACAAGTACGGAGTAACGCATAGTAACGTGTATTTTACTATGTAACGACTTATTGACGTTTTCTATTGAATTAAATGTTATAATGTACCACATATATGTTATAATTTTATTTTATTGCCACATCTTCGTACAGTTATGGAGGTACTCAACTTATGAGCCAATGCGATATCAAATTATTAATAATCCATTTATAACATTTTTATAAATGTTTAGACTATATTGTAGTATAGGAATATTGGAAATTTCGTTTATTGCGCTTTATTGTTTTTATTCATTGTGCTGTGCTGCGTTTTGTGTGCATGTGTCCATCCCAATATTAAATATTCTGACTTCACCATCGATTTTTTCGTCGAAAAATACATATTTTCCAAAATAAATTTTCAAAAACTCGAATACTCCGATAAAGTAGAAAATTCCCATCATTTGATTATGCGTATAATAGAAATCCAAAAAAAAACAACAATTTTTAGTATCTTTTTTAGGACCTAGACGATAAGTATTTAATACACAAAAAGAAATTAAATTAAATTAAATATGCACAATTATTATGGTTTACTTTACTTCAATGAGACGGTTGGTCTTGTTTTGAACGGACGATGGCATCAATATCGGGCTCCATATTGATAACTTTAAGTCTTAAATACCACTTTTTATTTTTTTTTTATATTTATTCATTAATAATTTTTTTTATAAAGGGAGATTTTTTTTGCAACCTGTATAACCGAAATTTAAAATAGTTTATTGCAATTGATTAACGCCACGAAAAGCAAAACCGCGTCATGCGAAGGAACGCGCATTTTAATCGGTCCAGTGCAGGGTCGGACTGGCCCACGGTGGTCCCCGGCGAAGTGGGCCCTCGAAATATTAATTTAATTGATTAAATATTATTCTATCAAAAGTCGTTTAAAATCACTTACCTATGGGCCAAGATCTTCTTGAAGCGTTAATACTACTAAACTGCGAAGCTGATATTGTTTTATGAACGGGACTACGACTCTATTATTATTGATAAATTGACAAAATTCTTCTAACGAATTAAAACGTATATTGTTGCAGTTTGCAATAATTTATTTCATCTAAACGTATTCAAATATTATATTGTTCATATTAAAATTAATATCTTTTTATATATAACTTGATTTTACTATAACATATTGAAATTTAATTTTTATTATAATGTATTAATGTATGTTATTAATTACGTATATTTTAGATTTTCATCGGAGCGAGGAATCGATTGGTTTTACAAAGCTGTGTTTTTTTTTTTTATATGTCTGTACCCAAAAAATCTACCAAAAGAAAGGCTCCGATCTTTACGGTCACAGTTTGTTTCCGGTAACAAATTGCATCCGATTGGTACTTTAGAGAGGTCATTTTTCGATTTTCTCAAAAGCGCCTAAAAATATAACTCAAAATCTACCGAAAAATATTTTTTATGGAGTAAAAACTTTAAACTCCAAAGTGGTTTGAAAACATAGAGAAATTAATTTTACAATCGGTTAATTTTTAGCATTTCTTTTAAAACTTTTAGTTAGAGTTTATTAAATAAAAATAATTTAGTAATATTAAGTAAATAATACCATTTGAACATATAATATTAAAAAATGTTATTTTTCCAGAGAGTGGGGGGCATTAATTTTACACACGGGTCCAAATTAGTGTAGTATAGCGACACTGCTCACTACCCAGTGGCGTGCTCAGGGGGGGGGGGGAGGTTTGGCGTTATATCCCCCCCCCCATTGAATTTTTTGCCGACCTACAGAAAACGACTTATTAGTTATAAGAGCTGTTTTAGAGTCATGATATGATGTGTATTGAATTTCAAAATATTATTATTGGACTTATTTAAACAAAATATTCTATATTTTATATTTTATATTTCTATATTTTATATTGTTGCAAAATATTTTATACATTTATTTTAACATATACCCTACTCTACTTAAAATGTATTAGAATGATATATATTTTTCTAATAATTCTGGTTTATAAATTATTTTATTTAAAAATACTGTAACGGTTTAAACTTTAAAATGTTCAATAAAGATGAAGAATAGGTAGTTTAAATGAGATACACATATCACAGTTAAAACTGTACAAATGTTGAATATATAATATATATATATATTTGTATTCTAATGGCTATATTTTTAATATGCATATTCTTTCAGTATTTATTACTTTATTTAGTAGCTATCACTTATTATACAGTGAAGCCACACATATACTAATACCTAGTTAATAAATTAGTATTGACCTTTATTGCTTTTTTAATTAATTGCAGCTTACTCACAAAAATATTTTTGCTTTTACATATTTTTTTATTATAAAACAATTACAAAGTTAAGCATGGAAAACTTTGTCTAAAAATTTGATAGCTGTTTAAAGCTATTGAGTAAGTGTATGTTAATCTACGTATTTTCTAAGTTTTTTTTTGTTCATTTTTAAAAATGCAATATATTTTTTCACTTTAATGGTGTTATGTTAATTGAACAACTTGGTATTAGTGTGTTATAATTTAAATTCATTTTAATTATAGCACAATTTATAAATGTAAACAATTATAAGCTAGAAACGATTTTGGAGAGCTTGGAGCATAAACATGTAAGCTTTTGGTATTACCATGATGACAATTCATTAAAATGTATTTTTACTACTCACTTATAACATCCTCCCCTCCATTGAAAATTTCTGGGCACGCCACTGCTCACTACCTATTTTTTTTTTTTTGTCTACGAGTGTCGTCCGAATTCGCGTTAAAAGAATATACGTTCTCTGACGTGTAAAACAGTGATTTTAATAAGAATTATCCAATTACATTCGCTCATTCAATATTATTTACTTGGCGATTTGAATAAAATCGCGATTTGAATGATATCGGTGTGTCGCGATCGCGCCGTCCGCACCATATCCTTGGACCACTCCCCCACGTGGACACGACAATAATATATTGTTTGCACTCGGTGTGTACGCACCTACTCGCAGCAAAATATTATAATGTCCTCGCGTTGGCCCCGTACAAATTTATACGGATTTTCGATATAAATCGCGTACATACGTTATTACAATCCGTGCACTGCGAATAACGCGCGTATATTATATTTATTGCGTTTACTCAAACCGAATACGAATAATTCGTATAATCTTTTCATTTATTCATTTATATATTTGTTTTTTAATACTCGCGCGAATAAAAATATAAATTATCGTGTTCGTGAATTAAACGTCGTTTTTCTGTTTTTAAACGAATAACTAAATACGAGCCGGGCGGAATCGCGTTGACTACTCGTATTTATACACTTACTCGAATAAGGTGGCGGTGCGCACGTTCGAATATATTATTATTATATTGTAAAACGAGTTTTACACCGAATATGCTCGGGTGACACCTGTTCTGTTATTTATGCCGTTTCGTTCTTGTACGTTCGTTGATCGTTGATTAAAATATATTCTATTTACCAGTGCGAGGGTTCTCAACCTTTTTATCAACTAGTACGCCGTACCAGACGCGTTTATGATCAATACCACAGCTCGGTATTTTAAAATTAAATTTGAAGAGTCAATTTTTTTTTTTTTTTAATACGTCTTTTATTATTATTTTATTGTAAAATATATTTATAAAAGTAAAACAAACAAAAAAAAATGCCTTAAATTTTTTTTTTAAGTAAATCTCAGTATTTAAGTTAATAATTGTAAAATCCGTTGTTGTTTATTTTATACGGGAAAAACATCGATATCGGGCATAACGAAACTCCGCGTATAAATCACTTTGAATATCGAGACTACTATTCTGTAATCATTTTTTTCGAATACAACAGCTCAGAGAATGCATTCTCACACGAACAGTAATGGTGACAAATTAAACGCTATAACGCGCGCTTGCTCGGGAACAGATTGTCGGAAATAGTCTTTAAACGCGTACCGAGCTGTCACCAATCGTGTCGATGAACGATTCTTAATAAAGTATTAATGTTAATAATACAACGAAAATGGGTATAGAAATTTGAAATATTCATTTAATATATGTAACTGTTTATTATAAAACACAATTATCAAAAAACTTTCTTTTAATTTTGGACTATTCATAGCAATTATCGGTTTTTGAAGTACCTAAAATATTACGCCGATGCTCCGCTCAGAATCGTTTTATCGAATGTAATGATTTATCATTAGTCATTACTTTCAAATGTATAGTGATAACAATACACTCTAAAATCTCTATCCAAGTAAATTCACTTAAGCGACATTCACAACACCCCACGGCTCGTTACCTTTTTATTTGAAATTTTTGTTTAAAATTTGAGTACTTGTGGATTTCGAGTCGTTATTGTGTACTGATGATGGTAACATAGTTACCGAAATACGTATATACCGAATAAAAGTGATATATAATTTTTTGTGGAATCGAGTTTTTTTCGTTTTATTATTAAACATAAATTGTTGTGATTCAACTGTGACAATAACTACGGTTAATAGCTTGAATTTTCCTATTTTTGTTTATATTTTTTTTAACAAATTATTATTAACTAGTTTTTGGTCTTCGGGTAAGCTGCTTTATTGGTAATTTATATTGTGACGTAAGAATACGCACTGCAGGAATTCGATATCCGTGTAACTATATTAATTCGTACAAAATATATTTATATATATACTAAATAATAATATATTAAATATATATATATATATATATATATATATATATATATAGTAAATAATAATATATTATAGATAATGAATGATTTAATTTTTTTTTTCTTTTTTGATATATACGTTTTTCAAATGCCAATAAAACGCTGAAAGAATTTAATTACACGTTATTTGAATCAATAGTGAGTTGGTCAGTTTGATCGATTCACATAAGTGGCGTAACTGTCTGTGATTTATATAACATAGGTACTACTATGTAGAGATATGAGGAATTTTGTTAAATACTACATAATAATAAATGCACAGAAAAACATGAGCGTACTCACGGGGGGAGGGGGGTCATGGGGTTTAAACCCCTCCTCATTGGCCGTATTTTTTTCTTTGCAACCAATTCGTATTATATTTTTAAGGGATACGAATATTCATTGTCAAAGGTTGTGTGGGCCCAGAGCTCCCCACATATTTTTCTAGAAATTATCCAAACACCCCCCCCCCCCATTGAAAATTCCTGAGAACGCCACTGCAGCAAAATTAGATAGCAATTTGTTAAATACCCGACCTTATAATATATTATCGAAACTATAAAAGTTATTACAAAATCGTTTTACACCAATTTAGACCGGATTGACCGGAAAAATAGAAAGAATAATGAGAAAAATAAGAAGAAAGATAGCATTAATAAGTATGCGGAAATTGAGAAAACACGCATTTTATTACTACCTAACCCGTTAAATATGCAAAAATATGCAAAATAAGATTTCACACTTCAATTATACGTAACACAAAACAAATTTTGATCGAATCCATTTTCTTAGACGATGTAACAAAAAAAAAAAAAAAAGTAGCGTGTCGCGATGTGTTGTGAGTCAGTGCCGGATTTATTGTGGGTGCAGAGGGTGCATTGCGTCCGGGCCTCGAGCTTGAAGGTTAAATGGGGGCCTCACATTAGTTTTTAGAATTTTTGTTCATTAGCAATTAGATACGTGAAAATAAATTATTTAAATTATTATAAAATCAGATTTAGAAAGTTGAGAATTAAGGGGAGGCTAGGGGGCTTAGCCCTTCCCCCCAGCAGTGCCGTCCTAACCACCAATAACGCCCTAGGACAATAATATTTGACGCCCCCTTCCCAAAAATTTTTTACAACTAACGTAATATCTAATTACATAATTTTATACATTTTAATATTAGATACAAGGGAAATTAATATCTATAAAATGAAACAACAAATATTTTCTTTTTGTCATTCATTTTTTTGACGCCCCCTGCATTCATAATACTTTGGACGCCCTAGGGCACTTGCCCCATTTGCCCCCCTTGGGACGGCTATGCCCCCCAGAGACCTACTCTAGCCCCCCTCCAATCGATTATTTTATTATATTATTACCTTTTTGAAATTAATAATTACATCATAATATTTTATTTGTTTAAGTTTTCAATATTAATATTCCATTTAGTAATTTATATAGCATGAAATATTTCTCGGGGCTTCAGCCCTCTCCCCCTGTATTACTACTTTAAATACGCCTCTGACCGGCAGACTTTTATGATCGAGTCATATATTATTGTGTATAGTACGGCGAACACAATAAATATATATATAATAATATATATTTATATATATAGGTAACGTAATTGGTGTGTATAAAACGACGACACTGCGCTAAAAGGATTTTCGGTGGAAACGTGCGGAAATATCATCCCGTCGTCGTATTACGACTGTATAATATATATATTATGTCCACGAGCTCCGTCCTCGTTCTCCGAACGGCAAATGCGTACGGACGCGGTCACCTGCAGTAAATGGGCTTTTAAACACTGTAAATGTGAAAATCCGCCGTAACGAACGAAATATATTTAACGTTATAACGTTCGTTTTTCGTGTAAGCCACCCCGAAAGCGTATCGTCGTGCAAGTGTATCATATTATATTCTACTCGGTAACGACACACCAGAATAGTGTATACCCATTACATATTATTACATACAGTATACGTATTGGTCTAATGGTGATTTCAGTTCATCGGCGCAAACATTTTACCACAAGACAGTTTGGCGTGTAATTAGATCAAATTTAAAGATTGATTTTTTTTTCCAAAAGCCCATCGAAAATATTCGCTACACCCTTGCCGTGACCACGACTACGCATGTATAGCGCGCGATATTTCTACGCTAAAACGATCGAAAACGAATTAATTGTCTGCGAAAATAGGCTAAATATTATATATTGGCTTCAGTCATAGGCAGTGATCGAAGTGGGGGGATAAGAGGGAATGTCATCCCTCCACTTCTTTTAGTTAGCATATTCCATCCCCCACCTCACTTATTTCGTTTAAAATTGTTCGTCCCTCCTGGGTTTAAAAAAAAATTTTTTTTTTTATATAATTCGTAATTGTTATGTTGCCTAATTTTTTTTTTTTTACGAAAAATATCTTTGAACCGTTTTTTTATGCTCTGTAAGAACTATTTCGTTTTTTAAAATTTTAACATTCAGTAGATCCATAAGCGTCATTTAATCACAATCATAGTTCACCATCAAGGTTAATACGGCCCGTGTTAGAGCCTTTTGTTAAAAATATACTTTTTTTTTTCTTATTTTTCAACAATACTTTCACAACTTTGAACGGAAAAAAACGGAAAAATTTTTTTTTCTATTATTTATCGCCTGTGCAGAATTTAAATTCGATAATAGAATAATTTACGAAAAAATCAAATTGTTATTGCGTATCTGCATAGTGTACAATAATGTGGATCAATAAAAGTATATTTCTAAAATAGAAAATTGTGAATAGAGTGATAGAATTCATCTGCGAGAAAAACGCGATAATCTGGCTTTACTGTACGTATAAAGTGATCCTTTATCAAACTACGATTCAAAACGGATTTGCTTCGATGAAATCGAGAAATGATATAAATTGAAATTCATAAAAATCTATATTGTTTCTTAAAATTAATAATACGAAATAAATATGTTCGATTTTTTTTTTTGTTTTCAATGTAAAATGAAAATATTATTGTTAAAATACGAGAAACTTTTATGCAGCAAAAAAAAAAAAACGTACGAGTATAATATTGTTATCAGCTGTTTTATGAAAATGTACAGTTGCGGGATGCAGGGGATCACATTTTTCGTCGTGTCTAGAAATACTTAAATCAGTCCCCGACGACGCACGCCATTTTAATATCGTGCACAACAGGGGCGGACTGGGAGGCATGCGGCCCAGTATTCCACAATTATAAACGGCCCAAACTCATTTTATACCGACTTATTTATTGATTGATTATATAAATACACCACTGGTCTTGGATCTTTGAAAAACACAATTTACCTTATTACGATTACAATAATGAATAAATGATATCCCTAAAATGTTAATCAGTGCAAAACAAAAAAATGTAATAATAGGTCCACGAACAAAATAAAACTTATGTTAATATTCAATCTTTTTATTAGAAATAATCAATTACCTATTATATTGACATATTGAACCGGCCCGGTGTGCTACAGCACACTAGCACACCCTGGCCAGTCCGCCCCTGGTGCACAATAAGTACACGCGCGTTATAATACAATTATTTATGTTTTCGCCGCCGGCGAAATTGACCTCGTCAACCGCGGTGTAACTTTTTTTTCTCTTACTTTTCTTTTCACGATAGTCATTATAATACACAAGACCAAAAAGAAATTATGCACGTGAATAATTTATTATCAGCGTAGGTTATCGCCGTGTACTCTGTATGGTACAGTGGTAAACTTTCTGTTCGGGCGATGAGATTTCTGGATAACTCTCGCGTGCAAAAATTTAGGTTTAAAAAAATAATAATAATAATAATAATACAGTCGTTAGCATACGTTTTACGTTTAACTCCTCTGGTAGCGTATACGCGTTTGTTTTGTATGAAACCCGTTCTCAGCGTCAACGTAGAAACTTTCAAAAATATAACGTACATCAAATTAAAAAAACAACTTTTAACAATAAATACTTTCGTTTGTTTTTCCACAGAACCCAATATAAGCGTACAATTATTTTTCCCCCCTTTTTTTTCCACCCCGTTAAACTTCAAACGGGACGGTATTTTCATAGCACACACGTCCCGTTTACTTTTCCGTTTTTTATATTTTGTACGTAATCGAAAAATTTCGCGCACCAATTTCACAACTTAAACGGTATGTATAGAAAAACAGAGTTTTTTTTTTTTTTTTTGATCGCGTATGTATAATATTAGAAAATTAGGCATTATTTTTTACATGTGCGTCGACTACGAAGAAAGTCTAAAATATTTATTCGATTACACAAATAATAATTCCGAACGGAATCTGGACGGAGGTAAAAAAAATTTTAAATACAATTAATAGTCTCGAAGTCGAAGGCACGGGTGATGTGAAATATTTGAAACGTTTTGGAAAACAAAATATTTCAATAAAACAATTTCCATCTATTGTTATTGCTGAACGTTCATCAGTTATTCTTGGAATAAATACATCGATAATAATAACGTTTCCCGCGATTCAAACGTTTTACGGACAGATTAATAAATAAATAAAAATGTTTTCTATAGCCAAAATCCATTACGTTAATACAGCGGCGTAGCCAGGATTTTTCAAAGGGGGGGGGCCAATAAAAAAGTTTTCAAAATCAAATTTTTACCTTAGTAGACAAAATATAGTGCATGGGTGGATCTACGGAGGGGACGAGAGAAATTTTCCCCCGCCCAAAAAAAAAAAAAAATTAAAGTAGAAAAAAATCACTTTTTCTCTATTTTGCCGATAAACCTAAAAAGTCTATCGACTAAATGGCCGATTGACCACATTAATTTACCCGGTGATTTCCTTCCCCGAAAACAAATCAAATAAAAATATTTTTTAGAAAAAAAATAAGAGAAACCGACTTCAAAAAAATGCACTAAAAAGTATGAAATAACCGTTTTGAAATTGGCGCCGAACTTCAAACAACGTTACATTGCAAAAATTAATCGCAGACTCCATTCACCTGCAGCCCTTGAATATTATACGATTTTATCGCGGTTTTAAGTGTTTAAACCGTCCTAATTGAATTTGCAGCAGTAAATATACATAATATGTGATGTGTTCGCGTACACTTAAGAACGCAACCATAAATCTAAACGCGGTCGTTAAACGAATTCACTATAATACCTGTGGTACAGTTTTGTTATATCCACCCTCGCTGCTGCTACATAGCACCACCAATACTGTTTCCCTCGTAAGTCATAACTATTGATCCTTAGATTTGACTTTGTAATTCACAACTGATAAACTACGCTGGTGTACACAATATGTTATTTTAAGCTGTATACTATGTGTACGTGTTGCTTTGGTTCGTCGAACAAAACCTAAAAACAAACATTTGCCATCACTTTAAAATGCAATACTCGTATGTCAAGAGCACAGACACGATTATAATATTGAGTGTCGAGCGTTAATCCAATTCGACTCGTTCATCTCGTCACAGATAGCCGAGTGATGGTTGATGCGTTTTTGTTTTAAATTCGAAAACAATATAGACATCGTAAAATGTATTAAAAATTGTCGTCTGAAAAAATATACTTCAGTGTAAAAAAAAAAAAAAACTAACCAAGATTAAAATTACAAACGCCCATAAACAGACTTTGATTTACTTATATATGAAAACGATATTACTATTTTCGTATTATATCGAGGTATTAAAATCAAACATCACTTATTTCATTCAAATAAACGACAAATATAACTCTCGTCATAACTCGTGAAATAAACAACGTGTCATTCGTAAATCAAATATTGTATTTGTACGCTTATATTTGCAAAGAAAATTGATCCGTTCAATTTATATTTTTATATTAGTATAAAACACTTTTTTCGCCATAATAACATTATTTCTTTAGAATAAAAAAAAAAAAAAAGTTTCATTTTAATAACAAAATTTTAAAATTCTTTTTATATTTAGTATTATAGTGTACAATACACATATTTGCACAGTACAGTATAAGATATGTTAACGGGAAAAGTAATTATAAACTCGTATATTTTATAATTTTCTAAGAGTACACTGCTTTCTTCGGTTAATTATATTATTATTATATCGTTAAGCACACAAATGCACACAAAATTTCGAGAAAATAAAACTTCTAAAATGTATTTGTCTAGACAGTATTTATAATTATATACGCTTCATAATGTGCATTAATTAAAGACAGCTATATTGGTCTTCTATATATAATTTTTCATGAATAAAATCAATTATCACGCCAAGATGGATTCTCCAAAAGAATAACTATAATAAAATTGCCGAAGAAAAATAGAGGAGACGTACTAACACGTAACTATAATATAACAGCAACTGTTACGGTTTAGAGCAGAGGTACCCAAAAATTTTTTTCGCGTATTACTCATATGTATTAGTACGGATCAGTCACGTAACCGAACAGATGACTGAAAACTGAACTGTTCAACGTTTCAATACAATATATCATATTAAAATTTTAATAAATATTTTAAAAGTATCTTTTATTTGTCAATAAATAAAAATAAAAAAATTACAGTGAGAAGCATGAAGTTTGAAATTAGCCAGGAAACGTCTGGTTTGGTTGTACAATAGTCTCGCTAATCCGGACATCCTGTTAATCCGGACAATCAGTTATTTATATTATTTTTCAAATGAGTTCAAAGGCTTAATTTTTTTATTTTCTGTACAGTTGTATAATGTGAAATAAATAAATATTGAGATAGATGGCATAGTTTAGCGTTATCAGTATGGTCTTAAAGGCCGAATCTAAGGAAGAAGAAGAAGAAGAAGAAATAAATAAATACATATTACTATAAACAAGGTGTAATTTTTTATAAAATATTAATTCGTAAGTTGGAAAATTAGACAAATAATGTAGTGTTGCGACTGAAAAAGTCATTTTTATTACAATAAAAATGATTTCAAATACCTTACAAACCCAATTCTCGTTTTACAACTACCTATTTTAAAAGTCATTCCGTTTAATCCGGATTTTCGATAATCCGGATAGAGTCCGGTCTCATCAAGTCCCGGATCACTCTACTGTAATTAATTTCAAGACCGAATTCGCGTCCCCTGCAGCGTTCGGTTTATTTCAAAACTTGCTTTTAACAGTGATCACTGTTGTAAATCCGAATTCAAAAACACAAGCAATTGTGTACGATATTAAAAATAGCAATGATTTTCTGGACAGTTTTTCATTTCTGCGATTCGAAATAATTTTCATAAAATATAAAATACTATTAGATCCGTTACAAACGCTAATACAATTATTTCTTCATTCATTTCCCGCACAGTCGGCGTACTGTAAAATATATTATAAACCCGTAAACCCAATAATACGTAGTCTATTATTTTATCAGCCTGTACGCTGTACGTCGATAAGTGGTATAATGATAAAATAAAAAATCGTCGCGAGATAGCAGAGTAAAAAAAAAAACAAAAATTTTCAGCGAAGAGACTATAAATTCTCCGGCCCCCGCCTACAGTGGTAAACACCTTAATGTGGTACATCCGAAAACTAAAATACTTAAAAGTTACGGCTTTTCCATTTTTACTGCACGACAACGAGAAAACTTGGAAACTAAGGAAAACAAACGAGCGAAATGCAGAAAAGTGTTTGCTGATAACATCCATCCGTCAGTATACCTTCTACTTAATCGTGTGACGCGACAATAAGTATAAGGCCAGCGACGTTGCCGGAAGCATTTTCAGTACGTATAAACTCTCCCGTGAGAGTTCAAAAAAATAAAATAAAATCGCGTTTCTTGTTTTTGTACGCATTATCGTGTTAAACGTGTGTGTATACATACCTTCTAGTATTATTGAAACGGAGTAGAAGGCGAAGATTTGTTTTTGGATTCGAGTCAAATGGCGAAAACCGTTCGCTCGTAGCAACTAACTTCTCATGAAATTTTGCACGTGTATACGTACAGTTGCTGTTCTGGTTAAGCAGTCTATACGACTGCGGTGAAATACAATTCAGTCAGGTCATACCCTAACACGAAGTCAAAAACTTTAACCGTAACAAAATTAAAAAACAAACTTCGATACGACATATTTATGATTAAAGTAGTAAAAAATATTGCAATTAAACCTACGGATCTGTTGTGTAGAAAAAAATTTGAATGCACGCGGTACATTTGAATAGGTACTGACAATATTACGTATACAACAGTCGTATTATATTATTGCTTTGTGCGAGGAAAATCGTGTGGGAAATATTAAACACCTTCAAATAGACGTAATCACTCGTCGAGCCAGTAAAATAATAATCGTTACTGCACTTTGCTCAGAACCGACTGTTCCCGTTTGTGACATTGTGGAAATTGTCCAATCCCAGAAAAAAATAACGCTCATAATTTTAATTTGAAATGTCTTACCGACGCTTTGATAATTGAAGTATAGATCAATGTTGGATTTTATTTTTTTTTTTAATTTATTAATATTCAAAAAAAAAAAAAGTGAGTTTTATCGTGTTTTTAATAAATTAAATATACGTACACTGTACAGTTTATACGCAGTTTTAGCTGTAAATTTTCACTCTAACAGATTATATGCTTTACAATAAAAAAAAAAAACACGCAAAAGATTTTTAAAAATAACGTTCAAAAACAATTAAATGTAATAATATTATGATTGGCATAAAAGTCAAAATATTAAAAATAAAAAATTATAAAGTACACAATCATCGCTGTAGGTAGTGCGGTATATATATATATACATATACACACGACTGGAGATTTTCATTACTCTGAGTAGATATAGCTATTATCTCGCTAGAGGGTGCGCATCAAAAGTGTTATGATTAATTGAAATTTAAATACGACGACTCGTCGCTTATATTAAAAACGATTTTAATTAGAAACCCGCTCTTGGCGGTACAGCAAAAAAACAAATCGTATATAATAATAATAATAATAATAATAATAATATAATGTATATTAACAATTTTGACTAATGGTATTTTCAGACGATTTCAAAAACAATTAAAACTCAATTTCCAGTGACCTTTTTTTTAAATAACGAATTTTGATCGTCGGGCGCTCGGGCCATCATATCGAGTATGATATCCAATACCGTTTAGATAGGATGGTGAACTAATATTCAGATATAAAAAAAAAGTGAGTAGTGAGTCGCGGGTGTTGTGGATTTTGCTTGAGTGAATTATAATTAAGAAAAATTTTAGAGTTTTGTTATTACAATAAATTTGAACGCAATGATAAATCATTGCGTTTAAAAAAACGATTCTGAACGGAGCTTCGGCGCGATTACGATTCGTCGGAAAACGTAAAATGGTAATAAAAAAAAAAATCGTGACTTTGGATTGTCAATATTTTTCGAATAAAGCGTCCTTAAAACCAAAAATTACCTCTTTTACGACCTTTTTAATAGCTCAACATCTAATAATTGCTATAGATAGCCCAAAATTGGAAGACATTTTTTGCATTTTTTACGTGAGCATATAAAGTGCAAAATTACATATTCGGTGTAAATTTCCAGACCATTATTTTGACAGTTTGTGCCGCGTTTAAAAACTATTAAGAAAATAGTTTTTTTTTTTAATCACGCATAAGGAAAATACCGAGAAAATCTCGTAAAACGTTGCAAATAACGTACCGACTAGATACGATTTAATACGAGAACGTAAAGCACTACCAGATCGTCCGAGCACTAGCTGTTTCTAGTCGGAAATTTCTAAACAGAAAAAAAAAATGAAAAAATATATAAACATCGTTTTGAAATCCCAGAAAAAAAGAAAAAAAAAATTAAATTACTAAAAACACAAGAATTATCGTTCCGATCCGCGAGTGGCCGACCGTTAAGACGTCAAGTGATTGATACGCAGATGTTCTTCAACGTAAACGCGCGATAACGATCGATTTTTAAATAGGGTATTGTACGCTTAAAAAAATTCTTTTGTTTCCGCAATAAACGTTCTTTTCGCTACGAAAAACGGAGGGAAAATCTTTTGTTTTCCTCCACCCCTTTAATTTTTTTTTAATACGTGCGCGTATTTACGCGTGAGACGATTGTTTCTACTTTTCAAACCGCTCTGTTTCTAGGTGCTTTGCGGTTAACGGTTTTGTGGAAAAGCAATTTCATAGTACTGCCGTGCAGTGTACAAAGGACCTATACCGGGGTATTTAATAGCGTGTAATATCACAAAGACCGGAGACGACACGAAAAGTGAAAAATACGGTGTAAAATTAAGCGATTCTCGAAAGCCCCGAATCCTACGACGCGTCGTCGTACGCACATTTCTTCCCCTCGTTATACAGTCACTACGGCAGTGGCGTATTTACGGGGGGGGGGGTCATATCCCCCCTCCAGGAGGTTATTTAAAACAATAATTTGATAATTGTATGAACGGAAATGAATGATATTAAATTCAATTTTGAAAAAATGTAGAAATAAATCAAATTTTCTATACAAATGACAAATGTTTGTTTACATACAACGTGTATATAATAATATCAATATATGTGTATAATAAATACAATAAAAATATCTGTTAAAATTTGTATGTCCCCTCACGTGGAAAAATCCTAGATACGCTACTGCACTAGCGTGTACACGCGTGCAGTCCGCAATAGTCTGCACCGCTGAGCGGCGGTCACTTTTATACTTATACATTAACGGGGGCTCGGATTTATACTGTGTAAATACATATTTTCCCTGTGACATGATAAATTAGTTTCGGCAAGTGATAAATTTGTTTCTAATGATTTTCGATTGAATGAGCTATTTTACATATATTTACACATTTCGTCATAAATACACGTTTTCACGTATTTCTTAATTTTTCCGTTTTTTTTCTTACATATTCAGTCCATTCTGATAATATAGACTGCTACAGTATTATACGAGTATTTTATCAATTTATTTCTTGACACAATTTTATCGGCTGAAATACCAGATATCATTGTAACTAATTTTAAAATATTTACATAAATGCGGTAACGAACATAAGCGGTAGTCTAAGTCGAACGATCACATTTAGTCGCGGTATAACGTAGTTTTGCGACCAAATCGACGATCCTTTGAATTTGAAAATTTAAAATGCATGTTATCGTAAGTTGTAGTCAAGATAATTAATAATTTTTTTTTTTTTTTTTTAGCTTTTGTTACTCGTACATTATGATTTTTAATAATTTTATTATTTAAAACATAATTTGTTTCATCAGGAAGTATAGGAACTCATATGGCTATATTATATAATAAAATATCAATAAATTAATCATATATTAGTAAAATACATATTTTGTGTTTTTTAATACGTATTTATGGGCATATTTTGGTTGCATATGTGCATATTTTGGTTTCATAAATACATATAAATCCGAGGCCTACCTGTTGACGTTGTTTAATTCGAAATAATAAGGAATATGAAAAATACGAAACTACTAGTTTCATCGAAAATATACAACGCGATTAATTTCATTAATTGTAATATTTTCTTTGGAAAATTGAAGAAAAAAAACAAAAAGACAGAAACAGTACACGACGTCGTCCGCAGGATCCATAATAACGCTGCGTAAACCAGTAGTCTCGTTTTTTTTTTCCGTTTAATTCGAAAATGCATAAGCACCGCACGAAAATAATTGCCGGGAAAATAAAAAGGAAAAGTTGCTCGAAAAAAAAAACTGATTTGCCAAAGACCCTCGACGGTTCGCATTGGTATAAGAAATCATTAAGTATCGAAATTCTAAATAAAAAATATCGTATTTAATTATTTAACCATGATAATTAGAGAAAAATAATAATTATACAGTAATTTAGAGGAGGGAATAAGGACTCGTTCGTTTCAGTGTCCACGCGCGGGAAACCTAGCTACGCCCAAGACGGTACAAGTCGACATAATATTGTACTGGTGATCGATACCGAGAATGTCTAGACGCTCCAGACGAGACGATGGTATAATAAATAACGAAACACATAATGCTGACCATACATTAAATTATCACGATGACAATTAAATATGTACGAGTATTGTACAGAACTCCGTATTGTTAGTAAGTAAATGTACACAACCGATCACAAGTTCGAGTTCGCCCTTCAACATTTCAATATACCATTAAAAAAAAATTTGTTTAAATGAGAAAAAGTTCCTTTTTTTTTTTTAATCGATTTTAATGGTTTCTATAAATACCAAAACGTAAAAATGTATTTACGAAAAACAAAAAGAAATTATAAATACATGGATTGGCTCCCTCATTGGCAACCCCAAAGCGAAAGGAGGATATTTTGAAGAATTGAAAATCGCATAAAATCTTTTGAATTAATTGTTTTTTGAACCAATAATGTTTATTCAGTTTTGTTTTTTATTCGTTTATTATGTTTATCTATTTAATTAGTTATAAAAATTAAAAACTATGATGAATAAAGTGTATATTTATTACTTCTTTTTACAGAAAATATGAAGTGAATTAAGCATTTGACTGGTAGTATGGTTTTAAAAATAATGTTTATAAATATAGACTGTTAGTTATCACTTCCTTTTTTTACGTCACGAGTAGGTAACTAATATTTATGTCACGGACGCTGAGTAGGTACTGCCCAATGAATACAAAATCATATATGACCCCGTCTAAATATAATATAATTCACAATAGTGTTTTTCGTTATTTCAAATAATTACACTTAACACTCTATAATAAATTTAAACTATTTTTATATCAATGCGTATTATTATTACTATTACTATTAAAAAATATATGAATTATTATATTACTATTAAAAATTATATGAATATTTTAAAGAAGATTTTTTTTTTTTTTTAATTATATCACTATTCGTTCGAACGAGTATTACTGGAATGACGTTTTTAGTTAAACTTCTACCCTGTCACCTTAATTTATATTTTTTATTTAAGCGTCTATCCGTACAATTACATCTGTCATAAACTAGAACTCACTAATTCAATCAAATGACATCTTTTTCTTATATTTTTTTTTATATATCTATTTAATTAGAGCTGTAATATGATTAGAGTATACTTTGAATAGGTAATGTAAATTACATTTCCCGGAAAAAATAATATTTATATTTAAAAAAATAATGTTATAGAAAATATTCACAATGCTTTTTGACGAGTATTCAAAAATTCCTCGAAATATTAATTGATCAAATTATTCGAATATATACGTGTATTCGAAATACTTGTAATTTTATTAAAGTAATTACAGCAGATATTCTAAAGACTTTTAAAAGAAAATAATATTATCCAAGACTGACACTCTAATTCAGGTCCTTGTATATAATAAGAACTATACTGTAAGATTCTGAGCGAAGCGATGAATGTTTTAGTTTTACAATGACGCGTTTATTTTTTTGTTGTCAGCAAACACTTCTTCGCGTAATAGGAGTGATCAGATGATATCGACGTGCGTTATGTTCGGTTAACATATTGTATCTATTTTATTTGACACAGTTTTTGACTTCCCCAGTAATTTCCTGAAAAGAAATTCAAAACAACCCGCAAATTGCAAAAAAAAAAAAAAAAAATACCGATAAAATACCGCGGTCAACAAGACATGGACCCGGACAGATTTTGTATTCGTTAAGAGCTTAAAATGAAATATGAACTTAATAATTGTATAAAATCATACTCATATATTACAATAAACTATTAGCGTCACTTAAAATCGTTTTTTCAATGGTCCATATTATATGTTATTGATTAAATATATATTATACGCGTACGGCCCCGAACGTATATTTCAGAACGCCTCTTCAATTTTTTTTTTTTTTTTTTGGTAATGATCCTGTGAAAACCTCGTAATAATAATTTATAAATGAAGTATAAAACAACGTGTTTGGCTGCACTGTGTTTCCTGTTTTGGCCATCAACTGAAATCAGAAAATATATATTTCTCAAGTAATCTCGATACCTCAACAATAATAATAATAGTAGGTAATAAAATATATTGCTGTTGGACGTTCGAGTAATAAAGTATGGCCAATGACTGTGCAAAATGGACAAGAACTATGAAATTTTGAAAATTAAGTTTATTAAGAACAATACGTGGACCTAACGAACTACACGAAGAGATTTCAGAGCACACAATGAGAGGAGAAGAAACCAATGAGGTTAGGGGGGGGGGCATCAGTTGAATCGGCAAGAAGAATACCGAGATGAAGGCAAAAAACAAAACGACGAATAGATGGAATACGATAAGATTCGAAGAGACTAGAAGTAAAGGGAGGAAAGGATCCAGGACCGTGATTATTGGAGACCGGCAAAAACTCTTACTGAGTTGCGAGGCTATACACATTATGATGATGAAATTATGAAATTGTATTTTCTGGTACGCGTCGAGTAAAAAGCGACTTATCGCAATATTGTAACGCGATTTAACTAATGCGAACGGTATTGGAAAAAAAAATGAGAATTCCAATTGCCACAATTGCCGTTTATAAAGTCAAATTATAAAATTAATTTATAAATGGATGGTCTTCTACGTAGGTACGCTTTCGTGAAATTGCGTATATTGGAGGTAAAGGACGATTTTTCTCCTCTCGGTATACGCTTTTAAAATATATTATGGCGGAACGACACAGAATCCCCCTCCCCTCCTCGTTAAATGTTTACGTACATATAGGCAGTTACTGTTCGTATATACGTATATTTAGTAATAATGAACAAACTATAATTTCTTGTACCGAATAATCCAATATATAGTTATATGAAGTTAATATTCCGCGTATAGACATAATATTTTTGTATAAATATGTACGTACATTACGTAAATATTAGTATAAAACAATATTATTATACTTGTAATATAATAATCAAATTATATGAAAACACGTACAAGCGCGTTCTCCTTTTATTATACGCCATATAAAGACTTACACTCGTGGACTTGTTTGCACTTTTTGTCTCTCTTACGTTGTACTTGGGAGGCTACACACGGATATTTGTTCGCTCGGTCGGTGTAACGAGCTGCACGTGGCGAAATCGCAGTTTTTCGAGTGTTGAATTTAGAATTTGAACAGCAAATTAATGAGAACACGACATAACACTGTCGCGTCGGTTTTTACCAAAAAATTATCATATTATTTTGATAAATCGTATCCTTTATAAACGTATCCTACACGACTCGATCAAAAAAAAAAACCGAGTAAGTATCACTCGTGTTCCAGGGCTTATTCTAAGCATATTCTCCTACCGCCCAAAAGCTAAATAAATTCTGTTGATATTTATTCGGATCGTAATATCCCCCTGCTACCCTAAAAAAAAATGTAGTACGAAAACCACACGTTTTTTAATTTCACTCCTTGATCTACTTATTCTTCTAAAAATAAATTTAGTAATAATTAAAATATTGTTGATAACAAAATACGAGAAATCTTCTTTTTTTTGTATTTAATTACTCGGGATTATAGTTTGACATTGAAAACTCTTTTTCTTTTCCAATCATTATAGTATATTCGTCCAGAAGAAGTCTCTTCTCGGGTTTTGAGATATAATTGGATCGTTAAAAATTCCTTTGAACCAAGATTCCGTTCACTTGCTTAAGGATTCTTTTTTAAATCGACGATTATAACAACGTTATAGGTCATCATAGATCCCACAATGTTTAAAGTATATTTAGCGTGTTAAAGAGAACGAACAATCAGTATGAAGAACTAAATCTACTTTTCAATTTTTTAACACATTACGCGTTTACTCGCGTAGGATGTCCGAATTCATAGAGCCAACTGTTCGTTTGACATTTCCTACTACTAATGCTCGAATTGGAAAAATCAAAGGTAAAAGGGGCTCCATGATTTTAAAAAAAATTAGCGTTCTTTACAATGATTAAACACACAACCAGACCCGTAGGGTCCCCAACCCCCTCCAACCATTCATCTTCACCAAATGATTACAGTATATTACATCAATAATATGTACCGACAATCACTATATATATATGTACTTGTCATATTTTACTAGCATATAAAAATTAATAATTACATTTTTACTCCAGCTAATTTGGTACCTGATTAATTTCATATATGACATTCCGCAACTGTTGGTAGCTGTGATTTACTTCTGTATTTTTCCTTTTAGGCTGACATTCTTCTTGAGCAGATTTTTTTTCTCTGCGTATCCAGTAGAAAATACATAAGAGCCGGGTTTAAACATTTTTGTACTGGGGGTCCAACACATTTTCATATTCTTGTTATGAATTATCAAAAAATAATCTTTTGAATAGTTTTTTATGAGCTTATTCAATGCAACTTTAAAAAAAAAATCAAAATTTCAATATTATTTTAATGAAAACGATTTGAAGGGGCGCTCTGAAAATACGAAAAATTTAAAGAGGATCTCCGTCCCTTTGTGTCCCCCCTCCCCAACTCGAGCGTTGCTTACTACCCGGTTCGGGTCCTACTAGAATAAGACCAGACTCATTGCAAACAGATACGGAGTACCGAATGATGAGCTCTTTCTCTTAACGATTTTTTACACGAATAAAATTATAATATTTACAATTCGAATTTTTTTCGTAGTCATCATTCGTAGACGTTACTGAGTGTATTATATTCGTCGGGTTTACCGCTGCGGTCGTGAACGGAAGGAATATAAATAATAAAACGAGAACGAACATAAAAAAAAAAAAAACGATGATAATAAATCGAGTTTTCATTTTTATCCACGTAAACGGGCGCGCGGTGTTCGCCGCGACTTTTTGAGCTTTACAAACGATAAACATATATATTTTATATATATATTACACTTTGTCACACTGTATAATATGCATTATTATGTGTATAGCGATTTGAGTTGTTTTTTTTTTACGATACTTTACCAGTAGAAATTGATCGCGTCTTTCATCGCTAAAACATAATAAAATATACGAGTATATAAAATATCATAATATTATATACATTATACACGACACCGGCGCATTATTTTAACATCCATCGCGTCGCATTTTTTTATATATAAGTATATAACTTACTATAAGTATAATGTTTTTCGATAAATATATTTTTACATAATACTTGTCAATCATCGCGAACAAAGCGTGCGTGCATTTGTGTTTGTGCAGTCGTCGCGAAATAATATGTTCGAATATACGTTAACGTTTCTAGAAAAAAAAATTATCTACCAGAAAAGAAAACACGACGTTTCCACTCCTCCTGCCCCTTGATGAAAATCGTTTGTCTTTCAATACTTTCTTTAAACAATAAAAGCAAATTTTTTTTTTTTTTTTTTTAAATAATATTTCCGTTATATAGTGTTATAGTCTCCGCAGTGCGTATATATAATTATACAACGCGCGCGCACTATTCGTATTTCGATAATATATCAATTTGAGATCATCGTTTTATACATATATAAAAAAAAAACCTTTTTTTTTTGAAAGAAAAAAACCACGACACGTTGCACTTGTATCGCGGTGTTTTTTGCATGATATACCGACGACAATCGCCGGCCGAACGTTATTAAATCGATTGTCTTTTTTTTTTTTACCCGTTCCGCAAACGCGAAAATCCGTCCTCGTTTTCTTTTTTTTTTCTCGCGAATTTAGCGTTTTCGCGTTTCAACGCGGAACAATATTTTTTGTCAATTTTCTAGCAGTTCACACGCGGCGAGAAACGTGTTTTTATGTCACACGCGCAGCAATCAGCGTTTATATTTTCGTGCAAACAATTCTTGTCCAATAAATCTATACCGTATAGAGCAGTGGTTCTCAACTGGGGTGATAACGCCCCCCTGTGTACGGTGGAATGGTGCTGAGAGACGATGAACTTTTTTTGGCCAATAGACGGGCGGTAAGTATATTTTGGACGTGAACTATAATTATACCGTAAGACTGTCAGTACTGCGACTCACAACAAGAAAAAAAAAAGAAATCGACTCGATATCGTAAAAAGAGAAGACGTCTTGCGCTTTCATCTTACAAATATCGAACCTAATAGAAAAAAAAAAAAAACTGGCTTTGCAACACCAAGCACAACCATCTCACTGACCAGTGTCCGTTTTTTTTTTACTTTTTACTACTTTTTCGTTTTTAATATTAAATCGTTTTTGATCTTAAAATGTATAATTTTTTTTAATACAAAACGTTTTTCTAGCACGCTGTTTTTTTTTTTTTTTTTTATTGGTCACATAATTTTGTTTTAGATTTACAATTATAACTCTGTCCTCTTTCCCCATAATCGTAATTATTGATTTTTCATTTGGGGGAGGGGGGTGCGTTGAAAAGTCGTTTGCTTTTATAAGGGGGCGGCTGCTTTTAAAACGTCGAGAACCACTGGTATAGAGGTTTTTTTTTCCAATGTTTCTCACGGAGATCTGACAAATGCTACGCGTATAACATCTGTTCTAATCGATATTTTTAGGTTTTTTTTCTATTCCATAATAATTACTACCCCGCGGTACAATCGTTATGTTTTACTGTTTTTTTTTTTTTTACTAAAACCGTAATTTTTGTTTGCCGTTTTTTAACGCGAAAGTAGCAATTTTATAATTTTATTTAAAAAAGAAAAAAATTGTTTCATCTTTAACTGTTTAAAAATTTTTTTGAAATTTACGAAAAATGTCGATTTCTCTCGTCGGTACCAGCTATAATACGGTGTGTGTGTGTGTGTGTGTGTGTGTGTGTGTGTGGTATATACCTATACGAGAGAATCCGCCAACGAAAATAAATTGAAATTTTCGAAAAATTGGTCGTTTCGGCCAGTACAAACGTATCGATTGCGTACATTTTTAATTCTCTCGAGATGCCGTCCGACGAAAAATAACAAAAAGTTAATGCATTTTGAAACATTCCGAATTGTATCGATCGCTATTGATCGGAGCAGACGACGAATCGATTACAGTCGACCGTGAAAACGAATACTACAATTCGTTAACACTCTATAATCTTTACAGTGTAAATACGTAAAAATAATATATAGCGCGTATTAAAATACGGTGCGTTTTTAGCAACGGTATAATATTCGAGTAACATTATACGTCCATAACGGTATTATAAGAGTTAGGTATTATATTATAAAGAAACGATTGGTCGGTAATCGCGGATCGGCGGTTTGCTCGTTGACGCGCGGTTTACAACCGCGAGTTCCAATTCCAATGTATCGATTTCGATAAAAAAAAATAATAATAATGAAACGTATCGTTTTCATATAAATTAAATATAAATTCATTCGTGTTCCGATACGCCGTTATTTACTTCAATTTTAATTAAATTTAACGGGCCACGACCGGGTGTTGTTCTGGGTGTCGATCGAGTGCGAATTATATTCGGATAAAGATTTAAGAGTTTTGTCTCCGCCACAGACCCATAATAATATATATAGACCGCGCATTAGTAAAATGTATTGAAGCCAACATAATATGTGGGAGAGAGACAGCCTGTGAATTGACTTTTCCAAAGAGATTTTAAACAATTTTATAACACTCCTTGACAATAACTACGATAATAAATTAATATTGATATAAGGAGGACGTATTCATTGTTCGTCGTTGTAACATGTAAACGTTATTGTCGGTCTGTTGTTTTTACGTTTTTTGGCTCTTGCGATTCACCGTAATTCAATTTTTCTTCTATTTAAAAACATTACGATTAACATTTATTTTACTTCTACTTTTAAAATTATAGGTTTCCGAAAGACATAACGCTTTGTGAGAAATGGATAGCAGCACTGAACAAAGATTATACAATCGAACCTAAAAAAGGCCAAGTACGGCATGTTACCATAGAATCTATCTACGTCGCCAACGTTAAACGTCGAATAAATAATTGCACGTGTGATTTCGCATAAATACAACCGTTATTTGAATCACAATTCTCGGACGTGTACGCGGAAAAAAAGCGCGAGAACGGACGACTCGCGGCACACCGTCCATATATAACCACAGATTAGATGAATTATATTCATCTAATCTGTGATATAACAACTATTGCTATCAAAACCCGTAGCGGGTAGCAACGATAACGCACAAGGCGATATCTTACAATAACATATTATTGTCAAAGAGTATTATAAAATTATTATATTGAGAATGTCTTTGAAAGAGTCAATTCAGAGGTTTGTCTCTCTCGCACATAATAATATGTTGGTTTCAATGTTGTACATGTAAAATGAGTGTAATGCGCGGTCTATAATATATAATAGGTCTATGGTCTCCGCGCTATAAATTCGAAAGCAATCGCCGTAGACCATCGCGTTCGATACAACGGTTCCGTGTGTAATAATAAATTATGTATTTATTAGCGAAATAACGTGATTTTCCGTAAAAAAAAAAATAATAATAATAAAATATACGCTTTTTCGAAATGTTTATAAAAGAAAATTGCGCGATTAACGATTTTCAAATTTTTTTTTTTTTTTTTTAATATAGTCAGTACGTCTGACACCGTATTAAATGTTCAAATCTTAAGACCAAAAAAAATTACCACTTTTACGGATTAAAAAATACCACAAAATTATAATATATTTTCTATAATAAACAGCTCAAAATTAAAAGCGATTTTTTTTATAATGTTTCCGTTAATATAATACAAATAGTTTCGTGTTTGGTGAATAGTTCGAGACTGTTATAGTTCCGAAATTACGAGGAAATAACGATAATCGTTTTCGACGAAATCGCGCGTTTACCACGTAATTTGTCGGTAGTCATTTCTGACGCTTGAAAAACGTATTGAGAAAATCGAGAAATTACCGTTTCTCTAACGTGCCGACTGGACGCAAATTTGCTGCCGGAAACCGGGCGTGATTATGTAAAGATCGGAACACTCCTTCCGGTAGAGTTTTTGGATACAAACATAAAAAAAAAAAACACGTCTTTGTAATCATAATTGCTCGCTCCGATCAGAATCTAAAAAAGGTTTTTTGGTCCGGAAAAAAACCGAGAAAAACAAATGTCTCTACAGTTTATTATACACGAATATTACAATAGTGTAATGAATTTCGGACATATGACTATGCGGACGCCACTTAAATCATTCGTTTATGAGAAAATGTACCACGTTTTTCTGATTGCGGAATTTGTAAGTTTGACGTTCAAAACCCAAAAAGGTTTTAAATACTGCAATTTGAGTATAATCAAAACATTCATAGCAGTTGTTCGATTGAAATCCACAAAACTCTAGGGTTTTTCGCGTGAATTAATAATTCTAAAAAAAAAAAACAGTTATTAATAATTCTTTACCTCGATTTTTTAAATAATGACGCTTATTGATTTCGTTATTTCTCTTGTGTATTTAAAAAAACGAACTTTGCGATTTCTAAAACGTACAAAGACTTAAATCGCGGAATAGAAATTAAAAATTCGAAAACATATTACCGAGAATCACGTTTAATATTAAAACAAAATTACTGCACGCTCTTGGCTATATAATTTAAGTTCAAATATCGTTTTAATTAGTCGTGTATTAAATTTTTTTTTCCTATTTTTATAAATTACCATTCACTCACGATTGAAACTGTTATTGTGAAAAAAACGCGACAATTCCTTAGAAAAATGCGCTCTTATACGTGTCATACATATACACACAGCCGTACGCTTTTACACGAGTTTCGAATACAGTCCGGTTCGAAATTTAAAATGTACGAATTTTCCAGAATATATATACATTTTTTTTTTTTTAATAACTTTTATAAAGTACATAATATACACCGTAACGAATAATGAAAACAGAATGTACACACGTTGGTTGTACACATGTAACACACGCACAAAACAAAAAAGCACTAGGAGAACACAGTTATTCTGTCGAGTTTTAATTTAATTAAAAAAAAAAACTAAATTTTTTCGATTTACGTATGAGTTCGTTTAGGGAAGTAGGGAATTTAATCGGTTAATTGTAACTCGGATAATTTTTTTTTTTTTTACTGATACGTCATCGGTCAATTCGGTTAAAAACGCATTAATGACGATGACAATAAAACTATGTATTATAGACGGACTGCGGCGTCGTATGTGTCACATTAAAACTGTTTAATTTCGTTGACTATTCCATAGTGTTTTTTTTTTTTTTAATAATAATTTTTGAGAATATAAAAGCGGGTTTTGAGTGTAAAACGGCTGGAATTTTATAATCCGTGGAAATAATTTACAAGGCATTGTCCGCTGCAGAATACTACTCGTCAACGACGACAACGCGTAGTAATAGTGTTTAGCACGAAACGTTCGTTAAAAAACACTAAACGAACTGAGAAATACCGTGAAATAATTTAAACTTTATTCCATTAAAAATCCTTTTG
Organism: Slavum lentiscoides; assembly: GCA_032441835.1. Classification (NCBI taxonomy): domain Eukaryota; kingdom Metazoa; phylum Arthropoda; class Insecta; order Hemiptera; family Aphididae; genus Slavum; species Slavum lentiscoides. The sequence continues at coordinate 26,944,875 of CM063706.1, forward strand.
CCGACACTTTTTTTTATTTTATTTTTTTTTTATAGAAAATCTCGTCGCTACAATTCCGAACGTTTGTCCGTTTTAACGGAAATTTAATTTATATTATTGTACGCGTCGTTTATGAGAACAACGAATACAGGGCAAGGATTTAGAATACAAGGCAGTATAGGGCCGGATTTAGGGGGGGGGGGAGCTGAGTGGGCTGCAACCCAAGGGCCCCCACAAATTTGGGTCCCCGCAATTTTGTGAGTATTTTACAGAAAACAAACAATGGAAATATATGTTTCTGTTTAAAATCAAATTTTCATCGAACAAATAGGTGTAATGTATAATAGAAGATTTTGTAAAAATCAAATCAAAAAAAAAAAAAAATTGCACACATTTAATTTTAATTATTACACACACACACACATACACACATATTTTTATTTTTACGTTCAAGTCATTTGCACTAATTTTTTACCAATTTGTATTTTTATAACGCGATTCCATTATCGCGTATTATATTATGGATTAATAATAATAATCCATATCATTTACCCGTTTTGATTGTTTTTATTCAAGTAAATTAAATAATTACCTACGAATAAATAGAACTAATAATTTCAATAATGAATTTAACTAATAAATATAGGCAGGTACTACAGAAAATATTAAATGTTATTCATTAATCAAAACACGTACAATAATTGTTCTATTTATTTATTTGGCGCCACCGCATTATAGTCCGCTCAAAGGCCACCACCACATACCTAAATCCTGCTCTGATCGTACTTATATAAAGACAAAACACGTGGCTATAAATAATTCATAACTAATATCGCGGATGGGGAAAAGAAAAAAAATTAATCTATTCCTCTGTTATATACGTGTATACTTCACGGGTGTCATAAAATGTCAACAAATTACTTAATGAAAATCCCGCGCTGTATAGTAACGGAATTTTAACGGCTTATAACAGCTGAATTATTATTATTATTATTATTATTTTTTTTTTTTTTACAGGATTAACTTGATAATACTTTTAACGTCGTCGAGAAATCAATTATGCGAGATGAAACGATAAAGCGTGTCTGACAGAGAGAAAAAAAAAAAGTTCACTGCCATTTTGTATTTCGAATTTTTTTTTTTTATGCGCGCTTAAATAATTAATTTTTATGCAAATTACGTAACAAAGACATTATACGACACCCGATTCTTTGACGAAATAATATTGCCTGAGGACTTACGACGCGTTTACACATTCCCTCCATACGAAAAAGACTACAAAACGAATTACCAGAAAGACAGTGCTCGATTAGATGCGTAGTACGAGTGTCACGTCCACCGTATCATAAAACAATTTTTTTGTACGATATATAGTGTAAATGTACCGTTACTGAATCTGAGGGTCGCGAAAAAATTAAGGGGTCTGAAATCATCGGTCAGAAATAATGAAAATGTACAACAAAAAAAAAGAACCTTTTATTTACATTTTTTCAATTAATGAATAAAAAAAAAAAATTGAATACATAATTAGAAAAACGAAAAAACGTCAAACAAATAATTAATGAGATATTCGTGATTGTTATTTATATATTCAAAAGTTTGTTTATTCGCGGTTCGACATTTGAAACACGCATATAAAAGGAAATATTATTTTCCAACGATAACAAACGATTTCTGCAGTATTGAATCATCAGTGGCGTCATTTCAATTTTTGAAAGGGGGAGGCAAAAGATTTAACCGGCCCATTTAACCATTTTCCACTTACATTTAGCTCAATACGATTTCTGTTTTACATAATTTTGATATTTTCGTTATCATGGACACGAATTGTCCGATATTTTTTATAATTTTTTTTTTTTTTTGATTCGGGGGGGGGGAGGAAATTCATTACTTTGTCAACTATGATAAACGACTATATAGTACATATGAGATTCAAGTTTTGAAGTTTCCCTTGTAACGTTAAACGTGATAGAAATGACGTGTAGTGACCAATTCTGAGCATCTTGTTCGGTTTTTTTTCTCTCTTTCTCGCCGTCTTGGTCACACAACCTTTAGCTTTTTTAAAGAAAAATATTTATTTTTTATTTTTATTTTTATTTTTTCTTTCTGTTGTTGTATTTTGCAAAAATTAATTTTATACCTGATGATGACTTTTAGTCGGAACCGGTCGAAATAAACGTATTTATACAACAACCTTATATTTTTTTCATTTTTTACGTAATACTCATTGGCAGTATAGTTTATTTAAGTATACATTTATTTTTCTATATGTATATTTATTGTTTATTTATATACATATACAGATTTTTTATTATTCACGAGTATTAATTTTAATTTTAATTTTTTTACATATACTTTTTATTTTTTTATTAATTTATTTTTTATTTTTTTAATTGTGTCTATATTTTATTAATAATAATAAATTTAACTTATAACAGCACGCTGCTGAATTCGTTTAATATTTAGATACATCAAAAAAATAACGTTTGTGTATTATTATTGTGGTTTGCGAAATTAACCGTGTTGTTCCATAAACCACAATTATAATAATAATAATAATAATAATAATAATAGTTTAATCCATGAAAGTTTTAATAAATTCATAACGTTTGTGTATATTACGAAATTCGTAGTTAATTCATAAATTACGAAACCTTAATTTGTGTTTGATCAATTTCAACGGTATTTTTATCATTTTTAAATCAAACCACATTTTATATATCCCTTTTCTGTGTGTGTGTGTGTGTGAATTTTTTTTTTTTTTTAGCAAGATGCGAGTGTCGCGGGTGTCGTAAATGTGTCGCTTAAGCGAATTGCGTGGACAGCGATTTTAGAGTTTTATTATTGTAATGAATATAAAATCGATGAAAAATCATTGCACTAATCGAAAAACGTTTCGAATTTTCAGTGTGTCATTTACAAAACTATATATCCAATGGTCACACACTCATACTCCTCATATCTATAATTTAAAAATAGCTTAATATTGAAAGAAAGTTTTTGAAACATTTTTTTTTTTCGTTAATATAGTATTCGTATTCGTTGAGATTTTCAATATTCTAGGACCGTAATTTTCGAAATCACGGATATGTAACTACAGGTATGTAATTTTTCTTTAAAATATTATCGGAAAAATCGAAAAATGAATTGTCTAAATTACCGACGAATTAGAAAAAAAATTGCCACCGGATGCATCTCGAAGGTCGAAGGAGCCTTCCTAGTCGAAAAATCTACACAAAAATAAAAATAAACGTTATTTTAAAACCACTAGCTGTTATTCGTGATGTTTTTGTAAATTTTTATGATCTAAACATTTTTTTTTAAAATAAACAAATTTTTTTTTATTTGAATATTGTATTAACGGACTTGGACGTACGGATGCCGTCGTTCATGGCACAGTCAAATATTATTGCGTAGTATTTTACCGAGAATTTCTAAACAATATAATACGCTTAACGTATACGCAGTGAATTCTCATAAAAGTGTTTGTTTATATAGTTCAGTACGAAATTCTAGACGTTTTTGGACGTCGAGTTACATAACGTTATGTGCGAATTGAGAATACACATTGCATGTATATTTCAACTTTTTTTTTTCGACTCAATGCATATTTTTTAATCGATATATTTCACCAGTATGACATGAAAGCGGGGGCGTATACAAGGGGAGGGCGGGATATTTACTTGCAAGGGCGCCGTATTTTCAAAATTTCATGTGGCGCGAGAATATATTTATTATTTCATATTTTTTAAAGTGTTAAGGTATATATGTTTTTGGTACCTACCTACGTTTTAAGTTATTTTATCAAAACATGTATTATTTTCCACAGTTTTTAGGTATATATCAGAAATAAAACACTGAAATTATGGGAAAATTAATAATTGGTGATAATTAGACATTTCTTTTTGTGAATTCATGTGGTGCGGTCGCGTAACCGCCCCCGTGTACTCGGTGCTCACTGCTTTACTCGTGTATGTACCACCTATATCTACTGACAACTAAAATGTAATAAAACATTTATTTGTTATTTAAAACTTGAAAATCGGTCAATATCAGTATTACCTACACTGTATAGTATATAGTTATAAAATTATTGAAATTATTTGAGGTATTGCATTTTTTTTTTTTTATTATTATATTATCATGGTTTTATAAAATATGTTAATAAAATTATTTTAAATAATAACATGGCACCAAAACTCAAAAAAATATTAATGCTCACTGAGGTCTCAAAAATTGATAAATATATGTTTATACGAAGATAGAAATGCAGTGAATAATAGTTTATACGACCGTAGCTCGTGTGACAACGACCATAGGCGCAACTATAGCACTAAATTTTAGGGAGGAGGAACTACAAGTAAAAAAAAAAAAAGTCATTAACTTTCAATCAACCCACCTACTATACTAAACTATGAATATTTTTTTAGGGGGGGACTAAGCCCCCCTAGTTGCGCCAATGACAATGACATCTTTAAAATTTATTTTCTATTCGCCTCACCCCCCAGGAGATGAAGTAAATACGCCTCTGCGTGAAAGGCATTTCTTACTCTGCTCCGTTTAAGAACTAATAAGATTTTCTTATTTTTCTTCATCGAATTTTCTCTTCGTTTTGTTCTCTGTATTTACGCTTGATACTTGAATATTTCAAATCCGTTATACGTTACGTAGCAGTGCGAGCTCGACGAATCGAAATTCGAAAAATAAATTCTAAAAAAACTCGCCCGATATTTACAAACGTTCGCTGAATTTTTTATTTTTTTATAGTGTAACTTTTCCCGCAGGACCGCAAAATATAACTAAATTGACCGTCCTTTGTGTGTATAAAAAAAAAAATACTGTACAAATTGAACCGTATTCAAGCGGCGAATTTACGAGAAAGCAAAATAGACACTGCGGCTATTCCTAATGCGGCAAAACTGTATCAAGCGTCAAAGTTTCTGGAGAAACAAAATTTTACTACTATAGGAACGATTATTTTTACGTAGGAAATGTTAATTTCCGTTCGACGAAAGCTTTTTAAAGACAAGTACATTTTATCAGTCATAGTGATTAAATAGTCCGTGTAATACTGGCCAGAAAAAAAATGACCATACGATTCATTTTTTAAGGTTTTTTTTTTTTTTTAAATGTTATTTCTAAACTTACGCAGTTGTCAGATTACGGAATATCCGATAAGAAAAACAAACAAACTTGTAGAAATATGTACAACAAAGGGGTGTCGAATTAGACGAACTGAAAACCGCGAATTATTACATTTCAGCGGTTTATTCGAAAATTACAAGAATGACAACAACAACGGTACCCAATTACAGTATTACTATCGATGAACGGTACGCACCGGATTTAAGAACAGCACGTGTGCTAATGTTGAAATAGCCTCGAAAACACTCACGTCGATTCTGCAACATTCGAATTGTTGTGCCGAAAAAGCATTTACTTGGTTAAAACGAATCGAGAATAATAATTGTCTGCGCTTTCTTCGACGCTGTATACCGGCAGAACCGGCTGAATTCACTGGCGATCTTATCCAACGTACGAATCAAACCGCGTATCAGACCACAACGAAATTATCGACCAATATGCTAGAAAAAAAAAAAAAAAAATACAAAAATGATTTTAACGGCGTAATATATTATTTTTTGTGTACGACATTGTGCCTACTGGCTTTTGTTACCTACTTTTTTTGTCAAAGTATAATTTCAATTTTATTCACACAATTTCGACGAATTCGTAAATAAAATAATAAACAATATAATATGTGCGTGTACGTGTATATATGTATGTATTTACTGTTTGAATAACTAATAATCAAAACGTACACGCAAGTCTAAATTATGTTTGTTTTAACCACATAAAAAAATAATAATAATAAAATATATTTTGAAGAAAGAAAAACGCGGTAGAAATGCGGTAAACCTTTAAATCCGCCGAAGGACTGTTCTTTTGGTGATAAGGGGGGGGTGGGGTGTTTAATTCTCCAATCGTGATTTTTTTTTTTTTTTTATGTTAATTCAGTAAATTTTGGCACTTTTTGATAGTTCTCGCCAGTATATTTCTCTCGGGATCATTGTTTTATTATAATTATCGAAAAAATTATTATCTTGTACGTAAATTAATAATTTTCTTCAAAATGTATTAGTCTGTAATCTGTATGGAATATAACAGCTGCCGACGAAATAATTATTATCTCTCTCTCCGTCGTGCTGAAGAAACAAAACATCGATGCCGTTCAAGCAGAAATGTAAATGTTAATTGTAGGAATGTGTCAAGCTAGCGATTCGTTCATTTCACATTCTATATATATATAAATAAACGTGAAAAAATGAAACGTATTTTGCCACGGGCTAATAAAATGTGTAAATAATTAACATTGACCGCACCAGTAAGTACAACGTGAAACGAAAGTTGATTTTAGTACAAATACCTGTACGTTTAATAAAAAAAAAAAACAAAATTAAAAGATTGTGAGGTTCCGGGCCAAGTAAATGTCGACACACGGAATTCACATTGGCCGGCCTTATGGAAAAAAGGGTCGCCAATCCGCGACCGAGGATTTAAAAAAAAAAACCCCGGAGTGCAAGGGATTTGTTTTTCTTTTTTTTTTTGTTTTATTCGGTGAAGACAGTTACGTATAGTTTGGACACACATATGTACACACTTTTGGACATAAAACGTTTTTTTATTTTTATTGATATATAAAATTGTGGCACGCATCACAGAAAGAAAGAGAACAAAAAAAGTAGAATAATTATTTACATTTATTTCGCATGTGTTATATATATACACACATACTGTCCCCGCGGCATCCTGCTTGTTCACCCGATCACGGGCAACAGATGACGGTGGTCTACTCCGTCGCTGATGAATTTGACATCATTAAAAAAAAAAAAAATCAAAAAAAGATAATTTATTTTTATTTTATTTTGATAACGCTCACAAAACGCTCTCGAGGCGAACGAAAAAGGTAGAATGACACGGAGCATCGTCGGCTGACTTTTAGTAGAAAAAAAATTAAAACTGACGTTGTCTTTAATTAACCCTGACCGCGTCAATATACACGTTTTGCCAATGACTGAATTACATATATAATAATAATACCAATAAAATAATAATAAAAATATCGCTTATTATATCTATGTATGTATATATATTGCTCCGTCACGTCACAAGATCGTCTCTACATAATGGACGATCTCGATTGGATTCCATTGTGATTTTAAGCGTTGAGGAAAAAGTCAATAATAAAACAGTCGTCCAATTAAATAGAAAACTTTGAAAAATCGTAGAATTAATATTTAAAAACTGATACACGCGACGTGCATTGTATGATTTCCAACGTATAACGATATACGCGACGTATTAAACAAAAAAAAAAAAAAGTGGTTTCTTCTGTTTTTTTTTTTTTTTTACATTTTTACAGACGTAGATAAAATATGAGTTCAAACGATTAAATTCGAGTTACAGACCATTTTTTTTCTTTCTGTCCAAAAAAAAAAAAATGCAAATGTTTTTTTGATAAGTATCCAGTGTTCGAACGAAGCGTGGTGAAAAAAAAACGTTTTGAGATTTTTAATTCATTATAGAACTCTTCCTATTTTTCTCGTTCGGGACGGCCCCGCGACTGGACCGCGGTACACCGTATTTATTGATTTCTAATGAATACGCCGAACCGAAGAGACTTTCATTTTTTTTTTTTTACATAACGTTTTACACGCAATATGCAGAACCGTTTCGACAGATAAACAGACACTCGTGCACGCGTATATATTTTATAAATAACGTCGTTTTATTCCATTTCGTTTTTTTTTTTTTTTTAATTATTACTCGCGCGCCATGTGTTACAATAATAATAATAATAATAATACTCGTATATTATTATAATAGATTCTAGTAGCTGATATTATACATATCGTAATACTGCGGCTATACCGCGCGTGTAATATATATATATATTATAATGCAGCGGTTCCCAAAACTTTTTCTACTCGCCCTTTTGGAACCGAGGTTTTCGCCGCCCTTGATGTCTTTTTAAAAAAAAAAAACACAAAACAATAAATGAAATCGGAAAAATTTGTAACGGACGATAATAATAAACGGAATTATTTATTTTATTAGAAATATAACATATTTTATATTTAATTCATTCGTAGAAAATATTAAATTAACGGGTGAGCCCGAAATTTACATTTTTTTTTTTTTAAAAATTTGCATCAAAATTAGACGCAGCCCACTCTCATCGTCTCCTTTTGCCGCGTTGATTTGTATTCGACCACTATCGATTTCCGATCACGGCCACCGCCAAAATCCGCCAGCTTCGCGCAAACTTGTATAAAAAGTCGAAAACGGAGTTTTAAATGTCTGTACCCAAAAATTCTACCTGCAGAAGGAGTACTCCGATTTTTACGCGTATAGCACTATTTTTTTTGGTAGAAAATATTGCGTCTAGTTGGTACTATAGAGGGCGGTCGTTTTTCGATTTTCTCAAAAGCGCCTGAAAACAGAACTCAAAAGACTACCGAAAAATGACATAAAAACGCGATTTCGTCGAAACCGATTATCGTTATTTCTTCGTCATTTTGAAACTATAACGGGTAAGTATAGAAATATGAAATATTCATGTAACTATATGTTAAGGGAAAACATTTTTTTCAAAAACTTTCTTATAATTTTGGACTATTGATATGGTTTTGTGTTATTTAATTCGTAAAAAGAGTTAGTTTTTGTTGCAGACGTTATATAGTACGTATACCCAAAATATTACACCGCGAAGCTCCGTTCTGCAGAATCGTTTTGTCGCGAATACAATGATTTTTACCGTTGCTTTTTAAATATATATATATATATATATATACACATATAATGATAACAATACACTCTTAAATCTTTATCCAGATTATCCTGCAAGTAATTCGCTTGTTAAGCGACATTCGCAACACCAATCGGCGGCTCGTTATTTTTTATTTATTTATTTTTTTTTTTTTTATATATTCTGAGCAAAGCGAGGAATCTATATTTATTATTGAAACACAAAATTTATTTTTATTTTTTTTTTAACCGGTCGACGGCGCGGCGCACACTTTGGGAACCGCTGATAAAATATATATGCCGCGGCGGTGCAGGTTATTATAATAATAATAATAATAATAATATGTCGTACACGCGCGTGCACTTAACCCGTTCGACGCGTTTCTCTCGAAGAACACCTTTCCCGTCTCCTTATGTCCGCGTAACTGAATTTTATACATTTAAAAAAAAAACGACGGCGGCGTCGGCTGTAGCAACTCGTACGTCGTCGCGCGCATTATAATATACACAGCGCAGTGTATATACCTGAGTCGCAGCTGCACCTGCTGCTACGCCTCTGCGTCTAACACGACATTAGTACTATATATATATTAAAAAAATATATATATATATATTATATCATATAGAAAGGAAGTAAAAAAAAAAAATTTTTTATCCAAAAATCCCGGACGCTTTCAAAAAAAAAACAAAATAATTTTTTTTTTTTTAGACGTTCCCTGCACTAATTCGTTTCGACAAACACATACTGAATAACGTAATGACTTTAAACAAGTCGTTTTTATTATTTTTTTTTTTTAATTAGAAATACACTGGCGTAGCGAGGAATTTCATTTGGGGGAGGGACTAACAGTGGCGCCGAACACGAGTGTCAAGTGAGATAAATACCGCAGATGAATTAAATGGTGGGTGGATGGGTACCAGTATACGAAGACGGGCAGTATGAAAAAAATATTTATATTTAATATAATTAAATGTACAATACCATAAAATAATATTATTGGACTGGACCCACAGGCCACACACAGTGAAGTAATCGGTACAAAACGCAAACAAGACTTTCCCAACTCGGCCGGTATATCTCGCAGGGGCGGCTTGTTAGCACCTTCTCTACCGGGGCAATCAAAATTCGATTGAATAACAAGACGAAGTTGAAATGCTGTGCTATACTAACAACACTTCAGTTTATCCGATTTCTAACTCCTAAACATTTTCTCATCGTGTCCGATTCTTTGTCAGCTATCAATTCTCTCTGTTCTAATCCTTTTAAATCGTTCAATCCTCATCTTTCACTCGATATTAAATCTATTCTATACTCTCTTGGCCTTTCAAATGTTATCGTCGAATTTTTGTGGTGTCCTGGACATGTCGGCGTATTGGGCAACGAGGAAGCTGACCGCATAGCCGGGACAACCAATAATACACTCGTTGTCAATCCTCTCTCAAAATTCCTCCCGATGACATCCTTCCTCGTCTTCATCAATCCTTAAATAAAGCCTGGCAGGATAAGTCGTCCTCTTCTTCTCCTTGCCTTGCCTCCTGGTACAAACAAATATTCCCCACCACTCCAAAGTGTCCATGGTTTAACAATCTTCCTCTCTCCCGGTCACAAATTCTATTCTTTTCTCGCCTCAGGCTGGGACACAATCGGCTCGCATCCCATGGTTTTAATTTACGTTTAAACAACTCTCCCTTCTGTACACGCCACGAATATCTGACTCTGTTAGAGACAATTAATATACAACAATGAAATAGTCAAGTAAGTAGGTACAATAATTTTATGAGTATAAGCTTTACACAATACATTTATAGTGTTTATTTATATTTGAGTAGATTGGTCTATAGGTTGAAAACAATCTTTTCAGATATTTATTTTATTATGAAATAATATGATGCAGTAAATATTGTATACCAACATATTTATTTTTGTTTTCCAATGATACACTATTTTACACTATTTTAGAAATCCAGAAGGTGCAACTAACTATATCTTTCAGCAATGTATGAGTAGCCTAAAAAAATTGCGTCGCCGTCGACATCCCGCTAATCCAACAAGTAAGGAAGAATTTGTAGAGATCCTAAGACAACCAGAAAATAGTAAATTTGCATCAACCTTGCAGCATCTAACTTCGATATAAACTTTCATCATTTGAATTGTTGATAAAAATAAAATATGTCTTCCTTTTTAACCATTATTACCTATTGTCTTTATTATTTAAATTTTTTCAGGAACAGTTATTTGCAGAATAAGTCATAGTTGGAATTGTATTTGCCAATTTGATATAGAAATGAACTTTTTTCTTACACCATTGCAGAAGTCGGAGGCACTTTCAAAACAATTCCAAGTTCCTTCCCCCCTCAATTAAAGAATGGATGCCTATTAACATTTCAAGTAGTTTACAAACATGTAGTAAGTTAATTATTTAAGTTATTTATTTGGTTTTCCAATATGATCTACTAAATTTTTGTTAATGCAGTTAATTTAGTCTTGCCTAATGGTATATGCTCTAACCTCAAATAAATCTCGGGTCACCTATGAATTGTTCTTTAGATTTGTATATCAGATTCTGCCATTGAACTATGCACAACTTAGTCATATAGTAACTGATTATGAACGTATTTTGATAAACGAAATAACAAATATTTTCCCCGAAAGCCAACACCGTGGTTGCTAATTTCATTACTGTCAAGTGAATACCTACTCGAATTGTAATCTTTAAGACTGAAAAATAATAATGTTTCATCAACTATAAACAGGGCCGGATTTAGTGGGGTCTGAGGTTAGGTTAGGTAATGATAATATTTTATAAACGCTATGAAGTCATTACACGAATACTAGTATTGTAAAAGAAATGTTTTTGCGATGTTATGCAAATGTTTTCAAAATAATATTAAACACGTAATGTATCATATTACACTATTACATATAATATTCCGCAATATTAAATTTTAAACGCGACACTGCCGTATAGTTTATCTACAAAACCGCACAAAAGGAAAATAAAAATACCGGTCAGCAACTGTTAAAACGTTTATCGAATTCGAGTTGTTGTTTTATTTATATTTTTTCACGAAAAATACTCCGATCGAATATAACCAAATACACCTGGCAATTGGCCCGAGTCCCATCGCATTTACACATACCTAACGTCGTATATACGCGCGGAAAACGAATATGTATAATAAAAAAATTACTTACGAATTATAATAATAATAATTCGCGCTGGCCGACGTGAATAATCTCACAAATTCTCTATATTATATAACAAACAAGAGGTAACGTAAGTCGAAACAGCAATACGTTCGATGACACATTGACACCAGAAGAAAACTGATCGAATCCGATCGAATAAATATAAAAAATAAAAAAAAACGCTTTAATAACAGTTTTTAATCATTAATCTCGCATATGTTTATAAATTATTATCGGTTTAAAAAAATCAAAAAAAAAACGCTTTCCTTTTAGAAAAAAAAAACCAACAATTTTTATTTCAACTGAATTCTGTGGGTAAAACGCCGTTAAATCATATTTTAATCTAAAATATACGTAATACGAATCTCGTTTTTCCGCTTTTTTTTTTTTTGAATACGTATTTTATAATCTTATCGAATTCAAACCGGTTATCTTAAAATTATATTTTAATATTTTTACGTGTTTTCGTTGAAATATCCTATTTTATACGCATAACGTGTTTAAACAAAAATTAATCGTATTGTTACGAGAAATATTTTTAACTGGACGATTTAAAAAAAATCCAACGTACGCTGGACGACTCAACTCATTTACCCCGCATTGGTACGTTTTGTTTTTCGTGATTGAATCATTCCCTCTCTCGACTCGCAACCAAACAGTTGCGTTTATGCGAAGAAAATCGAAATATTATACCATATAATGAGCGAAACTGGACATTTTTATTATACAGCAGGCCAAATGATAAATATGAAAAAAAATTCTAATTACAACTCTACGTGGTAATTTACTCTTTGTTTTTTAATGTAGGTACTTAATGCGAATTTTTTTAAAAGTATTTAATATAAATAAAAATAAATAATAATGAGATTATAATAATAGGTGAACGATTAAATGGCACCAATTTTTGGTATGAGTAGCGTATTACCTATGCATTACATATATTTAAACAGAACATTGCAGGCAATTTAGATGCGGAAATTAAGTTTTTTAACTATTAATTTGTAATTCTATTAAGTCAGTATTAGGTCATATCATGGCCCAAGAGCGGATACTGGTGGGAGGGAATGAGGACAATCCCCCCCCACCGTTCACCAAAGAAAAAAATGGTACCTATCTAATATTATATTTGTAATATTTTTCTGGGCCTGTCAAACGTGGGTATGCCATGTCTCATATTACTGTAATATTTTCGAATAAAACTTATCGTCGCCGATGAGACTAATATTAATAACGCTTGTATGACACTTCCATATCTTAACAGTTTTTGAAAATGTACGAGCCATATCCAGGACGAGTATAATATTCAGCTTTGTGAAATTATTAGCGCAATGAGTTGAATACTATAAAATATATTGTAAATATTTTTTGTATTTTTGTCTTAGTTTTAAGTAAAGATTTATAATATTCTGTGGAGATCAACTCGTTTTTTTTTTTTATGAAATTTATCGTAATAGTATAAAATAGAATACAACAGTTACTCCTAATTCTCGAAAATTAATAGCTTTAAAAGTAAATAAGTGATGAATAAGTGATGATAATTGCCCCACTCCCCCATCGTTCAGGACTTTTGTATCCGCCATATGGCCTGGCTGAACTGAACCCCGTAGTTTCGCCTATGCGTATCGTTTACTTAACCAAGTACAATGACGACGACGACGACGACGACGACGACAAAATGGCAAAAATGAATTACTAAAACTTCATGGCTCTTTTATGTACTTCCACAAGACGTATTATAGACTACATTATAGGTGTTTGTCGAATATTTAGCAACCATCACGATACGGTGTAGGTATTATAATCGGGCAATTAAAACACCATATACGTTTGTAAAGAAGAAACATTAGAAAAAGTAAAATCTACTCGACGGTTTAAACACATACATTAAATCGTAAAAACTATTAAAAACCATTTAAAAACTTCTCCAGAAACGCTAATTTTATATATATATATATATATATATTGTATTATACAGCGAGACAATGTAATTTAATATCTACGCTACGCCTTAAGTATACGTGCGCGTTCAACTAAATAATAATCAATTTTCAAAAAATTCCCACATATTAATGCCGCGCAGTCGATAAAATATGAATTAATAACGAGTAGCAGTACGCGAAAGAACAAAAAAACAACAACATAATAATAAAAATAATTAATCGAACTGCGCTATTATAACGTGACTACAATACTGACGAATGACGACGACAGTTTGTATAATATGTATTATATAATATACTGCTGCGTTTATTTTGAGAAGTGTTCTGCGCATATTATAATACGATGTAACGTTTATATAGGTAAACGTGACGGCTCGTATGAGCATTGTTATTGCCAAAAAAAAAAAAAAAACCATCTACAAGAAGATCTACAAGCCAAGGTCGGTCCGATCTATACACTGGACTGCAGGCAATAGCCAGTCAAGCTATGTTTATATGTATATTTTTTCATTGTACGATATTCATAAAAGTAAATAAGATCTTAATTTTTTAGGTAAATCCTAATATTCACATTACAACCTTTAAATGTAATATGAAATTCGCTGTTGTTTATTTTATACGCGAAAAACAATATCAGACTGAATGGAACTCCTAATTTCACTCGGGAATCACTTTGAATATCGAGCATACTTCTGTATACTTATTTTTCAAATATAGCAGTTCAGAGAATCCATTCTCGCGCAAATAAATGACAAATGCAATTAAACATTGTAACGCGCTTGCTTGAAAAGAGATGGGTATTCGATTTTTATTGACTTCCAAAACGAAACCAATATGTTTTGTCTTTAAATACGTCTTTCATCGAACTGTCACAAGTCATATATATCAATGAATATCATGCCGTCGATATTTATAATAGCAGCTAATATCAAATAAACCAAATGTTATTGAATGTTAATAATAATAATAATAATAATAATAATAATAATAATAATAATAATAATAATAATAATAATAATAATAATAATAATAATAATAATAATAATAATAATAATAATAATAATAATAATAATAATAATAATAATAATAATAATAATAATAATAATAATACAATGAAAATTATATCAAAAAATGTCTTCGCTTACAACCACATTTTGTTAACCACTGACTTAGACATTCATTGATTGGACAGTCTTCTAGGACATTTTGTACTAATGCATTTGTGACAAACGCATACTACTTACTAGATAAAAATAACAATAACATAAATATGATTGCAGACACAACTGCTGGAGCATAGATAGTACCTGCGAAAAAATGTAATATTTATTTTTAAAAAAAAAGAATCAAAAATTATCTCTAAAAACACGATTCATTAGAAAGGGAGGAAGATCTACCACCTCTTTACAGGCTACGCCACTGTATATAAATTTAAGTATACATAGGGTGTCCAAAAAAGAACGAGACTAAAATTCTTAAAAATCAGATTTTTTATTTAGAACAAAATTAACATTACTCCTTCTCAAAATAACGTCCCTCGTGTAGAATGCACCGGTCCCACCTCTCCTCCCACTTCCGGTACGCATCTGAAAATGATTCTTCTGGAATCTGTTTGAGGTACCCCTCAACGCGTTGCTGGATCCCAGAATTTGAGTGGAATTTTGTTCCTCGGAGGAATGCCTCGAGTCGGGGGAATAACCAAAAATCACAGGGCGCGAGGTCCGGCGAATAAGGGGGTTGGGGAATCGTTGTAATGCCATATTTTTCTAAAAACTCATTTGTGAGTTTGGCAGAATGAGGACGCGCATTATCATGATGCAGTACTCAATTTTTCGTGATTGCCGGACGCTTCGTCATTATGTGTCGGTGTAATGTTTTAAGAACTGATGTGTATTAAACAGCATTTGTGGTCGTATTTGGCGGTACAAAGTGCTGGTGTACCATTCCTTTAGAATCAAAAAATGCAATTAGCATTTAGCGCTGTGATTTCGTCAACTTGGGTGTGGTCATCTCAAAGACGGTAAGGGGTACGCGAAACACGTTTTACAAAATTGTCTATGACGAGCAGTTGGATTGTACTATCAAGCATGATATGGGCTTGTTTTGATCGTCTAATTATACATTATAAGCTAGTATAATCGTTAAACAACAAGGCGATGTTGCCTTTTTTTTTTTTTTTAAATAGTCTCATTCTTTTTTGGACACCCTTTGTATTTAGGGCTGAGGCCTTTGTATATGTAAATAGCCGCGGTGAGGCCTTCAGTGCAACAAACCACAATATTCAATAATGATGACAAATAATGACGCGTTTTTCATTTATGTATACGATCGCGTTTAAAACGCACGGTGCCAACAGCGAGAAAGCCAGCTACGATTTATACGATAACGTACAAAATATGTTCGAATAATACACACCGTTTACCGACTTTTCGGTGACAATGAAAAAAAGAGAAAATCAATTGGCCATAACTCATAGCCAATGTAATAATGCACACGTAACGAATACTTAATTCGTATGGAAAAAAAATACGCGGTAATAATCCTACCTAATGATATTTAACATAATACACGAATAATGTACGAATGTACGACCGCACGCGTGTGACCTATTCGACCAGCAGCTACTTTGATATACGCGACTTCGTTTCAATACAGTGTTTTGTCTGCTTTCATACATAAGTACTCGTGTCTATTCACCTATATAAAAATGACCCGCAATTTGCAATCGTCTATATAATACAGTCCTACGGATATCTTCTAGAACAGAGCCCGTTCCTACTTTATTCCGCGGCAATATAATATTGATTTTATTATTACTACTATCATTATTTCCGACGTTATTTTCCGTCGTACACGTAAGATAAAACTCGTAAAATAATGCGTTTTAATATCTAAAAACGTGAACAACAATTTTACAACGATATAATACACAGTACGAAATCTAGACTGTCGCAAAATTTAAGGTTTAAACTTACTCGATTGATTTCTCACTGCTATGTTGTTGTAATCGAAACTAAATCTAATATTAATTTCGTTGATACGCGCAATAATAACGTATGCAAAATAATAAAAATGTAAGTGGTGTGTGCACTCGTATGTAGGGGCGCGTTTTAGGTACAAAGGATGCATTCGCCCCGGGTGGACATTTCTCGGGAGCGGCACGCCGATTGTGGAAATTTGAAATTTTGTATTTTACAATAATACATGATTTTTTTTTTTTAAATATAGTGTCAGGTAAACCAAAATGTCTAAAATATCAATATAATATTTCAATATATATATATAATAATATATATATATATAAATGTGTGATAAAATATTTTTGAATAACGTTAAAAGTGGTATTTAAAAGCGTAGCTATTAAAAAATGGAAATTATTTTGGGAAAATTATAAGAGGGGCGCCAATGTTTTCGTCAAAAAATTGCGAATAACATATAGGTAAAGTATAAAAGTGTATAAGCTATAAATATCTTATAAACTCGCGTGAAGGCTGATAAATTAGATATAGGTTACCTATGTTAAATTTTTTTTTAAAGGTGTACTCCATCTCTTTGCAACCATCTCGCCACTCAAAAAGAAAACACTAATAAGTCGTAAGGAAAAATATTTTGAGGTGGTCTCCCCCCCCCGCCCTTGTAATTTTCCTCTCTTGTGTGCGTACACTATTAAATTATATTTAAGGAATTTTAATGTGTAGTGTAAATTTAGGAGCAAATTATATTTGACCCACCCCCTCCCCCCCATACATTGAACTTTAATACGACACCGCTCGTATGTATATAAAATACAAGCGATTTTCGAATTATTAATAACATAAAATGTTAAACATTCGTCGTGAAATAATGGAAAAATCCAAAAAAATAAATTTACGACAATAACATTGTCGCAGGCAGCTATATTGAAATGTCACCAATCCCGGACGTGTATAAAATTTTTAATAGTAATATTTAATATTTTAACCTTCTTCAAAGCGTATTATTATACTTATAATAATCGGCCTTCACCGCGCAGCAATGCAGTATCAGTAATGTATTTCTATATATTTTCGTATAGGTCTCCGTGCATATATCCGTGTCAATAGGCGCGACAATAACTCACTTCAGTTGTAATAATATATATACCTGGCGACGCTTGCCAGCGCGTTAAACGCATATAATACAAATAACAAATGAGAGAATACGAAAATCGGTTGGAACGTGTTTTCACAATTTATTTAGAGTTTATAAACGTACAGAAACAGAACTGTACCCCGAACGTGTTGTAAACTAATGTATTCTTTTCAAATTGTATTGTATAGGAAATGGTATTTGCCGGTTAGGTAGGTTATTATATTTAGCCACGGTATATTGACATGGTATATTACATGTATTATGCTCTCGTGTCGTAGGAGGGTGCGTTTTTATTTTTTTTCATTTTATACATTGTTAAACGTCTTCTTACAATGTTTTTTAATATTCAGGAACTGCTATGGTCGTGTAATAATTATTTGAACGTTTAATTGTTTACGTGCATTAATATGTAGGAATTTTATTTCAACGAATATCGCCAAAAATGTCTTCCTAAAATAATTCAACGACTCAAAAAGATCGTGAAAGAATATCGTTATAAATATACCATACTATAAATAGTGAGTATAAAATATCTCGAGAAAAAATTCTCAGCCTTCCGTTTAGAAATACACAATTTTCTACCAGGAAAATGAGCGTGAGTATCTTGGTTTTCTGTAGATGTTTTTTAGACAGTTAAATGAGTTGAACATTAAAATTCAAGGGAAAAATTGGACAATATTGATGAATAAAATATCTTCATTTATACAAACGAAATCTCGCGCTTTATACGGGAATAATTGCTACGTTTTTTTCTTCTGAGTGAATTTCTCGATGATTAAAAAAAAAAAAATACATTAGACGATTATTAAAATTCCTTCTTCAAAAATATTTGGAAAAATTACAATTGTAACTCGATCTATACACACAAGAAAACGATGCGCATGGCTCCATAAATACAGTAGGGCGAGAAATCCATTTTGTTCACGAAGTTAGTGAGTATATATTTTGTGGGTTTCACGAAGAACTCCGCGAACTCCAAGCTAACCTGCAAGCGTTAAAAAAAAAAACAAAAAAATATCTCAAAAGTGTCTAAATCGATTTCGAGTATAGCTCAGAGAAAAACCTATACACCTTATCAAAATAAGCGAAAAATGATTCACTATACCGTTTACAAAACAACGCGCGTAGTTATGTGAAGCCGGGTTCTCGTTTGCTTTGGTTTTCGTTCAATCGAAGTATAAAATCGCGTTGACTCTCAACATGACGTTCAGTGTGCACTTTCAACGAATACCACTCATCCAGGGATATGAGGAATCTATGGAAAGTGTTCAGCATTAATAAGTAAGTAGTTTATTATTGGGTATGTGTTAAATGCTAATAAATTATTTCGATAATATTGTAATAATTACGTAATGATCAGATTTTTTTTGATTTTTTTTTTTAATTTGGGTATTTCAGAAGAGATATAATTGCGTATTTCCGCTATTTCGGCGTGAATAAATGCGAAAATTATTTGTTTACGACTATTACGATTTGTTTTTAAGGGTCGCGAAAAATTAAATTTGGTACTTCAAGATCTCGGTTAGAAATCACTGGTATTTTATGGATAAATCGATTAAATTCATCTTTATACCATTGAACTCTTTGATCAAATTAATTTCAAATACTATTCGTTCTGAGCAATCTATATGCGCGGCAATAACCTGCAAATTGTATACACCACAAGGTAGTATTTGAGGAAGGGGCAATAGGGTCGATCGCCCTCCCTCCATAGACATAAAATGTAATTATATTATGGCACAGAATTTTATGGCTAAATTACAAAAAATATTGATTAGTAAAAAAAAAAAAAGATTGGTGTTAAAAAAAAAGAAACCGTTCGTTTCGCCCCCCCGCCGCCCCATAAATTGAAGTCAAATACGCCCCTGATTGAACAACACTGTATATTATTTTATACAGTATAGTTACAATGTTTTTTTTCTAAATTATTTACAAAAAATAAAAATAAAAAAATCTACAGAAATTTAAGGAAAATTAATATATATATTTTTTTTCTTCTTTACAATATATACAGTACTTATATGGGGACTTGTATAAATACAAAAAAAAAAAATAAAAAATATTATATATAAACGCCCACGGTTATTACGCTTATTTGTATATATTTTGCGTGTTTCATTACAAATAGATTGTACGATAAAAAATAAAAATAATGTCGAGAAGTTTCAATATCACGCATTTCTATTTGCTATAATATATATATACTTAATAATAATCGTGATATTTTAACCGAATATCCCCGTGAACGTTTTCTTAAGGAATCAAAAAAATATAATAAACACGATGTTTTTTGTTTCAGCTATCGACGACAAAAAAAAAAAAAAGCCAAAAAAACATGATTCGTGGATCAAACAATTTTCACGAAACGTTCTGACACGCTTCGACGTTTATCCTCAACGTAGTCAGAATAAATCAATAAACCGTATATTATACACACCGTTATATGCATATTCGCCGAATAAAACAAACCGTGTCATTCAATCAAATAACAACTAAAATAAACGTTTCATTATTATTATATACGGTTCAAATTGAAATAAAATATATATATATATATATGTATTACACCCGCCGCGCTAGACAATAAAAAATAATTCAAATATTATTGTTAGGAGAAAAAAAAATATGTTCCATTTCTCGGTTTTTCTTTTATATAGTATATACGTAAGTAGTACGATTTTTTTTTTTTATTCTATTTTATATTTATCGAGTACGTTTATAGGATTACAATATTACAATACCGTTTGTATAATATAAGTATTGTAATGACAAAATAATTTTTAAAAGATCCGTGGAATTTCAATACAATACCTGGTATTAATAACTCTTATATTATCAGCTATACTGCGTAGTTTTATAGCTAATAGTTTCCTATCAAAATTCATATACCTACTATAATAATGTATTGTTTCTAATATAATACGTATTAATATATGCGTAACACTATATACTAGTAAAGCAATTACTCGTATATACTTAACGATAATAATGCGTATACTGTATTCAATTGCAATGTGTACACGCCCATTGCGGTTATCGAATCATTACTAATTTATATCGAACAATAATTTATATTTTAAATAAACCGTTTTTAGTTATCAATTATACAAATGTCATTATAATTGAATAAAAATATTTTAATTACGATTATTTATTTTCACTTAAAACAATAATTATATAAGGCGCGCGGCGTAATAACGGTAGAGTTGTGAAATGCTCGAGCGTATAATATGTACGCACATATAATATAATGTTTTAGAGAATAATATTCTCGGGAATATCGCCGCAGTGCGCACTAAAAGCATTTTCGTTTTTAGTTATTATTTTTATACTTGCCAGAAGTCGCAATAACACAACTCACAACGTTCAAAATTACTTGTGGAAAGTTTTAAAGAATTTTTTTTTTTTAGGAAATTTCCAACTTAAAACTGTGTTTTGAACTTACTTTATATATGTTTTTTTTGTATACACATTAATAATTTGACCCTTTAACGTTGAATAATTCATACTAATAACAATATTATATTGATTAATATATTACGTGGCTGGTGTAGGTATGTATATAGAATAATCGATGGCGATATAGGCATTTTATAATATATTATAATGTGTATAATTCAAAACTATAGCTTTGTAAAATGCTCGAGAATAATTTTTTTTTTATTATGAGAATATTTTTTTTCTAATCATATATATTCTATGATACCGAAAAATATTCTTCACTCACATTTCTCACAGATTAGACTTAATAGTATATATTATAATAACAGTATTATTTTATTGTATACGAGCGGCAGACCATATAATATTTAACGTTCTAACGCGCATATTACCGTCAGAAAGTAAACGCTGTCATAAAAAAAAATAAATGTATATTATATCTGTGTCGATCACTCTTAATAAACGTTCGCGAAATACGTTTATACAAATAGTTTTTTTTTTTTGCTTCCGTTGTCGGTTATTTTTTTTATATTTTTGCATTTAACAATATAATTTGTTTCGATTAAAATTGTCTCGCTAAACAAAATACGTGCGTCACATACCAATTACTGCAATACACTAATTTCTTAATAAATACCTAATAGTAATATTATAAAAATCACTTTTAATTTCATTTAATTGGAACAATAATATATTGTCGATCGATAATATATACTCGAACGTTATTTTCGTATTATCTTTATCATTATATTAGTTTTATCGACTTAATAATGTATTATATCCTGTAAGCAGAGGCGTTATTTATGAGGTGGGGCTGACTTTCAATTATTATAGTAATAGGTAGTCATGACAAAAAAAAAAAAAAAATTATAATTACGAGTGAATCAGGAGAGTTGAAAAAAAAATGTTTAAAACATTATAAATTAGAGGGAAAAATAGTTTGTTGTATTTTTCCAACGTTTTAAATTGCGTTTATTATTGATCGCATTTATTTAATAATAATTATCACAATATAATATTAGGTTCCTATCTATAGAGAACCGCACGTATACCAAACGCATTTTTGTATAATTGTATCACAAAAATTATTCATCTTCAGTCTACAATTAAAAATTATTTTTTATTTTTTTTGAAAAATATTTAACTGAATAAAAGTCTTTTTTGTAATTTGTAGTACCTATTTATATCAAAATTAAAAAAATTATTTTCATTATTATTTCTTTACTAATTGGTATTTTTGAAATGGGAAAGGGTTTCAACCCCCACTTACCCCCCTCCCCCTTACTTACGCTCCTGATTGTAATTATAATAAATAATATAAAAGGTTTTACTATAACGAATTTTCAATACTACCACCACACGACCATACGAATATTATTGATTTTATTACTATAATTATCGTTAGTTCCATTTAAAAACAGTCGCGTATTACGTTATTAAATTGCTGCAATCTAAATATCCGCAGTACCTATACACGTGGTAGACGTTATATCTATAATAATAGATGGCCGTCTATATGATCGCATCGATATTAATTATTCAACGTCCGAACTCGAACGTTTTTATAATTTTTAAAAAATATTTTTCGAAAAACGAAAATACCGCTCGCGGTTCATAAACTTTTATTACATTTTCTCTATAAACGCGCGTAATATAGTAATTACAACAATTGACAGTGGCCGTGTATACTGTACAAAAAAATGTCTGCCCGGGAAGGCTTTTCAAAGAAATTTCACACATCCGAATTTTCGGTTGTTAATTAAATGAAACTATTATAACATGTATTTAAATTGAAAAAAGATAGCGATCCGCTGATGTCGTCGGCTCGAATGGTCCACTGGACCGGATATCGTTACTCGTTATACGGTTATAAGAGTTATCGTTACGGATTTTAAAGCAACGATAAATATGACTGCATATTCGAATTCGCGTATACCTAAATAATAATATTATAACAAACGATTTTTGATTCGTTATTAATACTGTTAAAATATTAAACGTCATATACGTCTATGCTTGTAATAAATCTGTGACACCGCGATAACAATTATTATATTATGTGGCTGATTGAGAGAATATGGAAAATTGGTGCGTACTATGTGGATGAATCCGGAAAAAAAAGTACGGAGAGCAGCTAGGGAGCGTGATCAGGGGCGCAATTTCACTGAAAAAACTGGGGTTGCTGAAGCCTTTCGATTTTTCATGTTATTTTATAGAGTTATCGATATCTGCAAACCTTCAATGACCATTAAACAATTACATATTTAAGTAACGGCTATGATGCTTTGTATAGTATATCTATTATTATTTAATTACAATAATTACACATTCACTGATATAAACGTAACATATATGAATTGATCAAATTGATATATTTTATCAATAGCATATTATTATACCTATTATAAATTTATAAAATCATCTGAATTCAAATTGTTTTCTTTGATTTTTTTGACCAGTCTGTAAGACAACATGTTTTCAGTCATCACGCGATTATTCATTTAAATAATATCATATAGAACAAAACTGTTGTAATGTATAATACGTATTGTGTACATAATAACTACTAAATCTTAAATAAATACGGAAAAAAATTGGGGATGCTAATTTCAAGACTGGGGGTGATAAGATGTTAAATTAAAGATAGACGACACGACTTTTGGTCAAATATTTATGGATGTTTTGGTCAAAATTTCTACAATACAATAATATAAATCTAGATTAGAAAAAAATGATAATCCGGAAAAAGAAAACAAAACGGGGAAAATATTGTAAAAAGAAAGTAGGTATAGTTATTGAATGTGAAATAAGTTTTTAATAATAATAATAATTTGATATCGCGTTGACTCGTTAGTTGCGTACCTCCATAGGTATACGAAGATGTGGCAATAAAATAAAATTACAACGTTTCTAGTACATTTTAACGTGTTTAATTCAACGGAAAACGTCAATAAGTCATTACATATAGTAATAATAAGCTAGCTGACCCGGCAAACGTTGTTTTGCCAAAAAAAAAAACAATCATCAAAAAAATTTTTAAAAAAAGGGTTTTTCCAAAATTTTTTTCTTAAAAACCTTCTACTGGCAATTACAAACAATTAAAAAAATTTGAGCCAAATCGGCCCAGCCGTTCTCAATTGATGAATTGTTATACATTTTTGGCTCCATTTATATATATATATATATATAGATACGTCATGTTACCATAGCCGTTCCAAGGGGGGGGGGGCAAATGGGGCAAGTGCCTTAGGGCGTCCAGAGTATTATGAATGCAAGGGGCGTCAAAAAAATGAATGACAAAAAGAAAAAATTTGTTGTTTTATTTTAGATATTATAATTTCCCTTGTCATCTATACGATGATTTAGAGGATGAGTGTATTTATACTATTAAAATATATAAAATTATGTAATTAGATATTACGTTAGTTGTAAATTTTTTTTTGGGAGGCCATTATTGGTGGTTAGGACGGCACTGCGTGTTACTACTATTATTATTACTTCATACTTGTACGAGTACGGTTGTACATAATAGATTTTTAATCACAGTGTTATCAAATACGATATTTTATACATTATTTTGTAATAAATACCAAATTACAACTCGGATCAAAGGCCCAACCACCCGGGGGCGCAATTTCACTGAAAAAACTGGAGGTGCTGAAGCCCCTCGATTTTTCATGTTATTTTATAGAGTTATCGATATCTGGCAACCTTACAATGACCATTAAACGCAATTACATATTATCTAAGTAATATTTTAGGTGCTTTGTATAAAGTATATTATTATTTAATTACAGTAATTACACGTGATAAACGTAACATATGAATTATTAAACCATAATCAACTTCAATTTTAAATTTAAATTTGAGTTTACACTATTACTCATTATCAGGGCTCGGAAGTTCTAGCAAATGCATATTTTTATTGGTTCGTCCTAGAACATCCAAAGTAAGATACAAATATGTTTCACACTTCTCTGATGTCATACACGAAATTTTATTTTGCTATTTTTTGCACATTTACGGTTTTTACTGCTATTTTGCTAATTTTAGGTTTTTAGTGCTATTTTTGGGTATATTTTCACATAAATACATATTATAGGAGGTATTTTGCTAATTTGGAGTTATAAATGCTGTTAATGGGCATATTTAAGGAAATAAACACATATTGTTGAAAAACTAAATTACCTACCAAACAGCCGCCTACGAATATGTGAACGAAAACAAATTGTTTTAAGATTGTACGCATCCGGAATAAACGGCCTTAGGCCGTTGTTATCGTCGATTAAATCGGACAATTCCGTTCATTTCCAATAATTTAGTTATTTTTAAAATTGTGTCAAAATATGGACTGCAGTTATCGAATTCGTCGTATTTACGGCGTTATCGCCGTACGTAAAGACCTATGATTTTATTTTAGTTTTCTGCGTTCTACCGTCATTTGCGTGTTGCGTGTGCGTTTGATCGTGAACTATCGTTTTTATCGTGTTTAAAAATTTTATTTTGCATATTTTCCAATTTTTAGTGCTATTTATAGCGCTTATATTAATGTTTTTATGTGCATATTTAAGCGCTAAAAATTAATTTTTTTAGTGCTATAACTTCCGAGCCCTGCTCATTATAATAACAATTGTTATCCTCCTTCCACTTTGAGCAAAAACATTTATTACTTCGTTTATATCAATTCGATTGGTAATGTCTTTTTCGATAACGATGATAATCCGTGATAAAACTAAAACAGTACTTTGAATGTTGTCACACTGCGATGTTTTCGCCGAACGTCGAACAGTCGGAACGATTTTATCGCCAGTCGCCGCCACACTATAATCAAATTGATATATTTTATCAATACCATGTTATTATATTATAAATTTATAAAATCATCTGAATTTAAATTGTTTTCTGCGATTTTTTTGACCAGTCTGTAAGACAACATATTTTCAGTCATCACACGATTATTGATTTAAATAATATCATAGAACAAAACTGTTGTTATGTATGTATTGTGTACATAATAACTACTAAAACTTAAATAAATACGAAAAAAAATTGGGGGTGCTAAGCACACCCAAGCCCCCAAATTGCGCCTATGCAACCACCAATCCTTTAAAAACTCGGAGGCAATTGTCTCTCGGATGATACCCTTTCGCCACGCGTTTCCGAGCGCGAAACGAGAAAATTTTCTTTATTATAAATCGTCATTATTGAGTAGGTACAAGCGGTCAATTTCATTGGACGTCACGACCCGTCGCAAAAACATTGCCCCGACGGGCGGCCGCAGCGAACCGCGGACAGCGGTTCTCCGCGATACCGCGCGCAAAACATCGCCGTCGTCGTCGGTACAGCGATCGGCCGACAGAGATCAGCACGGTACGGTAACGCGCCGCCGCCGCCGCCGCCGCGCCGGCGACGCTCGGACCTGTGCGTCGGCGGGTGGTCGGGGAAGAAAAAAAACCGGCTCCGCCGGCAGGCGGCCCCACCACCGCCGCCACCACCGTATACGCGCGCGTGTAGCGCGCCTCGTCCGCAGTCTCAGCATTCGGCCGGTGGCTTTTCGTGCGTGTCGTGTTTTTCGCGTTTCGCTCTGCGCTGTGTAGAAAGCAAAAAAAATTATCGTTTATTTTACGAGAATAATTTTTTCGGTTATTCCGTTCGGGATAGATAATTTTTTTTCTCTCTCTCTATAATCGACGTCGCGGTTTTTTTTTTTGTCGCTAATCCCCGTAAATTAATAAATATTTTTTCGAGACGCGCGTCTCTAATTCTCGCGCGGTGCGTCGTCAAAATCGAAAAAAAAAAAAACGATATTCGTCGCGACGCTTAACCGCGGACCGCTCCGTTTACAAAAGTGTACACACATTACTACTATTAGAAATATCGTTTCCGTTTTGCGCGACGACAATGCGGTGGTGGTGATCGGGCCCGCGCGGAATAATTTGCAAAGCAGCAGCAGCAGCAGCAGCAGCAGCCATGAAGCGAATCCCGTGCGCTCTCGTCGCCGTCGTCTGCCTATCAGGTCGGTACAGTTTTTTTTGCTATTTCTTTCCAATTCGATAATCGCGTCGCGGAACGTGCTTCGGATAAGCGTTTTTATTTTGCTTTCCGTCGAACGCGCGCGCGAAATAAAAAAATTTATATCCGTTCGGTCTCCTCTCCCCCGCGGAGACTCGTGTGGTGTAAGTGCGCGCGCGAATTTATTGCGATCGTCTTGTGCCCGGGGGGAACTCGCGGATAAAATGCGCTTAGGGAAAAAAAAAAATACTATACGCGCGTTCGACCGACGATAAATTCCGTTTTATGTGGCCGGAACCGTGCGTAACGTGTTTCCCCCTATCGTGTGTTTCGGACGAAAAATATTTCTACCCGAATTAAATAAAAAAAAAAAAAATATTACAGTGTACCCGCCGGGCGGCGGTTAGGTTCGCGCGCGCTGCACCTTCGCCGCGGCGCCCCCGTTTTAGCGGGGCGAAGAAAAAATAATAATAATAAACGCACCGTCATTGAAACAAAAAATAAATAAATCTTCAGTTTCTTTTTTTTTTCCCCCACCCTCCCGAACCGATCGCGCAATAACGTGATTTTAATAACGTCCGCGTAAAATATATTCGCGCGTTACATTTGAAAATCATTCCGGTCGGCTCGGGCCCGAATTTATCGACATCCCGTTCAAAACGACCGTCCCGTAAACGTTTTTCCCGGCCTGCGTTTTCGGAACTCTGTGCGAATTTCGATTTTTTTTTTTACCTTTTTTCTCATTCATCTCTGCTACTAAAATCGAAATTATTTACGCGGGAATAAAATTTGATATTCTCACACAAGCCCAAAGAGGGGGCTGCAAATTCCCGTGTTGCGCGTAGAGATGAAAAAAAAAAAAAGTAAATAAAGACAGTGTATTTTTTTCAAATGTGTTTGTGTGTTTATTTAATCTCCGCGGGGTCCGAAACGAAGCTGAAAAAAAATAAACTCGACATTTCCCCCCCCCCCCAGTATTCTCTCTATATCTCTTTAAATACGTACGCGTACCTGCCTTGAAATGTTAAAAAAAAAATTTAACATAATAGCGATATAAAAATATAATATTATGATTTTTGATTATTCTCGACGATAATTTATTCGAATTAAAAAAATATATATTTACAAAATTAACGTTCCGTCGTAGCGAGTTCTGCGTTGAAACGAAAACGGCGCAGTTTTGCACCGCCGCCGCCGCCGCCGCGCCGGGCGCACAGCGTTCACTTATTTGCTACGGTCCCGTCGCTTTAGCGACATTGCGGATTAGCTTTTTTTTTTTTTTACAGTACTCTCGTATCAATATAAATGTTTTGAACGTAAACCACACGTTTGAAAATTATTATTATTTTTTAAATCTACTATTGTACACATTACGTTATATTCCGCGGCATTGTGTTGTAAGTACATAATAATATGCCGTAGCGCGTACGGTCTTTTCGAGAACGGTTACGATTCGAAAATTATAGTGACGGCCGCGGCTGAGGAGGAGGAAATTCGTGTGTGTGTGTGTGTGATATTGTTGTTGAATCTTTAATGAGTTTCGACACCGATTTTCCGCTTGTCGTCGAAATAATACTAAATAATATGGAAATACTACCGTTTCGGGGACGGTATTTTATGTGCGTTGTACTCGTTTTTTTTTTTTTTTTTTCACCCCGCCCCGCCGAGTATTTATGTATCATATTTTTCTTTCAATATCCGCCGTGGCCAGTTACAACGGATTTTTTTTTTTGCTAATGTACCACTTGTGCTGCGACACAAATGACGCCGTATAAAAAAAAAAAACGGAGTATTTCAGTGGCTTTCGCGAATATTCGATTTCAATCGCCGCACGAACTTCCGTGTTTAAGGGTATTGGAAGTGGGTATTTTCTCTCTTTGTCTTACACACATGAAACATAGCAAACTAGACGTTTCGTACTTCCAACGTACCGATCGATCTATTAGTGCGATAAGAAATTTGAAAACAGATTTGAATTCCTCTTGAATTTTACTACAAAACGACTTTCCCACTTTTTTTATTTATTTTTTTTAAGACCTTCAAAAATTAATTATTAACAATTTTTTTTTAAAAAATTTTTCGGTTAATTTGTTTAAGGGTTTATGAAAAAAAAATGAAAAAAGTGGGAAAGTCGTTTTGTAGTCAAATTCACGAGGAATTCAAATCTGTTTTTAAATTTCTTATCGCACCAGTAGATCGATCGGTACGTTGGAAGTACGAAACGTCTATTTTGCCATGTTTCACGTGTGTAAGACAAAGAGAGAAAATACCCGCTTTCAATCACCTTAACGCGTCCACTACTATATACGCCTATACAAAAATTTATATTTTATACTCGTATGATCGGTATAGTGGCGATGACGTTACCGAAAGGTGAAAAAATAAATAAAACTATTGACTCGCGGTTTACGGAGCCCCGTATATATACTGAGTTTTGTAAAAAAAAAATATTTATTCGCGTGCTTGGAACGTTCTAAAAACTCGAGCTGTAGTGCACGCAGCACCGCGACGAGCCGAGAACGTCGGACGGACGGCGTTTCGATAATAAATTACCTAATACACTCGGCGAGAATTATATACCGGAGGGGTGTAATTAAAATATCCAAAACGTTAACGAGACAAGAATGAGGCGGGGGTGGGGGATTTACATTTTGTATTTTTAAAATATAATATACCGTTTTCGTATAAGTCGCAGTTTTGTAGACGGACTGTGTAAATATGAATTTGCAGGGACCCTCCCCCCCTCCGGGGCCCAGAGCGTGTAAGTTTTGGCCGCTAAATTTATTATTAATAAACTCGTCGTCGATTCGTTTTACGGAATTCGCGTATCAATAACAATTAAAATGAGTAAAGTGTACTGTTTTGAAGTAAATACTACATATTTAGTGATATTTTCTGAATTTCGAAAAAAAAAAAAATTGTATCGAAATTGTTGTATGTCGTATACGAATTGCGTTCGCGAGACGAGGGCCCCTTTTGGATCATCGCCCCGTAATTACGCCACTGCAGGGCTCTTATCAGTGGCGAAACTACGTACGGAAAAAGAGGTGTGGTGATTTCACGCGGGCCTCGGCGTATGAGGGGGGGGGGCCGTCTCCAACGATTCGACTTAGAAATTGATTAAATATTTACAGTTAAAAAAATTAAACTAAAAAAAAACCTCGTAAAAGATTTCCGCGCGTTTGAGCTCGAATCGTTTTCCGTTGTTTTCGATACGACTAAATTGTTAGTCGTTGAAAATGACAATAATCTTACGCCAATAGCTTGCCGGAATTATTATTACCAAAGGCGTTTTATTTATTCTCTCACTTTACCACTAACTGCGTGACCAGTGCTGAGAGATCGTTTTCAAAGACGGTAGTTAATAAAAAGCTATACCTCAGAAACACTGCGCGTCTCAAACGCGTCCGAGTGGTTCGACCGTGATATCTGTTGGAAAACGAACGCGCGAAAAAATTGAATATGTCGGTATATTGTTGCAATACTTTTGCACAAAACCAAAGCCGAAAAAAAATTATTCGCCACTTAATTTACCCTATACTTATAAATTATACATTCAAAGTGTACGGACAGTGCTTGTATTAAATAATAACATTATATATAAAAAGACAAAATTCTGAGTTTTTTTTTTTTTCTAAAATTCCATCCTGGCAATAGGACACGCACTTTTTTTACACCGGCCTCCAGAAATCTAGTCCCGCCACTGGCTCTTACCGTACGTCGAAAAACAATTCTTTTTTTCCCCCCAAACACGTCGCCGAATATTATTAATCCATTGCAGCGCGCGCGCGCGCGCGATAAGGTCAACGCGTATTCGTCGAGAACCACCGCTGCTGTGAAATCGTACGTTTTTCTGGAATATTATACCGGGCACAGGTAAAAAAAAAAAAAACGCCTTGCTGCGTTACGGGTATTATATTATTGCTCGGAGACGCATCGCGCGGACACATTATTGACAGGGTGCACAGTTGTGTGTATTGTTGCTGCGGGTCGGCTTCGGGGACAAAATAATATTTCCATCTTTTCTTCTTTTCACACACACGGTTAGGTTAGTTTCGCTTTGCCCGTTGTTTGTACGTGTGCCACACGGGGTTTCCACTCACATGCGCGACGCGGTTTGTGCGCGACCCGGTCGAGGACCACGCGCGTAAAAAAAAATAATAATAATAATAGCCGACGGTCGGAGTGCGGTGCGCCACGCGTAAAAGCGAGGAGAAGGCGAATTTCCCGAAACCGACACGCGTTACGCGCGGGATACACGAGGCTATAGTTTTTCAAGCTTGGGGATAGCAAGCCTGCAGTATTCCAAACGTCTGTCCTGGTTTTGAACGAGCTAGAACGGTTTACGCCGGGCTAGGAAAAATACGAGCATTGCATTGCAGTGTGCTACGCAGTACCGCGAGACCTTATCGGACGCAGATATCGAATTCGCGATTTTTCAATTTTCGATTGCTCTTAAATTTCGTATAAAAATCTAACAATACCGATTCGCATTTCATATACCTTGTGATGACATAAATAAATAATAATAAAAAAAAAAAATGTGTCAACACTGTGCACTAGCCGATCATGCACTAGTCGTCCACACGAAGAGAGAACGCCTAGCTAGGATAGTAAATTAAGTGATGGGGGGATGATGCTAGTAGTCCAAAAAATAGAACGCAATCCTATTCAACTATAGCCTGGCTTGACTCGCTAGCGTCTTCACTAGCTTGATAGCCTAAAAACAAAACTAGCTCTCTGTATACACGAAGCTAAAATCACTAGCTTACTAAGCACTAGCTATTGCTGTCCTAACTTGAAAAACTAGCCTCGTGCGTATCCCGGGGCATTACGCGCGGTAACGAAATATTTCGTACGACGACGTTTGTTTCTGGACCGGCGGCCGCCCGAGACGTGCGTTAGCGTGTGGTGTGACCCCGCGCCGTTCGAAAAGCATTTTTTTGACGTGTTCGTGCGCGCAAATAGCACACTCGGTCGTCGTCGTCGTCGTCCGTGTAGTCACGTTCCGGTGGTTAAAAAACGTTTTATTTTTTTTTTTTTTTTTGTCTCTCTAAAAACGCAAGCGGCGGCGTACCCGACGAAATTAACGCACGAGACGTGTTCGGTTTACCTCCGGGGTGCACTGTGTGTGTTTGTGTGCGCGGTATTTACCGGGATTTCAGACCGTTTTGACGCGGTATAGACTAAAAAAAAAAAATGTTTTCTCCCTTTACCACTCGAAATTATATCATAATAATTATAATTTAATTTTCGTAATGCGTTTGTATAAAAAAAATTAATATCGTTTACAAAACGCGAACTCCATAATCTCCTCGGGAGGGGGGTTTTTTTTTTTGTCGATTTTAAATGTTAATCTATTGACTCGTTTTTAATTTTATGGACGGATATTGGCAAGGTCCGTTCAACGCGCTGTGCGAAATTAAAATATCATTTTTTAAATCGATACGCATGAAAATATTTCGTTATGAAATTAAAACGCGGTGAATGTATACTCGTACATATATACGTATACTAATATACCCGCTCCGCGGATTTTCTTAAATATGTTTTTAATCGTTTGTGAACGCGAAAACGTGCGTTCGGGGCGTTTGGAACCTGCAACGTCCTAGCGATTTAATGTTTTTCCAATAAAATCGGTATCGTTTTATTACCTATACTGCGCGATACGGTGGATAAAAGGAAAACCCCCCGATCCGGTTAATCTAATCAAATATTTAACAAAAAATTTAGCGAAAAAAAAAAGTAAATAATAATTTCTATATTTTATTTCGATCCGTTCTCACAGTTGGATTTTCGTCCGTTATTTTTGAAATTCACCGGTCGAGTGTGATGATAATATTAATATTATATATTATATTATAATTCGCCTTGCGTCGGTGTAAATCTCTCTCCCCTGTACAATACGAAATACAAATCGATTCGCCGGACTTTATTATTAATATTATTATTTTTTTTATAAAAAATCGCGTTCGAAAAATATTTTTTTTTAGTATTACGTACTAGACACATTTATATCGTTTTCGAAAGTATTGATCGTCCGAATTTATGTCTCATCGTAAATACACAAAACTATTTTTCGCGTTACGCGTAATTTATACCGCATAAAATATTACAACGTATATTTTTTTTTTTGATAATATATTTATTTTTGTTTTTTAAATAATTCAACGTAATATTATTACATAAAAAAAAACCGGGAAAATATGTTAAACTGGAATATATTAAAAATCGTTCAAATACAATACGCATACCTATACAGATTTTTATTTTTTCTATTAACCCCGAAACGACTAAGATTATGTCGCGTCGTTGTAGTGTTGGTGGTGGTGACACGTGAGATTTTATTTCTTCGACGCGTTTTATAGTCACCTTGTTTTTTTTTTTTTTTTTTATTAGAAAAAGCACTTAATCCTTCTTCACCCGTCGTTGTTGTAATCCGGTCGGCGGCGGATACTTTCTCTCCGTATTTCCGACGAGATGACGGCGTCATCCGTTATTCCGTGCGGTATACCCTATTATTAGTATCGGAGAGAAAACGTTTTGTGAAGAATTCTCATCAAGCCGTTATAGAAGAAACGATTTTGAATATTATTTGGAAAAATAACGACGAGAACACGTGGGGCCAACCGCGCACTGCAGCAGCAGCGTTCGTTTACTATTCGTTTCCCCGGGGCTGTGCAGTTTGTAACGCGCGGCAGCAGCCGCCGAGTCGTCGTTGTTGTTGTGTGTGTGTTTTTTTTCGTCCCGTTCTTTGTAATGAAAAATTCTCGTTTAATTATTGTGTCGCGCCACACGACGGCCATAACGCGACCGTTTTATACGCGCGGCAACGGTGTGCGTTTTGCCCGTTGCGCAACCGCGTTTCTCCGCGGGTACATTGTTCTTATTGCGGCGGCCCTCCCCCCCCCCGTGGTGGCGGCGCTCTAATTCTATTATTATCGCCTCGGGCTCGGAAAACGGACCGCGTTTATTTCGCGCGCGCGCGACGAAATATCTCTTTCTCTGTTCGACACGGTGATCTATTATATCGTGTAAGTAATAATATAATATATCATTGAGTAACCGCGGCGATTCAGAGAAAGCTCGCTTTATACGGTCACAATATATTATTATAACAAACCGATAAATAATGTAACGATGAAATCCGACTTTTATATAACGCGCGTATGTTTTTCGTTAATATCACGGAAATTAATGTAGACTTTATAGGTGTTAAAAAAAAAAAAACGCGTTTAATAGCGTTCAAAACCGAAAGCGGACCCCTTACGGCGTTGTTTTATTATTATTATTATTATTATTATTTTGGTATATCGTCGCGCGAGGATTTTTATACCCGTTTCGGCGGTGCGTGTATAATCGTGTTTTATTATCGATAACTTTTGGCGGTTTCCGAAGCCAATAATATCGTCGAACAAAATAATATTTCTTGAGCCATTTTTTTTTTATACTCGGCCACCACTGTCTATCGGTCGGTCACGTTATGTGTATGTATAAATATCCAGAATCCTATAAAGACGAATCTAGAAAAACTCAAAATCAGACATACGTATTTAAAACGCAAAACACGTGTATTGCGTCTGGAGCCGTATTGGTATATTCGCGGCAATACGTATTATACTAAACGCTAAGTGTACAACAAGTAGTGTCTCGGGTGAATAACGTAAAAACAATAATTATTCAGGTTCGTGCAGGGAAATTATTAAATATCGAAATCGTGTACACAATTATTGTGATAAATTGAGTATACACGATGTATATACCGGATTCGTCATGAAATGTTTTTAAAAAAAAAAAAAAAACCTGTGCATATATGTATATTTCTATACTATATAAATTGAATTGTTTCATAAGTGCGTATTACGCAATTTTATTATTATTTTAAA
Source organism: Slavum lentiscoides (assembly GCA_032441835.1). Classification (NCBI taxonomy): domain Eukaryota; kingdom Metazoa; phylum Arthropoda; class Insecta; order Hemiptera; family Aphididae; genus Slavum; species Slavum lentiscoides. Next base: position 26,980,241 of record CM063706.1, read on the forward strand.
CTACAATTTTTCTCTACTTGCCGCCGCCTATACCTAACTAATTTATAAGTATTTAACTGTGAATGCATTCAACATCCCAATAGGTGTAATATATAGACAGAAAATTTTCTTCCACTATCCCGCGCGCCTCCCCCTCTCCCCTCACGAAAAAATGTCTGGTGCCGCCCCTGTACTTACGTGTTACTTATATTGTTGTTAATTATTTTACAAAACAGCACTCGCCCACGTGTTTATTCTATAATTCGCGTTAATTTTTTTTCAATTCCATCGGCGATTACGACCGTAATCGCCGGCGTCAATTGTCAGTAAAATATTGTCGATCGGATATCGCAATCGGGGTCGGATCGTTACGACGGCTCGTGGCGAAGTGTTACGGATGATTATTTTCACGAAACGTTTGGAATTTAAGAATCGAGAAAAGAAACCGCCGTCCCCCGAGCAAGTAGGTGCTCGCAGATAACGAGACCGTTTTCATACCGAAAACGCTATTATTATTATTATTTTTTTAAAACATTTTCGGTATCTGTCAAAATATTATGTTATAAAATACGTATTACAGTGTGTGTAAATGGTGCGGTTATTTGGCCTAAACCGTTTTCACGCGCAACGTTTGTGCGTTTAATGAGCGACGGAGAAATTGACGCGGCGCAGTAGTAGTATTCTGGTGGTTATTATCCGTAATGTTATAAACTCGCGATGATTCACACGTAATATGGGGGTTTTTTTTTCTTCTTCTGCAGATATTTCTCAATCGTTTCGAGAACATTACAACTGCTGTATACGTTTATTTTATTTTCTGTAAAAATAATACAGAAATCGCTTCGTGTGATTCATGTGTAAAATGCGTACGTAACCTGTAAATCTACATATTATATACCACCGTATTATTTCGACGAATCCGCGTTACGTTTTTCTATTGATAATTACCGTCCGAGTTTATGGAATTGCACACCCGCGCAATAGACAGTGACGTAATTTCAGTTTCTCTGTTTCGGTAGAAAAATAAAACGTGGACTAATACTCTCCCACCTATATAAACGATTTTATATAATATTTCGAGTTAAAAAAAAAAATTTTTTTTTTATATAATAAAACGGACGATACTATATTGTATATTATAGTTTATGTAAATCGAGTAATTGGACTTTGCGTATTTATTCGAATTTTTTTTTTTGAAAATTTATAATAAAAATTCCAAACGTCAATTTTTATCGAAGAGAATTCGCCGATTTCCCCGGGTCTTATGAAATCGCGTTCTTTCTCCGCCGATCGTGCAGAGCGTGTATATAGCTAAACCATTCGCCGTTCAAGAAAAAAAAAAAAAAAAATCGATTTTAAACGAATGTTTTCAATTAAAATAAAAACGAATAAATATTTTAATTATATCAATTATACGTCTGTTGCGTAGAATTTTTATTTCAATTGGAAAAAAAATTATGCAAAAGCGTCAAAAATAAAAAAAAATGCGCGTCGCTGAAAATATTATTAACGTCTTGAAAATTCGTGGAGATTTCGTTTCCCCCCCCCCATTCAGCCATCGCTACGTACAATTTTCAATTAAATAAATCTATGGAATTCGTAATATCATTTTGGCGTCGATAACAAAATTTAAGGACATATTTTTATTATTTTCTTCGTCTCATTCCGTCCCGTTATAAATACGTATTTTTTTAAAAAAAATAAAAGTCACTCTGTCGCCTCTCAAATCACGAATGGATCATTGTATAGGAACGATTGAAATGATCCATGACGTCATTATTTGTTGTTACCGAATTTGGTCGTTATCAAAAAACGCGGTTGTTATCAACCGTTCTTATTTAATTCGTATTTGAATGGCTGAATATATAACTCGCTTGAAATCATCACATATAATCGCCGAAAAATTGACATTTCCTTTAATATTTTATAAATCGCCACGATTTGTTTCTTATTGGTAACCGTTTTTAAATCAATTTAAACAGAGTGAACTAGTTATTGCAAGAGGAAGACCAAGAACAGAATACATGACGACACAGATAATGCAGGATACGAATAAGGGAAGTTACAAGGACCTGAAAGAATTGTGCTACGATAGAGAAGCATGGAGAGCTGCAACAAACGAATCTACGGATTTATAACAAAAAAAAAAAAAAAGAACTAGTTATTAATATGGAACATATTACTAGGATTTTGATTTAATTAAATAGGACCACTTTGAGATCCAAAATTTTCACACACGACAAAGAGCCAATTATTAATCATGATAAAAAAAACATAAAAATATATACGCATAGGACTATGTTTCGTACGCTTGTTTATTGAATCCACAAGTACGTATAAATCACAAAACTCGCAAATACGCATAAAAATATAAATTTATAAATGCCTATATAATATAAACATGGGGTTTTTTTTTTTGTACACACATGTGCATAAACAAGCAAATTTAATGACGTCATTTTGTAAACGCATGCGCACAAATAAGTAAATTTGATAACAACAAATAATGACGTCGTGGATCATTTCAATCGTTCCTACAATGATCCATTCGCCTCTCAAATCCTTCAGTTTTACTCGAACGCATAAGATGTTGGCGATAACTCGGCATTTCCATTCGGTATATTATTATGTAGAGATAATTCGTAGTATAGTGATAATCGTACTGTGTCCGACGGTAATATTGTATAGTATACTGGAGCAGTTCAGTTGGACCCCGACGGTAAATAAGCCGCGCGTGGCGGTAATTTACCGAAATCACGAAGATTTTTTTTTTTTTCTGAAAAAAAATTAAAATTAAATAACCGGTTACGTTTGAATATTATAAATACAATATCTCTTCTTCTTTAATACCCGGCTACCGTTCGACACGACGGCGTTTCCGTGGGGTTGAAATGCGCGTAAATATATTCAATTTGCCGGACGATAAATCACGCGGTGTATAACACGCGGCCCCGTGCAGGCCGCTGCCGTCGCGGTATATTATGGGTGCAGTGCGTCGTCGGTACACAAGACGCGCGCGCGCACTGCAAGGCCCGTCGTTAATATATACTGTCGACACTAATGTCGAATCTCATTACCGTCAAATAAATTTTCGGATCCATAACACACTAAACTACGGACGACGACGACGAAACGCGTTTTATGAAAATTTTATCCGACACACCGTATATAAAACGTGTGTGTGTGTGTGTGTGTAAGCCGTGGGCGTATCGTATAGCCGGCCGAGAGGAGATATTATTATACGTATTTTTAGTGTTTTTTTTTTCTCGGGATTATGTAGGTATTTTTTTTATTATTTATATTGTAATAAATGTTGCCGAGAAACTGGTTTTACACGCGAGATACGGTGAAACCAGTTTCTCTCTCTCTCTCTTTCGGTATTATAATAGCGCGGACGCCACACACACGCACACGGTATTATAATATATAGGTGCTTTATAGGAGGTGTACCTGTATATACCACCTACGTGGGCTGATGCGAGATCGATACGGCGCCGGTCGCGAGACGATTTTTACGAGTTGTAACGGCCTCCTCCGTCGCCCTCTCTACGACGACGTTCTTTATGGTAATGACATTAATTTGCGACGGATCGTTTTTTAATCTCGCGCGCGCCATATTCATACCATCCGCGAAGATCGGAGATTCGAAGATCGAAGGAAAAAAAAAAACCTTTATCGTTATTTATACGAATATAAAAAAAAAAACGTCGGTATACCGGTTTGTTTTTTTTAACGCGCGCATATATTATTTTTATATTTACGGGCGCGGTGGAAGGGGGAACGATTAACGGGGCGAGCACGTTTTTTTTTTTCTTCTGAAATGCCAAAGTTGTGTGCAATAATAATCGTTCTCGCAACAACAACAACAACAACAACAGCGACGACGACGACGAGAACGCGCTCGCGACTACTGTGGTCGTCTGCGCGTGCTGTGTGTGTGTGTGTGTGTGTGTGTTGTTTGTGTTTTTGAAAGCGGCGGCGGCGGCGGCGGCGGCGGTCAGACGCGAACTCGGGCGCGCGCCGCGTTCGCGCACGCGCTTGTCTACGCGGCCACGGCGGCACCGAAGGCACACGACTTGTCGTCGTGACCGGGAAACAATGGACACGGTGGCGCACAGCAGTAGTGCACACCACGTCTGCGGTCCACCCGGCGACCGGCTCGGGCGGCAGCCGCGGCGGACCAGTTCGCCGTCCGTTAACGCAACCGCGTCGCGTCCGTCTTGTGCGTACACGACGATTAAAATATAATAGACGTGCAGCGTTATTATTATTAATAATAACGCGAATAGGAAATGGAAAAAGAATCATTTTTCTCTCTCTCTCTCTCTCTCTCTCGAAATAATGGTTTCGTGCGCGTCCGTGCCACGAGCCGGACGACGACTATCCCCCCGACTGTGTGCAGGCCATAGTCACGCGCGAAACGGTCAAATACCTTATTTAAAAAAAAAAAGAAATAGGGTGCTAATTGAGATTTGTTGTGCACGTTACGCAACGGCTCGGTGACGACATTCGTTTTATTATCGGTTTTTTTTTTATTTGTCCACAAAAACCGGTTAGGCGAAATAAAGAGAGAAAAAAACGTTTTTCTACGTATTGTGTACTTACGCCGCGTGTACGGGTTCACCGATGCACGGGACGTTTGCGTTCAATTCTCTGTCGAACTTGCGCGGAACGACGCGTTTCGTAACGCGTCATATGCGAAGCAGCGTGTATTTCCTCCAAAAACCTATATAATATAATGATCTTTAAAGGCTTTCTCACGAATAATGACGAATGTCCAACAAACGCGGCTATTGCTTGCGGTCCACGTCGTATTATTGGTTTTTGTGTACCGCCGCGTACGGTTTGATCGGAACTCGTTTTTCTCCTCGCCGTGTTCGAACCGTTTTCTCTCTCTCTCTCTCTCTCTCTCTCGAAATCGTCGCAAACAACCGATACAGAGCTCGCGGAATTGGCGTCATTTTGGTGGGGGGGGGGAGCGCAGGGCGGGGTGACCATTTTCCGCCTCTTGTTAACAGTGGACCGGGGTGTCGAGCTATATAGTAATGGAGTTCGTGTACGGGTTATAACCGCGATTGTAATTCGTGGTTACACAACTTACCGCGGTTCTGGGTTTTTATGATAAACACGGTGGTTATAACGATCGAAGGCAGCGCGGTAAACCGATCGATTCAAATACATAGAACGTGTTTGACGACTGCAGACGACGTCGTATTTACACTTCTTCTCTATTACGGGGGCGTAAACGGATTTGTTTGTAGCCGCGTTGTTTCAAACGCGTGTGTTTTGCGTTTATATGATAATTTGCCAGTTGCGAGTGTGTAAAAACGAGAGAAAAAAGAAGCTAAACGCGGCGCGACCAAGACGGGGTGAATGTGTGTGTGTGTGAGAGAGAGAAGAAAAAAAAAGTTGCTGCCCAGAGAGATGGTCACAAGAAGACATTGCTGACGTGTTTAATGTGTGCACGACAAGAGAAATTTCGAATAAACACTGTTCGCTAGGTATATATTTATTTGCTTCACCGGCGAAAAAAAAAAAGAACCGGGCCGCGATTCGTGCCTGTGATAAAAAAAATTCGTCGAAATGATGTAAAAACGGAAATCGGAGTTAAAAGGTTTATTTTTTTTTTATTTATTTTTTTACCGTCTCCTTTTCGAAAACTGAAATGACGCCACTGCGGGTGGCGCGTATACGACGGGAAAAATTAGAAAAAAACTTTCCCCTGCCCCACCACCGTTTCATATCGATACGCGTGCTTGTATTTATGTTAATTGTTATCGTAAAACATTATTGTTGCCGCGTTCATTAGCTGTCAGTGCCGTAGACAGGATTTTTATATGGGGTGGGGGGGGGGTTTAGTGCTATCTAAAAAATCTATAATCATGTTTATCAATGTTTATAATGGCATAGACCAAATTAAACATTTATACATAATGTTATTATAGGTACTTATTTTTCATACATAACAAATCTACTTAACATCAAGATGTTGGTAATGTCTAAATATATGAACGTATATTTTACTGCTGTAACATTTGCAATGCTGTTGTGCGTAAAAAAAAAAAAAATTGAAATTTCTACTTTTCCGTTGTTCAAGGGAGGGGGGTTTGAATTCCCTTACCCCCCGTGTCTACGGCCCTGTTAGCTGCTATTGCACGCAATAACACCGCGGATGTTTGATTTTCCGATCGATTATGTTAGTTTTATTACTAAATTTATTAACAACAGTGTTTGATTTATACTTCAAAAAACTTTTATTACTTTTTACACTTTTTAAGAAAACACGTTGTCGCAATAGCTTCTACGCGTCGTCGACGATCTAGACTTTGATTGGTGACGCACTGGAACTGATAACACGAGTGTTATCACATGTTCCTTTTTTTTTTTTTTACAATTTTATACATATTTAATAATTAATTAATATAGGTTCACATAGAATGCTTCTACTACCGTATCAAAATTAGTTTTTTCTTTCTTCTTAAAGTTATTATAAATCTTGACCCCTTGTGGTACCCAATTAAATTTAGTAAAATATTAATTTTTCTCACGTCATTCTGCTCATCTTTATTAGACGCTATTAAATAAATATTAAATTGTTGATACCATTCCTTCCAGTTTTGTGCAACATTACCACTAAATGACAATGCCTGAGGTGTACGGTACTCTACTCCATCACGTCTTTATCCGTTTCAATCGTGGTTTTTTTTTATAGAATTCTTCTACGACTGCGCCGTGTTTGATTCTCCGATCGATTATGTTGGTTTTATTACTAAATTTATTAACAACAGTGTTTGATTTATACTTCAAAAAACTTTTATTACTTTTTACACTTTTTAAGAAAACACGTTGTCGCCGCAATAGCTTCTACGCGTCGTCGACGATCTAGACTTTGATTGGTGACGCACTGGAACTGATAACACGAGTGTTATCACAGCGGCGACTGCAGGCGAGTTTTAAACGCATTTAAATAATAATACTAAAAAAAAAAAGACCGGGCCAAAAGCGTGTGCGCGTTTATCTCGGGATTTTTTTTTTGCTGGGGGGAGGGGAAATTGTTTTCCCCTCCGACGTCAACTGTACGCGCGTCCACCACTTCTGGCACGGCAGCGCAGTACGCGGCCCTTTTCGGGAATATTCAATTTCAACCGTTCTCGCTCTCGGGATGCTGCAAACCCCGCGGGGCCGTACGACGAGTGTGTGACACGCACACATATATGTGTATGTGTACGTACTTATTGCACAGTATACGCGTGCAGAAAAAAAAAAAAAAGCCGACCATCTGCCAGATTGTTTTTTAATGTCGACCCCGAAGCGATTCTCCGGGATATTTTCTATACTATATATTATATACTATCACCCACCACCACCACCTCCAGTAATAAAACCGTTTTATCGCGGTATACACATTTGCCCCCGCCAGCTCGTCGTGGTAAAATTGAAATATTTATTGGACGAAAAATGGTGGGTTTTTTTTTTCTTTTACTTTTTGTTGTTGACGCCGGTATTAAAAAAAAAAAACTATACTTGTAAAATAGTGCTTTCGTATATTTCTTTTGTATCATCATATACGATTATTATTTTAATAACGAACGAATAATAATAAGAGATGCGTATCTTCATTTATTAAACATGTATACTACGAATTTTACTACGACATTTAAAAAGGTAAAAAAAAAACTGTCAAATAAAAAAATACATAATATAGAGATACTGTTATATGTATATATAGACGTATAATTTCTCCAATTCGTTTTGTATACCGATATAAACGTGCGCAGTGCGGTACGGTCAAATTTTCAGGGTTTCTGTAAAAAAAAAAAAAAAACAAAAATTATATTTATTCATACGGCGTTTTTTTTTTTTTTCTACAAAACCGTACACCGCGACGCTATTTATACGCGTTATTACGATCGCGACGAATTATTATTATTATCACGTTGTAAACCTACAGTTTAAGCTGTGATTCCCCGAGTGCGTATAAACCGTGAAAACGAGATTAACCATTTTAAATTAACGTCTATATAATATTATAATATACTCGTATATCGGCGGCTGTAATTCCAATAGGAAAAAAAATTCAACGGGACAAAAGAGCGCTCTCTTCACTTTCGTAACTTTTTCCATTATACACGATATCCGTTCTAATGTCGAAAACGAATAAACGCCGTTTTGTTTCTCATTTTTTTGAAAACACAAATATTATGTACATATTATTAATCGTACGACCGTTTTTTTTTTCTATACTCTCGCTTCTCTTTTCATTAGATATATTTCTGTTTTTTTTTCCCTATAGATACGTTAATAACGTATAAGGGTTATATATTGTAAGGGAAAAAAATCAATTGTCCCGCGCTGACACAAAAGGCGAATAAAACATAATATATACATATAGGTATATACGTATTTCTAACTGTACACCCAATTAATGGAATATTTATATATATATATATATAGGATGCGCGAGGGGGTTGACAGATATTGTTTGTAGAATATATATCTATCGATTTTTTTGTTATTATAACAACGTCTTCGGGACGTATAATGATTTTTCCTTCGCGACTTGACTGGGTTCTTTTTTTTTTTTATTTGTTTTTGAGACAATAGCTTTTTCGTTAAATAAAAAAAACATCCACGTCGTTATAGTTACTCGGACTAAAAATATATGTATATTTATAAAACCGGTTCTAACCAGATGCGTCTTTTGTACGCGCTGCAGCCCACGCTATTGTCTATATAACACCGCCGCCGCATAAGTCTGATTAAAAAAAAAATTACCCCAGACACAGTCTGTCCGCTGCTGGTTGCTGCTGCTGCTGCAGTAGGCGTCTGAGCACCCCCACTTCCCCGTCCATCCAGTCCGATCTGCACTCGTCATCAATAACTGCCGTCCGCGGCGGACCAAACCAAATGTTTTTTTTTTTTTCAACCTCAATAATAACGCCTTTTTTATACGTACTATATTGTTATACTAACCGCACACGGTTTAAAATCCGTATCGGAGTTTTTTTTACAAGTTTCCTCCGTCGACACGCGGGTGTAGAGTTAAAAAAAAATATATGTATATTTTACATTTTATAGAAAGTCATAGTGTGTGCGCGCGATACTATTGATTGTTATATAGTACCCCGGAGCCCCAAAGGATAATAATAATAATAATAATAATACCGCGGTATTTTAGCAATTATTATTAAACAGTAATGTTTTAATCTGCAACTTGTTGTTGTCGATGTACGTGTACATTTTTATCGGAAGCTCCGGGATTAACAACGATGTACGGCTGCAGAGAATGTCATAACGCGTACGTACGGATCGCCGCCGCCGCCGCCGCCGCTGTTGGTATAGCTCAGCCAATTACACGCAAATCGTTCGTCGTCGCACGCGCACACAAAACGCCTGCATTTCGTTTTGTATTTCACTCGATTTGACCCGGTCGTGTTTTTACCACCCGAGTCATTAATAAGCGTTCAACTCGGGGATTTGGGAACGTAACGGATTAATTTATATGAAAAAAAAAAAAAAACAGAAATGCGTAAAAAAAAAAAAAAAACGTAGTAATAACTTAGTCCCTTGGCAATTTATTAGTTTAAATCTTTCGGTCGTTAGCAGCGCTTTGTCAAAAAAAAAAAACTCTGGATCTGCCTCCCCCCCCCCCCTTGAGAAATGGCTTTAGGTAGGAGTTTTTTTTTCGTGCGGCAAAGAGGTAATTTTGAAAGTAAACAAGTGCAATAAAAAAGAAAAAGGTCGTTATCAACTTTTATTAATAGAGAGATTTCATGCATTCAGCGCGCGATATTCACGAAGTGATTAAGAACATGAAAAACGGCCGTGCTGCGAGTATATTATATACTTGTTGAATAGTCTCGATACCGTATTGCATTAAAAAAAAAAAAAAAAAAGTCATACCGTATCACAGTGGCGTAAATGTAACGTATAATTTTTATTTCTTTTTTTTTTTTATTAAACAAGTATGTACAGAATTTTAATTGCAATATTGTAATCGTAATTTTATATGATTTCTTATAATATTTTACATTTTTTTTTCACGACTCGAGTTTACACGGCTGTTTAGTGTTTTTTATTAGTTTTTTTTACTCAAAATGAGCGAATCAAAAAAAAAAAAGGGAAAGATAAAGACGATCAAAGATTTTTTTTTTTTTTAAAACACAAATCCATTAATTAAGTAAGTCGATAGTTGTTCAAAATACGAAATACTGATATATAAAGGAGTATTTGTGGGTTAGAAATCAGAACATTTCTCTGCACCGCCGGCCAATTTACACGAGCGTTATTATAATATTATTCCCGCGAATAATAAAGGAGTTCTCAATTCGGTCGTATTTCTTTTTTTAATGTTTGTTACTTCATAACTCCGTCACTTATGAACCGATTTGAATGAAACGTTTTTTTTTTTTATATGAAAGAGTATCACCTCCCGCGGTGGTCCCGTACCGATTTTATAAGTATTGGCCTATAGTATTCGGCCGTTAATTAAGTTTTTTTTGTATTTTTTTTTTTCTTCGTATTTTCCGATTTCATAAGGATTGGCCCAGTATCCTACCGAACAACAACCCAGTCAAATGTAGGAACCGGAATGAGCGAGTACTACGACTGAAAAGAATGAAATAAAAATTTGTTTTTTTTTTTGAGAAAAAAAAGAAACCGATTTCAAAAAATGCACTAAAAAGTATGAATTGTAATCAGTAACCTTTCTGGAATCGGTGCCGAATTTCAAACGACATTGCATCGCAGAAACGCGTTTTATAATAATTTATTGCAATATCTATACATCATATTGTATTAGTTTTTAATAAAATGCTTTTCTGCAGTGTAACGTTGTTTGAAATTCGGCGCCGATTTCAAAAAGGTTATTTCATACTTTTTATAGTGCATTTTTTGAAGTCGGTTTTCTTGTAGAAAAAAAAAAAAAAGTATTTTTTTTCATAATAATAATACGGAGAAAGAGATGAAAATAATATTCGATACAGCCGCGGTTTTTTTTTTTTTTTGTACGTTATTATAAAAACAGAAGTGGCTTGCTGCCGCCGTTCCTCTCGTGACGAACGGGGGGGGGGAGGGAGGGAGGGAGGGGGAAGAGCGAGCGAGAAACGACGCGGCGGCGGCGGCGGTGAGTGAAGAGTGCAAGAGAAATACGGTGGCTGGGGGGGGGGGGCGGGAGAAAAGAAACCAGTGAAACGAGTTAGCGGCTCGCGTCGTCGTCGTCCACGCGCGTACGTATCGTGTCTCGGGGCTAACCAAACCGCTACACCGACAGAGACCTCTCCTACATTGACTTTGACCCGCGGTCATGTGTTACTTTTTTAAAACGCGCGCGTAGATCCGGCTGTGTACGACGCCGCCGCACGGTTCTCTGGTACAGCGGCGTTTTTTTTCCATAGTTATTATTGGTCAACAACAAGTGCTGCCGCGAGCAGCAGCAGCAGCAGATCATATCCGTTCGTTCGGTATTTTTTTTTTTCTTTTGTGGGTTACCTACGCTCCTCGAGAGATGTTATATACTGTGCACGGCGTTTTTAGCCTAACCGTTTGACCGTAGAAAAAAAAACCGACCGATTTACCAGTCATTTCGATTATTATTATTCCCGTATGTAACGCATAAAAAAATAATATTCAGAAAACCGGAAAGTTTGTGTTGTCGTCTGGTAATTTTGTGGAAAACGGCGGAACTCGCGCGCAAACGCTTTACACCGACGCCTTTTCGGTATTATCCGCAGGAAGTTACGTTTATTTATATATATATATATATATATAATAATGTATACGAGTATTTTATACTTATGACGACCGCGCGACTTTATCATTATATCATTTCATACGAGTCTATAATATTATTATATTATCTTCATCGACAATGGTCTACTATAATAATAATTATCTCTCGTAATTACGCGGCGTTTCCTGCGCTACACACTGGTCGTATGTATACGCGGAGAACTATTTCAGTAAAAAAAAAAGCCCCGTCTGCTTGTTATGAGCGGAGAATTGAAACGTTTTTCGACGATTTTTAATATCCTCCTCTCTGTGTATCACCGCGACTCGCGGCTATTATCGGTCTCGTGTGTACACGCGTGAATAGACAAATAGTTTGAGCGTTTCACGTTTCTACGAGTAAAAAAAAAAAAAATTTATATACATATAACCGAGAGACTGCAGCCAGCCAGCCAGCCAGCCACACACGCCGCGTGGATCATGGCCGATCGTGCGTGTTTCGGGCCATTCCATTCCGAGCCGTCTCTGTAATAATAATAATCGAATTAGACGTAGGTTTTGCAAAAAAAAAAAAAAATAGGTATATAAATATACGCTATAATAGTAATATAATATACGTATGTGTATACGCGCGGAGGGGGGAAACGATTTCCCTATAGGAAATTACACGCTAAAAGAGTCACGTTCGCATATAATTATTTTTGTGCGCCCCGGAATACCGTTATAAATGGTCCGTAATGTGTGGCGAGCACCTCTTCGACGCGGATAAAATAATATTCTAATAACAACACGCGTCATTTTTATTTTTTTTTTTTTTTTTCTACATATTTATAAACACATTGCCGTTGTAAGACACGCGCGTATACGACGTGTACTTTCTATTCTTCCCGTGTGTGTGTGTGTGTGTGTGTGTGTATGCGCGCGTTATCAATTGGAAAGTTTTCGAGTTTTACAAAATGTGCGTTTCGAGGTGAAAGCGATAGAGAGGTTCAAAAACGAAGATTGATGTGTGTGTATAAACCCTACCACACACACACACACACACACACACACACGAGTGGTCTCTTAATTTGTACGACGGATTATTTATTAGGTCCTCCCCTCCACCCATACTGATTTCACGTTAATACTCGTATAATAGGTATACTAATATATAAGTAATCTAATATTGTTCGTTTTGTTTGTTTTGTTACCAGGTACGTTTTGTTATCACGGCGGTATTTTTTTTCTCTACTCTGGCGGTTGCTCGAGAAAAACCGTACGGAGAAAAAGTGAGTACAATATTGTAAAATTACCGTACAGCAGCAGCAGCAGCAGCTGGTTTCCCTTTAAATAGGGTTCGCGGTTGTCGGTCACATAAGAGAGAGTTTTGCGTGAACTTTTTCCCCCGTATTATGATAAACTGCGGCGCGGCCGGCGAAACGTTAAAATTTTACATAACACGTTTAAACAAATCATATAAAAAAATGTTCGCCCCCTCCCCTCCCGGATAAAATCGCTCGTCGTTTGTTCATACAAAGTGTTTAATATAATTCGATAAAAAAAAAAAAAAAGTCATTGACAGCGGATAAATAAATCGTGTATATATATATATATACGCGAGATTTTATACGCGTACGCACGTATATCGTTTAATTATTTTACGCGTGTAGCCGTGATTTTATTCCGGTTTATATTTCCGTTGAATTTTATTATAAAAACGAAATTGGTGTATTTAAATTTTGTTCTAGAAAAATTTAATTATACACGATGACGAGAGCCCCATAGTAAACGGTATAATATATACGATACTTTTCCACGCACACATATACAGTGACGTGTCCAGGAATTTTCATTGGGGGGGGTGGGGATGTTATAAGTAAATAGTAATAATATACATTTTAATGAATTGCCATGGTAATACCAAAAACTCAAATGTTTATGTTTCGAGCTCTCCAAAATCGTTTCTAGCTTATAACTGTGTACATTTGTAAATTGTTCTATAATATTAAAATGAATTTAAATTATAACACACTAATACCAAGTTGTTCGATTAACATAACACCACTAAATTGAAAAAATGTATTGCATTTTTAAAAATAAATGGAAAAAATAAAATACTTAGAAACTAGATAACTTATTCCAAACGGAAATTCAACCGCCCAGCTTTTGTACTCATTTCGTTTACGACATCATCTAAAACAAGTAATGACTCTATAAAACAGCTCTTATAACTAATAAGTTGTTTTCTGTAGGTCGGCAAAAAAGACAATTGGGGGGGGGGTATAACCCCTAACCTCCCCCTGAGCACGCCACTGCATATATATATATATTATAAATAATATATAGAAAACAATGCAGGACACCGCCCGCGCGGTGCAGTGTATAAACGAAAAAAAAAAAAGAAACAATAAGGGAGAATAATATCGATACAGGATTTGTTATTATATTTCATATACGACGATATCAAAGGGATAAACGGCGGTGCCTTTTGCAGCGAGATGGGCTGTGATAGTGCCGTCAACAATTATGTTTTCCACTTGATAAATCGCGCGTGTGTACATTGCGTGAGATCCCCGAGGGGAGAGTGGTAATAATAATATAATACACGGGAATAAATTATCTTCTCCGAGAATACGAGTCCGCCCGCAATAGCATTGGCTAATGTTATATGGCAGCGGATATTATAAAATTTATCATTGGACAACCCATAATTATTGAAACCCTTCCGATATTAATATCAGTGTTATAAAGCGGTCCATACTCTTTGTATTATGTACTTTAATTATTTTCTTTAATAAAAACGACGTATTTTATAACAATATTTCTGATTTTCTTCGTTTTTTTTAGCCGATTCATTATTGAGTACTTCATAATATGTTTTTACTTCAACATCCGAATACGGGTTAACCTTATTCCGGTGACCTATAACCTGACCGCATCATACCACTTGGTAGTTACCGGTGAACAATAACCGAGGAATATTATTAATTATGATAAATAATAACAAATTTCGGTATAATACAGAAAAAAAAAATATTATTTTGTTTTTAATATTACGTATAATAATTTTTTTTTTCATTATATTTTTTGTACATTAAATAATGTGTTACGTAAAAATGAAACTTTGTGGGAAGGGATCCATCCCCCATGTCACCCCCCTCCCCTCGTAATTACAACCCGGCGTGACACCCCAAAAAGGCGTTATTATTTACGACATACCTACGTATTTTCTGGATAACTAGAGCGAAATACGTATTTATTTTACATAATATGTAATATAATATAATAATATAATTTATTGCAATAATATCATATAATTTCCAAATAACATTTCAATAATGTCGGCGAAAATCGGTTTAGTTTTTTGCGTAGAGTTGTCGTGTGTACCGTTATGAGTTGTGACCATGCGAGTACGCGCGTTTCTAAAATTCTGTTTTACACTTAAAATCGTATTAATACTAGTTATTGAAAATTTTCGTTGGAAAAAAAATCATCATTTATTATTTTTTAAACCAAGACCTACGCGTTATCGATACGGAAAGCTCGTTTTATTTTATATATATATATATATATATATATATATATAGCAGGGGGTATTAAATAATTACTCATTGTTTATTTTTAAATTGACTTTAGCCGTTTGTTTGAGTATATTATATAATAACGATATCAAATTAATGTAAAATGCACTGTCGTCGCGGGGTGTACGTATACATTGTTGTTGATGACCCGTCGGGCAAATTAACAAATTACTTTCAATACGGCACTACATAATAATGTGTCGATTCGACAATAGTCACTCGTCCCGTATACGTTCGCTCTATACTATTATATATAATAATATAATATAATATATATATATATATGTATTTTAGTATTTATCGTTTATACTCCAGCAAACGGCGAGTAGTTTCAAAGCTATGTTATATAGTTGAGTATATTATATGGTGTATATAAATATATATATAAATCTATAATGTCGCGTATATAAATATATAAAAGCTATTATGTAGTTTGTAACGCCATTAGTACACTTGTAGTGTAAGAATTCTTTCGTGTAAAACGATTTCGGTCGTTTATCCCTTCAAATATATTTATATATCCTTGACAGTAAATAATATTGCGCGCCGATATATTATACTACAATAATAGCTGGTGGTGGTGCGTGGGTGGAATCAAACAATCATTAATGCTGCACATACACTATAATAATAGTTTCAAAACTTTTACCGTGTAAAAATTACGCGTTTTCGTTAGTATGACGTTACCGTTACTGAACTGCTGTACGTTTTTCGAACCGGGGTTTCGGTTCGAATGTCGAACTTAGGGAAACGAAATTCGTACCGATGGAAAAAAGAAATGACTAAAGGTTTAAGTAAACAAAATAGCGTTTGTTCTGTTTTTAAGATGTAAAGTGATTTTTCCCCAATCCGTCGCAGTAACACCGAGTTTCAAAACGTTTAATGTATCATCAGTCTGACAGTTTTCGCGTGCGTCGGAAATGGACAGAAAATTCAAAATATATGCGTACATTATTCGTATACCAATAACCGGATGTAGATTGTTTTGTCGTTTATTTTTTATTTTTTTTAAACACCCAGCGATATCGAAAATGTTAACGTATCTATATTATTACGTAAATCAATAAGGTATAGTGTAGTATAGGTATATACTATAATCAACTAGTACCTATTATAATTAAATGCTTATATATTAATATTTATTTTACGAATCAATTATTAAATAATTAGATTTACTCTAAATCTGCAGTCGAGTCGTTTTGAATATATATAAAAAAAATTTAAATCCTTTTATTTGCGCTTCGATTCGGGTTCGTTTTCGATTAATAATAATAATTGAAAAAAAATAAAAATTGTGACCTCCGTTCGCTTCGACTTTTTAAAGTCCATTTGAATCTTGGGTGTTCGTATAACATAACCAACGTGGAAAATTACGAAGAACGTCCCCGTCGGTCCAATTCTTTTCTCTCCATACGACTGATCGAAATTTTCTGTGCACCTGCAGTTTTCTTTAGTTTCCTGTTGAAAATAACCTTTTTGGAAAATGTCCAAAATTAGAAACATTTTTATCAGTACGCGAGATTAAATTCTGTACTTTTATTGGTACATGGAGCGCATGGGTCTTATTTTCTCGTACTTAAACTGCGGCGCGCGTACTTGCGCGTAGTTTTCCGATTTTGAACGATCGAGATTCGAACGCGTGTTTATCGTTAAATTAATACGCGCGTAACCATACGAGTGTACGAACAAAACTAATTAACCGCTTTTCGGGAAAATCGTATTACATCAGCTCGTTCTACACAATAATAATATTGCTGTACATCATATTTTCATAACGTTTTGTGTAATGTACTACGGATAATAACGCGCCTCCTCCCCTCGTACGTACAGTGAAATTAATCGATTAAACACTACGTTTATACTTGACTTGTACCGTTGTACTGAGAAGTTTCGCTTTTAATTGAGAATGTCTCGATAGTCTCGATTATTAGTAATCGCGGAGGGAAGTTTTTCCCCCACTCGAATTTTCCTGCGCACGGCGACTAACTGACCGTAAAAACTTTTTTAATGAAAACGCATCGGTAAAAGCTGTGTACAAAGCTCTGTTTGTCGGGTCGGATTTGTACAACGGAGTAAAATAAATACACGAGTATTTAATTCAATTATAATAATTGAGGAGTAGTCTAAACTTCTTTTCCCCTGAGTAAACCGTTTATACCAGTCCGAATGATTTACTTAGGTACGCGTTTATAAAAATTCTCAATAATTTGTTGTATATATATATAATCATTTTAACTGTGAAATATATTTTATCGCCTTCTTTTTGCCGAGCTATTATTCGTCTCGAGCAAAAAAATCGTTTCCCATTTAAACGTATTTATATCTACGTACCTCTAAACACCTAAAGTTTTTCCATTTTTTTTGCGAGCTCGCGCGATAACTACGCGACTATACGTTTCTATTTTAACTGCCACGATGAATTTTTAGGAGATTTTGCGAGTGTATTCTTGAAAAAAAAAAAAAAAAGTACTCCGTTCTTTTTTTTATGCGAACTTATTCTATTTTTAATGATACTTTACGATCAAGATTGTTTTTCTGTTAGATATATACTTACGAGTTCCGTAGACGTATTGTGAACTGAACCGTTATTTTTCTTTAATTGAATACTGAAAGTAAACACATATAGAAAAGAAAAAAGAAAAAAAAACTGATGAAACAATAATGTTTTACTGTTAAAATTGATATAGTTCGCAGCCGTTAGTTGTGTGTAATTTTCTCATAGCGATTGTTTCTATACCGTCAAACGGTCGCGTTGTTACATACACGCGAATATCGCTGTGTTTGAACGAGAATTAACCATAAAAAAAAAAGTGGAAAAAAATGGAAAAAATACGCTCCGATTTTTATCTTATCGGTCAGTAGGTAAAATCAAAAAGAAAAAAAATAAATGTTGGTCATTGCACTAAATACATATATATAGTGATAACAGTAATGACAATAGCTCCCGTCGCTCTACGAATCCCAAGCCTAATAATGTTCCGGTTGTGCAATTTCATGGTACATGACGTGTTGTATTTATATTATTGACGGCGCGAATATTGTGCGAGAACGTAATGTTTTTTTTTTTTTGTTTTTTTTTCATTAAAAAAAAAAAAAGTAAATGTATCGAATAGGGAGAAGTTGCAGAGAGTCCGTCACTCGTTATATTAATCGCGATTCGTTCGTCAAAATAATAATATTATTGAATGAAAACCGAACTGCTGCACGTACACATAAAATTATTGAAACGTTTCCGATAAAATTAACGCGCGTATCACGTACCAGAAACGTTTGCTTATAGTTTTTGAAAACGCCTAGAGGATACTGGACGGTTGGGAGTGATAGTGGAAATAAAACTGCGGGTGTTTTCGGTTTTTAAATTCCGTGAAAATCTTATTACGCGGGTCGTCGTGAGATGAACGTTTTGTAAACCGTATACAGCTTTTAGTTTAGAGCACGCGTGACCCATTCTGGGTATGTATATGTACACGTTACAAATTGCCACTGTATTGTATATAAGTCCTTTTCCCCCCGAATAAGCACGTAGTTTGGTGTACGGCGGACGAGGAGGGACGGGGATAAGTTTTGTTATCATTTTCTCGGGAAACTCAAAAAGTGTAATATTGTTCGTTTTCAATGGGACCAGCGCTAAATATATTATTTTCCGTATACATTTCTCGGTTCGCGTGTTCTCCGTTTAAAATCAATAGTTTTTTTTTTTTAGTTTTTTTTCGTATTGTTTGCTAATCCTCCTCGAATATACGGATACGTTCACAGTAATAAGGGGCGTCCAACGTTTCGAAAGTATCGAATTGATCGGTCGGATATTCAAAGCCGCGGCGATCCGTATATGTGAAAACAACGATGGGAACGTTTTTCGTTTCCCTCGCGGTGTTCAGCGTTCGTTCGTAGAGTCTGTATAATGCTAGTAACAAAAAACAATTTTAAATTAAAATTAACTCAGCGGTAAAGTTCACTTGGGCGGGGATGTATAAATGCGAACGCGCGGGAGGTACGACGACGGGCCTTTAAAAACACGACGAAGTCCGTATCCTTTTCTTTTTTTTCCGGTCTCCTGATTCCGGCACACGTCTGAAGCCGTGTTTCGCTAGATGTTTTATCGGCCGTGTACCGACCGTGTAAAATACGCTCGTCGTGTATATTGAGAGAGAGAGAGAGAGAGAGAGTCTATTCCCTAATTTACATAGCTAATCCTCTGTTGTCCTGTTATTGTTTTTGTATACCGCCGCGCTGCAAATTGTCCTCAGTGTAATAGGACACGTAAACGATTTGGAGTCCTTCCAGTAGATCCTCTTCGGGAACGTTCGATATCGGTCACTGGAATTCGTCATTAAATACGGCGTATACGTCGCGTATTTGTCCTGTACACTATTATTGTTGTAATGAAAATGGATTAAAAAAAAGATGTATATATAGGAAAGTGTTTTTCCACCTTGTCATCGTGTACACGTGTACTCGTGTACAACGAATTTCGGATTTTTGTTGCGTCAATTTAACCGGCACGCACCTGAGCTGCGTTAAATAACGCGCGTATTCAACGGCCACCGTACTCTTAATTATTACTCTCTCTCTCTCTCTCTCTCTCTATATATATATATATATATATATATATGTATATAAACAGATCTCTGTATTTTAAACGTCTACTACGCGTATATATAAAAAAAAAAAAAAAAAAAATATTAATTGGCGGCCGTTACTCGGAAACTATCGTTACTCCGCGCGGATAGCTCGGGGCGTTGTTATTTTTTCAAAAACCTATCCTTCGTGTGATACGACTGCAGCGATGGTAAATTTTATATTTAGATAAAAAAAAGAACGGACAAACGGATAGTGCAGACGAGGGGAAACGATACTAAAAATGGTCCGGCGAGACGCGTGATTACCATCTTCCATTAATAATAATAATAATAATAATATGTAACATCGAGATGGAAACGAAACAAACCGAGACGACGACGACGGTTAAGATGAGGAGGAGGAAAAAAATAAAACAGGTGCACACGTTACGTAGAAAGAAAAACTGGTTACCGTCGCCGCCGCCGCTGTCGTTATTATTATATTATTACTATACCTAGAAGCCGAGGAGTGCGTATATAATGTATAATATGTATTAACTATATACATATGCGCGTATATACACCGGTCCGGGCGTATCAATATAAGACGTGCAGCGAGCGGTCATCCACTCGGTCCGCGTGCAGCATCGCGTGGCCTCCAGAAGCGTTTTAATTGTGGTGTGGTATCGTGGCCGCCGCCGCCGCCGCCGCCGCCGCGACTCATCTCGTGTTCCCCGTGTTTATAATATTGTGTGTACATCATCATCACCATCATCATCATCCGCAGCCGTCGGTGCTGCTGCTGCTGCATCAGTGAGACCGCGGAGGGGCACGGCCCCCGTATGGCTCCCGGGTAATTTCAAGAGTTGTTTTTTTTTTGGATGGGGGGAGGGACGAGTGGGGGAGTAAAATAATAATAATTATATAAAACGACTCCGCGGGTGTGTGTGTTGTGATTTTTCTTGGCTATCCGATTAGGTATATCTGATATGGAGGAAACGAAAAAGAAAATATAATTATTATACGGTCTGGAGAGAGTAGGACGCGTCGTATATTATCTGTATAACATTACATATTATATATATATATGTGTAGCTGGTGTGTTGTAATAATAATAATAAAACGACTTCGGGCTGCTACACATATTTTTTTTTTTTTTTGTACGCATATAATACGTAGAACTCGGTGGATATGTATTATTATATAATATGTACGCGTAGGAATTTAATTAATTATTATTGTTCGCGCGGACTTAAAGAGATATTTGTTGTCCGGAGGGGAAGTTTTGCGTACACGTCTGTTATGCACCGCGGGCGTAACTATAGGATTAAATAGAGCTCTGGAGTGTATTTAAAGATAAAAATCGACTTTTTTAAATTTTCAGTGTAATAAATGTGTAAGAGAAAAAAAAACAATATATAATTATGATTCTTATGATAAAAAAAAAAAAAAAAAAATTGTCCCTATATTTTTAAAAGGATTTGGTATAAATTTCAACGGGGTCTATATATAGAAACGTTTTTATAGTGCTGTAGATCCCTCACCCTTCGTCTATATAGTTACGCGTCGATTTCGCGGGTATACGTTGTTAAACGCGATTAAAAAAAATATAGAAATTGTATATTATAATATCCGTTCGCGCGCGTACAAATAACTCGTGTATATATAGTTACGAGTATTTTTATTTTTTATCCGTTGTAAACACCCGATCATTTTTTTAAAAAAATTTTTATGATAAACGAAGAAAATAAAACAATTTTTTTTTCTTTAAATTATCCGCAAATAAAATAATTTACGTTATATTATTAATCTCGTGGAACACTATAATATTGATCCGTTATATTTCGCTTTTGAATAGAGATCGTTATACTTGCATATTTCTTTTTTCCCCGCAAAATGCGTGTCGTATATAATAATAATAATAATAATATTATTATTATTATTATTGTACGTATAATGTGTGTATAGGTATATATATAGGCATGTCGGACTAGTGTACGGTCATCAGACTGTCATCGGCGTAAAAAAAAAAATAATAATAAAAATAAAAAACGGTATCCCGCTGTCATCGGTGTGTTATGTGTCCGAGTTTCCCTTCCGGTTATTTTCCCGCGCGGCACTGCTGTCATATTATATTGTCGCCCATTTTATATATATATATATATAAGACGTGTGACGTAGTGTTTGTGAAGTATTATATATATATATATATTTACATATTATATAAAACCGCGAAAAACGCTCGTGTATCGTGGAAAATCTGACTGTCAAATAAATAAATGCGCTTCTGACCGCGGCGGTCGTCCCTTTTCGCCGGTAAACGTAAATATCTATATCGTCTGCAGCAGTACACATATAGAATGTCTATATGGGAGAAATACATTTGAAGACTTGAATAGTGATGGCGTACACGTTTTCTTAAAAAAAAAAAAAAAACAACATATTTTTCACGCTCGTCGTATTCGATTATAACGCGAATCGCCGCGGCCGCGACTTGAGATTTGTTCGCCGTCCCCGTCCCGAAGCCCCACAGCATACTGTCAAACAAGCGCGCGGCACCTTTCTAAAACAGACGTCGATTATAGCGCGCGCTCGAATCCGCGTGGAAAATAAAATAAATAATTATAAAACCTACACGAAATATATATTCTTGGCAGTCTAACGATTTAAGTGATAAAATACGTCAAAACGGAAATTTTTAAAACGTTCGACTTGACTTTACAAAAAAAAAAGTGCGCCCTACTCCAGTCTTTCCAGTAAGACGCGTAAAAAAAAAACCTAAAAACAATTGCGTGTTAGTTAAGATTTTCGAATTGAAAAATTTTTCCACGATTATACAATATTCGACAACATTTCGGATTATTCGTAAATAAATATTTATAATTTTTTTTTTCCTTTGCGTATTGGTCCGAATCCGGAATATTTGGAGTATTGATTTTTATACAATCGGCGGTATTACGACGAAAATCGTTTTGTTCAAAATAATAACTCCGCTTTTATAAAACATAAAATAACATTTTGAAATTTTAAACGAAAACGGCTCCCGGCCGTTATTGTATATTATTACGTATTAATAGTTTTTTTATATATATATATTATATAAATACTATCTGCGAACGCGTTCTCTGATGTTACGAGTTACTGTTATCGTTGAAAAGTTATGCGCGCACATATATAGTTTACATAGAAAGATGAGTTATATCTTCTTCTTCTTCTTCTTCTTCTTTCGTGTCCGAAATCATCAAAAATACCAGCAACGAATGCTGCCTTGTTATTACCTAAAATAAGATCATCCATCGTGCAAATATTTTTCAAATCTGGGCATATTATAAGGTGTTCGGAGTTTTGTATCATAATTGATCCGTTATCGGAAACAAGGTATGGCGCGCTGTAGAGATCGAACCCACTCTTTCCGGTAGAATTTTCGGGTACAGATATAAAAATTAAAAAAACCGGATCATTTTAAATAATTAATGTCTTTAAAACAGTTAAAAATGACCAAAAAAAAAAAATGCAAATACGACATAAAAATGAAAAAAAATTTACATATAATGGTTTTATATATTTTCAAATTAATAAAACCTTACAAATTATTCAAAATTATTGCATTGTACTATATTAGAGCATATATTTAATGTTCGCAAAATTTAAACGAACGACGATTATCGGATAATAAATATTTATATTTTGAAAAACTTCTCTCTACGTCCACTGAAGTGATTGAAGCAATTTTGAATCTTCAGCACTGAGGTCATCAGGAAAACACTCTTTTGAATCTTCTTCGCCGTTTAGAATTTTCGAAACGGTAAGAAGTGAAACGATTGTAAATTAGCGACAGCGCAATAACAATAGCTGGTACATGTTATTATTTGACGAATGATAGTATGATACGATTTGAGATCAAATTTAAAAGTTGGTTTCATTCAATAAACTCGTTATTTTTTTTCCTTAAACCAGTGGGAAATGAGTAAAAATGATTCAGAAATGTGGAAAATGACCTTAATAATGACGGACAGTGATTCAAAAAGTAAAAAAAAAAAAATAAATGCAAAATAAAAATTAGTTATTTAGATTCGCGTGCTATTGAAACGCATTTTCAACTATAAGAAAGCATCGTCCAAGAAATTCAAAAAAAAAAAAAAAAATTGCAAAATTCATCAACTTCCGAGCCCTATTTTAAATAACCACAATTCCTCGGTCCGCTCAGAATCCGAAAACGGCAAACGCGTTTTATTATATTTTTTTTTATACACTATACACGACGGCGCGCGGCCCCGCACATCAGCGTCGTCGTCGTCGTCGTCGTCGTCGTAGCCGCACACTGCAAGAGACGTGGAAAACCGATTTGATTTTTTTTTCTTTCCGTCGGTTACTTTCAATTAGCTCCTCACGTCCGTTTCGCGGACGGACGGACGAATCAATGGCCTGCGTAA
The DNA here is from genome assembly GCA_032441835.1 of Slavum lentiscoides. Taxonomy (NCBI): domain Eukaryota; kingdom Metazoa; phylum Arthropoda; class Insecta; order Hemiptera; family Aphididae; genus Slavum; species Slavum lentiscoides. The sequence continues at coordinate 27,004,502 of CM063706.1, forward strand.
TGGCGATTAATTTTCCCGGGGGAACGTATGGAAAACGTGTCGGACAGAGTGTAAAAAAAAAAAAAATGAAAAAAAAAATCGTAATAATCATAATAATAAGAATAACGTCGTGGTCTCTCACACGTTCTGTTGTGTTCACGCAGCGTCGATATACGAAGCAGCTCATATAAAAATGTAGATCGGCCCAACAACGGAGCGCACGTTATACACACACAAAAAAAAAAGAGTTTTGTATACCGCGCGCGCGAGAAGAAGAAAAACAGACTCTCGGGCACGTTATGACCGAGACGAATTGTATTTGCTCACGGACTCGCGCGCGTTCGTTCAATTGGATTTTGTTGTTTATGTTTATACACTAGTTTTTTTTTTATTATTATTTATTATTCCAAAGCGTTCATTTTTTTTCTTCTCCATACCGCATCAACAATAGATTCATCTGTTCTCTCTCTCTCTCTCTCTCTCCAAACACTGTACGCGTTATTATCGCGTTAAAAAGATGATCGGAGCCAATTTACAAAACAAATTGTTCCGACGACGACGACGACGACGAAGACACGATGGCCGTTGCCGCCGCCGCCATCGAATTATTTATCGCGCAGTGCAGTGCATAATGTTATTATACTCGCCGCGAATCACTCGAAATATTCAATTACCACCGCGGAACGCGAGCAGCGCGCGCGTTCTGCGCCACGGACACGTCGTCGTTTGTAATAACGTTGGTTTTTTCTTTTCTTTTTGTCCACTCTGGTCACACCGAGACCGTGTAAATATCCGATCTCCGTGCCTCCTCGCCGAATATTAACGTCGGGGACCGCGATAACAATGATACACGCTGAATTGCCCAACGCCTGCAATCGCTGGATGTAGTTATTCGGTCGCATCCGTCGGTTCGACGACACGGAAAATTCCAAAAACGCGGGCGCGCGCGTGTGTGTGAAAACAAACGCGTTCCCACACGACGCGTTTTATAACGAAATTCATGATATCGGTTATTATTAATAATATAATAATTTAATAATATCTACGGCCGAGTGTCGTCGACTTTACACCGCGCGCGTTATCGAATTTTCACCGCGTAAACTCTACTGCTCGCGTGCCTATACTTACTAATGGTAGTGATGGACGGTACCGATTACTTTTGACTATCGATAGTTTTAATAAACAATCGAGTGTTTTTTCAAATGAATTGTAGATAGTGTATACGAGAGGCGGCCAAACTTTTTTTTGATCACGATCTACTAAATATACTAATGTACTTCAACTTTGAGGATCGACATTATATTATATCAACACATATGCACTTGTCTTTCAGCATTGTAAAAAAAGAAAATCTATTTCCCATTCTTGATGAAAATGATACGTTTTTTGTTTCTTACGTGCACTCATACTTATAAATTTTAAATACGTTATTATAAATTTAATACAACACACACCGAATGAACACAGTGAAATGAACATGCGTGAACGATAAACATTTGACACACGAAACCAGAATAAAAGACGTGATAAGATTGATTTATCGATTAATTTTCGTGCGCGTGTCTCTAAAAATAAATTCTAACATGATCGACTCTGAAATTGTCCGCGATCCACCGTTTGGCCGCCCCTGGTATATACTATCGAATATATGAAAAAACTATCGACTGAATCACTCGATTCGAGTGTTTTCACTCGGTTATATCGGTTCAGTGATGTGATTTTTAATTGTCGATAGTTTTGGTTACAATTTTTTTTTTTTTTAGGATCTTCCTTGCACCTTATATAATACGAATTATATATAATTATATTTACTAATACTTGTATTGGTAAATACTAAATAGTAATTCGTAATTACCTGCAGGTGTATATTTTGTTTCGTCATTTTCGGTTTGCTGATTTTGATGAAGCATATCATCGCGGCATAAAATAGTGAAATGCTTCCTATTTAAGTGGTCTAGTAAATTAGTCGTGCCATTTGATCTTTTGTAAACATTTTTACGTATATAGTGCAAATGGCTACGTCTGGCTTATTTGGATCTTTTTTGAAAATGTCTCCAAACCGTTGAACAATTTTTTTTGGGGGAGTGGCATATTAAATTATGATAAATTATAATAATAAAAAAAAATTAAATTATAATCTTTTTTTTTTATATAATAACAATTAATAAGTAAAAAATTATAAAAAAAAACACTATAAAAAAAGTAAGCATGGGAGTAGTCGAGTAGATGATAATACAAAAAGTACTGATATTACCACAGGTTACAATCAAGTCATCGATAGTGTCGATAGTCCGGTAGTTTTAAAAAACTATCGAGTCATTCGGTTGTGTTTTCCAGACATAAAAGTAGTCGATAGTTTTTAAAAACAACCGAGTAAATAGATAGTTTAAAACTATCGAGGTACTCGGATAGTCTCCACTCGGTTGTGCCCATCACTACTACTTACAGTATTCGCTTTGGATTCCGCGTGTAAATGTCGTTTTTCGTTTCGTTCGCGCGCGTATATCCGTATTTTACGTGTAGACGAACGGAAAATGTTGTCGATTTAAAAAAAAACAACGAAACGGAAAATAAATAGCCGTTATGAAATATCCTATTTCCCCGGGAAACGTAAAACTTGTTCGAGAATATCGTATAACCGTATCGCGTATATATACATATTATATTCGACGAGTTACAGAATTAAACTCGGGTTGAGGTTAAAGACGTAAACAAAGTGTGGTAGTACGCTCTCGGCATATATTATGTGTGTAAAAAAAAAATCGAATGTTTTTTTTTTTTTTTAGAAAAAAAAAAGGTTTTCGCCTCGCGCGACTTGTGTACCTAATAAACATTGTTATCCGGACTATTATTAACTGGTATGTCGATTACGAAAATATAAACGAATTACATTATTCCCGGGTATTTTTAGTATTTTGTTTATAACCACACACACACACACACACACACACAATTGAATGTGCAGGAAATCAACGAACGACAATATCCGCGCGCGCGTGTATACCCTGCAGGCGCTTTTTTTCTTTCTTTTTTCTCCCCCTCCCCCCTATCCGATAGCGAAAATATGGGCGTACTAAACCGCGACGGGCTCGTGTACGTATATGTACGTAGAGAGAGGGGTTTTATTTTGGCGATTAAAATAATAACCGAGACTTTATTAAAATTCGGATAATTATTATTAGTGGGTCGCAAACAAAATAATAATAAAAAAACCCGACCGCCACACACGGTCATGCGAACATTTTTGTTTTTTTGTTTTTTGGCCCTTTAGTATATACCCAATACGATATATTATTCCGTGCAAAACGATCGACTTTTAAAACGTATTTCCTCACTCTCTCCTGCTGCTGCTGCTGCTGCTGCTGCATTGCAGCGTATCGCCGTACGTACCTACTTGTGTGTGTGTGTGTGTGTGTGTGTGTGTGTGTGTGTGTGTGTGTGTGTGTGTAGCTTTTTACACAGCTAATTGTTTTAATGTTTTTTCTTGTAATCGCCCTACTATAATAATAATAAAAAAAAATAGAAATATACACAAAACGTATAGGAAGTGAGTGGTGGAAAAAAAAAAAGAAAAACGTCGAATCCCAAAGCTCGTTCGTTCTCGTTACAGTTATTATTTACCGTCACGCCATCCCATTCGTTATTACTTATTATTTATTCGCCCTTCCCCTGCTCCTTATTAGTTAGTTATTATACGATAAGCAAGCCGCATATTATAATAATAATTGATCGTCGTTGTCGTTATTCGGGTCACCGAGCGACGACCGAAAATTAAATTTATTACGTGTAAACAACTCGAGATATGTGTGTGTGTGTGTGTGTGTGACGTTTATACAAAACGAAATAATAATTCGTTAATTCGTTGTCTGTATAAACGCGCGCGTATGTCTAAACGACTGTACTGCAGTAGTACACGTCTGTCTAACGTTGTTTTCGAATTCATCGATATAATATATAATCGTAAAAACGAATAAACTCGATTTGAAAAAAACCACCGGGTGTACGTATTTTGTTAATAGCTTGAAACGCGCGCGCGTCAGTTATTTTTACTATTTTTACCGAATACTGAGAAAACACTGGTGTGAGGGGTGGGGGGGGGGGTGCTCAGGAGTTCGAAATATTTAATTTTCAAAATATATAAATGGGAGTATAGAAATAATTACAAAAAATAAAAAATTGCGTTAATAATAATAAAGATATTGAATAAATAATAATACATTTGGAAAAAAAAAAATTTAACATTCGTCAGACGATTCTCACGGATAGCCGTAATATAATAAGCGAAACATATATTTTTTTTTTAATAATCTAATTGGCAAATCCAAAGAATATAAAGAGGTATTTTGTTATACGATTACGTGCCAATTGTTGCAAAACGTCTACCAAATGTTGTTTTTTATCAACAACAACAAAAAAAAAAATTTCATTAGCATGTCCGCGGTATAGTTCTGTTTACATTGTGTGTAATATTTGATGTGACACATTATCATAGCTGTTGTTTTTTTTTTACGTGTATTTCATCCGTACTGGTAGCGCGTTTATATATATATATATATATATATCCTCCTTCTTACAGGCTATTCGTCGGACATGTATATTGGCACTATATTGCGAATCGCTCTTATGGTTAACAAAAAAAAAAATATATATATACTACGGTATAATATATATATTGGTTTTCTTCGTTTTTCCTTTGATGCGACGACGAAACGTTTACCATAATTCGCGTTTAAGCTCCGATAATTTTTTATTTTGTTTCGTTCATGAAGAAAAGTCATTTCGAATTGTCGTCGTCCGGGTCCGGGGAATAAAAATGGTCATTACATCCGCAAAATCTCAAATTCGCAAAATAGTCGAAATATAATATATTCGGTCGGAAACGTGTTTGAACTCTCCGAAAGACGACTGAAAATAAAAAGCACTATTGTTATTATTATAATGGTATATTTAAATATTTTACGAAATCGTTTTCACGTCAAAAGCCGTTTTCGTCCATCAATAAACGCGTTTTATCGGTTAAATTAATATACGGAATACGTACGACGTATTTAACAGGCGGAGTGGGGGGGGGGGTTTACTCATTACGTCGAGGGCATTACATTTTCCGAGTTTCTTAATCGACCGAAAGCAAGTACTCCGTGTGAGTATTGTAATATAACAAACAGGGAAAGACTGCGCCGTGTTGTTGTATCGTTAATAACGGTAAAATGCGTGCGACGAAATGGTAAAATTATTTGGAAAAACGCGCAGATTTTTATCGTAATCATTGTCAATACAATAATAATAATAATACGACGATATTATTAGCGATGTTAACGATTAAAATTCTCCCGTTTTCCTAATTAATACGAACAAATATAATATATAAATTGTGCGTATTACTGTATTACAGCAGATACTGTCAAACACTATAATATATTATGTGAAAACGAACGTGCCCGTTACGACTGTACGCTACAAGTCCACTACGGCAGTGTTTCCCAATCTTTTTGCAATGGCGACCCATAAATTTAATCTATATTGGGTACGCGATCCCCTGCTAAAAAAAAAACAATCAAGTATGGCATAAATAAATACGATTTGTATTATAATCAATTTTATCATTGAATTTTTATAAAATACAATATACTGTATAATAAAAACATAATAAATAAATAAAATGAATTATAAAAAAATTAGTATAATATGAAAATTACATAATTTATTGCTGAATATTTAGTGTGACTGGTGATTCTGGATGCTGTTGCATAAAATTTCCCACTGGGGTACAGTAGATTTATCCATTAAAAAATTAAAACGTATATACAATTTGATTAATTAAAAATGTGTGTTTAATCGTAAACTAAAACTTTTCGTAGTCTCGATGTACCGATCGCATCGACTAGTCATTAGAACATTTACCGATAACATAAGAAATATTCCATAGGTTTTTACTAAAAATATATTTATATCCAATGTCAATAAAATATTATAACATAAGCATTTATCAATTTACGGGTAAAATAACCGTAATCGTAACCGCGAGTCGAGGACCCATCAAAAAAATTTCGCGATCCATGCTTTGGGAAACGCTGCACTACGGTGTCTACAACCCTCTTCGGACAACCGCACGAATGCGGTTGAACGAAAAACGCCGACGTGGGTAAAATAAACGTAGGCGACGCGCAAACAAAACGAGGAATATACGGTTTCAAGTTGGTGTTTTTGACGGAGAAGACATTGTCCGGATTGACGCGATACAGCTGATACCGTGCAGAAAAAAAAAAGACAATTATTTAATTGACTTCGGAGTTACAGACAAACAAACAGAGTGGTGACCGTTTAATATTGTATAAAACGATAGAACTTTTTTTTTTTTTTTCGACAATATTGCCGGAGAAATGTGTGGAAATTGTGGACGCCCGCAAAATACTGTTGTCGACGGTGCGCACTACGAAATTACGGAGAAAAAAAAAACGGTTTTTTTGGCACATAACGAGTACGCGAAAAAACTGTCGTTAATAAATTTTTGAAGTGTTTTTTTTTCTCCGCCTGCGCATTCACACGTTTCGTATCACCGATTTATATTTTCGAAAAAAAAAAAGAACGTCATCGTATCCGTGAAATTTAACGTATAAATTTTTATACGCGAATTGTTGGTACGTGCCCAAAAACCGCGCGTTTACACTAGTAAAATACAACGACACTACGCATTTTATACTCTCGTTTGTATAAATTGGTTTGGAGATAGCCCACCGTACATTCAATTCCAACCCACCTGTTTCTGGCGTTTTTGCTATGTAACTTTTATATTATTATTATTATTACTTTATTACAGTCGGTCGCCACTGATTCAAGGCAGTACCCCCCCACCCACCTTGGTATTTATATATATATATTCGCAGTTGTAATAATATTAGCTAATAATGATTAATAAGTCGTCGGAGATCAAATGTACTTTTTAAATTTTTCGTGTTAGAAAAGTTCGAGTAATATACTTTTATTTATTATAAAGGCCTAACATCGAATCCTAAACATTGTGCTTATACAAAATTATTGTGAAAAATTCTGAGCCCTCCACAACAAAAAAAAAAAAAAATCTTAGATCCTCCACTGATGATTACATTATAGTCGACTAATAAGTCCGATATATATTTCTTAGTTTCAGTTTTTTTTTCCTTTAAGATATTTCCAGGATAAACCCGATTTTGTAAATAAATTCGTTTTATATTGACAGTATTGCGAAGGTTGCGATAAAAGTTTTTGATCACTACTTTTCTCATTTTTTTTCATCATCATTATTATTATTATTATTATTATTATTGTTTTCTCTATCAAATATTTTAAGAAATTATCTGAAAACTCGGCCGGGTCAATCACCTACTTTATATATATTTATATAACAGGAGCGTATTTAGAATTTTTTTTTGGGGGGCTGAGGCATTGAGTAAATATCATTGTTGAATTATTTCTAAATTCTAATGCAAGACTATATATCTTAAAAATAGGATAAATTACTAAATTCTCAACATTTTAATAAACAACTATATATATAAGGAATTTATTAAAAATATTACATCTTATAACTATAGGGCATAGGAATTAGTGAAGAAAGTTCCTGAAATTTCGGAGGGGGGGCTGGAGCCCTATCAGCCCTCCCCCATAAATACGCTCCTGTTATATAGGAATTATCAATTAAATTATATGTATCTAAGATAATAATATAGTGTTCGCTGCAATCTCTCTCTCTCTCTCTCTCTCTCTCTGCGTATTATATTTACTCCGTGTATAGTGTGTATAATGCGTCTGTGTGTACAGTACGGTGAAGTGCACGCGTGCGTCGCTTTCAATTTCCTAATGTCAACTGGAATCGTCGATATCACGAATTCCTGTGGATTTTACACGACGACGTTCTGTGCTCGTTTACGCGTACGTATATACCACAAGCGTATACGGTATCCTTATTCGCACCGCGATCTTCCAAGTTTATTATAACACATCGCCAACGCACAGTGGGGCACACGAGTGCGGGAGAAGAGAAAGTTTCGCTTGCGAACTGGGCGACCCATTTCGTCGTAACAACTGCTTTACGTTTTTTTATTATTTTTCACCGCCGTATATGTGTAATTTTAATACATTGCAGTTGATTCGGGATCACACGCGAGTTCGTATACTGCTCTCGAAAAATCTCAACGAAAATATATATGATTGGTATAAAAAATAAAAACCTAATTGAATAACCGCCGGTATATTGAAAAGGATTAATATAATCACGAGAGCTGTTGTGTGTATAAAAAAAAAATCGGCTCTGTAAGTCTATGCGAACGAGTTAAATCGACAAAACGCGGTTATCGACGAGATTATTACGCGTATAATCGGTTTTTTTCCTTTAGTTTCGAATTGTATAAACTCGTAACGAAACGCCACCGTCGCCGCCGCCGCCGCCCGATAAACCGCGGTACAATAATAATAACGCAAATAAATCTGTTAAACGACTGTCGTCCGCTTCGCTAAACTGATAGCAGCGATTCGTATATTATCGTCGTTTTTAATGTATTTATTTTAACCGTTTTTGTTTCAGGTACGTTACACGAGTGTTGAGTTTATTAACTTTTGCCATCTAAATTATTCAACCGTGAGTATATAATATATATACAAAAAAAAAAAAAACTTGGATTTTCTACTGAATAATAAATAACGCTCGCCATTAAATTTTTATTTAAATTTATAGCCGGGTGGAGGGGGGTAAATATCAATGATGGGAAACGTCGTCAAAATAAGTTTAAAAAAAAAAAAACATGTTTATATATTAAGAAAGACTGTGGTAACGGGAAGGGCGTGTCACTGACATGGAATGCCTCGAACGTGACGGTTTGTTATAACGTTCATTACGTCGGAAAATGATATCGTTATATATACTGCTATAGAAATTCGATTTTAGAGCAGAGAATAATATAATTGTGTTTGTAAATCGAGTGGACGGCAAACAGTTTTAAACTGTCGTGGTAAATATCGTAGCGGAGATATTATGTTTGTAGAAATATGTATGTTTTCTAACGCGTTGGACGACACAATAAGAGGGGAAACATATTTTATTACAAAAAAAAAAAAAAAAAAATTTTATTATTTTTTTTATTTAATACGTCCTATTCCGCATTTTACCCCGTTCGATTTCCACGACATTCTTTCGAATCTCACTGCGCATAATTGCGCGTACGGAAGAAAAATAAACTTTTTTTTCTTTATACAATGTATATGTCTTTTTCTCGTATTTGTAGCTCCATCGAATGGTATATCTATATACGTAAGTTTAAAAAGTATGATGCCCAAAATAATTTTGGTGCGATATTATCAGGGTCGAAAAAAAAACAAGTCACGATGACATGACAGTTGAAAATTTTATATTAACGTTTTATCGTACGGTTTTGTTATATACGGTTTCCCGATATTTTTATGTACGCATACTTATATATATATTTTTTTTCGATAAACTTTTTTTTTCACTCGCATCGTGTACCGCGTGATGCGGTTACAGTTAAAGCTCATTTTTTTTTTTTTTAAACAACCCTAAAAGTATTAAATAAATATTTTACAAAATATATTTACTGATATTAAAAAAAAAATTAAAATACAGCGGAAAGATAATAATTTGCTGCTCTGTTCGGAAACTTGTGTGTATTTATTGTAAAACCGTTTTGTGAACCCGTCACGTTCACGTATACTGCGATACGTGATGATTATGCGAACGCGTGTAATCCGTTCCTGTAGGCTTGTAATTAACTAGAAAATATTCCGTTACCCTCTCCTCCCTCCCTCCCCTGTCAACCGCACAATGAGAAAATCGTCGTCGTCGTCGTCGTCGTCGGTATTGTTTGCTGCGTCGTGTAATCCAATCGATCATAACATTTAATACGGCGGGCGCTCTGGCCAGCATTGTCTCACGGTGTTGGGTGTCAACGCGCCACTGCACTCCTTACGATACGATATACTGTCGCTATATCAGATTTTGGCGTTATTTTCAGTTACAATAGCTGCTGCTGCTGATATAAATCACCCACTTGTTACCGCCGGGTTCGAATTATTTTAACAGCGTGTATTACAGGTGATCGTTATATAATGTACTTGTACATAATTTTATATATTTTCGTTTGGAAATTTCTGCATAACGCCGCACCGAACAACACAAAAACAATATTACGTTTTCGCGTTATTCCAGTTTTTTTTTTTTTTTTTCTATCCGAAAGTTGCCGCCGATTGAGAATGTTTAAAAAAAAAAAAATCTCGTCTATTTGTCCGTTTCCGAAATATTCTCTAACGGTCTTCCCGTGTACAACAAGTACAGCAGTAGTACGAGATTAACGAGGACCGGAGGGGAAAAAAAAAATACTCTCGGACGGTTCGGTGAATACTCGGTCTGGAAATGACCTTTATGTTAATACAATGACATAAACTTAAATCGTTCTCGGTCGGAAACGAGGAGGAAGAGCGCACCTGAGAAATCCGACTAGGAATATCAAACAGGATTAGTGCGCACTGCGCGTATAATACAGAACAAAAGACATTTTCTCCTTTACGCGCGCGTCTCGTACACATTATATATTATACGAAATATGAGATTGATGCTGGTCGGGCTAATGTATACCTACGTAACCCGGCACAACGCGTTTCCCAACGAGAATATATTACACGCTGGCATTGAATTCAACATTCGGGATTTATGCGAAAAAAATATCCTTACCGCAAATAATAATATTCGTACGCGTAAAAAGAGAAAAAAACCGTTTTAATTTTCTTACACGTGTGCAGTGTATGTATTCGTTTTCAGTCGTGATTAACTCCACTTAGTTTAATTCACGGTTGTTGTATAGTGTAGACAAACACGTTTGTCCTATTTCTCCCCCCTCCCCCCTCACCAATTTCGTAACGTTTTATATAATTTTTTATTTTTCCGAAATATCGCTGGACGGGCAAAAAAAAAAAAACAGAAGCAAATTCAATATTATCGTAACCATTATAGTAATCACGATTAGGTATGACGTTTCAAAATCGAGCGCTGTGTTTAAAAAAAAAAATTGTTTTTACATCGATTTATATAATAGTGTACAACTATTTCCGTCTTGTCGTACCCTGTTGAGTGTGCAAACAACGAGTTAGTTTAGACGGGAAATAAAATCCCTGGAAATATTTCCGCGGGACAATCGCGGGACGAGAGCGGAGTGTAATGACTGAAGCGAGTTGTGTGCCGTGCTCTGTGCGCCAATGGAATGCGTGAAAAACTTAAACGCGTTAAAAGTTTATGCGGAAAGGACGAGGCGGAGCTTATTTTTTTTTTTTTATGTTGACGGAGAATAATGAAGCCATCGTGTCCAAATTGCTTCGTTTTTTTTCACTTTTAAAGTTTTCTTCTTGTCTTTTCCAAGACGATTATGAACCGAACAGATGACAAAAAAATACACGTACTTACCTATATATATATATATATATATATATATATCGACATTGTTGTTTTTAGTGTTTTTTCCTCTACTCTTATAAATAGTTATAATTTTCATACAAAGTTCCGAATGAGTTTCCAATAATTGATTAACGACGACAAACTTTTATCACCCTCTATTATACCATTCAAAAGAACTATATCGTCAATCACTTAAATCGTCATCGATCCGCCGTCTATAATTCGAAACGTTTTAATATTGTTTTCGTACGCGTGTATAATTAGAAGTTTTTTTTCTTTTGCCATTGGCTGTTGAAGAGGTTGTTTACAATACGAAGAATAGAGACATAGAATTTGTATTTTCGTTTTGAAGTGGCGGCAATCGACGAAAATGTATTTCTGTTGTGAGAGCATCCGATATACTTTCTGTTCGACGTTCCGTCGTATAACTTGTTCGTATAATGGCGAATTGAGTGTAAATACGTGTAAATTTTTTTTTAAATCATTAAGTGTGACTCGTGGGTAATCCTTGTGTGACCGATGCGAATATTTTCTTGGAAGTTCTATAAAGATAACTTATAAAGAAACCGTCGTTTTGTTTTTGATTTCGCTGTAGAGTTTTGTACGGTACCTATACGAGTTCGAAATTCGTTCGTGATACGTTATACGATTATTATTATTATTATTTTTTTTTTTTTGTACAACGGATACGCGTTAAAATGTACAATTTAACTACGCAACTATCGCGCTGCTGTTGCAGTCGGTTTATTTTAATTAGTTTTTTTTTTTTTTTTGTAATCGTGCTGCCTATACTTATTACCGCGCACCGCCACCAAATCTGCTGCTGCCACGGGCGCACGTTCACGAACGAAAATCTTGCACTCGGGGAAAACGTGCTGCTGTGCTGGTGTGGTTTTACCTCTGTTTCAGGCTTGGGCCTCTTCCAGGGAGTTTGATGTTTTTTTCCAGGAGTTTGTTATGATTTTGTTGCTGTTTCTTTTGTCGTTAAGTTAATGGCCTCATTTTGAAACGTTCTCCAGTTGCTTGCCGGTTCGCTGTGTCTGATAGGCGTAAGTGTTTTGAGTTCCGGAGTTTTTCGATCAGTTTCTTTTTGTCTTCTGTTATTGATTTTCTTATTGTTTGAAGTCTCGCTGATTTTCTAACGGTTTCGTCGTTGTTTACAAAGAATTCGCTTTTTGTTATCATTCTCTGTGCAGTCGTTTGAATTTTCTCTAGTTTGTTCCGGCTTGTTTCTGAAATGTTGGCTGCCCAGGCTGGAGCCGCGTAGGTGAGTATTGGTTTTACGTACATTTTGTATACGACTGTTGTAGCTTGATGACTGTTGATAGGGGACTGGTTTTGTTTATTACTGGGAAGAGCATTGCTGTGGCTGCTTTGGCTTTGGTTGTGGTGTAGTTGACCTGTTTTGAAAAACGTGTGCGCGGCGTCGTTCTATTATATACTTACGTACGTCGTCGATGATCGAAAAGCGGTCAATTTCGGGATGGGTGGGTGGGGGAGGGGCAGAGACGTGATTAACACCGCTGCTGTGTGTGTACATATATTATATAATGCGTTATTATTACAGCGTCGTGCAAAAATAAAACTATAGCGATTGTGCGCGCGTATCGGTCAAATTTTTATTACTATATTGTGTGTTGTATATCGTCGGCGGATTTTCATTATTATTTGTTTTTTTTTTGCTTTTTGGAACGACACCAAAATGGAGTTTAGCAATTGAAACACGGCCGGGTATACCGCGCGCACGCGCGATACAGAGAAAGGAAACGATCAAATAAAAACCCCGCTCTAGTTTCGCGTTAATATAATTATGTACGTGTCGCGTGTATTATTATTATTATTATTATTATATATGCATTATAATAATATATTATATACACTCTGGCCGCGAACGCGTAAAATAATATTATTTTGTTACATAAACGACGGTTGGCAGGCTGCTGCTGCGGTGGTGGTGGTGGTGATGGTGGGTTGTGCGCGCGAATGATAATATTTATCGGGCGCCGGGCCAAGGATTAATAAGTGGCGGTGGTGTCCCCCGCGGGAGAGTTCCGACGGCGGCGTTGAGCAGCAATACTCTGTTTTTGCATCACACACACACACACACACACACACGGCGTGAGTCTCCCTCGAGTGCCGACGGTTTTTTTTTTTTTTTCAACAAAATTACACGTGTCCACCACCACCACCACCGCGATATACGTATATAATAATATCGTGTAAAAACACTACACTACGTTTTCACGCCGAATTAAACGAATTTTTAACCGCACTTTTCGTTAACGCGTAATATTGTCGCGCAATTCGGATAATGTAATAAATGGTATCGACTGGGAGCGACGACGGTGGGAGCAGTGTGCGTGTCCGGCGTGCAGGCCCGGGCCTGCAAATTATATATATATATATATCATTTTGTAGTATATCAAACAGTTTTGTAGCCCCTCGTCGTCACTTCATTTTATCACGTCCTGCACGTATCACACGCGTTAATAAATAATAATTATTTAAAATATACCAGAACGACCGTGAATTTCAATAGAAAATTCACATTTTTTTTTTTTCCTATATACAAATTATATTTACTCGCCTTGCCGCCGCGTAATTACGCCACTGCGGTTGTCCCCGCGTGTGATCCAAACTCGAATCGACCTTTTCTGTTTTACTAAAAAGAATTTGACTGTAAAAAAAAAAAAAAAAAAAAAGCGATGTTTTCTTGTATACAAATATCGGTATAGGTCATCTGCAATTAATATAGAGAACGTAAAGGACGTTTCAGTTATTTTTTTCTTTCAAAACTTTTGATCTCACGGCTCGCGGTGTTTTTTTACTCTACGATTCGAATCGGACTTAAATGTAAGAAAAAAATGCGCCTGTATCATAAATATTTTGTTGATACACTCTCCTCTGGCAGGTGGCACGGAGAGATTAAAACGCCGCTTGTGTCCTCGCGTCGTCGTCGCCGCTACCCATTTCGTTCGCCGTGACGATTTCGAAACCGTGTATTTTTGTCGTCAGAAAAAAATAACCACATATATACATATGCGCGTAAAATACTGCAATATAATATAATAATTTATTGAACGAAATATCTATTAAAAAACAAAAAAAATCGATTTAAAACTATACGATCGCGGTGAACGCGCGCGCACGCGTGTATATAATATTAGATTATGACCTCGTCGACGGGATATGGAAACCTTAAAGCGCGTATTGCGTAAATATTTTATTTTTTTTCCTCCGTTTCCTCCATTGCCACATATCGTTTTAGGTAAATATATTAATAAATAATAATAATAATAAAAAAAAAAAAAAACACGGTAGTTACACATATTAATAAACTAATTCTCGTGTATATATATATATAAATCGACTGCGCTATTATACAATATGTTAATATTGACTATTGTCGTATCGTTCTCGCGACGGTATATAAATAATAATGGCGGCGACTTTAACAGACCTGGTGTAGTGTGTGCGCGCGCGTTCGTTGGCGCGGTAAAAAAAAAAAAAAAAAATCGTGTGGTCGTGAACCAGTTTTCGCGCTACCGCGCCCGGTCAAGAGTTCAGATCACAGCTTCGGGGCGCGCCTATCGCGCCTGCTGCAGAGTGTGTGTGTGTGTGTGTGTGTGTGTGTGTGGTGCCGTGTGCCGTGTGTCGACCGCGCCCTGTTTCTTTACGTCGTCGCACGAAGTATAAGGCGTTCGTTTTATAGTTATAACGTGCCGTATATTATAATAAACGCGTACAAGTGTAGTTGCGTTGCTTTACGTACGAGGAAACTGTCAGTTGTGTATAGTTTTCTATAACGGCGGACGGAAAAGTGACCGCGACGATTGCTGCACCTAACCGCGCCGCACCGCGTTCTCTGACAATATATTGTGATCAGGGGCGTATACAAGGAGGTGTGGGTGTCAGACCCCCCCATGATCTTTTTTTTTTTATAAGGGCTTTTATAAGGTTCCTTATTAAGGCCCATGGGCATAATTCCGCCCATAGGCCACCACATACCTAAATCCGGTCCTGATCCCCCGTCATTGAAAAATCATGTATTGATACGCCATTGATTGTGATAAGTATATAGTGTACAATGTAATCGTAATACCGCGCTGCAGTGGTACGATGCGCGGGGAAAATTAAAAGCCCGTAGATTGAAAAAAAAAAAAATTAAATTTATTGGAAGAAAGCGCTCGTCGCGATAGCGATGGAAATTTAAAAAAAAAAAACAATTTTTCGTAAAGGACAGCGGAGCCGCCAGAGGTATTGGGTGTATTGGGTGTATTGGGTCACGGCCCACTGCAGGAGCGTCGTGTGAGTTGATCAAGCGAACCGTGTGACATAGACGAGTGGGAAAACAAAATATATTAATCTAATACTGCTATAATGGAAACGACAATAAGAAATTTTATCAAGTTAATTTCAGTTTTTTTTTTCTCATCATTATTCAATAATTACATATTTCGATAAATAAATGTGCGTACGTGTTATATATATATATATATTAAATTTGTCATTATAAATAATAACTCGAGGACCGTAAAAGAGAGTGTTGTGAAGACATAATAAGGGAGCCGTGGAATGAAAAAGTTTGAATACCGCTGGCTATATATTATAGGGTAGTAGTAATAATAAGTTGGTTTTTTTTTTTCCCGAGATTTCCATTCGGTTATTCGGCGGCGGTCGGCGTTTTGCAGAGATCGTCGGCTTCAGGTGTCGCCGTAAAAACAAAAACGACGCCAATCGACTTTAGGCGTTCCCGGGGATTGACACTGTTGGCCGTTGTTTGATAGACCTTAAAGTTTCTGGTATCTGTTTGTCACACAGCTGTGTATATATAACGCTGAGAGTCTTGGAAAAAATTCCCGCCGCGGCTGGAAACGCGTAATAATTTTAATACTTTGGGACGAGTAAACGGTGTAGATAACACACACACATAGCAGGAGCTGTTTGAAATTTTCTCGTGCCACGCACAAACGAAAACCGGGGACCGTTCGAAATTATTACGTTTAAGCCGCGTTTTCATAGTGTGTGTAATAGGAACACGACCGCGGGCAGGAATACCGTATGTCGTAATAACCGTTTACAACGCGTTGCGCCTTCACCGCGCCAGCGTGTATGCGATAAAAAAAAATAAAAAAAAAAACCTCGATAATATCTCCTCACAACGTGTGTCGAGCGATTTTCGCCAGCACTGCTCGGGAGGAGGAGGAGATTTTTTTTCCAAATAGACCGTGTGTGTGAAAAAAAAAAGAAAAAAGACCGATCGCGTAGTATATAACAATAATACTACATAGTCGGTTTTTTTTTTTTGTCAACGGTATAAAAAGAGAAAAATCGCTTTTTCGACAATTCTACGAATAATTTCATATACATATTATTATATATAGTGTCGCGTTGCGCTTGCTGTTGTTGTTCTGTAGTGGCACCGACCGACCGACGACGGAAGATTTATTTCCTTTCGAACAACGCCGCGTATCGTCGGTTCACGTTTTCAAAATACACGTATCTCCGCGTGCATTTTTTTCCCTGCGGCTCGCGCTGTCGTCGAAATCGATTTGCGCTCATCATTATCGTTCAAACATTTCGCCGTCTATTCTATTACTATTATTATTGCCGTAGCGTCTGTTCTGCGTCTTTATCGTCACGAATCGGACCGCGCGTATACGAATACATATAAAAAAAAATGTATGCGAACAGTAGTAGTTCGACGTGCGACAAAATTTTATACTCGTATACGAGCCCAACATTTTATTTTGACAAAAAAAAAAAAAATAAAAATATATATTCATTAAATACACCGTGATTTGTCCCATATAAAACGTGGCCGATGATTTTTGTAATGGAAAAAAAAAACTACCACCAAACAGCCAGCTGCTGCTGCTGCTGCTGCTGCTGCTGCTGCTGCTGCGATAGAACCTCGTTGCCAAGCCGTCATTATATAATATATAAACTGCCGCGCATAGCAGTGTACAGCAGCAGACTCAAGTGGTGCGTACCGAATTTCGGAATATTTTATTTTCAATAATAATAATAATAACAACAATAATAATAACTATAATAGCCGGCGTAGTCATTGAAGTGTAAACCCCCCCGAAAATCGATCTCGCGTCGTTATATACATACGCGCGCGCGCGAGCGAGTACATGTTATATTGAGGGGTGTGTGTGGAAATTTGATTTCTTTGTGCGTCCAGTTGCCTGCCTGCCTGCCTGCCTGCCTGCCTGCCTGCGTATAATATTCTCTCATATAACGCGGTGTTGAAAAGAAGACAAGTGTGGTGGTGGTGGTGGTGGTGGGGGGGTGGGAGGAAACGAATATAATATATAGAAATTCCACCCCACTTTTATTTTTTCTTCTTTACACAATATGTTGACCCGAGTAATTTTCTTACTCACCTCGTAACAACAATGGAGGAGGGGGCCACTCGTCGGATATCAAAATGTTGACCCCGTGTTCTGGCGGTGGTGCGTGCTGCAGTGGACGTGTATAATACTAATAATAATATTCCCCGGCAAATCGTTGTCGTATAACAACGGAGCAGCAGATGCGTTTCTATATATTATTTCGTTTAAAAAAAAAAAACTCCTCCTTCTCTGTTTTCTCGGTGCAGTAGGCACTCGAATTTTTCAATTTCTTTCGTTCTTTGTCGAAAATTGAAATCGTTCGTGTCGAATTTTTTATTTCTTTTCTAAGTATTGACGCACATATTATACGCGTTATAAACGGTTCCCCCGACCGACCCCATTTTTCTATCATTTCTAACGGTATTTTCGTTTTTTTTTTTCTCGGTACGCGAACAAATTATTTATAGGGTGGTGAAACAAAAGTGCGTGTGTATATTGTTCGCGAGTCGATCGTTCGTGCTGTTAGGTACATTGGTTTGTGTGTGTGTGTGTGTGTGTGTAAAAACGAGAATTAAAAGTACGACGCTGATGAAAATACGTCGGTTATTATTACGCATATATTTCTTTTACAAAAAAAAAAAAAAAAAACGGTCCACTATAATATAGAACGCGTCGATTTTCATTTTTCAAGTACACACTTCGCCAATGCAAATGCGCAGATTTTCGAGGTTTAGCAGATTTTCACTCGTATATTCTTGATATCACACACATTCTTTAAAATATATATATATTATAATACCATGTATAAGGGGGTACGTAATAAAATCAACGTTATTCGTCGTCGTTGGGTATAATAAAAATAAAGTAAATCGCGTGTGTATAAAATGTAATGGCTTTTTTTTTTAAACGTTTTTTTTTTACTTTAAAAACGCGTATATCGCGTCCGCGGCGGGGGGGGAGGGGGGTACATAAAAATAATATAAAATAACGTTCGACGACGCCGCGTACTGTACGGGTACAGTCGATTGCTATTAATTTCTCTGCCGACACAATATAATCGTTTTCAATGTATTACTACATTCGCCGCAACGAACAGTGAATGTTGCCAGGCCCGTGTCCAATCGTCCGTGAAATGTCTGAAGAGTGCCTTTATTGAAATCCGCGTATACATATATGCGAATTTCATACCTGGCCGCCGTACACCACGACCGCGGCCCCGCATGCTGTGCGGGTCGTGCGCCTTGCCGTATCGCGCGCAATAATAAACAACAAACGTTACGCGTCGAGCCCCCGAAATCCGTCCTCCCTCCCCCACCCCGTGCACGATGGGGTGAACGCGTATCGCTGTCGTTATTGAAGTGGGCCGTGCGGCGAATGCGTGTTCTTTTGTGCGTTATTTTATATACGCGCGCCGTGCTGTTCTTACCGAAAATTTGTCAAGAGTATTTTTATTGGTGTGTATAATATAATAAAATATTTTAATGTTCGGTAAAAGAGCCGCGCCGGTTCGCGATCGAAAGAGAAAGACGACGAAGAAAGAAAAAAAAAAAAAACGTTGGTCGCGGAAAAATAATAATAACCGATTACGCGCGGCGTTTTCTATGGGCGCGCGCGCTCGTGTGTACACTACTATATAATACTGCGCGCGGCGTATGTGTGCCGCCGCATACCGATATCACTGCCTCGGGGGGCCCGTTGTGCTACTTTTCCGCGTTCGGACTACGCGGTTCCCCCGGTTTCTGTTGTCGCCGCCGCCCCGCGACCGTACACCGAATGCGTTTGAAACGAGCTCTATTTATATTTTCCCTATTTTATACATATGTATTTTATATATATATATATATATGTCGTACGCACATATATAGTCAAATCAGGCGAATAGTGAAAGAATTTAATTTTTATGCGATTTTACTATCCGCCTAGACATTTTAACTAAATGCCTAGACGTTTAACCGAATGCACATTTCGAGTCGGGCAAATAATAATAATATAAAAATCAGACAACATTTTCTTGTTGATCTTATTATAGTGTAAAATCTCATTTTATTTAATTTCGTGCCCATGATAAAAGTGTAAAGTGTATAAAATATAACTTCCGTAGGTTTTTACCTTTGAAAATTAGATTGTTGAAATAGGCGTTTAGTTAAACGTCTAGGCGTTTAACTAAATGTCTAGGGCGGATAGTAAAATCGCATAAAAATTTAATTCTTTGACCAGTTGCCTACGACATATAATATATGTATATAAACAATTTTAAATCGTCTATAAAGTGTATAAATATCCGTTGATGATCGAACGTCGAGTCGTCCATCGCGCGTTCGTATACTGTAAAAAAAATAAATCGTAACACTGCGTATAATTTTGAAAAAAATCGCTACGCGTATATTTTTTTTTTCTTTAAACGATTCGCGGCCGGCCTAAATCACGAAATAATTTTTTTAAAAAAAATAATGTTTGAAAATTTCGTACTTATTAAAATGCGTTCGCGCGTTTTACATTTAAAAACTATATGCATTATATTATTGAGCGTACGTATCAAAAAATAAAAAAACATTTTCGGAAATTAATACTACTCGTTTATAGATATTGAGTTTTTATATGTTTACAATTTTTTTTTTTTCTACGACTACATTTAATAATGACGTTTCGTTCTCGCGTCGTGTATATAATCAGCTATATTTACGCGTCTGTAACGATCCCTCGGGGCAGTAAATCGTTTCGTTTGACCTCTTATAACCCATAATGTTCGTAGATTAATTTTCGCCACACGAGTGCAGAAAAAAAAAAAAAGAAACAGCCGAGTGTGTTTAATGTATTATATACTGACAAAAAATTATTTGGTAGACTGTACACACGAAACGTTGGAATTAATCTGAAATGCCGCGCTGCAGTCGGGTTTCTATACTGTATATACTCGTAACGTTTTCGTTTAACATTATTTTCTTTACCAGAAATAAGCAAATAACGCCAAAAAAATATATATATATATCGCTATATATACAAATGTTCGTTGAATAAAAAAATAAAAAAAAAACGCTATTTAAAAAAAAATAATAATTTGTTTTGTTTAAACGGCTGGTCGTGTGGGACGGCGCGGCGGGGGCTCGTGCAGGAAGAAATGAAAAAACGTTTCGACGCGTTTAGAATATACAATACCTGGTGTTTTAATGGCATTAAAATTCCGTTTTCCTTCCGAATTAAAAGTGAATGTTTATCTTCATTAAAATAAATTCTCTTTTCTCTTTTAATTAGAGAGAGAGAGAGAGAGAAATCCTTAGCTGTATGTATATATATATATATATATATATATATATATATATATATATATAGGCAAGGAAGCACATTTTTCGTCTCGCGATTCGTGATTTATTCATTATATTTCGTTTTTCCCGGCAACTATAACGTTCATCAAATTAAGTTTGACGCCTGAAGATAATCATCTTTTCATTTATTTGCTTGTATAAAGATCAAATCCACTTCTTCTTTTTTTCGCGTTCATTTATTTTCGTTGTCGTTCTTTTTTTTTTTTTAATTTTCACGTTAAAGAAAAACATTTGACTTTGTTGTTGGTTTAAAAGAAGAAAAAAAGCATTCGAAACGTGTTACACAAATAAAGAGACGGTATAGAAAACAATTGTAATAAAATGGTAAAAAAAAAAAAAAAATTAATACTACTCGTAAATAATAAATTTCTATATTTTTGCTTAATACCCGATAATGATTTTTTTTTTTTTTGTCGAAACCGTCGCGTAGCAAGTAAATAAATTTAATACAACGATTCTTAGATATTTTACTCTTTATTTTACATACATATGTACACACAAAATAAATGCGTTTCCGAAACGAATCTTTTTGTTAATAAAAACATAAATCTCATCTCTGTATATATAGATCTTATGGGGGACCCCTCAAAAACGAAACAAATCTATCCCGGCCGGGGATTTTGTTTGTTTTTTTTTCTCCTTTTCACTGCGCGACAGCTTTCCCGGGTAAAAAGAGAATTGGGTTTACGTTTTGAATTTGTGACGGATTTACGGGCGCGCGCCCAGGCAAATACGTGTGGTGGCCTTTGCAAAAGGGAGGCGTCTATTATAAATCACCGTATTGACAACGAGGCGTAGAATGTGCCAGTTCCCTCGTCGCTTGGTATTTAGACACTAATAATAATTGCCCCCCACCATTAACGCGCATTCTATCCGCGCGGCGCGTAAATAGATGTCGATAAAGGGCGGCGGCGGAGATATTGTAACAGCGTTATAATAATATATCGTCTCGAACGGGGTTTCGCTCAAATGCCCCTATTTACGGCTATACCTGCAGTGCATCGCATTAATAAATATATGCTTTATAGACCTGAGGTTCCCAAATTTCTTATAACCCACTTCTCCAACAATTATTGACAATTTTCGGCGACCCACCCAAATCTATTTTTTTTTTTTTTATGAAATACGGATAATTAGAATATTGAGAAAAATATATTTTAATAAAAACAATTTATATAGTGTCGTATAAAGTACGATTTATTGTGGTAAACGAATGTAAAAAGAAAAAAAAAAAATTTCCAACTCCGCGAGATTATAATACGAAAAATTGAATGGGAAGCAGCGTTTATATATACAGCTTTGGGAGAAAGTGTTGGGTGTTTCGAACAGAAAACCAGAACTCCGTTAAATGGTTGAAACTATCGTTTTTATCGAATTGTCATCTTCAAAGTTTCGAAATAGATTAATAATAATAATTCTTTTTCGGCTCGTACGTTTTTCGTGCGAAAATTGTCCGCTGCCAATCAAACATATTATTACGACCCGCCCGTTAGTGGGGAACTTCCGTTATCTTATTATTATATTATGAATTTCGAAATTTTTTCTACTAATGCGAATTGATATTTATCAGACGCGTATAATATGTAATAATCTCCGGTAGATTGCGTTGTCAAAAGAGACCTTTAGTCTTTTAAACACTTCGAAAACACGCGTTTTATACGCGTTTTTTTTTTCGCCTTCGTTTTTCCGTATATAGTTCGCTGCAGCGTGTGATGCAGGCGACCGTGTTCGGCGTCGTGATTTTATTTATATACGACGACGAATAAAAAAATTGAAAAACGCTTTTTCTGTTTTTCTATATACTCGAATCGTGCCGAAACGAACGCGAACGGTATTCATTGTTTTCGGCGCGCGCGCGTCTATTATTATTATTATTATTATTATTGGTGTGTCTGCTGCGGCAGTTATGTGCACGCGCTGTGTTAAGTGGGCATTAATTCACCTGTCGCGCGTTCGGATCTGCATGACAACGGGACGCCTCCTACGCGCGCCGCGTGCAGTGTGTGTACGTCCATCCCACGCGAATAACTGACAAACGGGAAACGTAAAAAGAAAAAAACCGTATAAAATATAAGTACCGTACCGTCAGTGCTGCGCGTATCGACTATGATCGAATAACGCGTGTAGCACCGTGGACGGTCGTTTTGTTTGTCTAATTACGAATTCCGTTTGGATTACACAATGTAATATGAAAAGACGAGCGATGAAAAGCTACCAAAAAAAAAAAAAAAAAAAGATGTGTGACGAAACAATAAATCAAAGTGGTGGTGGTGGTGGTGGTGGTGGAAGGTGAGGAGGTTTCTCGGGTTGTTAAAGAAGAGTGTATACCGAGGAATTTCGAACACCGGCTGTCAACCCGCCCGAGACTCGTCGCGTCCGCGTGTCAGCACTTAAGCTAGACAAATTGTTGTTTTACGACGACACTTTCGAGTTTTTATATTTGTTTAGAGTATACGACGAGGGTTCCCGCGGGTTATCGGACGTACAGAATAAAATACAAATAAAAAGTGGTGTTTATGTGTGTGTGTGTATATATATAGCAGTAGTAGTAATTCGTATAATGGTACAGTATGGTCCGTGTGTGCGTATATCTACCGGATTGGATCTTCGCGAACGAGAAAACGTCGTCCATCCGTATAACTCACTGCAACAACTGCAATGTAATGTATTTCACGTATAGTCATTTTTCGTCATTTTTCGAAGAACTCTTTTTTTTTTTTTTTTTAGATTCTGAGCGGAGCGAGGAATGTCAAGGTTTTACAATGATATTCTTTTTTTTTTTATGCCTGTACCCAACGGGCGTATTTATGGGGGGGGGCTGATGGGGCTCCAGCTCCCCCCGAAATTTCAGGAACTTTCTTTACTAATTCCTATGCCCTATAGCTTATAGGATGTATATATTTAATTAATAAATTCCTAATATGTAGTTGTTTTTAAAATGTTGAAAATTTGGTAATTTGTCCTATTTTTAAGACTTAGTCTTGCATTAGAATTTAGAAATAATTCAACAATGATATTTACTCAGTGCCTCAGCCCTCCCCCAAAAAAATTTCTAAATACGCTCCTGCCTGTACCCAAAAATTCTGCCAAAAGAGGAGCGCACCGATCTTTACGTGTAGCTTATTATTTTCCTGTAACAAATTGCGTCTAGTCGGTTAAGGTCATTTTTCGATTTTCTCAATGCTTCGTTTTTTTTTAGCGTCAGGAAAAACTACCGAAAAATTACGTATAAAAACGCGATTTCGTCAAAATTCGATTATCGTTATTCCTTCGTAATTTCGAAACTAATTGTCATAGAAACCTGAAAATTTTCACCAGATATGTGTGACTTTAAACTGTATCGACGTGATAAAAAAAAAAAAAAAAAATTTCTTTTTATTTCGTGCTATTTATAGAAATTGTAGATTTTGAAGTATTTCGTTCATAAAATAGAGAATTTTTTTTTTGATTTTGAGGCTTAAAAATTTAATACAACGTCAGACGTTTGTCACTTCAGCTATATATATATTTAAAAAAAATCTTGAAAACCGTCAGGTCCCAATTTCTTCTTTTTATAACCATTTCAAATTCTTCGACAAAGTGTATTATTGCACCGAAGCTCCGCTCAGAATCGTTTTGTCGTTAAACGCAATGATTTACCGTTGCTTTCAGACTTTGAGTAAGAACAAAACTCTGAAATCTTTGTCTGAATAATTCACTCTTATAAACGTCATACACAACACCCCGCGGCTCGTTATCCATTTTTTTTTTTTTTTTACTTGCCGTTCTCGAATCGATTTTATGTGGATATCCGCTATAATATTTTTCAACACGAATAGTCCTGCGCGGTTCAAACACCGTTCCGGCGCCTCTGACGTCGCGCGTGTATTTGAAAATTTAACGTTGAAAAATACGTGTATAAAACAGAGCGAACGGGGTTTGCCGCGTGAAAACGCGACGCGGTGACGAGAAAACCGATTCGAAGTGTTTATGCGCTTTTTTTTGTATATGTGCGTGTGTATGGGGTGAAGGGGACGCAACGGCAAATGTCGGAGAGTTTTATCTCGCCCTCGTCGTATATATTATTATTATACGCACAGCTTCGGCTACATGTGTGTGTGTGTGTGTGTGTGTGTGTGTGTGTGTGTGTATACACACCAATATTTACACGACGATATACGCCGCGCGCAATATATTAAAAATTGGACGTGTCCCTCTTGCTGCTCTGTCGAACGGTGGAAATCTGTGGGAATCGTCCGCGGCGCGAATCCCCGAGGAGAGGACGCGCGGAAAACGACGAGAGGGAGAGTAAAAGAGAGAAAAACGGGGGTGGCGGCGTCGTGATAAAATATATATATATATATATATACGCCTTGACACTGTAAACGGATTACGGCGCTTAGGGCGCGTGCTTTTCGCCAAACCAATAATCGAATAAAGATGTATTGTATCGTAATAATATAATAGTAGCAGATCTCGTCCCGCGGCGTCCGGATCGTGTGTGCAGATATATTATTATTTACTCGGGCTATATTACCGCGGAAAAAATCCGGACTAGGGTCGACTCTCCTCTAACCACCACCACCACCACCAGAACGTCGAAAACATAATATTATAGTATTCCACGAGTACGATACGAGGGACGAGAAGAGGTATTTTTAAACGATTCACTACGCCTCCTCGAAACGGTATAGTAGTAGATCCGTCGCGTTTGTTATTAAACTATTTATATTACACATATTATAACCTATTTTTTTTTCTCGACCGCGCTTGCATCCGCGAACGCTTTTGTTGCACTTTACGCGTGTCTTGTGTATACACGCCGAATCATGTATTGTCGCTGTTCAGCCTTTATGACTTTGTATATTTGTGTAACGCTACGGTCACTGGTGCCCCGGTTTCGTTGTTGGGTCGCCGACATAAAACCCGTAAAACACCGTACCGGTAAAGGAGGTTATAGCTGGATTTAAAAAAAAAAAAAAAAATAACGATTTCGTTTCTTACTGTATAAAAAAATTAACGTTTATTGTGGAGAAAGCTGACGTAAAACTTCAACCAAGGAAAAATTAACCAACTCATAACAAAAACAAAATAAATATAAAAATAAAATTAATTAATATAATGTACCGGCCAAGGTTAATAATAATAATAATAATAATAAAAAAAACATACCCGATTAATAATTTTTCATGCATCACACACATCCGTCTCGCCCGTGATGTTACATTGTTGGGAGAGACCCCTAGCTGAGGGTCTACTCCGGGTTCACGTGCATTTTACAACAACAACATAAAGAAAAATAAAAGAAAGAAAACACTGACGCCGTTCCGTTGTGTCTTACACGAGCGTCGGATGGAAAGTCGTTTGACATTGACAATTGGCCTGGCCGGCATTTGAATTAATTAATGAAGTCGCGATGGATAGGTGGCGGCTATCGAACCGGTTTCCGAGGGTTTCCAGTTTTCTCGTTACGTTACAAGATAGAGTTTTTTTTCACTCCGCGGAGTATGGAAAATGTGTACTTGTATAAGGCCAAATTTCACAAGAACGCGCTTCGTTAACAAAGCCGTGTCGACACGTGGGAAAATTGTCAACCGTTTGCTCTTTTCTGTACACATTTACTTCTCGTATATCTAACGTTTTAGACGGTTTTTAGCAGATTTTACAAATCGCGCAGTCGCGACACTGTGTTTCTTCTGTTTTGGTAATATTTATATCAAAAAATTAATCGTTGATAATATTTTTTTAAATTGTGAAACGATCGTAAAAAAAAAATGTCTCCCGTGGGCAATTTTGCCCTCCTCATTCCCCTCGGACCACTCGCCTTAAATACGGCACCGACTCGCATATCTTGTATAAAATAATTTATCCGTAAACGACCAATAATAATAATAATAAATTTATTTTTATTTATTGAGCTTGCAGGCTTTTTGCCGCTTTCACCAAATATCTTGCCATCGTTCGATTCCCGTCGATTCTTCCGGACTTCCAAAAATATGTTCATAATATATTCTACGCTCTATCAAGCCATCGCTCTTGGTCCGTTTCCTGTTGCAGTTTATTATAAAACCTTATACCTACGTATTAATATTTATCCTTTGCCAGCCAGACATGGCGCAGCACATTCCAGTTTTTTCGCTTTCAATTATAATAATAATATATACTCTATATAATATATATATGTGTGTGTATATACGCGCGACCGTAATCCGGTTTACGAGTTTCTTAACCTCATTGCGTCGTTTTTTTTTTTATTATTATTATTACTTTTTTTTTTTTTTTACTGTTCTCCTTCTCCTGTCCTCCACTTCCCCTTCATCGCCGTTTGCTAATTATTATTCTACTATATATATCGTCGTGCGAACCGATAACGATAACGAAATAAATGTATTACATACTATATGTTGTTAAAGCAGTGAAACGCGCGCGCAAGCGCGTGAGAAACAGTGTGTAATACATATACGCATTATACGTTACGAGCGACGTGAACCAAATTTAAAAAAATAATAATAAAATAAGAAATATATACGTTTTTTTTTTTTTCAGTCCAATAATACTTCGCCGCTAAAACACTCGTTAAACTTTGATACCATTCTTGTGAAAATGCAATAATAGAAAGAAGAAAAAAAAGAACGCTATATGCGTATTATAGAATACGAATTCGATTATTGTATTATGTATACGCGTTTTTTTTTTTTTGATATTGTTGTATAAGTGAAAGACAGCGGATACGCGTTTTTTTTTTTTAGTACATGGCGTACGCAGGAAAAGTGAAATAATACAAATCAAAAGTTTTATATAATGCATCATTTGCCGATATTGCCGTTAGTTGTTTTATCGACGAAATAATTTCAACAGTAAAACGGCAAGTTTATTAACGGGGGTTTTTTTTTTTTGACGCGGATATTACGCGAAGGCAGATTTGCGATTGTTGCAGTGTTGTGTTAAATAATTACAAAATATTATAATATCGTCTTTTATATATATATATATAAACGCGTTCGATATTCGACTTAAAATCGATTTGTGCCCGTGTACAACATTTTTGATCGTATACCGAAGTTAAATAAAATGTTTATAAAAAATATTTCGTATGGAATATTACATTTTTATTTTTTAAATTCGCGGCCGAAAACGCGGGGTACGCCGTCGTCGCTGCTGCAACCCGATTCTGGGGAACACGTGCGCGATAATATTTTTCAAAAGTCTCTCCTCCTCCTCCTCCTCCTCCTCCTCTCTTATTCATCGTGAGCCCCTTGTTGTTTTTTTTTTTCGTCCCTCCCCCGGTTCACTTGTTCGTTTCCGAAAACAAGTGCTCGTCATTAAAACCGCCCGCGATTTTCATCGATGCGTGTCGCGTCGCGCGTGGGAAGCCGCACGCACCCTTTTAAGCACAGCCGCGCGGTCCATCTGTCCGATCCGCGGTCGATTTCGCCCCATCAACGACGACGGTGGTTTTTTTTTTTTATTATTATTTTTATTATTATTGTTTAATTGCGCGCCGCGCGCGCAGTATGTCGTTTTTTTTTTTTTGAGGTTCAGAGATTTCCCCCGTACTCTGTCGACTCGAATTTCACGCGGGTCCTTTGCAGGCCCGGATTAACACTATATCGTAGGCCCTAGGCGCGGATGATTAAGAAATCGAACATTGAGTGTAAATATACGAGTAATATTATTGTTTTTGCAGATATAAATTCTTATATACATAATATTTTACTCGTGCTAATTTCTACAGATTGTATATTAACTTCTAATAATTATTAAAAAAAAAAAAAACATAAAATATTACAAAAACAAAATCGTGGCCACACATTTTCGTGCCTATAGTGCCTGTGCGCTAATACGGCCCTGGTCCTTTGAAACTCGATGATCTCTCGTCGTACCACGGCGTCGTACGATTATTTTTGTTTTATGCGTTCATATACGAAACGTCAGGTCCTGACGGAAATCGTGTGCCCCACGAAACTGCACGTTTCGCGTGTAACACGAAAAGTCAAAAGCGTATCTAACATAGCGTAAGAAAAACGGGAAAAAGTGTTGTTGTATAAGTTTGCAACACGCGCGTTTTTTACAATACGGCGATACGTATTCTTCTTCGAGACAGGATTTCCAGTTTTCAATATTATTCCAAAGCGGTGTTGTTGTACCTATATATCGATCGGAAATACGTACACGTATATGCGATTTTCCCGGAAAGGCGCGTGAGCTTAACGTGTTATTTCCGTCGTTTTTTTTATTCGTTATATATATATATTTTTTTAAACAAAACTCGGATAGTAAAAACACTGTCGAAGAGTGGTGGAAAAATGGAAAACTAACTATTTTTTTGTCTCGTCCGCGGGAGAGAAAAAAAAAATCGGACTCGTTCGACGCGCGCCCATCCGTTACGACGACATTATCGATATATTATATTGTAAAAAAAAAAATTCGCATAAACGACGGAGAAAAAAATTAATGTTAATACCGGATAATTTATTTTCGTTCGTACGCCCACCTTAAAATATTGTGTGCAACAGGAATGTACTGCGATACGCCGGAAATTAACTCGTATACGCGGTACACGTGTTTTATTTATATATATAAAAAAAAAAAAAAACTCGTTTCCACACAATGAATTCTACGGTTTTTTTTTCTCCACTATAATGTGTGCTATAAAATATAATTCCAATTTTCGTTGTCTGTGTCCGACGGGCGAGAAACTGTAATATTTCTACGCGTAAAATACTGCACAGTGTTTATCGTCATAGCGTTGTGTTATTTCGAAATCGGCCGACGAGATGACACGCGTCCCGCGCGCGGTTGAAAGCCTCTCGCGGGTAATAAACACGACGCGTCCGTATATATATAGACGCGCAGTCGACGAAAGTCTTTTTAAATTCGATCTCTGTAAAATACATTTACATAATATTATGGAAAACAATTTTAGCGACGCAGACAAATAAATAAATAACTGTTACACTTCGCTTTTACCCGAAAATAATAACGCGACATTTTCGTAAATCGTTATTATTTTAATCCGACGATTCGAGTGATTTTCACTGGCATTGGTGTGCAATCCGCCGAGGCGACGGCGTGTGTTCAACAAACGCTAATAAGGTATAGTCGGAACAAAAAATTATAATAAAAGTGTTTTGGCACGCAAACCCCTTTTTGGCGGAGGGTTTTTTTTTTTTTTACTTTACCGTCACCGCTTCTCGGTTTGTCATTATTATATTATACTTACGCGTATTATATATATATATATATATTTTTTTTTAATACAAACTACTGGAAAATAATTACTTTTTTTTTCATATTTACGGAATAACGATGTGGAAACACGCGATTTTAAATCCCGTTGGGATTTCAAGCGCTACTAGATAATCATCGATGATAAGCCGCTCGATGATGTGGAAAACTATATATAATATTGTAAAAAAAAAAAAAAAAAAAGTAGCGTATTATTTTAACAAATATATTGTTGTATTCTATTAGTTTTTTCGTGTTGTTTTTTTAGACTTTGCGCGTCGGAATTATTCGTTTCGTTTCGTTTTTTTTTCTTCTCTCTCTGCGTCGTTTCGCGGATAATAATTCAAACGCATATTTCGACGACAATCTCACCGAAAAACCGGTGTTGTGAGTATGTAAATTCGGCACGAACACCGCGGGAATATTTTCGTGGTACACAGCGCACGGACCGGCAACGGCTCCTCCGGGCTCGGACAACCGGTTGTATCCGGAGCAACGAAAAACGCCAGTGTACTACTACTACTACTATTATTATTATCGTTATTATTTATTTTTTCTTATAGTAAATCGTTTCCGCCGAACGAGATCTGATTGCACTGCAACAACGCGTCGTATACAAATAATTCGCTTCGTAATGTTTCATTACAATTGTTATTAAAAAAAAAAAAAAACGATTTTTACGAGAATCGATCGAGATAAATAATAATAATAATAATAATAATAAACGCACGCGTATAATTATTCGTAAAACGCGCGGCGAGCCGTGTAAATTGCAAACAAATTGAACACAGTTTTTCACGGTATATTACACACTTTCCGAAAATATCGTCGTGTAATTAAAAATAATAGTATACGCGTTGTTTTTACGGCGCGAGCGCGTTTCGTCGAAACCTACAACATCTATTTATACCTTTATAGAGCCTGCGCGCCGTATTGTTCAGTTGAATTCGTTTACACTGTTAACGGGCCGTATTATTTTTTTTACGATAAAATTCCCGATTCTTTCCATTTTGAATTAAATAAAACCGTCGTCCGTCGGATGCGTAATGAAAAACAAATCATAATCGACATTTTTCTGCGTCTCGTCGTTGAATTTTCCCGTTTAATAATGCGTATATATATATATATATATATTATATACGCATTATTAAATTCTTTGATTTATCCGTTCCGAACGTTGTATAAATAAATGTTTGTCCGCTTTTTTCCAAAGCCTTTATCATACGTACTCTTCCCCCTCGGGGATACCGCGTGTGTTTTACTGCCGACGAAAAAAAAAAAAATGCTCGGCTTTTCTTCTTCGCCCTCTACAGTATAGTCCCCAGTCGCGTTCGTATCGTAATATATTCGGTTTTGTGTGTGTGTGTGTGTATAATCGTTGAAATATTTATAATCGTCGAGGTAATTTTAGTATAATTTCGTTTACACGGCGGGAGATATTTCTGGAAACAACAGTTTCGTTTAATTATCGCCGTGTGTATATGTGTGTATATTAACGTTGCCGTGCAATATTTATGCCCGTAACGCCAAAAACCGTAGGAGGAGATAGATACACATACTATAAAACGTATATATGTAAACATTATTACAGCATCGGGGGGGAGTTGCCGTCAAAAAAGTTCTTTTTTTTTGCGATATTCGTACATAATATCGCGCGCGGGTACTCGTTATTTTTTTTATCGTTCAATAATATCACCGACGCGTATATTATGATAAATCGTTTTCACCGTATACTATTTGACACATTAGCAATATATATATATGTTATGTTAATGACTGCATAATATACAATATTATATCGAGCCGGTTCGTTTATTATTTTATTGAAACGAAAATAAGGATATTATTATTCGACGTCTATACCTGTACGTAAATCGTATAGAATTAGAGACCCGCGGGGCGATGAACGAATTTCCTACGAGAGAGACAAATCAATGTTTAAAAGCATACTGTATATAATATTATGTATAGGTGTAATAAATATCATCGCACCCGTGCGCCCGAATCGTGTTTATTTATTATTATTTGACGACGATCGACGAAAACGTGATCCGAGTTAATTTCAACTTCGAACGTGTATACTGTACCTGTATATAATTAAAAAAAAAAAAACAACAATAGAACCTCTACTTAAAACCGTTGAAATCCAAAAAGAAAAAAAAAATCATTAAATCTCGGCCCAGCATCATATCATTTATCCCTCGAGAATTCAGTTTACCGTTTAAACGTATACACATATATACGTATAATAGTATGCGCGTATAATCGGATATAATCTCGCCCGTGTGTACCACCACCACCAGCACCGAGTCTCTGGCACGTTCTCCGCACTAAATTACCATCATCTAAAATACGGAAAAAAGAATCGTTTTTTTTTTCTCCGCTGCACGCGCGGTTTTTGAATTCGTATATAGACAATTCAGTGTTTTCTCTTCTAATAGACAAACATCGTCCGTGTTATTTTAATTACGTAATGTTTTTTTAGCCATATTCGTCAAAAATTGTTGTATTACGCGAACTGATCTCTGCGGATACCAATAAAATTATTGGCCGCCCACACGCTACTACGTGCACCACTCTCCACGCCGTTGACAAAATGTATAATAAAACCAAAAAAAAAAAAAAAGAAAATCCCAAAAAAATTTCGACGAATGCAGCAGCAACTATTATTATTATTGTTATACGGCGTCTGGACGCGTATTATTGATAGCCGTTTCAAACGTAAAAAAACGTATACGCGCGGATACGACCTGCTCTCGATGAGTAGTATACTCCACTCGCGATCGTGCGTTATTATTTCGTTCGAAATACTCGCAGCATTCGAAGCGTTCAATCGCGACTGGACCGTCGTAATAATGACGGGTTTAAATATCGCGATATTTAATGTTAGGTTTTTTTTTTTTTTGATATTTGTTTGTCTCATTCGCCGTCGTTATTGTTTTTTTTTCTTTATCGACGCGAATCCGACTACATATCCGTTGATACCTAACCGCGAATGAGATGATAATACGTCGCATCGTTACTAGTGATGGGCGATCTATTAAAAAAATCGATCTTTTTCATACAAAAAAATCGATCTTTTTAAGGCTCGATCCAATTTTCCTAAGATCGAATCGAACGGGATCGGATTTTTTTGTTTTTTGTTCTATTTCAAACTATTGTTGCTAAGTACAAATTTGTTATTTTTTTTAAACCCTAATATAATTACCATGACCACAGACTAATTGAAGTGAGTATTGAGTAGTATTTGCACTAGTGTCCATTAATATTGAATTTCTTTATGAACTGTATGATTAGTCAAAAATATGATGACACAGTAGAGATTAGAGGATTTTATTCTGTATTCAATGAAATTACTGTATTGCATTTTATAACTGAATGGATCTTTGAAAATAATCGATTTTTTTATAATTGATGTTTTAACTATAGAAGCCTGGATGGGGGGGGGGGATACGGTCGATTTCCCACCTAATTTTTTGGATCGATCTTCTAAAGGATCGATCTTTTGGCGTCGATTTTTTTTGTATCGATTTTTTCGTTTCGATTTAAATCGAATCAAAAAATCGATTTCACTACCGCGAATCGCTAATCACTAATCGTTACTACTACTGCAGTGCAGTACAAAATTGTATATAATGAATTCATACGTGCGTGATACGCCGCGTATTATCATCATCCACCGTCTTCGGCTGGTAACCGCAAAACACACGATTAACCACACAAATCTATTAAACACACATCAGTTTTCCATCGTATAGACTTTTTCCATTAATATCGCTGCGGCTGATGACGATGATGATGATGATGATATTCTCTCGTATAATATACGGTTTTTTTTTCCAAATCATCGCTATGTGTTTCAACGCAATAAACGCGCGTTCGTTTTTGTGTGTGCTTGCCTCTATATAGTCATTGGCCCGCGAGTTTCGTTTTCACGTTTTTCTTTCTCGTTTCGCTCGCCTTAAACGCTATTTAAAAACAATTTATCCTACTTCATCAATATCGTCGTATATAGCGTGTAGTACCACCACCGTATTAACCTGTAAAACGCGGTCAGACCGCAATGTATCATCCGATACCGGCAGTGCAGGAAAACAACAAAACACGATTGTTCTGTTGGTTTGTTCTACACGCGCGCACGTATACGTTTTTATAACATTTCTTTTTTAATCGAAAAAAATTAAATAAATAAAAGAACGAATAAATAAGCGCCGGATATTATGTCGCGTATCTCATTCTGCTGTGTAAGTAAAAAATACGCACTTCAAAGAAACAAAAAAAAAAAAGAATAAAATACACCGCGCTAGCAGCCATAATATTGTTCGTATTTATATTAATAATAACGATTATTCGCTAAATCTATGTAAAAATAAAAAAATGTCCACGTCGAATTCGTACGTTTTAAACGGAAACGCGCACAGAAAATACGTAGCCGATGATATTATTATATCGATGACATCGCGGTATATAATATTATTATAGCGTCGGTTATTGCTGCAGGTTATTCTGTGCAACTGGTTACGTGAACTTGACTGCGCGCGCGTATCGTCTTCTTCTTTACCTTCGTACGATTGAACCCGTCGAAAGTCACGCTCGAAAGTGTTATGTGGTGTGTGCGTTTGCGTCGATGAAACGCCGTTCACGATTCGTACGGTGCCCGCGGTAGACCGTGAAGGCCACGGTTATTATAATATTTAGAGAGCAGATGTTTTTGCTGAAAGGAAAACGTAAAATATACGCCGTCGTAATAATAATAATAATAATTATTATTATTATTATTATTATTATTATTGTCGATCGCGTTATATGAATTTTAAGTGCACATTTTCGACCGTAAAACAAACCGTCTAACGTATTACTACAATACGCGTTATTCGGAATATTGTGTTCGTTCCCCCCCCCCCCGTCCCGTATTTTCTTTCTCCGTGCGATTTTTTTTTTTTTTTTTTTTAATAGCTACAAATAATGAAATTATAATAGCTCAACAATTACAAATTAAGAGAGTACCACCGAGTACATGAAATATATGTGGAGAAAAAAAACCATACATTAATGAGAAATAAATTATATTAAAAATTCAGCAGTACCTACTAATAAATTTAAGTGTTTCTTAAATATTACTGGAAGGGATTTGCTATTTAATATTCTGTTTAACGGATTTATTGTAGGAACATTATTGTTGTAGAGAAAATGAAAAAAAATTGATAGCGTAGGACGGCGAGAGAAGGACAATCCGTGGTGATACGAGTGAAGTCGCGTATGATTTCGCTTTCGTGTCGAGTACAGAATGGATAATTATTTAGCGAGAGACGAAATCCAGCATGCGCCGGGAGCAAATTATGGCCAGAGATCTAAGCCTTGAAAACAATATAATTTGAGCTCTGGAAAGAGGTAGATTGTAAAACCGAGGATGAGCTGGAATTATCGCCGTTATCTTCCGAAACCAGGAAGCGAAATCTCCAGCTAAAGCCCCGTGCGATTTGATCGATGAAACTCTTAATACGTACGAAATTCGCCAACGAAAGTGTATAATATATTTGCGATTATAATCGTCCGATCGATATCCACGATATAGTATTTTAATAATTTGTATTATTACTAGTTTTCTGACGTCCGACTACCGGGCCGTGTTCGTCGAGAACGATTTTTCTCGCACGATTATTATTAAATTTAAAAAAAAAAAAAACAATATCTCGTTTAATATTGATGCCAACTATCTATACGTGTACGGTTTTATGCGTTCAAAATTTAAACACCATTATTTGTTACATTGTATTTTTCAATTCTGTCTTAGATTTATGTTTAAAAAAAAAAAAGAAAAATCCCCTAAGGTCGTCGTCACGGGTTCGTTTATTTTTCTTAATATACTGTACAACAACAAAAGGCAAAAACCAAACACATCTGTCACGCGAGTAAACACAAATCGCGAAACGCGCCGCCGCAGCAGTATATATTATTGTCTGTCTACTTACACCCCCATGCGTCGTGCTCGTTTAATTTATTTTTCATAAAGGTTCCGAGGGTGTTCTTGTTCAATATTTTATTCGTAATTACTATGGCGGGAATGACTTTTGAGATTCATTTCTCTCTCTCTCTCTCTCTCTCTCTCCTCCCTCCCTTCTCGAGTGTGGGAGGATCGTGTAGAAGTTATTAATTTTTTTATTATTATTATTATTATTATTATTATTATTGTTGTTGTTCACATTCCACTCCGAAAAAAAAAAACCCGCCCATCTCGTCGACCCTTAGGGTGCAATTAAGATTCCTGGACGGTTGTGCGAGAGAAGAGACAGAGTAGGGGAGAGGGACCCGAACGAAAAAGGCGGCGGAATCTCAACGATATTCGTGTTGAAAAGGGAGGGGTGAGGGGAAACTTCGGAAACGCGCGCAGAACGACTGAGAAGTGTGTGGCGGATGTCGAAAAATGAGTACTGGCGGTTAAATTTTAATTGTGACGGCGGTTTGGAAAGTTTTAATTTCGTTACGTACGACTCGATTGTCGCCGTTCGTTGTATTATTGTTTTCACGATTTCAAATATTCGTCCTTTTTTCCTCCTCCTAAATGTCGAGCTTTGTGTAAAAGACGTTTTAAAAATGTCTCGTGAACACCACTATTGCATTCTAATACTTACAACGATATCAGCCGGAATTGTTTCGTTTTTATTTCTACGAAAATCTTAACG
The DNA here is from genome assembly GCA_032441835.1 of Slavum lentiscoides. Classification (NCBI taxonomy): domain Eukaryota; kingdom Metazoa; phylum Arthropoda; class Insecta; order Hemiptera; family Aphididae; genus Slavum; species Slavum lentiscoides. The sequence goes on from CM063706.1 coordinate 27,041,469, forward strand.
CACATAATGTCTTCGCGGGCCGATTTTTTCCCCCGTGATTTGCGAAAAAAAACACTGTAATATAATCGCGAATTACGTACAATGTTTATTATAAAGTCCGTTAAATTCGATTTGTCGTTTGTAACGTGAAAAAAAATATTCGTTATATACGCGCATATTTACCAATCCGGATCGATGCGCGCGTTTCTTATTGCGGTGTTTTAACGGTATTTAACGGTAAAAATAAGAAAAGAAAAATATAGTATCATAATATATATATATAACGACTTGTATGACATCTCTAGTTTCAAACGAAAATGTTCTGGACCGATGATTATTATATACTTGCTAGAAAATTGGGTCAGCCGTCTGCTGCAGTCGTTGTTGTTGTAATACGAGTAATTATAACATTGTTTTATCGAACCGCATCCGGCCTAATATTATATTTGTATTATTATTATTATTATTATTATTTTTTTTTTTAAACGGTTCGTCAGTTGGCCGCCGCGGGGCCAAATGTCTCGTGTTCGGTACGGGGAATTTCATTACCTATTTACTGTTACCTCGATTTCGTTCCTCGGTTTTCACCGTTTCCGTGGAAAACGTAAAATATATTATATAAATCGTATACATTTATCGTTGGCGCAATTAGGTGGGGTCTAATACAAAATTATTAATTTTTTTTTTTCCTTGTATTTATTAGCACGCCCCAAATAATTGCGCGGTTTAAGGTTTTTAGGACTTTACAATAATAATATTAAACGAGATTTTAGCATTGATCGTATCAGACGAGAAACACGTGAAAGGTCGTTTTTTCTTGTTGTATGCGTGACGGACGAAAAAATCGGATCCGGACTTCGTATGGTACGAGAAAGATTTCTTTAAACTCGTCACTATATACATATATATATATATATATATATATATATATATATATATATATATATATTGATAACAATTATTGAAAATACATCGAACGAATAAACTCAAAAGTGGAGAAAAAAAATTTTTGATAAATTTTACAGCCGACGAATACAGATACGATACGATTACAGACGGCGAACCGCTTTTTTAACGTTATAGTTTATTATTATTATTATTTATATGTACACGAATTATTAATAATAAAATAAAAACGGTTTTTTTTATACGTCATTTTAAATTCGACTTTAGAGAGACGCGTGTCGTATAATAGTATAGTTATAGTGCATTAGGTTTTTTTTTTGCTCGCAATAATAATCTGCGGGCATTTTATACAAGTCTGCCGATTTAACACGAGAACCGTTGTCGGGGCGCGGCGGCCGGTGTGATGGCAAAGCACCCGCGGCGCCGTGAGCGTTGTTGTGTGTTATTTTAGCACCCTCCCAAAAATGTCGGCTCCGTCGTAGACGCGCTATAATAGTTACGTACCGTCGTATACGTATACGGAGTATACGTAGTTTGTTATTTGCTGCATCCAGTTTGTGTCCGTAATATAATTATATTATTATTTTATATATATATATATATATGTACTCGACGATAGGTTTTTTTTTTTATATATATATATATATATATATATATATATATATATAGACGCCGGCGGCTCTTAGGACGAAGAGAGAACCCCATAGCGAGAACGATATAATATAATATATAAGATATCCACGTGTGCGTGTAGATGAGGCGGCAAACAAAAGGTGTATAATACCGTCGCGCCGCGGCCGGGGGCGGGCGCCTACAATGGGTAAATAATTATTATTATCAAATCCGTTTTGGTCATTTCATTACCGCATACTTTCTATAAGTATATATATATATATATATATAGGAAATTATAGAGAAATGTGTTTGTGCAGTTCATTACCGACTGGGGGTGTGGTTTGTGTCGTTATCGTAGGAATAGATAACGCGGGCGCGACGCGTGTGTGTGTGTGTGTGTTCATCAACAGGTGCTCTCTCTCGTCGTTATCGCGCGGACCCGTCGGCGCGCTCGTAAAACAGACTGGCCGGCCTCGCGTCTCAACCGTCCCGGCGCAGATGTTTTTTTTTTTCTCTCTTTTTTCGATTATCGTTTTGTTTCGTTTTTTCTCTCTCTCTCTCTCTCCCCCTCTCAACCGAACGAACGCGTCGCACCACCACCTGCTGCCTTGTTGTTCGCGCCGGACCGATCCCGCGGGCCGTTGCAGCAGGCGGCCGGCACTGATTAATAATCGTGATGACCTCGAAAATCGTGTTACGAACACGGGGTCGTCTAATCGACGAATAGAGCGGACACAGATAGAGGATGTGTTTTCACAGTGTTGTTGTGTACTACTACTAACTACTACGCGTTATCGGCGGGTATGCCCCGAACAAAAGAAAAACGAAAAATAAGAAAAGACGCGTATATAGGCGTACGCGTCGCGTTGTCGTGCCGCTCGCACTGGCTGCAGGAACGGGCCGCGCGTACCACCACCACCACCACCACCACCACCACCACCACCACCGGCCAGTCCACCGGGGCTAGTCGGTAATATGAAAATTAATTAAATGCGCGCCGGTCGAAAATCGTTCGTTATGTATTCGTGATTAGTGTCGGCGCGGACGACACTTGCACGCGTGTGTATTGCGATTGCTGCGGCGGCGGCGGCGGGAAAGAGATACGCGAAATTTTTGTTTTTCAATCTCGGCGTCCATCATCGAACAGACAGTATTGTATAAATATAATATGTGTTGTGTACGGGAAAACGAGAGCAGCCGGGGTCCGTCGAATCGTACAAAAACGACGTGTGCAAATACAAATCCTATTGCCGCGCGTGCGCAGTGCCCGCCGGTGGTATTGGCGACGATAAAACACACTCGTGCCTTTATTTATTATAATACCGCGCCGTTCAACAGCCCCCTGCCCCGCTACAGTGCAAATACGCCGTTGTCGTCCGACCCTCTCGGTCGCTCGTATTTATATAATAATAATTTTTTATTATTATTATTATTATTCGTCATAGCGCGCACTCGAACGCGAGACAAACACTTTTAATAATAACTCTGATGCGTCTCTAACAGCAGCTATGTAACCGCGGTCACGGCTGCTGGCTGCTGCAAGCAAGTACGTGTCGTCTCCGCAACGCGCACGCCGACCGCGCGCGCGCGCCCGGTAACCCTCTTTTGTGGCGACGGGCTTTCCAATTGTAATGAGGACGCGCGCGCGTCTCGTTAGTGTGGTGGTGGTGGTCGTCGTTATTATTATTATTATTATTATTATTATTGTTATACCTGTTGGCTGTTGTCATTCTTCGGTGTGTGTGTGTGTGTGTGTGTGTGTGTGTGTCGGAGAAGAATGTGTCGCCTCCGTTCTCCACTGCGCGTTTACCATATGTGCGCAATATTATTCATAGGAGTATATTATATATGCGTGCGTGTGTGATGACGAATTTGTAATGGCCGAGGCGGCCGTGTGAAGAAGACACGCACTGTTTTTGTCCTCCTCCTCTCAGCGGTCGTTGGTGTGAAAGACGTTCACACGTCCTACGCTACCGGGCTCGCGTGTGTGAGCCACCGTGTCCGATTACGTGTTACCGACTGCTCGTCGTCATATGAATAACAATCGGGCTCGAGAAATCGCGATACTCTGTGTGTGTGTGTGTGTGTGTGTGTGTGTGTCGGCAAAATACGAATATATCTACTGTGTATATAATGTACTTAAAAATATATTATGTGTGTGCGAAGGCGGTAACGTGGACCGAAGAAAAAAAAATTTGTCCGTGCGAGTAACGCGCGGTGGGGTCGGGGGACGGTTGGATCCTCTTCTTCGCCGTCATCGCAACAACGATAGTTCAATACGTATTACGAATTCGTTCGAGCAGCGTTTCTCGTTATAGTTTTCATTTGTTTTTGTTGTATTTTACAAACCCTCCCTTCGCCCCCCCCCTCCCGACTGTTTTGCAGCAAAAATTCGAAGTATATATTTTTAAAAAAGTAATAATAATAATAATAATAATAATATATATAAATATATATATATATATATATATATATATATACGTGAACCGAATATTCCATGCATTTTTCACAAACGTATTATATACAGCTCGTGTTCGGAACTCGACGAAATTTTTCTACACATTTAAATCACAATCGCCGTACTAATTGCTACGACGTTTTTTATCCTCTCTCGTGCGTTATACACGCGCGCGTATTGTTGTTACCATTATTATTATAATACGTTGTCCTTACAACAACAACAACAACAACAACAACAAAAAACCCGGTCCTCGCTCTTCTAACATTTTCCAACGTTATTTGGTTGGATTCCCCCCCACACACACACACACACACACACACACATACGCACACACACACACACACACATACGCACACACACACCGCCGCGCGCTACTCGTATATACATAATTCCGATCGTCGTCCGTCGTCTATCCGTTATTGTCGTCCGGCGGCCACGACGTGCGTCGTTACGGTCTTTGTCGTTATTCGTTCTGCTAATGCGACCGGCGTGCATTTATATTATTGTCAGTGGCGGCTTCAAATTCTTAAAAAAAAAAAGAGCTCTGGTGGTGGACGAATACTACTCGCCGGTATTATACACTATAAAAAAAAAAAAATTACAGCGTTATCGAAAATAATAACGCGGCCGTATCCAGTATACGCGTTATACGGATAATTGTACCTGTGCTCATTGATCAATAGTTGTTGACCTTAATTATTATTAGCGAATAAACAAAAAAAAAAAGGTCATCAAGACATCAACTCAATTTTTTGGCCCCCCCCCCTCCCCAAAATTAAATGCTACAGCCGCCACTGAATTTATTATTGTGTAACCAAAAAACTTCATACGACGAATACCGGGACTCTTCGTCGTTTGTGAATTTTTTTCGTGTACATATATATACGAGTATACGTACATACACGTGGAACGCGTTCGTAAATAATATTGTCGTCGCGGAGAAGACGACAACGTGGTGTTTGTGTACCGATATGAATGCGTTTTGTATATAAATTGTTGTAATTCGTTTGGCTTTTCTTCCGTCCGGATTGTTCTCTTATTAATAAAACGCCCGCGCCGCGGTCTTCGTTATTACCCGCGACAACGTTCTCCCGCGGTTTCAAACCGCATTCGAACACGCGCTCGTACGCCTGTACGCACGCCGGATAACGGCACCACAAAATACATACGTTTATATTTAATTAATATTAATTATAGAATTAATAATAATAGTATTTTTTCCGTTCGGCCGTCGTCGGCCCGGGGGAGGCGTTTTTCGTTCTCGCGCGAATATACGGACGATATAATATAATATTCGTGCGTGTGGTCTGCGGGGGAATAAGAGGCGGACAAGAGTTTTGTGTAAATAATTAAAAATCCGTCGCGTTTTCACCGCAGAGTTTTTTTTTTTTTTTTTTTCTATCTATCTATAGTAGAGTGGAATAATGGATGGTCTTCCCAACGTCCGTGACAGTTCGTGTGTTTGTAGTGCACGCGACGACGACGACGACGACGGCGGGTAATAAGAACACGCGGGGGTTAATACGCGCCGAACGGCGTTTTTCTTTTCTTTTTTTTTTTTTCTTTTTAGCGTGTTTTTAAACGTGTCGTTGCAGCTACCGCGCGTTATATTATGTATATAATATTTGGAAACGATATACTCGTATTTATTATTATTATTATTATTATTATTATTATTATTACGTACAATTTGTTCTTCTGCATATTATGCGTACGAGCATATATAGGGAACGGTTTCTGTATTTGAATAAATATTTTTACGTTGCTATTTGGGAAAATTATCGAGAGCGGGGAGGAGGGGGGAAGAGTTTCACGAAATTACTAATAAATATTTTAATACAATATATTGTAAGTATTTGTAAATATTATATATTTCGCCGATAAAACGCATATTATCGTATACGGCAGGGGCGTATTTAGAAATTTTTTTTTTTGGGGGGCTGAGGCATTGAGTAAATATCATTGTTGAATTATTTCTAAATTCTAATCCAAGACTACTAAATCTTAAAAATAGGGCAAATTACCAAATTCTCAACATTTTAAAAACATGGAATTTATTAAAAATATTACATCCTATATGCCATAAGGCATAGGAATTAGTAAAGAAAGTTCCTGAAATTTCGGGGGAGCTGGAGCCCCATCAGCCCCCCCATAAATACGCCCTTGGTATACGGTTTCGTGTTTGTTTTCTGGATTTTTATCGATTCGATGTGAATAATAATACTATACGATACGATTTTGGTAAAGTGCATGTGTGTGGCAGTCTTGTAAAAAATACTTTTAAAAAAGTATTTAGATACTATAGTATTTGTATGTGTATTTCTTATGCGAATACTTTTTTAAAAAGTATTTAAATACAGTATTTTTTTTACAAGACTGCGGTGTGTGGTATATATATATATACGCGTGCAGTCAGGGCCGGCTGCGTAGACAACGGCGATCCGGGCGGCTGCCCGCGAGGCGGCAATTTTTGTCAAAAAGTCCGTGGGCGGCATTTCAAAACCATTATATAAGTGCCCGGAGAATTTCGTCCAGACATTTTTACATGTTTTGAATTTCAATGAAAACGTCTAACGTATATATACCGATCCAGCAACATATAAATAATAAAAAACTAATCACGCGCGTATATATATATATATATATATACGCGTTATCTTTTCTGCGTTTATTTACTTTTTCTCCTTTCTTATACGTATTGATATAATTTAAATTATAATCATTTATTTTTATTCATTTCGACACGCATATACCTGTCGGAAAGTTTGACTCGTCGTAGAAAAATATTTGAATTGTCTAAAATCGATAATTTCGCGATAAAAAATTGCCGAGTGATAGCTTAGGATTATATAGGTTAACATTTAAAACTTTCTTTTTTTTTTTTTTCCTTATGATTAGTATCAGCTTCTCCGGGACGTCTCTTTTTTTTTTTTGGGGAACACATTGCGTGTATGGTGCCCGAATTCATGGAGCCAATTTGATATTCCTATATTACCCAATTTGGATCCTACTGGCCGTTAGAACGAGACTTGCTACGCTCGCGCTGCAGCAGTCCAAAACGGGGAGGAGGAGGGAGGGCCGTACTCGTGTCGTCGTTTCTCTTGATTACCCCCGTTTAGTGAATCCGCACGAGATAGCCGACGTTCCGCCGCGGGGCTGCTGCGCACAACCCTCACCCCCCATTATTCCTTCTGTCCGCAGTAGTAGTAATTCTGAAATTAGAAATTTAGAATTGTTTTTAAATTGCGTAGGCAACTGTTTTGTAACGACGATTTGTGGAAATCGCAAATACCGTTAGATAATAATATATGTTTGTGTACTCGTTTTACTAACGTGCGGACACTCTGTATGGGGTTTTTCAGCGTTGGTGTGTTCGGGCCAAGAAGGGCTGACCGACACCAGAGAAGGCGAAGACATATCGCTAAAATGCCGTTTCAACGGGCAGTTGCAGTCGACCGTCGCGGAGACGCAGTACTATTGGCTGAGGACCAACAAACACAACCAAGACAACGTGGCCATCAAATCGACACCGTTGGAAGGCAACTACAAGTGAGTTTATTGCGCGTCGTGTTTCGTGTGGAAACGTTCAGGGTGCAAGTGTAACGGGAAAAATTCGATAATAATAAAAAACCGGTCGCGACGCGTTCCTTTTTATAGTGTTTTTTTTTTTTTTTACTTTAGACTCGATTTCCGTCCGGAACTGGGAATTTACGATTTGCTCATATCTAACTCGACGTACGAAAGAGACAACGGGAAATTCGAATGCCGGCTGAAGGCGGCCGGCACCGGGCGAGAGATCCACTCGCAGAGCTTTCAGATCACCGTGCTGACGCCGCCCAGTCCGCCGCGCATCAGTCCCGGAACGAACCCGGTGGCCACGGAAGGACGGCCGTTGGAGTTGTCGTGCACGAGTTCCGGGGGCAGTCCCGACCCGGTGGTCAGGTGGTACCGCGAGGGCGTCCGCGATCCCGTCGAGTCCGAGACGCGGATCAGTGCCGGCAACAACAAGGAGACGGTCACGTCGGCCGTTTTGCAAGTGACGCCGAACCGGGAGGACGACGGCGCGGTGTACCGGTGCGTGGTGTGGAACCGGGCCATGGTCGAAGGCATAAAATTCGAGACCAGGACCACGTTGAGCGTAAACTGTGAGTATATATACGTGTATAATAAATGAGTACGGATTTAGATGAGTGCAGACGGACGATCGCTCGCGATGTAAAAAAAAAAAAAATTACGTCGTTCGGCAGACCACAAATCAGTGTTACACCCTCACGATGTATTATTATGGTGTACCTGAAGAAATTTAAACATTATTCCCGTGAAAACGCGTGGAAAATATACAGAAATCAATCGAATAGACCAATATGAAAAAAAATGTAGGCGAGCCGCTGCGGCCTGGTGTTGTGTGGATGTCGCTTAAGCAATACTATACCTATACTTATACCTATACTTGGCATAAAGATTTTAGAGTTCTGTTATTAAATATACTATGCGTTTGAAAGCAATCGCGTGCATCATATTATACGTTCGATAAAACGCGATTCCCCGAGCAGAGCTTCGGTGAAATATTATTTCATATTAATAAAATATGAAATAATAACGTAATTTCCCACAAAAATACACTTTGCCGAAAAGCTTGAAACGTTTATAAAAGAAAATTATGACAAACGATTTTTTTTTCTTCTTGTAATATACTTGAAGTAACGCTGACATTGTATTAAAATTACCAAAAATTACCTCTTTTATGAATATTGAATATCTCGAAATCTATAATTACTGTAAATGGCTCAAAATTAAAAAGAAATTTTTTTTCCCTAATGCGATATAAAGTTACATATTATTTAATAAATATTTCAAGTTTTCATAACCATTAGGTAGTTTAAAAACGACGAAGAAATAACGATAATCGATTTCGACGAAATCGCTTTTTTATCGTTTTTAAGTCGTTTTTTTTTGGGGGGTTTATGTGGGCGCTTTTGAAAAAATTGAAAAATTACCACTGTAACGTGCCAACTAAATACGATTCGGTACCGGGACCCGGGTATGACTGTAAAGATCATAGCCGTCTTTTTGGTAGAATTTTTGGGTACAGACGTACAAAAAAAAAAAATCATTGTAAAACCAATACATCAGAATCTAAAATATATACCTTATACGTGATAGAAAAAAAAGACTTAAAAAAAAAAAAAAAAAAAAACACTAATGGATTTTTGGATCAATTCAAGTTAAATGTTGAGAAAATTATGGACGTTGTTTCTGAATTTGATTGAAAATAGACCAGTATGCGGATAACCGTATTATTACGATAATTTTATTTAAAATAATAAAGGAGTTGTACAATAATATTGTATAATATATTAATATCAGCGCAATTATTTATATTGTACCTACATTGATTTGCGTCGTCATTTGTATTCATCTAATCCGTCTGTAAATAGGTAGGTACTATATACCACCGACGAGTCGTCGTCTTTCTACGTTACGCTCGCGCGCGTACAAACGATTTGTAAATCTAAAAATAATTTTACGAAAAATCGACGACGTGCTGCCATAGGACAGCCGCGCACGTGGTTTATTATTTTCTTATTGTATTTAACGTCCAAAAATAGTTTAAATAATATATCGTGAAATAACGCGTGTATATCGGATTTGGTGTGCGATGGCGGTAACGTTCGAATTTGAAAAAAAAACCTATACAGCCGCGACCGATCCCTCATGTCCAATAATATAGTCCCGCAAACCATTTGTTCTCCGCGTCAGACTACAAATGCGAACAGTAGAGCACCCGTATGTTATCCCGCGACAGCCGCGACTTCGTCGGGAAGACTATAATTATAGTTATAGTTACTTTTTTGCATTGCTTCGTTTGAGTTGCTCTGTCTCAAGCTTGATCCCCTTCTCACAGACGGAGACGGTGTTCAATGAGTTCCGAGGTCGATAAGAATTTGTTTTGGATTTGAGAATTTAAGTACCTATAGTGATTTGATCGAGATCGTGTTGGAACAGTTACAGTTTGACTGGACGATTTCTCTTTGAACCGTCCAATCAATAGGCTTCGACGGCGTTTGGAAATGTCCTGGATATTATGAGAGGAGTAAGACGTGTGGAGATTTCAGGCTTTCAGCTTGAATGTTTTGGACCCGATCAAGTCCGCCTGCAGTGATGGAATGCGTATTATTGTTTGTGGTCTTCCTGACGGTGAGATTGCTTGCAGAAAACGGGAGGTCGGTTATTTTCGTCTTTGAGTCGTTATCGGTCGAAATGCTTATAGACAGACGCGACCAGCTTTTCTTGGCGTATGTTAATTATTATAATAATAATAATAATAATATACACTTATACGTTACTGGTCAAGCCTCCAAACAAACACGTATAAAGTAATTAGTACGTTGTATAGGTAAAAATAGGTGGATAAATAGAAGAAGCGAACGAGAAACTCGGTTAATTTATAGAGAGAAGGTGTGGGATAAAGACGATTTAAAGTCGTATGTGTGTAGAGTAATTGGAGGAATAATACGGAATACATGAAATAATTGTATAATCGAAAACGTAGGTAGCACGTGAGGGGGGACGGGACATTGAACAAAAAACGCGGAAAAGGAGGTCGGGGCAATCGATCTTATTGTGATTTAGAAGAAGACTGAACAAAAAAAAAAAAAAAAAAAATGTTATGTTAAACGAGCGTCTACCGTGTAAAGAAATACTACCCGCAGACAGGGATTTTAGGACAGAGGAAAAATTGAATTTGAAAGCGAAATATGGTGAAGACATCTTTAACATCTGAATCATCGAAAATTATATTTTTGAACGCGGTGCGCGATTATTTTTCGGTATTCGATTCAATTAACACAGTACACACAAATACGTGAAATCTTCACTCGTACCTACGCGAATTATCTCGTCGTAATATTGACATTTTTCGAGCCCCCGTGCAATTTATAACGGGTATGTGTCACTCGACCAATCGGTATTATTTAGTCACCGTTTTGTATACCGTTTCTTCGGTAAAAATGACGACGGTTATTATTATTAGTTTATTAATAAATTATGCGACGAGATCTGTACACCCCTATACACTAAACTGTTGTATACGCATAAAACTTTGAAACTTTTCCTCTCCACCCCCCTCACAAAAAAAAAAACAGTCACTCGCGAAATGCGCGGAAATCGCGCGTGGAGATGAGATATGCCTACCGCGTGAGCGAATGAGAAAGAGATAACGTTATACAAAAAGAAAAAAAACCATACATTCTCTCCGTGTACACTTTGCAAGTTTTCACGAGATACAAATGTCTAACACAAAGTGTATTGTATATTTCACACGAACGTTTCAATTCCCATAACGGTGTACAAAACGCGTGTTATTATTGGAGCACAGATTTCTCTCTTTCTCTTTATATATATATATATATATACGTATATACTTATTTATAATTATGTAAAATCGCGTATTATTATAAATCCGTTTATTGCGTTTTAATCAAGAACGTTTTTCGTTTATTTTAGGTAAAAAAAAAACAAGTAAAAAGTAAAAAAAAAAAAAAAAATTGATAAAACGAGGAGGTGGTATACGGTATAGAATTCGAATAACGTCGGTAATTACTTTTTCATTTTTTTTTTTTTTTTTTTTTTAAACGGTTATTATTTTTCGAATAAATCTTAAATATTTATTTATATATGCGGATTAGATTGGGTGGCCTAACCTAACCGGAGGAAAATGCGATTGAATGTCTCCCTCCCCCCCCCCGCCCAGTTTCTGAAGAAAATTCCGACGTAACCAAAAAAAGTTAAGATAATTTTTACCCCGTTATGTTTATTTTCTCCGAGTCGTATGTTTTATTTGTCCGGTGGTTTCCTCGCTGCAGGTTACTGGTTTTTTTTTTTTTTACTACATACCCGTCCTCGCGCCGTTGTTGTCGCGCCGCTCCCGAAATCGTCGCCGTTTGTATAGTAACCTGGTGTTTTGTCCGTTTTCAGACTATCCTCGCGTTCAGATCGGCCCGGAAAACCCGTTGCGCGTGGAACGCGACGATTCCATCACACTGCAGTGCAACGTGGACGCTAAACCGCGCGTGAACAACGTGCGGTGGATGCGCGACGACCGTTTCATCGCCACGTCGTTCACGCACGTCATTCAAAAGGTGACGGCCCAGGACGCGGGCACGTACACGTGCATGGCGGACAACGGGCTGGGACAGACGCGCGAGGCCGAGCTCGTGTTGGACGTGCAGTACCCGCCGCAGGTGTCGGTGGACGCGGAGCCGGGCGCGGCCAGACAGCGCGAGGCCGAGGAGGGCGACAGCGTCGAGATCAAGTGCAACGTCACGGCCAACCCGGCGCCGGTGTCTGTGGAGTGGATCCGCGACGGCCGTCCGGATTTCCGGCAGTCGGGCGACGTGCTGCGCATACCGAAAGTCACCGCGGACTCGAGCGGCGTGTACACGTGCAGGGCGGTCAACGTGCTGTACCCGACGTCGTTGACCCGGCAGCGGATCAACCGGATCGGGAACGCGTCGGTCACCCTGCTGGTCCGTCACCATCCCGGCGTGGCCAGGATCACGCCGGACCGACCGGTGGCCACGGAAGGCACGGGCGTCACGTTGACGTGCTCGGCGTCGCCGCCCGGCTGGCCCACGCCCCAGTACAAGTGGTGGCGCGAGTTCAACTCCGCGAGCCCGTCTACCAGCGCCACAATACTGGCCACCGGCCAGAAGTACACCATCCAGTCCGTGCACCTGGGCAGCGAGGGCGTGTACAGGTGTCAGGCGTCCAACGAGATGGGCCCCGGCGAGGCGGCCTCCGTGCTGTTGACCGTTCACCACGCGCCCAAGTTCGTCACCAAACTGCAGCCGCACGTGACCAGGCGCTCGTCGGACATCGGGTTCTCGGCCATTTGCGCGGCCCAGGGCAAACCAAAGCCCGTCGTCACCTGGTACAAAGACGGCGCGGAGGTGTCGTACGACTGGTTCGACGTGAGCACGGAAGAGACCGAGAGCAGCAACGGCGTGACCACCGTGCACAGCACGCTCAAGTTCCACGGCAAAGACAGGACCCGGGGCAACCAGTTGGTGCCCTCGGACCGCGGCGTGTACTCGTGCGCGTTCGAGAACGACGTCAAGAAAGTCGAGTCCAGCATGCTTCTGAGAATCGAACGTGAGTACGATACGCGGCGGACACGTCTACGAATTATTGGTTTTTTTTTTTTTTTTTTTTAATTCGCTTTTTCCATTAATACCCGTATTATTAATTGACGTGTATATTTTTTCCTACCCCCCTTCCCACGTTCCTCTCGCTACACAGACAAACCCATCGTGTTGCACCAGTTCAACAAAGTGGCCAGCGACCTGTACGAGACGGCCGAGGTGATTTGCCGCGTGCAGGCGTATCCCCGACCGGAGTTCCAATGGAGTTACAACAATCACATGGCACCGCTGTTGGCCGGCAGTGACGGCCACTACGAGATAAACACGACAATCAACGAGAGCGGCGGCGACATTTACACGAGCGTGTTGCAAGTGTCCAACCTCCGGCAGACCGATTACGGCGATTACAGTTGCCGCGTGGTGAACACGCTGGGTGACGAACGGTCCACGATCAGGCTACAGCCCAAAGGGGCGCCGGACCATCCCGAGAACGTGACCGCGCTGGACGTCGGCCACAACAACGTCGTGCTGCAGTGGAACAGCGGTTTCAACGGCGGCGTGGTCAGCACCAAACACCACGTGAGCTACAAGAAAGTGTCCGTGGACGACAACGAGGCGGACAACAGCGACTGCTTCACGGTGAAGAGGTCCGATCAACCGGAGAGATGGCAAGAGTTCGACTGTCAGACGAGAAACCCGTGCAACGTGACCAACTTGGATCAACATCAGGGTTATTTGTTCAAGGTGAGAATATATTACGTACAAACGCCTGCCGTTTTGAGAGGTCTGCATTTTTTTTTTTTTTTTTTGAGATTTAATCTTCAGCGTATTATAATCGCGTATGCGGACGTATAACACGTCAATAAAAAACAATATCCATTTTTTAAGAAGTAGCAGTGAAAGCGATTAAATACATTTCGTTCAGATTTTTAAGGTTTTTTTTTTCTTAAGATTCCGAACGAAACGAGGAAACTATTATTGGTTTTACAATGATGTTTATTTTTTTTTTTTTTTTGTTCTACGTACAAATTTGTAGACTCGAAAAAAATGCTCGAATGGTGCTCGCCATACGTTTATAATACGCTTTCCAGTAGCAAATCTAGTTGTGTGCTTTTTATTTCAAAGGTTTTTCGATTCTCCCAGTAAATTCCTTATGCACAAACAACTGCCAGTAAATGTTGTGTTAATGCTGTTATAACCAGTGGCGTAGCCAAGATTATGTAATAGGGGGGTTTAAGTATAAATGAAATTATAAGCTTTTACATTTTTTGTTAAGTTTGTTGCACAATGCTCATACTCTTATTGAACCATTCAAGGACCAGGTTCAGTGGTGTATATACAAAAAAAATAAAAATAAATGAATAAAAATAAAATAAATAAATATATAAGCATTGCAATATGAAATTCGTTTATTATTTTAATTCTGTTATTTTATAGAAATAAGTGGAAAATCTGTTGTTATCAATCTGGACTCTGGACGAGTTTTCAAATGTATCATAATACATGACAAAATATATCATATTTTTTTGCAGTAGGTACTAGAATTAATGAAATATACAATTGTTTAAATTGTATACATTTATTAGATTAAAAAGTATAAAAAAAGGCAATGGGGGGTTTAAACACCCAAAACCCCCCCTGGCTACGCCACTGGTTATAACTACTCACAATCTCGAAAAAAAGTTGTCTAGTCAGTGATAAAATTTAATGTAATATAAAGTTAATCGTAAATTGTATACTTTATACACTATTTATACGCGTAATAATAAATAATATTACACAGAAGCTCCGCTCAGAATCGTTTCATTAAATGCGATGAATTATTCGAATTCAGACAATATATTATAGGTATAGTATAGATATACGAACTACATCATAATATTTAGAAATATCACTTTAATATATTATGGATATGTGTAACGTACTTAAAATCAAATAAAAAAAAAACAAGTGGGAAAATACTTTAATTTTTAAATATTTTATAACGTAATTGCTCCGAAATTTGGAAATTTGCGTTTGTGTGTGCAAAATGAATTTTTTTCGTTTCGCGATGCATAAAGCTCTTACACTTGCAATTAAACCGCGTAAAAACTGAAAACAAATATGTAAAATTCTCACCTACAGTCGTGTGTATTGTTGGAAGTGTTGTTCGATTGGCATTTTATTATACCAAATATTGTATAGAAGTAACTAACGTGGCCGAACCGTGGATTCTGGGTATATAATAGTAGAGTGATCCGTGAAAATAATGTGCTCGGAGTTGACACCGCCGTAATATTATTTGACGAAATTCTTTTCCGACTCTGTCGCGCACAATCCGCGTACCCGTTGTCGGATAGTTAAATGATACATTTTGGTTTTCGGTACATGAAATCGGTCGGTTATCGTCGTTTTCAAAAACACCAATCAATAATAATAATAATAATAATAATAATACACGAAATCTAATTAAATTTGTTAAATACGTTTCGTTTCCAGGTAAAAGCGTACAACACTAAAGGGCATAGCGAGTATTCGCAAGAAACCGTGGCTATGACTAAAGTGGATCGTATACCAGCACCACAGCGGGTGACATTCGATCCGGTGTCTCATACTATGACCATCAACATTGGCGCAACTTGTTTACAATTGGTAAGAAACATTTCTTCTCTACGCTCAAACTTGTTTTTTTCCCTTCTTCTTTTTTTTTCTATCATTTTTTATAACTATAAATAAAAAGTTTTAACCAAAGTGTTTTGTTGTAAAAACAAAAAGTGTTGAGAACGAAATGGTATTTAAAAAAAGTTGAACGATAAAGTAAATTAAGTTCGTGTGTAAAAAAAAAAAAATCCATTGAACATTATGAAATATTCTTCAATTATTACAGTATTAAAAATAAGTGGCCTATAGTATAGTATTATTATTTTTTGAGTACTTACATTTTTTTTTTTTTCTTTTTTTTGTTTAGGTGGGAGTCGTCGAAGCGTCTATGGAAGGAGGTACCCGTGAAGATTGGCATTTGATCGAAATTCTACCGTTGGCGGTTAGTGGTAGCACATCTACGCATCGTGAAGCTACCATACTGTCATTGGTTTCACGTCGTCAAAGCACTGGCGCTCGTTCGTTGAATGATGACAATTTGAATTTGATGGTCAGCAATGAAGACGAAGACCTTATTGACAAACCGGTTGACGACGTTCGTATCCGAGTACGACTGTGTCTCAAGTCTAGTCAGAGCACATGCGGTGACTACACAGAAGCTGAAAGTGAGCATTTTTTTTTTTTTTACAGTAATGGATTGTCTTAAATTATTATCGTAAATTATATATATATACGGATTGCTTATTATTGTTGTTGTTTTGTGTTTAGTCGGAACAAACTTTGTAAAAGAACAACAAGCGATTGCCACTTCTACGCTAATTGCTTTAGTCATATCATGTGCCGTTTTCATTCTGTTTGTGGCCCTACTATTTGTGTTCTGTCGTTGCAAGCGCAAAACAGTTAAGAAAACCACCAGCAAAGAATACGAAATGGATTCTTCGACGTAAGTTCTCCAAATCATTTTGTTCCCTTACTCTTGTAATTATTGTTGTATACTTAGCTTTCGTGTTTAACCGATACAACGTATATTCAACGGGTTACTAAAGTTTCTTAAATATGCATTTTAATACTTATTTTTATTGAAACACTTGAAATTCTAAGAAAAAAAAATTTTTTCGTCCTCGGTTTTTTCTTGTATTAGAGTAGGGCACACAGTTACTAAAGTTTATTTAGATTTTTTTTTTTACAAGATTTATATACATGTATTAATATATATATATATATATATATATATATATATATATATATATATATATATATATATATATATATATAGATGCTTTAGAGTTTAAATGTTTAATATGTAATATTAAAATTTTAATATAATGTACATTATTCAATGTTCTACGTAAGAGTTTAACTTACCAAAAATATTTTTATACTTGTACTAGTGTATTTCCTAGTAGTTTTAAACAATTTTCGTGTTAATGTTTAATGGACTATTTTTAGTGTTTAAAAAAATGTTTGTTTTATATACATATATTATCTTCTTTGTAAACCCCATAATTTGTATTCATATTTTACATTATTATTCCTATGATTACACGCTACATTTGGCGTTTTTGTAAATTGGTGAGTATTATACATTTTGGGATGTTTGCCAAACACGTTTAGGTTAGATAAAGCTTTTAAGAGTTTTCTTTGTGCTTACATTAGATTTAGAAGTTGGATTTAGATTTAGATGTAGACGTCTTATTTGCTTTTGATTGATGTCTACAAATATGGAAAAGTAAATTGGTTAATTTTTAACATTAACACTTTTTTTCAGCGTTCACCCTAGTATTATACATGGACCCCCACCTTACACAGAACCTGGTCTTGACAACAAAGCCTTACAACAGTCTGTAGATCTAGTGCATGATGTCACCAAAAATGCAGTGTACGGAACCCAAAACGATTATAATACGTACCACACGAGCAACGGATTACGTCCGAATGGTGAATGTAAGATTTAATAAATAAAGACTAAATGAAAGTGTACGAGGTTTTTTGAATCAATAAGAAAATAGGAGTACCGAGATGTTTTTTACCGTGATTATTTAAATAACTCTATGAATTTGACAAAAGTGTATATTTTTTTTTTTCCAGGGGTTAACGTTGGTTACGTAGAAAACAGTTATTCCAATTCAAACAATGGCGGATCGGTGAACTCGCAAGATTCTCTGTGGCAATTGAAAATGGGTGGCAATGGTAGCACTGGCGGCGGCACACACATATCTCGCGATGACCATGTACACATGACTGAACGTATGAACCACTATGGTAATATTATATTATTTATTATTATTACTATTTGTTTTAATAAGTCAAGCTCAGTTTAAATAATCTAATGATTTTGTTAAATTTGATGTGTTTTTAATTGTTTATTATTCAATTTGACAGGAGGCTATGATCCATTGACTCATGGTGGTTATGGAAATATGGACGATTATGCACACTATCCGCAACTCACATCGGCCAGTCCCGATTACAGCACTCACAGTCATGCACCTTCAAGACAAGATTATATTCATAGCGGTCATTTACAACCAGCAGATAAGAGCCGCAGACGAGACCCGCATCTCGGTACGTACCAGAATCATTTTAGACTTTTAAATGTAAATTATGAATGTTAACATTTATGTTTTGACTCTCTTTTAGAATCGCCATACGGTGACGTTAGTGGTTTGCCCGACCCGTATCTCGAGCAACTGATTGATAATGAGGAGCACGTGAAACCACCTCAACCCCATTTGTCCATGTCGTATGATGAGAGCCTCGAATCCGGATACTCCACACCGAATTCACGGACGCGACGTATAATCAGAGAAATTATCGTTTAAAATGCAGTGCCGTCGCCCCTATGTGTATAGTGTTTTAACTTTGACGTTGTTCTTGTACATAATAAATGAACGTTGTTGTGTGTTGTTAAGGTGTCATCAGATCTCAAAATTTTATTTGTGCTCAACATCCATCTGTAGGTCATACTGTAAACTTTCTTTAGTCTATCCCATCTTTCCACCACACTGCCTTTGTGTTAATGTGTTCTAATAATAATACGCACATCTTATATGTGTGTGTGCGTGTGTGTGTGTGTGTGTAAACAATTTTATTTATAATCTCGAAGACAGTATTGAGACATTCAGTTTTATTCAGCGTTTGGGCTAAACTTAATTATGTAATAGGCACTTATTATAAAATCATCATTCGTCATCAATTAAGTGATCCATTTGTTCTTTTACCATTGTATAGAGTTGTTTTGATAATTTTGAAAATGTATTATGTGTATATTACACAACCATGTGTTTCCCCCTCCATTATTAATTATTATAATTATTATTTGCATCGGGTGTTAATGTTGCACCACCACATTGTGTATAATCGACAAAAGTTTTTCACTCGCTTACTTCGTGTAAGCACGAAATATTCTGCGGTACGTTCGTATCGTTGGCTTCCAAAAATTATTTGTATGTGTTTGTGAAACAGACATTTTATGATTATTTGTACAAATCTTTACTTTGATAACTAAGGCGTAACATAGTAAGATATTATGGCATTGAACCTGCTACAGTATTAATTTAATCACAAATTGATTTAAAATAGACATATGTTCCTCGTTTTTTCTCTCTTTCTTCTTCATTTTAAAAGATTAATATTCTCTATGTATTTTTTCATTTTTGTTTTTTTTATTTCGGTCGTTTTCAGACCCAAGACTGTCCGGTATTTTACTTAATTTCTTGACCTCTCGTGTACACTCATAACGCTTTATAAAACCTGTTACGGATCGTATGCTCCACAGTTTATGCGTAGTGCTTAGTTCCTATTTTCATCAAGGTTTAAAAAAAAAAATGGTACCTACTTGAGTGTATATTGATAGGTGAAGAAGGCAAACGTTGAACATAATTATTATTGTCAGAACAAATTAGTTATGTGCCATTATAAATTAATGTGCTTATAAAAACCATGTAAATACAATTTATAATTT
The DNA here is from genome assembly GCA_032441835.1 of Slavum lentiscoides. Lineage (NCBI taxonomy): Eukaryota > Metazoa > Arthropoda > Insecta > Hemiptera > Aphididae > Slavum > Slavum lentiscoides. The sequence goes on from CM063706.1 coordinate 27,061,117, forward strand.
TTTTTTTTATATATATATATATATATGTAATATGTACTATCATTATATTATATTTACTTAAGTATATTTATTTTAATAGAACAGTTAAGAGATTCTTATATTATAAATTAATATATTAAAATTATATTTTGACTGCTGCAAGTACATATATATGTTTCTCAAGTGTTTTTTTTTTGTACATTTTTTTTTATGTGTGTATATATTAATAGTTTTCAAAGAAAAAAATATTGTCTTGTATAAATTTAAATACAATAAATATTACAATACTGTATTAGGCTTTTTTTTTTTTTTTTAGAATCTAAGTTCTATAAATTTATTTTTATGAAAAAAATCGAAAACATGTGAACGTTTGCAAATAAAGTTTTGTAAGCAACGAAATATCGTTAACGGTCTGCTTTGAATGTCACGCGGCCCAGTAAAACAGTTGCATATTACGTATTATTTTATATTGCTATTTATTTAAGTGTACTTTTTCCAGAGTATTATCAGTATAATTTATTTTTATTTTTTAATATGACAATTGTTGTTTTTTGTCTCGTATTGATTTCGCTGTTAGTCATTATATTCTTCATTGTGCAATGCGTGGGATATTATATCGAAACATATATAAATATACAAATTAAATGTAAAAATTTGTAGACATTTATTATGTGCGAGTTGGTTTTTAGTTCGGCAAGAGATCCAATGTATGTCACCTGATTTTTGTATTTCCTGTAATTCGAATTTTTATCCTTCAAATTAATTAGTAATTTTGCTCGATCTTATAATAATTAAAACTATTAAATGATTTTATTGTCTCCTCTCTCGCTCTTTTTTTTTTTTTTTTTTTTTTTTAAGAAAAAATTACCAATTTTATTATTATTATTATTACTAATAATAGTATTATTTCAACTTATATTATTTAGTAAATATAACAATTCATAATATACAACACATCATTAAGCGAGTATAATATAATATACCCATGCCATTTATTTTTTTTTATTTTGACATTATATTAGTCATAACATATTTTGGATGGGTAAGTATATATATATACAGTGGCGTATTTTTGGGTCTCGACCCCCCAGAAGAAAAAAAGGTTCAAAAGTCATAAATGACTTGCTATATATAAGTACAGAGAAGGAGAACATTAATTTATATTATGTGTTTTTAATGTTTGTATTAATTATAAATAAATAACTTGGGTTTAATTTTGGAATTTATAATGGAATGATATAATTATTGATTCATCTCATATGTATTTTTTATACAATATTATAAACTTACCTACTTTTAGACCCCCCAGAAAAAATTTGAAAATACGCCACTGTATATATCTATATATACATGTAAAGTGTATGTAATTAAATATGAAGTAACCAAAAATGAACGCTGAAAAAAAAAAATTTAAAAGAAACCGCATATAAAAAAATGTGGTGATGCCCGGAAAAGTTTCTTTCATATCGAGAATTTTGGAAGAAAAATAATTGTATTTAACGTGTAGCACTACACCAATGATCATTTTTGTATGCAGTGACATTGAATATTATTTGTAAGCAAGTTATGAGGTCTTCCATTTAATTATTGCAGAAAAACATATTTACACCGGATCGTACGGCATTTAAAGCGTTCAAAATGAAATTTCGTTGACGGATATAAATACATTTTGAAAAAAAAAATATATATATATGTATCATTTGGGATTTTTATTTCTTGAATTATTAATTATTATTTCTTGCTAATTCTTCTGCTTGTGTAAAAATGGTAGGAGCGCTGGGAACTTTCGTGTGGCGACCGTGGTATTTATTATAAAATGTACCGTAAGGAATTTTGGATTTTTTTGAAGCTTTACTTCAAGTACTGTTGAATCTCCTTCTGCAATTTTTAGGATGGCTTCATTTATTGATGCAACAGTGTAGTAACCACAGTGTCTCGCTCCGAGTTTTTTCCGAGGATCAAGAGTCATCTAGGCAATAAAAATATAGTTTTATTGATACACGAGAGATTATCAAAGTTCGCCATACATGCATAACAAAGTTGCACCGATAAGTAAAATAAGTAATGATAATAACGGTTACAAAATGAGTATATTTGAATTTACAAAAAAAAATTACAATATTTACAATATTCTAAAACATTATAATACAGGACCTACTCGTGCTCATATAAAATTATTAATTTTAATTTATTCAAATTATATTAATTATTACATTATTAATTACATTTATTTATAAAATGTCAGACAATATCGAAACAGTGGACGTAAGTACTTTTTTTAATTAATTTACAATTAATTCAGGATTAATTTTCATTAAATTAGGAATTTGTTATATTACACTTTTAATTCATCATCACTATAAAGTTATGTACAACATTTTTCACAAAATCAGTAATTTTAAGTTTAGATTCGACTGTATTCAAAATGATATCCATATCTTCATCATCTGACGAATCGGAAGAAGATGACGATGACAAAATACCACATTCCTTTAACATAATAACTTGATTACAATCCATAATAATTTAAGTTATTAGACTTTAGGCATAGAAAAAACAAACACTTTAGACATTTTGAAATTTGAATTTTTTGTCATATTTATTACTGTGATAATATATTTTTTTTTATCATATTTTAAACCTGCACTTAATGCCATTTCATCAAACAGTAAGACACATTTTTTGTTAATATACTGAAGTTTTGATACTTAGTGTTTCAGATTATCTTAAATGTGTTAGTTAATTCCAGATTTAAATGGAATTTTATTTAAAATGGCATTCAATGTAGATCTTGATGGTAATGTAAATATAGATGACAAAAATTTATACCCTTTAGGTGATGTTTTGAAAATTGAAAGTGCCAAAATTTTATTATTTAAATTATAACGTCTGCCTTTAGATTTTCTTTTTTGAATATTGACTTGACTTTTAATAAAATCCAAAGAAATTTTGCTAACTTTGTCTACTAAATTATTACAATTATCAAGGGTAACAAATTTTTGCGCTAGTTTTAGTTCACTTCTTATAGTAACATTATTATATATATATATATATATATACATATATATATATATATAAATGTAAGTATAGCAAAATAATTATAACATATTTACCATAAGATGTGTTGTGATTCAAATTAAATGGCAATGGTGTCAAACAGCTATTAGTAGCAATCAAATGAGATGTGACTGAAGAGTTATCAGTTGACAAAACTGTTAAATAATCATAAACATTTAAATTAAATTTTTAGATATTACACAATATAAGTACAGTGTACTCTCGATTATCCGCGGAATAGGGTGGCTTGGCATCCACGGATAATCCGCAAAATTAAAATTGAAACGAAAATGTTATAATTACATATATGAACAATTATAAATTATTTATATGTAAAAAATATGTATACGCATTATTAGTGATCAAATGCGATTAATGTACAATCCACGTTATATAGTAATCGGCTATCGCAACCCAAAATTAAACCGATAATGTTGTACATTGTAAAGATATTTTTTTTTTATATTGATTCTGCGGAACACTACGGAGAATCGAGAGTACACTGTATATATTAAAACATGTTAACATGTTTATAGGCTGCTCATTAAAATTGAAAGCGTTCATTCCAAACACTGTATACACACACACACACACACACATAATATACAAACTTGGTAATGCTAAAGATGGTATTGAGCCTCTCTTCAATCTGCTAGTTCCACAACTGTAGCATTAAGTACTAAAATGTTCTGTACAAATTAAGTAGGTTTTCCTTATATGAATCTTGGAAAGATTTCGTAGTTTTTCATTCCCAGTGAGAAAAACCCACATGTCAAAATCATTGTCGACTTATGGAAACACATGTTTTTTTACTGTTTTACCACTTTTGCATCCCAGCACACAACACTTATTGGATGGCATAACAAAAAAAGTTGTGTGTGCTTAAGACCACACGACAGAAGTGAAAACTTCAACAAGGCGAAATTAATAATACGAAATACAAATTTATAATATGTGTATAATATTAAATTACGTTCAAGAAAAAAAAAAAAATTAATTATACTCAAAAATTATTTTAAATAAAATGTGATTATTGGTATGGCGCACACTGTTTTCACGTCGATACTGAATGCGACTGATGCGTCATGCTCTCTCGTGTAACGTTCATTCGGGTTAGTTCGGATTGAGTATAGGAGTCGAATTCTGCCGAGCGAGTATAGCAGTGACGCTTCGACTATCTTTCTCTCTCGCTCTGCTGACTGTTCCTCTCATGCTTAAGCGGCCCCTACACGTTCAATAATATTGAGTCAATAAAATTGTGTCAATATTTTGTTCAATATTAATTTCACCCAAACCTCTCAATATTATTGCACAATATTCAGTTGAATTCGTTGGCCAGGTCAGGTGTAGTACCGCTGTGTATTGATTGGAATTGTATTACGATTGGAATAATCCTTACTTTTGACATTCCAAAGTGCCGGCAGATCTCGATACAAATGAATACATTCGATTATAAATGAACGTTCTTCCATTTTAGTTGACATAATTCTTATTATGTCTTATTATAATTATCTTATTGTAGAAAAACGATATAGTGTATCAATAGAATGAAAAATATAAACCTGTAGCAACACGACACAACACGTGTGGCTTCACAACCGATATATGATACTAAATATTGCGTAATTTTGGACAATATCATATTCAAACGTTCAATAATATTGTGTATTGTACAAAAAATTTCCAACCCAGTTTGATTTCTTCAATATATTGTACAATCCTTCAATATCTATTCTAGACTGTCAATAATATTGCGCAATATCGATTATAGTGCAATATTATTGATCGTGTAGACTCGAGCCGACTTCACCCGAATGAGCGTTACATAGCCGAGCGTGACGGCTCAGTTCAATTCAGTACCCACAAAAAGTGCTAAACGCGCCTAAAGAAGTTTTCACTTCAAAAACAACAGTTATAAAACAACAGTAATATAAAAAATGACAGCAAGAACACCGACAAATCGTGAAAAAACCAAACACATCGATCATAAATAAAATTATATTTAGATGTAGGTATGTACCATAGTCTATATTTTATGTACCCTTCGTTCATGGAGTAAACAAAATAATTCCATGAAATTCGATACTAGCGATACAGTTGAACCACTTTTCAACTAATTTCAAAGTCATCGTTTTTACCATAGGCCTATTAACTATTAACGGTTTTTACAGGTATAAGTTGACAGAGCCCGGTGTGACCCGGACCTATTCTATACCGTGGTTACGATCTCCTTCGCTACGGGTTTTCATTTGTTATAGGAACAAATGTTTGGGTTTTTGTTTTCCTTTTTTTGTACGCGGACAACCTAACCACCGATTAGATCTAACTTGTTTCCTAAATAATCCGTAACTCGTAATCAATGGTTGGTTCGTTTTAAAATCAATAAAATTACCTGTGCACGAGATTCACCGGAGTCCCGGACGTTTATTTTCACGCGGTTTTTTACGTTTACGATTTCGCAATATTTTTTTCTCCGCCGCCGTTACTCATTTAAATGTGATGGTTGGAAGTTTTTCGTCCGTTATACTCGCTGCAAAACGCGTTATACTCGCTGCTACTTACGTAAAAAGTAAATAAACGTCGTCGATCGTTTTCACGCAAAACTTTTTCGTTACATAACATGGAAAATTGCCATGTGCCGGCCGCCGCCGCCGATGGTAGTAAACGCGCGTTGGACGAAGACGATGATTCACAGTTGGTGGTGACGGACGGCAATCGGAAAAGGTTCAAACCCGACTCCGACACCGAGCAGAATGATAAGATCGCGAACAAATGGAATTTACTACCTTCCATCGTGTACGAATTGCTTTCGTTGTTCAAGTCGTCGGATAAACCCTGTAACTCGGCTGGTGGCGATGAAACCGAAGGAAAACAGGTAGGTACCTAAATGATTGGTTGTTGTTATTATTTTTAACGCTTTTTCAGTGCGACCCGAGATCTTTGGAAAACGGATTTTGTTCACGTTATTTGGATAACAGTTGTACAGTGGATTCCGTTTTAACATGGTCGGCCGCTTAATATCGGCAAAATGGTCTAGTACCGATTCCAGTGTACCTATGTAAATAAGATTTTAAAAAAACCACCTAATGTGGGCACTCGGTTCGCTTAATGTAGACAGTTTTTATTTATTAGATTGTATTTTTAAAGAATACCTACATTGAGTTCCACTGTCCAAATTTGTTCATGCTATGTATGCATGTGTATCAAAAGTTTTAAGTATTATTAAACCCTAATGATGAGATAAATGGTTTTATTAGGCAAGGTTATGGGACTACTATCGAGAGTAATAAAATTCCAATCGCACTTAACATGAATTTCTATGTACTGTTATGCCCTGGAAAGATCATTTTCTTAAGGAAAAAATCACGATCATGGACAAAGAGAAAAACACTCCTGACAGAGGCACTTCACAGCGTTAAATTGCTTAAAAATCGTGTGTTCCAAAATTTACGATTGCAAATTCAAGGAAGAAAACATTTTACACCAAACCTTCAATTCAAGCTAATCGTGCAATCAAAAACAAATGAAAAGGCAAAGATACCGCAGTTAACAAGATCTTGATTGAATGGTTTTCATTGATAACTAGTTGTGGTGTTTCATTTCTGAACCCATGTTAAAATGTAAGGCTGGAAAGTTGGCACAGAAAATGAATAACGAGCAGTTTGTTACAACCGATGGTTGATGAAATAAATGGAAGATTAGATACAAGATTAAATTCAAATGTGTGCACGTATAAGCAAGTGCTGATACGTCGGCTGCTAATGGTTGGAAAGTGGACGGGCTTCAACGACTTTTAAATGATTTTTCTTCAGAAAAAGGTAATGAGAATAGTCCGTCTGATAAGCTTAAAATCACGCGCAGATTTTGTCAACCGGCTTCACACTAATCACCTCCGGCAGCAAGCCATACTTCATATTGTACATCTTCATATCTAAACAATAATCTTAATAATAACATATGTACGTACATATATTTATTTTAAAAACAAACTATCTTTTTTTAAATTAAATTTTATTATTATTAATTTTTATTTTATGGGCAAATGAATTTAATCCCAACGTGCCCACATTAAGTGGAATTCGCTGTATATACTATATAGGGTACCTGTGCTGTCTACCACCCATTATTGTGGTCTATCATATTTCATAAATGAGGTATACCAAATATCGTTTGTGTTACCGGGTTAAAATTGTTTCACAGCGATTAGAAGATGCACCATAATGTATAATCAGCAAAATTTAAAAAATAAGTAAGTAATTATAAAAAACTAAGAGAAGTGAAAGAAATGTCAAAAAAAGAATTTGTTAAACTGTGATTTAAGTCCATTTCGATATACATTATTAAAATTAATTTAATACAAACTATTCACATTAATATAAACTCTAAACCTGCGGTTGGACGTGGTCGACCATATAGCGGTCAGTAATTCACGGCTGAACAAAATTAAATCTTTCATGGGTCGAACTGCTAATATTATTATGTTTTTCGGAATTGACCATGTTTTTGTTTTTTATTTTTTCCTGACGTTTCGGAGCCGTTGCAGGTTCTATCTTCAGAGTTACTATACAGTATAGTCATAGCAGTCAGCAGTGAACTATAACTCTGAAGATGGAACCTGCAACGGCTTCGAAACGTCAGGAAAAAAGTAAGAAACAAATACATGGTCAATTCCGAAAAACATAATAATATTAGTAATTCACGGCTGGTTATTGGTTTATGGTGACATCGGGGGTTGTATTTATAAATATAGCTATGTCATATAGTGTCTAACAACATAGTTGAAACGTGTATACACAATTAAAGTTTATTATTTTCTATACCTTAGATTTATAATAATTTCTGGCAAAATTAAATTTTTTTTTTTTTTTGTGTTTTAAAATAATTGTCAAACTCAATAGTTTTACTAAAAGTTCTAAAAAAAAATATATAAATAAAATATTTTTAATATTATGAGTAATGATGTTTATAACTTAGGTAAGTTTTTAAATTAAGTTGGGAGAGGAAGTGTCGATATTTGGAGGGCACAACCCTCCCAAAATACGTCACTGATTATCTAGGTACTTAAGAACATTTTGAAATCAGTTACACATTTTTATTTGTTCAGTATATTTACATCTTTTTATTTTATTTTTCAGAGCGAAAATTTGGAAATTAATAAAGGATTAATAGTTGCACATGATACTTCAAATTACCAAGAAAAGCTTTTGGACATTGAAACGAAAAGTGAAAGTGAAGTTCCATGTATTATAATAAATGATGAAAACTCCTTGGATGATGTAAAAAAAAAAATATATATATATACATTTTTTTTTTTCAAAAGTTATTTATATGTTTGTATACGAAAAAAGAAAGACCACATCTTTTTTATAACTTCTGGATGGTCAAAATATATTTTTTCATTTAGATTTTCTGTTTTTACTAAAATGATAGGTAGTATAAATTACATTTTAAATGTAAAAATAATATTGAAACTAAATTATATTTTATTTTAACATTTATATCTAAGTCCAATAATCAGAAATAGATCAAAATAAATAAATAAAATATCTTTATGAATATTCCAGTAAATATACACATAGCTACATCATAATATGGTTTAAATTAAGACAACAAATGAAAAAAAAAAAATAGAACATTGATTTGGGAAAGCAACTCAATTTTGATAATAATAGACCTTCTACCTTTCAGATATAAATCTATCATTTAAACTAGCCACATACCTCATATTTTTACCAACAGTTATTTTACACGAGGAAGAACTTATACTTCAGGCCACATGAGAACAACCTGGCAGCCAGCAAAATGAGATGGATAACTATATAGACTCATTTTGCTGACTGCCAATGTGCACATTGTGGCTCAGAATATATAGAATACAGCTACTATACCTAGTTTTTTTACTTAGGAATTAAAATTTTACTCGAGATGAGCAACAACTTTTGATATTATTTAAAATGTTCTTTTTTTAAATATACAGTGAAACCTTGATAACTCGAATCGGCCGGGGTCAAAAGAAAAATAAATTCGAGTTATCGAAAACTATAGTTTTCATCAAAACATCTTTACTTCACAAAATCACAAGATAAACTAAACTACTGCTGTTTCAGCAAACATTAAATATCGACCTTCGAAAATATTTATCAATTTCAACCGAAGTATAAATTTACCAATAATGTACAGTAGATTAATGTTAATATTGGACATCATTCTGTTGAATTTATAACCATGCCTTTTAAGCATTAAGTAAAGATTTGATTGAAAATCTGTTTACAATTACGATTATTGTTATTTATAAACATACACTCTACTATACGTACAGATCTACATTATCGTTATAGATAACTGTTCATACATTTTATATTTTTTCAATAATTTTCGGTATTGTATGTCGAATAATTCAAGTTATATGCCAAAATTCAACTCAATTGACTTCGACTTACTGGGAAATTTGAATTAGCGAAATTCAAATTATCGAGACAATTTATCCCACATATCATATATTGAAATGCAGGGGCCCAGGCATTACTTCGAGTTATCGAAAATTCAACTTATAGAGGTTCGAGTTATCGATGTTCCACTGTGTTTATATAATATATATAATGTAAAAACCATAAAGTATGTGCTATTAAAAATAAAAATTGTATATGTAAAATATCCCAAATTTTTTTTTTTTTATATATATATAAAAATTTTGTTTTTTAAGTATGGACATCACTTGGGTTCTTTCGTGCGAAAAATAATTTTATGACAATTTTTTTATTTATTTTTAGTGGTAGTTATGACTATAACAATCAAATACCAATCATTGTATATTTTTGATTGTTTTACAGTTGTGTTTTTTCTATTGCTTTCATTTAATAATTTATTTTATTTTTTTAGAATAAAATATTTAGTGCTTTAAGTTGTGAAGAAACCTCTTTGAATATTGCTACAGAAAATCCAAAAGTAAATCTTGAATATGTGATCAATGATGAAATAATATCATTAGATGATGTAAGTTGTATTAGGGTATTAATTAATAACTACTGTAGTGCGGCAAGTGAAAAGTGAATCATGATGGTCATGCTCCAAGTACATATTTTTTTAACGTGGCTACACAAGCACCAAAAATAATTTTTAAATTTTCATTTGTACCTAATGCATAAGTATAAAATTTGTATATTAAAATTAAAATAAATCCCAATTATGATAAAAATAAATATTTATAGATTTTACAGATGTATAATGTATATGATGATAGGTATGTGAAAAAAAAAGTTAAAATTCATTTACATAGTACCTCTGATATGATACATGTCTGTTATGGTCCATTTTTCTGTGGCCATACTATTCCTAATACAATAGTAATTTAATAACCTAGAAAATTATAATATATTTCCATATTTATCATGACAATATTTTAAATTATTTAATTAGAAAAGATGAATTAGATATATGAAAGTTATTTTGAATATAAAAGTAAAATAATAGTGTGATAAAGAATTAATAAAACTGATTTGTTTCTGTATTCTAAAAAGCATTAACTATTTCTGTTTTTGTACAATACTAAATTATAATAAAATAACACTAAACATATTTTCTTGACTATTAATTACTTGTGTTTGTCCTTTGAATTTCTCTTATAATACTATACTTCTTATTTTTCAGAATAAAATATTTAGTACTTTAAATTGTCAAGAAACCTCTTTGAATATTATCACAGAAAATCCAAAAGTGAATCATGAATATGCAGTCAACCAAAAAATATCATTAGATGATGTAAGTAGGGTATTAATTAGTAGCTTCTACCTAATGCAATAATTTAATGAACTGGAAAATTATAATAAATTCAATATATTTTGTCATGAAAATGTTTTACAATTATTTAATTAAAAAATATGAATTATATGCAAACAAATAATACAATTTGCTATTTTGAAAGTTATTTTGATGTGTATATAAAACAATAGCGGATAAAGGTTTAAAAAGAATTAAATAATTAAATAAATTTGTTTCCTTTTTTAAAACAAGTATTAACTTTCTATTTTTGTACAATATCAAATTTTAACCAAAAAACATTAAACATTTTATATTTGTGAATGTTCTGTTTTTCCTATAGCATTCCCTTAATAATAATATACTTTTTTATTTTTCAGAATAAAATATTTAGTACTTCAGGCTGTCAAGAAACTCCTTTGAACATTATCACAGAAAATCCAAAAGTGAATCATGAATATATAATCAGTGAAAAAATATCATTAGATAATGTAAGTAGAGTATTAATTAGATCCTTCTACTTTAGTGTTTCCCAACATGGGGGGACGCGCCCTCCTGAGGGGGCCGTGATCACATTGCTGGGGAGACGCAAACAGTCATCATGAATTAAAATTTGTATTTATTAAATTATAGAGAGTTTAACCATTTAATGACTAAACACTTATAAACTATAAAGTATAAAAAAAAAGGTGATCAATTTTTTGGGGGACATTAGATTTTTAAAAATCTACATAGGGAGACGTAAAATAGAAGAGGTTGGGAACCACTGTTCTTATATGGAAATATATTTAAAAATTATTTAATTAAAAAATATAAATTATATCAAAAGATATCTGAGAAAATTCAGATATATTTTGAGTACATATGAGTCGTTTGACTCATGTTTATGTTTATTTAATTAAGTGATAATTTTAGACTCATGTTTATGTTTATATTTATATTTATAGGCTTATATTATGAGCACTTGTGTAAAAATGTGGTTGTTTGACACGAAAAAAAAATCAAAATGAATAAAACTTGGTGTTTTCAAAGTTATTGATACAAAAATAAAGTAAATAGTTGACAAAGGTTAAAAAAAAGAAGCTACTTTGTTAAACTTAAAAATAAATAAAACATATTGATTTTTTTTATGTTATGTGCTGTGCCAAATTATAATTGTAATAGGAAAATTAAAATACCAGTTTAAATATCTTTGTTGTTGGCTTATTAGTTATTATTTATTTTTTTCTCAATCTAAAAATCACATAAAATAAACACTTGCAAGAAGGGACATTTTTTCTTCCTTCAGATTTTTATTTTGTTGTTGTTTTAACTCCGTTCACAGCTATATTTGAAGGATATAAGTACTAATATTTCAATGTATACAAATATTATTTTGAGTAGTGTATAAATTTTGTTATTTTACCACAGTATAAAATATGTACTTTTAGAAGGTATTTGTCATTAAGGCTTATCATGTGTTGTAGTGGTGGGTCGATTATTATCACATAGGAATTAATTTATGTTTAAAATTCTTTTGTACCAAATTTGTATTTCAAATTTCTACGTAATAATTAATAATAATTTGTATTTATAAAAAAATTTACAAGTTGGTCTCCTTCCTGCAAACATGTTCTGCCCGTGTCATATGTTTAAATGTCAAACAATAATTTGCTTATAAAGAAAACTAAATGTTTAATCGTAATTCATTTTTAATTTACAGTAAAACTTCGTTAAGATGCTCTCAATAGGGTATTGTAAAACCACATATTAAGCGGGATGGCGTAATAACTAATAAGCAGTATCCGCTTAATATGCTCTTGAAGCGTTTTATGTGGGATCCTACCTGATATATTTTTAAAGCGTTTTAAATGGGATGCTAGACAGAATAAATTAGAAAAAAAGTTCATAGTATTACATGCTACATATTACACAGTAACACAAATACGTACATATTAATAAAAAAAAAAAAATATCAAATATACATATTTCATACATTCAATAAATTTACGAAAATTGTTATTTTAAAATTATTTTTTTCTGTGTTTAAAAAAGTGTAAATGGTTGGTTGTTTTATTGTTAACTGCAGCCTCGTTGATAATTTTTTTCAAGATCGAGAGTCTCACTTGTTATTAGTTGGTCATCAGTGGGTGTGTAGCCTGGATAAGTCTCTTCAAATTCCTGCAATTCATCGCAATAAGTTCAAAATATTATATGGGACGTTCACGTTTCCAATGTAAGCTTTGTAGAAACAGTTTTTAATCACTTCTGGTTTTATCTCATCTCACGCGATTGAAGTAATATAGTGAATGGCATCTAAAACATTGATTTTGGGGATTTCTTCATTGGTCACCGATTACATTTCCCGTAAATACCGTTGTACCAATTTTTTATGGTACTTACGTTTTAAAACCTTGGTCACACCCTTATCAAGAGGCTGAAGCTTGCTTGTGGCGTTTGGCAAAAAAAACAAGCTAGATATTTGTAAGGGAAATTTTTTTCTGATGAGCAGGGCAATTGTCGACAAATAAAAGAACTTTTCTCTTCTTTTTAACGAATTCGCGGTTAAGTTGTTGAACACATTCAATGAACAAACTTCCAGTTATCCACTTGCGGTTTTGAGCTTTATAGTCACATGAGAGAATGTGTACATTTTTAAAACATGGGGGGGGGGTTTTGATTTATCTATTACCAATAGTTTCAACTAGAGAGCCTTGATATATAAGAGAGTGGCCAACTCGGTGCAAGTTTTCTATTGGCTGGCTGTTATCATAGCTTATGGACGCCATTAATCGTCCAAAATAATGTTTTCCACATACACAAATGCTTATTAATTTGTCATTTCGACGTTTGTTTTTACCCGAAATTCGAAAATTAAATTCTGTTTATTCTCTTATACTGTATTATATTCAATAATATAATATAATAAGTAAGTATACCTACCAACCAATTTATTATGCCATCTACCTACGCTATTCTAATGTGTAAATTATAGTAATTTTGTTAATAAAACGTATGTAACATTAATATTTTGTGTTATTTATAAGTTATATTATTTAAATAGATATATGAAAGATATCAAATAATAATGGTTGTGCTTTTATAGCGCACAAAAATATTATCAAATAATTTAATCAAAAACTAATGTTTCTAAAATTTTACCATTTTTTCAATTTTTTCCATCCTTTAATATGCAATCTTGAATCAACCAATTTATACACAATAAAATTAAATTCTAAATTTACGAATATAAATATGGTTAGTGTTACATGTAGAATGCCCGGGATTAAAGTGTATTGTTTACATTTTAAAAAAACGCGGGAATCGTTTGGACGATTAATGGCTGCTATCACACCCGTTGGCCACTCTCTTATATATCAAGGCTCTCTAGTTTCAACTTTTCAGTTCCAGTCCATTTTGAGTAAGCTAAAACAGTTAACTGGTCCTTACTTACCACCATGACACGTTTAGTCTTTCAGTACCAGGGGCGTATTAAGGAGGGGCAAAGGGTGCATTTGCCCCGGGCAGCACACCGATCATGGACATTTGGAATTATGTTTTAGTCTGTTGGAATTTTTATCTGTACTGTAAATTTAGGGGTGGCAAATTATATTTGCCCCCCTCCCATCCCTAAATATTGAATCTTAATGCGCCCTGTTCAGCACTAGTGACTTGTCTGGCATCAATTTAAAGAACAAGCCAAACTCATCGGCGTTGTATGTGTCCTCAGGTGAATATGTAGTATGTACATATTATATTATGTAATATGTAGTCTTTCAACAGATTTGGTAGAATGGTCTCTTTTCACGATGTAATACTGTTATCATCTACAGCTTCGACTTCCCCACAAATTTTACGATAGACAACCCCGTGCCGTTTTCGAAATTGATCAAGGCATTAGATCCGCCAAACTCTGTATTCAAATTTTTCGTGATTTTGTTAGCTTTTTTTGTCAAAACAAGGCCATTTATAGCCAAATTTTATGTGCGAACTTGCCGAAGCCACTCCAACAAAATATTTTCCAACTGCTCATTTTTACCAACTTTAACCTTTCAATGTTTACTACTTGAAAAAGCTTTTATTTTTTTCAGTTTCACTTCTGTTCTTTAATATTATAGTCCACAATAAAGAAGAGGGCAATCCCAATTCGTCGGCAATTTGTTGTTTATTTAATACACCAATTTTTTCATCATACTTTCTAATACTAGGAACCGAAAAAAAATCCGTGCATTTAATGGGATCGCGTATTAAGTGGGAACATCTTAACGAGTTAAGTTAATTTGTAGAGTTAGTTTGTTATGAACTTAGTACAACAAATAAAAAATAAACGTACGCCAAAGTAATTAGTTCTAATATAAACATTATTGTAATATTATTATTCAATCAATATAAAAATCGACTGCCGCTTATTCTTGTAGAACTATAGTCGGGTGAATGAAAAGTGGCTGCTGGCCAATGTGTTAGCAACCTTTTTCCTAGGGGTCCTCAAAATCAGTAAGAAATTAAAAATCTTAAATGCGTTATCATTTTTTTGTTATCACGTAATATACAGCTATTATAACCTTATCGAGTAAGAGTATTAGCAAATTGCACATATAATATATTCTGTGATTATAATATCAATGTTATCACGATTTTAGCACGTATAACTGAACTACTTTACCCCAACCTGACGTGTTTTCGCCACCGGGAGCGTAAAGATCAGCGGCCACTTTTCATTCACCCGACTATAAGTCTAAATGTTCTGTGGTGTCGGCCGACGGGCGACGACGAGCAAGGCTCTCTTTACTTATTCAGTGAATTCCTTCTCGTCGTCGTCGTCGTCGTCCAACACAAAATTCCTGATAGTTATAATATTAACATATACGTAAAGTAAAATTGTAGGGGTTCGTAACAAATTTAAATATCTTTAATTTTTAAATTATGTACATAATAAATTATAAAAATATTATTTTTTGATTTAGATTGAACCAAATGAAAATATAAATTTGAATGAAAATAGAGAAGTTTCAAAGGAGCTTAAATTATATGATCTCTTGAATTTGTCACTTTCAGATGTTAAAATGCCCATTACAAAACCTCCTGCATGTATTTGCAAGTACTGTTCTTATGTAGATAATTTGCCAATAACACAATCGGCGGTAAACAATGTACTTGCATTAAATAATTCATTTGACTTGCAACAAAATCACAAGATATTAAATAGTGATATGTATTCCTCAAACATCGAAGTTTCTGGTTGTTCTATTTGTGCATTCAATGATTGTCGTTGTGTGAATAAGTCGCACTCTGAGGCTCATACAAATGTCTGGACTAATGATTTAATGGATTTGATGAGGAAAAATGAGACTATATTTAAAGACCATAAAAATAAGAACAATAATAACGTTTCAAATTCTGTCTTGTGTATAAAAAAAGCGTGTAAAACCAAAGAACACGTTAAAAAACTACGTCCATTATGTAACAAATGTAAAAGATCTAAATATTCTACGAAGTATGCATGTATTTGTAACATGTCACAACATACTATGAAAAATAATTATCATCACTCACGATCATTCGATAAAAATTTTTTGCATCGTAGTACACATAGGCGATATTAGAACAGCTAACAGACCCTGTAATATTTTGTTTTGATTCTATCAAAAAAAAAGGCCCATTTTGAATTTGTATTAATATAAAACCACCAAATCGAAAGCATACTATATTTTGGTATTGTTATAATTGGCTTATACTCATTTAATTTAATAATTTATAATTATGTATAAAATAATGTATTTTTTCGACTAAAATTATGAATTTTGTTTAATCATTTAAGTTAAATTCAAAATATATATATGTAATTTATTCTTTAAAAATCATATAAGACAAATATTGTACAGAATATTTATTTTAATTGTTTGAAAATCAATAAAGTATAACATTTATGAAAAATATTTACCATCTAGTCTAGTAAGTCGTAAACTTGTAATTGAAACACCAAATTTTCCTAGTATGACCTAAACGTTTTCAGAGTGGATTGGCAGATTTCACTTTTAAATTTTACATTTATCATTTGTTAGCCATGAACAGTAACATTTGGAATCATCGTGATGATTGATCTGATAATTGTCACTGGTATGTCCACATTTATCCAGTTGATGAAATGAAGATTTTTCTTCAAAACTTCGTAACAACTTCGTTGCTAGATCACAACAACTTTCGCATGTCAGTGGCGAATAGTTATTTACAGTACATTCAAATTTTTTGTTATTTCTTTGGATTGTATTGTAATATTTCCGCTGTGAATTTCCATTAGACGTTGACTTTGTATTTTCGGATTTGTGATCATAATAATTACTCTGAAAATAACATTCGCTTCTTTATTATAATGTATTTTTAAAATTAGCTATATATTTATTAGGGCTGACGGTAATACCTGTATACCGTTTTTGAGGTCGGTATACCGGCATTTTTTTCAAACTGTATACCGAAAATACCGAGAATACCGATAATAGCGAAAATATCAAACATACCGCCCCACTGAAACTATCCAACTGCTCTAGTGCTCTACCAGTGGACAATATTATTGTTTTTTCTATTTTTAAATTGCGGAATTCCAATGTTGTTTTATTATAAAATATGAAATTGTGAACTGTTAAAGTGTGATTATGACGTAAACGTTATGTTATTCTGTGGTCTCACTCTTTACAAAACTGCGAGTTTTCCATCAGCTAAATAACAGAACAAATTAAAATATAATAATATAGGAACGTTTATTATAATTAAAATGATAACTCAATCAAACAATAAGTCGTATAACAAAATACATTACTTATGTATAAAAATACTGTCAGCCCTAGTAGATATTAGATAATCGTGACAATATAGAGAAATCTCACGCCGAGATGGATATTTTATGTATTTTTTCAATAGATTCCGTAGTAAAAATTTTAGTATAACAAAATATCGATAATACCGAAAATACCGTAATGAAATACCGGTATCTCGATATTTTCAGTATACCGTCTTAAACCGGTATAAAATTCCATACCGAATACCGACCACGAAAAAAAAATACCGTCAGCCCTAATATCTATCCCATCGGCCATCATACAGTTATACTAAGGCTGACGGTTTTTTCGGTATACCGTCAATACCAATTAAAGTCAATTTTATCATTTTTTCATAATTAATTCGTATTATCAGTCCTACAGTTATAGCGCCGCCGGAGATATAAAAAATTCCACACCTTATGATTATGTATATATGTATATATCAGGGGTGGCCAACATAACTATGTACGCGAGCCACATGTATTAATAAAATTATATCAAGAGCCAAATTATCTAATGTGTACTTTTATACCACAAAAGTAATAAAGATAGCAAACAGCCGATAAACATATCAAATTACGAAATATGAAATTATATCGTTTTTAATATAGTCTGTAGTCTGTGTTGAATAGTCCTATTGTAAACACCTCAATTTGTTTTGTAAAATATTTGTAATATTTAATAATTATATTTGTAATATTTTACCGATACTTATTGCGAAAGTTAGTTACGATGTCAATTTCTAATAAAGCGGTTAAACGTAAATATGAAGAAGAAAAACGGGAATTTAAATTAGAATGGGAAGAACTATACTTTTTCATACAGAAAAACGATAAACCATTTTGTCTCATATGTCAAGTTACATTATCACAGTTTAAGGTTAGTAATTTAAAACGGCATTACGAAACCAATCACAGCACATTTAGTCGAGAATTTCCTATTGGTTCTGATTCGAGGAAAAATAAGCTATGTTCGATGAAATTAAAATTTGCTAAACAAACTAATGTTATGACAATGTTTACGAACGAGGCAGACGACTGTGTAGAAGCAAGTTTTGTAATTGCCTTTAATATTGCTCAAGCAAAACGTCCGTATACGGACGGCGAGTATATAAAAAAATATTTTAGATGTAATTTCTGTTTTAAATCCTGAAAATCAAAACTTTTAAAATGGTTGAAAATGTACCAGTATCACGACATACAATAGAAAGGCGTATTTCAACAATTAGCTTTGATATTTTCACCAATTTAAAAAACAACATTGCTAATTGTTTGTCTCTTAGTCTAGCTTTAGATGAATCTACCGATATCCAAGATAAACCTCAGTTAGCCATATTTGTTCGTTATGTTACGAGTGATGTAGATGTGAAAGAAGAGTTGTTAGATCTAATTTCATTGAAGGAAACTACTCGGGGTATTGACATTAAGATTGCTCTCGATGAAACTCTACAAAAGCTGAAATTCCACTAAATAAAATTATAAGCATTTCAACTGATGGAGCTCCTAGTATGGTGGGTTGTAAAAATGGATTAATAGGACTTTTAAAAAATGATACTAATTTCCCAGATTTTATACCTATTCATTGTATTCTACATAGAGAACACCTAACTGCTAAATATTTTAAATATGATCATGTGATGGATGTTGTTTTAAAAATTGTAAATTACATACGTTCAAGTGCAAAAACACATCGGCAGTTTAAAAACTTCCTAGAAGACATAGAAGATGATATTCCTAATGATGTCCCATGGTATTGTCTAGTTAGATGGTTGTCGGTCAATAACATTTTAACTAAATTTTTTCAATTAATAGAACCAATCAAAGTATTTTTAATAGAAAAAAATAAAAGTTTTCCTCAACTTTCAAATCCAAATTGGTTAAGAGATTTGGCATTTTTCACCGACATCATGCAACATTTATCAACATTAAATGTATCTCTTCAAGGTCAAAATAAATTAGTTAATGACCTAGGGCAAAAAGTATTTAGTTTTCAAAATAAACTAAAACTTTTCATACGAGATTTACAATCAAACAATTTTACTCACTTTTCATGTTTAGAAAAAATAGAAGCGTTCCTGATAGAATCAGAAATAAAAATTAATTGTGACGATTATGTACTTAAACTTGAATTTCTATTTACTGACTTCGAAGAACGATTTCGAGACCTAAAGACATTAAAACCCTCATTCGGATTTTTAGAAAATCCATTTTTAGTTAATGTCATTGAAAAGGGATGTCCATTATCACATCCTATCATCACAAATAAAGCGGATCTCGAAATAGAACTCTTGGAGTTATTAGAAGATGAAGGTCTTAAGCAGTTTATAAACAATTGTCCCTCTATATTGGAATTTTGGAAGCATATTTCTATATTAAAATACCCAAATATTAAAAACTGTGCGGTAAAATTGATATCAATTTTTGGAACGACGTATTCATGTGAATCACTTTATTCAACAATGAAAATAATTAAGTCAAAATATCGTTCAAATTTGACTGATGATCATCTTACAGAATTACTAAGAACTGCTCTTACATCAATTCAACCAGATCTTAAGAAGCTTACTAAAAAAGTAGACACGAAAAAAATACCACGCAAACAAAATTAGCTTAATGTTTAATTTTTTAATTTATTATTCATATTAATTAATTTTTTTTTTGTTTGATTTAATCTATATTCTATCCACTATAATACTAAAGCCTTAAATAAATACAATAAAAACATTTTTTTATAAATGTATACAAAAAAAATTAAAATATTTTGGTTTTTGTAAATAAGACCGCGAGCCGCATACGACTGTGACGAGAGCCGTGATTTGGCCACCCCTGGTATATATATATATATATATATATATAACGTTATATTATGTAAAAATATGAGTACTTTAAATTATATAATAAGTAATTTTGATGTAAACCTGATAGTTTTGGCTTAATAAAATGTTAAAAAAAAAATTAAATTTTTTTAAAAAAAAATTATAATTTCTGCAATTCTATAAAAATTTAAGCATATAAAATAGTCAAATACTATAGTAAATTAGATGGCCTTTAATTTTTGTTCTATATATTTAGGTCGTAAGTTCAATGGTTAATGAGTTATAACGAAAAAGGTGGAAGGGTAGATTTCTCCACTTTTTTAGGGGTGGAGGGCTACGCACAGGAGGTAAACGTCAGAAATCTTAGTATGTGTATAGTAGAAAGGTATACTCTAAATGTATACAAATATTCAGTTGCGGGCGAATTTTTCCCGAACTTCGACGTTTTTTTGTCTAATTTGACTAGACTAAACACTATTTTTTCGTTATTGCGACGAATTGATTTGTTTTTACGGTATGGATTTAAAAAATTGTCGATTTTTGTTTATTCGATTACGGAATTGCAAAATACCATAGTTTTCGGCCACTTTGGATTTGGAGTTTGAAAATCAATTTTCTAAGCGTTTACCTCGCTGTATCTATTACGGAATTGTTTTTATCGTTATTTCGATTTTTCTGTTTTGTGTTTTCGAAGCGGGTTTTTTTTCCTTTTCGCCATTACGTCCATAATACCTAACCAGCTAACCATAAAATGGTATTATATAATAGTGCGCGTCTTACCGCGTCGTCACCACCGCTGTACCGGTACAGCTTCAAGCCTTCTCGTATTTCGGTGAGCACGTCGTCGGCGCGACTCGTCCGCGAAGCTGTAGCGAGGAGGTTCGCTTCATCCGCTGCCTCGTCCTTCTCGACTTGCTCCTCCGCCGCAACCGCCGCGGCCAGCAAGTCTTCCAGCCGGCCGTCCGCGCGCTCACCGAGCAGTCGGTCGGCCACCGCACCCGGTCGCAAACCCGTGACAAACTTGTCGGCCATGGCCGGCACCCTCCAACCGGCGTCGAACCCGCACGGGATCGCGGCCGCCCGCACTCGCCTGTACCACTCGTAGACCCGTTCGCCTTGTACCTGACGGATCGCGTAAAACCGAGCGCGGACGCGAAACTCTGACGCCACAACAGTGCTGCTATCCCCGCGCTCTTCTTGGTCGCACATTTTTTTTTCTTTCACGCTTCGAAGCCGTTTAATACTTTCCAACAAATCTCGCGCCGCGCGTTTCCATGGGCACCGTTTCTAAACGGTTTTTTAAAATAGATTCAACAACCTTACAAAAAGACGAGGAAAGAGAAATATAACGAAAACTCTCACCATTGGGCTTAGGTATCGGAAAAACCTTAAACTCGTTCCAAGTAGGAGGAATAAGGCTATTAGACCATAAACGATTTAAAATGTTAAAGAGGATTACATAAGCGTCTTGAGGTAGATGTTTAAGAAATAAAGGTGAAATGTAATCAGGGCCGGAGGCTACCGAAGAACGATGATTAATGGCGAATAACAACTCAACTAATATAAAAGACACAGTGAGAATGTAGGAATGGGTTGAATCAAAAATGATAACTTCAGGGATAAATTCCGCGTGGGATGGTAGGTAACAAGGTGCAACCTTCGAACGAAAATTGGGGAACCAATCATTATTAATGGGAAATTTATCCTTGGAAACAGGAAGACGGGAATTTTAAAAATGTTTGGCTACCGACCAAAACGAAGAGATTGAAATAGACGGGTTGATCGAGGAACAAAAAGAATGCCAAGACTGTCTTTTAACGGAATTCAGAATGATACGCGTGGAGGCGTACACTTTCTGGTACACTAGAAAGTCAACCATGGAGTGACTTAAACGAAAAGCGCGAAACGCATTGGAGTGGGCTTTAACTGCAGAAACTGCAGAGGTGCAATTGGAATTCTACCACAAGGGTGAAGAAGGAAAAATATTCCCAGGGCCATGTAAATCACGTTTACGGGGGATAGCAAAAGAAGCAGCCTTAAATATCAAACCGGAGAACCATTTGAATTAGATTATAGGATTAGAATTAACCGGGGCCAAAGGTAAATTATCAGATATGAAGGAAGAAAATAAAGACTAGTTAGCTTTATTAAGATTGAAATCAGGAGAAATTGAGGGCGAAGGATGAGACGAAAGAAATGGAGAGGAAGAAGAAGACATGAAATAAGAATAGAAAGATGATCACTGCTAAAAGGATAGGAATTGATTTTCCAATTCATAAACATGGAATTGTTAGGAGAACAAATTGCGATGTCAGGGGTAGTATTATAGTGAGGAGGACGGTTTATACATGAAGGAGAACCGTCATTAAGAATAGAAAAACCATGCGAAACGTAAAATTATTTAAAAGAGCACCTTAAGAAGAAGCCTGAGCAGGACTCCACGCGGGATAATGACCATTGAAATCATCAGTAAGTAGGAAGTTGGAAGATAAAAAAGAAAAAATGCGATCTAGGATTACACATGAGTGGGATACATACATCGACTCAGTGGCGTACTTTCAATTTCTCTCTGGGGGGGGGAGGTTTATATTTTTACATAAAATATTGAAACTTCGTCCCCATAATGTTTCATATTCAATCATATTATTAAAATAAATCAAACAAAACTGCTGTTACATATAATAATATAATAGTGTCAGAAATTATAACACATCCACCCATAGACATATAAATACATGGACTGCGCTTTCCTCACCACCAGTCCATCAATCGATAAAAGATTGTGGACTAGGGGATATCATGGAATAAACACTTCATGCGTTTATTTATCCAAAGACTTTATCCGAATACTTTTTTAAAAAGTATTTAAATACAGTATTTTTTACAAGACTGATTATACAAAATAACAATATTTATTTTTTAAATCATACTATCAATGACTATCATAGACATAATTTTATTATTATTATTATGTTTTTAGTTTTTTCTTTCATGATATCCTCTAGTATATATTTGTTTCTCTTACTCAACAACTGCTTCCGATTTCTTTCTCTAAGAGCAGTCCGTTTATTTATATATCTATGAATCCACACGATTACACGAATATAAACAAAGTTTGTAAATAAAACAGGTATTTTTTCGACCAAAAAACAAACGTAATGCGCTATATGCTATCGCCTATCGGTAATACTAGGAGTTTTCTTTATAGATACTTAGATTTATACAGATTAAAATGTCTGTACTATATATTATACTCGCATATCATTTATATCTATTCAGCCATGTTATGTGGATATAAGATTTGTGGTATAATATAATAAATCGAAAACAAATAATATTTGTATAGTATAAACTATATAGTTTAAAAAATTTTTTTTTGTTCCTTGGGGGGGTTAACCCAAACCTCCCCCGTAAGTACGCCACTGTATCGCCTATAATTATATGAGACTGGACACGAGACGGGAGTCGAATAATTCAACACCCACTAAACTAATATCATACTGAACTAAAGAAGTTGAGAGTGAAAGAGGAAGTGAGATAGCACGGGATTGAAAACTCTTGAGAACCACCTACTAAACAATAGAAAAATTAATTTGAAAATTGCTATTTGAATTCATTCGAATATTAATGTCATCACGCCTTGTATATACTATTTTAAGAAAAACCAATATTTCAAAAATAATTATTTACACTACATAGAAATTGTATTTAACAAATAATGTGAATCGACAATAATAATAAGAAAAAGAAATAAAATCAACTTAAATATTAATGTTTGGTGACTAATTCGTTTCCCACAAAGTGCGATAGGTTATTCTTATTTTGGATAAATCTATAGGTAATATAAAAAAGATACATAAACTGAATCGTGCGTTACAGGAAAATATGTTTATAATTCACTCGTGAATACGACAATAACGATTTAAAAATAATTTATAAATTTAATTGCTGTCGGCCGACAAATTACATGCAAGATTTTATCCACGATATGACACAACAAATAGTTATAAAAATAGAATAACAAATATTTCGAATTTATCGATTACAATAATATAAGCCATAAGGTATTAAAAGGTACACCTGGTATATCGGCGTTTACAATAGGTATTTAATAACTGGAACTGGAACACCAATAGAACACTGCGATCCAGGACTTTCAGCAGCAGGGGCGCAATTTCACTGAAAAAACTGGGAGTGCTGAAGCCCCTCGATTTGTCATGTTATTTTATAGAGTTACCGATATCTGCAACCCTTCAATGACCATTAAACAATTACATATTTAAGTAATGGCTATGATGCTTTGTAAAGTATATTATTATTTAATTACAGTAATTACACGTGATAAACGTAACATATGAATTATTAAACCATAGTCAACTTCAGTTTTACATTTAAATTTGAGTTTACACTTTATTACTTATTATCAGTGGCGTAATTAGAAATTTGTTCTGGGGGGGGGTTGACTTTTTTCCCTCGTTTTTCATTACAGTGCAATGGGAAACTTCACACACACCCTTCATACTATAAATTTTCTTGTTATGTACATACTGTTATATCTTCATGATATACGATTAAATAGAATGTACACGATTTATTAATTAATTATTCTTTTTTAACTGTATTGTACAAAAAGGAACAGAACACATTTACTTTTACATATTTTATTATACGCGTACACATCAACATCAACGACAACAACAACATAACCTTCAATATTATGTTATCTACATAATGTGTGTTATCACTTAACACATGTTATCACACCTTCCCCTTTTAATTTTAAAGTATTTAAAAATAACATAATACATTACAATTTTACATATATGAAATTACTTCTCTTACATATACGAAATAACACTTTTTTTTTTTAAATTACACAATTACAATTTTACATATTATATGAAATTACTTTTCTTACATATACGAAATAACACTTTTTTTATTTTTTAAATTTACACAATTAATAACAAGTTGATATATTTAAATAATATTATAGTAACTAATATTATAGATATTATTAGTAATACATTCAAAATATTTTACAAATTACAAATCTAATTTATTTGGTTTAACAACTAATCTACCTATTTTCGTTCTCTTCTCCCCAGTAATCTCATTTGTGATTTTGTTATAATGTTCCTCTTTTTCTCTTTTCTTTAATCTAATTTCATCATCAATTTTATATCTTTTTATAAATAGTAGGTATTCCTCCTTAAACACCTATTGTTTCCATCCTTAACTAGATATGATCTAGGTTCTTTTAATTTTTTAATTATTGTTCCCTCTATCCAATTTTGTGTAAATTTATTTTGTATGAGTACTTTTTACCACTACTGAAATTATTCTCACATTTTTTAGATCCTTTGTTATAATATGTAGCCTGTTTTTTTTTCATGGAAATCATTGTTTCTTTAACATTTTGTACTACTGGTTTAAATAATTCCTTTATTTACTAAATTCCTATTTAGAACATTTAGTTTAGACCTAACTTCCCTACTTTGTAATAGTTGTGCTGGTGTAAATTGCAAACCAGCGACAGGTGAATTTCGGTAATTAAGAAGATATAGTTCTAAATCTTGATTTTCATGTTTCGATTTTTTGATAAACGTTTTGGCTATTCCCACAGCTTTTTCAGCTAACCCATTACTTTTAGGATAATTTGGACTTGAATTTATTATTTTGAATTCCCAATCTGCGGCAAACTTTTTAAATTCTGAACTATTACTAGGATTATTGTCTGCTATAAGAATTTCAGGTATCCCAGGTATCCTACCGACTGCGCCATGTTATATCTTCATGATATACGATTAAATAGAATGTACACGATTTATTAATTAATTATTCTTTTTTAACTGTATTGTACAAAAAGGAACAGAACACATTTACTTTTACATATTTTATTATACGCGTACACATCAACATCAACGACAACAACAACATAACCTTCAATATTATGTTATCTACATAATGTGTGTTATCACTTAACACATGTTATCACACATACTATACTACAAATCAGTAAAAAAACACGGTCGTCGCTGCGGCGACCCTATCCCGCGCGTACGTACACGTACCCATACTGACGAAAGATACGTGCGGCAACAATATTTAAACATTATAATAAAAAAGCGATTTTAAGTAAAGTATAAAAATAGGAAAAAATAAGAAAAATTTTGACTCTACAATAGATGATGACAGTTTTCAGTTATTTTTTTTTATACATGGTTAAAAAAAAGGCTCTGGGGGAATCTATCCCCTCATCCCCCCCTTAATTACGCCCCTGCTTATTATAATAACAATATCCTCCTTTCACTTTGAGCACAGATTAAATGAATACAGATGGATCACTCGCGATGTAAACAAAAAAAATTACGTCATTCGAATCCCCCATATCAGTGTTACCGCATGGTAGCACAATATATTTACCTAAAATTTAAACATTACTCCCGTGAGGTAATCTGTTTGTGTTGTTTACATAGTAATTCTGGTTTGGCGATCATGTCATATAATGTCTCATAGGGGCGTATTTATGGGGGGAGGGCCATAAATTTCAGGAACTTTCTTTACTAATTCCTATGCCCTATAGCTATAGGATGTAATATTTTTAATAAATTCCTAATATGTAATTGTTTTTAAAATGTTGAGAATTTGATAATTTGTCCTATTTTTAAGATTTAGTCTTGCATTAGAATTTAGAAATAATTCAACAATGATATTTACTCAATGCCTCAGCCCCTTTCCCCCAAAAAAAAAATTTCTAAATACGCTCCTGATGTCTCATGTTAAATATACTCGTTTCATACACACAGTTGAAAAAAAATCGGTGCTTAACCTGCGTTAAATTTTTACCGGAACGTGATAACCATTATTATGATAACATTATTTGAGATAATAAAGAAGGGGTCGGGGGCAGTTGTCCGAAAATGATAACAGATATGAAATCGAAAATGGCGGCGTCGAAATTGTACCAACATAACATTTTCAAAAATTTAAAGACCAATGTTTTTTTTCCTTTTGTATGTGTGCTGTTTTGCTATATGATAAAAGTAATATTATGATATTAACAGAGGATAATAATTATATTTGTTTATGTTATAGTTTATAGAGTATTTGGAATTTTGTAGTGTGTTTTGAAACGTAAATATAATTTTGTTAGCAATGGTTGGCAGTACTTTATCGAGTTCAAACCTTTATCAATCTCAAATCTGTTACCATTTTCGGACAACTGCCATTGACCGATAAAGAAGTTGTACTATAATATTGTAAAATACCAACACAATAATTTATATCGTCGTGTGCACCTACATTGATATGCGGGGGACCTATCAGAAGAGCGTATATTTGCAGTAGTTCTTTTGTTCATCTGTATTCATCTAATCTGTGCTTTGAGCAAAAATATTTATTACTTCGTTTATGTCAATTTGATTGGTAAGGTCTTTTTCAATAACGATATGATAATTTGTGATAAAACTAAAATAGTTCTTTGAATGTTGTCACACTGCGATGTTTTCGCCGAACGTCGAACAATCGGAACGATTTTATCGCCAGTCGCCACACAAATCAAATTGTTATATTTTGTCAATAGCATATTATTATATTAATATATTATAAATTTATAAAATCATCTAAATTTAAATTGTTTTCTTTGATTTTTTTTTTTTGACCAGTCCGTAAGACAACATATTTTCAGTCATCATACGATTATTCATTTAAATAATATCATAGAACAAAACTGTTGTTATGTATGTATTGTGTACATAATAACTACTAAAACTTAAATAAATATGAAAAAAAATTGGGGGTGCTAATTTCAAGACTGGCGGTGCCATGCACACCCAAGCCCCCCAAATTGCGCCTATGTTTAGCAGCAAAACGCCAACACGACGTGGTAAAAATTTCTAGTTTACGCACTACACTACCGTACAATTACACAAAATGTTTTGTTCACCAACACAATGAAACGGTCGTCGGTAGATAGGTACGTAAATGATACCGAACTCCGAAGTATATATTCGGCGCACTGACACACGCAATCGCGACAACGGTCCGGCGGCTACTATTTCAATACAGTGGCGTCATTTGGTTGGGGGCAGAGTGGGCATTTGCCCACCCTCCCTCTTGGTGACAGTGGGCCGACATGATTTGTGCCGAGATGGTGATGGAAATACTCGTATAACAGTTATTCTAACCAAATCTGTAGTAATGGACTAACGAGTTACGAGTAATAATAAACCGCGTGGCAAACAGTGGATTAAAATTTAGATTACTATTTAATAAAATTAAAAAATATGCAGGTTATAACCACAATTTAAAGGTGATTAATTCGTGGTTACAACTTACCGCGGTTCTGGTTGTTTTTTGATAAACATGGTGTCGTTACCTAAAGGCAGTGCGTAAATTATTAACGTTAATTCGAAGAATATACGATGTACGATCTACGTTTAACGGTTGACGTACCTGTATCGCGTACGGCATAAACGAATCTTTTTAGCCATTCTTTAACGTTTCGAAGTGTGTTTTATGTATATATAATTTGTGAGCGGGAAGTGTAAAGAACTAAAAATGAAAAAAGCTAAAGATTGTGTGACCAAGACGGCGAAAAAGAGAGAAAAATCGAACAAAATGCTCAGAACTGGTCACAAAACGACATTTCTAACATATTTAACGTCACGACAAGGGAAACTTCAAAACTTTAATCTACTATAACTTTAATGTACTATACAGTCATTTATTATAATTTATAGCTGACAAAGCCATGATAACTAAAATATCAAAATTATGTAAAACAGAAATCGTATTGAGCTAAATGTAAGTGGAAAATGATTAAATGGGCCTGTTAAATCTTTTGCCTCTCCCTTTCGAAAACTGAAATAACGCCACTGTTTCAATACCTATCAATAATCGATAATTATATAATTTACGCAATTATCATTGTGACCCATAATATTTATTATGGTATCACCGCTACGAATATATATATGTGCTGGATAAAAAGTCCGAACAATTGCGAAATAAATTGTTTAAAAAATAGTTGACTGTTGGAGAAATTATATTTTTTTTATTATGTAGTAAGCAAAAAATTAAATAGAATAAATTTATCACAAAAGAAAAACACACATTATCTATGCAGTTAACAAATATGTATATTTCAGATCATTTAATGATAAATAATATCTTATCATAAACAAATCGTCAATAACTAAAATCGATATAACATAATTGATATACAATTATAATTTTATAATATAGGTATTATTACACTAAGTAATATACATAATGTAATAAATATAGTTATATTTATATAGTATATTAAATTAAAACAATAAGCGAAAACAATTTGAGATAATTTATTATTTTATATAAAGTAATAGTATATGTAATATTTCACTAAAATTTAAAAAGCGAGATACAATTAAAACATATATGTATTTGACATAAATTGAAAATGTGAACATTTAGATTAATTCATCATAAATGTTCGGTATGCTGGAAAATTAAAAAATAAATACAATTTATTATCTTAATATATGTTTATATACGAGTATATATGAGATAAGAAGCCAGAAAGCAAATCAATTAACTAACATGAATTAACATTATGTAATTAACGAAAAACTTTTGATAAAATATAATTTAAACTTATAAAAGTTGAGATATTCTAACAGTATTATATTTCACATTAATTAGATTAAATCAGATACAAACAGTTTAAAACATGTATTTGACACTTTCATTTTAAGAACATAAAATTTCTAGAAATTTTATTTATAATTAAAATTACGAAAAATTACATAACATTTTTTAAAGATCCCAGAAAATGCCTATTTAATCGACAAATTTTTTTATAGATTATTCAATATTGAAATTAATTTTAGATGTTTAATAATTTATGATATAAATCTCACTTTTTTTTCACTTCGCATGACAAATATCAAATAATAATAATATTTTAATATAGTTTCCCTTGCTTATTTCTATATTTTCCATACCATGAAAATTAATTGAAATATTTCTAATTTCAACTATGTAATTTATAACGAAGTGTTGGTAATTTGGAAAAAAGGAAAACAAATTTAAGTCTCGATTTTTGTTTATCACATGTGTGTGAGAACAGAATGTAATAAACATCACAAATATAAAATTAATAACATATATAACTATTGAAACAAAATGTAACTAGAAAATTTTAAAAGTAAATTATAATTTATCGGTTTATTTAAATTTAAATTTATTTTATATTAACAAGTAACTCAAAACATTTATTTGACATTTAAATTTCGAGGACACAAACATTCAGATTATTTATTAATTTTATAATTGAAAAGTATTTAAAAGTATACTTTGAGTCGCTTATTGTTTTATTTTAAACGTACCTGGTACTTGATATGCAATAGTACAAAAAAAATATTTATAATTCCAAAGGTGCAGATTATTACAAAGTTCAGTATATTTTAAAAGCGGAAAATTGTTTGGAAAATAAAAGTAAAAATTAAAATAAAATAAATTAATTTTGATTTTGACTATCAAAATTATTGCAATAATTTCATAATAATAATAATAATATTAATAACAATAATTTCATAATAATAATAATAATAATAATAATAATGATAATAATATTAATAATAATAATAAAATAATAATAATTATAATAAAATTATTTTTTTATTAAAAGCCTCGAAAATGCAGATCTAACACTGCAGTTATTGTTGTTTATAGTATTATTAATAAATAATGTAACTTTATACATTATTAAAAGTATTATAACGGTAATAATTAATAACATTAGATATTTTAACAACATTTGGTATTTTGGATAAAACTTACCCTTATATAAATATTACGTATCATATAAAATAATTAAAATATTTAAAATTACAATCGTATTGTATAATATTACGAATTCTTGTCAATTTAGAGAAGTAGAATAAATATGAGCATATATATATATATATATATATATATATATATATATATATATATATATATATGTATATAAATATTTATTTATTTAAGTATTAGGGTTGTCCTTGTTTATAGTGGTAAATTTTTTCTTCATAATTATTATTTCTCACACCCAGATTTTATTTGTTTATATATACAAATATTATGTGTGAAGTTTGGCCGCGATTATTCTCCCTTAGACGTGCCTCAAAAAGGTTGAAAGATTAATTTAAAGTTTATGTTTTGCGTATATTAATATATTATACTTTATTATATACTTCATATAAATTAAGATTACATTGTATAAAATATATAGAAATTTACATTTTCCACAATAATATTATTTAATAAATTTGATAATATATGTACAATTGTTAAAAATTTTAAAAATGCTTAAAAAACAAATTGTAGCGAGCCGCAGAGTGTTGTGGATGTCGTTTAGGTCAATTACTTGGATAATGATTTTTGAGATTTGTTATTAGTTATTACTATGAATTTGAAACCAATGATAAATCATTGCATTCGATAAACATAGCTATGATGTAATATTATTTATTAATTAGATAGTAGCTGACTCGGCGAAATTCGTACCGCCTGAAAGTCAATGAATGTCGTGTTAACTTTCAGCTAAACTTACTTTAAAATTTTATTGACGTAATAAAATGTATACAAAAATGTGTTAAGTTCAATAGTTTATTAATATAATATATTTTTATTTTATTGAATTTTTATTTTCTTTATATATTATATAAAGAAAATAAAAATTCAATAAACGTACAAAAATCAATTATTTCAATGGCGTTTCAGCAAGACATTTCTTTTATTGAAGCTAAGTATGTATTTTGCTGCATTTGGGTTGATTCTCTTCAGTGAAGCACCTTGTGATATACGACATTTTTCGTTTTGTTGTCAGGCGCAAGAACAAATAAATAAGATGGTTTGCCGATACGTGAACATGCCACGTACATTACGGCTTTGTCGTGGCATTGTTAATAATAATACTCGCGCAATAAGATTTATTAATAACACTCGCACAGAACAAACATATCGACCGGTAACCTTGACAACATGAAACAAAAAAATTTATACTTTCGGCGACTTACAGCTTATATACTGGCAGGCTGCATGCAGCGGCACTGGAATGCAGTGTTGTAAAGTATTTGAGTAAAAGTATTCAAATACTTTTATGGTACTCAAATACGTATTTTAAATACTTTTAAAAAGAGTATTTGTAAGTAGTATTTTAAATACTTTTCTAGAGTATCTGTATTTAAAATCAAATACGTTTTTAAATCTTTTTTAGTGACATGAACTATGATGAAACAAAACTTTTGTCATTTTTCATAATAATCATTTATGACGTGTTGGCAAAATATTTTGGTCGTGGGTATCGTTGTCCACTGCTGTGATTTTTCCGTTGATGTAGGTAATCCCGATTAGACCGATTAGATTGTTATCGCAGGTCGTGACAAATCGATGTACATTGTTAATGGTCACCGTATGTTTTATACGTATAACCATTGATTATAGAATACATATTGTATTCTATAATCAATGGTATAACATAACAAACAATATATAAAATTATATTTTTGTAATTTTTCTTTCTCGGATGTTCCTCCATACTTGTGTGTCATGTACTCGTGTGTGCAGTGAGTTGTGTTACCTGTGTAAAATATAATTATTAGTCACACAAAAAGTTATAGGTAGTGTTATCAAGTTGTAGTCCAAGGGAGTAAGTGATTTTAGTTTTAAGAGTCCAGTAATTAGTAAAACTAATGTTAAACAAAATTTAATTACAAGTACTTGAATGTATTTGAAAATACTTTTACCAAGTATCTGTATTTATACTTGAATACTTTTCTCATTAAGTATTTAAATACGTATTTTAAATACTTTTAAAAACAATTACCTGTATCTGTATTTGAATACTTTTAAAAAGTATCTTTTACAACACTGCTGGAATGTTCCGAGAGTTTCTCATACATTCTGTGTGTTCACGCTGTTATATAATTATACATATTATCAAAAGGCCAACACCCATATTATCGTCTCTCACCGTCGCGTATTTTGGTATCAGAGTCGTCGTAGTCGTTTAAACGTATTCGCGTAATAACATATTATTTTTGTCGTTGCTGTACCGTCGTCGCGCGACCAGTATAAAAATTATTGCTTCGAAGTAATTTGTCGTTTTTTGTCATCGCATCTTTTTGTAAAGTTAAGTCTGTAGCATTTTGTTTGCATATAGTACTTGTAAAACTTATATTAATCGTATTTAATAACAATCAGTTATTAGTTCGTATTTTTTGTATTGTTTTTTGTTTCGCCGTCGTATCAAAACGCGTTTTATAAAAATTGTTCTCGGGGCTCAAATGGCCAAAATCAACGTTTAACGTTTATAGGTTCGAATAACCATACTATTGAATGTATAATTTTCCGACTCAAATAGTCGTGTTTTAATTATTATATCTGATTCGTCGTCTCGAATAGACGTTATATTTTATATATATTGCTCAGTTCTATTAACAGAATTTAATTATTGTATTGTATAATTAAAGGCTCTAATAGCCTACGTTGTATTATTACGACTTTAATAGTCGAATTTTGTATTTATTTGTATTTATTTATTATTTTATGCGTGTGCATTCTTAGCATTTATTTTAAGTATAGGTAGCGGCTGGCCAGTCATATTTACTGTGAGTATTCATTAAAATTTATAATTTATTATTGTTTATTTTTATTTGGAATTGTTATGTATGAATTATTCAGCTACCTTTTATATAATTTATTATTTATTTAGATTGTTTTAAGTTATATTATTATTTGTTGGGCCAGAAGGGCCATTCATTCATTTATATATTTATTTTTATTTATTATTATTGTTATTCTAATTTATTTTATTATATTGTTTTGATGGTTTTATATATTGCTGTGATTTAATCGTACGCAAATACCTACTTAAAATAATACAAATAAAAAATTCGAGTGATGGGTTTTAAATAATTATTTATACGTAATTACTCCGACACTGTGTTTTCAATCTTGTGATATCTCTATATTTCAATATCTTTCTGGATTTGAATATTATCCAATATTGACTAATAAAAACCTAATTTATTTTAAAACTAATTTTCTATATCAATTTTTTTCCGTGAATTATTCCGATAGTTATTCTGCAATTCGGGGCGGAGACGAATCCAACAAATCAGAAGTCATTCAAATCGGTCCAGCCGTTCTTAAGTTATAAATGGTGTAACTATAACCCGGTTTTATTATATACATATATATATATATATATATATATATATGTATGTATGTATAATTATTAATAATATATAATAATATAGTGTGTATAATTTTATAAACTATAAAAGTATGTACATAATTTACGATTAACCTTATACAGTACTTCATTTTAATAGAATTTCTTAAAATAAACTTAGGCAGATAAAAATGTTTAATTTCAATTGTCCTTTTCTATCAAAATAATACATTTTGTCCTTAAAAAACTTAGGTTCTAAAACCAAAACTCATCCCTTTTATGAATTAAATACCACAAAAACTATAATTTCTATAAATAGCCCAAAATTGAAAATTAAATTTTTTTAAATTATTTTTCTCTAATATACTTAATACAAAGTTACATATTTATGTTGAATATTTAATATTTTTCATGTTTCTATATAACCATTAGTTTTAAATAAAAATTATCGATTTCCACAAAATCGCGTTTTTTTATTGTTTTTACATAATTTTTCGGTAGTTTTTGAGTATGTTTTTTGGTGCTTTTGAGAAAATCGAAAAATAACTCTCTTAAGTACTAACTAGTTGCAGATTGCTACCGGAAACAAACTATTACTATAAATATCGGAGCACTTCTTCCGGTAGAATTTTTGGGTACAGACAAAAAAAACTCAACAAATAAAAAACACATTATTGTAAAACCAATAGATTCCTCGCTTCACTCAGAGTCTAAAATTCCAAAATTATATTGATTTTTGTATTAATTACAATTTATAAATAATCTTAATAATTATATTTGCATAAAATTTAAGTACCTAACTATTTACCAATGGTTTTAATCTAACTATTAAAAAAGGTGAGACACTGGGAGAAATTTAATTTATATCTGTACGACTGTACGCATATCACAACGCATCATTGCATACGAAAAGCGATTCTGAGCGAAACTCAGTTAATAGTATTGATTTTCCAACAATATATGTGTGTCAAAAGATAATAAAATAAATATATATCAGTGGTGTAGCCAGGATTTTTATTTGAGGGGGGGCTGAGGCTGATAATTAATTAATTTATATGTTAATTATTAATATGTATAGACGGTACCCACTAAAAAACTGATTATTTATTCATTTCGGGGGAGGGGGAGGGGCTGCAGCCCCATCAGTTCCCCTGGCTACGCCATTGATACATATCGAATACAACGAATTACACAAAAAATAATGGTAAAAATATTTTACTATTATACAATTTCATATTTTTAATTGATCTATAAGTAATTTATTTATTTATTTATTAACATAATTACGGGGCGAGCCCAGATTTACATAATAGAACATGAAGAAGAAGAACAAACAACAACAACAAAAAAGAGTGACAGAAAGTATATAGGTACATATATACACACATAATATATATATATATATATATATATATATATATATATAACAAACAAAAGAGAAAAAAAAGAAATCATTAGAAACAAGGTTTAAATAGAAAAGAAGAGATCGTTATTCGCGATACGCATGAGACGGGGGATAGGCGAATTAGAAGAAGAGCGAGGAGTAAAGAATGGGATTGAGGAGTGGGTAGAACGGTTCGGGACTTTGTGATTTATGAGAGATAGGAGAGAAGGGGCGTCGATTTTGGCAGAAAGGAGGTTGGACAGAAAGGACAGGCTAGATATATGACGGCGGTCCGCAAGACTTACTAAATTAAAGGCATGAAGGACAGGGGAGTAATCATGCGGAAGGTAGGGAATGTTAAATTTAAAAGCCATAAATCTAAGAAATTGTCTCTGCACTCTCTCAATCATGGAATTTGCACAGGCCGTATGTGGGTCCCACAGAATGTGGCCATATTCTAGAATAGGACGTACAAGTGAACAATAAAAGTCTTTAAGGGGGGATATGAGGTGAAATTCCCTCGTGGTTCGAAGGATGAAATCCAGCATCTTAAGGGCCTTACAACATATCTCCTCGATATGTTTATTGGGTGAAAAATTAGAAGTAAGGGTAAGGCCCAAATCGCGTGTAGAAGAAATAGAAGAATTAATAGGAATATTGTTGATAAAGTAGGAAAATTTGATGAGCGAACGAGATCGGGAAAGGGGAGCAAAATAGGGCAAGCGCCCTATCCAACATTTGGTTTGCCACACTTTTGCCCTGCCTGTTTAAGACCAAACGAAAATTTAAATTTCAAGTCTTTTTTATTTGTTGTTTTCCATCTTTTTCGCTGTGTTATTAATCGTAATACTTTTTTATTTTAGATAAATATTTTTTACATTGGATAAATACGTATTTGTGTATTAACCTAAATATTTTTCCAGCAATATTTTTTTCATTTACTCAAATGATTTTTAAAAGTATTCTTTACAGCTCTGATTAGAGAGCATTTCATACATATATTGGAATTTATGACACTGGTTATAAAAATTGGCAGCGAAATTCGCATTACAGAGCTTCACATTTTAAATTCTACATTTCCAATATTTGATGAAGGAAAATTAATATAAATAAGGAGTTTTGAATAAGGAAAACCTTTTATTGTCAGACAAAAGGCAATTATCAATGATGTAACGGAGAAAACTGGACTATTAACGAAAAGTCCTTCTCTAGACCAGAATATATAAAGAACTATTACCAACGATAATGAACACACATACAACCACAGAAGTATCGAAATCTGGCGGTGGAATATGTCAACGACTGGATCGTGAGGACAAGCGATAGGGTGGCGATACGGGGCGCATTTAGCAGCTGAAGTTTCAACTAGGCGCCATAAACTAGGTATCGCTGATATTTTTTTAGAAAAAAATAGATTTAAGAGAAATTTTGTAAATACATTGTTTAAAATCAACATTAGGATTGATAACTGAGGTTCTCTATATGTTTATGGTAAATGTTACAACTTTTTATTTAAACAAAAAAAAAATACCGATTTGGCATTCTTTTCAATCCCCTCGAGGAACGTAAAGAGGGAGGTTATCACGGCTAAACTTAACCCCAAAAACTTTCTTATGGTATCGAACAAAATTGGTTAGCATCAAAAATATGTAATAAAAAATAAAAAAAACGAGTCTGCTAGCACTCGAGACATTGATGTGTAAACGTCGCGTGAGCGGTAAAAATGGAACGGAATTGTGATTGGGATTTGTGAATATTGGTATCATTATTCAAAGTAATTTCGATAATAAATATTATTAGTTGTTATGACAACAGCTTACACATTATACGCAATTTATAATTGCGTGTAAATTAATAAATATTATTGATATTATTAATATTAATAAATATTATTATTAGTTGTCATGACAACAGCTTACACATTTCCGTCCCATTTCCCGAGATTTACCCTCATACCGCCGTAATAGATGTTTACTTAGTTTATAACTTTATGCAAGTATCATAAATTACTATTATGACATTTATAAATTTGAAACAAATATAATTAGAAAAGTTTAAAAGTTAAAAATGTATTGGTTTAGATTTAATGTGTTTGGCTAAGACATTTATAATTGTTAAAATATTTAAAGTTCCGAACGTGTACTTTGATACATAAATTTAACAGTTTGGAAAATAAAAATAAAATGAAATTGATTTATTTTGATTTTATATTAATACACTACTTCAATTATTTAATTAACTGATTTTTTAAATTAAAGACTCAGACATTGCAAATCTAACTTTTATTTGTGTTTACATTATTAAAATATTTTAACAATACTAACGTTAGATATTTTAAAAGAATTTGGAATTCTGGATTTAACTTACCAACATCTATGTATAATATACCATAATAAATAATTAAAATTACAATCGTTTAGTTAATTACAAACTGTATTCAATTTGGAAAAGTAGAAAAAAATATGAATATATATGTGTGCGTCTGTTTTTTTTTATTGACATGTCTTTCTATATTTTTCATAACTTGCAATTTAATTAAAATATTTCAAATTCCAACCGTGTAGTGTAGTACAAAGTGTTAATAATTTGTAAAAGGGGAAAACAAATATAAGTCTCGATTTTCTTTTATTATATAACTGTGAAAAAGGAATGCAGATAGTGTAATGTAATGTTATAAATAAAATAACTGTTGAAACAAATTAAGCTAGAAATTTTTGTTTGGAAAAGTGAAAATCAAAATAAAATATATTATTTTGATTTTATATTAATAAACTACTTAAATTACCCTAATAACTGACTTTTTTTATTAATATGAAGGCTTTGGAAAATGCAAATCTAAGTTTTAAGTGTAATTATACAATATTAAAAATAATATTACGATAAAACCATAAGACATTTTTAATAGAATTTAGAATTTTGGATAAAACGTACCGAAAACTAAATATTTCGTACCAAAAAAAAAAAAAGGATTAGAATACTAAAAATTAATGCAAATATAACTAGACAGATTAAAAAAAATATGAAAAAAGAGTAGTATAAAAAGAGGGATTTTGGCACATAGCACTTCCCTTTTATTTGTTGAAGTGCTATAACCCGAAGGTGCTACACTACCCGCGTATTTGCTGAGGTGCTACAATCCGTAGGTGCTGTACTACTCATGGTCGCCGTTCGTATGTGCTATACTGTAACCCGAATCTCCTATACTACAACACAGCCGTCCGAATTACCTATACTACAATACGGTTGACGTTATCTATACTCTGTATTTTTACACCATCACAATCGAAATCGAAATCGGACGGTTAGAAAATGCCGGGAAACGACAAAAGGGATAACAAGAAAGTCCGAAAAGTCGTCTCAAAATTAAACTCAGGTTATTCTAAAATTTCAGGTAATGTTTATCGATTATGTTCTTCACCTCCATTTATTTCTGACCAAGAAAACCGGGTGATAGGAACACGTAATATTATACTAGGACTTCAATTATCTTCTATCTCAAACTTCCCGTCATCGACGGTTCATGATCAAGGAACAGTATAGTCGTATAGGGAGAGAGAAAATAAAGAGATAGTGTCGTCATTTAGTAATTAGGTTTTTAAAGACATAATGCTTTAGATCATACTGACAACTTGATCGAAAAATCAAAATCGGTAAAAAACCAAGTCAAAACGTCATTAAATCATTGATGATAGGGCTGACATTGGGTTCGATTTCAGGACAGTAAAAATTCCAAATTACACTCTGACTCCTGTTTAGCCACTTGGACATGGTTATCCAGGCGTAGATATACGTAATATAGTAACTACAAAATAATTTTGGAGTCCTGTTTCGACCCGGTTTATACCAGAAACAAGCTCAACCGGAAATAAAAGTCAAAAACTTGTAGAATAGAGTTCTTTTGACATCCCATTGAGTTCGGAGAATTCATCGTCGATTACAACAATTTCCACGATGTTAGAAACGTGTTCAGAAGGAACTTCTATCCCTGCGGTAGAATTAGAATTTCCGAATGGTTATATGTAACGGCATTACTCGACACAGACAGTAAAATATTACGTGAGACCCTGGGTCGAGAGCAAATTCGATAAAAACTATTCAACGTTTACCGTTTATATGGGTGCCAAACAACATACTATAATATGTTGAAAAATAAGTGCGAACTCGAACCAACCTAATCATACTTCCTGATTTTTCTGTTATACGTTTCACGGGTGATCCGTTGTACCTATATCGATAAATTAAAAACAGTACTGAATAAGTACTCTGAAGTTTTTAGTAGAAGTTTAGGACGGACAAGGTTGAATGGTCCTCAGTTCTCATTGAGTGTTTGGTTAAAAGTACTTGCGAGATGGGGTAGGAGGGGTGGACGACCACAGTATATCACACGAAGGCTAACCCTGTGGATCGTCACAACCAAAAACCAAATAAGTGTTTACGTTCACTGTTGTGGACGATAATCACCGTTCTTGGGATCTTAAATTCTCTTCAGTACTTTTCACACTGAGAAAATTGAATACAAAAATTACTTAATATAATTGTATAATATTAAAACCAGATTTTTAAAAAATAATTTTGTGGTTTTTTAATGTAACTTACGTGTTCGTGAAGGACTCGTAGTTTGATAATTAATCACCTATTTCAAATCCAAACCATGCAGTTAATTACAAAGTCTTGACTCTATCGTTTAGCGGAAACTTGTCTTAGTTAGGATATAATTTTTCCACCCATAAATTTGGTGATAAATCGGAAACTGGTGTCTTAAGCTTACAGACTTATAACTGTGTATATAATATAGAAGCGGGTTGTAATACTCTGGATCATGGGCGTAACTTGGGTAGTTTTTATGGGGGGGGGGCAAACTATATTACATAAATTATATATATTTAATATTTATATAGAATATATTTACTAAAATATATTTATATAGTATATATTGTTTCTAAAATGTACATTAAAACAGATTAAACAAATAAAGCCAAGATTAGATATCTAATTGCAATAAATATAATACAGATTTAAAAAAATTAATTCACAAAATATCAAAGGGGCATGATTTATATCAAGGGGGCAGCCGCCCTCTCTCACTCTTCCCAGTTTACGCCTATGCTCTGGGTGTTATCAAAGACAATGACGAAACTAAGGTGATTGAAATTCCTACGAGGTGTTATGAAAAAATAACGTTAGAAATAAAAATACAAGAACTATTGGAGGGAGATAATGTTCGATTTTTCATTTTAATATCAGATAATAGTTTATTAATGTGTATATTACCGTGGTTACCGAACGGAACGCAAAAAAACGGTTATGGAACAATATTGTTGTTCATAGACAATAATATAATGGAACGAAACCAATTATTTCATTAGGTTTATAGGTCCTTCATATGAAATAAAATTATAATTATTAAGTTTCCTGAACTTTTTCACGAAAAACGTTACAACCTAATAAGTTCTTAAAATAATTGACATGAAGAACGTTATAACTAGGGCTGGGATTTCGATGCATTTTTCATTTTTTTCCAGAGGTTGCTGTACGATGCTCGCCTGGTCACAAATTCATAACATGTACTTTTGAATGAGAATGAGAACATTTATTTTGCATTTTTTTGCATCTTTTGACAATTTTTGATTTTAACATCATTTTCTTCATTTTTTAGGGCATTATAGGGTTTTTAGGGCATTATTGGAGTTTTTGGGTGCAAAATTCAAACTTGAAATTTTATTAATAATTATATAATAATAATTTTATCTGGCAACGACTAAATAACGACGATAAGGTAACTACTTTTTATCTCGTATTGTAGAAAAACTTAGGTAATGAATGTAATTCAGTGTAACAGTTCAGAGTGTACAGGTAAATTAATATATAATCCAAATCTATCTAGTTAAAAAAATATAAGGAAATAATTGTTTTTTCAGATTAAAAGAAATCCAAGTTGAAGTTTAGCCTATAGAAAAATTATTTTAATCACTTTTATTTCAGTTTAATTAATTTAATCAAATATTATTTAAAATTTATACTAAATTTATTAAAAATAAAAAAAATTTACCTGCATTTTTTGTAGTGCATTATTTAGAATTTTTAGGGTATTAAAGCATTTTTTAAGGGCATTTTTTA
The DNA here is from genome assembly GCA_032441835.1 of Slavum lentiscoides. Classification (NCBI taxonomy): domain Eukaryota; kingdom Metazoa; phylum Arthropoda; class Insecta; order Hemiptera; family Aphididae; genus Slavum; species Slavum lentiscoides. The sequence continues at coordinate 27,103,224 of CM063706.1, forward strand.
GGGTTTTATAGGGCATTATATTCCCAGCCTTAGTGCGGAGAAAGCCCGAGGCATAAAACTCCGACAGAAAGAAATGAAAATCAAAATAAAATAAAACTTGAATACGTATGGATTTAACTAAATAAAATAAATATTAAGAACATGCAAGCATGCGCGAAAGGAAAGTACCGGCCAATATCAAATCTAACATAAAATACATACACGGTTAATGGTGGTCCATGGGGTGTCTTCAAGCATCGTCTCCGGCGATGCCGACCCAGGGGTGAAACAGTTTTCTACTCCGCCATGGTGGGTTGAAATCGCACGGTGGAGAAAAAAAACAACGTATAATAAGTACGGAGGAGGTTCCGTACTACGGGCCTGACGTACATCGAATGAATTTAGAAAAAAAACTTCTGGGCCAGCGTCGATGCTCTTCGACCCGGTCGCTATCGGAGATTTGGCCGGTAATCTTTCCTTGCGGTTCGCATAGCACATAAACCCCCCAGTCGCGTGGAGAGGAGAGTTCCCGCCTACCCGTCGAGAAATCCATCGGCGATAGATTAACTTCGAGAGTCGGTGCCACACGTGCCGTTTTAAAAATAAATATAAAATAAATGCGACCCAATACCATATGAACGTCACAAGTTTTTTGAACAATTACACTAAGAACGTTATAACCTATATTAAGTTCTTTAAAAAATTACACGAAGAACATTATAAGCTAATACGTTCTTCGAACTTTTAACACTGTGAACATCACAACTAAACGGTTCTTCGAACTTTAAAAATAGCGTTATGAATCAAAATTATCTTTTGACCATTTTGGGTTTAAAATTATTTAAGAAAATACTTAATAAGTGAATCAAAAATTCAGGATGTTCACAGTTTCATTTATAAACAACATTTAGTTGTTAGTTCGATTCCAAAACGTAAGAAAGTACGTAAGAATTATAAAATATAAATTCATTTATAATATTGTTTGTCTGTATATAGCAAGTGTAGATATAATATGTGTTATATATTTAGTGGATAGTAATGACTCCAAAAGGAATAATAAAACGACACGACTTTTCACGACTAGAGACACGATTTATTATAAAACGAAACGGACAGGGTACAGCGTGCGTAACGACGAGGGAAAATTCCGAGACACGTGCGGTACGGTCGGCGGACGTAAAAAAAGAGAAGAGCATAGAAGAAAAACAAATTACAAACAACAAATTGCGGGAGTAAAGTGCTGCGGCGCTGTGGACTACGCGCGAACCTGCAGTGCTGATAACGCGCATGCGTAGGTCGCCACAACACTCCCTCCTTAAAAGAAAGAAAAAACAAGATTTTTTCTTTTAACAGTAACACATATGTATATCCTTATAAACTATGAACAAATAAACAAATGAAACAAAAACAATACAACAAAAAAAAAAGATTTTTTTTTTATAACGTGAAAAACGATTCTGTGATCCGCGCCTTGGGCTTGATAGAGACTCCCATAATCCGTTTCTATCCGGAAACGAACTCGATTGGTCTTCCGCAATTATTGTATGTTGGTGGCGTAAGAGTGGTCTGCCAAAGGGTCTTCCCGGAGTACGAATGCGGGTTTAAGGCGGTCGATGGATACACATGCTTGACGATTGTTGAGCTGGAGCTTGAAATTTTTGTCGCGCCGCTCCAGAACTGCGTACGGCCCTTCGAAACGAGGTTGTAGAGAAAGTCTCATTGCGTCGATTCATAGGAAGACGCGAATGACGTTGGCCAAGTCCCTTGGCACGAAAATTGACCGTTTGGTATTGTGGTTGGTGCCGGGTGTAGCTCGCAGCTGCGCCATGATATTGCGAAGTGCAACGACGAAATTGGGTGGCTGCAGTGCCGTAACCAGGGGGGCACTAGGAGCACGTGCCCCCGAAATTTTATATATATGTAAATTTAAGCCACTAATAAGTTGATGTATTTTAGAATGACTATAATAGTGGTAAAAAAATCTAGTGCCCCCCCGCCCCGAAATAAATTTCTGGCTATGACACTGGGTGGCTGTATCGATGGCGGTGTAAAATGGAACAGCTCATCTGGCAAACGCAGCGTCGTGCCGTAAACCATTTCGGCCGGCGCTGAACCGATATCCGGCTTGACCGTGTTCCGCAAAGCGAGCAATACAATGGACAGCTTCTCGTTCCAACACGCGGACTCTTGTGCCGTGAGTGCCTTCTTCAGCGTCCGATGGAAACGCTCAACCATGCCATTCGTTTGCGGGTGGTACGGCGAAGTGCGGATGTGCTGCGTCCTAAGAGATGTTGCCAGCGTGCTAAACGAATCGGCCTCGAACTGCCGGCCTTGGTCGGTAGTTATTATGTCCGGAATACCGAAACGCGAAAACCATTGCTCGACGAGGGTGCGTGCGACGGTGTACGCGAACATATTTGCGAGGGGCCAAGCTTCCGGCCACCTGGTGAAACGGTCGACGCACGTCAACATAAATTTGTTGCCATTTGATGGAGGCAGTGGTCAGACCAGGTCGATATGGACATGGCCGAATCGGCGTTCTGCCGGCGCGAAAGGTGTTAACGGAGAAATGTTGTGCTTACTGGTCTTCGTTCGTTGGCACTGCGTACAAAATTTAGTCCATCGACTGATTTGGCGATTCATATCTGGCCAACAATAACGCGTTTTAATAAGACCCAGCGTTGCTCTAGGACCTCCGTGTGCGAGGCCGTGGAGCACATCGAAAACGCTGCGGCGGTAGATGACTGGCACGTATGTTCGGGCAGTACCGGTATAGAAATCCGCTTAAATTGGACCGTCTGGCGTGTCCCGTGACTGTGGGTGCAACGCGTACTTAGTGGGAGCCGATAGGATTCTTTTTAGCTCGACGTCTTCCGCCTGAGCTTCTGACCACTGACGCGGGTCAGAGAAACCGTCCTGGATGGCCTCTACTTCGAGACGTGACAGTGCGTCGGGGACAACGTTGGCTGTTCCGTGAACGTATTCAATGGCATATATGTACTGCGCTAAAAACGAAATCTGACGTACTTGGCGATCGACGTACTTCTTGTTCTTATGTGTGAACGTAAACATGAGAGGCTTGTGGTCTGTGCGCAAGATGGTATGGCGGCCTTCGATGACGTGGATAAAGTATTGTGTGCTGAAGTAGGCTGCGAGCAACTCTCGGTCGTACGTGCTATACCTTGTTTGTGCACTTGTTAGTTTTTTTGAATAAAAAGCGACCGAGTAGTCGCCAAACTTCTCCGTCTTGCTGCTCGATTACCGCGCCAATTGAAACGCTAGAGGCATCCGTATTGAGGCGTAGCTTCGCGTTGGGTTTCGGGTAGGCCAAACTAGCTGTGGCAGCAAGAGCTTTGCGAAACTCGTCGAAAGCGACACGAGTAGCGTCGGTCCACTGTAGCGGGCCGTTTCGCTTTTTGATGTTCGCTACGAGGTCGCACAACGTGGCTTGCAGTGTCGCTTCGTTGGGTATGAATCTGTTGTAAAAATTAACCGAGCCTAAAAAACGCGGCAGACCCTTTTTCGTTCGAGGTCAGTTCTGGATGGTGGTGACATGATCCGGGTTAGGGCGACAACCGTCCTTGTCTAGAACGTGTCCTAGAAAGGTCAACGATGTAGCGGCAAAAACGCACTTTGCGGGGTTGACTGATATACCGTATTCCTGTAGGCGCTTCAGGATGGTGCGGACATGCTGCTCGTGTTCGAGCTCGTCGCGCGACGCGGTAAGGACGTCATCGATTTACGTGAAAGCGTAATCAGGTCCCAGCAACATGTCATTGATCACGTATTGAAACGTCTGCGCGGCGTTACGCAACCCGAAGCACATGACCGGAAACTCGAATAGTTCGAACGGAGTGGTAACAGCGGTCTTGGGAATGTCTCGCTTGGCGATGGGTACCTGGTGATAAGCCTTGACCAAGTCCAATTTGGAGAACAGTGTTCGGCCGGCCAAATGTGTAGTGAAATCGTGCAAGTGCGGCAGTGGATAACGATCCGAGCGCGTGATGGCATTTAGGTGACGATAATCATCGCAGGGTCGGCACGAACCATCCTTCTTGGCAACCAGCAGAAGCGGACTGGCCCAGGCGCTGGCCGATGGACGACGGATCCCCTTGTCGAGCATAAAATCGAATTCGCGGCGGGCGATTTGGAGTTGTTCGGGTGGCAAACGTCGCGGGCGGGCGAAAAGCGGTGGACCGGTGGTGTGTAGTTCGTATACTACGCCGTGCTTAAACCATGCCGGCACTGGAGACTCGTGTGTCACGTCAGGGAATATAGCTCTGTCCATTTGTGCGATCGTGAAACGGTGAAAATTGGCGTGTCAGTGTCGTCGACTGAAGATGTTTGTACGGCACTCCGGTCTTCCAAGTCGATGAGTCGATTACGTTTAACATCGATAAGCAGGCCGAAACAATGTAGGAAATCTGCGCCGATAATTGGACGGGCGACATCCGCCATTTCAAAAGTCCAGACGAATGCTCGCTGGAAACCCAGATTCAAACGTAACGTCTTGAGGCCGTAAGTGCGAATTCGTCAATGACATGCGAATTGTCATTGTCCACAGACATAACATCAAGAAGATCGAACATGGTAAGAACGTAAGGTCACCAATTTAGTGGATGGTAATGACTCCAAAAGGAAATAATAAAACGACACGACATTTTCACGACTAGAGACACGATTTATTATAAAACGAAATGGGCAGGGTACAACGTGCGTAACGACGAGGGAAAATTCCGAGACACGTGCGGTACGGTCGGCGAACGTAAAAAAAGAGAAGAGCATAGAAGAAAAACAAATTACAAACAACAAATTGCGGGAGTAAAGTGCTGCGGCGCGGTGGACTACGCACGAACCTGCAGTGCTGATAACGCGCATGCGCAGGTCGCCACATATATTTATATAGTGTAACATTTACTGATTGTGAACTAGACACCACAATATCATCAATTTGTATTACTCTATTGTAAAAACGATCATAATGATCATCGTATTATTGATGATAGCGATAAGCTGATAAAGTATATAATATCCAAAACTTCGAAAGAACGTAAAACCATTGATTATATATATTATAGATAGCCATCTACCATAGGAAATATGTCGAACAAAAATTATAGTTAACCTAGCCAATAGAGGGCGATAGTAATATTGAATTTTATTAAATTTCAATTTTAATAATTATTATACTACGGGCGACCTTCGACCGACGATAATAGAAAACCTACTAATATAATAATCGTTAAAAGTACACCGCGGATTCGTCAATAACAATATCCTTATCTGTTTTCCAACGAAAAGGTTGCTATTAGGTAAATTAAGAATCGAATGAATTAGCGCTAACAGTGGCAATGTGCACAATTAAATCTATCTATAGTAACGCTCCACAGTGGCGACGTCCAATGTGCCGCACGAAATTTATTACACGGAGTGAGCTATCTATAATATATATAATCATAAATCAATGGTAAAACTTAAGAGGACGCAACAAATTTCTCACATCCGCATGTGTTGTCTCCGTCTTAAAAACGTTCACATTTATAGTAGTTCAATAATGAAAACGAATAACTTTAAAAAGTTCGGGAACGTAATACTGTAAAACGTTCTTCTGATTAAATGTTCAAGAACGTATTATTTATAATGCTCATTAGGTATATCACTCAAGAACTTACAATCAATACAAGAACTTTCGGTTTTAATTTTCAAAAAACATTAACGTTTTTAACGTTTTTCTAGTAAAATTTTCGGTGAACCATTTAATTTACAACGTTATATCTAAAACCGTTTTTTGAACCTAACTTAATTTAACGTTAATCGCAAATAAAGTTCAACAACGACATATGGAACCGAACCAATAATTAACGGCTAAGGTCACCCTGTATATTACAAAGCAGTAATTAGGTTATTAGGTACGTTATTAGGTTATTATTAAATACGTTATTAGGTTTTACAAAACGTCATCGAATTCTGAGAGTTGATTTTAAACACGAATCTGATAACGTAATGAAAATTATGAACATAAACTCTATAAAAGTGGAATGTAACTTAGCTTTAGGATCATTCAATAACGGAGAGCAATCATATGCGATACATAATAGTAATAATAATAATAATAATATAATAATAATTATAATAATAATAATAATAATAATAATAATAATAATAATAATAATAATAATAATAATAATAATAATAATAATAATAATAATAATAATAATAATAATAATAATAATAATAATAATAATAATAATAATAATAATAATAATAATAATAATAATAATAATAATAATAATAATAATAATAATAATAATAATAATAATAATAATAATAAGGATAAGAATAATAATAAGAATAATATTATTTATATTTCAATGTGGATTCACTTACGGACTATTAAATTTCCCAAACCATGAAAATCAATTGATATATGTCAAATTCCATCCATGCATATTATTATAAAATTGTTGGTAATATGAAAAATTAACCAACAATTTAAAAGTATGCAAGTAACATAAAAATATTAAATTACATACATAAGTATATATTGAAACAAATGTAAGAATAAAATTTTATAAGTATACAGTTATATATTATTTTATTTAAATTTAAAATTATTATAAAATGAACGATCAACATAAAACATTTATTTGTCTTTTGAATTTTGGAGACACATATATTTATATTTTTATTGATTTAATAATTTAAAAATATATTAACTTATGTTTTGAGTCTCTTCTTATTTTAAAATAAACCTTACGTTAGTTTTTCATGTTGCATTGAGAACAGTGTAAATTTAGCATTGGTGCAAAATAGTAACAAATAATGTTTTCAAGTTAAAAGCAAATATAATTCTAACTTATAAAATGTTAGTGTTAAATACTGTATATTGTTTTTCTATTAATTAAATTCCATTATAACAATAATTAATAGTCCACCATTCGAAATACTTATTAGGTTTTTTTAATTTTGAGGGCATAAAATTCCAATTTTTTTTAAATTTATATGTTTATAGATATAAAATCGTTGTAAGAAATTTGTCAACGACCATGGAGTATACTGATATAAGTTGCGAATTTAAATTGTCGAATAATAATAATAATAATAATAATAATAATAATAATAATAATAATAATAATAATAATAATAATAATAATAATAATAATAATAATAATAAGGATAAGAATAATAATAAGAATAATATTATTTATATTTCAATGTGGATTCACTTACGGACTATTAAATTTCCCAAACCATGAAAATCAATTGATATATGTCAAATTCCATCCATGCATATTATTATAAAATTGTTGGTAATATGAAAATTAACCAACAATTTAAAAGTATGCAAGTAACATAAAAATATTAAATTACATATATAAGTATATATTGAAACAAATGTAAGAATAAAATTTTATAAGTATACATTTATATATTATTTTATTTAAATTTAAAATTATTATAAAATGAACGATCAACATAAAACATTTATTTGTCTTTTGAATTTTGGAGACACATATATTTATATTTTTATTGATTTAATAATTTAAAAATATATTAACTTATGTTTTGAGTCTCTTCTTATTTTAAAATAAACCTTACGTTAGTTTTTTCATGTTGCATTGAGAACAGTGTAAATTTAGCATTGGTACAAAATAGTAACAAATAATGTTTTCAAGTTAAAAGCAAATATAATTCTAACTTATAAAATGTTAGTGTTAAATACTGTATATTGTTTTTCTATTAATTAAATTCCATTATAACAATAATTAATAGTCCACCATTCGAAATACTTATTAGGTTTTTTTAATTTTGAGGGCATAAAAATTCCAATTTTTTTTAAATTTATATGTTTATAGATATAAAATCGTTGTAAGAAATTTGTCAACGACCATGGAGTATACTGATATAAGTTGCGAATTTAAATTGTCGAATAATAATAATATTAATAATAATAATAATAATAATAATAATAATAATAATAATAATAATAATAATAATAATAATAATAATAATAATAATAATAATAATAATAATAATAATAATAATAATAAGGATAAGAATAATAATAAGAATAATATTATTTATATTTCAATGTGGATTCACTTACGGACTATTAAATTTCCCAAACCATGAAAATCAATTGATATATGTCAAATTCCATCCATGCATATTATTATAAAATTGTTGGTAATATGAAAAATTAACCAACAATTTAAAAGTATGCAAGTAACATAAAATATTAAATTACATACATAAGTATATATTGAAACAAATGTAAGAATAAAATTTTATAAGTATACATTTATATATTATTTTATTTAAATTTAAAATTATTATAAAATGAACGATCAACATAAAACATTTATTTGTCTTTTGAATTTTGGAGACACATATATTTATATTTTTATTGATTTAATAATTTAAAAATATATTAACTTATGTTTTGAGTCTCTTCTTATTTTAAAATAAACCTTACGTTAGTTTTTCATGTTGCATTGAGAACAGTGTAAATTTAGCATTGGTGCAAAATAGTAACAAATAATGTTTTCAAGTTAAAAGCAAATATAATTCTAACTTATAAAATGTTAGTGTTAAATACTGTATATTGTTTTTCTATTAATTAAATTCCATTATAACAATAATTAATAGTCCACCATTCGAAATACTTATTAGGTTTTTTTAATTTTGAGGGCATAAAAATTCCAATTTTTTTTAAATTTATATGTTTATAGATATAAAATCGTTGTAAGAAATTTGTCAACGACCATGGAGTATACTGATATAAGTTGCGAATTTAAATTGTCGAATAATAATAATAAATAATAATAATAATAATAATAATAATAATAATAATAATAATAATAATAATAATAATAATAATAATAATAATAATAATAATAATAATAATAATAATAATAATAATAATAATAATAATAATAATAATAATAATAATAATAATAATAATAATAATATTTATAATATAATATAATATGTATTCTCTTACATGCTTTAATAGTTTCCAAATCATGAAAATTAGTTGATACATACCAAAGTTTAAAAATGCAGGTATTACAGGATGGTTGATAATATGGTGAAATTAAATAATGCAGGTAAAATAACAAATATTGGATTATAAACATAAATAAGTATTGAATGAAATGTAGGAATAAAACTTTAAAAGCATAACATAATTTTGATTTATTCAAATTCAAAATTATTATAATATGAACGAACAAAATAAAATATTAATTGACATTTGAATTTTGAGGGCACAAATATTTATATTTTAATTCATAATAAAAAATATTAATAATAATAATAATAATAATAATAATAATAATAATAATAATAATAATAATAATAATAATAATAATAATAATAATAATATTAATGGTAATAATATTTCAATGTAGATTCACTTACGTGCTTTAATAATTTCCAAGCCATAAAAGTTATTTGATATAAATATCAAATTCCAGCAATGCCGTTTATTACAAAGTGTTTAGAGTATGGGAAAATTAAACAAGAGTGTAAATGGTCGCATGTAACATCACAAATATTAGACTTTTAACATAAATAACTATTGAAATATATGTAACCAGAAAATGATTAAAGTGTAGCATAATTTATTGTTTATTTTTAAATTTTATTTATTATAATACAGTGACGTAGCCTGTATTTTTTTAGAGGGTGTAATTTTTTTGTTATAAAATGTACCTAACTTGTGAAGTATTTCAAACTCATGTAGTCATAAACTGTTTTAATAAATTAAAATATTCGTTCAACTTACATATATTTGTTTAAAATTAATTTTTTTGACTTTTTCATAAATAATTATAATGCAAATATATTGCATAACGATATTTATTGATAACAATTATTGATGCATTTGACAGTGCTGTAAACACAAGGTAATTTTAAAAAAGAACAAGGTAATTGAAAGATAATGATTATTATCACTATTGCAGTAGATAACGCAAATTCCATATGATGATGTAATGTAAATATTATCTGCACGAGTGCAATAATACAACACCGTAAATTTTGACGGGGTTGCTATCGGATACACCCGTGTGGTGTGACATCACTGTCCGGGTAAAGTGTAAATGAATTTATGCAGATGCAAAACGTGATATAAAATATGATAAGAAGTGTGCAGTATTTAAGATAAAGTTCAACTTAAGCCGTGGTAGTGTGTGAATATGGCAATATGGCGAAACATAATACATTTTACCACGACCAAATGATTGTATTCCTATATTATAAACATTATATTTTTAATATAATTACGGCCGAGGAGTGGTGTTTAACAACCAAAACACCGCTCCCGGTTGCGCCACTGTTATAATCATAGGCGTGCGCAGGAATTTTGTATGGGGTGTGCCATGAAGAAAATTGGGCCGTTTTTCCTTATATGAGCCTAAGCAAATCTAACCTAACTCTCAACCTAAAAAAAGGATAAATTTAATGCAAAATATCAATTCATAAAAACTTATTGATTAAATGTTGTGCTTCACAACATTTAGATATATTTTTACAATATAGTATATACCTATATACCTAGTGGTTAGTAACCTACATTAGAATATTAAAAAATTTTGCTAGAGCGCCTAATTTATTTTCTCTAATTTTTATTATTTATAGCTTAAAATTCAAACAAAGTCCCCGAATGAATGAAAGTTGTACAAAAAGCCACGGGCCACGGGGTGTGCCACGATACACCCGGCACACCCTGTGCGCACGCCTATGGTTATAATATAAAAGAACGACTTAAAACATTTATTTGTCATTTGAATTTTAGAGACACAAACATTCATATTGTTTATTAATTTAATAATTTAAATTAATTAATTAAATTTAACTTATGTTTTGAGTCTCTTATTCTTTAAGAATAAACCTTATGTTAGTTTTTTCATGTTGCATTGAGAACAATGTGAATTTAGTACTGGTGCAAAATAGTAACAAATAATGTTTTCAAGTTAAAAGCAAATATAATTATAACTTATAAAATGTTAGTGTAAAATACTGTATATTGTTTTTTATTAATTAAATTCCATTATAACAATAAGCTATCATTCGAAATCACGTGCATGTCGCTCACCCCCCCAAATTTTGAAATTTGTAATAATTTTTATGCATGTATTTAGTACGTTATTTGTACGAATTTTATGACCATTTTCAGAATTTTTACGACATTATTGCTAACGTAATGATAAAAAAATTGAAGTGGAGCCAGGGACATATGTCTTCAGCCCTCACTTTAGCAATAAAAGTTATTATAAATTTCAAAATTGGGGGCGACATGCACGTTTCGAAATCCTTATTTGATTTTTGAATTTCGAGGGCATAAAAATTCAAGTTTTTTTTCATTTTATATGTTAAGAGATATAAAATCGTTGTAAGAAATTTGTCATCGACCATAGAGTATACTGATATAGGTGGCGAATTTAAATTCTCGAATAATAGTAATAGTAATAGTAATAGTAATAGTAATAGTAATAGTAATAGTAATAGTAATAGTAATAGTAATAGTAATAGTAATAGTAATAGTAATAGTAATAGTAATAGTAATAGTAATAGTAATAGTAATAGTAATAGTAATAGTAATAGTAATAGTAATAGTAATAGTAATAGTAATAGTAATAGTAATAGTAATAGTAATAGTAATAGTAATAGTAATAGTAATAGTAATAGTAATAGTAATAGTAATAGTAATAGTAATAGTAATAGTAATAGTAATAGTAATAGTAATAGTAATAGTAATAGTAATAGTAATAGTAATAGTAATAGTAATAGTAATAGTAATAGTAATAGTAATAGTAATAGTAATAGTAATAGTAATAGTAATAGTAATAGTAATAGTAATAGTAATAGTAATAGTAATAGTAATAGTAATAGTAATAGTAATAGTAATAGTAATAGTAATAGTAATAGTAATAGTAATAGTAATAGTAATAGTAATAGTAATAGTAATAGTAATAGTAATAGTAATAGTAATAGTAATAGTAATAGTAATAGTAATATAGTAATAGTAATAGTAATAGTAATAGTAATAGTAATAGTAATAGTAATAGTAATAGTAATAGTAATAGTAATAGTAATAGTAATGGTAATAGTAATGGTAATGGTAATAGTAATAGTAATAGTAATAGTAATGGTAAATGGTAATAGTAATAGTAATAGTAATAGTAATGGTAATAAGTAATAGTAATAGTAATAGTAATGGTAATAGTAATAGTAATGGTAATAGTAATAGTAATAGTAATGGTAATAGTAATAGTAATAGTAATAGTAATAGTAATAGTAATAGTAATAGTAATAGTAATAGTAATAGTAATAGTAATAGTAATAGTAATAGTAATAGTAATAGTAATAGTAAGTAATAGTAATAGTAATAGTAATAGTAATAGTAATAGTAATAATAATAGTAATAGTAATAGTAATAGTAATAGTAATAGTAATAGTAATAGTAATAGTAATAGTAATAGTAATAGTAATAGTAATAGTAATAATAATAATAATAGTAATAGTAATAATAATAATAATAATAATATAATAATAATAATAATAATAATAATAATAATAATAATAATAATAATAATAATAATAATAATAATAATAATAATAATAATAATAATAATAATAATAATAATAATAATAATAATAATAATAATAATAATAATAATAATAATAATAATAATAATAATAATAATAATTACAATTACAATAACAATAACAATATTAATAATAAAAACATTAATATTTATAATTTAATGTGCATTCTCTTACATGCTTTAATAGTTTCCAAATCATGAAAATTGATACATACCAAGGTCCAAAAATGATGGTATAACAAGGTGGTTGATAATATGGAGAAATTAAACAAGAATTAAAAATAATGCAGGTAACATCACACAATAATAATAATAATAATAATAATAATAATAATAATAATAATAATAATAATAATAATAATAATAATAATAATAATAATAATAATAATAATAATAATAATAATAATAATAATAATAATAATAATAATAATAATAATAATAATAATAATAATAATAATAATAATAATAATAATAATAATAATAATAATAATAATAATAATAATAATAATAATAATAATAATAATAATAATAATAATAATAATAATAATAATAATAATAATAATAATAATAATAATAATAATAATAATAATAATAATAATAATAATAATAATAATAATAATAATAATAATAATAATAATAATAATAATAATAATAATAATAATAATAATAATAATAATAATAATAATAATAATAATAATAATAATAATAATAATAATAATAATAATAATAATAATAATAATAATAATAATAATAATAATAATAATAATAATAATAATAATAATAATAATAATAATAATAATAATAATAATAATAATAATAATAATAATAATAATAATAATAATAATAATAATAATAATAATAATAATAATAATAATAATAATAATAATAATAATAATAATAATAATAATAATAATAATAATAATAATAATAATAATAATAATAATAATAATAATAATAATAATAATAATAATAATAATAATAATAATAATAATAATAATAATAATAATAATAATAATAATAATAATAATAATAATAATAATAATAATAATAATAATAATAATAATAATAATAATGATAATAATGATAATAATGATAATAACAATAATAATAATATTTATAATTCAATGTGGATTTACTTACGTACTATAATATTTTCCAGTCCATGAAAATTGAATGGTATATTTTAAATTCCAACCATGCAGATTATTACAAAATTGGTGATGTTATGGAAAAATTAAACAAAAATGTAAAAGAATAGGAAACATAATTTTTTTTAGATTATAAACGTAAATTTAAAATTGAAACAAATAATAGCATACAACTTTAAAAGTATAACCAGTCGCGTCATTTCAGTTTTCGAAAGGGAGTGGCAAAAGATTTAACCGGCTCATTTAACTTTTTCCCACTTACATGTAGCTCAATTTGCTTTACATAATTCTGATATTTTCGTTATCATGGGCATGAATCGCCCAATATTTTATTTTTCATTTTTTGGAATGGTAGGAGGGGAAGAAATTCATTACTTTGTCAGCTATAATAAATGTATCATAAATGTATCATAAATGACTATATAGTACGCAATATGAGATTCACGTTTTGAAGTTACCCTTGTCGTGACATGTTAGAAAAGACGTTTTGTGACCAGTTCTGATTAGCTTGTTCAGTTTTTTCTCTCTTTTTCACTGTCTTGGGTCACACACAAACTCTAGC